>OX387957.1:15938042-18442000 GCA_947578425.1 Eugnorisma glareosa | reverse complement strand
AGCTGAGAAGGAGAAACAAATAAAATATCTCGACTTGGCACACGAGGTTGTCGACATGTGGAATGTGAACTCGGCTATCATTGTGCCGATTGTCGTGACGGCCAATGGCCTTATGGCCAAGAGCCTCGACGACCACCTTTCGAGGCTCTCCTTAGGCGGTTGGATCAAGGGCCTGATTCAGAAGGCAGTACTCCTCGATACGGCTCGCATTGTGAGGAGGTTCCTGTCTCTGGAGCCCTAACCACCGGTAGCTTGGACCCTGCCCCCGATACCGGCTGACCACTATTTTTTATATTTTTAAATGTTTTTTTAATATTAATTTGTTTATAAATATTTAAAAATGTAATTTATATGTATATATATGAATAAAGGAAATAATAATAACGTATATTGTGTTCAAAAGTTATACACAAACAATTTGGGTTTGGAGTCTTCAATTAAGCAGATAGTGCCTGTATTAGAAGACTCAGTAATGTTACATACACAGTCACAGTCCTGCCACCAATCCTAATATTATTGCTGGATATTATAGTTACTTTAGTCGATTATGTCTATTTTTTGTTATTATTTCGTGATACGAGTATCATAATGGAAAAGTACCGTGAAAGTCATAAGCGTTGGGTTGTTTTAATTACATACGTTAGTCTCAAATATACTTTACTAATAATCTCATTATACCCTCTCCCTTTGATAATGGATAAAAATTGTAATCTTTCCATTTATTATCAAAACTGTCGAGGAATTAGGACTAAACTAAATTAGCCTATATTTGAATGTTTTGTCGCATACATATGACGTCATTATCTTGACTGAGACCTGGTTGACGCCAGAAATATCCGATAACGAATTTATTGATCACCGCTATTTGGTATTTAGATGCGATCGTAACCGTGTACTCACCAACAAAAAGGATGGCGGCGGTGTCCTTATAGCTGTATCTAAAGAACTGAAACCGACCTGTCTTTCATTCTCGCCCCCGTTAGCGTTACCCGAGCATGTCATCGTGAAAATTCCCTCCACAAACAATAAGTATCATTTAATATGTGTCACCTACATACCTCCAACCGCTGTTGAAGATATATACTTAACTTTTCTTGATTCTTTGTCAACTTTGTGTGATGACCCTCGCATTGATAATATTATTTTAACAGGTGACTTCAACTTGCCTTTAATTAACTGGGTAAAAAAATCATCATACATGGAATATGCTACAAATAATAAACACACAATCGTTAGTCGCAATTTATCGAACTTCTGCTCACAACAAGCTCTGAAACAGTATAACCATTTATCCAATTCTGTCGGTCGCATCTTAGACTTATTCTTTTGTAACACCCATACCGTAACATGTACTCCTGATGCTACCCTTTTACCCATTGACGTTTACCATCCTGCTTTCTATGTACTTATTTCTTTCACTTGCCCCGCACATATTTCGAAATTGAGTGCTCATAACAAACTTAATTACTACAAAGCTAACTATCAGGAAATGAATACCGATATAGGAAACGTTGATTGGAATTTCTTACTTGATAACTTGACACCTGATAAATCTGTTTCTACGTTCTATGAAAAAATTTATGAAATTATACGATCTCACACACCATTCTGTAAACGCAAAAATGCGAATTACCCAAATTGGTTTTCAAAATCACTTATAGTTATTTTTAAAAGTAAAACTCGTGCCTGGGTCAAGTGGAAGAAGTATGGGAATTTAAGTGACTATGAGGTATTCTCCATCAACAGAACAAGATTTAAAAAAGTAGCTGACCGATGCTACGATAGCTATATCCAAGCGGTTGAGGACAGTGTTGCTACCAATATTAAGACCTTTTGGACATATGTTGCCAGCCGCAAAAATACAAATAAAATCCCATGAACGGTTCACTTCAATCAAATCTCATCCAACGATCCTGTCACTACCTGTAACTTATTTGCTACATTCTTCCGCTCTGTATATGAGCCTTCAACGTTTGACTTCAACTCCTGGAAACCACCCACTAACAGTGCTGACAATGATGTCAACCTGTGTAAGCTGCATCTATCTCTCGATGCTATACGTAAAGAATTAAAATCTCTCGACTCATCTAAGGGTCCAGGTCCGGATGGGATTCCATCAGTTTTTCTAAAAAATACGTGTGATACACTTTGCTATCCCTTATTTATAGTTTTTAATAAATGTTTATCTTGTGGCGTCTTTCCAGATGTCTGGAAACATGCAAATATTGTGCCAGTTCACAAAAGTTATTTATGCGGATGATTTAAAGGTTTATAAAAAAAATTTCAAATAAACAAGATTGTATTGATTTCCAGCAAGACCTGAACCGATTCTCTGACTATTGTTTTACCAATAAGCTTTATCTTAGTCTACCTAAGTGTCACGTTATTACGTTTACCAAAAAGAAAAATAAGACTGATTTTAATTACTGCCTCGCTAATACACTTATAGACAAAGTTACTTCTCTCCGTGACCTTGGGGTTCAGCTGGATTCAAAGCTCCATCTGGATGTTCATATAGATAAAATAGTTAGTAAGGCTTACCAAAAGTTTGGTTTTGTAATGAGAGCATCTACGGAATTTCGACGCCCTTCCACCTTTCTGCATTTATACAAATCCATAATTAGGCCACATCTAGAGTTTGCAGTATCGATATGGAACCCTCTATACAAAAAATATAATGATGCTTTGGAGCTGGTACAACGCAAATACCTTCGTGCTATAAACTATAGATGTTTTCGGAAAAAAGTCTCATATCACCTACTTCTTAGGAAATACGATATCCTAACCTTGCAGTCGAGACGAATGCTCCTTGATGTTATGACTCTGTTTAATGTATGCCGTAATAAATTTGATTGTCCTGATCTGGTAAAGAATCTATGTTACGTTGTTCCTCGAACAGTACGCGCATGACGCTTTTGTAAATCTAACGCTGGCTCGCGCTCGCCTCTTCATCGCTTGGTTGAGACTTACAATAATGAGTTTAGCTCAATCGACATACTTTTCCTCAGTAAAAATGTATTCAAGAAACAAATCCATGCAATCCTTATGGATCGGCAGTAGACCATTGTGACGTAATGTGTTCACATCTATGTGTTTAATGTAACTTTTTGTATATTGTGCATCTTATAACTATAACTTACTATATCATTGTTATTTTAGTTTACATCTTAAACAGTCTCTCTAGTTGTATAATTACTATTTATGGTAATCTGTGGAAAACGTAGTGGGTAGCATATTTATCACAGTCTAGTAGTAGGCCTTATTATAAATCTGTAATATGTTACTGTTTGTTTTTCCTAAATAAATAAATAGTATTGGTAATGTAAAAATAGGCAATTTTGTCTGGAACGTTCCGTGCAGAAGGACCTTTTTGACATTTACAGTATTCGAAGTTAGTATAGATTTATATGATATGACTTTAGAATAATTATTATTGTTCAAAAGAAATACAACCGAAAATAATAGATCTAATGATAGTCCACCACGTACATCCACGAGGATTCCAAAAAAATAGTAATCAAGTTATACCTGAGTTCAGATGAATAATATTTAAATAAAGTAACTAGATCCGGGTCAGTGGGTCGTCTTAGGAGCGGAGAGTCTCAACTGAATGAGACAAAATTTTAATCTTGTATAAAACGCACACTATGTAGGCAAGCATATTATAAGTTAGGGGATTACATCAATGATAAAAATGCTTGGCTCAATGCTGGTCCTGCTCCACAACCATAGGGGCAAACTAATCAGAAGCTCATGTGAAATTATTGTGGAAGCTGCAGAAGATTGTAAAAATATCTTTGCGTTGTATAGATTCAATCTCTTAGTATTATATAATTGCATAGCACATGTGTGAGTACTATGTACTGTAAAGCTACCATTTACATTTAGTTATCCTTCATTGACTCGAATGTGCCCTGGTGGCTGAGAGAATGTCAGGCTCACTCAAATGTCTCGCTGATAGTGGCGGGTGTGTCGGGTGGTTTAGTTCCCTTCAATATGATGGAGCTGAATGGGGCTGATGCATGCGTCATGTTCGTGAACGGGCGCTGTCAGTTGGGACTGGTCATCTCTTAGCTGCCACGGTTTATTTTAACTACTTTGTTTTTAAATTGTTGATAGAGTAACGCTCTTAATGTGCACGTCTTTCTACATCGTTCTCACATATATGTATAATCTCAACATGAATGATGTAACCAAGATCTTGTAACAATATTTTGATTGAAAAGAGTGTCCATGGAGTTTCTTCCCCTTGCACAAGTTTCTTCTCCATAGAGATCTACGCTTTGGAATGGGCAACTACAGTACTTTCACAAGTTATTATGCCTTGTGTCTGTGACTGTAGCTTCGCCTTTGTTTTTCTGACTTTCAAAAGTGCCTGCTAAGGTCTAATTGAAATAAATGCTTTGAGTTTGAGTTTGGAGACGTAGTTCAAGAGAGAAATGACGTCTCGTGACCCACAGCAGATTGATGCAAACGTCCACACCGTGAAGAAAGGAAACACGTGGCCAAACGTCGCCACGGTCGATCCTGGTCAATCGCCTGAAGCTATGTTGTAGTAATCCAAAGGGATTCAGTTAACGAAGAAGGGAGAGAGTCAACCCATAAAAAGAGCCCAAATACCGGACCCTTTTTAACTGGTTTGTTTAACCTAAAAAGATAAGAAATAATACGGTTTTACTAACACAGTTTTCAAAGGGCCGAGGATCCAGATGAGAATAAATAAATAACTAAATTTAAAAATATTCGAGCAAAAAGGAAAAATAAGGACTTGAGGTTTCATGCGGTAAAGTTCAAAGAGGCTTTAATGCAGAGGAAACGCTGCAATAAATAAATAAATAAGTTACTTAAAGGATCGCTGTAACATACCTATGGTATACAATAATGCTGGTTCAAAATTTATTTAACTTTAAAATCATTATTCGTCTTAAGTCAACGTCCATTATTCATCACATCATGCATTAGTATATTGGTTCATCCGCACGTAAAAATCGCGCATTGACGTGGAGTTGCGGACACCAGCCTGCTATACAATACAATACAATAGTTGTTCATTTACAAAGTCGGATTTAAACAAATTAAATAATACAAGGTCCTGGTTTCAAACCCAAGCAAGCACTTTCTGAGTAAAGATTTCATTGCCACTGCTATCAAAACTAAACAAAATATCATGAGGAAACCAGCATATTATTATCATAAAACCGAAAGTTCGAAGACATGTGGCATCGGTCAGGCCGCGCGGGGCCCGCGTGTTCGATTACGGCCCACACGTTCTCACGGAGAGGAAGGCCTGTGCCCCAACAGAGCAAATGTTACCTTACACTTTATACCTGTGTGACAATTTCTTTTTGCAGCAGTAGTAGTATAGGAGTGCTGTCTGCTGATTGTATATGGTGGATTGCTACAACTTAAGTGAAGACCTCATTTTAATGGCCTTAGTTCATGTCAAAATAGGTCATTAGTATCTATTATCTTGGCGCTTACTATTCGCCTATGAATCACCACTTTAAAATTGTGCTGAGCTCTTTCTGGTTGTGTCATTGCAATATTTGAATTAAATTATTTATTTATCAAGCTGTTTCTTTGCAAAATCATCTAAATAACTTTTGTTTCCTATAGGTTGAGAATGTAGACATGAGGTTCAAGAAGCTGGAAGAGCTACGTCTCTGTGGCTGGGTGGAGGAGCAACCCATCGAGGTGAAGAAGAAAGTAGTCAGACCTACTGTGCATGTGAAGAAAGCTGCCAAGCCTACTGGCGGACCTAGCCGGTTGAGGGAGGTGATTGCTGGTGAGGACATAAACAATACTATTTCTTATTGGTTCTTTTGCTTAACTTATACTTTTCTTGTCTACTGGACCAAGATTTCAGCAATAAAATTGTTCTCACCTTTAGTACTTTTTTCAAACAACCAACTGACTAGTTGTTCATCAATCAGTCTAGTCTATCTGGTTTGGGCAGTTGGAGAGAGTAATATAGCGCACGAAGTAATAATAATTCATGTATTTATTCAAGTTACAAGGACTCGTTAATACACACAGAATTCAATAAATAGCACAAATGATACATTTAACACACACAATACGTTAAACATTTCAATACAACACAAAACAAAAACCACAGTACCTTGTCACAGGTATCTTGACAGTATAAAGTAATAAACCGCATCAACTCACTTGAGAGCGAAGCCTTACAGTGGCTTTCGGCTGTATGATGGTAGCAAAAAAAAAACTAGGGAAGAAAGATGCATTTCCAGTTTCAATGCTGATGGATTTTCTGTTTTAGCTGCAAGAAAAGCCAAGAAGGAGCAGGAAGAGGCCCCTACTACGGCTAATACCCTGCAGCCTCCCTCAGGCGACTGCAAGACGTTCGAGGCGGGCTTCTTCAGCGTGAGCTCACCCGTGCGTTCGCCCGCTAGCGCGTCGTACTCGCCTGCCAGTTCGCGCACGCCGGGCTCCAAGAGCAGTCTGTTGAAGGCTGTGCTGTCTAGCGAGGCCAAGAAAGCTTCGGCTAGCAAGGTAGGCCACTATCAAGTTACTGTTTTGTAGAGATATTTAGATCCGGTTTGCACCAATTCTGAGAACAGCAGTGCAGAGAGATGTGTAAGAAATGACCAATCACATTCACTGACAACATATGTTAGAAATCCACATAACGCCTCTGGTCTCCCTTTTGATTGGTCGAATCTTCCGCATCTCGGCACCGCTCCGCTAGTCTCTGCTTTGGTGGAACTCGGCCAGAAGTTCAACTTGCGATCATTGGTAAATTGTGGGTGTAGTAACTACAGGACTATACACACATCTCTTGTTAACTCTACAGGGGAAAAATTGTTACATTGAAGCTCAAAACTATAATTTTGCCTATTCGATTTCAGAACTCAACATCGTTTGCAATGCTGCGTGCCTCAGTATTAGGCAAGAATGTGGAGTGTGATGGATTCTCTCTCCTACCGGTTAGTGTAAAAAAAGATCCTTAACATTCATGAAAGTACAAAAGATTGCTTCACTTCACTAACACGAATCATTTCCGCAGCAAACCCCAGTGCCGATGACACCAATCAACCTGTACGCGACCCCGGGACGCAGCATACTCAAGGGCACAAACACGGAAAAGAAATCCACCAGAAAATCCATTAAAATGGTACTATTCAACCGCTCCGACGCCGATTTACAAGACGTATCCTACCATACACCAGATAGCGAGATAAACGAACAGAAAACCGATGAAATACAAACTGATAGTGGAATTTCTTCTATGGATTTAGAAAAAGTTGACAATAAAGAAAATTCTAGAAGAAAGTCCAAGTTGGTCAGGCAGGATGCTGAAGACAGGTCTCCAGTGGTGACGAGGAGTCGACGTAAGAGTATGAACACTACGCAAGATGCTGACCATGATGCGGCTACCCCGAGGAGGTCCTCACGCAAGAAGGTGTTGCATGAGTCAGAGGATAACGTGGTTGAAGAGAAGACCAAGCGGTCGACTAGGAGACGCAAGAGTGGGGTGCAAGCGGCTAACTGATATAGGCGATCTGTAAGATAGAAAGGACCTTTGAAAATGTTGCCATGTTTCGATTCCGTGTCTCTATGGTTGACTAACCAGGCAGATTGCAGCCTAGCAATATACGTCGTGGTCGGGACTATGAAAGCTCTTTTTAAAACGCTTAGTTGTTCGGAAAAGGATGGCGCTATCGACTTTAGATAGCCTAATTTCGTCATTACAAATTGTCAGCAATGAACTTAAAAAACTCACTTTGTATCCATTCCAAGTGATATTTTTTGTTAAGCTGTGTTTATTTGATAAAATCTAGGGAGGTATGTTTTCACATGCGAAATTAGACAGGTGTTGCCATAATTAATATACAGCGTGTAACAGAAAGGGTATAATCAAATGGAATACTGTGGTACGGACCATCAAACTGAACAACTTTCTCTATGGGATCACCATCGAAATCGTAAAAAAATAATCAGCTGTCCCATACATTTGGGTAGAGTAGGTATTGAAATTTTGTATGGGACCGCTGATTATTTTTTTACGATTTCGATGGTGATCCCATAGAGAAAGTTGTTCAGTTTGATGGTCCGTACCACAGTATTCGATATGATTATACCCTTTCTGTTACACCCTGTATATACCACTTAGTGTTGGCGGTGGTGATTATGCTCATAAAGAGGCCAAAACTGTTATTAATTTTATGATATTCTAGTTTCAATTTTTTTAAGATTCCAATATGTCAATTTCAATTGCATCGAATTCTAACAAACCTGTACGCGATCAGCATATCTAAACCGCGTTCGAGAGCTGTCAGTCAGTACTGTTAGTATACCATTGCAATGATGACACAGCTCCTGAACGCAGTTTACATTTTCTGATAGCGTTCAGTTGTTAGGAGAAATAAGTTCTTAGAACTTCCAGTTTTAGTCATTTTATAACGATCTGAGTAATAAATCGCGAAAGTAAAGGCTAACCAAAGGAACTTTTGCCATATTTACTAATACTTAGAAACCACAAGATTCCACTTAATTTATGCTTAGATGCTTCGTTTTATTACCTATTTTATTCAAACATATTGATGATCATGTTGACTTTATGCATTTTTAATATGAACGATAAATATATTATGTGAGTTTAATTAATTGTATTGGATTAGTTGGTGTAGATTAAATCATTTGTTTTTAGTTTCTATTGGTGAGGCAGTCTCGGGGAAAGTGCCTTTTAAAAATAAGCAGCATGTAAGCCTTGGACCTCAAATGGCCAGTGTGGTAAGGCTCTAAGAGAATTTTAGGCCTTTGATTGCCCTTCATTAAAAAAGGCATATTTATATGTGCACGTCTGGCTTATGACGCTAATATAAACTGTGCCTTGACAATGTTAATTTCTGTTGAATCCAAGGCTGCCTCGGTTCGAGTTAAGTTACGTTATTGGCTATGTGTGTGTGGTATGTTGTAAACTCGTGATTATTGTACAATAACAGTAATTATACAAAAGTTTTAAATAAAATTTGTGTTATATTTACAGTTTTCCACCATACTCAGAACATTTAAAAAAAGCCGGCTTAAAGGATCTCGCGACCGGGTGTCAGACGAATTTACATTACTCGGACTAGTTATAGACACACACATAAACTGGAAATCACACATAAGGATAACTCACTCAAAAATTTCTAAATTCTCTTACGCCCTTCGTGAAATAAAAAAAGACGACCAATTTACAAACAGCGCTCTCCACCTATTATGCTTACGCCTATGCATGGCTTAATTATGGTGTCACCCTTTGGGGAAACAGCACAGGTGCACAAACACTTTTTACCCTGCAAAAGAAATTGGTCAGAATCCTGGTAAACATTGAGCAAACAGATAGTTGCAAACCCTTCTTTCCAAAACATAATATTCTAACCCTCCCTTGTATATACATTTTAGAAACATGCAAATTCGTGCGGAAACATCAAGAATTTTATTCAAAACGTGAAGACATCCAGACATGCTATCTACTCAGACATCGATCTAGGCTAAACTTACCAATTTCTCGACTAAAAATGCACTCTAAAAGTCCCTACGTAATGTCTATTAAATTATATAATAAACTACCTGCATCAATAAAAAAAGAAGAAAAAGCTAATATATTTATAAAAAAAACTTAGGACTATTTCTGGTAAATAAAAGCTAATACTCTGTAAACGAATATTTATGTGATAGACTTATAAAGTCATAACTTAAGTACTCGAGACTTCTAATAATTAATATTACATTACAATCATCTCTCAATAGATACCTGTTTATACTATAGGTATTATTAGATTCTCTAAGGAAATACCTGCATTATCATTATACCAAAGTAGTTTGCTGAGAAATGTTATATGTATAATTTACAAATGCTTCCTCTCTCCTAACTCACTTATTTTGCTGTGCCCGACAGGGTCCATATGATCTAATTATAAGTTTACCACCTAAGAAACCTACATGTGGAATGCAATAAAAGTATTGAGTATTGAGACCACTTTGTCCAAGATAGCGAACGGTCATGCGACAAGTCGTGGTCGTGGCCGCATAGTGCGTGTGGTCCTTATAGGCGGTTTTAGATTAGCGTATTTTTCGCGCGTATAAGGTCTTTCTTGAGCCTTTACACACCACGTTTTTATATGCTCTGACGACTCGCGTAGAACGCAATCAGGACGCTCAGATAAAGCAAGACTGAAGTCACGTTGTTACCTTTGCACACTGCCAAAACGTGTTGATAACGCGCAGAGGACGCGCTAATAAAAAACGAGCGTCGTCAGCGCTTAAAAAAACGTAATGTGCAAAGGCCCTTTGGACGCCCATGCAGGCGCGTATCATGCGCGTATATTACGTGGCTTGAAAGTCTGACAGCCATTCTTACCCAGGGGTATCGCGCACGAAAGTTGACGCGCGTACAAGCGCATGTCGCGAGATAACTCGTCACTTTTGTTGACAGCTCATTTGAATTAAGCGAACACGCCAGAACAAGCGCGTAATGCGGAGCGCGTATACACGCCTTTGCGAACTTATACGCTACATAAAAAAATTAGCTTCAGAAGTCGGTGAATTTTGTTAGTTTAATTTTGTATTTTTTTTTGTCACCGACTTGTCCCATTTTTAGTTGTAATATCCTATACAAATATTTGCTATGCATTTATTTTACATTGTTAACAATACATGTCATGGTAATAGGCTTATCCCCAATAAATAGAACTTAACATATCTAAACTGTCATATGGTGAAATATGGCTGTATTCTACGCATCTACGTAGCCCTCAGGCGTGATGTTACGTCATAATGTTGTTTACACAATAAACATCCAAGCGATTGCAGTAATCACGGCAGATTTGCCGTCTATTTTTGAAGAGTTCCATTGTATATCTCCGAAGATCAGCATCAGATCTTCACCAAATTTAAATGGGATCAAATTTAAATTATTCCGCATCAAAAGAAGAATCACGTAAATCGGATCACAAATCTCAGTGTAATCGGTGTACATACATAAAAAAAAATACTAATCGAATTGAGAGCCTCCTCTTATTTGAAGTCGGTTAAAAATACGCTAGTCTGACCCCGCTCTTAGCAGTAATAAACATAAAATCACAGCAGTGGTGTTCAGTCAGTACAGTATCCTAATAATTATATCCTCCTGACTGCATTTCGGTCACGGCGGTCAACCTCAACGCAGATTAGCCAAATCCGCAGGAGATATTATTATTGTTAGTGCACAAGTTTGTGCGCATACACAGGTGCTCTCTTTATTCCTTTACTCTCATAGTCCGATGGCACGACAATCCGACACGACCGGGGAGGATAAGGCGCGGGACCAACGGCTTAACGGGCGCACCGAGGCACGGGGGCATCATCCAGTCAATATCCAAACTTCAGAAAATATCCTATTAGAAAAATCCATTAATACTTTTTTTCCGACCCGGGAATTGAACCCAGGACCCCACGCTCAGCAGTTGCGCTTGCGACCATGAGACCACCGGGGCAGTAGCCCACACACGTATTTAATATAGATACAGTTACATAATAAGCACAGAGTACATTTTCTTATGTGCTAAGCCCTATGTATAATATGGAGCGAGCCTATGACTCAAGTTCACACTGCTAGGGCACAAACCTCCCCTCTGGGAGACTCTTATTCCACCACACCACACTGGCATATAGCGGATCGGCAAATAACACGTGTTGTCGAATTTTTGGATATCCTACCGAATCACTCAATATGAACTCGCAATGTTTACGAAAACCAACAAATTACCAGTTGAAAAACATCCAGCTGTAATCTGCAGCAAAGCCTGACTTACGTAACTGCGATCTACCGCTGGCTCGAGCCGCCGAGCCAAGTGGAGGGCATAACTAACTGGAGTTATCCGCTGGCCCACTGCCGCGCGCTGCACTGACACATTAAGCACGCTGCCAACTCGTTATCGCGACAATGCAGGGAATAAAAACGTAGAATTAAGTTAGGATCTGTCTTTTGTTGCTGATTTGAATAGGACTTGGCCCGTTCCTTGTCGTTGATTAAGCGCAGGCCACACCGCCAGCTGGCGGGCGGGATAGCGACGCGAACAAAGCCCTTTTCATACTTTGTTCGTATCTTTCGTTAGTTCGCCGTGTGAACTAAAGTATGAAAAGAGGTGAAACGATGCGTCGTTCGTCCGCTCGCCCGCCTGCCAGCTTGCGGTGTGGCCTGCGCTTTACTTACTGCACGTCTGCACTGCTATTTGCCAGCGTAACTGCATACTACTTACGTTAATTCTTACGCCTCACAGTGGATCCATATTGAAATTTAGTGGACATGGGCAACAAAGTTCCAATATCGATTCGATATTTTTTTATGCGATTCTTCATGATATTCCAGACAACTTTTACTCTTGTGAAATTTCATCTAAAGTTGATATTATGTCTGAAAAAAAAAATAGATTTTTTTGTATGGATCGAATCACGTTTATTTTTTTTTTCTTCAATTGTACGAATATGTTGGGTGTATGGCGTGAGTATATGATAGCTAGTGTCATTCTCTATCCACGAAAAAATATATCAGCGCCGGCCATCCGCAGCCGCGCGAGTAATCATTCGGTAAAAAAATAATATTTTCTATGAAATTTTTTGCCTTTTAAAATCAATTCAAAGTATATTTTCTGTCTCACTTGGCTGTTTTCACCTTCTTTTTAGTTAAACATATAGTTTTAATAGCACATAGGTACTCACAACTAGTAATCCTGGCAGAGGTTTAGTTATTATTGCATGTTATCGGTAGCATCTGCATTGTGATTGATGACTCATTTGTTTGTGCGCTCGTCTAAGCGCATAACTAATGAGTCATCAAAAATGCTCGTCTCTGATTGGCTGAATAATTTTCAGTCGTGTTAATATGTTCACTACTTGAGTAATTAACACTGACTATAAATACAAAGACATTTATTAAGTCCCTCTACCGCCGCCCCTCGCTACGTGAGGAACGCCACAATACAGCGGGACCTCGGCATAGAGAGCCTGGAGGACTTTTGCCGCCGCCTCGCGTCCACTATGTTCGCGCGGGCCGACGCGATGCCTCAGCCTGGCCCCACGTCAAGCACCTGGCGCCTTGGCAGGCGCGGCCACCTGACGCGAGGCGCCTTCCGCGCGACCTTGTGGCGGACGTGGACGCCACAATACCGGACTGACGCACCCGTGTAAGTCGTTTTCCACTAACACGCGACTTACTGAAACACTGAAACTCTACACTCACTACATACTCCCGGCGTTCATCGTGTGCTAAGTTAATATAGGCACGTCGAGCGCCGCCCCACACACTCATGACTCCACAATCGATCAAACTCACGCGTTGAATGTGCGACGCGGGCACGCCATTCACACATCACACACTACCGCTCACACATACATACTCGGCCCCCGGGCTGGAGCGAGCTCGGCTAGACCTGAAAACGCCACCAGACGGGGGTCACCAGCCTGGTAGGTGCGCCGAGTCGCCTCTGTTGCTGGTCGTCATCCGCTGGGCCTCCGCCGGGTAACCGGTGGTCTCACCTGGCGGTGACAGACCGCCGAGGCGGCGTGAGGAAAGCGGCGCTGTCGTCGTACAGCACCGTGGCGCCCCTACCGACACTTTTTGGCAACTACACATAGACAAACCGCGCGCAGCGCGATTGCCATCGGCCGGGCCTGCAAGGCCACACAATTGAAGGTGTACGGGCACACATGGAACCCGCGGGACCAAGGGCGCTGCCCATAACCCGCCAGCCGCGCCCCCTTACGGGGTCGCAGCGATTTCTAACGACGAGTCCCTCTAGTTTCGCTCTTGTCGCTTATTTATGAACACAGTGAAATACTTTTATTTTTATATTTACTTTAGAACTATGGCTGGATTTTGTACCAACCTAGATCTTTTTGTGAAATCAAGAAGTGGTGGTGATCTGAAAAATTATATGTTTCTATATGAAAGTATAATTTCTGTTTTGAGTACCACAGTTTCTGAAGAAGACAAAAACCTAATCAAGGAGTTCTGTCTGCTTTTTTGTGTAAGTCTAAATAAAATGTGGATAGAGTCAAGTAGAAGTCAGAAAACTTTTATGAATCGTGTAAATAATCACAAGTGGTTGGAAAAAAACATCAACTGGCCTGTTTGTGACAGTGTTGACCTGAGAAGTGAGTTGGGCTTTTCGGACGCAACCTTATCTGAGCCAGGGGATATGAATTCCCATGTTCCTAATCTTGCAGTATGTTCTACGGAAGCGGGATCATCTACAGAAAAGGAGCACAGAAAACCGTTCTAACGTCCTGGCCACAGCTACTGGCGGCGCGGTGCGCGGTGCGGCGGGCGGCGCGGCGGGCGGCGCGGCTTGCGGTGGTAAGCCACAGCTCGACTAGCTGCGACCGCGGCGGCGTCAGCGGTGGACGTATTTAGAGAACGGCTAACTATTAAAATGGCCTTATCAAAAGTGGCACGGTATTTAAATTGTTGTTTTATTTCGTCCTACAATGTTTTATAACATGTTTTGATATCTATATTACTGGGGGCCTAAAATGACCACTTTATCAGAATCATAATAGGAATCACGTTAAAAATTTAAAACTCTTAAAATGGACTTTGTGCTCATAACCATAAAGACCATTTTAAGAATTTAAAACTTTTAACGTGATACATATTATGATTCTGCTAAAGCTTCCATTTTAGGCCCCCTGATCTACTCAATATTTCACTAATAAATTGTTCAGTATCCATTATTTATATAAGCTCAACGCCCGATAAAAACAAATTTATTTGTTTCGATCGTGCGATGTTGAATACGTCCACCGCTGCCGCCGCGCGCGCCGCTCTGAGCTGTGGCCTCCTCGATACTCGCTAGTACATTTGTTTCAATCGCACGCCGCGCAGCCCGTCGCCGCCGCATGCCGCGCGGCGCTCACCGCGCCGCAGGTCGCGCCGCAATTCGCGCCGCCGGTAGCTGTGGCTTACTTCATACATTGTCTACCATTTGTTTTCGCCGCTCACCGCTTGCCGCGCCGCAATCCGCGCCGCGATTGGCTGTGGCCAGAAGGTAAGACAAATAAACAAAAAAAAAGACGTTCTACTTCCATAGTAGAAGAAAATTCCGAGGAAGAGTTGCAGCACTGGTACTTAACAAAATTGAAAGGCAACGGCAAAACGAATCTGGCAAAAGTGGTCGAATACCTTTCCAGTAATCCAGAAACGCTATCCGAAGTACACGAGCGACTATTCAAAAAAAAAAAAAAAAAAACAGCAGAGCCTAAGTACTGTCTCTGAAGATAAGTGTTTAGCTCTTTATACATCACTTGCGCTCTCGAGATGGAAGTACTTAGCTCTTCGACAATTTCTGAAAGAAGAAAACTGTGCTGCCTTTCCATCTTATCCAAACTCGTAAATGCCAAGAAAAGATGTTATCCACCACAAGAGAGTATGGAGATTACCGAAAAAGGAGCTCAAATTAAATTGCAAGCGCTATTGGACCACACTGTGGAGAGGATTTTACTAGATGTGAATTCTGTTGATAGGTCTCAAAATGAAGAACTCAAGTTGCCGAGAACACTTCTCGACTACTAGTACAATCTCCTTCCTTCAATCCTGACCCTGTCAATGCTGTCACTGAGGCAGAAACACGAACGCAGCCGAATCTAGCAACAACTTTTGTGGGGGTAATGTCCATCAAAGATTAAAATGCCCCGCACGCAACGCGGAATTCCAACTCTGTTCGAAGCGTGGCCATTTTTCCAAGGTCTGCAGAAGCTCTAACCGCGATTCTACTAATAACTCTATAAATGCAGCTGTCACAGATGACGATACGCAAGTACAATCTGCCAGCTCCCATGCGTTTTCTCATGCGTTCACTGCCGCTGCTCCTTCTAATCTCAGCAAAGATGCAACTCCCATTACTCTCATCAACTACCGCGCTGATGCACTCGTTGATAATGGCAGTTCCATCAGCTTCATTGATAAGAATCTCGCTCAAATTTTGAATCTCAAACTTCAGCCTTGCAGACAAGCTATAACACTCACATCTCTCAACAACGTTTCCTACGTCGATGGATTATGTCATGCGACAATTCAAATAGTTGGCTATATACACCGAAACCAGCCTTTATTGATTATCAACAATCTTTGCGCCGACGCGACGTTATTATTAGACATGACCTACTCCAAAAGCACTCTTCTCTTGAACTTCAGTTTGGAGGTGATAAACAACCGCTAAAAGTCTGCAACGTACTAGAGGCTTCCGTTCCGCCTGTATCGACAGTCTTTACGAATCTCTCTCTAAATATCAAACCAATCAAGACCAAGAAAAAAAAAGACAAGGATAAAGCTATTGAGCCCAGTGTGTCACCCAGGAGGGCTCAGGTCCGTCCTCCAGCAACAAGATTGCTGGAAGAGGGCACCATCGAAAACGTCTTGTGATCGACTATTCACAGACTATAAACAGATTTACGGAACTCGACGCATACCCCCTTCCAAGTATCGATTCTATTATAACGCGAGTATCACAGTACAACTTATTTAGCCAAATAGACCTCAAAAGTGCATATCACCAGGTGCCCATTCTGGCCAAAGAACGAAAATATACCGCTTTTGAAGCATGCGGGAACCTATATCGGTTTACACGGATTCCCTTTGGAGTAACGAACGGCGTGGCAGCTTTCCAGAGAACTTTACAATATATCATCGATTCGGAGAATCTCAAAGGCACATTCGCTTACCTGGATGATGTCACTGTATGCGGTGTCAATAAAGAAAACCATGACGAAAACCATCGCAAGTTAACGGAAGTTGCTGAAAAGTACAAACTTACGCTTAATATTAACAAATGCACGTTCGAAGCGGAGTCAATCAACCTCCTTGGTTATAACATACACAAAAACATTATCAAACCAGACGAGAACCGCCTTGAACCCCTGAAGAATTTTCCAGTTCCAACTGACTCAGCCACCTTGAAAAGAGCCCTTGGCCTATTCGCTCACTATTCGAAATGGGTAGAAAACTTCTCATCCAAATTAAGGCCACTGGTCGACGTAACATTTCACTTATCTCAAAACGCTATTAATTCTTTTAACGACCTTAAGAAAGACATTGCTTAATCGGCCTTGGCTGGAATTGACGAGAATGAAATATTCTCGGTCGAAACCGATGCATCGGAGTTTGCAAATGCTGCGACACTATCACAAAAAGGAAAACCTGTAGCATTTTTTCACGGTCGCTGAATGATACAGAAAGACGACAGCCATGCCATGCCATAGCCAGCACTTACAAATGAGGACGAGCCTGTTGAAGCAGCTGGGTCAGCTGAAATTGAAGACATTGAAGTTCCTCGTCGTTCTACTCGAGAAAGAAGGCCTCCGGCCTATCTTCATGACTTTTGCCTATCTTCATGACTAGGACTACGTTTCTTCATAAATAAATAAATAAATATCGCTGGACATTACACACAGCGCCATCTAGGTGCCACACTAAGCAACGAGGCTTGTGTCGTGGACACCAGATAGTTGATACTACTACATAGATACTTTTTTGTTTGTAAATACATACTTATTATACATATAAACATCCATGACTCGGAAACAAATGTCCATGCTCATCACACAAACATTTGCTCCTACCGGGATTCGAACCCGGGACCCTAAGAACGTAAGGCAGCCTCGCAACCGCTGCGCCATTCGGGTCGTCATAGAGTATGGGTGAATGATATGAAACCTTCTTATGTAGTAAGATACTCCATCAAAGACTATGTTGCCATAGTAATGTCAAGCCGTAGTGTCGAAACGATTTGTCTGCTTCTAATACGCTACGTAATTTTATTGTGGAATAAAACCAAGATTTCCTTTTGTTTTCTCTTTATTATGTATCATATACTTCTATTCTAATTCTAATAAATATAAAGACGTAAAGGTTCTGTGGTTGTAGGGGGTAAATCTCTGGAATTAATGAGCCGATTTTGAAAATTCTCGCACTAATAGAAAGCTACATTATCCAACGCAACAACGCCAACGCAACGTGCAACGTGCTTGTGAAATAATTTCAACCCAAAACGCGAGCGGAGCCGCGGGCAACAGCTATGCAAGATACATTGATAGTGCTTAATAAGCACCGAACGACCATTAGCTCGGCTTCATCTAAAGGAAAATCTCAAGCAATCTCCCGACACTTGACGTTTGAAGAGGCCCCATAATTAAAGCGGACAATTAAAATGGCAGTAAAGGTTGCGATAATAATAACAATTAATTAAATGACTCTTCCGTTGTTAAACCGGAGATAACAATGGGTCAGATTAAGTAAATCTATGCAAATTCAGACTGGGCGGAAGACAGTAATACGGGGTAATTTGGGTTCACTCGCTGGCAATTGGTACTGAAAATGGGGAGCGAGCGAAAGTGCTGTGTAGTCATAATATTAATTGAAGTTTGTGTTGTATGGAATTCATATGGATATGAGCTAAATACAAGACGGTTTCAGACCTCATAAGCTACCAATAGATAAGCCTATGGCATCTTTTGTGTATCCAAAAATATTGATGCCTTTACGCCGATGCCTCCAGCATTCATTATGACCAAACCTCAATCGAAATATTTCTAACTCTTTTTACTTTAGTGTTGGGGTTTTACTGTTTTACTTTCTTTACTAAAATAATTCAATAAGCATTGAGCAGAACTCAACTGTATACTTTGTCAAAGAGAGTTCACTACGTCCTACTTTTTTTGAAATTGGTTTAAAGGATAAAAATACACGGTAATCTATTTGAATGATCAAATGACTTTCGATTGCCATCGGTCTTCCATGACAGAAAACTTAATTTTATTCAGATTTAAATAAACTTGTCACACTTTCTGAGATTTAGAGGCAGAATATGCAAATATACCGTTGTTTTAAAATGTCGGTGCGCCATTTTCGTTATCTCGTTATTACTTTGGGGACAGAGTACTGTTGTAAGTTAAAAAAATACGTTAAAATTTGTCTCGTCACAAGTTACCAACGTTCTAAGACGAGAACATTTTCTCGCAAATAAAAAGTAAAAACATGTGCATTTCGCGTGTGCTGAGATTAATGTCGATGTACAATTTTGTTTAGTGATGTGCTTTGTACATTGTGCAGTAAGAATCTTAGATGGATCGGACTTTAGTCGGCAAAAACGGCACCCTTATAGGATCACTTTGTTGTCCTGTACGTCTGTCTGTCAGACAGACGGGCAGGACATCGTCTGTCGCATTTTTAGGAATGCGTAGCGGTATCAAGCTGAAATTAATATCTGCTACTCCTTATACTCGTAGCAGTGAAAAAATCAAACTTGACATGACCGTTTATGTTGCTTAAATTGCGATTTCACAAGGGAATCAAAACATATAGAGTACTTCCCGTTGACCTAGAATCATGAAATTTGGCATGGAGCAATATCTTACAGCACAAGTAAAGGAAAAAATCTGATAACCATAAATATATATGTCGGGGTGTCAGGATTTACTCCACTAGGCTTCTACATCATGTGGGCAGACGACCCATCGTCTTCATAGCACGAAACCCATTTCGTGCTATGAAAAGACACTGAGCGATACACTGTTTCTAGCAAAACTAACGAATTACTTGAGATTACAACTTAGCAAAATAACACGGGGCACAATGAATCGGGTACAGTTCCAAGAGGTCTTATCTCGGCCGCGATCAGACACTGACTGACTGTCGTCCTGGCTCAGAGTTTACCATCAAGACTCTGTAACAAGTGACGCTGTGGTGTGGGTAGACAGGGTAAGTAGATCGCGTGATGTCACCACCGCGCACTTGTGATTCATTTTAAGCCCGTACCAATGACCGTCTCCGACATATAGTTTAATGATAAGATACCTACAAGTTTATACGGAACCAACTCGCAATTGGCCGGTTTTTATAACAACAATATCCATTTATTTTCAGGCTTCTTTGGCCCTTAAATATATACCTTACATACTAACATACATAATATGTTACAATACAAATTGTGTCAGTAAATAGAACCTTAAAACTATGTTAGTAACACTTCACTTCCCTTCTTCGTTTTTATAGGTTTATGTACTTAAGTTGCAACAAGACATCTAGCTTATCTAGTGCACTGCAGACTGATTATCTCAGAGTGCCAACCCATGCCCTCCGCAATACATTTCAGTTGCAGCAGGTGATTTCGGGAGTGCAAAAATGTTACCACGTTGTTACCATGTTAAATGTGTTCTTATTTGCGGTTGACTTTACCCTACATTACGTTTGCTCCTTTTAATTTTTACAAGTACATACATTATTTATAAATGGCAAAGTTTCATGATGTTGTTAACAGAATAGAATAGGCATTCTTTATTATGTAAGTACACGATGTGTACCCCCATACAAGTAACATTCATAAAAGAAAACATTTCAAGTAGGGCGACAATCAGGTGACACTATATTTATATTAACTAGTAAAAAATACCATGACTTTTTAAATCAGTACCTAATGTTTTAATCTTACTTCAGTTGAGGAGACATATGGAACTAGACGTCTTGTGTAAGTGACATGAAATCAGTACTGCTTTAGGTCATGGTAACCTCCCAGGTTTGCGGTTGACCAGGTATCTGACGGTTAGCGGTGATGCGGTTGAATATGAAATACGCTTGCTTAGAAGTAACCTAAGTGTAACAAGTTAAGGATTTAAAGTAAGTATTGGGAAGATAATACAGGTTTTCATAATCACGAGTCGTTAGCAGTTCACACTCACTCACTACTAGACATACGTGTTAATTAAAGTATACAGTTGTGTCAACTCTGCAGCAGAGGCTCTACCACTTCGGGGTATCCTTTACACGTCCCCAATCATTATATGTCAAGGCTTTTCCCAATTCGGGGCCGGCTTCCCTTGCGTCTAACCAAAAGTTCCCAACCTATAGTTGAGAGCCAAAATATGATTCGCGAAACAATGAAGAAATCGAAATGGTCTCTGGTCAAAAAAAGGTTGGACTATTTTGCAAGTGAGCAAGGTGTATGACTGTCTGTTGAAGTTCCCAACGTTTAAATTAATTTTTAAATTTTTCGATACCCAAACATCGACACTCCAGCATCCCTTGTCGACAGCCGCCGTCTCGCGGCTGCTGGAGGAATTTTATTTCTCTTCTTTTCGCCGTGACATGCGCCGCGTTAGCCAATAACGATGATGTAATAACACATTTTTTGGATTGTTTTTAAGAAACTACAGTTGAGGAATGGTTTATGAAATTTATGATCCTTGACTCCTGCACTTTATTTGTGGGAAATACTTTGTTAATCCGAATGAGGTAGGTCGTATTTATATTGTAAAACGGTTGTTTTTATTTAATTCTAAAGCCTAAGTAGCGTTAAATTTAATCACAGACCATCTATTTGACTTTTTTATTCAATTCACCTGGGGGCCTAAAATGGCCGGTATAACAGAATAATAAATAGGATGATATAAAGAATTACGTTACAATTCCTGAAATGGTCACAAAGTGACAATTCATAATATTAACTGCGCCTGTGACCATTTTAAGAATTTTAACGTGAATCATTTCATGATGATTCTGCTAAACCGGCCATTTTATTTCTAGCGACTACAGGGGGCTTCCCTGGTTGGACCAAGGAAAGAACAACTCACTCGAGTTGAACCATTGGTAAAGATATTTCCCCATAGAACAACTAGTTGAACCGTGGGTAAATTTACTTCTCCGTAGTACAACCAGTTGGACATCGCAGTTGTACCACGGGTCGGGAGTGAGTCGAATTCATTTCATAAATCATAAATAATATTCTACATAACCTTAGCTGGGGTAATGGTTGGGGGTCGTCGCTAGGCTGGGCCGAGAAACGTAACGCTTGAAAATATTTAGGAGGTTAATTAACTTTCCCCCTTCATTTTTCGTCAAAGACGATACATCTTCATTCATCAACGACCATCTATTTCTCCATATATCCTTCTGAGCCTTCTCCGTGATGAACTCTATGACCTCAGAGGGCAGAGGCTGAATAGTCATTGTTTTTGCCCGGAGTCTGTGGGGAGGACGCAAAAAATAGTTGTCTATGGCGAAAGGACGGCACGCGCCGCGATGCGAATAATCCACTAGTAATATAAACAGTGTCTCTTCTCTTCGCTTTGGTTAGGGGGGAGTTGGGGTGGATGTGCGTTTGGATTAAAAGGGCAGGGACAAGTAGTGGTTTGGGAAAGTCCTTTAGATCTGCATTTCCTTTGTAAGAAGCACATTGTATACCTACGCGTAAATGAAGTGCAAGTGATTGTTTCCTTTTCATTATACCTCTAGTAAGTAACCAAATGTTTTAGTTGTCTTTTTTACCCATTTAATACCTTTCATGAAAGAAAATAGAAAGGTTTTATATAATAAAACTAATTTCTATCAACTTTACGTGTAAAGTGGAAGTTCTAAAAGTTTCAGCATGTGGAAATTGGAAAATAGCTCCAGATATTCGATTTCCGTGCAACGCCATGATGTCTCAATTTCTCCCACAAGCAAGGTGCACCTACCTGGGCTAAGAGAGTCAGTTTATTAAAAATTGGATTTGTTCTAGCACGCGGCGCCGCCCGCACACCGGTGCATTATTATTATTATTTTATTATTGCCCCGTAAGTGGGGAACAGTAGGCTTGTAGATGGGTAAATATTTTGTTTCGATACGACGATGCGATTCGTTTTCTTTTGCTGGAGTAGGAAAATACGGATTATTTTGCCGCTGTAGTTAAAAGACAGATTTATAAGTTTTGAAGAAATAAAAAACTAGACATGTCTCGAACGTTGTTCAATATCAAGCGTCCTAAAAAATTATGAGAGATATTTTGTATTGATGGATAAAATAGTGTAGGTAGTTATGAAACATTACTTAGGTGCCTACTTGAACCCATTAAAATAAGGCCACGAGTTCATAGGTTGTATCTTTCAGCGTGCACCACAGATATATCGGCGATTATTTTCTGTCCAGACTTCTTCTACTACGGATTTTTAGCCGACTTTCTTCAAAAAGGAGGAGGTTCTCAATTCGGCTGTATTTTTTTTTTCATGTTTGTTACCTCATAAGTTCAGAACTCCGTCATCAATGAACCGAATTGGAAAAAAACCTACATCCAAAAAGACTTTTCACGTTTTGACGTTTATTTCGCAGTTTTTTTTTGTTCAAAGTGGCTCCTCTTGTTAAATCCCAATATAGCTTAGCATAATAGCATAGCATAATGAGCCTTTTATGTTCCCACTGCTGGGACACTCGGCCTCTTCTCTATGAGAGGGAATGGGCTATAATCCACCACGCGGGCCCAATGCGGGTTGGCAGATGTCACAAGTCTTCGAATGTTTGGTTCTAGGACATGCCGGTTTCCTCACGATGTTTTCCTTCACCGTTTTGAGAGTGAATAAATGAAGTGAATAATTGATGAAATAAATTACACAAAGTAATGCGCCTGGGTTCGAACCCACGACTTATTGTTCGTAAGTCGGGGCCGCCACCACTGGGCCACCGCTGCTCTCCAATGAATGAATCCCATGATTAATGAATATAGCTTAATTCTACATAATATAACAAATAAATAAAAAAAAAAATATCGCTGGACATTACACACAGCGCCATCTAGGTGCCACACGCAACGAGGCTTGTGTCGTGGACACCAGATAGTTGATAATACTACATAGATACTTTTTGTTTGTAAATACATACTTACCATTATGCACACTAACACATCACACACATTATCATCACAACATCACTTATAACAACACTCATCACATCATCATCACACACTCACCCCACACACCACACTCACCTCATCATCATCACTCATCTCATATCTTTCATTATAACATCACTTTCAAGTTAATATCATTAAAAAATATGCAATAATAACTTTCCAATCTGCTTAAATCTAAAGCCAAGCTTCTTTGCTATTCCGACAGCGGGTTCACGGAACAATTTATAATTTAATTACCATTGAACCCATTAAAGTTGTGCAGTTCCGCCTCGGCATGGCGGCATGGCAAAGATACGTATTTGTAAATTAGATCGGAACTTGTTTAATCCCGTTTGTGACCCTTCGCCCTCTGCCCTCCGGCATGTCGTCCTAAAATATTGCTGACATTTTTCAGGGACTTAGTCCTCTGTTCACCCCTCAACGATGAGGGATAGTTATAACGAGATGTGTTTGTTTGCTATCCGAAGGGGCGGTGAATTAATTTTGTTGAAATTTTCAACTTTGATATATTAGTTGGCACATTTCTGGCTGAGTGTGTAAACGATATTCCACGGTAAACAGTTTTGGTTTTAATTTTATCGAACTCTAGAGTAATTTATTAATAGATTGATTGAAATGTTTAGTAAAATAGTTGATGACGTCATAGATTTTATTTTAAGAAATAAATAAATTTTCGATGATAGAATTTTAGATTTAAATATCCTTGCCGAATAGATATAAGATAGGTATGGGGTATAGTTAAATGTTGACCGGCTCATATAAATAACTAGGTATCTAGTTACTTTTAGGGTTCCGTACCCGAAGGGGAAACAACCCCTATTGCTAAGCCTCCGCTGTCCTTCCGTCCGTCTGTCTGTCAGCGGGCTCTATCTCATGATCCGCTAATAGGTAGACAGTTGAAATGTTCACAGAATGTGTATTTCTGTTGCCGCTAAAGCAAGAAATAAATTAAAAATGAAAGGGGTATACTAAATACGATGATACAGAACCCTTCATGCGCGAGTCCGACTCGCACTTGCCCGGTTATTATTATTTAGTTAAGCTCTTCAGGCATATCGAACGTCTCGCGTCGTCGAATCGTGTGACGTTTAATAATACCGATATTCTAGAAAATATACAGATCACTCAATGCACCAAGTAGTACCTTGTGAAGGTAGGTCTTTAAGTATTTTGAGACGATTTGAGGCATTTCCAGGTCTGACCACGAAGCTAGTAAATCCTCAACAAATTGCCTCCCCCCGCCCCCGCACTTCAGCAGCTAGAGTATCTACTTCGACATAATTACAATCAAATCAACAGAAATCAAAGAAAGCCTGCATCGACCATGGGTACCAGTGTATCGTCCGGGTGGTCTCGAAGCGCGCCGTCATCAACGCCGGAGTAGCGTTGCCAATCGCTTAGACGCACCGCCATTTGTACCGACGCCGTAAGGTTTTTTATTTTAAATGCAGTTGAAGGAAGTGATCGGAGAGGGGAAATTAATTCGAGAATGACGTCGTTGGGTAAAAGTTATATGTGGTCTTGAACAGCCATAGTGTGAATGTGTAGCTGGACAAACCTTATCAAAATAGCTTGATCAATTTGAATAAGTACCTTGTGAACAAATACAATTCAGTCAGTCTGTTGTAACACCATTGTATACCATGTTTAATGCAAATAAATTATTTATGTTTATTTCATAGATTGATAATTTACCATAGGACTCCTGAAAATGATTAAAGACACCTTATTCACTTTTAGGCTTGCAATACTTACGTGGAACTGTAACTAACTCAAAACATTGTGCTGATGGTTGGATTGAATAAGTAGTACGGGGGTCGTGGATGTGTTTACAGTAAAAATCTTACGGTAAAAACATGTATCTATTTATAAAAAAACTTGTGAAAAAGTTGTAACTTTGACACCCAATATATCTGTAACTTCTAGTTACAGATATATTGGGTGGCTCTATATATACTCTATATATACTACAATATGGTCTTGGTGCAATTGTATAATACAGCGTGCCACTTTTGATTCTCTTCATCAATGTCCGAGGTCCATGTCTCCATTTCCTCGTCTGTCCGGCTGACAAATCAATCGGCGATGCATGAGTGATAGCCGATCAGCGCGGCTCTAGCCGACAGCGACGGCCATTTGCGTTGACTGATCTGTGATTGAAGCGATACAGACGTTTATATCATGATGTTATAGATGGACGGTGGTTTTATTTGTTAAAACTGAACCTTTATTAGACTCAGTTCATAATGCACACATACAAACTAACGGTTTATAGTTTTGTGTGGTACCTACCGTACTTCTTCTTTTTCTTTTTGTCGCCAGCAACAATTATCTCGAATTTTGCTACCCCAAATTTCACCACTTCGACTGTGGGGCGTCTTCCAACAAAAATCAGCAAGATCATTGATGGTATGATCGGGATCACTTCATAAACCGACTTCTTTTTCAAACCTACTGACGCATTAGATTATAGTTAATCTAGACGGTCTAGTATTTCATGCGCCATACTATCTATAAAGAGGTCTGTTGCCAAACAAAATCAGTCAATTTCAGCCTCGTCCTCCTTGACACAACAGTTCAAGCTTTCTAGGTAACTCACCCAGCAGCTAAATTCCCGATAACTCTTCATTTAAATCTCTGCTGTCACTACAAACGGTATCCATATGAGAGAACATCGACATTACCAATATACAGGGTGTAACAAGACCCTTAACGAAGCCGTCAACTAAGTATTCTGTACATCAAACAAAGTAACTTTACGCAAAAAATAATGCTGGGAAATGACTTTTTTTTTGGGGCGAAAAACCACGTTTTATGGTAGGACTCAAGGTAGCGCACTCAAAACATTTTGCTGATGGATAGATTGAATAGTACGGGGGTTGTGAAGGTGTTTAAAGTAAAAATCTAACATTCAAAACATGTATTTAAAAAAAAAAAACTTGTGAAAAAGTTGGAACTTTGAACCCCAATATCTCCGTAACTAGAAGGTTCCCAGGTATGGTCTAGAACAAAAAAAATTATCGTAATGACTAGGAAAACAAGTGCCTTTCGGCTTCGTTAAGGGTCTTGTTACACCCTTTATATCATTGGGCATTACCGTCAGGGACTGGCAACGCTACCCGCACTTCGTGGAATTTTTCGTTTGTCATACTGTACTGTAGACTGTAGTCACTTGTATTGTATATGTGTAAGTGCCGATAATTATGTTAATTTAATGCGGATTTATATTTAAGACTGCCAGCTTGGAAGGCATGGAGTGGAAGAGTTGGTTACGATATGTGAGTCAGGCTCCTGGATTAGAATACTGCATGAACCTTCTTTTTAGGCCACCCTCTCTGCCACCAATTCTGCTGACTAGTTCATTTTCTTGTATGAATGTGCATTATGCAATGACTATTCAGTGGTTTAATTCTCATTGGCATTACGTCATGAGAAATTCTCGCGGGAATAGCTATTTTTTTACAAAACTTCACAATACACTCACACACACGCACACACAACAGAAGTTCACCCGCATACAACGAAGTAGGAAGCAAATTCAACCAATTTCACAACTGTCGGTGTACGAGCTATTAAGCAGATCTCATGAAGCCTTAAACATTCAAATCAAATCATTTATTTAACAGATCATAAAATCCAATTTGTTAGTAATACATAGACATCTTAAACACTAGTGTTTGTACTCACAACACGAAATGATTAAAGATTTTAAAAGATTTTAAAATTTTAGCTCAGATGGTAGACTATCTGTTACAGCGCTTTATTTTTAAATTAGGTACAAATAATGATTATAATAACTGTTCTGTTCTGTGACTGGGTCCTGGGTTCGATTGCCAGCACGGGCAAAATGTAATTCGGTTTCTCCATCAGAAGCTTTTCTGCAGCACCCACGGAATCTGGATTTATTGTTCCTGGCAATAGGTTCGTCACTATAACCTGGGACTTCAACTTAAATGGCGAAAGGTGCCTAGCCCTTCGCGGATTACCAGGCTTCATGATGTTATCAGTTTCAATCCATATTGATGTTGATGACTTCTTGCTCTTAGCACATTATGTATGACTTAATGCAAACAACCCTGCCTTCACAAAGTACTAAGTGGGTATAGCATTCGTATCAACGCAGATGTTGAGTCACCTTTACCTAGATTAGCAGATTAGTTTACTTAAGTTAACTTGGTTACGTAGAATTTGGTTGCTGTTCAAACGCCAGATGATATACACGATTGTCCGAGCGAACGGAACTGGGCCCGTGTTTGAATTATTTAAATGTTTGCCTTGTCTACGATATTGATTTATTTAAGTTTACAAGTCGGTTGACATAATAACGGTAAATAATTTCTTACGATTTTTTGAATAAAGTAAGAGTTTTATTGTTATTTGCACTACTATTGTACTATTGCTACCCCGAGACATAACATTATTCCTGAAATCCGCGAAGGGTAAGCAGAGGTGAACCTAATAGTGTATTAAGTTAACATTTCACCGGTTATGTTAATTCCCTTGTTATAGGGGCGAGCCTATTGTTATTAACCGGGCACAAATCCAGACTCTGTGGCTGCTACTGAGAAATTCCTCATGGAAAAACCGAATAACACTTGTCCTGACCCGGGAATCGAACCCAAGAGCTTATGCTCAGCAATCACAGCTGCAGTCAGTGATTCCTGAGACAAATTACGGGTAAGTTCCAGTCCTTTCAGTTATGTTACCTCTGATTTTCCATTACTGTGAAAATCACTGTAAGTTTTATTTTTGTTATAATTAGGTTGCTGCTGTAGTACAGCACTACAGCAGCAACCTAATTATAACAAAAATAAAACTTACAGAGGTGGAATAGCTGGGAGAGGACTGTGATCTACATGTTTGTTTGCATCTTGTTCATGATGAGGTGCATTCCCAAAACAGTTTTATTGAGCGTCGGTAATCTGTCAAGGGGTGGGTCACTCGTTAAAAACCAGCCAAGTGCGAGTCGTACTCACACGCACACAGGGTTCCGTAGCACCAAACAATATAATAAAAATATTTTGAAGGCATTCGTTCATGTGTTGTATTGTTTTACATTCATCAACAAAACTAAATTTGTTTTTCATAGTATGTTAATGAAAAACAAAGTTGTTGCTGCAGTTTGATGAAAAAGTCCCATATCTCAAAAAATAAACATCAAATCTTATTCAAACCAATTTTGGTTGAAAGTTTTTTTTACGTTCTATAATCCTATATTTTTTCAGAATTTTTCTTCTCTTACTTTAGAAATTAGAGGGGGGGGGGGGGACACATTTTACCACTTTGGAAGTGTTTATCTTTCAAACGATTGACTTTGAGGGAAAATGGTTTTAGGAACCTCAATGTCATTTTTAAAGACCTATCTGCCCCGTACGTATAGGTTAGATGAAAAAAATATTTTTTAGTTTCAGTTCCATGTTTCAGACCCCCCACCCCCTCTTTTTATTTTTATACAAAAAAATATTAAAAATTATATTTTAATAAATATTAAATTTTATTTTTGTAAAAAATATTTCGGAGTAAAGTGGCTGTGACATACCCGGACAGACTGACTTGGCGAATCTATAAGGGTTCCGTTTTTTGCCATTCGGCTACGGAACCCTAAAAAGGAGTTTACCAAAATTAATACAACGAGGTGGTTATTTTTGGTGTAAGCCTGTTTTATAAAATTTGTGTCTGTCTTATAATTTGGATTTCTGTGTATCCTAAAATGTATGGTCCAGTAATTTTTCAGCTGTCACACTTGCGGGGTCTCTTTGTTTCTATCCTCAAGATGGTTGTCTAATGTTACATGACCGCAGTTGCTCACCACCTAGTCAGACAGTTATGTGCATGTATAATTATTATGTCTGGAGGGATCTATTGGTAAAAAAAAAAAATCGCTGTATTAAAAAAAAAAGATGGCGGCGTTATTTCCAACTATGGCTGAGCGCAAAAAGAAAAGTCTATAAAATCTATTCTAAGGAACCAGTAACTCAATTTTCTCACAGCTTATGAGAATGGACATCTAGAATTGTGCACAATTGTGCACGCGCGTCAATGCATGTGTATAATGGTGTTAATTGTGTAACTCGGTCACTTGTCCCGAAGTCTAGGCTGTGTAGAATGTGGCACTTTACGATGTTACACCATTTCTCGTGGTCAATTGTAATTGTCATCGTTGATTGGAAGACACGCACTGTGATGGTTCTATTACTTCTATTTACACGGTAAAGTGACAGTTACAAGTAACAATTAACGTGTTTGTCGAGTTCCTAGATAGTTCTAATTGAAGCTTCTTTGAACCACTTTATAAAATCTTATCAGAAACTTGTTTGACTGTTGGCTGAAATTGCTGAAAGTAGTTCAAATAACAGGAAATTGAATTCCATAGAAAAATGTTATACCAAAGGAGTTACGAGTTAATTCCGAAGATTAGGCAAGAAAAGTCCAAGTCACGAACTAATTTATTGGACGAACAGAGAAGTAATAACAATTAGAAGTGTTGGTCAAGTTTTACCGCTCTCTTATTACTACTTAATAGGTACTACTCACTTGTGGAGTCACGGGACTGAAACAATTAATACGAACATTCAGGCCATGGAAAGAAAGTGAAAGTTTTTAAAGTTTTTTGTTTTGTTCTTAGCACTAAATGTACTTATTTACAAGTTTATGGAGTAGGTACTTAGTCGAGGGCCACTGTTGAGTAAAGGCTAACGTAGTAACCTGGTTTCGAGCTAGTTGCGCTAACCTGCGGTCCACAGCAAGACTTATATTTCGTATTCTCGACCTACATGACATTTATTTTTGACAGCCTAGAGAATCATCAAAAATACAAAAAAAAAAACGTAAAATCGCGAAAAATGTATCGGCTGACGATTTACGGAGAAGAACGGAGTAAACCTAAAATATTTTTCACGAGTTTTACATAATAGAATGGCAAAAGCTGTACATAACGAACCCTTAAAAGGTTTACAAAAACCAAACAAAAACAAAAAATAAGGTTGTATAAAATAACAATTCAATGTTTGAGATCATTATACAGACAGAGGTAAATCACATTGTAATAATAAACCAATCATTTGTCTGTCGACACATTATTGATCCCTTTCAGTAGAGGTGACGTTAAATTGAAGGGAGAAGGGGGGAAATCCCACATAACATAGGAAAAACATTTCATTTCATGTGTCACACTTACAGGTAAAATACAGAGAAATAGAATACTTGCTACTTTGTTATATTGTGTGAAAACGGTAGACGGGCACAAGTGTTTACAGAATACGATTTTGTTTTCATAAAATATTAAGGAAAAATGGTTGCAGAAATACAATCTTGTTTTGATTCAATAAAATTGTACGGTTTGCTTTATCGATCTGGATACCAAGCAATTCCTTTCCTTGTATGCTGACACATCTCAGCGAATCTTTTAAAGTAGTATTTTGGGCTCTTTCTATGAATAAAGATAACATCATAGAGGTGAGGCTGAGGTTTACCTAATAGCACATCCACATTTCGCCAGTTCTCTTTAAGTTCCATGTAATATGGGGTGAGCCTGTTGCCATCAAGCGTCGCGTTTACGATATTGGTATCGTAACAATGAGCTATGTAGGTAATGACTAGGCAATGAGATGTGGTAGGCTCTTTCTAAAACCCTTACAAAAAGACTTTCCCCCGAGCTTTGTTTACAGTCTATTTTTTTCATAAAATAGCCATTTCTTTGGTCCTTTAAATTCAAACTCAAAGCATTTATTTCAAATAGTCCCGTGACAAGTACTTTTGAAAAGTCAAACGTAAGCTACCTACAATCCAGCCACGGGCAAAAAACTGTGAATGAACTGTAGCTGCCCATCATCACAAAGCGTAGATCTCATGGAGAAGAATGGGCAAGAAAAGCCATGGACACTCTTTTCAAATAAGTTAGATATTGACACAGTCCTAGGTTCAATATTGTTGTTTCTATATGTGAGCACGATGTAAATAAATATAGAAACCATAATAAACATCTCTACAAGATACTTACTAACAACTACAAAAAAAACTTCTAATTTATACAAAAACTACTAAAGTAAAATACTGAAACTAAGAAAACTACTACTAGAAGGGGAGCATCTCTTCCAGCTAATTTCTTCTTTCTTTTAGGTATGGAAAATACCAACCTATTTACAAGGAAATCCCTCTATTTAACCCTTTTGCAAGCCTGTCAGCTTGCTACGGGTTGGACGATTGAAGACGGTTGCCGCCATATCGACGCATCCGTCAATACGCCGACAGAATTATCTTTTTACAAGTCTTCAGCGGAAAATTGGAGAAAAGGGTATTATTTATGTGGAAAATATAAACAAGAAATGTAGGACACAGTTTGAGATATAAAAAGACTAATAGAATGGAATCAGTTGGTTATTTTAAAACCCTTCATAACCTTATTGGTACGTACAAAAGTTTTTTACTTTACTCTGAATATCAAATCATCTTTATCTTCTTTAATCGGTTACTGTATCCTACCTGTACGATTTATCGTCTATTAATCCATCATTTGAGGTACCTCATAATTATGATGGTTTAATAGACGATGAATCTTATTCAGAATTTCAGGCTATTTATCTTTCTATCCAATTTCAGGCTGAAACGTGTCGTACATGCACTTATCGACCGCTAGGTGCCGCTGGTTGGCAGTGAGTGGCGTTACACTCTCAGCGCTCCCCACACAATGAACATCGCACCGCGAGTGTAAGGGGGGTGCTACACAGAGACATAACAAAAGATTGACAGTCTAATGGCGCTCCCTCACCGGGAGCATTCGCCTGCAATTTTACTTCATATTTGAGCATTACATATGTGAGTGAAGAGAAGCCGGCATTACAGTGCAAACCAATCACTTGTTTCTGTGCATAATCGAATGTTGGACTGTTACATTACAGTGGGTGCGCTTACCGCTTGGCCGCGACATAATACATACTCTCGACACGCGTCTTGCTACAGCCAAAGTGAAAATGTTAGAAGTAGTTCGTGTGATGTTTAACATTTCTCATATTATCTTACATCCATCATTTGCCTGACCATTTCCCAACATGTTGTGGTATACAACAAGCGCTAACACTGAGTATGTTAGTATGTTAAGGTGATCCTGGGTTCGATTCCCATGTCGGGCAAAATGTCACTGGATTTTTCCATCTAGAATTTCCTAGTAAAAGCCACGCAGTCTAGATTTGTGCCCGGTTGATGGCAAATGGCAATAGGCTTATGCTAGCCCCCTATTACATGGGACTTCAGCATTTGGGGCGAAATGTGGGGTGTAGGTACTATTAAGTGCACCTCTGCCTTATCCTTTTGGAGTTTACAGGCGTGATGGTATGTGTAAAGTATAGCATTACAGCACACTACTACCTTTAGCACTTCTGGTGGCAGCATAGCACTGTAATTAAGTCGCTTCAGACGCGGCTAATAGTACTGAGGGAGTCATAACTTGTACCTGCATTGTGTTCAACCCATCTCTTACTCATGGACTCATGGGGTAGGCAGACTACTATGATAGGGGCAGTTATAGTTACGGAAAGGCCGCCAAGCTAGATTTTGCTGATCTATATTTTTGTTATTTTTTTCTCGTATTTTCCACGTTTAAAGTAAAAAGCGGTATGTAAGCAAACAAATAATTATTTTTAAATAGATATACCGTCTTTTCTGTAGACAAACTCAACAACGCTTGGAAATCGTAAGAAAAAGGATAAAAAAAATCCAGCAGCAATCCAGCATAAGTGCATTTTGCTAATTATTCTACAATTATTTCGTATTCCTACATTTAAGGAATACGCTATAGAATAACTCTAAGCAGAGTCCATCGATCAAATATTCTTGACTAGCATTTTCCCGCTGCTGCGATCGCATTAATGTCGGACCGTGACCGGTTTAAATGCCTAAGACACTCGGAGATTGTGTAGCTTCTCATAAGTTTAAAAATTTTCGGATGGGATCAGGAGTTTCGAAGATTCATCCAAACTTGCAAACGTACTTAGTTAATGTTTTATCTCTTTATAATATTAGTTCTACAGATAGAAAGTAGAACCTCTCGCATCCACTCTTTCAGAATCAAGCTCTTTCGTAGATCAGTCAAATCATCTAAACCCTGAACAAACAAATATAAATCAGTGAAAAAATAGTAGAATGATGTTGTACAATCTTACGTTTAAGTTGATACTTTTGAATAATTTAGTACCTAATATCTCGATAGATGGCGTTGCTCATTTACGTCACTCCGCTGAATCGCGATGTTAAGATTCTTCGCAATTCCATGACCTCTTCGTGTACATATCAAAATAAACGGTTTTGTCTTCAAGTAAACATTGGCTTTTTATTCATGGTCATTCGAGTCGGATTTATCGGATGCAGCCGTGACTGATGCACCGTGAGTTTTGGACATTGCGACAGTGGCGCCCCCTGCCGGCGTTAGAGAACAATTGAGTGAAAATTGTGAAGTGTTGTGTTGTAACGAAAGTGCAAATAATTGGACAAACTGTGAGTACTCTAAAAATATTAAAAAAGTTAGTGACCAACAAGTACATTAATTGGAAAAGAACTTAGAAAAATTAGCTAGCTACTGGACTTGTAAAATTTCTTGGCAAAAGTGTGTTGAGACGGGGAATCCATGCCCAATTTCGGCAAAGTATTTATTTATAAACACTTAGAAAAATTTGCCAGAAATTTTAACTTATAAAATTTTAAAGAAACAACAGTTCTGTAGAATTTGGGGAAAAAGTTCTTGAATAGAAACATTATAAAAATGGATTCATTGTTAAGATTGCAAGTAGATATCAATAAAAAGATGCAAAGAGGATACATCAACTTCAAGAAGTCTCCTAAAGAAAGGGTTACCGTTAGCTACGTGGAAACAAGGTTGGAATGTTTAGAAAAACAGTGGTCGATGTTCGAAGAAACTCATAACAAAATAATATCTGAGATTAAAAGGGAAGAATACGAAAAGTCAGAGTACCATTTAGGTGATATGTATAGTCAGGCGGAAGAGTTATACATGGACTATAAAGTTGAATTAAAGGAACGTTTTAATAAGAAAACACCCTCTGATTACACCTCGGAAAACAACAACCCTATAACTCAGACTGGCGTGAAATTGCCTAGAATAGCGATACCTACATTTTCGGGTCACTATTCTCAGTGGACAACATTTCGGGATCTTTTTCAAACATTGATACACAAGAACCAATCATTAGATAACGTGCAAAAACTACATTATTTAAAGACGTATCTCACCGGCGAAGCTGAACAGCTGTTGCGACACCTACCTATTACCAGTGATAACTATTTGACTAGTTGGAACATTTTAGAACATAGATTTAATAATAAGAAATTTATAACAGATTGTATTTTCAAAAGATTCTTTAATCAAAAATGTCTAACGAGTGAATCATCGAACTCTTTAAAAGAACTTTTTGATACAACAAACGAATGTCTGAATGCTTTGAAAAATGAAGGTATTAATATCGAAAATTGGGATCTTATTGTTATTTATATATTGTGTTCTAAATTAGATAATGAGTCTCGCAAACAATGGGAAGCTAAGATTTGTAGTTCGCCAAAGGAATTGCCTTCATTACAAGAATTTTTAGATTTTGTTGAGCATAGATTTAGGTCACTTGAATTTTTATGTACTAAAACAGTAAAGAGCACTAACACAAAATCACATCATGTAGTAAAAAATGTAAACGAGAATAAAACATCTTTATGTGCCTTTTGTTCAAATACTGATCATAAGATAGGAAATTGTAAAGATTTTGCTAAGGAAGAGTTGTCAGCTCGTCGTAATTTTGTCCAAAATTCAGGTTTGTGTTTCAATTGCTTAGGCGCAAATCACATGGTAACTTCGTGTCGTTTGCCCACAAGATGTAGAATTTGCAAGAAGAAACACCATTCGTTGCTGCATTCGAATAATAACAGCCGATCAACTGATGAACCAAGCAAGCAATCAGTTGATAGTACCAATGTTGTTGAAACTACAACAACATCAAAAGACGAGCCCGAGGTAAGGAACATAACTAGTTGTATGTCTAACACAAATTGTCAGGTTGTATTAGCAACAGCCTTAGTAAACGCAAAAGCTAACACAGGGTCTTATATAACACTGAGGTCTCTAGTGGACCAGGGATCACAGGCATCTTTTATAACGGAGTCTGCAGTCCAAATACTTGGGCTTAAGAGGATTAAATGCAACAGTGTTATAACTGGAGTGGGAGGTGAAGACAACGCTTCGCTTGATTGTAAACATGTGGTTTATATTAAACTACAATCTCTCCAGGATCCTAACTTTACTGTAAATGTTAAAACATACGTTCTTCGGAAATTAACTTCATTTCTACCTGAAAGACAAATTGTCGTTCAGCTGTGGCCAAACTTACCAGTTATGAAGTTAGCAGATCCGAAGTTTAACATACCAAATAAAATTGACCTATTACTTGGTGCAGAAGTCTATTGCCAAATTATAACTGAAGGACTGATTAGAGGTCCAATAGGAACACCGGTAGCACAGAACACCAGGTTAGGTTGGATTTTATCTGGCAAGGTGGGTGATAGTGATACCAATACTTTGAGCTGCAATAGTACTATCATTACCATGCATACTAACATTTGCAATGAAGATTTTAATCTTAAACAATTTTGGGAGCTCGAATCTGATAACTTTAGTCTAATTAAAAATCAATTCACTCCAGAAGAAAAACTTTGTGAAGAAATCTTTAAGGAAACGACCAAACGCGATAGTTCTGGTAGGTATATTGTAAAGTTGCCCTTTAAAGATAATGACCCAAGCTGTAAATATGGGAATTCGCGCAATGTTGCCGTAAAGCGATTATTATCATTAGAAAAACGTTTCTTAAAATCACCGGATTTAAAAAGTAAATATTCAGATGTTTTTTCAGAATATTTAAAGCTCGGTCATATGCAGATAGTACCTTTAAAAGAAATTGATAATCCAGAAGCAGTTTACTTGCCTTATCATGAAGTAGTTAGAGACGATAAAACTACCACTAAATTCAGAATCGTATTTAATGCTTCTAGTCGCGATAACAATAGTGTTTCACTGAACAGTAACCTTATGGTAGGACCGACGTTACAAGATGATCTTAGGCACATTCTTATGAGATGGAGGCTTCACCCTATTTGCTTAGTAGCTGATATCGTAAAGATGTATCGACAGGTGAAGGTGACTGACCAAGATGCAGATTATCAACGTTTAGTGTGGAGATCTGACCCTGGAAAAGATATACAACATTTGCGTTTAGTACGAGTAACGTTTGGGACTGCTTCAGCTCCATACCTGGCGGTAAGAGCGCTTCACCAAGTCGCTTATGATGAAGGAGCCCAATTTCCACTAGCATCTGAAAAGGTATTAAAAGACTTCTACATGGATGATCTCATCACCGGCTGTAAAAGTGTATCAGAAGGAAATCAAATATTCTCAGAAATGACTAAACTACTAAGCAAAGGAGGCTTTGAATTGCAAAAATGGGCAAGCAATGACGATCAATTACATAAGAAAATAAGCAAAGAAAGCATAACAAGCAACCTAGAACTGAAAGAAAGTGAAACAATAAAAATATTAGGACTTACCTGGAATCGACGAACCGATGACTTCGAGTACTCTGTTCAGCTACCATCAATCTCGGAACCTGTAACAAAAAGAAAGGTAATATCTGATATTGCAAAGTTATTTGACCCAATGGGTTGGATATCACCAGCAATCATAAAAGCTAAAATTATGATTCAAAAGCTTTGGCTTGCAGGAATAGGATGGGATGATAAACTACCATCTATACTGTTGGACGAGTGGATTACTTACCGTGCAGGACTTGTTGAACTTACCAAATGTCGAATCCCACGATGGATTAATGTCAAGGAAAACAGCACCATGGAACTTCATGGGTTCAGCGACGCATCTAGTGAGGCTTATGCTGCAGTGGTGTATATACGTGTTGTTAATGCTTCAGGAAGCGTCTACGTTCATCTGGTTACTTCCAAAACCAAAGTGGCTCCAATTAAGCAAGTATCGATACCAAGGCTTGAGTTATGTGGAGCTGTCTTATTAGCTAAGTTGTTACAGGAAGTATCGGTGGTGTTAAACGTTCCGAAAACTAACCTACGTGCTTGGACCGACTCCACCGTGGTAGTGGCTTGGTTGAGCAGCCACCCAACACGTTGGAAAACGTTTGTAGCCAATCGGGTGTCGGAGATTCTAAATATATTAGACAGGAACCAATGGTCACACGTATCATCTCCTGATAACCCGGCAGATTGTGCGTCGCGAGGAATTAACCCGTCAGAGTTACCGACGTTTGAACTGTGGAAAACAGGACCATTATGGTTGAAACATAGATCTGAGACTAAGGATAGAAGTCAAATACCAGACACAAATATAGAAGAAAAAACAAAAAAGGTTTGTCATGTAACGCAGAAGGATCAATTGCAGTTGTGGACTAAGTTCTCTTCTCTTCGTAAATTAGTTCGAGTTGTAGCACACTGCAAAAGATTTATTAAAAAGTTGAAAAACGTACATGATCATAACTTACCCGTATGGTTAACTAGTATAGAATTGAATGAAGCTCTTCATATTTGTGTAAAACAGTGTCAAACGTTAAGTTTTCAGCAAGAGATTAAAGATATTAAAGAAAAAGGGATAGTACAAAAGAAAAGCAAACTTACGTCATTAAATCCATTCCTAGATGATTCGGACATCTTGAGAGTTGGTGGTCGTTTAGAGGAAGCAGAAATAACAACTGATATAAAACACCCTATAATACTACCGTCAAAATCTCACCTCACTGAATTAGTTTTAAATGAAACTCACCATAACACGTTGCACGGCGGACCACAGCTCATGATTAATTATCTGCGAACTAAGTACTGGATCATTGATGCTAGGAACCAAGCAAAAGTGGTTGTCCGTAAATGCATTATTTGTGTACGCCATGCAGCACAGACTAGGGTCCAACTGATGGGACAATTGCCTTCAGCTCGAGTTACACCAATTCGAGCGTTTTATCGAAGTGGTGTGGACTACGCAGGTCCCATACAGATTCGAACTTCTAAAGGAAGAGGCCACCGGGCCTATAAAGGTTATATATGCCTTTTTGTATGTATGGCTACAAGAGCCGTACATTTGGAAGCTGTGAGTGATCTCACATCACAAGGGTTTATTGCTGCTTTTAAACGATTTGTTGCACGACGTGGCCATTGCGCTGACCTATTTAGCGATAACGGAACGAATTTTGTTGGTGCCGCTCGCGAGCTCCGAGACTTGTTCGCACAAGAAAAGTCAACCTTAACGATGGAAATCGCTGAGTGTTTGGCAAACAACGGCACTACTTGGCACTTTGTTCCACCCCATGCCCCGCATTTCGGCGGGCTATGGGAGGCTGGAATAAAGTCCACCAAACATCATCTTAGACGTGTGATAGGTAGTGCAACTCTTACTTTCGAAGAGATTTCGACGCTTTTGTACCAAATAGAAGCTTGTCTTAACTCTCGACCGCTATCACAAATTAGCACAAATTCCCAAGACCCAACACCTCTCACTCCAGGCCATTTTTTAATAGGTGAATCATTAATTCTAGTACCTGAGCATAATTATGAAACATCATCTATTTCGTCATTGAAACGTTGGCAATTAACTCAAAAAATGCTGCAACAATTTTGGCGTAGGTGGTCAAGTGAGTATTTAAGTCAATTCTTACATCGTTATAAGTGGGCAAACAAAACTCCTGAACCTGAGATCGGAGACTTAATTTTAGTGAAGGAGGATGGACTTCCTCCAGCCAAATGGCTTTTAGGTAAAATCATTTCTAAACACCCTGGGCTGGACAACATTACGAGAGTAGTCACTCTGAAATGTAAAGGTACCACATTTAAACGACCAATAACTAAACTGTGTGTGTTACCTGTCGCTCATTGATCAGTTAAGTGTTTGTTACCCATTTATTATGTTATATATATTGTTACATATTTATGATTTTGTTGATTGTTTAAACTGTTGTAAACTGTTTTTAATTTTGGTTTATTTTGCAACGTTTTAGTGTTATTAAATTTGTTCTTAGCCATCATGTCTGACTGACTCAAAACTTGTTAAATTTTTTCTAACTTTACCATACAGTCCATTTATTCGAATGTAGTCGGTTCATGGTGGGCGGGAACAATGGACATTCTGTCCATAGTGGGCGGAATGTACAATCTTACGTTTAAGTTGATACTTTTGAATATTTTAGTACCTAATATCTCGATAGATGGCGTTGCTCATTTACGTCACTCCGCTGAATCGCGATGTTAAGATTCTTCGCAATTCCATGACCTCTTCGTGTACATATCAAAATAAACGGTTTTGTCTTCAAGTAAACATTGGCTTTTTATTCAGATGTACAGCCTCCTCGACGTCCTCGTAAATCTCTCCGGCAGATCTATAAATTCATTACGACCACGAGGGAGCCCAGAACTCATTCTTTTAATTTATCGGCTCCTAGTCTGACGCCGGTTAATTTAATACTGGTTATGGTTTCATTGGCCTGGATATTAAGGTTAATTTTAAACTATTAAATTGACTTTGCCTTTATGAATTTATTTAAACTTCATGTACCTACAGATTGTACAGTATATAGTGGTATACAAGGTGGGAGGGACAACTACACTACATTTTTCGCTGTTACCTACAAAACGGCAGTATTGATTGCCGTTTTGGTTCTACACTGTGAAAATGCATGGAACGGCTGGTTTTAAAAAGAATTACCGATGAAAAATTTGTATTGTACGTGTGTCCTGAATACGTGGTACAACTTTTATCGGAGGTGTCACTCCCACCTTGCATATAGACGGATTTGATGCCACAGGGGATTGCCCACCAGTCAATCTTTGCCTCTTTGGGTCAAGTAGAACAATATTGTGCTAACGCAAAAAAAATAAAAAATCAAATAACCGGTTATTCCATTTTATAAAACTAACTAAGTACTTAATATCTTACATTACATGAACGGTTCGCGACGTAAACTTTTGTAATTCGAATACTTCAGCAGCACTCTTTAAAATGCAACATTTGTATTTTGATATAATATACATAAACATAAAGACCATTTTAAGAATTTTAAATTTTTAACGTGATTCATATTATGATTCTGATAAAGCTTCCATTTTAGGCCCACAGTTCTTTCTCTCATTTTCCTTTGAAGCGAAAATTAGCTATTAATATAGCGTACTTCCACTTTGCGTGTCGAATTAACTCAAATTTTATCCGACATCAAATAAATACATTTTTTGATTTGGTTATCATCGATTTGTTGATAGAATGTCACTTTGTCTTGGCCCGCCAATTCCTTGCCAATTGTGTATTTTTGCCAATTAAGATTAACAACTATCGACAAGTATTCCCATGGTGTTGAACGTCATGAGCATAACATTATTACGCCTTTTATCCACGGGGGTTTAGGCAGCTGTGTTTACATATAGTACTCCCATATTTCAGCCCATCGCCATCAACCGGGCACAAATCCATGGCAGTTACTGAGAAATTCCTGATAGAAAAACTCAAGAACTTTGCCCGATCTGAAAATTGAAGTCAGTACCTCATGCTCAGCAGTCGCGCTTGCGACCACTAGACCTAACAAGGTTAGGTTGATAGTCATCAGCACCAATCATCACAGTGAATGCAAGATGCGTGACACCCGATGTATTCGTGTCACACTGTCACACGTGTCGCGCACGCTCAGCATAGTTCAGGTGGCGCCACCTGTCGCCATCGCTCGAATACTTCACGTGTTACGTGTAACATACACGGAAAGAAAGAAACAATTTGTTTGAGATTAACATTTAAAGTCGAGGAAAGATTTATTGCGGACACAAATGTGCAACCGAACCTGCAGATCAAAATCTGCATTGCATGGTCCTCCTAAAATCCATTATAGACCGAGTGGAGTATCGTATCACCAAACTTAGCTAAACACATTAGCGACCAACTGTCAGCAAAAAAAAACAGGTTTGACAAAGGTTCAGTTGAAAAATTATCCTTTTGTGTTATTAGAGATTACGTATACTGTGACATCACATAAAACGATAACTTTGAACAACCTCAGTAAAGTTCTAGTTAACAAACTTAAATTCAATTTTGAACACATTGATTAGTGGTCGGATTCGAACCCGCGATACTGACCGGCCGTGTCTCATTCACCACTTATCGCTCGGGTTATCACGCTACTGTTCCGCGGAACATAAATCAAGTTAAAACAATATACTAATACCTCCTTATTTGCAAACTAGTTTATATTTATTTACTGCTTAATGTTCACGTAATATCGACTTTGTTCATGGATCATAGAAACAGAGAAGTGATCTTAATATTTAAGAAAAAACGTTTTTCTGTTTTAATACCTGGTTTTTGCAAAAACAACTTCACAAATGTTTGCCAATAACAAAGACCTGTCAACGTCATGCAAGCGACAAGAGACGTTTGTAGCAATGGCCCTATCTGCTATGGAAAATGAAACGTGCATGAGAATTTTAAACCTCGTCTCTTCTTGATGAAGAAAATAAAGATGAAGTTTTTGGTTTGCTCGACTTCTGAGCAAAGTTAAAACGCCTCAATGCACAGTCACGAGCACATCGAGTTACCACAAACTGACAAATTTCTCCAAATGATTTGAAACCATAAAATGTTGAATGTTAAGTTCAAAATCAGATGAGAAAATTTGACAGCTTGAGGGAACTTGCAGCGCTGGCGACTGTTCTTGTAGTGACAGTGGCATCCACACAATTCAAATCGGAACACAATAAGAAAATACATAATTTTCCTTCCCTTTCACGAAGAGATGCGCTTTAAGTATTGCCATGGAAACTATACACCATTTTGTCTTATCTCCATTATTTCTATGATCGTTCTTAATACTCTTTAGCGGAAGAGTTTAATTATAAATTTATTCTGGAAACAATGGCGACAGCGCCAGGATTAAGATTTCGCTGTAATAATAAACTGGCGTTTGGAGAAACATGACCTTGTTCTGCGTACAGAGCTTAATATAACGCGGATCTACTTAAAAGGACATTTGCTTTAGATGATTTCTGTCGTACAGTGTTTTGATGTAAAACAATAGTTGACAATTTAAGGGACGGACGTAGAAATGGAAGCTGTTTAATATTGTTTCATACGTTTCTGATCTTTTCTCGCTCGAATGATGTTGAATAGCGGGAGCTGCTGGTAACCAGTGTTGGGATTTTCTAAAATGAAAATCTTTAAAAAACAAGATGGCTGCGGTAGTCCCGATTGTGGGCACGCGTATTCTTGTTCATTATGCAACTATAGGTCTTACCACATGCGAAGACATTTGTCCACTTTTTGCAATGTCTTGTGGCTTTTGAGAGCACTTTTTAAGAAGAAGAAAGATTTCGGAACTCCGGACTCTCGATTACACACACTCACAAAATTACAAGATTCCTTTTCGATGTTTTCCTCGAAATCTGATGCATGACACGAAATAAACACTAATCGGTCCACCTCTGCATGTGACTAGTAAATTTAACATCAGTGGAACATATTTTTTTCTCAGCCCCGCAGAAACCAGTAGTGTTTATAATGAAGATGTCGGTCGTTGTGCCTGTAAAGACCGCTAATAGGTCCTGAGACGAGGGCGGGGCAGCTTCCATTAGGCTGATGGGTTCCGGCAACCGAGGAGCAAGCCGTGTCACGTGTAATCAGACACTGTTATTGCAAATTTTCTGCACGATCATATAAGTACGTAAGAATGAGAACCAAAATTAGAATTTGCAGTCCAGATCACATTTGTAACAAACTTCTAAGACAGGTTTTCTCCCTGCTTTAAAAAAATCTGTGTGCATCGTAATGAAAGTAATTGTCTGAGGGCACAGACATGAGACGATCGCTTTCATAGCGTTTTGTTTCACAACGGTTTTTATAGGAATGGTATTAACTTTCGGTACGTAGCCAATTCATTGTTATCTTTTCTAACATCGCGCATCGTTAGCGGTTACCGCTAAAACAATGCCACTTTGTTCAGGCCCTCTTGTCGCTCCAATATTCTAAACTTTACCTTATATCTACTATGGCCACATTTAAGAAACGTCTTTACAGTTTCAGTCGCATCCTCCTGGGTTTAAAGATAAACACAGCAGGCTTTCATGGGTATCGTGTCAGTTCAGTTCCGAACTCGCAAAAAAAAAGAAATTCAAAATATCTCTAGCCTAGGATGGGACAGCAGGAACATCAATAATCTTCACCACAAAAGGCCGCAGTCTTCAACAACTGTCTAGACTTAACACAAAAACAGACCCGGTGTCCGGTGTTGCATGCCGGTCACGTGCCGGTAATGCACTCGTACCGGCCCGGCACGGTTCGGCGCCGGCACTGAGGCCGTGTTTACTGGCAGACGAAGGTTCCTAATGGATACATGCGGGATGGAAACGATGAACAGGGCTCTGTAATGTATGGGTAGTGGAAATGGGTGAATGGCTTTATAATTTGTTTTCATGCGATTCTGGATATAAAACTGCTTCTGGATGAAAAGTAAAGTAAAGGACTTGGAGAAAAGTTGGTGACAATAGTAAGAACTAGAATGTTTACAGAAGATATGCAACAGGTGAGCACTGAGCAGCAGGATTCAGATTTTCTAAGATGCGCTAGGTATGATATAATCTGTCTTTTGAAAACATTGTTAAAATATGTAACATCATCAATGTGACATATTTTAACAAAGCTTGGCAGGCAATTACTACAGTGACTTGTTACAGTGTACCAGACCATGATTTAATGCTTGGGCTATTTTTCGTAACGCAAATAAAATCGCCAAAACACATCACCAAATCAAAAACGCATTTCCGAACGGAATTCTTGAAACGTATGATATAAACAGAAGGCATTATGTAAAGTGAATTGCGCCAGCTGTTCTGTCATGAATAATTCAGGGCTCGTGTCCCATGGTGCTGTGGTCCACTCGTGAAGACTTCGCAATGATGTGGGCCCCGGAGATAAATCCAAGGGGTTAGGAATTATCGACGTTTAGTTTATTGGGGCTTTTTGTAACTGCTGAAAGCCGGACAGGGACGGTTAAACGTTACAGAAATGGTTCCACATTTTTGAGCTCTATTATCTCAGTCGGAGAATTTTATGCAAAGGTTTTCGCAGTTTAATCACCTTGATTGTCAACACGCGACCACCGGTAAGCACACTTTTTTCACTAGCAAGTCTAGCAACACAATCTTTAAGGTCTTAGGTATAGGTACTTATATTTATAGCTTACGATGCAGTGTCCTGTTTTAGTTATTTAGATAAGTTTCTGGTTAATCAGTGAAAATCCTTTTATTATTGGAACTTGCCACGCCTTTTTTCACTTATTAACTTTGTTGGTCTCGTAAATGCAAAAACAGTAACTTTAGTTACCACGAAGTTACTTTACTATATCTTGAATTATGAGGGCATTTAAAAGAAACTTCAAACTTAGAGATCACTAATCTCTTTTGTTCTCATATTAATTTCAGCCACTTTTTAACCGACTTCAAAAAAGGAGGAGGTTATATGTTCGTGTGTATGTATTATTTTCCAAGAAACGATTACACAAAAGTAACAACGTAAATTTGCCTTCCGTATCTTTGCGTACAACATCTAATCTAAGTTGAAAGCCGCCTCGGGCAGCACCTACTCCATGCTACTACATCTGCCGGTGTAACTGAGTAGCTGTATCCCGGACAGACCGCCCGGCCACGAGCTTCACGCTCAACCGACATAATATTTAGCCAACCAATAATAACCAACAAGCTAGTTGCGACAACTGCGGAGAGAACAAATAAAAGAAGTTGGTCTGCTTAGATAGAAACATGCTGCGAATCACCGTGATGGTAGTAACGCGAAGAAAACAAGTGACAAACGGTCGCACGCGCGTGTGTCTTGATGCCAGTCGCGTTGTGTCGCCTGAGGTCGGTCTCGGGGCGTACTGCGCCGAACTTAGGCACGGCTGCATACGGAAGTGCAACCGCTCGCAATTTCCGGCCGTCGCTCACAGCGCCCTCTGCAAATTAAACTATTAATATAGAATTACGGGATTGTTATTACAAGTGATGCGATGGCGCTGAAGCCTTGTTTCTTCAGGCGGGTGGTAAGACGGCTGGGGTTGTTTAATTACAGATGAAGTAGACGATTCAACTGGTCTGGGATTTCATTTATTAGAGCATCTTGTGTCAGGGCTATCTTCTCCTTTGGTCAGTGGTTGTGCATCACAGGATACATTGCTAATTTGTTTTTCAAAAGTTGGTTCTGAATTGACAAACACAATGTAGGTCTACTTTCTTTGTATCGATGGTAAGTCTCGTTTTGTGGGCCCAGTGTGTAACCACGTTAATTGTACAGTTATCGTCAGTGTCGTTTTTTAAGTTCTCTAAAATGCAGGTGTGGAAGAGACAATTGGGACACTTCATGTAAGTCAGTGGGTCTGGTCAATGCTTATTATCATCCGTATGCCAAATATAAACAAACATAAATAAAGCCCATATCAAATAACAAATTAATTACAAAAACAGCAGCCAGTCACAATATAAATAACTACGCATCCAAGAATGCAGGATTGTGCGTATCAACGGGGTCACCCCTGTTAATTAAATGTTTTCAATAGCCAGGGGAGCTAGGAGGTGGGGCAGGGGAGCGAGGGGGAGGGAGGGGGCGGAGGGGGTAATCCTTCACGATTTGTCACGACATTTGATATTGTATTTATTGCGAGGTTCTATAAAAAGGTTAGTGCAGGTTAAACAAATGATTTCGTTTGTGAATGGGGTGTGTTAGTAGTTAGGGGTTGTAGAGACAATGCTGGATTGATATTGAGATATACTTGTGTTACAGTTACGGGTGAAACTCCAACAAGGCTAAAACGATCAAATGTTTCCTGAAAAATTGTAATGACTTTTGTTAGCTAAATATTATATACATTTATAAATTAAAATAACCTAAAGTAACGTAAGCTTAAAAAATGGCGTCATTAAACTCCTCAACGCTGTCAACTGGTAATGTACCCAAGAGACTTGTGGCGTTGCCACGTTGTATGGCAATGTTAAGCCTTTGGCCAAGGTAAAAGCCAGCCCTTGGGTCACGGGAAGTGTGAACCATGCGTTTTGAAATGTCCTAGAAAAGGCTGTGAGCATTTGGACCTCACGGTCCAAGTGAAAATGGAACCTCTTGAAGGGAAGGAAGAGCTAAATGATTCTTTATGGAATCACCTTATCATTTATCATAGAAATCTCACCTTGACACGGAGAAGTAGAAAATAGGCCCGTAAATTCTTCTAAATAATGAATTTTTATTCATGTCCCATGCTCGTTGTCGTTACATATTTATTTTTGTCTAGCCTCCGAAGGACTCACTCTAAATACACAAACAGCAGACATATTTTGTTAGCAATTCAATACACGTCCTCCAGGTAAAATCAATAGAATAAAATAAATAAAACATTATGATTGAGATGGCAGACGGTACTCTTTCTATAAATAGTTGAAGGTCACTTTGTCAGACAATCACCAAGACGACTACCAGGTCGTCGGGAAGGGGAAGCGCAAGAAGGGAAAGTCCCCTCTCGCGGCCGGCAAGGCCAAAAAACAGGTGGTGGCTAAGGCCACCCCCTCCCCCGACCCCTTAGATGCCACCCCGGCTCTAACTCCGGTGATTGCTGGTACCTCCCAGCAAAGCCGCCCCGCCAGCCCTATGGCAATAACCAGCTCAGTTGTCGCCACCCCGGCTACGGCCACCATGGCCTCCCCCCTCTCGAAGAAGGCCCGTCCTCCCCCCCTGTTTATTCATGACAAGGGGAAATGGACAGAGGTTTCAAAGGCATGCAACGAACAACGCATCGCCTACACCAATGCCCGCGCTGTACAGCAGGGCATCAAGGTGACCGTCGCCTCAGCTCACGACTACCGTGAGCTGAAGAAGCTCCTCAGGGCGAGGAACGTGTTTTACCACACGTACGCCCTCCAAGAGGAGAGACGCATCCGGGTCGTCATTAAGAATGTCCCGGTTGAGATAACCTCAGCCGAGATCCTTAATGACCTTGAAGCCCAGAACAACCCCGTTGCTGAGGTGCACCGCATGCACCGCAAAAATGGGGGTGAATCATTTAATATGATTCTGGTGGTCTGCGACCCCGTCAAGGGTCACCACCCCATATTCAACATCAGCAAGATCTGTGGCCTCTCTGGCCTTAGAGTAGAGAGACCCATTGCCTCCGGTATTGTCAGCCAGTGCCATAAGTGCCAGTTATATGGCCACGCACAGAGGAACTGCTTTGGAAAACCCAGATGCGTAAAGTGTCTGGGGGACCATGGTACCGCCGAGTGCACTCGCCCAAAGGACCGTATCTTATGTACGGAGCCTCCCAGCTGCGTGCTCTGCGGTGAGTCTGGGAATCCAGCCAATTACCGCGGATGCCCCAAGGCCCCGAAATCCTCGGCCCCTTGGCAAATAGGAGCCAGAACAGGCAGCAGAGGGAACGCCCAACCCCCCCCTCGAGCCAACCCCCCAACGCCCCAGCCCGTGGAATGCGCTGAACCACCAGGCCCACTTCCCGGCGTTGAGGCCCACTCAGGCGCCGACAGCGCCGCCCCCTCCCGCCTTGATGGCGGTAATCGCCCCCCCTCCCCCCAGGGCAATTGTGAAGGCGGTCGCGCCAACAGCGCCCCGAGCCCCTTCACCTTCGCGGCCCCCCCTCCCCCCGCTCTGGGACGCCTCCCGAACCAGCCAGCGGTGGACCCTTTTGACCCCTTCAGGGTAATCACTAGCACATTTGGGGTTTTCCACAGCCCCAGGGGTAAACAAATGGCCCGGGATATCGTTGCCTGCAAGGGCGACTTTATCCTCCTCGCCCAAATTACGACGCGTACCCGGATGTTATGCAAGCCCTCAGGAACCTCCCCCATAACAACCCATAATGCCTCACACCACCCCCTGTAGAGTTAAACCGAAAGCCCTCAAAGTAGGGACTTTCAATGCCGACAGCCTCATTGGTCAACGTGATGAGATCGCCGACTTCCTCCGCGACCATCACTTTGACATCCTCTTAGTCCAAGAGACCTTCCTGAAGCCCCATCAACGCGACCCGAGAATTGCCAACTACCGGATAGTTCGCAATGACAGGACGCGTTGTCACAAAGGAGGTACTCTCATCTACTACAGGTCAACCCTATACTGCATCCCTATAGACCCCCCCCCCCCGTCCCTTACCCGCTTCGAGGTCTCTGTCTGTCGGCTGGGTATGACAGGCCTATCAGCCCATCACGATCGTCTCGGCTTATCTCCCGGGTACCAACTCCGTGGAGGTCGATGCCTCCTTAAGAGGCGACCTCACCGTGCTCCTTGGCATGAGTGACTCCGTCCTTTTGGCGGGGGATCTTAATGCCAAGCACCCCTCTTGGAATTGCCACACGGCAAATACCAGAGGCAGGGTTCTGGCTGACCTTAGCGCCCAGCTCAACTTGGATGTCATCGCCCCGATGCATCCCACCCACTACCCCACGTCCCCAACCAACGCCCCGATGTTCTGGACGTCGCGCTTCTAAAGAATGTAAACTTACGATTGCATTCTATAGAAGCATTCGACGAACTCGACTCGGACCACAGGCCAAAGTCTACGAGAAGCTTATTTATAACCGTATCAAAGACTACGCCGAAGCAAAGAGTCTTATTCCGAAAGAGCAGGTTGGCTTTAGAGCTAGACACTCTTGTGTCCAACAGGTGTACCCTATAGTCGAGCATATCAGCGCCCGCTACCAGCGAGGCCTGATAACTGGTGCCCTGTTCTTCGATATAGCGAAAGCATTCGACAAGGTCTGGCACAACGGGCTGATATACAAGCTGTATCAGCTCGGTGTGCCGGATCGCCTCGTGCTCATCTTACGAGACTTTCTGTCGAATCGCACCTTCCAGTACCGCATTGAAGGTGCCCTTTCCGCTCCACATCCGATCCGCGCAGGAGTCCCTCAGGGCTCTGTGCTCTCCCCCTAGCGTTCACGCTATACAGCGACATTCCCCTGAGTAGAAAGGCTCAGTTAGCACTTTTTGCTGACGACACTGCCATCTACTAATCAGGTAGGAGCCCAGATAACATTACCCGCATTCTCCAAACCTCCGCAAACGCACTAGGCGCTTGGTTCCGGAGATGGAGGATAGAAGTCAACCCCGACAAGAGCCAGGCGGTCCTCTGCAGCAGGCATCGCCACGCCCTCCCATCCGCCATCCGACCGATCTCTATGTTGGCAAGCCGATCCCTTGGGAGAAGCGAGCCAAGTACCTAGGGGTCATCCTAGACCGACGCCTTTCCTTCGGAGAGCACATAAGGTCGGCACGAGCTCGTGCCGCTTTCACTCTCGTAAGACTCCACTCCGTGCTGAATGCTCGCAGCAAATTGTCACTTAGGTGCTAGGTGCGTATTAACACCGCGTGCATTCGGCCCATCATGACTTATGCGTGCCCCGTGTTCGCGCATGTCAAGCCCTACCTCCTCCATAGGATGCGGACCCTTCAGATCCGATTTCTCCGAAGAGCCGCGGATGCCCCGTGGTTCGTTAGGAATGAAAGACTCCATGTCGATCTTAAAATTCCGACTGTCAGACAGCTTATGAAACGTCTCACCAAGCGTTTCTTAGATTCAGCCGAAAAGCACCCCAATCCGTTGATCGTATCGGCCGCCCGATACGCCCCCTCAAACATAAGTAGGATTAGCAGACCCCGCCTTACCCTCCTCGAACCCGATGACCCCATCACCCTCCTTCAAGATAGCTGTAGGGAAACCAGTACACTTCGTAAGTACAAAAACAAATACCGACCGCGATTCCGGCCCCGCCGCCGAGGCCCACCGCGACCCCCCCGTAACATCACTGACCGACCCTTGCTCGACGAGCCAGCCCGCGCCGCTGAGCATGTAACGTTAAATTCCTCATTAAATAATCCGACCCAGCCAAACTCTAGTTACCCTCCCCTCAATGAGCCTAACTAAGCCTAGGCCCGAACCCCGCAGGGGGTGCCCTTAGTGACCGTTCATTTAATTTGTAATATCCTTAGTTTGTAAGCCCTGGCTGGGGGCCTTAAAGTAATTTTCGGCCACCACAGGATAGTCCGGTTAAGAGGGGGCAATTTTCTTTCAATTCCCCCGTCATACCCCGCCCCGACCCCGCACTTCCTGTCTGCCGCGCACCTCTTACAAAAAAATTGAAAATTTCTTAAACTTGTTCCAGGAAATACGTGTTTTTGAATCTTACAAGTGTGTGAAATAAATATATGTCATTATGAATCTCCATTACATGGGCAAGGTTTCTATCGAGATGTTTTCTTTACTTTTACAGTTTATGAGTACATTATGAAAGGCCAAAGTTCAGTTAAAATTTGTGCAAAACAGCAATTTTTGGAAGCTTATACTGAATTTGTTTCTACATTTTTTTATTTTTGCTACCATAGAAACCTAGATATAGCGCACAAAATACCTATTAGTTCAAAAAAATCAAAGATAGATGTGTAACAACTGCATAATCACGTACGAGCGTTTGTATGAAAAGTATGACGGGTTGGCCGCTCTTAAGCAGCTTCAACCTCAGTAGAGGTGTTGCACTGCGAGTGGTCATACCAAAAAAAAAAAAAAAAAATTGTCAGACAATCACCAATAATTGGGCGAATTTTGACTCAGTTTTTATTTATTTCCATAGGAATAATAATTGGGTGAGTTTTTTCAATTGAATGGTTTCCTGGTTTTGCGTGGTGTCTGGTATCCCCTGGCTCTTGCAACTGAAAGACTTGCCTCTTCTTTAATTTACACTTATGGTGAGTTCTACAGGTTCACTCTTATAGTTGGTTATAGTCTCAAGCAAGAACAGCCAGTTTTGAACTGTGTTAAGTGAATACATTAAATTACATGGAATTTATGAAAACTACAACGAATGGCGTGTATCGGATCATTTGATACCACTTAAGCGTAATAATTCGCAGCCAGCACTTAAACCTACGTCCAACCATTTAATTCTATCGATTAATATTCACAAGCGAGTGTAGTAAAATTCTGTCCTAACCAGGTAACTGGGTACGTTTTGCAAATATTTCTCGATTAGCCATTATAGTGCTTTCGTACGACACACAGTGGGTGTACACGTGGTCAATAGTACGCCCGTTTTATGTAATGTTCACTCAAGCTTTATGCATTTTGTGTACTAATAGGGAGTTATAACGCTTCTCTAACTAGGACTATAATTTTGTGGCTCTAATTGACTGTACAACTTTATGTCTGCCGTTTATGTGATTTTATGAAGTTTCCTCATGAAGAGTTTCATAGCTATGTGTGTCGAAATCAGAGAACACAGTGCTTACCCATTAGACACCAAAGAGGACGAGAAAAATGACATTAAAAACTATCGCTAGGGTAGCAAGGACTCGTAGTTGATGGCCAAAGTTCATTCATTGATGAGGTATCAGAAGACGAAGAAAACGAGTTAATGAGAACAGTGACGTGACGACAGTTCTACCAAGATACTCGCTGGTTGTGGTCTCTAGGTAAGTCGTAGAAGAAGAAGTCGTCAGAAGTTCTGAATATATATTCAGTACTTCTTGATTTACTGATTATGTAATGTATCCTTTCTATCAGCCCCAGGATATTCAATGTTGCTCCAGACGTCGTTAATCTGATAAGGAGCAGCTCACGACGCCATAATGAGATGGAAACTGATTTACTTGCAGTAAAACGCGGCTCACATCGGAGGTATCTCCGCGTTATCAGTAATTGGACGAGTTCCAGTGATATCGAGACACGCGGACGGACAACTGTTGGGGTGCAGTAAAAACTCAATCAGGAACACACCTAGTTTGGCCGGAAGGCTTTCATATACCACGACACGACTAGCTCGTCAACAAGTACAAGTAGACACTAGTGATACCTTGTAAATCTTGCGAGGCTTTGTTTGCCGATTTCATGACTGAAAACTACTCGTATTTACACTTTCCCATCTGCGAAATATTGGATTGCTTATCTTGGATATGCCAAATGTGAAAAGTATGAAATGATTCGTAAGCATTAAGCGTAACACATGCATTTTATACTAGAAACACAAAGCGGTTTTTTACACGACTAAAATAATAGAGAACATTATAGTACGCATCGTTTTGTAGCAGCTTCTACATGTACATAATTATCAAAGAGCACCTCACGACACAACAATCGTCCACACTAAATGACCCACACCTATCCGTTTTATTCGACCACTTTATTCCAAGTTTGTTTTAAGGTCTATAAAATTTACAACCAGTCCCGATAAGGCCGCCATAGCCCCGGCGTTTGTCCAGATTTATCATCTCATAAATAAACATAACATGTAACAATTATACTCGTACGAATTCTTCGCCATGTATATTCCAAGACAAATTAGTTTCGTGAGGAAATTATTTCGGTCATCATTTGGATACAAAACGGTTAGCTTGGCAGTAAATTAGAAGTATGGTTATGGATTTACGATATGTGATGTTGCAATGGCGATTCATATTTCTCTTTGTTGTGTCGATACTTTCCATATTGAAGTTAATTATTGAGCTTCGACGAGAACTTTGCCACTTCGTAGTATTAGCTTTGTCCAGGTCCCTCTGGGTGCAGGTGGAGCGTTACAAGGAGCAGGGAAGGGAGTGGACATTGTTTTTGATTTTATTTAGATAGCTGAAATCGCTAAACCACTATTTTCAAACACTAGCTGCCATGATTACCGCTGCTTGTTATTAGTGAGTGAGATGCATGGTCTAGGCATGATGGTTGGACTGCCAGGGAACGGTAAGATGAAGGGATATTCTTTTTAGTTTTAAACAACTTTATATTATAATGATCCAGAATAAAACAGAATGATATAAAAGAGAAAAGAGAAAATTATGCCGTGACGTCTGATAGGAGGACTGGAAGAAGAAAACGTGTTGCGCCGACAGCAAGCAGAATGTGACAAGCGCAGGAGGATGACGATGATGATGATGTAAATAAAACAAATATGGCGACGTCTGTGTCTGCATGTGACATGTGACATCTCATTCTTGTTCAATATTATAGGAATAGACCCGTGGAAGACCCAGCAATCATTAATCTATACTATTAATATTATAAAGAGGTAAAATTTGTGAGTTTGTGAGGTTATGGGGGGTAATCTCTGGATCTTCTGAACCGATTTTGAAAATTCTTTCACTAATAGGAAGCTACATTATGCCATAGGTTATATTTACAACTGCCCGGGCTGCGGGACTGTTCGAAAGAGATACCGTGGTCCCGGAACACAAAGGGCGAGGAAAGGAACATGGATGGGTTTTAGTCAGTAAAAGTCTGACACTTCCTCCTGCTCCGCCTAGAGCGGGAGGAGTCATTATATGATTTCCCATCCGAAAAAAAAGGCTATATTTACAACGTGACTGTGGGATAATTTCCGACGAAAACGTGAGCTAAGCCGCGGGCAACAGCTAGTTATAAATATCTAAGTTCCCAACATACATTATTCACATTAATTACTTCTCTCAACATAACCATCTTCAAAAATATTGCCGTATCATCAGCACACTAACCCCATTTATTTGAATTATCTCTGGAATGAAGATGTGTTGCGATCGTTTTGTCATACTATATTTACGGCGCTTTAGACAAAGCTGCGCGCGCGCATACCGATGTGATCCGCGCCTTCCTGCTGATTCGCCTGACATTACGCAGCTTACGAAGTTGGACAGATTTCAGTGGGATTCGGTGAACACTGTGAAGAGACCCGTATGTTTTATATCTTAATTTATTTGTGCTGAGCAGAAACAAAGAGAGTTGCCAAAGAAATATTGCTGGAGAGTTTGTTTCGCCACTTCTTCCATCACTTGTGTGATTTACAGAGAATGGCGAGCAATAGGAGATGACATATGTCCCGCTGTGTGGACAGATGTTGACTGATTACCTTCAAATGATGAGAAGAATAAAAGTAGCAACACTTTTATGATGAAAAGTGTTGTTCATGGTCTGATTATGAATCTTTCATTCATATTTCTGACTTCATACAATAAATTTTTGTTGCGGAACTCCAAAAAATGCTTTAACACGTTGTTACGGGAATTTATGTTAATAACTCAATCAATATGCAGATTGAGCCGTAAACACTCTTGCGGCTAATTATTGTGTAGTCTTACGAGCGAAAGTGAGAACTTGGACGTTTTATCGATTTCCTCGTACATTAGTTTCGAGAATTTTCTGAGACTACCAAAAATCAGTACAGCGCTGAATGAAATAATTTCACGGTATACGAGATTACCTGAAGTTACAAGTCAGATGTAGTTTTTGACAAATTTGTTTTTCGAAAGATTCAGTCGTTCATGAGCTATCAGAACAGCAGCATGCACACAGAATGCGGCATGCACGCAGCATCATGCTGAGATAGTACAGTAGCCTTTTTGGCCTCGCACATTAATTTTTTCGTTTTAGATTCTTTTTTTAAATTATTGTTTACGGTGAAGAGGTAGAAAATTTAAAAAAAAAAACTAAAACTTCGATTTCTCTAAAACAAGCCAGGTTGGATCCCAAGTTATCCGGTCGAATTTGTTGCAAATTAAGTCTATTATCACATATTTCAAGGATTGCACCCAACACAATCAACCTGTATATAGTGTAGCAAAAAGATAATGATGAATGAATGATCATCATTCTCTTGCCCTTATCCCATAGATGATAGATGTAGTAAAAAATATTTCCTGAGATCTGATGTTTTGTTACTGTTTAAATTGTTTTTATTTGTGAAAGTGTTTGTTGCGGTGGAGACACAACACATAACCGTTCAAATTCTATTTTTGAAGTTCAGATGTTTTTTTTTCATTTTTGCGTGTCGTGGACAAATATTATTTGAAAAACGAACACTACTCGCTGACGCAGACATTAGTTGCTCGATGTGTGGGGGAGGCGCCAAATACCTATTGAAAATCGGGTCCATCAGATAAATCACCTGTCGAGGTTGTGGATATTGCCTTTGCTGCAGCCGATCTGAATGTTCAAATGTTATTTATGGTGATAACTACCGCCGCGTATGGAGGGTCTGGGGAGCGGGGATACCTGCCAAAGATGCGTTTAGCGCAGTTGTGTCATTATTAGTCAAAGACGTTAACGTACTTAAGAGGGCCCTTCCCGGTCCGTCTATCGTTAACGCGAGCATGGTCGAAAAGCTTGTTGTTTCATCCAGAGCCACAGCGGCGATTTTCTTTCAATTCCCCCGTCCGACCCCGCACATCCCGTCTCCCGCGCTCCTCATACCACCTAACGCGATGACATTGAACGAAAAATAGTGTTCGAAAATTTCCTAAACTTGTTCCAGGAAATACGTGTTTTTGAATAAGTCTTCTAAGTGTGTGAAATAAATATTTGTCATTAAGAATCTCCATTACATGTGCATGGTTCCTATCGAGATGTTTTCTTTAATTTTACAGTTTATGAGTACATTATGAAAGGCCAAAGTTTAGTTAAAATTTGTGCAAAACAGCAATTTTTGGAGGCTTATACTGAATTGGTTTCATTTTTTTTTTTTTCTTCTGCCATAGAAACTAAGTTATAGTGCACAAAATACCTATTAGTTCAAAAAATTCAAAGATAGATGTGTAACAACTGCATAATCACGTACGAGCGTTTGTATGAAAAGTATGACGGGTTGGCCGCTCTTAACTCTTTGTTATTAGAAACCTATCGTCACCCATGAAGGCCTACCCCTGTTAACACCTCTAACTATAACTCATTGTAAATTGTTTGATTTATCATTTATTTTGATCATCATTCACCACAACAACCTTGATTGACCAACAAAGTAACAGTTTTATTTAACGTGCTGCCCATACATAGTCACCTGATATAAATACTTCGAGCCCACATAGACATTACTTGAACGATCTGTCCAACACTTAGTTATATCGCTTGCTATCAAAAACACCTACAGAGTTAATGAGACCCTACATCTTAAGTATTGGTATATCATTGGACGTTCAAAGCGCCGACAGACAGACAGACAAACATAAGTTTTACACTTAAAAATCTTCACCTACAACCTTATTAGAAACGACTAAGGTTGAAGGTCAAATGAAGAGTTTAATAAAAAGTGCGAAAGAAAGTTGGCACGTCAATACGCGGGTACAGACGTCAAATCAGTGATCGTTGAGTTGATGTACTTCAGTTGATGACTCTACATTTGTTTTGTTGACTGTACTTCAAATTATTTGTGTGTGTTTTTTTTACAAGAGAGCTAAGTAATGTATGTGCATATATATTTTTGCATTTATGATGTTGCGAAAGCGATTACAGCATAATATTTAGCGAATGCTATAGAGCTATAGATAATGCTTTCGCTATAAGTTGCATTCATGACAATTGCCTAGTAAGTTCTAAAAGGTGTTACTAGTGCACTTTTCTAATTCCATGATAGTTCTCAATTTCACATATCTCATTCTCCGTTTCATTTATTATTCTCTGATATCCATATTTAATAAAACGGAACGAATACTGGAGAAGCACAATAAAAACCAGGTTTAAGAGGATCTAGTCTAAAACAAATCCTTTCAGCTCCTCTTTCTAGTCCTGAAGGTTACTAGGAACTTCGAGGTTACGAAAGTGTTTTAGGATATTTCACTTTAACATTGTCAATTTCAAACTATTTCTCCTTCGGGCCATTTTTGACAGTTCCGATAACGTTATCACTGATAGAATGTCAGTTGGTCTAGGCCCTGCTACCTCAGTGCCGGGTGAGGAAACCGCCGTGTTCCTCACACTGCAATATTTCGGTCGCGCACCTGATTGGTCAGCTTGGCGCTGCGCCAGCGCACCCACAGCTGCTAAGAGCCAATTATGTGTTTCCGAGACGTGATCAACTCGCCAATGACGTGTTTTGGGCGATTTGCTGAAGGAGGACATGTTTCAGTTTCAGCTACTTTTGAAGGATAAGTATTTGATGTATGACATTTAGGGTTGAGTTTGAAACTAATCGGGTTTCTAGATCTCCGTGCTCTCTCATAGTAATAAACAGTATAAGTATTACTGTGATTATGATTGGCCTATGAATTTGGGAAAGCTCTAGTCTTTCTTTTGTTTCCTAGAAGACGATTTCCTGCTAAAGAGTATTTGTTTTATTTCAAAACTAGCTGACCCGCGCAACTCCGTCTGCGTGCGTGCGTACATAAAAGAAAGAGAGGTTAGAGAGAGTGTGCGTCAACCTTAAAAGTTAGACATATGGCCATTGTGGATATTTTTTTAGAGCTTTTTAAGAGGGACAATTCCGACATACATGATAATTGCGTAACTTTAACCATTCACGCACAACGGAAGCTCTCAAAAGGAGTAAATCCCTATTATATACTATTACCGATGGATAATCATCAAATGACCCCTCCCACTCTGGACGGAGCGGAAGGGATTGTCAGACTTGTACTGACTAAAATCCACCCACGTTTCTTCTGTTGCCCTTTGCGTTCCAGGGCCGCGGTATCTCTTTCGAACAGTCCCGCAACCCTGGCAGGCCTCGCTCCTCTCGGATCCCTTCCCGTTTGCTGACATCTCTTTGAGGCGCGTGTGCAACACGAACACGCCGTCACCACGGCCTGTCGTCATAAGACGGACGGATGGCGAGCTAGCCCATTACTCACTGTCCACAGGCCCGCGACCCTCGACAGCCTTACGTCTTCATCTTTAGACACTCGATGACAATCATACATCAGCTAGAACGAAAGTTCTCATCAAAGTTCTTGAAATGGGCCGAGACACGATAAAACTGCTGTAAACTGTTGCGGACCTCTTGCAACTGCCTTCCGTCTCCATCGTCAGACCTTCGATAACAGTCATACTCCAGCTAGGTCTAAAGTTCTCATCAAGGTGCATGAAATGAGCCCAGACACGATATAGATGCTGTAAACTCTTGAGGACCACTTGCAACTGCTTTCCTTCTCCATCGTCAGACATTCGATGAAAGTCATACTGACAACTCAGTACTATGGTTTAAAGTTTTCATCAAAGTGAATGAAATGAGCCCAATAACATTATACCTGCTGCAAACTGTTTAGGACCGCTTGCAACTGCCATTTGTCTCTATCGTTTGACCGTCGATGACAGTCATACTTCAGCAAGGCCTAAAGTTCTCATCAAGGTGCATGAATTGAGCCCAAACACGTTATTGTTGCTGCAAACTCTTGAGGACCTCTTGCAAGTGCCTTCCGTCTCCATCGTCAGACCTTCGATGACGTCATACTCCAGCTAGATCTAAAGTTCTCATCAAGGTGCAGGAAATGAGCCCAAACATGATTTCTCAATTTAAAAAACAAAAGATCATGTATATCGGACTTCTCTGTAAAAAGTTATGCGTGGTCAGGTCATACATAAAATAAAAAAATATAGACGCGTCGAATTGAGAACCTCCTCTTTTTGTTTCGTTGGTTAATAAACCAAGCTTCAGACATTTGACACGGGCGAGGGTCATTCTTTCACGGAAAACTTAACACCGCGACTCAGAAAATGGAGTGAAATTAATAGCGCCATCTATCGAGCACGAAATTTAACCGTTAAAATATAATGCATGTAAAGCGATCGAACACACACTCTACAGGGTTATAGCGTCATGTAGACTAATCTAGAGTACTTTTTGCTCTCAGACCCGATTTAAAAGTTATCTTGTGAGCACATTTTTATTAATTAGTACCATTTTGGTGCAATAGATGTCGTTGCATGTATCTTACACAATGATGGTAAGTTCTTCTTGAACACTTTAAATTTATAAATCTTTTGACAGAGAGCACTGATTACAGCATGAAACAAAAACTAAAACCTTCTCTAAGTTCCCCACAATATTTGTGCATTGAATCTAATCACATTGGTTTTCCCAACAACATGAACACCCGCCTCGCAGCGCGCGCGGGTCATTATTTTGATGCGGAGTTATTTTAAAACTGTGATATCTCCTAAGATATTCATCTAAATTGAATAGTGTAAAGGGCAATTTTGGTCACAATTGAATGCTAAAGATGACTAACATATTTATTTTGATAAGGATTAATACTATGTCGGTAAAAACACCTTCGCAAATAAAACATTAATTTTGACCAAATTTTAAAATCATAAAAATGGTTATTGTGAGTCAACCTTAAAAGATAGGCATGTGCCGTCGCGGACTTTTTTTGAGACCTTTTTAAGAGGAATAATTCCCTGCTACATTATATTTGTACAACTTTAACCGTTTACGCAGCGCACGCAACGGAAGCTATCAAAGAGAATAATTTTTCCCCGTTTTTGCAACATTTGTCATTGATGCTCCGCTCCTATTGGTTGTAGCGTGATGATATATAGCCTATAGCCTTCCTCGATAAATAGGCTAACTAACACAAAAAAATTTTTCAATTCGAACCAGTAGTTCCTGAGATTACCGCGTTCAAACAAACAAACAAACAAACTCTTCAGCTTTATAATATTAGTATAGATTTGTCTTAAATAGAAGCTAATTAGAATTTTCAAGCAAAACAGCTGAAACAGCGGTAGCTTTTTCACGAAATCGCCTCGTTCATTAATTTAATGAACGACGATTATTAACCTGACTGTACCCTTTTTGCAAAAAAACCTGCGTGTGTCCAGTTGGTGAAAACGTAAAAGTGATTTAATTTAAGTTTCACTACCTGGACACACGTAAAAATCTTGGCGTGTCCAGGTGACGAAATAATAAGTGAAACTAATTTTGAGTTTCACCAACTGGACACACGTGTGTCCAGTCTCTCGTGTCCAGTTGGTGACTAACCCAAGAGTTGCTAGCTTTTGGAAAACTGGACGGAGGAGCGCTTTGTTAAATAATAACAAACAATGATTCAATATCAAATCAACAGAAAACTTAAAACTCTTCGCCAAAGAGATAGGATCCACACGGTGACATTTCAATTTCAACTTTGTTGCATCCTCAGAAAGAGACAGCACTATCTACCGACGATAGTGCTTCCCTGTCTAATCAAGAGAACAATGGTATCAAATAGTTGCAGCCCGCAGTTTCAGACATCCATCTTGTACCGTTAGCAATACGAGTATGACAAGAAGTTACAAAAGGTCCAGTTTCAAGAACTTTATAATCTTGCGTAGCAGCTTTCGTAGCTATCTGTAGATATAACATCAGCTCTACTAAGCTATATCAATCTACACAAATCAACGTTGATAATGCAAACGTAGGTCCTAGGGCGAGGACCGATTATACGGGTTAACCCTTATTATACAAGTATGGGTTAACTATTTACTCACTAATCAGAATAATAATAAATAATACGTTTTTTTTATTTTCTTACAACGGTTTTACATCACTTAACAGTTTTGAACTAAATAAATTCACATTGTGAGAGCTGGTGCCTGAAGTAGGTTTAAAAAAAAAAACAGGCCTACATTACAGGTCACCATCAGAACGAAAGAGAAAAAGCACCGAGCGCGGGATAACTTTGTCACATTCTTGCATATTTTTTATGTACAGAAATGAACTCTGTGCGTTAACCGATTATTATGCTGATTATCCCTATAGTACGGGTTAAACCCTACACGGGTAACCTTTTCAGTCCCTGCTTACGTCATATAAGAACGACATACTCTCATCAAAGTTTTTATTGCCAGATCACCATCATGATGAGTCGTAATGATGTGAACAAGTAAAATGGTGGAGAGTCACACTTTCACGTACCCTTTGTTTATCATGTTGTATAAAAATTGAAGACATCGTAATCGTAATCGTCATCGTCATCGTACAGAGTTTGCCTTCTGCACTATCTGCTCTGTGGTAAGTCTTGGGGCACGCTTAGAGACGCAAAACGAATTTTAAACGTTTTAAACCATTTGGTTTTAAACGGTCTTTTTGGTTTAAAACGATTTAAAACCACACTTAGCGGTTTAATATGGTTTAGAATGTATTTTTTTGGAATGCACTGAGGCTTTACACGAAGTTATCTAGACCACACCTCCTTCCTGATTTAGAATATATAAAAGGAAAATAAAATAAAAATGTTTTAAAATAACCTTCATTAACATGACAGACAAACATAAAATCGATCCCTACCTGCCCCATCTCTCCCCGTTGCGATTTTGGTAGCAAAGTGAAAAATAAAAATCCGGCATTGCCGTTTTATTTTAATAAATACCCAAAACATGATTGTTTTCAGTGTCTAATCCTAAATAGTAGTATAAATATGATATATGACTTCACATATATTAATAAAAATGGTAAATGATTTCAATTAGCCTTTTAAACTATTTTTTTAAGTAATTCGTAATCAATGTACGGCCCACGTGGTTGTGGTTTTAAATCGTTTTAAACAAATTTAAAACGGGTTTTAAACCACTGATTTTGGTTTAAAACGGTTTATTTACAACTATAGGCACGCTCGAATTACCAGCTGAATGTGACTGAGTGCGTGACAAACTTGTCTACGTTTTCGATGTTTCAGATCATCGATTCTGTATAGATTATAATAAAACTTTACTGGTACGTAAAGCTGAAACCGAAATCTGAAACTTTTATAAACGTTCTATGCTCAATGGATTAAATGTTATGGGACATGTTTAGTTTTAATTCCGTGAAAAGATCTAGACCTAGATGCAGGATGCAGCACAGCCGCCACGCCTGTGAAAATATGCACTTGCAGAAAATCAATAATAATCAGCATGCCATGCACCCATACCATTTATAATTTAAATCAGTTTAAACACCACCTGAAGTCATTTCTGAAAGAAAAATGCTATTATACACTTGATGAGTTTCTCAGTGACGTGAATTTCTAGATAACATTCATGATAATTAACCATTTTTTTGCCATTATCTATATTATTATTTTTTATTATTATTTTTCCTTTATTCAATTATATACATATAAATTACATTTTTAAATATTTCTAAACTTTATTATTATTTTTTATTATTATTTTTGTAATGATTATTTTTTATTAATATTTATTTTCTTTGCTAATAATGTACCGAATTTTAATTGTATTATGAGATATTATTTTGTTTTAGAACTGTAAACCTTGTAAGCCGTGTCGTGTTAGTTTTTAGTGAGTTTCGATACAATGTAAAAATTGTTTATGAAATAAATGAAATGAAAAAAATGACCCAAACTTATACTGTTTTTGAGTATAGGTTTTGGTGCATGCCATTAATATTTTGCATAACATGCATAACATAACATATTTCATGTCATGGATTTCCGCAAAATGACACCTGATTCTATAACTGATTATTGAATGTTATTCGTAGTCCATTCATTAGTCGGAAAAAACGGGTTAGAAATGCATGTGAACCGAGAAAGCGAAATTTTGGATATTATGTGCGTAATGTAGGACCTTAATTGTAAATCGTAAAATAAGCAACAAAAAAGTACTGCATCAACATTTTCGTTTCTCAACAGAGAACCGAGTTATTGTAAAAAAAACTGAATTTAACCCTTTTTTCAAAATGGCGGAAAATGCACATAATAAAACTTGGTCGACAATTTGAGGTCAAGCTTTTCTAGCCTCACCCCACGTAATATCCAAAATGTAGCCTTCTCGGTTCACATGCATTTCCAAATGTATGTAATGACTGGACCATCGACGTTTTTTCATAAGAAATCGACTGAATCTTCCCATTACTCTATTCTCTTTTTAGATTAACAGCTCAAACGTCAATTATTGTGACCACAAACAAGGCCACCCACTGAATCGACAAGGTCACGCAGACCATAAACACAATTTTCTAAAACAATAACTGTGCCACACCAGCCCACGCTGTAAGGTTAGAAACAAACTTTCATTTCACAGCTTTTCCGACATTCCGGTGTTAATAAACGTTATTTATGATAAGACTAACTTGCTGTATTAGTTACAGGTCTTTATGGTTTAAAGGGGTATCACGCAAGAGTCATTTCTGCCGGAGACCAAGCTCAGTCGCTCTTGGAGCCTGGAGACCATTTAGACTGATAAAGCAATAAAAATACTTTTTTATTTACTGTACGGTGTATATCGATTCTTTTCTCCTTTTTTCAAGTGGTATGATGGAAAGATAGTGCCTTCTTTAGTAAATGAACACATTAATATGAAGAGTAACAGTAAAAAAAAAAAATTGAATTAAAACCTACATTATTGTTGTACAGAATATGAATAGCGAATTTTTTCGGGAATCCGGATTGTCTCAAACTTCATTGTCTCAAAATTCATTTCTATTGCAACGGTATATTAATTCTATGTACCGCAATATTTATGTTCTTCCTTGAACAGCATCTCGTTAGCGCTTTGTTCCGGAGATAGCCGGGGACAGACGGATACCGTACTTATTGGATTTATAAGGGAGGACTGCCACGGAGCTGTGAGGTGAATATTGAGCAGTTAAGGTCAATATTTGTATTAATATTGCGTTTATTAAATATATTTACGTAGTCTAGCGATCGATAAAGTGTTAGGGGCGTTAGCTACATAATATTTCCATGGCAGCTCATAATATCAGTTTATTTCGTGCGTGGGACGTGTATGTGGTGGCTAACACGTACCTCATTTTCAAGAAAAACTGGGCGTTATTTGTTATAACAAGCGTTACTCCAATCGTAACTCCAATATTGAAAGGAATCTTTTTATCATGATAACCGTTACAACCTTGAGAAGAATTTATATACGAGTTGTGTGAAATTGCCTTCTGGTTAATTTCAATGAAAAGCCATACGTTATTTTGTTTAGTTAGGATAAGCGAAACTTGAATTAATATTATTAGTTTTTACATTTTAAGTAATGGTTATAAGGACTACTAGGACTAACTGGGTTGTGGAGGTCAGATAGGCAGGCGCTCCGCTCCATGTAAAATACTGGTATTCAGCTGCATCCGGTTAAACTGGAAGCCGACCTCAAAATAGTTGGGAGAAGGCTTGTCAGATGATGATGGTTATAAGGACTACTGCACTAATGGGATCCATAATATATCATGTTTGTTTCAACAAGTTGTGGCCACTAATCCAGAAATTCGGAAAAATCCAAAAGAAAAACTTGCAAGCCTTCATCTATATATATATATTATCTATAATAAAACAGTAAAAAAACTGTGTCTGTACATTGAATTATTAAAAAAATAATTATTGAGGGGGGTTTGGAAACAGTAAAGGAGCACGAATCCAAAAAAAAAAATCTGTCTGTTTGTCTGTTTGTTTGTACACGCTAATCTTCGGAACTACTCGACGGATTTAAATGATTTTTTTTTGTTGTATAGGTATTAAATCTGGCCAACATAAAGGCTATAATTTATCTTGGAAACTTGAACATCTGATGCAGCACCGCAACAGACCAGCTAAACTATAAGAGATACAAAAATGGTGTCATAGCAAAAATTATTCCACGTGAAGAGCATTTTCTGCTAAGAGAATAAATTTGAAGATCTGGAACACCGTCTCATGAGTCGCAGACGTTCACGGATAGAGAATTGCGCTTGAGTTCTCAGCGTGTCTACGCATTTGCTTCTAGGTCTCTAGAGACAAGTGCGGAACGTGATGCGTGACTGTCCGCTGATCGTGAACGTCACGCATTGTCTCGCGAGTCGGAGGCGTTCACTGATAGAGAATTGCGCATTTTTTTAAAGTTATTTGCAATATTATTGTTAATTCAATGTACCCTTGGGATCCGCTGCAGAATAACGGGAAGAAAAGGTATTTGTTGTATAGGTATTAAGTCTGGGCAACATATAGGCTATAATTTATTTTGGAAATTGGAACACCTGATGCAGAACCGCAACAGAACAGCTAAAGTATAAGAGATATAAAAATGGTGTCATAGCAAAAATTATTCCACGTGAAGAGCATTTTCTGGAGAAATTTGGAGATCTGGAACCCTGTTGTGGAACTCCAAAGCCCAGCGACACTATAACATATTAAGGAATGACGTCTTAGCAAAAGTTGTTTAGTCTGATGGGCATTTACTGTGGACTTGCAAAAATGAAAGATCTGGAACGTCTCTATAATAACAAGTCTCGGTGGTATGTTATTATCAATTTATTAGAATAGTTGTGTTTACAATTTAGTACAAGTACGAGAGAGCGTAGACAATATATTGTAGAGTATATCTAATCTAGCGGGAACTTGATGACAGGTAAGATGCGTTCGGATAAGTACACAATATCAAAACGCATTCGGATACATATATGACATCCCCCTTTTTCAGCGATAGCGCTCTGGAAGGATTACTTGTCGACCGCTGCGAGTAGTCTTTATTTCAGGTGCAGTGTTTGCTGCTCGAGGAGAAGGTCTTGGAGATCCAGGCTGTACCGGTTCAGGGTTTGTTACTTGCTGTTGTTCTTGACCTGGTGGTTCTTCCACTAGTGGAGGCGATTCCTTTGTTGGACTATCTGCTGGCAACATTTCTCTAGAAGATACATGTTTAAGATGCCAAGCATTTCTGTGATAGATGCTTCCATCCTCTGTTTTCACTTTGTATGAACGTGGTCTCTCTGGTGTTTCATTCATTATTTTAGCTGAAATCCAGTTGTGATGATCTTTCCTTAGCAGTACTTCTTCTCCTTTACTAAACTCTTTGTTCTCCTTTTTTCCAGTATCTGCATATTCTTTTTCTTTCTCTTTTAGTTTCTTCAACTTCTTTGTTACATTTTTTATGACTTGAGGTGTTAAAAGTTTTTCATTAATGGGTAGTAGAGTTTTTGTTCTTTTGTTCATCAGTCTTTGGCATGGTGAACCTAAATCCAATCGAGGAGTGTTTCTATGGTGTAGCAGTGCTAGCTGAATGTCTGTATCATCCTCTTTGCATTTTTTCAACAGAGTTTTTTGCCTCTTGTACATATCTTTCTGCTAACCCATTAGACCTGGGAAAATGGGGGCTAGAAATTCTGTGTTCAAATTTCCATTCTTTAGTGAAATTCCTAAATTCTTCACAATCATATTGTTTTCCTCCATCTGTTTGAAGTATATCTGGTATACCAAATGTTGCAAACCATTTTTTCATGCACTCTATTATTGCTGAGCTAGACAAATTGGTGAGTGGTTGCATGTCAAAGTATCCTGAATATGCATCTGCAATAACTATGTAGTCTTGGCCCTTTAAATGGAATAAATCTGATGCTGCTATACTCCATGAACGTTCTGGTACGTTCTGTAACATTATGGGCTCCATCGGGTTGTCTTTTTGGATTTTATTGCAAGATTTGCAGTTCCTTACATAGTTTGTTAAGTCTTTGGACATTTCCGGCCAAAACACATTATCTCTTGCTAATCTCAATGTGCCTTGTATCCCTTTGTGGCTTAAGTGGCAGTGCTTCATGACTAAGGGTACCATTGTTTTTGGTATCATAGCTCTTCCACTTTTAAAAATGATGTCATTGTACACACTAAGTGTTTCTCTATAGTACCAATACTTCTTCAATTTTTCATCTATATTTTCAATATTTTCAGGCCATCCATTCATTATTATTTCTTTTAATTCTCTTAACTCATCACTATTTTCTGTTTCTTTTTTCAGCTCGTGTTTTTGAAAATGGGAGTACTATGGCGCATATTTGTAAATATTCATTTTCATCTTCACAGGTAAGATCTCTGCAGTCTCTACTGAGTGTATCTGCGACATACATCTCAATTCCTTTTTTGTACATTATTTTTGGATTATAAGGTAAGATTTGGTAGAACATTCTTTGTAATCTGGGCGGCGCTTCTATGAGTGGCTTTTTGAAGATTGTCTCTAGAGGTTTGTGGTCGGACTCAATAGTTAGATCCTTGCAACCCCAGATGTAGCAATGAAATTTTTTACAGGCGACCAGTATGGCATTCGCTTCTTTTTCTAGCTGGCTATATACCCTTTCTCAGTGTTTGTGACTGATTTAGCACAATATGCAATAGGTTTATCATTTTGCATCATTACTCCTCCACATGCATAGCTACTTGCATCCACAGACAGTAATATTGGTGCTTTTGGGTCATAATACCAAAGAACAGGTGGTTTCTTTAACAGCTCTTTAAGCCTTTTGAAGGCTGCCTCTTGCTCATGTTCCCAATTCCATGCTATATCTTTTTGTAGTAGTATTCTTAAAGGCGCTGTCACATCTGCCATGTTTTTTATAAACTTTAACAGATAAGTCACTAGACCCAGGAATCGCTGCAATTCTTTTACATTTTCAGGTCTTTTTATCTTGCTTATTGTTTCTAACTTCTCAGGGTCAGGCTTCAGTCCTTTATGAGTGACCACATGTCCAAGGAATTTTACCTCTTGGGTGTTGAACACACACTTTTCTTTGTTTAATTTTAGTCCAGATTTGTGGAATTTTCTCCAATTCTTCTTTAGTTTCTGCATGGAGAAGAATATCGTCCATAGAGACTTCAACATTCTTTATGTCGGCTAGTAGTGTAGTCATGACTTGCTGGAACACTTCAGGTGCTGATGCCAATCCAAATGGCATTCTGAGACACGAATATCTACCGAATGGAGTGCTGAAGGTTAGATATTCCGATGTTCTCTTGGTGACTTTTAATTGCCAAAATCCTCTTCTACAATCTAGTAATGTGAACCATTTAGATCCATGTATCCTCGCTGTAATTTCTTCTACTGTATTCAGCGGGTAGTGTCTTCTTTTAAGATTTTTATTTATAGCTGACGGGTCAATGCACAGTCGCATTTTATCATTTTTCTTCACAACTACCATGGGCGAAACCGCTGGTGTTGGCTTTGTGACTGGCTTTATTATTTTTTGAGCCACCATATTGTCAAGTTCTTCTTTTACTTTCTCTCTTAAAATGTGTGGCACTTTTCTTGCTGGACATATTGGCAATTTTGGGTTTTCTATCAAGTCTATATTATATTTGAATTGTTTTAGACATCCTATGCCCTCAAATAAGCTTTCATCTTCTTTTGTCATCGAATCAATTCTCATCAAGTTTACATCAGTTTCTCATCTTCATTAAGTTTAGCTTGACACAGGTGGATTTTCCCAATATAGGTGTAACATTTTGGTTAACTATAATATATTTTACCTCTGCAGTCATGCCTTTTACTTTTGTTTGAATTTTGGCTTCTCCGAGCACTGTTATTTTATGGTTAGAGAATGATCCTAAGTATTTAGTTGTGCATGGCTTTATGGTAGTTCCAGTCTTTTTAGCTATATTTTCGCTTAAGACGTTGCACTGGCTTCCAGAATCAAGCTTGAAATTAGTTGTTGTTTTGTCAGCCAATCTTGCTTTTTGGTACCAATCATGGGTATCTATATCATCATCGTCAACTGAACAAACATACACAGAAGAGTCACTTTCAGAGCTGTCATCCTGAATATTCTGCTGGATTGTTTCAACTTTCTTTGCCTTACAGCATTTAGTGTAATGATTCTTTTTCTTACATCTTTCGCACTGTTTGTTAAAGGCGGGACAAGGTCTGCGACCGTGTGTGGTGTCACATCTTTTGCAGTGAAATTCTTCTTCTTCTACTTTTTTTTCTTTTTTATTTTGCGACTTATTTAACATTTTGCTTTTTCCTTTGTAGTTAATTGCCTCTACCGCAGCTGCTTCTGTTTGTTTCATATTCTCCACTTGCTTTTTCACTTGTTCCGCAGAGTGGCAAATATCAACTGTCTTTTGTAGGGTCAAATTATATTCTCCCAGCAATTTTTCTCTTGTTCTGTCGCATTTTATGCCTATCACAATCCTATCTCGTAGGATACTTTCTTCTAACGTACCATAACCACAATTTTTAACTTTACTTTTGAGGTTAGTAAGAAAATCGTCGAAATTTTGTTCTGACTTCTGTGAAATGACGTTGAACATATATCTTTCGTATGTTTCGTTTATTTTCGGCGTGAAATAGTCCGTAAACCTTTTTTTAATTATTGATATCGACTTTTTCTGAGTGTCGTCAAGGTCAAACGTTGTGTATACGACTGCAGCATCGGGACCAATGCATGACATGAAAACAGCAACTTGTACCTCAGGTTTCTTCTTTTCTATGTTCACTGCCGTCGCGTACCATTCCCATTGCTGTAACCACAGTTTCCAGGCCACTGCAACATTTTCTGTGGTACTCGAAGTCACGAAGTATTTGGGCGGTTTTATGCTACCCACAGGTTCTTCCTTCGCTTCTTCGGTGTTCGTCATCACGGTAGTTTCGGCACCATATAATAACAAGTCTCGGTGGTATGTTATTATCAATTTATTAGAATAGTTGTGTTTACAATTTAGTACAAGTACGAGAGAGCGTAGACAATATATTGTAGAGTATAGCTGATAATCTAGCGGGAACTTGATGACAGGTAAGATGCGTTCGGATAAGTACACAATATCAAAACGCATTCGGATACATATATGACAGTTTCCAATCGTCTCGCTCATCCCGTTGTTTTCCCGTCCCCGGGCCTCAGAATTCTACATCAAACGTTTCAGATCTTCGATTTTCTTGACGACCCCGTGGTCGCTGGCATAAGCAACAGGATCCGCGTACGAAGTCGCGGGCAGAAGCTAGTATATCATAAAAACACGCTTCTACAGGTAGAAGTCAAGCAAGTTTTCCACAATTGAATCCCTGGTATCCTTTAATGGCTTGTTTAACATGAATTATATAAAAACTCGGCATTAGCAATAAAAGTAATAGTGATTATCATAACTTGAAGTTATTGAATGCGCCATGTTGTACAATATGTTCGCGGCTGCCGAGCGGTATCTACATACCTTTTATGAATATTCTGAAGAAACGTACGTGGATTGCTGAAAAATGATGGATGTGGCAAGACCCACTGGCCTCTATTCATCTTCAGAAAGCTGTAGGGGTCTGTAAGAGGAAGTTAAAGCACCTCATCACATAATTTTGGTGCTGATCTGAGCTGTCAATGTCCTGCTGTTATTTTTTGGTTAATTTCGTCGAGCTAAGACAGTTGAATCGTGTCACCGGGTCCCGTCGAGCTTCAATACCTCGGCGCTCTTCTGGTGGAAAACATTGTTGATTTTGGCTTGCAGGCGATGCTGTGTTTGGGAATAGTCTGGCGGGCTTGCCCCAAGAATGTCAATGCTGGTGAGGTCTACAACAGATTTTTAAGCATAAAAGTTGTTTAATATAATTAAGTTTAATTAATAATATGATTTAGATGAATGTAATTTGGAAAATTTTGAAGTAACAGGGTTATAGGATATTCGAGAGCCTTTGTTTTTTATTATTATTTCAGGTTAAAGTACAGTTTTGTCATATCTCCCCTTCTTCGATCATCGTTCTCCTGACTTATCAAGAAGCGGGATGATGGATGCAGGCACGCGTCCCTGCCCGTGCGACAGCGCGGCGTCGATCACAAGTGACGCGGACGCGGCGCGCACGCATGCCTTCCGCATAGCTTCCTTTTTACCCACGATCCCTACGAGCGCCTGCTCACCCGCCCTGGATTTGTAGCGTGCTGATACTATGAAGAGAATGGGGAATGTGTATTCTGGAAATTGTGAGAAGGAGAGTATGCATGCATGATAGTTACCATGTTATGCATGTTTTTCTTTTTACTATTTGTTTTAGTGACGACCTTGGCGATCTTACTGAAGTCGGCGAATGCAAAGCCGATCTTGCTTTAGGTTGTGAAAACCAATGAAATTGATAACACTAATCAATTTTCAACCGTATGCACACTTGAAAAGATTGACCCATTGTAGAGCATGTTTTCTAAGCAGATCGTTGCCCACTTATCCCTTGAAAATTACAAAGTTTTAACCGACCAACTTTGGCAACTCAACACATTCCTAAGGACGGACTATCCTTACGATAAATAACAAAGTTCTGAGTCCAGAGTCCAAAGAATGCCAACAACGCAAGGACGGCCTCTGGCCTTCGGCGGCCTAAATATTTTTTCTAACCCTTAAATCGATAAGTGTGGCGTTTCGCAGATAAAGCTGCTGGTATGTGGTCTAAGATTTATGGTGCGTGTGTAGAAATGATTGGAATGGGTCTCGATTATCAAGGATCTGCAGCGAAATGAGACGGTGTGGTTTTAATAGGCTTACAAACAAAACGTATAATGGTATTTTATCTTGGCTTAAATTTTTGGCACCGTTTTCCAGATACATTGTTGTGTGTCTTTTAATCTAAGATGTGCAACAACCTAAGAGGTGCTAGGTAATCAAAAAAACGAACAGATATTTTTGCCGGTTGTACTGAATCAGGCCTACCCAGGGCCTACCCGAAAATGCGTATAGCACGCGTAACTGTCGTATTTTATCAACACTTTTATCACTTTCGTGTATTATTGTTGTTGTTTTCATACTATACAGAACAAAATCTACTAAAGTTGCGCTCAAGAAATTTGCCATTTTGCACCTGCTATATTGTTATATTGCAGGTGCAAAATGGTGCTTACTAGTCCGCTAAATAATAGCAATATAGTTCAGTTTAGCTCCAGAATAAGCCGTCCCAACAAGACTGACATGTCCCCGGCGTCGATAAGTAATTGTCTACTAAGCAAGCAGCGGCTGCCAGTCCGTTTTTGTGTCCGTTCGCCCGTAAATGTCCTGCGGTTGCATAGAGTAGTGTCACCGGTAGAGAGAGCAGGACGACTTGATAGATCTTCTTTTGCTGAAGCTTTTCAGTTTTAGTTATTTACATATATGTAGCCAAGGGTTAGCTCATGTTCTGGTATCTGAAACACATTCTATAAGGAGTCTAATGAGATGACGAGTAGTAGAGAAGTATATGGATGAAGAAGACATGCTGCGCCGGCCGAGCCCAAATGAATTGGGACAAGGGCAAGAGAAGAGAGTCTCTTAAGCATTTAGTTAATATTTTTAAGTAAAACATTTCTCACATACCGAATCATACCTACTCGTATACCCTTATATTATGTCATGTTTTATTATTTTCTGAAGTTTTCATTGATTTATTTAAAACTTTTTTCATTACCAAAGTTTTATCGTGAGTTCGTATCGTGTATTTGGAGAGCAGCGGTGGCCCATTGGTGGCGGCCCCGACTTACGAATAGTAAGTCGTGGGTTCAAACCCAGGCACGCGCATTACTTTGTGTAATTTATTTCATCACCACTACTCCCAAAACGGTGAAGGAAAACATCGTGAGGAAACCGGCATGTCCTAGAACCAAAAAATCGAAGACATGTGACACACCTCTACCAACGCGCACTGGGCCCGCGTGGTGTAATATAGCCCATTCCCTCTCATTGAGAGGATGCCGAGTGTGCCAGCAGTGAAAACATTAAAGGCTGATTATGCTTATGCTTATCGTGAGTTCGTGACCCTCTGAATGTATGCTTAATAATAATAAATGCCTGAAACTATCTGGCCCACACTACTCTATGCCGCAGTAGTCCATACAGGGGTAATGGCAGCGATTAGTCGCCATTGGGCCGCGAGTTTTTGTGCGACTATCCGTCAGATCGCATCGTAGACGAGTTGGTCTCGCCAGTTATGTTATTACACTTGCTAAGCGCAGTTTTTAAGGCAGCTTTTAGAGGATAGTTACATGGTGTTGAGCGGGAAATCTTGTATGTGCGCTATGTTATTGGATGGAGACTAATTGGAACATTGTACACTAGTTGACAGCGGTTCAAATTGGCCTTTTTTTAGCATTTTGTAAAGGTTCTAGGGCTGATACAGATTAGTATTATCAAAAAGGAAGACATAGGGACAGAAAAGGTTGATATTTATTTAACTGTAAAAAATCATAGCTCTAAAGTCATAAACCAGAAAGAACACAGGCGAGAGCGTTTGTATGGAGAAAAGAGCACCCGCATTTCCTCTTAAAGGGTAAAAAATGTCGCTATTAACAAACTACGATGGTAATCATTGTTTGTCATAATGAATTTTGTCGTTCAGTTAGTCGTTGTGATTTCACCTATGATTTGTGCATTGTAACAATCGAAAAAGAAAGCTGTTGCCCTCCGTGACTGCTAGTTTACAGTCTGATAAACCGACAAAACTCTCGGAATATAAATATCTAATTCCATTGTCCAACCATCCAAGTTTCCCCTATAATTTAGCTACATGATGATCCCGCTACTCAACACAACATATCTAGGAGTGATCCTCACATCTCCGATATGATCTCGTGCAGTCATGACAGCCATTCATACAATTGCACTTTGTTCTCATTGTTCTGTGCCACGTCACGCGTAGCATTTGCGTAATCATACACTACGGGATACTGGCTTGTAATCATCTAGAGCTTTGGAAATAGGTGTCTAGATAGATGAGAATATAGGCCAGGTTATAAAGCTCTAAGGTTTCGTCACAAGAACTAACTAAACAACAAGAATAAACTTTGACCTAACTAACATATTTAAGTTCGGAGACAGTCCGAAATTAGGTCGTCTATTTTAGCTCCTCAATAGATTAGATTTTAGAGGTTTTCAGTTGTCTGGATTATTTTATAAGCAAGTAGTATTGTGCAAATATTTCGAGTTTAATACTGAAAGTTTTAAGATATTATGAGGTCAGATTAATGTGAAAAGAACAGAAAAGTGTATGTTTCAAATCTACTATTTCCACATGATTATGTGGAACTGAAACTAACGGTACAATTCGATTGAATCAGCCATGTTTTACTTGTAAGTAATTGTAAATTGTAAACGATGTGCCAATGCGTTGTGGAATATTTTAAATCGATACATAATGTTAAACGTCCGGTTTTCACAATAGGCACAGTGAAAATATGTGAGAGTAGCTATAACTCCCTCCAACATGAATACGTGCGATAGCCACACAAACTTTTTCAGCCACATAAAACAAAAACTTGTTCCACGAAAAACACTATAAATTGCGCAAATCTCTCCGCCATTAAAATATGAAGCCCATAAAGGGATGCAGCGGTGACCGGAAGTTACGGAAGTGAGTAATTACAGCCCGCTGGCCGGCGGGAAGATAACGTAACTACGTCATCCATGCATTCCGGAGTGCGGGCCGGACAGTCAAGTGCAGTGTAATGAAATTATGCGCGTCCGGAATTTTAAACGAAACTTAAAGAGGAATTTTTGTAATTAGTCGAATGCTTCCGGAATTTTATAATATGCGCAATTTGTTATATGAGTTTTTTTGGTTTTCTTTTTGTGTAGAAGGGTTGTAGCATGTGGTTGACGTTTCTGTCTCTCCTTGTGATATATTTCATGTAAGTATTGAAAACGAACGCTGGTTCGAGATGATGCAAGAATAGAGTACCTGGGGGGTTACCATGACCTCTTAAACGGTATTGTTTTAATCTTACTTCAGTGTGGGAATGAGGTGGAGCTAGACATACAAGTAAAGCTCTTGGAAGGATATGAGGGCCGCCTTGGCCCAGCAGTTGGACTTTTAATGCTAAAAAACAAATTGGTAGGTACTTACTTAATACATGTGTAAGTTCTTGTGCTTCGACACTTAGCATTTTATTGGGATGTTTAAACATACCTTATGTTAGTACGTTTATAGTGAACACTGTAGCGACAATTGTCGGTATCGCGGCGGATCGTTGGGTGCATATCGACCGAAACAACGATGCATTCGACGAATGCACTGCGTTCAAACGCACTCTGTTACCTGAATTTACATAAATAACGAAAGGTTTACAGAGATAAACGGCGAAATATACCAAAAATTATATAGCCATCAAAAGCAAATAAAATATTGATCTATTTTTCAACAACACCAGTTTTCCGAGTTTTGAGCAACTCGACAAAACAATGCTTAAAAAATTTTAAAATTCAAACCTGTACCAAGCTGTAACTGACAATAATGGCATGGTACTAAACACGGCATTTTGTAATTTATACATGTATAAAAAATACCTAAAATGTAAATCATGCCAATTGTGCAAACGGAGAAACAGTGGCTGCCATCAAACAACCCTGGCAATAACCCCGTGAAGGGTTTAACTTAAATAATGGAGAAGGATCCGAGCCCCCTTGGAGTCAAGCGTGATGTAATGTACTCAGTATTATGTGACATAAAATTATAAAAAAAAACATTCTATTTTGTGTTGACGATATAGTAAATGCGACATTTAGTATAGTACGTGTAATAGTATATATAGCAGATATTATAAGTGCGGTAAGTTGAAAATTACAGCCGAGGCGATATTGCTAGCCGGAGCCGTGGGCGAGGGCTACAAGAAAGCAGAGGCTGTAATTATCATAGCGCACGTATGTCATACGACGTTTTATAACATATTTGCGAGGAAATAAATAAAACTGCCTCTGAGACTTCTGGCGGTGTCGAATTAATACATTCGTCAGTACTTGACGACATTTTCAAATAAAAACAATACAGCGAAAAGAAAAAGCGCGCGGAATAATTTTTACTTCTTCACAAATTTGCGATGCGCGCGCATCAGCGCTTTTTTGTAAGGCAAAGTTACAAAAAACAGCCAGTATTACTAATAAAGTAAATTAATATTTTTGTGTTTTTGTTACAGATTGTAATTTATTGTCAAAATTAATTAAATTAAAGAATTAAATGTTTATTTATTTTATTTTATCTCCCAAAGTTAATTTTATTCATAAAATGTTGACCACTTTTCTGACATAAAAAACTCTTTGCTAAGATTTAAAAAAAGGCATGTATTTAATGCGGCAACTAAGTAAAATGAATATAGGTTTTTAAAAAAAATAGAGTGGGTACCATATATAATGGGTTGGCAGCTAATAAAGAGTATCGTAATAAGTAATAGGTAGCATATTAATATATCAGTAATAAGCTCCGTTTTAATTTAAACTAGCATCAAGTTTTTCTTTTGGGAACTGAATTAATATCTAAGCGGAAACTTAATGGCGAAAATAAAACAGAAAATGGGCATTCATAAATAATATAAATCAGATTCTATTTAAAATTGTTTGTATGAAGAATAAATATAAACTAGCTTATATTATACATATATTGTGTGACTTTTAATAGCTTTAAATAAACTCTAAAATGGCATGCAGAAAAAATATTCTGCGGCCTTGATTTTTAAAATTATAGGTGAATAAATTAAAAAAATAAAAAGAGTAATTACTTTTATTTATTTTTAAATAATCATAGAAGACTGTAGTTATACCTAAGTATTAAAGTTACACAATAAAAAGTTACGCACTTAGACACAATTAAATAAAAAATAAAATATTATTATTGTACTATTAGGGCAGGTTTAGATTTGGCAGGACGCCCTCGCTTTCTTTTTTGACCAATTGGAATCAATTTGGCCTCTAAAGGCGGAGTGGCTAGTTTCAACCTTATGGCTAGGCCTATTATATGTTTACACACATATATTTTAAAAAATTGAGTTCAATTGCACATGCCTTTTTTCCATTCTGTTCTTGGCAGTACAACTTTCCAGAACGCAAAGTTTTTTTCTTTATACTCATCAAATGTATGCCATGTTTCGTTATATGCCATAACCGTAGCGCTAGCTTTCTCACTAGGTACTATATAAACGTTGTTTGTATAATCCGATGCTAAAGTCTTTACTTTAATATTCTACTTTGCCCAACAATGGTGCCGATTCCCTTGGTTACAAACTAAACCAAATTTAAGTTCAGTGCATCTTTTTCTTTCTATTTCATTAAGAAAAGGACAGAAGATACATTTTAGTTTAATCCTGTCAATTTAATCAGCGCTTATTACAAGTTTAGACGCGATTAAAAAGTTTACCACTAAAATTACATCAAATTACGTCAGGTGCCGACTAATTTGACAGGTCTAAACTAATATTTATCTTCGGTCCTTTTCATAATGAAATAGAAAGAAAAAGATGCACTCAACTTAAATTTAGTTTAGTTTGTGACCAAGGGAATCGGCACCATTATCCTTCTGTCCATTCTTTGAGTTCACGCCACCCCGCACTACACTCGTATCCAACCATCGCACTTTCCGCCGTTTTCATGAAATTATGATAAAAAAATATTAATAATTAACTCTTATTCATTTTTATTGTACTCGTTTTAATATTTAGAGCTGCCCGCAAAGCGAAGCCTGAAACTGGGTTTTTAGACGGCACGAAATAGTTGGTAATATATTATCTTTGCCACCCTACTATCATTATTAGTCGCCAAGTCATTATTTATAGCTCCTCGCCTAATATTTTATTTGACTGGTATAGTTTATTTGCTACCTAAACGCAGCTGCTAGTTTTTATAACACCTTTAATTTTGAACCTTACATAATATAATAGTCGCGAAAATATTTAATCGCTGGCAAGTTATTTTATTTGTTGCAAACATTTAGTCGACTTTTAAGTTATTAGTCACTCGGAAAATAATAAGCTTTAAAAAAATACCGTTCGTTTTAGACGGACGGTCTTGATAAACCGTGCGTTTTACATTACAGTACCGCACACGTCCGTAATGAGATACAATACGATATTGAAATTGGTGAAATAAGCGACCCTTTACAAGCAAATTATAAAATAGAAGAAAAAGCTAAAAGTACCTGAGAGGTAGGTTTAGCAGCATGAATGATTCTTCTTCTTCTGTTGACTCTTACCCATATTAATGAAAATTGGCCAGCAGCAACTTCAAATTATGTTTTCTTGTCCTCAGGTCTATAAAAGCTTTAAGCATGAGTTAACACAAATTTTACTTTTATTCTAGAAACTCAGAACAACATCCGAAAATTAAACAAAAAAAAAAAAACTTCTAAAACGTCAGCAAAAACAAACGGGCATTTTGCCAACGGCTTATAGCCAATTTTGATATCCTCGAAACAGTTTGTAATACAAACAAACACCCAATGAGATGTGAAAGGTATTTAATTAGTTAATTAACTGCTTGTCGACGGATAATGAACGAAGTGATTGATGAACGTAATTTGCACATATGAGTGATGAGAGCTTTAATTATGAGGAAAAAAATCTAAATACACATTAGTATACTGTGTGCTAATATCTTGCTAAGTGCTAATGCTTAGGGTTTTTCATAAATCGGAAAGATTAATGAGAAGACACAATTGCTGATAGCTGAAAGTCCTCAATTTTTTGGAGACCCTAGGCGTCATTAGTGACTTCGTTCATCTAAACTACAAACAGTACCAAATAAAACAACGTAATTATCTTTATTTTTGACCTCTTTCCATTTTTTAAATGCACTTCATGTTTTCGTATGTCCTGCATTCGAAATATCATTTTCATTTCCCACCATACACTATTAAACATCCGATGAAACACATCAATGTAAAATTATGAGGTATCAACGCACAAACTGTAGGTATGTAATTGACTTGTTGTTAGAGCTTTTGATAAAATCGTATTATGATTACTTGTGAAAAGCTTTCAGTTCGAATCCCGTGAGTACGGAGCACGGGCAGCACGGGCAGCACGGGCACTATTGCCCGGGGCGATAGTTTGATGCGGCCTACATCGTAATAAATTGGAAACTTTCCATACCTGGCACACCGTAAGCTTTTAATGATAGTTTTAATATTATAGGTAATGTTAGTGCCCCGGAAGTTAGTTAACTTTCATGTTTTAACTTTTTACGATTGGCATAATATCCTATTAATTAAACAAAGCTTTTTGCTTGTATTGTCGCAATATATACTAATAGGTAATTAAAAAGCTTCGTTGCGTTTTAGGTTCACACAGATTACTGTAATTGTTACTAATAACTACCTAGGCACTATAAACAAGTCTTTGAAAGGGTACAAAAATCTCCCAATTAAAAATTACCAGAGCGTCAACAAAAAACACAAATAAGCTGAACAAGCAAACATAATACAGTCAGATCGCATAACACGGAGGACTCAAAACAAAACGTTTTCAATGGAGACGTAGGGAACCCTACAGCTCAGGGGCTCGGGGTTCCGGGGGTAAGTGAGTTATGAATTAGTCTCAGGTATGATGGGTGCGCGGAGGGGCGCATTCTTACACCCGCGGGATCAAACCGTCTGGCCACGTCCCTATTGTATGACCCTAATGCTCCTAACGTAAGAAAGCTCTAAAATAAAGTGGTTCAGACACGTATAGCTTTTATAAAGTTGATTTATGTAGTCAAAGCAAAAATAGCAAACATACTATTAAGTACACCAATCTGAACAGCCATAATCGAACAATCTCATAAATAGCATGAATGATTACAGTTAACAAGAGCTGCAATCACGGAAGAGAGCACTTAGCTGTCCACCGGCGAAGTGCGGCTCGTTGATGTCGTTTGTACAACAGAGGTAATTTATACATATCTACTATCTAATCAAATCACACACGATATTAAAAATAGTAAACTTTCACTGCGCGGCGCGCGGCGGGTGCTTCTCGGCCGTCGCCGTGCGCCGCGCGGTCCGTGGTGCGCCGCCGAGCTCCGCCAGCAAAGCTCGCAAGCTCCGCGCCCCTTCAGTCCGCCGGCGGCAGTCGACCGGCGAGTACGTGCCGCTCGCAACGCCCTCCCACGGAAACTTTACGCGAGTGTAGTGACAGTGAGTGAGCATGCCCGCCCGCGCCGTGGCCCTCCTAGCCACCGCGGCCCTCGCGCTCGCCGCCACCCCGCCCGACCCCTGCCTGGAGGACGGTCGCCCGCGCCGCTGCATCCCCGACTTCGTCAACGCTGCCTTTGGCGCCCCCGTGGTCGCTTCCTCCATCTGCGGCAGGCGAGGACCCGAACGCCTCTGCGACCCGCCTGGAGACCAACCCCCGGAGAATTCCTGCAGAGTATGCGATGCTGCCAGGTCCGACCGACGCCACTCACCGACCCATTTAACTGACTTGAACAATCCTCACGATGTTACCTGCTGGAGATCAGCTCCTATACCTCCGACCTCTTACGATTCACCACCCGACAACGTATCGCTTACCTTATCTCTCGGTAAAAAGTATGAGTTAACTTACGTGAGTCTACAGTTTTGTCCAAAAGCCGCTCGTCCGGACTCTGTCGCCATCTACAAGAGCGCGGACAACGGTATCACCTGGCAACCCTTCCAGTTCTACTCCAGTCAATGCAGGCGGGTATACGGGAGGCCCAACAAGGCGACTGTTACTGCTGCTAATGAGCAGGAAGCCAGGTGCTCCGACAGTCATCGACTGACCGGAGAGAGCTCTGGAGGAGCAAGGCTGGCCTTTAGCACCCTTGAGGGACGCCCGAGCGCTGCTAACTTCGACATATCCCCAGTTCTTCAAGATTGGGTCACTGCGACCGATGTCAGGGTGGTGTTCAACCGCCTGCACATGGTCAACGAAGGCGATGAGATCGACAACAAGAAGCAGGCGGCTCCGGGCAGCCAGCACTACGCGGTATCGGACTTCGCAGTCGGGGGGCGCTGCAAGTGCAATGGTCACGCGTCGCGGTGCATTCCGATGAAGGGCGGGGAGTTGGCCGCTACCGGAGGCGTGCAGCAGCTGACCTGCGAGTGCAAGCACAACACGGCGGGCCGGGACTGCGAGCGCTGCAAGCCCTTCCACTTCGACCGGCCCTGGGGACGCGCCACCGCCAGGGATGCCAACGAATGCAAAGGTCAGTTCCATAAAACTATTAAACCTGCTTGCTGATATTTTATTATTTGTTTCTACTAATCGATGTATTTTTTATTTGAGTATCCGTAGATTAGAGGTAATTTACATTCTTGTTTTGAAACAATTAGATGATTTGCTTATTTTTTGTTGCTCTCTGTTTGTTTTACGACTGTCCAATCAATGTTATTTCCGTAATTACTCCGCAATAATTGTGGAGCGATCATTAAATTCTACAAATTACTTCAAGTAAAAAAAAATTGTGAATTAATAACGATCTTTAACTTAATCGAATATCTTAATGATGAAAACAAGTATTCCTATCTGTTTAAAGCAGTTGGAAATCGCAAAATCAAATCAAAGAAAAAAGAATCAAAGGATCTGAAAATGTAAATCGCTCTTTTCTTATTTTAAATTAAGCTTTGAAGCTAAACTTAAGTAAAAGAATACGACGAAGGAAGATTACCATTCGCCTACACTTACTTAAATGTGAGGCCGACGTTCAACAGAATAGCCTTGCCTTCATATTATTGATCCCAGAATATTACACATTATTTTATAGAAACGAGCATACATTTTTATGTGAAGCTCGCAAGTACTCATCATCAATAACAGGTATTCTGTGATTACTTCATTCTATTTTCTTCATAATTCTTTAGAAAGAAACTGTTTCATTTTATAAGTAGGTAGCACGAATTTCATCAATTTCCATTATGCTGTAATTTCAGAGATATTTCTTTGAAAATTAAACGGGGTTGGTTTATAATACCATTTCTCCCTAATCCTTTTGGGGTAGCTATTAAAATAATTATAAGTATTGGGATCCTATCCGTTAAATTTTTCCTGGAAAATCTTTATTTTCTTTCACTAAGAATTTAAGTTTCCACGAACTATATCAGTTTCGCCGTGTAAATGTCCCAAATAGACAATGGAATGCATTTTACTTATAAGATTGCGTTCCTGTTTCAGATCCGATTAATCTGTATGGACTTGAACTAACCAAAACCGACGAAAGATCGACTGACAACATCGCGTGAAAGAGTTTCTACAAACAGTACTTAATCTACGTCATATTTAACCCGTTCCCAACTAACTGCTGGTTAAATTAATTGATTTATTGCAAGGCATAGCTGTCCGTTAATTAACATTTATGAGTTATAAATTTTTCCGCTGAGCGGCGCGGGCGCAGCGTAACCCCATCTATCATGGATTGATGGCCGTCAGCTTTATGAGAATACCACATTAGAAAATTAAAACGTGCTTGGAAAACTTGTTACCAGTTTTGAAGAACGGAATTAGTGATTTTATTGAATGGGAATCAGGGCAGTGGCAGTCGTATGTCTAAGAAGATCAAGTTTATGATGTTACTTGGCGTTAAAATATCTTTAATTGGCTTCTTACAGATTACGCGTTTGAGGAAATCTTTAACCTATGTTTAAGCATTTAGATAGCAAGCTTTTAGCTTTTTGAATAGAAGAACAAGTTCTCTCCAGCATTTTTTCCTGCTGGAGTGTTTTTTCTAAATTCATATCCTATCTCGAATGCAAATCAAGTCAAAAGGTGTTGTGGGAAGTTAGCAAAGCTTTGAGCATTTAAAAATTTCAACTGTTATCTGTAACACAAAACAAACTTGAATTGAGATCAACAATTATCTTGAATGTTGTCCTCATGTAATTACCCATCCATTTGGTATCACAATGTAGAGCTAACAAACTCCGCCGCGATAATAGAGGTGCGCCCACGCATCCCACCTCTATGATTTGTGGCCCACAAACGCATATTATCATAAATTTACCAACTCTACTTTTAAAGACGTCTCAAGGATTTCTTTTTATTTTTTCAGTATTATTATCTCCCCTTAAAACTAATGGGCAACGACTTATTTAGATTTTTATGTACATCGTTAATTTCTTTTTGGATATTTTAATGGATTATTTGGTAACTGAATAAATTTAATTGTTACAATATAGTCTTTTTTAGGAGACAGTGACTTTTTACGTAAACTACTGAAACATTTGATTTGTGTTGTATTTAGCAGCAAATGTTACGAAAATGTAAATTTTAGCAATAAATTTTATGGAAACGGCCGAAAAATAACAATTCGGTATTGCATAATAAAATAACGGCCGTGATTTTAAACAAAACCAGTTTTATTTAATTCCTGACCTATTTCCACTTTTCCGAGGATTTTACTGAAACCAGTACCTACCTACATAGGTGGCATTGATAACTTAATAAAAATTCATCTTGTATTCTAATTCAACTAGTTTTACCAAAAAGTCGTAAAAGAAACGTCTTATTTCTGCAGTTACTGAATAAAATATAGACCAAAAACAAGTTTCAACAAAAATGATATCAGAATAAAGCCATAAAAACCATGATTCTGTGTAATAAAGGCCATTTCGAGCCATTTCACTATCGCTACGAACATTCAGAAGCACCCACATAGCCGAGACAATGTAAAAATATAAATAACTTAACTTTGTAGATACTGTTTCAATAAAGTTATATAGGTTGTTGTGGCAGTTTACGGAAAGCTTGATCAATTGAGCTTTTTATTACCTGTGGAGAAAATCTGTGATAAAGGGTGATTTTTACATTTCGTGTTGGCAAAGTAGGGTTCGGAAAATCGATACTTAATGAGGTACTTATAGGAATGCATTGTGGCATTCTGTCAGCCTTTGTACCACACTTGTACATGAAGTTCAAATAAATAAATAAAAATAAAGTAAGTTATGTAATTTTAAAACGATACCTATGCAAATCAAGTAGTATTCAAATAGACGCGCTATGAGCAGAATTTATTGTTATTACAGTAACTTCGTTCTTGCCTGTCTTTTGTTTCTTATAAAAGACTTGTAATGATCATTTTATTCTGTAAACCAAGTCCACACCACCTTACCTAACTCCTATTAATAGACCAACTTTTCAAAAAATCTTTAGGATCTGGGTTAAATACATCATTATCCTTATTCCATTTAAGGCTTTAACTGCTTAATACTTACACGCGAGTGTCACACCGATAAAGATCCGATGAGACCTCTTTCCTTTAAAGTACAGACGATAAAAAGGATAAAAATTAGGATGAATCACGCAGTGCGTCGATCGGCGTGAAGATAATGTTATTTTACTGTGCTAGTTTAGTGTTAAACGTGCTGTTTGTCTCGGAATTCTAGTTTACTGCTTTAGACACCGAGCAGGGCTGGCAACGTGAGGAAAAGTTGGCGGTTTTGACATAATAAAGATCTTTAACTAGGAAATTGCCGTTTTTTTTTGTCACATTTTGCTCTGTTTGTCACTTTGACGTATAGTTATATTTTTTCCTAATTCTATTTTTATTGGATTAATTGTTTAATTACGTACCTTTCAGAGTTTAAAACCGTACTTGTAGTTGCATAATACCTCATAATAGGGTAATGTGTCAAAACACCTGTTTCAATGGGCCGTCGGTTTCACTACTTCAAGTAGGTATATTTTTGTCATAGACTGAATTTTGAGAATTTAAGATACGCAGTGCAGCGCAGCTTTTTTCTCTCTAACTATTGCAATTGCATCATACATAATCGGTTCAGAGGACTCCAAGAAAAAAAAAATGTTAGTATGGAAATATCACTTTTCACGAAATCGTCTATACCCCCAATATTTAGCTTCACTCGTTTTTGTTAGAATGGAACAATGTATTGATGCAGGTGGGATAATGTTCTGTTAATAATAAAGCGATTTAAAAAAGCAGTGAGAAAGGTCTGTTAACTCATTGTAGGTGGCGTGACCATATCTAGCTCTGAATTTGACCAATTAGGGTAAACTATTTTGAAATATACACTGGCATTGACTGGATTTTAACCAATGTCAATGCTTGGAACTGGCTATGCTAGCACCCTTAGTTTCATAGTTGACATCCCAATCATAAAGGTAACTGAAAAGAGTATAAAACTTCGTCAACCGACACTAGAATTTTCATAAAACACTTTGTGCTCTTTAATCTTTCTAAAAACTTTGACTTCAAAAAGGTTTCTGCCTCTGATTACTAAGTAAAGAAAACAATAGTTATCTACTAGGAATTTGCGCTAAAGCAGATCTAAATGTCCGAAAAAGGTTAAAATTAAGTCGATTAGAATTAGAACATCCGAAAGATACGGAAAAGCCTTATTCGTCACATCATGCAGATAGTCAGTCCCGATAGTTCGACTATATCAGAGTGAGTTGCGAAGACCCTAAAAGCAATATTCAGTGAATGAATTCTAGCAGACTATTTCTCTCATGTCGTATCTATTTTGCCACTTGACAGGTTGCAAAAAGGATTGTATCAAATGGCCACAGCGAAAAAATCAGGAACGCAAAGTATTTTTGGTCATGAATTAAAACTAGTTGAGGAATTTCTGTTACCAAATCTGAGTTTGGCACATTGAAAAGCTTTAGTTCAAAATCGATTTTAAATGGCACTGAATAGAATGCTAACTATCCCATTAAAGTAAATTGTATTGATATAAAAACTAGTCGCACCAGCCGGGCAGCCCTATGAATTCCAGTGATTGATATTATCAAGTTATTTGTCGAGATATGTCGCTATGGCATGTTTTATAGCCTTAGGAAGTGATAAAAACCGTGTATTTGATTACCAATGGCTTATTTCCTTTACGACATGTCTAGTGGCCGTTTTTGAGGAACAATCGGCTATCTCCTGGAGTCCTGGTATTATTGTCTACCTATGGTTTAGTTATGCGGGCTTATGATGGCCTGTGGTTAGTGAATTAATAGTAATGGCTGCCGTTTTTAATTTGAAAATGAGTTTGAGTGAATCGAGATGTAATATTTTTTATTGCAATTTTTAATAGCGTGGTGATCAGGTAGGTTTGTACCTAAACCTGTATACGATTCAATTATTGTGTACACCTGCTCCTGGTGTACAAAATAATTGAATATTATACAAGTTTAGCTACAAATATATAAATCAGTCAAATCACAATATTTCAGGGAAAGAAATTCATAAATATGTTTGTTCATTTTGCATTTGCATAGCTTTGTAGGTAATTAATATTTCAGCAACAATAATGCAAATTACTAATTTCATGTCCATTTTATATGGAAATAAAAACTAAATTTGTAAAAAAAAAATCCTGAAATAAATGATCTATTCGATTCAATAATTTAAAAAAATACGAGCTGAAAATTTCGTTATGGGGCGCTATAAAAGGTCAAGATGAAGTGTGTATACCTTCACACATTACCGAGCCACTTACCAGCAAATTCTACTCTCCTGTCCCCAAAAACCCATGACTGATACATAACAGCTAATTTTTTCAACAAAACGCAATAAAAAAACTTACAGATAAGCGAGTATTTACGGCCGAGTGTTTATCCGGACCTATCTAGTCGAGTTGGCAGCGCCTCAACGAGCGAGCTACTGGCGCGAGTTACTAGCGCCAGCGATAAACGTAATTGGACAACTGAACACTATTATCTCGGGTTGTTGTTTTAAGAGTCTATTTAAATGGGTACACTCACTTAGGTGGACTGCTTTGCCAAGTTCCAAGTGGAACAAATATTTGTAATGAAAATAAAAAAAATAGTTTTTTGTTTTAAATCAAATGCCTACTACATTACAGATCCATAACTACGACATTATAGCATTTAAACTAGGTTGTAATCTTGTATTCATGATTGTTTTTTGTTCAATTAACAGCAGAGTCTAAAGATGGTCCTTTCCTATTCAATTATTTTTATTTTCCTTGTAATTTGTTGGTTTTCCGTAGATGAAAACTTTGTCCTCGCGCTTGCACCTATATCTGGAATGAGGATACCCGATCATTGATCCTCCAGTCATTAGTCAAGTGTGGTGATTATGGTATGATCCATTTTTTGTATGTACCCGCAGCTTTACAGTTGAGCTCCATGTTTAAGAGTCCATACTTCTACGGGTTCTCAGCATCCATAAAATAATAAACATTCAATAAATCTTACCTATCTTGTAATTTTTCTTGCAATCGAACGAGACTGCAATAGTTGTGTACGTTTTTATATGACAAGTAGTTTATTTATTGATTTAACTAATAAATAATATGGAAATCGTATTTTTATACTTATATTTATACAGGGTGGTGGTGGTGACAATACATGATTCATAACCAAAAATTACCCAAGGAAGGTCCATAGCCACACTGTTTTCTATAATTACTGGCACTCAAAACAATAATAATGAATGAATGAATTTATTTTATTTCGGACACAAAAAGATCCATAGAGTGTTAGTAACCTAATATTAAATATCTTATTATCTAGTGTTAGTACCAATTACCCTCTGCACAAGAAAAAATATAATTGGAGAGCTGTAGCTCTCCGCTACAGTTCTCAGGATGCTGAATAATGGTATGCCAGCATTCCTGTGTTAATAGGTTTGCATAGTATCAGTAGATATGTAGTTGTAGAGTAAATAGCACAGTTATCATAACTGCCCGTGTTTATTCGGTTTGATTCGAGTGCTGCTCTGAAATAACACTCGTGGCTACTGCTTGACCCATTACAGATTATGAGTGTGAGCGTTATATCATTCCGTCTGTTTGGTCTGCATCTGCATCTAGTGCTGATTTATGATACGCACTTTTGTGTATTTTTTAGACCGTGTACATATACTATGCACTATGTACATCATATGAAGTTTTTTATATGATTTAACGAAGTCGTATTTTGATAGGAAGTGTGAAAATATTTGATTTAAAAATACTTGTTTGGATTGCAAAACGGAGCAAGCCCAAATGTACTTTTTATCAAATTTCATTTTCAGGGTATTAGCTGACAATTTTTTTCTTTTCATGAATCTTTCCGGTTCATGAACATTTGACGTTAGTTGTGGATGTTCCATAGATACCTCGGAATCTAACTATTGTGAACTCTAAAAACTCTGCTGAAATTGCTTCTCTTCGCTCTTTTCTGTGTCGATAGCACTATTAAATATTACAGACCCAATAGGTACTTCTACACTACCACGGCATCATCGGCCAATCTTCCAAACGTCCGCTTGACTAATCCTTTCCCCATGACGACGCGCGACGGTACGAACAGATTTTTCTCAAGACCCATCCCAAACTCTTAGCTTAAAACAATACATCTCATTTCGCATCTACTTATGCATTTTCCATCGCCACATTAGCATCAAAACATAATCTTCGTGCGTAATAAACTGGAGCTAAAGCCTCCGGTTGGCGCGACCCCAAGTTTACAATAAAGCGATGGCGTTCGCGGGCCCGATGAGGTACTTACAAGTTATTCACTTTGACAAACTACTGCTGTTTACGTAATAGCTAGCTTTATTTTACACACATATAGAAATGCTGTTTCCATTCCAAAGATTTGTTTATTGTGGCAATTTTATATTAAAAAAGGCCACAGGCAAACAGGCCAGGGCCTTGGTAAGATTGAGTGGGCTGTAATCCACCACGCTGGCCCAGTTTGTAGATGTCACATGTCATCATCATCATGTCATTTTCGGTTCTGGCACATGCATGTTTCCTCATAATGTTTTCCTTCACCGTTTTGAGAGCAGAGGTGGTGAAATAAATAGCACAAAGCCTGCTAGCCTGCTTGGGTCCGAGCCCACGACCTTACGGCTCGTTAGTCGGCGCCGACACCACTGGGCCACCACTGCTCTCATAATGTTGCAGTAAAACAAAATCTAGAATTATAAGTTTATAACCCTTTGCAGTCGGTGATCAGAGTGTATTTCAGAAAGGGCTATATTACTTATTTAAAATTAAAGTTACAACACTTAGCGCAATCAGCACTAGTAAGCACATAAACCATTAAATGTTTAGTATAACGACCGCAATCATCATCAAGCATAACGATTTCAAATGCATCATTGACAACGGCATTGAGATTAAAACCAACAACACACCCAGACGATTACCTTCGGAAGTCATCGTTCAAATCATTGTTTTTTCATTCATTCGTTCAATACGACTAAACTGACACATTGTCCTTTATGTCACTGTTTCTTCAAACTTAATATTTCAATCCCTAAAATTAACAGTACACTCTTATTTCTTCTAGTGTAAGTCTTGAAATCGATTGGTGTGTAAGAAGAGTAGTAGCAAATGAATGTATGTTTTTGAACTGTCAATATAATTGATGTGTAGTGAAGTTTTGACCGCCCACAATGCTAAAACTTTTTTTCTTAGTTCTATTACAATGGGAGAACAAAAACAATTGGTAGAATAATAGTTGCTTTGTATCTGAGATGGATGTTTTAGCTAATTTTGTATAAATTACTGGTTGACTTTTAGTTTGTTAAATGTCCTGCTGATTTTATGAATAGAAATGCTTGATGTTTTGTGTACTTGCCAGAAAACTAAGTTACTTTGACAACCAAAGTACAAACTTGTTCCTTGTAAGATTGAAAGCTTAATTTAGTGACGTCTTTCAACCCCTCTTACCATACGAATAAACCGGAGGTTTTTACTATTTTTTATTCGATTTTTTTCAATAAAGAACCAGTTCTCTGTCAATAAAAAATTGGTCCTACCGCAAGTCCTCTCTTAAACAATCGACACTTTAAATAATGCTTGGTCACCCATCCAAATAATTGGACCAGACCATTCGTTATCCACAAAGAAGACCATGTTAATAATAACATTAAACTTGGTTGAATCGAACCAGGTAACCAGGACCCAAGTATCAATATTACCGTGTCGGCATCAGTCAAAGCCTGGCCGCGACGTGTAGGGTCAGAGATCAGCGCACGCGCACATATAACGGAGGCTGGATGGCTGGACTCGTTAACTTTATACACTAGACTACTTGGTACTGATTTTCATGAGATGAGGTTTATAACACAGCTAGCTTTAGTAGTTTTAAGGGTTCCGTACCCAAGGGGTAAAAAATGGGACCCATCACTAAGACTCTTATTACCTATCACTGTCCGCCTGTCTGTCTGTCTGTCACCAGGCTGTATCTCATGAACCGTGATAGCTAGACAGTTGAAATTTTCACAAATGATGTATTTCTGTTGCCGCTATAACAACAAATATAATAATGTTTTTACAACAGAATAAGTTAAATATTTAAGAGAGCTCCCACACAAAAAAGGTTTTTTTTTTAGATAATGGTACCCCTGCGCGAGTCCGACTCACGCTTGGCCGGTCTTTCTCTTATTGTGTGCTGGTGGCCCGGTCTTGTTGTGATTATGACGACTATTAAACAATGAACTAGACATGTTTAAAAGTGTTCTATAGTATAGTCGTGTCCGCGGTGTGGAGTCAAATGGTTAAAGTGCCGAACGGATTAATTACAATTAGAATATCTAACCAAAATCAAAAGTCATAAATTAGATATAGGATGAGATTCAGCAGCATCCCCAAAACGCGAAACCTTTGCCACCACCTAGTTCTGGAGCTGGGGAGAAGAACTGGCGGACTCCCCGGCAACACATCTGTGTCCGAGGTTACAAGAACTAAAAATATGTAAGTACAGTACTTATACGTATACAACTTTGTTCATGTAACTTGTTTGGTATTAAGTGTTGCATTCGCTTTTTAAAAGCTAACAAATCTAAAATTACATTAAAAATAAAAAACAAACAATATGATAAACACAGTAATCTCTCCGACATTCCCAGACCACGACATATTTTCTCACAGCAACCACACTTATTAACATTAGAAACAAGTTTTCAATGAAAACAAACACTATTTATTTCACTTTTCTTTCAAAACAGCACTTAAGTCATTTCCTCTAACATTATGTATTCAGACACGCAAAGCTTCAATTACTAGACAGCCAGCATAAAACGACCCCTCATTTGTTCCTCTCTGTTCTAAAGTTGGAACCGTAAGGAGCTTTTGAGAGGTCAAGGTAATTTGGTTGATAGGAGCTTAATTATGATAAGTCGTTCTCAAAAATATAAAATTGTGAAGCTGGTTGTCGAGTTAATAGTTATGTGCTTTTATGATGATAATGTAGCCCTTGTTATGGGTAGTTAGAGACGGATGGAAATTGAACTTGGAACCTTTTAAGGGTTCCGTGCTTGAAGGGAAGACCCGTAATAAAAAATAAAAACATTTTAATTCGAGTATCATTGACCTATATTAGAAATAATACACTCATACAGTCAGTCATATTACATACAATAGGTAGACAGTTGAAATTTTCACAGAATGTGTATTTCTGTTGCCGCTATAACAACAAATAATCAAAATAAATTAAAAATTAAAGGGGGCCACCTACTACGGTAGCACGGAACCCTTCATGCGCAAGTCTGACGCGCACTTGGCCGATTTTTTTGTGTTTTGTCCGCGTGACAAGAAGGGGGCATTTCCTTATGAACCATAATTATGGTAAAAGGTCATATTGATAGAGTGTGGTCGATCTGTAAAGTGACATATACCTACATGCAATGGAAAGTGTAAATTGTTCTTTTTAACTCCTCTGTTTGTATTTTCTGATTAATTTCGTTACGAGATCCAAGACACTATGTCTCGTCGAGCTTCATTGTCTCGGCGCCTAACTGGTGTTTGCCACTATTGATTATGGCTTTCACGAGTTGCAGAGGTTGGGAATAGTGTGGCGGGCTTGTCTCAAAAAAAAACCTGTTACCTGACAACAACTACGTATCATTAAATACAATAAATAAATTAATTAATTAACTTAGGACCTTAACCGACTACCAGCTAGCATGACTTTGGACGTAGGAAGATAATAATTATATGAGTACATATTTACAGCATAAAATCTCTGCATATAAAAACCCAAGTGTTATTAACTTCGTATATAACTACTGCCTGGCAGGTAACTGCTTACCAGTTGCTGATCTCTGACCCAGCACGTGCAGGCTTCGCACTTTATATAAATAAACCGCAAGAAAACAGCTACCTGCCACAACAGTGCTAAGATTAATTTCGTTAAAATTAACTAATAGCCACTTAGGACACAATGTAATAATTCCTCAAATATATAACTGGTGGCTATTTAACTTTGAATACAATATTGACGCCTATGAATAATTCGTGTTTGTTTGCATGATTTTAACATTCATTTGCGCAGATAGGAAAATAGCCAAGAGTTATGTTTTTGGTAGAGAAAGCTGGCAACTGTACCGATTTCAGCCAATTGAAAAACTGTCAAAATGGCACCCTGTCGATGTGATATATACAACATAAGCCTATATTGTCCTCACTTCTAGGTCACAGGTCGTTCCTCCGAGAGAGAGAGGGCCACCAAAGGTTCACCACGTGGGGACTACGCGGATTGGTAGGACGTGACGCCAAATTATGCAATATACCATTTGAAATGTGAGGAACTCACACTATAAACTATAAGTTATTGTTTCTTCTGAATATCACCTAAATCATAATCACAATCTAATCATATCAAATTATAACAGTTACGAAAGAAACCATGAGATATTTGCTTAAACAGGCCCAAATAAATCTAAAAAGTAAACTGCATCCAAAATGTTTTCTCGGGGTGACACTGAGACAGCCACTTCTCTGTTCATAGATGACATTATTATAGAAATAGGTCTATCCGTATTAGTTATAACTATAACATAACAACGAGATAATTCAAAAATGCCTTGTTCAGAGGACGCCGCCGATAGAATTTAAGCTGCCATGATGGATGGTCGCTGATGACAGTAATGACAGTTAAATACGTTCGGATATTCTTCTTATAATATGTCATTAGCTCGGCTTAAGGCTGTATATGTGTTGACGTGTGCCTATTAAGAGTGTTGCCAAGTTTTTTATTCATGTTGATGATTTGAAAAAGGTGGGCGAGGATTGAATAGGTATATAAAAAATGGACAAAATAAATAAAAATGAGGAGTAAATCCAGCTTGGTGCCATGACGATAAAAACTATTATGGTATGTCAGGCTAAAAATATTTTTCATGCTAACAAGTTTAAATCCAAAAGAAAAGCCTTGTAGACATTGTTTTCGTTCCCCATTGACGGTAAAAGTCACTCCAACGCAGACTTCATAAAAAACCGTCTCATATTTTATGAAAACCATTTCCTTATTACACGTGCTTCTATTTGAAACCTTCGAGGAAGCTATGAAAGTCCCCAGTTATTATATAGTTTTTAACGTCACATTTGTTTAAAATAACGATACGTTTAGTTCGAATATCAGTCATAAAACCGTCGTTGTAATAATAACTAACGCTTTAACTATAGCACGGTGTAGTGTTGCCAGATACGGCGCGCTGCAATTTGGGATACGGAATTATAAATGGTTCAGGTACATCTCAAAATAGCTATAAATAGATCGACACCTAAGTAGCATTTTTGCAAGTAGTAGTATCATTCATCAACAATTACTTTGTTCTGTATTTTTTTAAAGAAGCTGCGTTTGTACAAGATGATCAGGAGACACAGTATACTCCTCCAACCTCAAGATTCAACCATAAAATTGTGCACCTTACAAGGAAACAAAACGTTTGACAGCTAACTTCAAAGTCCCATTACAAAATCCAGGTTGAACATTAAACTATAGTCCCGGAACCGTCGTCCACCTGGCCACTCTAACCTCAGTTCTATTTTAACACAGCGTTAAACGCGCGGTTACTGCTAGATTTATGGCGTGCCCGGTAACAGGACTCTTTGCTTTTTTTAAACAGCCGTCAATGGAAACGTTTGTTGCCAGTTATGTTATGTAATACGAATATACGAATTTGTTTTCGAATAAGGACGTGTTTGTAAACGTTGTGTTGAAACAACAGGTGGTTTATGAGGAGTATGGTAGCGGTTTTCCTCTAGTGTAGTGTGTTGCAATGGGCCAAGATGACTTCGAAAAGAACTCGTTGAATACCTTGGCGTTAGATTCGTTAACTTAATCAAATCGGTGTAAGAGATCAAAGATGCAAAGAGAAAGCAATGTTCTATAGTCTATACCAGGGGTTCTCAAAGTGAGCACCGCGGCGCGGTGATTCATGTGAAGCCGGATTTTCAAATGTATCCATGTGTGTCAACATAATTCTAAAACTTAGCTTTTTCGACTAGCTAGGGCGCCGAGACAAAATATTAAATCTGTAAATGCACCGCGAACTGAAAAAGTTTGGGAACCCCTCTGGGTTCCTTTTTTTTAGAGCCCCTGCTCTATACATTTATTTAATTGTGTGTCCAAGACTGCTCTTGTCCATTTGTCTATTTCTTCTTCATTCTTAACAGCTATAAAAGCTACACCATTTACTTTTATTCTTACATAACATACATTAACACATACAGTTTAAAAAAATACCTAAAACTCTTTTTTTCTCAAACTTAGCTAACTTGTATAGCCGACCTTCCCACACGCCTGCAGCATGCCTATAACAAGATACACCGTTGTCTCACAAATGACTGCAATTTGTTCTATTTCAGGCTAGGAGCCATTCCAGCTTCGCCTACATAGGATCTAAATTGGCCTTTCGCCAAAATAAGTATGTTTCCGAGTTGTCAAACAAATACCGTATTTAGATGAATGCTTCAGATCTCAAATTGAAACGTTTCGTCTTATTTATGAAGTAATCAAATGCTGGATAGTTATTGTGTTGGATGTGGTGGGGTAGTGGCGTGCGTGAAATTGTTGCCATTAATATCGTCGTGGTATTTGAGACGTCGTTAAACTATGAGTTGTTGCATTAACTTCTGATTCTCGGAAATTGTAAAGTGGTTTGTAAATTGCTTTTGTATACAGCATCCAAATTCAAACAAACATCGTGCATTAAAACCTAACGATCGTCATTCTTATCTTCTATATACAGTTAAACACAACTTAAACAGTGCAGTCTGTTTGTGAATGACTAACTGCAATGGTTTATGTACCAAGGGTGGACATTGAATTATGTCCAGTAGACTGTGTATCAGTCGTTATGTAGACACAAGCAACAGATGATGACAATGCCCAGTGTCCCTTTCACACGCATTCATTAGCTTAATAACATTAATCGCCTTAATTCAACAGCTGGGTATTGTTGCAATTCAATTAGGACAAATTAAATAGTCCCAAACTTAACGCAGATGTTCGTGTGACATCCGGCCCTGTAACTGCAACATTGACACCCCCATTTTGACCTGCAGACCGTTCTATTATTGCAATACAAAATGGCCGTCCAACTGTCATCCGATTCCAATTCGCGCGCTTTCTATACAATTGTAGGACTTCATTGTGCGCCAAAATTTTGGGGAACTCCTAAATACAGCAGATAATTTCATGTATGAATAGAGTTAATTACAGCATTTATTTATTGTATCCGTTTCATTGCACGCGGGCGGCGGGGTTGGTACTGTTGGCCCTTGTTTTTATTAGCAATATGCGCCCTAAACTTTACGGTTTCCATTGGGGTGAATTTAGCCATGTTGATTTATTTCTTTTGCGACGCATGAAAACCTTATTTTTTGTCTATGCCACGCACAAAGGAAGTTACGAGAAAGGTTGGATTTTATTGAGGTTATGTTAAAATTGGCGGAAAATACAGTTTTTTTTGTATCGCCCGTGACGATTGTAAACACGTAGAATTTAGTACGAATGAATCAAAGGGGGATTTGGCTGTTCAGCAAAATAAAGCGAGTTCTTTTGTGAAACGAGATTAACCGAAGTTAAGGCGAAGTCTATGCGTTAGATAATTCGCATCAGAATTTGCTTTTAAAAAGCTCGTTTATCAAACGGACGTTAATTTATTTAATAAATCAGTTTGGAGGATGGCGGGTTGGCTGCCATTAGTCAAACAGAGCGGCTGAGATTCAATACGGGGATTGGCTGGGTCTGGCGAGTGGCGGAATGGCGGGAACTACAAATGATGCTATATGACGGAGATTGATGGAGCCGCCGGCCGCGGACAGACGTTTAACTTAATACAACGACACAATACTAAGTACTTGTAATTGGAAAACTTATGGCGCAACTGCGTTTATTGATAGTTTGTGGGAGACAGTGGAATTTTGCTATAATATCTTGAGTGTTGTATGTATACTCCTTACGTTTATTAAATTCGGCTACGAATGCTAAATAACTTGGCTAAAATTAATTATTGAGTATTACTAGGTACTTAGTACTACTTAAGTCTGAATGAAAAACTTACGAATGTAGGCACAGCAGAGGCACCTATTTTTCTGAATGTCTTGTTACTATACAAGTTTCCAGAGACAAACCTTCGGGTGAAAATGTGATTAAATTCGGTAGAACGACGGAAACAAGATTTTTCAGTTATTTCGGGGGCCAGTAAAACCTTTGCTTAGTTGTTTTACGTTCCAAGTTGTTCGAAGCGTAATGAGATGAAAAAAGTTAGGCGCCTCCTTACAGAACTCTGAAGAGCTCGAAGTAAAATATATTATGAGTTTATGACCAATATCGGGAGCTTTTAAAAGCAAAATAATGGGTATTTATTACCTGAGCATGTCCTAACTTTGTTATGAAAATGCTAGCTTCTTACTTTTTACATCATAGACCAAACGAGATGTGTGTAATTAAGAGAACCATTTCTAAGTGAATGAATGATTCATACATGACAAATAGTATGTCAAAGCTCACCGCATTGTTAGATATTTATGTCATGGTCTTGTAATGATTACGTTACGACGACCACTAAGCAATAGAGGACACTTTTTTCTGAATATTTCTTATACATGTCACTTTCATCGGTCAACTAACATTAATAATGAAAAAAATATTGTTGTAATCCTCCGCCTTAAGGGCACGTCGCGTGTGTCGCGCGCACGCATACCTCTTGCGGATTAACGCTACATAATGCCGCGGAAGTTCTACCAAAGTACTTCCCCTTAATGAACCAACTTTACATTCATAATTACGACTTTATTACCTCACTCCTAAAGGCTAATTTGAATTGTTTGAGGTTACATAAAGTTTGGTAAAAAAAAATATAAGCTCTGTATAGGTTTGGGTGAAAGTGGATCTTATTAACATGGAATAGGGTAGAGTTTTGTTGGTTTTAAGACAGTACAAACATAGTGGATGGGACCAAACTCGTGTCTACGCATAATATCATTGGCAAACACTCTTATTGGTGATGATTTGTCAACTTTACTCCACACATTGGATTATGGACTCTAGTTTTCGGACCTGAAGGTAGTTTTTCTTGGAAAAGTAGTCCCAAAACTATGTGGTTTCTTTAAGCACAGAGTTGTAAAAAGTCCATTCACGCTGTGATGTTGGCAGTGTGAGCAGGAAATTATTATAATTTTGCCTTCACGAGAACGTTTCTTGAATTTTAAGTTGTATTAAAATGTCGGCTAACTTGATTGTCATGTTTTCTTTAGTGCGTTATGGTTTTCCCTAATGTCGTAATATCGAAGTTTTTCGACAAAAGTTGGGTAACCTTATACTGACGTAAATGTCTGTAATAACGGAGAATCGGAAATAATATTATTATTATTGGCTAGAATGTTATCATTTAAAATAAAATATTCAGGGCAAATGTCAATTAGAATATTGTTCTTCATCTCTCTACTTAGAAGTAACTTCATTAAAAGAAAAGTCATTAAGTAGCACCTAGATTTAATTATTCAAGAAAAGCTTATTTTTTGGAAGCAATATTTTTTCAATTAGCTTAAAATGTTTAACGAAGGCACATTTACACGTGCAATCGTACCTCCACTCCCACTGCTCGCTCTCAACATTCAAACTGACACCTTTTATTTTCTCCAATGAATGGATCTCGTTAATTTCCCAAAAGGAAGTCGGGATGAATAAGTCATGACGTCAGTTCCGGAGCAACTCATTTCAGGTAAATTATTTTCTTTTCCGTAGACTTCTCTTCGCACAAAGCTATGCTAATTTTATTTATTTTTTAAGCTAAAACTTGAACGTATGCAGTCCTTGAAGTGTTATATGCGAACATGTTGTATGTAATTTTTCTGTCGTTGCTGCACGAAGAGGCACTCCTCTCTTTTCGTAAAATACATACTTATGTATATACTAATGAACCTAGCTGTTATATGTGGATGTACCTAATTTAGTGATGTAGGAAAAAACACGTACATTTTCACGACAGATTTTTATGGATTGAAAGAACATTGAACCTGACCTAATCATTCGCCATTTGCAGAAGGCAGTTAGATTCAGAATAAATTCATTGTTGTATACTGCCTTTTGCAGCTTGAAACAATGAGTCTGAGCACACCGAAGAAGTCACGAATACACTACAAATCTTTCGCCCACACCCATAATTAGGTACATAATCCTCTTATTACCATTGATTACCAGCAAATACCATTCATTCAACACTAAGTGTTACTCAGCAACAAATTATCTTGTCATAATAATTATTGGTGCCACTTCTAGACCCAGCAGTGCCACGCAAACAATATTATGTTATTATTTACGATAATCCTACGGTAGGCCATTTATTAGCTGACTTATTGTCAAAGAAACTGTTAAATCAGATAATAGTAATACGGTTAGACTTGCAGGTATTAAGTTATTATGACAATTTTCACGGTATAAGTAGGTTAGGTAGGAATATTTTGTGGTGTAAATTGAAATCTATAAGTATATAGAAACCAGAGAGAACTGATGACTATGTTTTACCGATTAATTACAAGTTAATAAATACCTAGACAAACTGACATTCTATTGGTGAAAACTATGTTAGGAAACTTAAAAATGTAATGAGTTGACATACGCCAACGAAAAGCTTAAGTCAATTCTGTAGAACAACTAGAAAGTCGTTGCAGAAATATAAAACGCTATGAAAACGATTGTCGCTTTTCTATGCCCTCCAATTCTCTCTTCAGATCGTGAATTCGTGACGTACCGGTCGGAAAAAATGTTAATCACAGGAGAAACGAAGCGTAGTCGAAAAAAAAAACTTCCTATTCGTTTTAATTCTTGGTTTTATAAAAAATAAAACTGTCTGAAAGTATTTCCTTAAACTAATTGCGTATACCCATACTCTCCCGACATGTTTATATCTACAATATTGTTGCATTTTCATTAACCAGTTCTCCCTATTCTAGACTTCCTGCCGCGAAGCCTTATGCCCCGGATAAGCTTCGGATAAAAAATCCGTACGCAGTCGGATAATCCATCTATACATCTGTCACTACTCGTATACGTCCTACCGCTTCAGAACGTAACAAATACGGGTCTATTTCTCTTTTTGCTAGCATACATCAGTTGCATTGCGAAAATAGATCTTATTGTCACGATATAAAAGCGCAGTCGATGTCAAACTGTTTCTTCAGATAAACGGTTGGCGTTACGTATTCGTATTTCAATGGTCGTTGTCTACTTAGAATACGAAACAAAAGCTATTTCAACTTTAGATCAGCCAATGTGCAAGTTTTAAGGTATATTTTGACATGGATTTATTACTACGAATTTGAAGTTTATTACAGTTTTGATAGTGTTATTTGATCTGTTTTGTCTATTTAGAAAACACTGGTTAATATTCAAGGCATGATGTACGCATTTACAGCTAAGCAATCAGGTTCCAATAACTCTATTGTGGAAGCAGAGGCTACCTGTTCTCTGTCTGTATTATAAATTTATAATATTCCCGTGTACACAAAAAAAATGGTATCCATGAACGCTCCATATTGAATATTGATTGTCATTTTATTTTTAACAAAACAAGACCGCGGGCTGGCATTTAAAGTTGTAGTAGAGATTTTTTGTGGATTAAATAATCTGTTATGGTTCGGTCGATAGGTTCGGCCAATATTGCCGGACGTGAATCTTTACTGACAAATCTAGACGTTTTGGTTCCAAAGCCACGCGTTAGGCATTATTTTCAAGAAAATATACCTTACCATCTCGGTCATGCGACGTAAAATCGTATATGTCGGAGACGGTCATTGGTACGGGCTTAAAATGAATCGTAAGTACGCGGTGGTGACATCACACGACTTACTTGCAAGTCTACCCACACCACAGCGTACTTTTGGATGGTAAACTCTGAGCCAGGACGACGGTCAGTCAGTGTCTGATCGCGTCCGAGTTAAGACCTCTTGGAACTGTACCCAATTCATTGTGCAACTTAAAATAACAATTTTAAGTTGTAATATCAAGTAATTCGTTAGTTTTGCTAGAAACAGTGTATCGCTCCGTATCTTTTCATAGCACGAAACCCATCGTCTTTTTTTTTTTTTTTACCGATGTGAAATCATCAAATAACCCCGCTCTGGGCTGAGCAGGAGGGAGTGTCAGACTTTTACTGACTAAAACCCATCCATGTTTCTTCCTTTGCCCTTTGTGTTCCAGGGCCGCGGTATCTCTTTCGAGGTATCAGTCCCGCAACCCTGGCAGGCGTCGGTCCTTACGGACCTCTTCCTGTTTGCTGACTCTCTTTGAGGCGCGCGTGGAACACGAACGCGCCGTCGACACGGCCTGTCGTCATAAGACGGACGGACGGCGCGCTAGCCCATAGCTCACCGTCCACAGGCCCGCGCCTACGGTGGCCGGACGCCCGGTGCGTCTCCCGCGGCGGCTGAGACGTGAGGCTCTCTCCCTCTCACGTCCCGCCACCTCCTTCGCTAGCATGACTGCTTCGCAGAAGGAGGTGACGGCGTCCCATTCCCTCTCGCTCCGGACCATGGATTGAACCAGGGCCGGACGCGAGAGGTCGCCGCTGCCGAAACCCATCGTCTGCCCACATGATGTTGAAGCCTAGCGGAGTAAATCCTGACACTCCGACATATAGAATATGTATAAGAGTAAAAGTGCCCTTTAAAAAGTAGATAATAAGTTGCTTTTCTACACTTTTCGTTCACCTCGCAATGGCGGAGTGGCGATTAAATGCTGATCGAATATGAGTTCCAATTACACGGAATTCCGAGTGGCGGCCATAACGCGGGAAATTATTAATTTATTCATAGGACCGCGACTTTACTAACTAGCAGCATTTTAGTGGCACTTGCAGACGCACTCAACGTCTGAGATATACGGAGGCTAAGGATGGCGAACATTGCTGTTAGTGTCAGTATTTGCACTGGTTTTGCGATTATGTATAATAGAAAGTGTTTGATGCTCTCACTGCTGTTTACAAACATCAATATGGGATACCTAACAATTTTTAGTTTTGAATTATTGATTGCCATTTTGCAATTATTGCTTGAGTTTTTTTTTTCTATGACATCGTCATCAGTCGTCCTCATAGAACATTTATCTGTAGATCTGGAGGCCAATCCAATAGTATAAGAAATTTAATCGTAATGGTTCCGTTGATAGGACGAGATTAGTCGTCTCGGCACCCATGAATTTCGTACGGGAGTGTTTTACCAGAACTGACAGAATACTGTTTTTTATTTAAAAAACTCCTATGTTTTTTTAAGAACTATTTAAAAATTTAAATTAGTATGTACAGAAAGTAAATAAAGGAAATCATAATCATAACAATCATTTTAATCTGGGTACTATTCATAATTTTTGCGCACACTAGCTGGTGCAGCAGTCAGTGTGTCGCTACCAGCAGGGTGTCTTCATCGCCTGCCGTGTTAAACACATTGTCACTGAACAGTCGCTTACTGCCTCAACTTAACTACAACTTTACTACTTAACTTAAAGCACTTACTCAAGTTAACTTCATTTCCTGTATGCGGAATGTTAGCGAGTTTTATGATTTTCCACTGAATTTCATTTGTAGAATGCGATACTCGTAAACTCCTGGATTTAGTACCTAATAAGCTTCATTATCATCCTATATAGTCCAGTGAAGCAATGTTCAATGATTAGGTAAATTAAGCATTGTAAAATACCGTATTTGGGCTCAAATTGAACCAATTTTCCTCGTTCCCAATTTTCTTTTATCCCATTTCGTTTATTGTCAACTTAAACTACAGAACATGTTTTGACCATGCGTGGGCGCAGCTATGGTAGTACTACCGATATACTGGCGCGTTTACAGCGCGCATCCAAATGTTTTGATGACAGCGGGTTACATTTTACTTGTCGATGTATGTAAATGTGAATCCGGAATTCCGGATTGGTGACGAAAATCTTAAATTCAATTCATTCAATGACTGACAACGCACGGCCTGAATTAACTACAGGGTCTAAAAGCTTGAAATTATACACTCGAATTGAGATGAGGAAGGATTTTTGAAAATTTGTTCTCTACTGGTGTTGAATAAGGATGATGATCGTGTTGGGTCGGTGGTCTTTTGGGACCGGAACCGCGGTCCCGGATTCCACCTAAAAATACAATAATTATTTTTGAGTAGTATTTTGGGACCACAAATAAAATATACCAAAACATGTCTTAGGAAAGTACAGTCAACCAAAAAATTTTGAAGTTATACAAATGAAAGTATTTTTATAAAACGATAAAATATTTCTTTCTTTTATTTCAAAAATGGCAGCCTTCTATTAGAATTCATCATCACCATCATAATTTCAGCCGAAAGACGTCCACTGCTGGACATAGACCCCTCCCCCAAGAGCACGTTTTTCTGATAAGAATTTCCACCACCACTTGCTAGTAAATAGAGTACTGAGAGCAAGCTCGGTGTATTAAGTATCTATGTTGGTATTCAAGTGCTAGGAGTATAAATTTACGTATGAATGAAACCTTGCCTGTTTCCGTAATGAATGAAAATATTATGATGTTTTGCAATAAAACTGGTTTTGTCAATAATAATTTAAATATTAATGCAATTTTACTACATTTCAGGAAGTTTCCTAAGCCTTTTCTAGTGCTTATTGCCCGAGGCTGAACTAGTACCTATCAGAAGTCGTAACACTGGTTGTTATGTTATTCCATGGAGAATAATTTGCTTTCATATTAATATTGGAAAGTAGAAGAAATTCAGCAAAAACCCGGTAGAGGAAGTAAGAGCAAAAAATATTTTGACATGCTGCTGTCGGTGATGCTTCTATCCCGTGGTTTTGGTCCTTTTTGCCATTGTATTTATTTGCTTATGCTACAGACATGAATGATGTCATGAATCCAGACGAATTAACAAAATAACTCTGTCTGTTATCTTTTCATACCCGGTAGACAATGACCTGGGTTAGGACATAGGATTTTGTCTTGGTAATATGTTACCGAGGAAGAATTTCCGATATTTACAAACAAAAGCTAATTACATAATTATATATTAAAAGATAATCCCGTGCATTTGAATGCTACGATATTTTTTAGTCTACCTTCTAGAGATATCTTAAATACCTGTTCAAAGCTTCTCAGCCAATCTTGAAAACTTCACATTTGTATGGCATGTGGTGTTAAAAATAAAATAAAAGAATTTTCACTTGCACTTCACCGCGACGAAAGGAGATGTGAAAACTCGTAGGTGGTCGTCGAGTTAGAAAAAGGAAAGTGTAAGTGATGCCAACCTGTGAACATAGAGTAGACTTCTTTTGAAACAATATTTACCTACCTTATTTTAAAAGCTGTCGGATGAAAAGACAACTGACTTTTTAAAATTAGGAAAGTCCGCAAATTTTTCAGACCGGACTACTTACGAATATTATTACATCAAGTCTTCACACAAACTGCTACGTGTCATATGTTTACATCAATAAATGAAACACTTACATACTAATTACGTACACTACATCAAAAACTATTCCCAAATTGCCAACAATTAAAATCCCGTTAACCATAAACGTGTAAACAGGCCAGTATCATGTCAGTGTTTAGTCAGTCGGCAACTTGAGTCTGTCGCGTGTTTGCGCTCGCTGCACGGTATCCGTGACTGCCAGCCGTTCAGACGTCCTCGTCTGCAAACTGACAGACAAACAAACACATCTTCAGTGTGTACTGTGTACTTTGGCTTATTGGGTTATTAACACACCGGGTTCCCGAGGGGCCGGGATACAGGTGCACTGTGCACTTGTGCAGGGATGTTACTTGAAGTTTGCGAACTGGGCTTATCGTGGGCTTATCGGTACATGTTAAGCCACAGCCAGCCCCAGTTTCGTAGGATTTCAGTGATTATTATAGTTATAATCCAATGTTTATTAAGGTGGATGCGCAAGGGTAGCCCGCGAAATTTAAATTTTCTTACGTTTATTGCAATTTGCAGGTATTGGCTATTACATCATGTCGTCGCAACTTTTAAGATACAACCTATCATTTTCGTCACCTGACAGACAGACCAACGTGTTACGATGGGTCCAGTGTGACCCGCCTGTCAAGGAAACGTCCACATTATTCAACAGCACGAACATTTATAGCGAAAACCTCTTGAAACCCTGCGGACAGTGTGTGTACACCAGCGCGTAATGTTGGATGTTGGCAGACATTTTATGAATTCACAAGTCATAGCGCGAAAGTGTGACCAAACAAGAAAGCGTCACATTTTGACATCGATTCTTTAAGAACGCTATGATATGTGTGTCTTCGGATATGTTTAACTAGTAATTATTGAGAGAAGTGTTTGCTGCAATCGTCTGTACATATTTGCTGTGACGATGACGGACTTAAACTGTTGTTAATTTGTTACTTGATGACTGTTTGTATTAGTAGCCAGATTGTAGATCTTAGAATTGATCACTTCATAATGTGGCCGACCATTTCATGAAATGGTTATTGATCACTTCATGATGAAGTGATCAATTCTAAGATCTGCCCACGATATCTACGCTGTGTAGTTTCATGCATTTTCTTAGACTTTCAGAATGTTTTTATAAAACGCGAGAAATAGCAAGCAAAGTGATCAATTCTTCTCTTAGTGTGGTAATCGCTTTCAAACCGTTTCATATTTGTAAAACGACTATCAACAGGATTGGTACAAGCGTTTCAGTAGCTTGTGTCAATTTAATACATATTTTGCATTGTCCATCACTGATACAATAACATTGATTAAGACCATGTTTATTTTTTGCAGTATCTGTTAAAACATGCTTGTACTTAAGTATCTAAAACAAACATAAATTGTTTGAAAGTATTACTTACATCGTAACCGTTATATAAGTCTGATACCGTTTGAAGACCTAAGAAACAGCAGGCATATTTTCAAAGAAACCAAGGCCGCTCCTTACGAGTGCATTGATTAACTTCTTCTCCATTCAAACGAGTGAGACGTGCAATAAATTCTAAATATTTATTGCCTAACTTATACATTATTTATCTACTTACTTCATCATAAGATTTCCAAGTGAAATTGTATCGGGAATGTACTTAATGTACTGTAGGTCCGTGTTTGGTTTAAGTTAACATGCTCTGATTCTTGCCAACTTAGTGTTACTAATTGTAGGGCATTGGGAAAGTACCTTATAGCTAGTGTGCTGGGTCATTATATTACTGGAATTGTAATAGGTAAAAGCAACAGATGGTACTATTACACTGTAAAGAAAATAATTTCCATAATATTTTAAATGACTTTCATAGATTTTTCTGATTCAGGGAAAATTCTACTTATCTTGTTATTCTCACCTTTGATGTTCTATAAATACGTTTCTGAATGTGAAAGTAAATGTAGTAGTTTCCTTTCAATAAAAAAATCAACATAAATTGGTACAATTGGCTGGCTTTTACTTTGGCCAAAGGCTTAGCGTTGCCATACAACGTGGCAACGCCAGTCTCTTGGGTACATTACCAGTTGACAGCGTTGAGGAGGAGACTTTTGACGCCATTTTTTTTTTTAAGTTTGTTGTTAAGTTAGTTATTTAATTTAGGTTATTTTAATTTATAAATGTATATAATATTATAAATAAATAATTTAGTTACTTAAAATTGGTATAGCCATGTATTCATCTGTGGCATGAACTTGACAATGCGTCGTAGTAAATAAGAGTGATTTTCTAGTGCATCGCTGATGTGCGGTAGATTTTACTCACATATAAATATACGATATTTTTCCTGCTTATTATTCCGCATCATAAATATGAAATTAGGGAAAGGGCTTGCGTTGTTTCCCGGAAAATAATAGGCCAGTTATTCTTATCCCGAGGGGGTAGTAAGTCAAGATGAGCAACGATACCGGTACGGATCCCGATGCGGAAATAATAACGGATTGCGAGAACCGATCCGAGTCCGAAGTTCTAATAATAGGCACGTTCGATCTATTTGTGAGGTTTCCAGCTGTAACACGAACCACTAACCTATTGAAATCTGCACCATATAATATCTTAGCCAATTCATCTATTATTGTGACAAGGTCGAAATCAATAATCTGTCTATAGTTTATGATACTAATAGCAATTTCTTCTTTAATCTTTAACTAGAGATCCATTTTCTCAAGTGGTAGATAATTTAAGAGGCCCATTGTATGGTGAAAATCTTTTTACTCAGCTTCATAACATAACATTACAGCTGTAATCTCTGAAGGGTTAGGCAGATATGTAGGTACCTAATAGTATGTCCTACACCCATATTTCGCCAGTAATGTTTGAGTCTCATCGTCGCTCGCATAACTAAAAGTCCTATCTCATTCTTTAGCTGATTTGAGTCAGGAGAACTACATTAATTTTTCGATTCGTGACTCTTCACTTTTTTCACTAACCGCCGTTTGTCTATGTTATTCATCATTTAGAAAGTCAACGTATCTCATATTAACAAAATTTTATTCATTTTTTACATTACGTTGAAAAATGTAGTTGTCCTACTCCTAAATCAAATCAGCTGAAAAATGAGATAGGAATTTTAGTCATGCGAGCGACGTCATGTGCGCTAGCCTATTGCCATCAACCGGGCACAAATCTAGGTTCCGACTGAGAAATACCTGATGAGAAAAACCCAATAACACTTTGGCCGACCTAGCAATCGAACACAGGACCTCAAGCTCAGCGTCGCGCTTGCGACGACTCATCGTTTTTTACAAAACATCTTGTTACCATTTTCTAAGCCCGACTTTGATGTAACACGTCTATAATACAGATCTAAATCCGAGGAAAGTAGAACAGACGCGTTACGTGGATGTTACAGGCGGTGTTATTGCCCAAATATGTTACGGAGACAAAGCGGCTCATTCGGCACAAGGCTGAGACAGATTCGCGAGAGATTGCAGTGTTTTTTTGACTTGGAGGATAGCTTTTGAAGTTTAAGTCATAATAGCTGTGTCACGGCGTTACCGACGAGATACATAAATGTGTTTTAGGCTTTGTGAAATGGAAAGTATACAGATGTCGTCTCTCAGGTATGAAATAAAAAAAAATGAAAAATATTTTAATGTCACAGGTACGTTTCAATTGTCAATATTGGTATTGGTAATCATTTGGGCTCAAATACCAAAAAAATGTGATTAAGCTGGTAGTATAACTGTGAAAATATTCCTAACGGGTGTCGGCTTTTAGTACAAATTAAAACTTGAAGACTTGAAAGAAGGATGTGTAGTTACTGTATATTTTAACTACATTAAAATAATATCGTTTACTGTTAATTTTATGAACTACAGAAGATACAACATTCATTTAACAGCAGCACTTAAAAAATTAACGTTTTATCTGAAATCTCGGAGGAAAACGTGGTTATCTTTCTATTTAACTGATCATTAGACGTCTCTAACTAAAGGTTACCGGCAAGTAAGCGGTTTGAAGATAATTGCTTAACTGATATTTGTCTGTTAAGTGTGACATTTGATATCTTCCGGGTGCGATTTTCTCGTTGCTGTTAGTGTTACATGCCTGTAGGTGCAGTATCAAGTCACTAACTGACTAGGTACCGCTACCAATCTTACAGATGGACAGACTAATCGAGAGACTAATAAGGTTTTCGCATAAAACTTACATTTACCGACTCGAGAGAAAAATAACTTGTAATATACGGTGACTAGTAATTAGTGACCGATAACTAAACACGTGATTGTACTCACGATAACAAACAACTTTCCCAAAGAAACAATTTTCACCGTCGCGCGGGTGCTCTGCCTACCCACTGTTGCACGGTACAAGAGTAGTGAGACAGAACGGCGTCACGCGACTAACAGCTGATAGGTCACAGGAGCGCGCGCGCGAATTTCAAGAATTTCATGCGGCCGTCGTGTAATTGTAACAGGATGAAAAAAAATTGTTTCTTTAAGAAAGCTGTTTGTTATCAGAGTACAATCACGTGTTTAAGTATCCGTCACTAAATTATCAGTCATATTTGAGCAAAATTGTTTTGGAATGTTGTCTTCTTCACGTTACTGATTCTTCTTAGGCTGCACGATTCCACAGCTGGGAAAAGGCCTTTACCCACAGCTATCAGTTCTTTCGATCCAGGGCTAATCTGGACCAATGGTCATTGATTTTGTCTAGTTCGTGCCGCCATCTAATACGAGGTCTGCCGCAATGCCTTCTCCCTGTGTCATGGCTTCACATTATGTCGTATGTCATTTTAGAAGCTACATTTTTATTACAAACGAGGATGTAAAAGACGACATTTTGATGATAACATAACATAACTCACTCCAAAGGGAGACCAAGTAAAAGGTGGAGAGATATCTTCATCGAAAGACGTGGACTCTTGTGGATGCGAGAGGCGCGGGAAAGAGATGTGTGGAAGGTTTAGGAGAGGCCTACGCCGCAGAGGTGACTACTACTAATACAAGTTAACTATATCTACACATTTTAGTAACCACTAGCTGTTGCCCGCGGCTTCGCTTGCGTTTTTGTCGGAAATTATCCCACGGGCACATTGTAATATAGCCTATGGCACTCAGGGATAATGTAGCTTCCTATCAGTGAATAATTTTCAAAATCGGGTCAGTTGATTCAGAAATTACCCCCTACATATAAACATACAAACAAATTTTACCTTTTATAATATTAGTACCTATAGATAATAGTAACAATAAGTGTCTGTAATAATAAAAACTTGATTAATTTGATGTTAAGTTCGAATAGTGGTAAAAAAAAAGGAATATTTTTAATTTACTTTTATTTTTTTAACATCACGCCTGTAATCCGCGATGGGTTAGGCACTACAACTGGATATTAATGATAATTTATTTAAAAAAAAAAACGTCTTGCGTTCATAAATCAGACTATCATCACTACATTTCACACTACTTGGAAGAAAAATAAAAGCAGTACAACAAAGTAGCATCTGTTTATTTTATTACCTCGCGCGTCTCGCGTTGTCCACCTCGTAATGTGCACACTATCGCCAATCGCTAAGTAATTCAAGGTTTATCGCTTGCTCTCATCCTCAAAAGGAAAAACTAGAACCAACAGGCGATTGAATAAAACTTGTATCAACTGTGGGAATGCACAAAACCATGATTAGAAGTACGTATTAAAGTAAGTTATAGTAAAACAAGAAACGTTAAAGAGACCGTATAACTTTTGGAATAGATTCCAACCCAACCTAGATACCCAATGAAGTTTCTAACTTATCCTAAGTTAGAAACTTCATTGGGTATCTCTCTATCGATGATTCCATTTCTGGGGCTAGCAGTTTTTTCAGTTCAATATCAGTCATTTCGCGAATAGGACATTCGTTTCACGGTGACATTTTGCGAATGGGACATTCTGCGACAGATCCATATTGATTCCATACATATGTATTTTGGCGGCACGGTTGGCGCAGTGGCTGAGCGATCGGCTGCTGCCCTGCGTGTCGCGGGTTGGATCCCCGCACGGAACAAATATTTGTACGATCTACAGTTACTTTCCGGGTCTGGCTGTTTGTGTATGTGAGTTTTAAATAGTTATAAATGTACCTACGTTACAGGAGAAATTCCTAATGTGGGGCAACGTATTTTAAAAAAACTTAACTAAATAATTCATCCACAATAATCTCTTGGCATTTTTTGTACTTAGGTGCAATCCTTTATTAATTGCCTGTCGGTTGGCGCAGTAAAATAAATAATTTCCTCTTACTCAAGATATGTAATAGACATGCGTGCGTATAATATACAGTATCAGTTAACGCAGCAGAACATTTTTTACGCTATCAACTGCGAGGCAGTAATCATTTGATATCTGCCTGTCGATACAAATGTGCCGCCATTAGCAGTAAGGAGTCCCACATATCCTTTACTTAATGTTTTAGTGCTGCAGGACCTGGTGATATTGTAGTACAAGGCATGGGGGTGTAGCGATCATCTGTTTAGTGGGAATCAGTTAGAACTATCTTGCTCTCTTTGGACTGAATGGCTGCAAGGATCAATTGGTGCTTTGAAATCTAAAGTGCTTTCAATAAGTTTTGTTTGCGTTGTAATATTTAATGAGCCTGATCTTGTTTTCATTTTTTTTTAATAAGTCTTACTTATTTAATAGATGAAACACATCTTTCACACATTTGAAGCGTTACTTCTAATACAGTTATCATCCGAAATCATCCGATCCTTATCGGAATTCATTCGTGGTCAGCGCAGCATGTGTTCTTGTTCCATACTTCTCTATTACTCGTCATCTCATCAGACATTTCGTGCCATATCATCCTTTACACAGTCCATCCATTCCATAGTTAATACTATCCAAAAGATTTAAGTCTTGTAGCCAGCACATTTAGCGAACATGTTGGTGACTAAAACCGCACTTTCAGTTTTCTTGCACTTCGTTACCCTGGTGAGTTACATAAGCCCGCTGGCGCCCCTACTAGTTCATATAATACCTGGCAACTTTGCGAAGAAAACTTATCATTATTTAGCAATAAGAATAACAAATATACATAGACCCGTGACTCACTGCACACGCAGTCTATTAATAACTGTCCTTTCCTGATAGCTTCACCTCACGTCACATACCTATATAATGTACATATATATCTATGTATGTACTGTTAGGAGGACGATACGCCCCACGTGCGTGTAACCCAGTATTTATGATCCAGTTACGATAGAAATCTAGACGGAATGTCTGGCAGATATAGTAATAACTGGCGGTTTGAATCCTCGAGAAAATGCACGTGTTTATCTTAACTGAGTCTCGTTTTATGACAGATAGTTACATTGTAACATTTGCGTATTTTTATGATACACTGAGAAATAACCTGTTTCGGTTGAAACTTTTTATTAACTAAGTCTATCCAGAATATCAACGTAGTAATAGTCCAACTGATGCTTATTATAATTGCTGATTAAATTACGTATATGTTTTCAATACTTTGCCATAATCCTTGCTACATTATGGCCTGACTGTACATCTGATCATCTAAGTAAAACTGCCAACTGGCACCAACAATTCTCTATCTCTATCTAGCTCTTGCGACACAAGCGACCAACGAAACCTGTCCTCTAAAACAAAAGTAAAAGTATCCTACATGAATCCTTGTCAAAGGAAAAACACATGTAACCATTCACAAGCGTGTTGTTTAACAGGGGACAAGCCATAAAGTGGTGTACCTCCCACACGAGTTGACGCGAAGCGCTCGCGAGGACTCCGAATATTTTGCACAGTCAAATGTATGACCGTGTTTGTGAGGGAGTTTAGTTACGATAGGAGAGGAATATGAATATCGTGGCAAGAGTAAGGTGGTTTCGTAGTGCGCGTGCTACTAACTGTAAGTACTTGGCATTAAACTACTACAGTATCGTTGATCATTTGTGTTGGGGTACTTAATAAACTCTCTTGATATGTAGATTCTGTCATATAGATAGGCCACAGGAACTTACTATAATTATGTACTTTTTAAGTCACTGCTTCAGAAGCCGTGTGTTTGAAACCCATGATGGAAGTACGGAATCGTGGACAGTTTTCACTAATAGTCCGCGACCTTCCAAGGCCGCTTAGTGGTTTATGATAACAAGATTTTTGACTTGACCGGACATAATCTCGAATTTGAGCTTTTAACAATTAATCAAGCATATCTTTCTGATCACCACTATTAATTGAAAACTGATGATTTGTTTTTAATTGTGGGAGAAAGGGTGAATCTGCACATCTTTTGACTATTCAATCCCGAATGTTTCATGATTACGCCAGGCGCCCATGACGCGGGGAAACCCACCGTCTCCTCAGTATAAGTCATGTAGTGACATGTAATATTTAACAGTTCTTCCACGTACCATCACTTACGTTATTCACACTTTGTCTTAACTAAATTTATTGTTTCTTGTTACAGGTAATTAAAATTCCGTATTGGCGCGCGGTGAGAATCTTAAAACATTAGTTATGTGCTGCTCTGAGGCGGAGATCAAATTAACAGCTTTATATAAGCCCTCTACGACTCATTAAAATGGTGTTTGTTTTAATTTTACATGTATTATTTAAATAGATTTAGATAATGGGGTCAGAATAGGAATGACCTTTTGGCATCATTATGTGTTGTGAGTGTTGTGACGTTTCGGCTGGAAGGCAATTTCACATGGATTCATTAAATATTTTATCTAATGAGCGATGACTCATCATTGTCATATTAAATGCATTGAAGGTGAGAACTCATTTAATAAAATTAAATATCCAGGCACTGAGCGAGCAGAACGCGTGGTGGATTCTGGCCCACCGGTCTCATAGATACGACGACGCCAGCTGTGTCCCAGCGAACAAAATTGTCCTTTTCTAAAAGTGAAAGGGTTAACCATTATCTTAAGACACCAAAGCAAGAGATTTAGCGACAGCAACCCACAAGAAAGACCCACTTGTTGCCCTTGTTGGATGCTCCAGTTCAGCTGTCAGTCGTGAAAGTCAAAAAGGTAATTACGAGCAGGTGAGTGAGCCTTTATTCATGGTCTTCACCTCTTATTCTTAAGTCTTGTAAAGTAGAGACACTTTGGGCACACCAGTAAACAAGTTTTTTTAGATAGGTTGCTACATAAGGTCGGACAAAATCAGAGTCAAAGATTCGAGAAGAAGTTTCCTTATTGTAGCACCTTGGTTAAGTTTGTCTTGTGATGTAAATTAAACACATAATGTATGTCGACCAAAAATAGACCGACCCTTAACCTAAATGAGGAAATAAGACCTTTAATAACTAACGACGTTATCTTAAAGTAATAATTCCTCTCTTGAAATTGAAGAGCCTCACAATAGTCGATTCAACTTACGTCCGCTCCAATAATCGACTAAAGAACAAACTCGCCCTTGACTGTTTTTGTTGTACAGTTAAAATAAACTTATCCACCGTTCAATAGTTAAGTTATTACAACACTAGCATCGATAATTAGTCACTCCCACGTTGCGTAACGGTAAGTACCATTACTAATTATTTATGAAATAAACACAGGTAAACTACCAACAGAACATTTGGGCAAAGTAAACTTTATTTGCTTAAGTTTAAGTAGTAAAGTTCATTGAACATTTGTATGGCTGTTAAGTCATGTGGAGTTGCGTATGCACAATGCACACATAGGTTATGGTAAAATAATAGTAGAATATTTGAATTAAATAACAAAACCTTGAGCCACCAGTTTACGCCGTAATAAGATATTATTTACTCTGAAGATTACTTTAAAATTACTGTTCTCAGAGGCAATTATTTTTTGCTACTTCCAATCAATAAATAATATGTCCATGACTCGTTTTAATCCTACACCATAAATACTCGTAACTAAAGAACTATTAATGAAAAAATACGGCCACTAACTGTTCCCAAGTCACAATATTTACCACTTTAGCTTCGGCATCTACTAACTCACAATCATTAGAAAACAGCTGTAAAATAAATAATATAAAACAAAATTGCCAAACGCCATTAGTGTATAAATAACTGGCAAGTAATTACGAATGCAAAGTAGCGCCATTTCTCACGGCTAGGGAGGCGACGTCTATAGGTGTCGACATCAAACAAAAAACAAAAACTATCGATAATTTTTCCTTCCTTTCTTTGTGGTGTAAGAATTTGGCGTAATTTTTGAGCGGAGCGATTAGAGTCGCTCCGCTCAAAAATTACGCATGCTATGTAACAGATTCTAAAGATGGCAGAAATGAGAGTCTGCCAATTAATGGTACATTAATTACGTTTCATTTTCATCTCATCTGATAGACATTTTCGGAGACAGGCAACGGTATTGTTAAACGAAAAGAAAGTTATTCGCAATGTCTGCACACTGTAGGCACAGAAAACCCAAACATAATAACTAAAAAAATCATAAAAGATCAAATCCGACGGTCTGACAGTGAAACTAGATTTAATTCAGTTTGGTTAACCTCCTAGGGATATAAACTAAAGTCTTTGAGTGTTATAATCAACTAGCTTTCACTTTATTTCCTTAAACCTTACTAGTGTTGAATGAATATTACTTAACTCAGCAACAACTATAATTGCAAATTAAATCAGATACCGCTGTCTAATAACTGCAATATTACCTTACATAGTTGGCCAGCCGATATAAAGTACATATTTTATTATAATTCAAGACACATATTTAGTGACTTGAATATAAATAAGCGGTAATGTATTCATCGTCTAACTGTGGCAAAATCGCCGCAATTTTATGTCTTGGACCACGCCCTACACCAAAGGGGTCCTCTAATTTATTTGAAGGCTCTATTACTAGACACCGAGTGGTTGGATAGGCTTTTTATTTATACACACACCGTAATACACACATATTTACATATACACATAGTGCACTCTAACATTCCCAGTCGTTTTGCTGTTGTTATGCAGATTCGATTACTGTATCGTCTGTTGTGATCTTTTTACGACGTAAAATTATGAAAAATAAAGATATTCACAAAGTACGAGTATGTACTATTCGTACAAGATGGTGGGTGTTTCCTTGAGTGGTTTTTAGTTTGTTGCTCGTCTGTGTGTCCTGCCCACGACCGCATGTTTATTGTGTTTCTAACACACCGTTTTGACGACTTATAATGGTTTTATTGGCCATATTTTAAAGCTCTCCGTGTGTACAAATAAGTGTATTTATTTATAATGGTCGTAAATGGTCAGTGGCCTGTGAACCGGGCTACGTATGTTAAAAATGATATATAGTTTTAATAAACTTTCTTGAGTTTCAAAACTTAGCGTGACATTGCATAAATATTTTAACAAAAAAAAATATGCTATATTAAATCGCTTGGCTTGTGTTGCAGTTATTCATTTTACATGAAGAAAATATGTTGCACTGCTTCATTTTACCATGAAGCTACCGCTCTGCTTATTAAATCTTTCCTATTTCTCTTTTTTATAGAAATTCAATTTAAAACGTCAAACTCGTACACCCATAGCAATCTGTCACTCACGCAATGATCGATCTTTAGTTAATCCGGCTGCCCATATGTCTGTATGTGTGTGTGTCTGTTTGTTGCAGGCACTCACCAGTACGGCTTCTGATGAAAGCAACCCTTGCACTGTCAATAACAGTAACATTTATAAAGAGATTGGTACTTTACCTACATGTACAGCTACTCAGAAGTTAGGATTTTTTCGCAGCGGCAGTCATTCTTTCAGATATCCGTATACTGCTATCTGGCAGTAGAACCTAAGCCAATAGCAGCAGATTCTGTAACTTTCTGACGAATTCAAGCCAGCGCTCACTGGGGACGGCAGGGTAGAGCATTTTATCTTTACCCCAACGTAAATTCATACGGAGTTAGTGATAACAAGATACAAATTCCAATGTTTAGAGATCGACCTCAAGGCACCAAAGGGGATTTCCCTTCGCGGCACTGCGATTGGATGCGAATGATGCGATGACATGCGACGGGACACAAAGGCATGCTACTTCACGCTAAAGGACGCCAAGGGATGCTACCGAGTGCAGTGCCAACACTTGCACTCCCTCGCACTGCCTCGTATGTTAGTGGACTCCAGCGCATGCCATCGCACCGTACTCGCACCGTGTGTGGAAGCTGGCGCATGCCGTGGCAAAATCCCCTGCCCTACTGTTCTTGGTGTGCACTGACCCTCGGCATGCCGCGGTATCTATAGGCCGCTGACATCATCAGTGTGCGGTGGCCGGTGGCAATATCCCCTGCCCTGCCGTCCCTGGTGTGCGCTTGCCTTTAAATGGTTTAATTGAAATACATGATTTAAGCTTGAGTTTGTGATCAGTAGCCCGATCACTAAACGATTCTGTTGTTTCTGACATTGTAGAGCTGTAATGAATGGCTTATTAGTATTACAACAACTTTTAAACGTATATCTGTCTCTTACGGGATATCTTCCGTGATTATGAATCATTTTGAGCCATTTCGACGCTGTTGCAAGCGCCTTGATCGCGGGTTGACTGGAGAATGCGGGTGGATAGAAAAAAAATTGTTAGGTGGAGACAAATCTGTCTACTCTCTTTCTTAGTCTTTTGCTACGCGCATTACTGGAACTCGACATTAAAGTCACGCCAAAATACACTACAGTGTCACCAGGTTTTCGATCATGGCGCTTGTAACAGTGTCGAAATATCGGGAGCTCAAAATAATTAATAATCGCGGAAGACATCCCGTAACTAAAAGGAGAAAGCTTAAAGCAAAAATGTTTAAGTTTTAATATGATTAAAATTATCCAGGTTTCTAGGAATTGGAAATGCCGACAAATAACCAGGCTTCAGATGAAAAGTTTAGAACAGTTCCTTAAGCTGCGAGTGATATGTTTGATGGTAGATACGCATAATTCATTCACTCCAATTCCTAGTCAGTGTTTGTACTAAATATTCAATTAATATTAAAGCTTATTATATGAACACGTATGTGATGCAGGCTGCATTATAATTGTACATTTGAATAGGTAATTAACTAAGTCTTGTGAGCGATTTTTTCAATTTGAATTCGTTAATTAATATCTGAACTAGATCTGCAGGTTCTCAGTAAGTCAGTTCCCATTTAAGATCTTGCATAACTTGCTTAATATGAAAGTAAAGCTATGGGTTCTGTAACGTACAGTATCTGTACCGGTTCTTAAGTTTTTTTTCCAGTGCTTTCTTTAAAATACATAGTTGTAAAGGTCATCGTTTTTGGAAGCATCCTGGCTAATATAGTTACAGGTTCAAAACCTGTTGTAAATGTGACTTTTATCTATTATTTCTTAGTTACTTTCACATGGCATAGCTTAGCATCACACGAGCCTTTTGCTGAAGAGTATGGCAAAGTTGTACCGATATTATACCTGCATCTGCCAGTTTAAAGACTTGCGTCTTAGGTAAATAAAGTTTTGAACGTGAAACTTAAAATGAGTACGTAATGGCACAATTTTCTTAAACATAATATGTATTAGCATGACTTGACAAAGTAGGTACGTACAAAGTTCAGCCATATTGGATACCAGATAGTGTTTCTGAGTCAGATTCAGTGGGGTGTTCGTTCACACGTAAATTCAATGTGACACACAAGATACAGCGTACTTACCTGTACCTCCTTGCTTACTTGAGTTTCAGTTAGGGTTACTTGGTCTAGATATCAGGTTAACAAAATAAAATTAACTGGGTGACGAATCTCTACTATTTCGACAAAGAATCGGATTTATAGCAACATTGTAATACCGCAGTACTCTGCGTCTGCTAGATAAAAGCTCGTCACTGAGTTTGGTCTTCTGCCACTCTTATACATCCGTACGCGCTTATACAATACCATTAACGAAGTCGTCAACCAAGCATTAATGTGTACATCAAACTAAATAACTCTCCACAAAAATGATTGCTGGGAAACGACTTTTTTTTTTGGGGTTTATACGGGTATTCACGTTTTACGGTAGGACTCAATGTAACGCACTCAAAACATTGTGCTGATGGATGGATTGAATAGTACGGGGGTCGTGGAGGTGTTAAAAATTTTACATTATAAACTCGTGTTTAAAAAAAAAACTTGTGAAATAGTTGGAACTTTGACGACCATTAGGTATCTCCGTAACCAGAAGGTTCCCAGGTCTGGTCTAGAACAAAAAAAATATCGCAATAACGGGGAGAACAAGTGCCTTTCGCTTTCGGCTTCGCTAAGAGTCTTGTTACACCCTTTAGATTTGTTATCTATTACAATAATGGGAAGCATTTATTGTTTAATCAGCTAAACACTAACTAATATAATTTCACAGTCAACATTTTCAAACACAAAATACTTACTTCATACTTAAGCTGAAACATTCATGTTTCAGTAAAGTTGAGATGCAAGCACACATTATGTCCTGCCTGTCTACAATTCTTAGATCCTTTGTAAAACTTTTACCGTCGTAACACCAGCCTGTGAATCCTTGCCTATTAACACGAACACAAAGCTGACCGGCCATGCGTCCACTTGTTGCGATCAACACAAAAACTTTGCATGGCTCGTAACTACTTTACGACTGCTGTTAACTTAAGCTGTATGGTAGTAAACCATGACACGATTGGTAACTGACCTCTATGGGCCTGAAGAGAGGGGAAAAGATGACAGGGAAGTTATGTATGGTAGGTCAATGAATGGACGGTAGGATAAAGTCGACGGGGTCATTTTGGCGGTCGAATGATAGCAGGGGAATGAGGAGCCGTGAATGGTGACAGGGTAATGATGGCAAAAGAATTTATTCTGGCAGGGGAATGGGGAGATGAAGACAAGGCAGTAATGTCAGGAGAATAAGGACAGGAATTTTGGTAAAGGAAACATGACAAGCGGTGGAGGGTTACGTTACATTTCATTGTTGTCTTTGTTTCGACAATTCAAAAGCCTGCCTGTACTGGCCTGCTTGAAATAAAAGCTTTGATTTTTTGATTTTACGGTAATGACGCTATACACCATTCTGATTTGATTGATTTTATTAATGCTACTTAATATACCAGTGCCTCCTTCACCAAGTTACAATGGAATCAAATTTCCCTATTGAATGTAACAAGTCTCTAAGTTAGGTTTAACATATTTGCTGCCCCGAGGTGACGTCGTAGTCAGCCGTTACATGTTTATTTGGACGTAAAGAACATTCATTGAGGTAAGTGTGAGTTCAACGAAGCGAATGAAGAGTCACTTACACTTTGATAGTCCTATTTGAATACTCTGTGAATGATAAAGTGGTGGAGTAGGAATAGGAAAGTGGCGAGTTCTATGTTAAAATCCTGTTTTATTTAGATTTATTTTGTTCCTCGCTTGAACTTAAAGTATCCTAATAGACTTACGGACTACGTCTATTAAGATACATTATTGTTTGTCTAGCTAACGATTAGATCCCCATGGTTTTCTACTGATAATCTTTATGTATGAGAGCAGGCTTTACTCTCTAAACAATAAGATTTTATTAGGATTTGCATTTGCATTTGGATTTCTGTGCATAATATGCTGTGTTTTAAACATATACTCGTATACTAACGATCTCAAAGATCGTGTCGATTCTATAATAATCAGATAGTCTACAATGATTGTGTGTTAGAGCAGCCTCGTAAGTATTAGCGACAAGGTTTGTGTTGATAAGTGATGGTTATTGTGACTGAAGAGGTTTAGATTAGCGCAGCGCTGTTTAACTGGTTGGTTAGAAGGCAACGATGGTGTTTATGTGATAGTACTGTTGTTGTGGGCTACGATTAGGAATTAATAGTTCAGTGTTTTTTGGTACTAGGGGAAAGTTCGTTGCGAAAATATAAGCTATGAATTTTTAAGCAATTTATAAGGATTGAGTTTAAAATTAAGGTTTCTGAGGATTTAGATGGGAAAAAATGAAAGACAGAAGAACAGTTAAACATTAGACTCATCATATATTTACAGCATCACAATTATTTACCAATCCGTCCCAACCAGCCTTGCTAACAATATGTCATGAGTTCGTCAATGGTACAGGACTTGTAGCAGCACTCGTCGACGGGGCCGCGCTTGCCGCGCACGCCCGCCAGTGCGGCCGCCGGCGGCCCCCAGTGGGCGCGCTTGTCCTCCTCGGGCCCCCAGCACAGCGCAGCCAGCGTCTGGGCCAGGTGGCGCCCGCAGAACACGCCGCGCTTGCCCGCCGCCGGCGTGGCTACACACACACAGCACACCAGCGCCACACAGAACATCACTAACTTCAACATGGCTGCTTCACTGAGAGATGATCTACAGCTCGATGTGATGGTCCCAATGGGTGGGGTTGGAATGTGTTCTTCCCTTAGATTACTACCCTTTTATACCTGGATGTAATTGATTAATATTCTGGTGCTTACGTTTGTAGCACAGAAAATGTGTAGGTGACGTCCTACACATAGCACACATTATGTTACAGCTTTATAAGGGAATGGATTTGATTTTTTTAATTGGTTTTCACAAACACTTTACAATTATTTTTTATGAAAATATTTTAGAAGTTGGATGGGGTCATTGTTTCCTATCAGACTATTCTGAAAAGAAACATCCGAAACAAACAACAACAACAACAAACTCAGAGTTCACCATCTCTTTTATAAAAGAGATGGTGAACTCTGAGTTTGTTTCTTGACCAAGATTGTATATGTCTGGACCTATAAAATCTTGGATAGTCTTTGTAGTCTTTGGATAGTCCAGACATATAAAATCTTGGTCAAGCAACGAGTACTCTACAGATTAATAAATGTTATGATCATTTGTAGAAATAACCACAGACATTTCTGGGACCAGTCCAGTCAGTGTAAGTATTTGTCAGTTATCGTGTAGTTCAACTCATAACTCAAGGAGCTCAATAACGCGACGAACAATATCGAATAACGATTGTTAAAGTCCGCTGCAAAAAAAGAAATGATTGATATAGTCATCACATGCAATAATAAAATAGAGAAAAATAAACATATAAACTTTTATTTTACTCATGCATGACAAACACTCGCCAATGTTCTATAAGATTGGCACTGTATCACCTGCCAAATGATGTAGCTATCAGAAGATGCTTTCTACGCGACGGTTCATCAGTCCCTCTAGAACGCCACAGGGCGCAAACTGAGTTGAATCATACCTCACAGAATGAATAGCTAACGAGCATCTGCTATCGTTTTAAGACTAACAACAGGTTGGTTATCTAAGCTTTGAAGCAGTAAAACATTGTAAAATGGAGAGAAGTTATAGACGTTTTGTGAGTTACAGGAACAATGGTGGACATTTCTACGATATGAAGATCTTGGATGACTACAGTATTCAAGGGTATCCAAAGATCGTATCATCGTAAAAGTTGGACGTGTCGAGTCAACGAATATCCAAGTCTAGACTTATAAGAAACAAGAAAAGAGTGGGCAGTACCAGGGCCAGCACCTACACATTGTAAGGCGTCAAATTGAAAGTGCATATTAATGAGGTATCCCTTCGTATAAAAGGGTAGTAATCTAAGGGAAGAACACATTCCAACCCCACCCATTGGGAACATCACATCGAGCAGTAGATCATTCCTCATTGAAGCAGCCATGTTGAAGTTAGTGATGTTCTGTGTGGCGCTGGTGTGCTGTGTGTGTGTAGGCACGCCGGCGGCGGGCGGGCGCGGCGTGTTCTGCGGGCGCCACCTAGCCAACACGCTGGCCGCGCTGTGCTGGGGGCCCGAGGTGGACAAGCGCGCCCACTGGGGGCCGCCGTCGGCCGCGCTGGCTGGCGTGCGCGGCAAGCGCGGCCCCGTCGACGAGTGCTGCTACAAGTCCTGTACCATTGACGAACTGATGACGTATTGTTAGCGAAGTTGGTTGTGACTGATTGGGAAATAATTATGATGCTGTAAATATATGATGAGTTTTATGTTTAACTGTTCTCTTGCCTTTTATTTTTTTAGCCTCTTAATCTTTGGAAATCATGGCTTTCAGAAACATTACATATCCTTATGAATGTCGAAGAAATTTTTAGCCGATACTTTCGCAACGAACCTTCTCTTATTTATAAACACTGCTATTAACTCCTAATCCTCGCCCATAAATGCAGTACTATCACATAAACATCGCCACACACATTGCTCCAACCAACCGGTTGAACAGCGCCAAACTATCTCAGTCATAACATTACTTTGGTCCACACAAACGATGTTGCTAGTAATGTTGCGCTAACGCACAATCATCGTAGATTACGTGATTATTACAAAATCAGCACAATCATTGAGTATTGTTGTAGAGATCGTAATGCTCAAAACAAGGTTATTGTGATGCGGATTAGACGGTACAAATTTTTTGGCAGTCAAACCATCTATTATGGGGAAAGGAAATAATATATGATAAGTTAAAATATTGAACTGGCTGTTTTCTTTTGTCAATAGCTGAGCCTACCCGTAATACCTAGGGTTTGATTGGTTCATAATATCGGCTGAGTTTTTCATTTTCACTGAAACCCGTATCTATGCATTAACCATTGAAACTAGGTTTACCTTCGTCTTCTCCACTGGCGTCTCACCACTTACTCGGCAGTTGGCATAGTACGTATTTCTCCTGACAAGTGATCTCTATCCAATCATTTTATAGCCACAAGTTTCTACATTGAATATTCCAATGCGTTCTAAACCAGTACTATCTTGATGCGTGTTTATCCAACTGAATCCACCTCCACAGCAATTCTCGGCGTCTTAACGTCTAAAGCAATAGCAAAAATTAATAGCATTTATCTATCGGTGTTAATATGATAATCTATGTAAGCCTAGCTCATAACTAACCGCCTCACAGTTAATTATTTACTGCGTGGTCTGACAGCTCGATAAGATATAATTGATAAATCCGTGGTTTTATTTCACGCAAATGTTAACTTCCAGAGACTCTTTGCCTACGAGAGGTGTAATACTTATGCAACCACTACTTATACGGATATTACTAATGCATTTTTTTTAATTAAATATATCGATACCTAAATGGATGCCAAAACATTATTGCTCTGTTGTATTTGGTGTAGTTTAGTGATGGTCAAAACGAGCATTTACATCTTTGTTCATTCGTGTTGAAAGGAGGCTTTCATGAATAGAACCTTCACGAATGCGGATAATTATATCTAACCTTGAACGTCTCGCGTCGTCTCGCAGTCAAAGCTCATTCTTTCAGATAACTCATTCAAGTATAACATGATGTCATCTTGGCCTACATAAAACTCCTACACATGTATGTGTATCATGTTATTAGACGTTTGCCCTTGTTACTTAGTTCTTCGACGTATAGATGATTCGCTTACCCAAGTTAGATGAGCTTCGACAAGAACTCGTGTCTCTTCGACAGCGTTAGCAGTGTTAGACTGGTCTCTCATTGTGTTATTCCTGTTACTTACTGAATTTAAATGCTCTATATTTCGTCGGAGGATAAAAGCTCATTGTATCTAATGAAGTGGTAGCACCTAATAAGTTCTTAGCCTTATAATTGTTTAAAACACAGTCTTATCTTGTTAAATCTAAAGTTCCTTGCTTTTGTGCACTTGGAAAACATAATTACTCACCCATTTTTGTTGATCTATCAATTGTAGCAATTCACTTAAGTTAAAATGAAAGGTCATACTTTCTCTCAATCATCAAAATGACCTGATATTTGAATAGCTGCATGCAAAATCAGCAATTTGTACCAGCCACAATAACATTAATAAATGAGGATCATAAAAACTATAAATTTGATGTGTATTAAGAATTTACGAGTGGCGGGCTGGGTGGCGGCCCACTGTGCACACGATGGCCCACTGTGTAGATGATGCTCAGAGGGTAAAGTACATTCGTAAATCAAGCAGATAAAACCAAGTTTCAATGGTCGCTTTGTTAATTATAAATCGATTTATTTGATTAATTCCGTCTTTGAATATCACTGAGCGGAATAAAATCATTGTTGTGACTATCTCTGGCAGTAAACTTTGGCTTACAAATATTAATTTATTGGGCTGGAAATAAATGTCTGGGTGTGATTATCTTATGGTAAGCTTGACAAATACGTAAACTACCACTTCATTTCGTAACCAAAGCCATTGCCATGAACTATAATAAACAAGAACTTTGGAGATAACTAATAGCTCAACTCAATATTTTCCAGAAACTCTGTCATCTCAAGAGGAAATACTTAAACCGAAGTTAAGGTCGAGTTTTTGGGGAAAGCTAGTTCCAGTTTTAATGCCACGTTCCAAAAAACTGATTAAACCACGATTAACTCGCAGAAAGAAACTACGGCCTTTATTACCCGCTGCATGCCAGACAGATCTGGGCTACCTTTTGGCCTATTTGAGAAACTCTATACAAAACTAACGTATTTAGCCGTGAGCACTTTTAACCATGGAGACATACATCTTACGCCTTTTTCCCACGGGAGACGGCATAAACTAAAGGACGCTATGTGCTACGAACCTTACGTACTCATTTTGTTTTATCCAAGTTAAGATCAGGTCATACACGCACACTGGTTACAAGTACAACACATCTGACCTTTCTGTAGATCATCACCAGTAAGTTCCATCAAGAGCGTAGCGTTTACAAACACAAACTGCCAGACCCGGAACAACTACTCAACGGCCATACAAATATTTGTTCCGTGCGGGGAACAAACCCGCGACACGCAGCGAAGCAGCCAATCGCTCAGCCACTGCGCCAACCGTGCCTGCCATCAAACTCGAAGAAACGTCGACCCACATTTACCTCCAACACTCCATAATACTACAGTCTCTCAAAGATTAATAATCAGTATAAATTAAGAGTAGTTAATAGAAACAAGGCGAGTTATCGCGCTATCTTGTGATCGGACGATATCTAGTGGCTGTTAAGTGGCCGCCATTGTCTCACAGCTTATAAACGACGCTGATAATCTTATAGATTTATTGTTAGATACTGCTCGATGGCAGTGCGGGGTAGCGCCTTGAAGCGGAGTATGTAGGTGCAGGATTAGAAGTCCTTTTTGATCAAGAGCTTAGAATTGAAGTTTTTTTTTTTTTTGAATCCAATGTTTTTCCTATAAGGATGCCTAGGTTTTGTGAAAAACTCAAGATTTTTAGATATCTTTTCAGTATATTAGTTTACACTAGGCGTCGTAGACCCCATCCAATACTTCGTGTGTTTTACGCCAAAGAGGTTACTCAATCAATTCAGCCTATCGTAGTCCACTGCTATGCTTTAAATGTGAGTCTCAAGTGGCACCACAATACATTTTCAGTATTCACAATCCGCATCCAGTCTGACCCCAGACCCAGCCACCTTATGAAGATCGTCGGTCGGTATAACTGGGGGGCCGCCAGCTAGATGCTAGATTATGGGCACAAACACCAAAAAGCTTAATTTAGGCTCGATATAATCACCTACCATACATTAGGCTCGTTCATGTCCCAAAGATTCACTGTGTTCTATGCACCTTACTTATACCTACCTACCTACCAAGCTTTAGATGAATAGTACAGCTCGTTCGATCTACTTAATGATTGGGAGCACACGAACGCATTAGCCGTCGGCTTCAGTCGGCTTCACTCGGCCTGATCCCATCATATTACTATTAAAAGTATCGCTCGTGACTCTAGCACACAATTATGCATTTAGGGAGTGGTGCAAGTGATAGACGGGTAGCTTGTCGTAATTTGTTTAAGAATTCACAAAAAAACAAAAAACCCTCACCTCTTTATCATAATATTTAGAAAATGTTGGTAATAATGTCAAAATAATTCATAATAATAATGTCAAAATCATTAAAATTATTCATCATTGAAATTATATTTCTAGTCTCTAGTGTTTAGCTGGTGAAAATAAGCCGAGGAACAAACTCCCCAGTAACACGAATGACAAAAAGTGTTTAGTGGGCTACCTTACTATTATGCTTTATTATGAACTAGGGACCCGCACTGGCTGCGAAGCCAGCAGTATAAAAGAAGCAGTATATGTAAATACACTTACATATAAACCTTCCTCTTGAATCACTCAATCTACTGCTGAAAGTGGTCTAGTGTAAAAGATCTAAGCGTACAAACGGCGGGAACGACTTTGTTTTATACTATGTAAAGATTAAATAAGTATTTACTTAGTAAACATTAAGGACGGCTGTACAATCAAGGATATCTGAGTTTATTTTTGAAAATCTTAAAGAGAGTTAACGTGTTACGGCATTTCATACAAACTTTGAACTTATTCATTTTAGAAATGACTAAACCGATTTTAATGAAACTTCAAACGGATAAGCAGGGAACATGTGTCTAAAAAGTTGACAGAGAACATTTTCGAAATGTCTTAAAAAAAAGATAATTGGAATTTTCTTTTTCTATGGAAAACCTAAAATCAGTCTAATTTAGCTGTAACACTATTTGTCAAAAAAAATCTCTGTCAACATTGTATTCTGCTTGCGTATGAAGTTTCATTAAAATCGGTTCGGTCATTTTCAATTTTTTGAAAGTTTATAAAATGGAATAAGACGTTAACGTTCCTAATATACGTAGATATTGAATTAATAGAAAAATCGCTTCCGCCCCCTTCTCAGTCTTTCTCGGCGGTATTAAGTGTAGTGCAGCTCCAGGCGGTATCACACCTTTAGTAGTGGCGCGATACTCTGCATTATCGACACGCCAGCCTCCTTCTCCGTATTGATTGAAATAATACGTAATTATATCCTTCTCAACAATACAGCCCCTGGAATAAAACAAGAAGAAAAAATACAGCTTTGTTGTTTTAAAATTTTCCGTGTTTGGCTTCGGGGAATCTGTAAATAGAAATAATTTTAAAAACAAAAGCGGTCGTCGAACAAACGTGCACGGTAATGATAATTTTCTCACGGAGAAGCCAACCAGCTGCTAAAACAACACAATAAAATTAACAGGGTAACAAATCATACAAATTAAATTTCTACAAGTTGACACAACAATTACGAATACAAACATTATTTCCGCAACAAGTTTTAGGAAAAAAAAAGTCGTCGCTAGCAACAAATACGCTACATTCCACGCCCGCTGCGCCCACAATTATAATTGCCTTAACCGCTACACGTTATAAATCTTTCACCAAGATGAAGATTAGGCTGTTTGTAATAAAAATAAACATTCCCTTGCCACGGAACGCGATGATAGTATGACAAATTAATCGGAACGCGACCGACGCTTTGTAATATTTGAAAATAGAACGTCGCGTGGCTGAACCGCGTCTGGCTGTTGCGGCAATGGCCTAAGCATGTATAATAATAGATGAGTGTTATTAATTTCAGTTTCAGACACTCATTCATGACGCTTTTCGTAGCAGACATGATAAGATTTGTGAGGAAAATAGATGTTTTTCAAGACGCAACGTCACGCGTCGTGTCAAATGATGTTGATGACAGAAACACGAGTCTGGGCTAAATTCGAAGAGGATTACCCAACATTTTCACGTCAATTTATATCTTTTCAAACATTTACAGGGAAATTGCTCCATATTTTTCTGGGAACATGTAGGGATCAAGGCAGGGCACATAGTCTATTTACACGTGTCAAGTTGCCGACATTTTGGCCATCATAGGTATAAATAATTAATAAGTATGATAAAGATAACGAATAGATATTTTTAAACAAGATTTTTGTTTACAAACTCAATCTCTTCTCGACCAGTTATCAGCAACTTGTGACTTACAAACGACACAAGCTTACTTATTGTTTTAGTGCAGACAGACGCTCGCTCTTATTGATTAATAATAATTTTCAAATATTTTAAGATATTTCCTTTTTTTCGTCAGGTAATATTTATCGCCGGCCATTCTTGATGAGTGAATTTGTAAAGATAGAATGTCTTGTATTTTTTAATGTTTTGTTAAAAGCTTTTCTTGTGAATCATTTTCATGTTCTTGTCAATTTGGTAGGTAAATTATACATCCATAATCTAAGATTTAAAAAACTGTTAGTTAAATATTCCCATTAACCATTACGCTTTAGGAAACGGATGCTGCTCTGATATTATTGTTTTCATTAATATCTTTTGTCTGCACAAAGTGAAACGCTTGCCAACATAGCTTATGTACAGAAGGCCGCACGTCCGTCGTATCAACCTAGTATAAGCTGGCCTCTTATTCTATTGCAATTCTGTGGTGCGCTAGGCCAGCTCGGATAGATACTCTACAAGGTTCTTCACTCAATATATTAGAGTATTCATTACTGGCAGTTTTCAACTTTACAGAAGTCTTTAGGTCATCATAAACTAAGACTTCAAACTCTTGTAACTAAGTACCTACCTGCTTTCTAAATTTCATCCATTATTTTTCTGTCGTCAGTTTTCACTTAAATACAGATGAGACGCCAGCACATCAAGCTACTACAACAATCTATCTTTCTTTAATAGATTTTCAACTTTATCGCTAAAGCATTCGGTTTAAGGTTGACTGGGAAAATTTATCAGTTTCGGCTAGTTTGATTGTGCTGTCTGTATATAGGTACTTACTTGTTTGATTAACAGCTTCAGCAATTTAAAATAAAAGCGATTTCCGTACGCAACGTGGTTTAAATTATTAATATTGTTACGTCAAAGTTAAATTTACTTGCCGAGTTGTTAAGTTATGGCTTATTGTGCTCAGAGCACAATGGTGGAAAGTAGGTAGGTACGCCAGTCGTACGCTGAAGGAATTCTCTGATCACCGTTCGATTATAACTGTTTTTTTTAAAAGCATATTCTATTAACTGGTTGTTTATTCGACGTTCGATGGTTTTGACGTCTTAGGTGGCAATCTAGGCAAACAGAATTGTGAATTACTGTTCATAGTTGTGTCTAGAAAGCAAAATAGGTAGCTACTGCCAATGAAGATTATGAATGAAGTAAGCAGTAGAAAGATCGTAAATTATTAACAAAATAGTGTTGTTAAGATGGCAGTAAGTTTAGCTGTGGCCTATAGTCTTACCATAAGAGGTTAACTAGCAGCTATAGTATCGTTTGTTCTATGTAGGTACTACCTCCTGTATACTATGCTATCATTGCAGTGTGTCATAGCAAAGCATACAGGAGGTACATATTTTGGTTTTGGTTTATTAAAAACCGTCAATAAATGGAAGAGTAGGAACAAATCCCAGCATTTTCTTCGTGCGAAAGGTAAGCAGTTAACTAACCTGCACAAGCAACAATGCAGCTTTAATGGCCGGACAAGTGGCCCATGTTTGCGCGGTCATAAATTCCTATAAACGCCTTTCCTATGAGGCGTGGCATATAATAATAAATTCATAACCTTAAGTACCCCATTTAACGTATAAAATGGTTGCATCATTAAAAACCTATTCGAAACTACAGTTAAATCATAATTATGTTACTTTTACATTGCACCATCAGCGATCAAGTGATCTGACCCCTATTAACCTTTATCTAGTCGATAACCGTCCCAGAATAGTTAAGAAATACTAGGAACACGGGAAATTAGTTAAGCATTAGTAAGCAGTACTTAGAAACACGAATCACGATGTATATTAGGTTCAGAAGTTCAACTTCAGGAGACGTACACTCTTGAAAATAGCATACAGTGCTTCGCTATTTTTCTTTAGTTTGAAGAAGTTTTCATGAATAAACTTGGAGCTTGTAGAGTTCGGAGATCAGACTTCTAATGTTCGCACTAACCACCTACCACTAACCACCCAGTAGTCATATTTGGTCAAATAACGAAGGTATTTTGTATCTTTAAATGGCTGTAACAGATACCTGTGCTAAGCTGCGTCTGACCCCTTTCTAACGGCCCAAAATAAATAAAGTTCAGTAGACCATTCTTAATCTGGGAGAATAAGGTCTTCTGTTCTACTTCCTCCTTGTCTAAACGGACACACACAGCCAGACAAATTGAATTCATCAGTGCATTGTAACCGAGACAAATGGCGTTTTTATTGAAACCGTCGCGCCTGATGCAAAATAATGTAATGTCACCGCTATGATTTTAATATCAGTGACAACGCGGTACTGACATACTTAGCGAGATGGTTCTTTTACAGGAGTTGGAATTAATGGACCATCAGTGTGTGTTTCTCAGTAATAACATGGTGTTCAATGAGAGTGGATAAAATGAGGTTTGTGCTCGTAACAGTGTTTGTATTTAGAAAATCTTTCTGTGGATTTTAGTCTTCCCAAAGTTCGTCATTTTCATATTAAATATCATTATTCTAAATGATTTCGTCTACAATCTTATTTCTTACTTAACTAAATGACTGCCAACTCCCAAGAATTCAATTTATAATCTTAGTTGACCCAACCTCATCTATCTATAATCTCATCTACAAGATTAAATCCCAAAGCAAACGCTTTCTCCGATGAACTGTGAACCCTTGTAACTTCATATTAGTCGTCTTATCAGTCGGCCATGGCTGAGCGAGTGCTGCCCAGCTGCCCAGCTGCTCAGCTACCCAGGGTCTGGCAAGCCATCCGTCAATGGAGCTCGATTCATCACCCTTATCGGTAATGTATTCCACACAATCGATGAATCGAGCCCTTGTGTGTATTGTTCACGAATTTTGGGATAAGTGGATCTCGGATAATGTTTGTAAATAGACAGGTAAGGTGATCGATTAAATTGTTTTGTTCATCGTGAGTGTATTGGTGTGGATTACAAAGATAAGTTCAGGTGTTGTGTTCAGTGAATGTCGGTGTAGTACGCCAAATTGTTGCATGAGTTGGAGTTATGTACCTACTTGCCAAGTAAAATTACAAATTCTGAAAGAATTCGAAGTTATTGAACAGACTATCATATTCCTAGAAAGATGGCGGGGATGATATTATTTACCAACCCTCACCGGGTTGGTAAATAATATCATAAAAGCGAGAGGAGGAGAAATGAGTCATAACGATGTTCATAATACTGAATACCCCTTACTCACAGGGGGAGAGCAAAATACCAAACATTAACTACGCTTGAAGAAATTAATGAAAATAAGAAGCATCGCGATAGATACACAACTAAGTTGTAATAAATAGCCTCGTAGTTAAATCCTTCTCGGATTGAGAGCAGTAAGTTAAAGATCTACACAATTTGACAACAAAATAAACCTCAGTTTGATCTTAAACTATTGTAACATCATTACCACACACTACACAAACTAATTTACAGACAAACACACGACTCTAATAAACCAAAATGCTTCCATTAACACGAATCGTGATCATCCAGCAATCGTGAGAATGTTAGCCGAGTTGCGAAACACTCGAGTTGACAGTATCGAGTCGGCTAGGCGAACGATAATCGATTTAATGAGGGGGGGACGCAATCGATATCGAATGAATAATGCAGTAATAAGGAGTTGTTCGTAAAGCTCATAAGTTGTTATTTATTGAAAGTTTTTCGTAGCATTGAGGGTTTTCTAGAATAATATATAACATCCCGCCCATGATCCCCATAAGGGTCTGGCAGAACTGTATCCACATTTCACCATTTATGTTTTTAAGTTTAATTTCACAGGGGGTGAGACTATTATTATCAAAAGAGTCCTGACTCTCGGCTACTGAGAATCTCCTGATGGAAAACCCAGTAACAGTCTGCCTGATATGGAAATCGATTTCAAGACCTCTTGCTCAGCAGTTGTGCTTGCGACCAGTAGACCAACAAAGCAGTTTACGTCAGGTGGAAATGGAAAAATAAGTCTTCTATTCTAGAGTCGGTTAAGACTTTCAGAGATCAGAGAGAAACGCATTAATTTTTTTTTAATTTAATTTTATATGGTCTTGGATTACCTTATTTTAGCTTAATATTCCACACAAATAGAAGTACATAATTCATCGATTTAATTACATAACCACTAGGCATACAATGTTAACCCTCCCAAGATCAAAATTCCAAAGACGCTTCCATTTTCACGACCATTAAATTTAATAACCCTATAATTTCGTCACTGTTTATTAACCCTCCAAAGTTTGGAAAATCAAACGCCAATAAAATGTGGACATTATAGCTGCTGGGTTGAGCCCTGAAGTTTACTGAGAGTAGTGATGTTTCGATCCGATACTTTACAGTATCAATTATCGATACAACATGATGCGATACTTCGATATTTTGGATCGATATTAAAATAATACGACAAAGGAGTAAAAGATACCGTGACAGTTGACAGGAAAGAATGAAAGAAAAATACGTGTTACGCCGATCCTGAGAATCATGGGACAAGGGCAGGGAGATTAGGATGACTAAAATATACGACAACTGCTTGGATCGGTACAAAAGTATCGGAACGAATGGATCGTATTGTTATAAATGGCTTGATCAGTAAATTTGAAAGCATGAAAATGCAGCACAACGACTGCAGAATTACTAGAATTTTGCCCAGACTAGTAGAAAGATTAATAATAGGAACGATACTTACGCTGGTATCGACACAAAGCATCGATACAAATTTTAGTTTCGCACATCCCCAACTGAAGCTTCAGTTAAATGAATTTGTGCTTTGAGCGTACAGTCGCGCGCAGCGTTTGTTACATGATACTGTTGATGTTGGCAACCCTGTTTGTTGGGAAGTTACAGCGAGGACTCGTATGTATGCTCGTTTCGGGTTTTTGTACTGAAAAACGTTATTTTTTGGTTCGTTTATACAATAATACAAGTGAGCAAAAGCTTTGTTAATTACTGAATTTTAGTAGGTAAGTACCTTATTCGTATTCTTTGCTGCACCATACGTAGAAAATTGCTTCTTAATTGATTACGATCAAATTTTTTTGCAACTACCCAAGTTTCATAAGACTAAATTTCAAAAAAGTTTCAACAATTTATTACAAACAACAAAAATTTAAAAACACTGCTGAATAAAGATCTATCAAAATCGAACTTGTGTAACCGACGCTACAGCACCGAAGCCCGCGGCGTCCAGTGATCCATACGTTTCATTAGTATCCCAACACTATAGACCACTCAACCTTGATCTCTCACCTCACTACAAAACCTCCCATTAGCTCAAACAACAAGCAAGGGGTGGGAGCTCAACACAAACTGGCCAATAATTTGTACGCGCGTAATTCCGCAATAGTTGTTCCCGTCAGTTTGTTTGACGGAATTTGCATAGTTATTAGCCCCGGCGTTGTTTATTTAATAGAGGATATTTGTTTTATTTCTCAGTTACAAAGGGGAGCTTTTTAATTATTTTGGGATTTGGGATTAAAGTAATATGTTTGATGCTATAGTTTTCAGTAGCAGAGCATACAATGTTTAGAGATGAATCTCTTTGAACCGCTTCATTTTGAAAGAGGAAGATTTGCTGATGTATTTAAAATGTTTACGCCTAGTTTTACTTTTATTCTTTTATTGCATTTTAGTCAACGATATTGAGTAGAAAGACAGATGAAAGAAAGTCCTTTCATTTGATCCTATCAAGGAGCAAATTGAATTTTTCAATGAAAGTAACTCTACGATTTTATAAATTGTATATATATATTTTTTTATAAATTGTACTTTCATTATTCAATTCACTCACAGGCAGATTTTACCAGTATTTTTACTACAAGTTTTTAAATGAATCCGGTACTTACGGCACCTTCCTATTTTTAAGAACTTGCTACACTTTTCTAACAATTCATATCCTTTATTGCGACATTTATTCCGCAAATAAGCTTACATTGCGACCATTATATAAATACAATAAACAACTATTATTCAACTCGCGCTACAATATTATTGTACAGTATTGTATGTAGATGCTGTTGGTCTGTTTGTCACTGGCCATTGTCCTGTCCACTAGCTAGGCGAGTAGCTTGCCTGGCTTGTGGATACGCCAGTGCACACGGTGACTGGCTAGCTTTTGTTGTTTTAGGTTCCCTTTTTTGTGAAAGGACCTACAGTATATTACGTTACCTACTAGCACTAAGTAAATGTTTAATTTATGGTTGGTTTGTAAAAAGAGACAGACTCAACAGTACTCGTATTTTTGCCGGATGATGATTTAAATACAAGTCCTTGTGTCACAAACATGTCCCAAAGTAACGTTCTTCGATTGTCAAAAAGCACTGTTAGAATGCTTTTTGTCAATCAAAGAAGTTATTATGGTTTATCAGAAACCTTTCCCCTCACACCCCGTATTTCCGCTTCCGCTCCCCGCTAGCTAAGCAGCCACAACCTCCAGTTTATCTTCCAACCACACATTCGAACCGAAACCTAACTATATATAATGACCAGTAATTACTACTACTAAACACTATACGAAACTCGTATCCATTTTCAAAGTTTCTCCACTACAACAATAGTTTCGCAGACTTTTGCTGTCTCTACTCCCGAAAACCGACACGGCCTGGTCCGGTGGCCCAGCGGCCCAGCGGCGTATGTTCTGCGATGTGAACACGCTTGCTCGACCCTCGGGACGATCCCTTTTATGTCAAGACATGCTCCGTGAGCATTCGGTAAGATTAACTACTCGCAAATTGTTCCTCTGTATAGGAATGTTTGAAGATGTGTGTCTGAGCGGAAATGTATGTTTTGTTTTATTGTCAGGCGATTGTATGGGACTTATGGGAGAGGTATGTCGTTACGAAGGGAATGTTTGATCGGTTTTGGTTATTATTCATTGTTGAGGATGGGTCTCCTGTTGTTTCATAGAGGCACATGCTACATAACCGCTTAAGAATTAAAAGGTCTGCAATACTCTAGAATTTGGTGCCTTTCTAAACCGCACTCCTTGGAAGACCTGCAGTGGATTAAAAAACGATAGATGTTTGTTGGGATACATTTATGCTAAATTAGCAAGCTTAATTTACTCTCCTAAAACTAGTGCAAGTAAAGACAACAGCTTTACAGAGACAACTCCTTTAGAACATTTTACTTTGCTTACGAAAGCTACTCGGTTACAAAACTGTACCGAGACGCTGCTTGGCTCCAATCTGTGAGGTTAATTCCCCTCGGGTTGATCGGTTACCCTTTGTCGCTCGCTATTATGGTAATGACTGAATTATCGGTTAACGAGCCCGAGATCTCCGTGGTCTGTTACCGATACAGTATCGATATCCATGCTTTTAAAGTAGAATCAATCTTTTGTAAGTTACGAGTTCGGTTTTGTTCATATTTTTTTCTAAAAGAATGAACTTTATCCATGAGAGAACCTGTTTTATCCATTAAAAAGATATATTATATCTGTTGCAGTGAATTTTAGTACGAATAGATGGACACTGAACGGTTTTCCGTTACAGCAATGTGTTGAGATAAATCTGCCAAGACCAAGACGTAATAGAAATACTGTCCGGTTGTCTGTACTTGAAAACATGAGATAAAATATTTTCTCAGGATTTTTTGGTATAAGATAGTAGCATATAATTCCTTACGGTAGCGAAGGGTAATTTTTTGTAAGAGGTAAGCCGAAGTACATATCTTTAATGTGATTTTATTATTAATTGTCTATAAGATACTGACTGCGCCATTTTTCAAAGGGAATCGAGTTGTATGGAACCTTCGCCACTGATTCCTTATAATATATGAGATTGAACATAACCATGTACTTATGCATGGGATAAGAACCCCAGTCTAGTTTATTAAACTTGGGGGCGGAACTTGTTTATAAAGTTGCATTTCAATAAGATACAATACACCCTCTTTAGGTAGTTTCGAGTAATCATGTTTGACAGCTATTGTTGATTGGACGGGAGAGAGGACTGTTGCCATTTGACAATGTAACGTTAATAAGCGAGACTGGCCTACAAGTCGAGTCTCCGATGGCATTACCCATTGGGAAAAAAATATGAATTTCCTCCATAAACTTTCATCCCCTATTTTAGACCGCAGGGGGTGAGCTCTCAATAATCCATCCTTGGTGCACACTTTACGTACATATGAGTAAGGAAGACTAGTGTAATAAGCTTATAGATCCAGCAGTTTAAGTTGCGTTTTGTCTGTCAGTGACTGTGTGAATATAAGCCTTTTATTAATTAGGTTCTTGCTTCAAAAATGAAGAGTCTTTAGAGCTCAGTGGCTGAGTTGAGGGGTATTCCCTCGTATAATGAGGATAGGACACGATGGAATCATTTCGTTCTGGAAAAAACCACCCCATTATAATATTCCTACTTGTGTCAAATATGAGGATCATTTCTATTCCCATCAGCTCCCATTCTCATTATCTCCACGACATTATTTCAGCACCCCCCCTCTCAATATTCCTGGGCCCGCTATAATGGTCCAATAAGTTAATTAAGTGGAGAGTTCCTCCCGAGATGTGGAGTGTTCGCCAAGTGTGGAGGGGCCAGGAGCCTCGTAAAATTAATTAGCCTTAAGTAATTTATTTTGTTGATTTATTGCCCGGAATGTAACTTGTAAGGCTGTGTTATGAATTTTGAATTGTTGGCAAATGAGTGTTGTTTATTAGGTCGTGTATGGTATGGAGAGTTTGCTGTATCGTGGTCATATCTAAGCTTCTAGTGGATTGTCGGTTCGATTTTGGTCGTCTAGGCCAGTTTTTCATTTCGAGTTAACAACATTTTGCGGACTTTTAGTCGTATACTAGAATCGACGTAGTCCTCTGCGGTTCTTACATTTCTCATACTCGACCCATCCCGCACACAGTGCTAAAGTTGCATATGCCTCACCTACTTTCTTGCCCACGATGCACAATCACCAGTATTCACCAGCAATTTATAGTTGGTGAAGCAAAGAAAAAGCTTGTTTTAGAGGCCCGCATAGCATGACCACCGTAGAAACGGGTTTTGTCGACGAAGAGTCAAATTCAGTTGTCATTTTATGACAGATTGTGGAAAGATTTCTATCGTGTCAAGCATGGCGATGTTAGAAATGTATGAAATGAGTGACAAGACATGTCAAGTTGTATAGAAAGAGCTTTGTCGAGTCTTGGTAGACTAGAGATAGTATTGCCATGCTTGGGGGCAGGTTGCTACATACTTATCGGACAGTGAAGATGATAGTAAAAATATTCTAACAATTTTCCTACAATCCAATCAAATTGTATATTTTATTTACACCCAGTAAGTTTATCATTGCGAAAGCGTAGCATATTGTATCCACGCGGCGCGGCGTAGCAGCGGCGCGGGCGCAGACGTCCAAACTGACAGGTGGCGCGATTCATCACAGTAAGTCGTGAAGCTGGGCCGATACTTAGCTGTTTAAGGGCATTCACCTACCTGTAGATACAATAAATATCTATTAATAATGTCGATTATCTTAGAGGCTTGTGATATAAATACAGCCTCATGGGTCGATCTTGAATGTTAAGGAACACTTGCCAAGGTAGGTTCGTAGATGGGGGACCATCTATTACATAACGGAAACCATCCGTAGATCTCGGCTATCGTTCGTAGATCTTCGGTAGTCGTAACGGGTAGTCCGAGGTAGCTCAAAAGTCTGATAACATGTATGTCTGCCTGACTGGGGTGTGCCTGTGCGTGTGCATAGCACTGGAAGCCGACTCAAACCAAGTTGGGTCAAGGCTCGGCGAAGATGAACTATATCAGGTACTAGCTGTAGCCCGCGTGAAGTTCGGTAACTGTCCCACAGGATCATGCTACCGAGATAAAAGTATCCTTTATGTTAATCCAGGTGATAAATTATCTACGTGCCAAATTTCATCCAAATCCGTTCAGTGGTTAACGCGTCAAAGAGTAACAAACATCCATGCATCCTCACAAACTTTCGCATTTTATACATATTAATTAAGATAGTAAGATGTGTTGTAACTTAAGTGACAATGATTAAAAATAAATTAATCATTAAAAAACGGCGTTCAAGGGGGATGTTGGTCCTACTGCAATAAAAGTAGCCTTTTGTAGCCAACAGCAACACTATATCGAGCAATAGATATAATCCCAGTCCAAAACCGTGACATCAGTATTAACTATCAACAATCGTTCACGTGTTGACAGCAACTAATACGCGGATACATGAACAACAGTCGGCTTCTGATCTGACACCCGATACCGGAGCAGCCCTGACAGTTGTATTAATTAACATGTCATTAACAACGCGGCTCGTCTTGTCCCTGATAGGTATCTAATGCGTGATCCGATCGCACTGCGAAAGACTAATCTATCGAATTAAGTGTTGATTTACATAATTTGTGGTGTAATTAGTTTAATTAAGAAGTGATTAAATATTAGCTCTTTTAAGGAGCTACAAGCTTGGTGTTAATCTTCAATTTACTGACACACATTGCGCAGTCTAAACAGCTGGATAAAGAAGAGAGCTTCCTAGGACATAAAATATAGTGGTATGACACAACAAACTCCACCACGCCACTGTCTGCTAAAGTAACTCAGGATATGATCACTGCAGGCATTCGCCCCATCTTCATCATCTTTCTTAGTTAGAACCCGCTTTAATTGAGGTTCGGTAGGTTTATTTACTTTTTGTACTTAGCAATCAGTACTAGGCCCGTGTAGTAGATTATATCCCACTCCCTTTCACAAAGAGATCTGTCCACCTGTGCCGTGACCCACTAGTGGGAACATTATAGGCTGGGATTCCATACTCGCGAACATTATAATAATTCCTTAGTTACCTTAAACATCTCCAGGTGAAGACGAGGTTTATCTAAAGTAATTGGAGTAATTCAAACCACAGCAACCGTATCACATTGTAATTTCGGTCCGCATGAGATTCAGCAATCAATCCGCCACACTTGGCTTCTGCGCCGCCATCCTACGCCGAATTAGCTTCCGACACGGGACTAATTAGCACATCATTATGGAACAGGCGTGTAATGTGTTCTGTTCTACCGCTGCCGGGGTTCCAACACCTACGCGAGGCAGTATTGGCGGTAACTAATATCCTGGCTTGTTTGTGCTTTTGTTTTCTAATTGAGTCAAAATTATAACAAAATATAAAGCTCCTAAGAAACAGCTCCTAAAATGTTTTAAATATTTGAGCCAAGGTCATTCGACCTTCCATCTTTTGTACTTTTGTATTGTTGATTCGCATTAGACCGTTGTTTACTTTCCCAGCACGAAGAAAATGAAAAGTATGTAACGTGTAAGATACAAAAAAAAATCTGAAAACAGCAATATGTCTGGCAGATCCAATTTAGTCCCTAAGGCTGCCGTTAAATGGTAATTTAGAATGTAATGAGTTTCGCGTTGTTTGATAGTAAATTCATCGGTTTACTGCTGATAAATGGGGAGTTTTAGTGTGATTAGACTCATATTGATGCTGTCTGGCGTAACTTCTTTTCTTTAGCATGTTCTCTAGAGGTGTGAGATGGTCGAAGGCCTTACTGGGGTAACCTTGAGGTACACCTTCTCTATTTTTGCCCTGCGCATGTTGACAGAACTGACAGACAGTATGTTTAAGGTTTAATGTATGAATTACGATTGCTTTATCTACAAGTAGTAGTCCCCGTATTTAAGAGGTTACTTGGAAAGCTAATCTCTTCTTTAATAAGGTGGATTAAAGACGCGATCAGCTAATATTATTTCATGAACAACCCAAAAATATCAATAAACTTCATGTAACAATCGATCAGGAATCATCTTCGCGCCAGGAGCTAGCGAGACTCACAGAGGTAAATCAAATCTGGCTCGATTGCGAGAACATAACAATTGCACGGGGTATCGCTTCGCTCGTAATTGGTGGCGCAGTAAACGTCGCCGTATATCGTTTACTGGGAGTGTTGATACCCTGGTACGGCAATACGGCATTAGAGGCCCGTTCAGCCTCGCAGGATACGGTAAACACGGTGAGGTTAGCACGCCTGTGTGGGCTGGCTTTTATTAGCGTTTGTGAGCTGTTATATCGTTATGATCTTCTTAAGGAGTGATTAGGAATGTAAAAGGGTTCTTAAGTTAGTAATTTGAGTTATAAATATTATCAAATATGGTTTGGTAGCTTATGCAGACCGTAAACATACTTTGCTGAACAAGATACTAACGATAACGGAAAAGCCTGTAAGAGATCTCGATGTTCTTAAAAGTTATGTGTCACATTTTTCTCTTCGTGGACTTTTATGGGCTGCGATGTTTAAACAGCTAAACGCAGGAGACAGCAACGCATAAAAATACTACACGAAGACGATCTCGAATCACAAGTTACAACATTAGTTTAACGACATAGATACGCCATAAAACCCCGTAAAGAAATAACCAAACGTCCATAATTATAATTTACGGCAGTCCTCCGATCGGGTGCAGTTTCTAAATAAAGCGAATTTACTGGCGATGGCGTAGCAAAATCTATTACTCGTCGTGCCGGCTCGGGGTGTAAATTAATATTATTCGCTTCTTATTCGCTCCTCGTATCCGTTTTATACCGTTGCGGTTAGAGAAAGGTCACGGGATGCCGCAGTGGTTTACTACGACTAATATTTTCTGGTTTGCGGAGTAGCAATGTAGCAGTTCAGTCCGAGATTTCGTGTAATGGTTTTCTTGGCTTGGCTCTCGGAATGTTTTATTATTCTCTTGCTAGTTCCCGAGCTGGCATAAAGCAAGGCTAGATTTCTCACTTACTTACTTTAGGTTATATTTTCTGCTTTAGCTTCCGAGAAAGTAAATAACTCGTTAAAATCTGTAAAATTAAATCCTTTTTACTCCACTGTGTAAGTTGAGAATGCCACTTGGGGAGCATAATAAAATCTAATATTCCTCGGTTCCTTGTCTGGCGTAAATGAATATTATTCACTTTGCTTGTTTTATGTGGGTGTCTGCGGATTGCTCGTAAGTCGTAAGATTCCTCACAGTAGCCCGCTTTGTCGGCGATATTATCGCACTTGGGGCACTTTAGAATTTCTTGTATGACTAGTACAATGGTTTTGTTGAATAATTGTGGAATTTCATAATCTGTAACTTAAATAAATCATCTTTCAGATTTACTGTTTGAATTACACATTAGTTTTGCCAGTATAAGAATTAAATCATGATTTCAATAAGGAACCAGTTCTAGAACTTTTAAAATAATGTTGTGAGCTGTTGGTATATTCTCACTTCCTTTCCAAAATGAATCAATATTCGAAATCACTTCGCCTTTCAAACCGAATAGAATTCTTTATAATATTACGACTCACTCAATATCTAATAGCAGGTAGTTACACCGCCAGCTTGTTGTTATTTTTTTAGTTTCCTTCGAGTCGCCGCCGGTTCTCAATGGACGACGATTTACGGCAGACATCGTGGCAACAAAAAGAACCTTTTTTCAAAATACGAACGCGACGAGTCATTCATAAAGATGACCTTATAAAGGCTTCATGTTCAAACTTTGCTGCAAACAACTTTGAACTTAATGCTTGATTTGATAAAGTTTAATTTAAGTCGTTAAGAAAGTTTTATATTTTTTGTATAAGTTTGTTTAGGACCATTTAGTTCGATGTATCGAAACGTTTAATTTTTTCTGATAGTTGACAAAATTATTTGCGGTTAAAACGAGAAAGGACATTTAAAATTGAAATTCATTTTGGGATTATGGGTATAAATTAAATCTTGTGCCTTTCTTTATGTAGTGGATGGTTCCATGTTCTTTTAGTTTAATGTTTTTTTTACGATCTCTTGATTTACACCTGTGTAACTTTTAATAGATTGTGTGTGGCACTGGCTGTAATGTACGGAAGTTTCTTTTTGTATAAAACAAATAAGAATAGGTCTTTGACAAAATTATGTCATAAAATCAAACGAAGAGATATTGCTGTAAGTATATCTACGGAGTCGGAGACGTGGCATTTTAAATAATTTAATAGTCGTTTTTCGGTGAGTAATTTAACGTGTAGTGAAATTACAATTTGTTCTTTACATGTGTTTACATGGAACTACTAAGAATAAAGTTGCACTATAATCAGACCACAGACTGTAAAACAACATTAGAACCCTTTCTATTTCCGTAGCCAACCTTGGCAAAGGAAACCCGATACACAGCCTACTCGTTACTTATCCGTCAGGTCACCTAAGTTCAGACAAAAATAAAAGGTCAGTGCACAATTGAACATGTTAATTACAAACTAACATTGTTTTACGACGTGTGCATGTAAACATAGCTGTGCTGAGGCCCGAGCCATAACACGCGTTAACATTGTTAATACGTAAATATTTGTGTGTCTGTCTGTTTGTCTGAGGGCCTATTGCACCCGCTTTGCTTCAAATAATGTTATTTGTAACGTTCCGAAGTTGTAATGTACTAGCTGTGCAGGTCTGAACTGTCTCACATAATTTAATAGTTTAGGGTTGCCCTTAGTTACATAATAATATTCAGGCATAAAGTAAAACAAAACCTTATTAAAAAAACCGGCCAAGTGCGAGTCGTACTCACATGCACACAGGGAGGGGGTCCCGTAGCACCAAACATTATATTAAAAATATTTTGAAGGCTCATTCATTTATGTTGTACCTATTGTTTTATATTCAACAGCAAAACTAAATCTGTTTTTCATAATTATGTCAATGTTTTTCATATTAAGTTGCTGCAGTGTGATGAAAAAGTCTCATATCTCAAAAATTAAACATCAAATCTTATTCAAACCAATTTTGGTTGAAAGTTTTATTTACGTTCCTATCCTACATTTTTTAGAATTTTCTTCTTCTTACTTTAGATATTGGAGGGGGAGGACACACGTTTTACCACTTTGGAAGTGTCTATACCTTTCAAACGATTGACTTTGAGAAAAATGATAATAGGGACCTCAATGTCATTTTTAAAGCCCTATCTATTATACTTATACACCCCGCACTTACAGGTATGATGAAAAAAATGTTTTTTAGTTTCAGTTCTATGTATGGGGGGGGGGAGGGAACCCCGCTTAATCTTTTATTTTTGTATAAAAATCGTAAAGCGGTTCACAGAATACATCTACCTACTAAGTTTCAACTGTGTAGTCCTAATAGTTTTGGAATAAAGTGGCTGTGACATACACGGACAGACAAACAGAGAGACAGACATGACGAATCTATAGGGGTTCCGTTTTTTGCCATTCGGCTACGGAACCCTAACAAAACTAAATAAATGAATCACAAATCAGCAAAATTTTAAATAGTTGACAGTAGCTCAGTTCAAAGAGCTATGATGTGGCCCCGAGATTGGCAAAGAGTTATGCCTACTCAGTTAGCTCAACGTTCATTTACACATTTTGACACAAGTTAGCTAACATCTTACAATATAAATTACTAGGACAAATTACAATAGGTACCTAAATCTAGTTAATGTGTCTTTTCCAAATAATTCATCTCATCTTGTCATGTCGCCTCTTCATTTCAGTGATTCGTTAGGTATGTTCATCTGAAAACGTAACGGTGGACGATCACAAACAATGTGTTAATGTCAAGATGGCGACTTGTAGCATGCTTTATGGTTCTTTGTTAGCGACGACGCTAAAATGACGACGGTTTGTCCTGAGTTTGTCGCCCAAATTACATGTGTGCAGATGCACATCTGGTTAGGACATAAGTGTGTAGTTTTAGGGGCTGCGGACTGGTGTGTATTTATGCTTAAATTGTAGGAACACCTATTGTGTCTATGTCAGTTTCTAGAAAGATTCATCTAGGTCATCTGCAATCAGCAACTGATAAATAAAAAAACTGAAATCTAGTCCTGGAAATAGAGAGCAGGATACTCGTACCTTCTTTCTGTGAGGCTGACAATTAATTATTTTACTTCTATTTCCGAAGTATAAAATCTAGTGTAATCACATAATTTATCAAGAACACCTTAACTTATCGATGAAAAGACTATTCTAATCATTCATACAGGAGATAAAAACACAATCTCATGGAAAAATTCCTTTTCTCCCCAAAAAGGTTGCTCTTCATCAAAACAATGACTAATCGGAGCCTTCACAACGCATCAGCAAGTTTATTGACATTCGAACAGATGCAAGTCCTCCATATTGCTTCATTTATGTTAGCAGCTCTTAACCCAACACATTGTTAATTTGTCCGATGCATTGCATTAGCTGGACAAATGTTTACGCAAACACCAGTTTACACTTTAGATTGTTGCTAATATTTGTTATAAAACATTCAATGTTTGTTTTTCTTCAAACAGTACATTTTCTTACGTCCGGGTGTCGGAGGGAAAATTAGAAATGACTACAGACAGCCGTGTGGTTTGACAGTTATGATGGTGTTGCCAGTAACGAGATAAAAAATATTAATTATCTCCTCAATGTGTGTCAATCAATTTTAGTGATAATTGGCAAAGATTATTTGAAATACATAAATAGGTACTAGAATGACCTCTACAGCAGGAGATTTGTGGGTTAATTGGAATATTTTACCAACACAAACTCAAAGAACAAAGTTAGTAATGAACGACTGAAAAATAGACAAGTGATGATAACAAACAAATAAAAATCAAACAACAGCTTTTGAATCAAAGCTGCCATGATGAAAACTGCCATAAACTCCGATATAAATAAATCATAAGAGGGCAACATCGTAAACACGACACTAACGCTATCTACAGTCGGAACGCTTTGTTGTATGTTTACTACATCACGCCTGCTGTCTTTACGGGGCTGGCAGTATTCGACGATGTGCCCGTCGCTAATTGAGCTGCCCCGTAACGGGTCAAAGGCCATAGGTGGATAACGAGGTCAGTACCTATTTGTATTGTTTGAAAATAATTAGCGATTAGGCGTTATTGTTCCAAAGGGTTTTTTGTGTTATACATTTGGCCACTGTAGTTTCTTTAAAATGTTATCCTAGCCTTTCAATCTACGCACTTCATCGAACAGTTCTGAAAACGGTCCTTATATTGAGTCAAAAACATTTAATCGTGTCAAATACTTCGTAGCTGATAAGAAATACTAGATGGAAAAAACCAATAACAATTTCCTCAGCTAGTTAATAATAAAAATAATATATTCCACCGAAAAACTCCAGTCTTGTTCAATCCGATCGTTCAGACGGAAGACATATATTTTGACACCACCGGCACCGCTCTTATATGTAGCAGACCGTGCTATTTAAAACTTCTATAAGTAGGTCTAACCATGTCTGTTTATTTCGTCACCTGTGCCTAAGAATAGATTGTCGCATGTTTTCCGTGGGTGGATCAGGTGGGCAGATTCTACCTGCGTGTTAACGACGACATCAAGTGCCAAATTCGATCAATTAGGATTCATTGCGTTATTTTGTGATTTTTAGGTTTGTGTCTCCACGTAATTAGATGAATGCTAAATATTACTATACTTTTAACACAATATACAAGGTGTAACAGACTCTTCACGAAGCCGTCAACCAAGCATTCTGTATCTCTACGCAAAAACGTTGGGAAACAACTTTTCTTTTGGGGTGAAACGTCACTGTTTACGGTAAGGCTAAATGTAAAGCACTGAAACATTGTGCTGATGGATGATGCATTGAATAAATTTGAATAGTAGGTACAGGGGTCATGGAGGTGTTCAAAGTAAAGTTTTTAAATTATTTTAAATTTCGATTTAAAAAAAAATGTAACAAAGTTGGAACTTTGACCTTACGGAGATACGTAACAAGAAGGTAAGGCAAAATATATCAGACCAAAAAAAAATATCGCAATGACGGGGAAAACAAGTGCCTTTCGACTTCGTGAAGGGTCTTTTTACAAGCATTAGAATCAAGTTCTTTTAACTTACCAGACAGTTGCGTTGTTGGTAAGTTTGTTCCGCCACTTCCCCACAGCTGAAACACTAGAAAGTGGTGAAAAACAGGCATTTCGCAGGTCTGTCTTATGTGACCTCATGTAATATAGATTTTGAGTTAGTATGTTTCTGTTAGGAAGTTCCTTTATGAGTGTTCAGCATGTGATAACCCTAATGATACTTGCTAATGGCCTCTAGATTTAAATCAATAGGTAGGTTACATTAACATAGTTATTACCAACATCCGAATAATACCAATTATTATTCAATTATTACTATTATTCGAATGTAATTACAATCAAATTGTCATTAATTTCATCTGTTCCCTATTCATCAAAAGGTAATCTTACTTCCTTGAGTCAAGGTATAAAGTCAAATGGATGTTGCTGTGTATTGTGAACAATGACGGATGTCTAAATAATGGGTAAGCACAGATCGTGGTGGATTATCGTTATGTAATTATGGCTATAATTTCGTCGTTTTGTTGATTGTCAAATTGTTTTTGTTGCCCAATTGGGTCACTTTGTTGGGTGTATCATTGTTATGAATGTCTCTATAATGTATCTATGTTACATATTTATGCTATTTCGTATTCTGGTAGGTTGCTCATTTAAATTAAACTTTATATTTTTTTTAGTATTATGGACTTCTCCACTAGGTAACAGACTGACTAAACAGGAAGTTTTGAGAGTTTAAGCTTTTGATTTACTTTTGTTAAGGTAAACTAAATTCATTAAACACTTTCCTAATGCTATTATTTATTTTTGTTACAGGTAATTGACTGGCTGCCTATAACATCAGAAATTAAATGTGTAAGTACGCATAGCAAACACACATTTGAAACTACTCAAAGTTAGACCAAACAGTACACAGACATAGTAAAGTTTCAGGTCGATTACAGGTACACCTGGATTTATATTTCCAAACACGAATAATGGTATAATACCTTCTGCTTGTGTACGAAAATCATAACTTCCGGATAAATTAATCATGTTTTGCTACAATAATTGCTCAATCATTGGTTTTAGTAATTTTCTGAATTATTGAGCATGGATTAATTTGTTTGTTTGTTTCCTTATTTACCTTTTCAACTACTAAAGTAAGGTAATTGCAATTCTATGGATCGCGGAATTGATAAATCAGATATTTTAATGTACCAATAGTTTATTACATAATTTATAAAATTGCTATGTGAATGCTAAAATTGAATTTCGAATAACTTATTAAAAATTAAGTCGGTACATTTAGTTCATAACAGCGGTTCCAGATAACTAGTCACAATTAACTTTGAACTTAGTATATATGAAACGCAGATGGTTCCATTCATAAGTTACAGTAGGTATACTTGATGCTAAAAAAACTGAATTAGGTTGCTTTAGCTATGATTACCAAGCATACAGCTTAAGAATTAAACTAAATTGAACGCGATCAGCAAATAATGGTCAATATTCCAAAAATAATAATGGTAACACTGACAGTACTTAAACGTAGTTTAGTAGACGTACTGTTCACGTGGTCACGTTCAGTTTTGGTGAAATTCGCCCTGGAAGAAGGCTACCTACCCAAAAGCTTCAGCAACAGTTTCGTCGTTGCAATGCATTAAACGTCGCCGCCGTTTAAAATTTCGCTCGTCACAGGGTAAAAAAATTCCAAGACTTCAGCGGGTACATCGTTGCACATTACCGACGTAATAATTGTAGTCTGTGGCCGACTGGCTTGTTGGCTGCGGCTGAACTGTGGAGATTCCTGTTGCGTGTAATGACTGTGGCCGCGCCTGTACTGACAGCGAATAAGGTGGATTGAAGGAATCGTTTTAATATAATTATTAATACAAAATTGTGTTTGAAACACAATTCAGGAGGGAGGTAAGAAGATATATTAGCTATAAACAGTTTTAGTAATAGTATGTAGGTTTACTTGTGTAAAGGTTTTTATCTAGGTAAGTTCCGGTAAGGAAAACCACTGAGGCTAGCCACAGAACGACCGATTCTTACAATACTAGGTAATTTCCGACTTGTAAACATGCTAAAATCTAATTTTGGTGAAAAATAAAGCAATAAGTGTGAAGATAGAGTTTTGTTCAGTGGGTGTTTCCTCGAAAACGCGCTCACATGATAATATCCTTCTTTGAAATATAGGCAAATGTCCCACTTACTTAATATTTTTTTAACGTAATAAGCGGGGAGTATCCCAAAAATTTTTCACTGTATACAAATTACATATGTATTTATTTAGGTTCGCCACTGAATAAAATGACCAGGAAATATGTAAAATAAATGTACCAAATGTATGTATATGTGAAAACAAAAAGAGTTGAGCTTGTTATAAACTAATTTGGGTACCTTCCAGGTAAACCACACTGATTTGCCGACCGTACTTTCCGGTCGGCCGGTCGCAATGACCATCTTGCCAACTCGTCATTACAGTATTGGCAAAAACTCTAATAACCCATTGTTTTGGACCAAACAATCGAGCCACAATCGAGCCGCCATCCAGGGGTCCTTTAGACCCGATTGTAATTTCATCTGCAGTTAATTTAGGGTTACAGAACTTGATTCAGAATGACATTCGAGCGTTCTCATTCGCGAATAACTGTTCCTAAGTGTATGTGTTTGTGTATAGTCGACTTCGTATTTGCTTTACCACTTTTAAGAAAAGATCCCAATTCGGTCAAACCATTACGGACCGGCTGCGGACACCCACCTCGCACTGACAGATATCAGTATTTTGTATTTATTATATGTCTGAGTCCGGTCCGAAGCCGCATCCGCAATTGATTTTGGTCAAACCTTTACTTGAAACTTTACTGAAGTTAAAACTGTCCTCATTGGCCCTAGAGCAAAAACTTTTTAATAATTCATGTGCAATGCACTGAGGTTCAACCTTAGCGTGGTAACGCAATGCGAGGTAGATTGTACTTACTTACCCATACATAAGTGTACGTCTGTGTGCGTATTTGAAAATGAGATGTAATTTTTTTACGAAAAGTTGATTGATGGCATGATCCGATCTTGAATGTTATTAGAGGCAAACGTAAATGTTGCCGTGTGGTCGGAACTCGGAGATGAGTTCATCTGCTACTTTATGATGAATGAGCAGAGCTTTAGCTTTGTAAAGTAGCATGCCTTTAAAGCCGAAATATGTTATGAATATCATGAATAAATATTTATAAAATTATTTACTTTTATCAAAAAATTATATACGTATATATTTTTGTTCTAAATTCAAAAATATTAGAATTTTCTATTTTTAATATTAGGCTGCTTTGCGCCATTATACCTTTGCTTCTCCTTCGAAAGCAAAGCGTGAAAAAAAAGCAAATTAAATCATAGGTTTCATAATAATAAGTAGGTATGTAATTCACGACAAAAATAGTTATTGCTCTATTATTTTATTTCTTCGTAAGTGTATTGAAAAACGTCGTTTGATATACGTGGGCATTTGTTATTGCAGTTCTCGGCTACATATACTTAGATCCCCGTACACACTGGCCTAAAAGCAGCGAGATGAACCCTAAAATGCTTCACATTTTCCGGAGTTTTTCGACACTGACATAAAGCCTGTCCAAAATGGCGGAGTGTCAAGTCGGCAGTTTGTCGGCCGGCGCGCGGTGTGCGGGCACTCGGGCAGGCTCGGCGGGTAGGTATCCTGGTAAGGGAACACTGACAGCGAGTGGTCGGTGGGCTAAGATATAGGAGGGTATTAAATATATTCTAGTAAAGAAGTGGACGTCACAATCCGTCATATGTAGAGCTTATAAAACACTGAAAACAGCACACACTAGAACATTGATACTTACAACTCATCGGTGACCTTTAGTGTTTCATAAACGATGGGGTCCTTAAAATCGTGTTCAGCTCTTCAGTTTCTGTTGTCCTCCTACTCTTTACAGGAACTGGTAACAACTCAAAAGCTGGAGCCAAATTCTGGGCTGACTCAATTGCCTTCGACACTTTGAGACGAAACATTGTTGATACAGCCTCAAAAACTTGCTCATCATCAGCCTACCTCAGTCCACTGCTGGACAGAGGCCTTCTCAATCGCACGCCCCTTAACTCGATTCTCAGCAACTCTCATCCAGATGCTACCAGCCACCCTGCGAAGATCGCCACTCCGCCTAGCCTGAGGGCGTCCCACCTTAAGTTTGCCCATTTTGATTCGCGGTCTCCACTCAAGAACACGTCTACCCCAACGGTCAACGGTTCTACAGCTAATGAGACCGGCCCATTGCCACTTCAGCTTACTTATTCTGAAAAACTTGTTCAGTGTATTCTAAACAGATTACACGAGAACGACATCGTAACAAACATGATACGAAAATTAATTTAGTAGAGCTTGTTTTATTTTGTAAGCGTGTAAGAAATACGAAAGTACGTACATTGCTCAGTGTGAAAATATGGCCCTTAGGGAAATTACTTCATTCTTTTGTCTTTGCATACAGAATAAGCTGGATAAGTTAAATATTCCTTGCTTATTACTTTTACAGGAAAGTTGAACGGACGAAAAGATCAGTATGTAGATATTACCTAGCTATGTAGTTTTATTTAATGTAATAGAAAAAAATAAATTATTTCTATCAAAACAGTGACAATATTTTTACAAACATAATTGTCTTAAAAAATACAACTTAAACAATGAAATAGTGTCCTACACATAAATTATGTACTTGCTCCCAAACTATAGTATAGACAAGAAAAAAAAATTAAAAAAAAGGAGACAGAATACACGGAAGATATTTTCTATAGAAGAAATTTTCTATTTTATTGGTGATACGATTTTCCTCAAATTAATATGAATCTATAGTATCTCTTAGACTGAGTCATTCCTCTAATTTTGGATATAAAAAATGAGGTAGTCTTCAACCGCTCCCGCTCGTCACTTGTTCTCAACCGGTAACCTGTCTAATTTGACAGCTGTCATTCCACTTGCGTGCCGAATTTTCAGGCTTACCGTTTTTTACATCTTTTCGTTTACACGTGTAGAATTTTGGGAGAAATCTTTCTTCTATATTACTTATTACCACTATTTTTATTTATTTCCTTTTTATACTTTTTTCGTTCGTTTTATATATAATCTTATACATATTATGTAAGAGTATGATAATAACATTTACTTCAATGCAAAAAATTATTGAAATAATAGAAAAAAAACCTTGATTATTTTACCAAATATTGAAAATCATTCTTGTTTAAAATAAATGATCATTAATAATATTATGTACGAAATGAGCCTTTACTGGGGTTTCTTCTTTACACAATATGTCAAAACACATCGCGTAGATATATTTTAAAAGCCTCGGTCTCAAAGCTCATACTAGTACTTACATAATACCACCACGTCGCCTGTCACAAGTGTATTTACGACTGTAACACCAGCAGATAAGACCCCGCCAAATAAATAAACACATAGGCCTGTGGGACACCGCCATAAAATAGGCAAACTACCGAAAAGGGTAGGTATAGACCAAATTCCGATTTGTGCAACACAGGCTAACGTTCAGAAGGTGTACTTTTGTCCCGTGATTTTGTTCCGTAGAAGGGTTTGTTTGAAAATATTGCCACTTGGCTCTGTACTGCAACCTAATACAACTGATTTAAAAGTATCAAGTGACTAACTTCGAATTTCCGAAACCCAGATTGAGATCAAGTCTCTTATTTGCCAACCTGCTGTCATATCTTCTTTATGCATCAGTTGACTTTTATTAGTTAAACGATAAAAGCAAACCTAAATGAATCAGATTACCTAAACACTTTAAGTACTTATGTACACTGTTAACTATCCTGTCCTGTTCAACCTTTCTCCGTGGATTGACAGTTTTCGATTTTCTGCACATTTCCTGCTTTGTGACCTACGCAATGGTATTCAATTTTGAGTTATTGAATATTATGGAGGCTTATAGGAAATTGTGGGTTCTTTTTGTGATTACCAGTCGGAAGGGTAACGGAGATAGCACACGCACTTAAAGGGGTGGTCAAGAGTAAATGATTACCTACCCGGGATGTTTACAGGAGGATGTCCGGTATGGTCAGAGGCGATATGGACAGTGCTGGGGCAAGTTGTGATCCTAAGTAGGTACTTATTATTTTTATCAATGTTTGTGAGGACCCCTTTGACTGTTCCTCGATGCTTTTTGGTTAGGCATCCTCTTGTGTTGCAGTATATTGTCATTGGCATTCTTTATCTTGTTAAATTCTTAACAAGGTTTTTAAAATTTTGGTCTCTTTTTCATTACACATTACTACCCGACTTCATTTTAATAACAATAATGCTGTGCAAGACAATTTTTACTTTATCACATCATGCTCATGAAGTCATTTTTTTTGGGACAAGTCCGCTAAACTATTCCTAAATCACCGCAACTCCTTAAAGCCAGAATCAACAGTGGCGACCACCAGAAAAGCGCCGAGACAATGAAGCTCGACGAAGTCCCAGAGAAACAGTTTAAATGTCTTGGACCCCGCAATGAAATTAATTAGAAAAGTATAGCAGCAGTAGGAAAACCACCCATGAAGTTATATTGTCTTGTCATATTATGTTACATACAAAATTAAATCGAACTACCAAACCTTTCCCTTGGGAACTTCTTCAGTGGCATAGCTGCGCCCGCGTCGCCTTGCACTGGATATAGTAAATCTGTCACCGGCCAGTCTTCAGTGTTGCCACACACTGTGCTACGATGTAATTGTGCTATGGTATGCCTCAACTATTTATTGGGTAATGAAGTACGTAGTTAGTTTTAAAGTAAGTAGGAATTTTCATTTGCCTTGGTTTTTCTTTATGTGAAAACAGGAGTTTTTAATTTAGGTCGTTACATTAAAACACTGACCGTATTTTACCGAGAATTCGGAAGCTTTTAAATTAAATGAAACAAACAGAAGAATATATTAATCGGCATCCAAGATTTATCTACAAAAAATTGCCAGAGTAAGAAAAATGTACACATTCCACTCTCCGTCTCCGCAGACTAACTAAACAATTTTTGAATTTCTGCATTAAATGAAACCGACGAGGACGAAGAAGACGAAGGAAAAGAAGATTGAGTATTTTATTTTTTAAATCAAGAATAAAATTTTTAGGTTTATTTTTCTATTTCTGTTTTATTTTATAAGTATTATACCAAATAAATAGTCACAATTTCAAATAAAAAAGTAATAATGGATCACTCATTCACACACCAAATCACATGGAATAAAAAGATAAGAAAAAAAAACAATTTCACAGATTACATCTTTGCATTTCAATCAAACGCACACAGACGAACATCCAGGTACACACAACTTTCTAATACCCCCAACGTAGAACAAAAACTCCTAATTTATAAGTCACTTAACCACAATGTTCTCCTTTAATTTTCACTTTATAAATTATAGCGTTGCGCGCATGCGTGCGACATGTCATTAACACCCCATAAAGCGGGAAGTGTAAACATGGGGCTAAATGTAACCACAGAGCGGCTTGGTTAATTTTGTCCCCAAAAACAACCATCAGCGGCACGTAGTATCGGAATTTAATGAAAAAGCTTATTGATGTTGTACCTATGTGGATTGTTGTAGAGGAATTTATATTGAAAACCTTTATTAATTTGATAGATAGTAATTGTACCTACCTAATCATTACGTGAAGACAAACTTAAAAATAACAAACTTGCGTTATACGGAACGAAGCGAACAACATCGCTATCTACTTGTAATCACTACTGATTATACTTACTATAAATAAATGAATATCACTGGACATTACACACAGCGCCATCTAGGTGCCACACTAAGTAGGCTTGTGAACGAGGCTTGTGTCGTAGACACCAGATAGTTGATACTACTACATAGATAGTTTTTTGTTTATAAATACATACTTATTATACATATAAACATCCATGACTCGGAAACAAATGTCCATGCTCATCACACAAACATTTGCTCCTACCGGGATTCGAACCCGGGACCCTAAGAACGTAAGGCAGCCTCACAGCCGCTGCGCCATTCGGGTCGTCAAACTCGTCGTACTAGTATTAGTTCAAAGGTACGATGGTAATGCAGGGTGGGTGGGACACCGGCGCACAATCGTTGACCAGGTATTCAGTACATCATTCCGAACCCACATTGAAACATTTCATCGGTACTTAAAAAATAATCACCTGTTTTCTATAGAAATGCAATCAACACCTAAAAGGTCAAAATGTATGGAACGGCTTTTTTTTAAACTACCTTTGTTCCGAATGATGTACTGAATACGTGGTAAATGTGTATGTGTCGTATCTATATCTGTTCCACCTTGTATAATAATAACCAACTGGTTAAGGTCGGTACAGGATAATAAGAGTAATGTCTCAAACTTGGCAATTAGGTATGTTATTTGGTTTTCATTTTGATCACAGTCACCTTTTGGTAGCTTCTACTATCGTATCCATACAATACAAATAAATAAAATTGAAGTGTGTGTTTGTAGTATCAAAATAACAGCGTTTTACTGAATGCATATGAAAATACGGTACATAAAACAAAAACAGTTTTTTTTTCTTCAGTTTTTGCCTTTCTGTCTGTCTGTTTGTTCCGGGTAATCTCCAAAACGGCTGAACCGATTTTGACGGAACTTTTACTGGCAGATAGCTGATATTATAAGATATAGGTCTACTCAGGCTACTTTTATTTAAAAAAAATAATTAGGGTTCCATGCAAAAAAATTAAAACATTTGAAATTATTGACAACTTTCGATTCAAAAAGGGAAGTAAGTAATATTTTTTTATAATAATTTCACACGAACAAAGGTCGCGGGCAGGAGCTAGTCTTAAATATATTTGGTAACTAGCTATTGCCCGCGACCTTCGTCCTAAAGTTGACGAATTGAATGTTTAAATATTACAGATCCTGAAATTATACTGACTGTCACGAATTCACGATTCAAAATCGATGTTGAAATTTTGCTTACAGGAATCGAAGCAAAGTAAGTCATCTTCTCTATTTAGTTATTTACCTAACCCAGGCGAGTGGATACCTATTATAAGTAAGTACTTACTTAAGTCGAAAGTTTGCAACATCTTTGCAAACATTCTTCAGAATTTGCATTTATAAGTATTTACAACCACAAGCCACAGAGTGAGATCTTGACATTTTGTAAGAAGGTATATTTGGCTAAAACAGAAAGATTTGCTTAAACAGTAAAGCACCTGCCTACCTATTTAGATTTTCCACAAACTAAGCTGCTTGCGAAACTGTAAAACCATAAGTTGACACTAGTTTCTTTGAAAAACTTTTTATTAAAGTTCATCGAATTAATATTGTGGTCTTTAGATTTCTTTTAGGCATGCTTTGTCGGTCTGAATCAAACAACGTGTAGGGACAGTTGAAATCTTGATATTCAATATTATTTAGTGCAGTAGAGTGGTGCTTCATATGCAGGCCACATGCATAAGCTGCTTCACTAACATACTGATGTTCTCTTTAGTTGACACTCACTACTCGCACAGAATACTAAAACGTTAAAATATTTACCTTCGACTTTTCCTCACAAACTGCAAAGCTTTTAAACAACGGAAAACAATACAAATCCTCTCCGTGTTACATTACTTAAGAAAGTGACGCACATACATCAGATTTTCGGTCAATTAGTCGATTTTATTCGAGATATCGAATAACAAAAATAAAGTATGCCATGCATGAGCATTAAACATTCGTTAACCGGCATAAAATACTTCATTACCAGTGCCTTCGCATTTTAAAAAGCGAGACGAGTCGGTATCGCGCCCTTTTTGTTTATTTTTCAAAAGATTCATTTTCATCGGGTGATTGATGTTGTGCACGCGGGCCGCAAGCCACGGGTCGTGGAAAGGATGCACCCTAAGCAAAAACCTGCTGTATTATGAAGTTTTTTATGTGCGTGATTGAAAACTCAGTCGGTAAACGGATTCTAAAAATAATGCTAAATTGTTATCGGGATTAGTATTTGAATTTCCATATTTATTGTTTTGAACAATAACCTTCGAACAAAGTTACAATAACATAACGTACATTTTCGTAATAACCAGAATCGATTCGAGAATAGTATCGAATCGAAAGTTCCGTTCGATCGCGGAATCGATCTTTCGATAATGTTATAAATAGTTCGCCTTTGATGTGTCGACTGGCGCGATTTGATCAAAGCATTATATATTAGTGTCTGTTTGTCTGTATGTTGTTAGCTCGTGGACAGGACATGTTTTATAGGCTTTCCTTACTAATTTATTGATGTAAATTGAGCTTGTACCAGGTAGTGGAGAAATGTAGGAGATAAACTACCGACTAACCGATTGTCGATCTCGGAATCGCATAATATGTACTTAAAACGTTAGTGGGCTAACCCAGCCAGGGCTTCCAATGTAACATAACTTGTCGTGTCTAGCTGAGATTGGGTCTCAGCATCTTTGATTTGCTTTTTACGAGACATTTGAGCTCGCATTTTAGTCCGATATTCACTGTAGCTTGATTTAAAACTCATTTCAGGTTCAGTTTTTAATCGAAGCTTAAAAGTGAATGAGTGAGTCATAACATGGGGGATCCATTGAAAATAAATGGATTGGATTAACAAGAAAATCTGTTTGCACGAGTTAATTTTTTTGCCAACACGATACGTTTTATCCTTAAAAGCAACACGTAACTGTAAACTCACCAACTTAAATAAAACTCATTTACAAAAAAGATAAACACAATTCATTCACGTCACTGTCCTTTAATTTTATATCCGACAAGAATCAATGTCATTCCTAAAGTACACCATAACGTACAGTCATGGGCCCTAGTGTGTGTACACTTAGCAAAATTGTAAAGGGTTTTTTAGGGAAATATGAAATTCAACTTTAAGATAATTATTATTATTTCATAATGGTCTTTATGCATTTCCATTTTACCATTTTATATTCGTCACAACGTTTGTAGAATTACCTCATCTAATTTTTACATGCAAAAATGTGTTTATAAAAACCAATTTTCAGAATAAATATAATTTATCGTTGCGACCAATCCAGTAGGAAAAAAAAAACACTGTTTAGAGGTTGCCAAGTATACGCATATTAATGCTCGTGACTGTACGTGTACACCACGTAGGTACATCAAGTATGTCAGACTTAATCGTGACTTCACACTGTCATACATTCAAAACGAATATGACATAAAAGTGAAAAATCCACAAAAACGCTTGAAGGCTTGCCGCGCGGTGCGAGTTGCCGCGCGTCGCGCCTTATCGCGGCAATTAATCGCGCGCGGCGGCCGACCGCGTATCGCGCGACAAATCTTTTCCCCGCGTGCCCGCCTGCCCGGCAACGCGTTTTATGATTTCATTTTGTCGATGTGATGTCATTTGACACTTTCTGGATACGTGGACGGGTTTGGGGTCACAATTTTGTTTGTTGTGATTTTTTGAGGGTTAATTTTATTTTGTAGTAAAGTTCTTTTATACTTTGGTTCAAGACGGAAATATTTTAAACGCCAATTTATTTGAATTCACCAATAGCAATTGTTACGATTTGCGAGTGGAGCTATGATAGCAATATATTCAGATTTCATAAACGGTTAAAAACTAAGATGTTCTTTTGGCAAGAAGGATTTCAGGAAAGGAGGGACTTATTTTCAGTAAAGAGTGACAAAGTCACAAGGCTATAAAACAAAGAAGTCGAAGCATCATTTAAGCTCGAAAACTGCGAGCAGTAAAATGAAAGCATAAAAATAGTGTTTTATTTGCACAATCGGATTAAAAACGCAATAAACAGTAATGAAAAAACAACAAAACGTTTATGGGGCTTTTTATCGCTGTCATTTCAACCGATAGTTAAATCTAAGATCTTGTTACTATTAGCTATGCAATGATAGTACTGGTATGTACATAATAATAGTAAATAACGTTATTTTATCTAATATATTAGAATAATTTAATTTCAAGATAAAAAAAATTAAAATAATTTAAAGTCCATAATAGTATAGGTTTTATTAAAAAAAAAATTGCTACTCCTGGCACTATTGTGTCAAAGATATGTGTAAAAGCCATAAAATAATTTTAAAAAAAGTTAAGAATAAATATTTAATGGCATCCAATATTTTTTGACCAAGAACTGCCAGTACCACGTGGCGTCAATTTAGATATAGACCAAGGAGGTTGACATCAAAATGGTATCTCTGTAATATAACTTTTGATTTCAACCTCCTTTAGCTAAATTACAGTATCTACTAACAGTATTTTTTTCTGCATGGCAATTGGCAGAATGTCAACAACCTGTGTCAAAAATGAAACATAAATATTTGTGCTACACAAGGTTCTACATGTTTAAAATAACAAGTCCAAAATTAAAATAAGTCTGTACATAGGCTTAAAATAAACCTGGTGTACGGACGGGAATTAATATCGCGATCACTGTCAACAGGTGTCACGCATAACTTACGAATAAATCCTTATAAGTGCCCCAGCGCACTGTACTACATAAATACACTAAATTATAATGTTGATTTGTTGGTTAAGCGCTTAAACTTCTTGGAACAAAATAATAGGAACATATTATGGGTACAACTTGCAACTTGACAAAAGGATTTATATGTTTTCATTTAAAGCTTGTTAGTTCTTGTTTTCCTTAATAACTTGATTTATGTAAGGTTAAGCATTGAACGTTTAAATCTAAATTAATGATTCTCGATTCAGTTGAATACGTCTTAGCCTTTCACAGCCATCAAGTACAAGATAAACTTTCCTTAAACCTTAAACCACGGCTTTCACCGGTCACCGGTTTGCAAATATGTATAATACTATAACAGGAACACCCAATCTTTGTGTGCTTATAAATCCTTCTAACTACACTCGTCTGATACTACAACGATACAACATAGATTCGAAAACGTCAGAATGTTTGACAGACGGTGTTCGTTCCCAAAGGGCTTCTGGAAGTCATGTTGGTTTCCTTTCAACATTTCCGATATAAACTCGGTTGTGTTGATGCCATGATAAGCATTTGATAAAATTTGTCGAAGCTTTGAAGTTGATTTACAAGCGCGAATGGCGGATTTTAGTGGTCAAACTGACAGTTTTATTAGTAGGAGTCTGTTTAGAAAGATTATTTTGGGTATACGTTTATGTGTCTATTAATTTTTATGTTGTGTTTCGTATATTAAAAGTTGCATAGCTGTGCACTTTTGTGGTTGATTAATTTTAATCGAATTTTCACATCTTTATTACGCCAATTTAAAATTTTCCGGGCGAACCAGGCATTACAAACGGTCAAAAGTCATTTTACTTTTTACAACCTCTCATTAATTACATAAGACTGCCCCCACTTTATCATTAATTAGCATCTTAATAGTGCACTAATTGAGTGGCTCATTACAACATGTTAGACACGTCTCGTGAGCGCGGGCACTAACTTGTGTTGATCAAATAGTTGATAAGCGTTGCTCAGCGGTTTGTAAACTGCTATGTTTATGCCGCGGTGTTACTCGCGAACGACGTAAACTGCGATGTTTACGTTTTCCTCGCAATTAGAACTTTTGATGTGGAGCAAGTTGGTGACGGCAATTTGTTCTAATTTGTCGTATTTTTGGATAAAGCTTGTAGTTTTGTTAGGGTAAAGTTATGTGTCTAGCTAGCTGGAGTGCTAGATTAATGTTACTTATTATAATTGTTGCTTCACGTAAAGGTCTGTATTTTTCATTCATAACATCACCCCCTCATCACGCCTATAATCCCCGAAGGGTAAGGCAGAGGCGTACCTTATTGATTATAGTACGCCTACATTTCGCCAGTTATTTTTAAATCCCATGTAATAGGGGCAAGCCTATTGCCATCAACATCCCAGCCCAATAACACTTTGCCCGACCCGGGAATCGAACCCAGGACCTCAAGTTCATCAGTCGCGTTTGCGACCACTCGACCAACGGGGCAGGTGAGGGATTTTCATCTTTCGTCGCACTAGGGGGTGGTGGATTACGGCCCACCACACAGTGAGGAGGTTTGTGCCCACAGTGGGAACACTATGGGTTCGATAAAGCGGGTACGTTTGTAGATATTTAGTCCCCATTTGGTAAAATACACACTAAACATAAATATTCGAATAGACGATAATAAATCAGGTTGTGATCCCATTTCACTTCCACGTACTCAACAATAAAGAGCGGCATTATATTCACATAAATCATAGCGTAATGAGGGTTCATCATTGTGGACTCTTTTGTGACAGTATTTATATAAATAATGGCGGACAAACGAGAGTCCAACACACAAATTACAAGCTCGTTGTTTCCGCGCAATTTAACAAAACAAGATGGAAGCCGAGACGGTTCCTTGATTGTTGGTTATTTGCGTTTTTAGACTGTTCTATTTATTTTTAGGATAATATAATCAAGAATTGATTCATTTTGGGATAATCGGTTACTTCTTTTCTCATATAATACGTAGAACCTAACTGCACATCAAATGACCCAATTACACCTTATAGACTTTTAAACTTACAAAAAGAGCAAAGGTTCTGACCGATAAAATTCATCCCAATTAATAACTAATAATACCTACCCAGGGCAAGAAATAGGTACGTAAGCAATTACATTTAAACAGCTAAGTATAGCTAACGACTGCATTGTAATGCTACAATTTAAACAGGCTAACTTAATTGTAACTGCAGGCACTTCAGATTGACCAAATACGCCATGTTTTATGTTTCCATGCAATGCTTAACTTGTAAGGAAACGCCAGTAAATAAGCAATCAAGTAGGTCGAATATTCCTATAAAGGTAGAAACAATTTAATCGTATAAATATAGACCTTTTGTGCAGGAGTCATAGCTCTTTATGCAGATATGCAAACGTTGGTAGTACAGTAATGACATCTCTATTTCAAGGAATTAATGGGTTGACTTGATTTCAATGTTGTCTAAACTTCAATGTTGTTTCAGAGAATTGTAGCACTGCTAGGAATCTAGACTAAAAGAATTAGAAAGTTGTTTTCCTCGAAAAAGCTCGAGATTATTCTAGTTTTCCAGAGCGTGCAGCCAAAGTTTCAGCATGGTCACCTGTAGTAGACGACTAACTTTCTAGTGAGCTTTGCTTCGACCCTACTTACGACTTACTTTTGGAATGGGTTTATCCACTATTTTATGCGTACACCACCACTGATATTCAATAACCGCCAAGACTAATTGATCAATTACGTAGGAGTCCTAGAACCACAACAAAACAAAGGTACACAATATTTGTTTAGGTAGGTATATCAAGTGCCGTTAGTAACTCCACAATAAAACCACTGCTGTAGCTACTAGATAGGTATAATTCGATAGTGATTACATATTTATGGCACAATGTTGGGAGCCGGTGTCATCGAGTGGACATTCTACCTGTCATTATCGTACCACGTTACGTGTGCTCGGGGAATAGTGGGCCGGTGCATATGAGAGGAGAGAACGGACTGCGCGTTTGTGTCATTTTTGCGGCACAAGAAATCAAGAAGAAAGAAAGGCATTTGTTCATCCAAATTCGTAAATATTCATCTTTTTGATGACTGCTGACGCCTGTATGTTCCCTGGTTTTGCTTTGCTTTATGTAAAGCTCAAGCTCATTTATAACGAAGAATTATGAAGGCAACAGCATATATATAATAATTAGTAGGTAAACATTGTCTGAACTCAAAAGCAGTTATACAGCTGAAAGACTCGAATTTAACCCTTCAACTTTCACCCGTAAAATCGTTTCCCGCTTCCGCTCCAAACTTACACCGCTTACCCTAAACAAAATCGTTGACATTATGACAAATTAATACGGTGTGCGCGCGTGCTGGCTTTAGCGTCGCCCGCGATCGAAGGGACACTGCCCTCCTGCCTGCCCGCCCTGCCCCACTGAGCCAACGTGCCCGATACGGGGACACGGGCTCCGCCATGCTCATAAACACGAAAATATATGGATTGACCACTTACATGCATAAATTCATGGTAGAAACTACGGAATGGCACGTGTCTGTGAAGCGTACGATCATTACATATTCATGTTTTGGATACAGGTTGCGACTCTCGTGGCTGTGTAGTTAAGGTCTTTTTATAAGGACTTCTTGGGTTTTTTATAATTTCAGCCTGCTCTTAATTTTGTCCAAGTGCAGCGGTGCAAATGATTTTTTTATTTTTTAAACTAAATTCAGAATGTGAATAAATCATCACGCGTGGTCACCGCGTGTTGGTAATTCCGGTTTCGCCCTCATTTGTGTGCCTATTGGTTAATGGGTTAACAATTAAGTATCTATTTGTTTTTTTATAACTTGATCTAGTAGGCAAGAAGCGTGGCTTTCAACCCGCAGAAATATCAGAATTAGTTACTTAGTTTGGTCAATTTTCGACCACATATTTTTTCACGAAAATAACGCAAGACAGACTGCTTATCTTCCTGAGGGTCAAGGGGAATGCTTTTCATCAGTTTTCTACACCTTTTTCTTGGTTATAATTATAGAGTCTATAAAAGAGTTTATGGCGTCGGAGTAAATCCTCATCCTTAACACCTCCCCTCGAAGTCATAAGCTTCTTACACTCTTCATCTTCATAATTATGCCGTCATGCATAAGTTACGCAAGCATTCGTGATGCTTCGTCCCATTCAAACCCTTGGTCAAAACATCTGCGGGCATTTTGTCTGTACTCTTAAACTTCAGATCAATCACGTTATAATTATAACCATGAAAAAGGTGTAGAAAGTTACTATCGCAGTTAAGGTTCCTTTGGTATCATATTGCTTAAGTTAACTGCCCAAATGTGGATTTACTAATAGGTACACCTCTATCTAACCCTTCGGGGATCACAACAATGATGTTACGTTATGTTGTTTAAGTTTTCATATACCAGGTGACTGCAAATGGAACGGGGCCTGTCTTATCTGCCGCGTGAGGAGGAGCAACTGGCAAAAATTATCACTCAGTGGATCCCAACTGACAGAAAAAGTTAGAGGGGGAAGCCCAGAAGGCGATGGTGGGACCAGCTGGGTTCATTTTTACGGGATTCGATTGAAAAAAGTGGGAAACTCTTTGTCCCTGCAGTGGGACGACTTATAATAAATCATTCCAGTTTTCGAAACTGTGTAAAAATGTCTCATAAGTACAATTCGTAATAAATTATCTTTTTCCCATCCAACCCATTAAGTTGGGAACCTTCATCCCAACTTAATTTTACAGCCATTTAAAACATCATACATTATCTCTTACAAGTACATCATACATTTTTGTATTCCAGCACAACTCGTTAATTATACACAAATTGTCCGCCAGTGTTTCGGTTATTAATGGCTCTGCCCGGACAATGTGCGTAACGACCGGAATATTAATGCTTTCGCCAATGCACTTTAATCATAACTGTGTTATGGGATTTTACGAGTTTATGTGCGTATTTCATGGTAGTGCTAACTGGCACTGGCGAATTTCGAAATGTTCACATAAAAACATGATGAGATAAAATATTGCAAGTAAGAGAAGAGAGAGTGAGGAGATTTCAACATGTTTTATGTGAATATTTCGCAGTACGAACGCATTGTAACAGAGATTCGTTTTGATGGCACCTTTCACTATGTTGCAACTATGTTACAAATTATTTCCTCAATTTTGTCGAGAGTATCAAGAGATTCGTAATATAGCCGGAACTCTTTAGAAAATTAAAATTGACAAGTACGTTAGGTACTTGTCAATTTTAATTTTCTACTGTTATTTTCATAGTTTAAACAATTTTTAATCGATTCCAATCGCAATAAATTCACAAGTCTCCCTCGTTATTCACCCATTGTTCTAGATCTGGATTGTTATTGTTGCACAAAAACCTCATTTTGGTTGACATAACCGTCAAGTATCTTAAAAGCATCTTCAAATCTAGCCTGTCATTTCGGTATTCTTTGTATCTAAGTTTCCTAGTCAAAGATTCCATCTTCGCCAGTAGAACAATTTTTTCAACAACTGACTGCACCCATTTCCAATAACCATCGCAATAATACCTAAAACTTCAGCAAGCGAGGGTTAAAACAGTAGAAACAAAACAAGGAACGAAACACTAAAGGGTTGAAAGTTACAACATGGCTGAAATCCACTCGGTTGCCAATCGACTGGGGATCCAATCCTGCCAGTGCCGTCAGTCCGAAAAAAAAAAACGAACCATAGGCACTGTTCCGTGAGTAGGGTTCGAAAATCAAAAAGGAGGTATCGAGTTCACTTGGATTGGTGAAAAAGTTTCCGAATAACGATGATCGATTTTTGTCGCTTTGCTTTTTGTGCTGAAGCAGTAACTTTCATTGGATTTTCTTTTCTGTCGAAATAATTAAAAGTTCTTCATAGATCTTCGTATGTCTTCCCCAGAACAAAACAAATTGCTTCGTGCTGTTGATCCTATGTAAAGTATCTATTAAACCGATACGGAACAAGTATAAACTCAGCTCATGGACACATCCATTCAAATATTTACTGAAGTAGGAAACTCAGTGTCCGTGTCCGGAGCCGCGTCCGCAATTGGTGGGTTTGATCGAATCTTAAGGAAGGAATCCTTATCCAGTCCATAGGATTAGAGGATTAGAGGTAAATGCGGTGTTAGGCCGCAGTAACAACAGTACCTAGTAATCAGTTACCATTATTGCCATACGTACCCTAGGTGTAGGTACCTAGGCACGCACAATTTTTCAATTCCCCATAGTCCGTAAAAACACGGGGGCGGCGTACGTATGAAAGTTATCAATAAATGTCAGTACTTTCGTTCACGTCTGGTCAGAGCGTGTTATTGTTTGTGCAGCGTTGGGCTAACCATTCATAGCTGGTCATGGCGGAACTATTGATGTAAGCAAAAAAAAATTGTAGATATTGTGGGGTAGTAAATAATCCGTCGAACTCTAGAATATGACGAATCCACGAATCAGTCGAGTAACGAATCTGCGAAACTAACTAATCTGTCCAATCCAAGAATCTGTCCAGTACCGAACAAAGGCCTCGAACTAGGTATTAGATTGTTTAGAGATTGCTAGAAATTATACTTTAATTTTACACTATGATGTAAATACTAAGGAATAAGTTGAGCTTGGAGGGGCTCGTCGCTAAATAATACCAGCCGCGCTTGCCAATTTTGGTCTGTGGATGGGTGCCCAATCATTACATTTCAAGATCGTTCCGTGCCACGCAAAGCACGGTCTCGGCTGTCATTTGTACCTATATCTATGACAGCCGGTACAGGTAATCAGTGGCCCGAAAGTCTGACAACCAGGGGCCTTAGTCTGCTATTGCAATAGTGTCAGAATGGTCTATAATTGATTTAATAAGGCCCCTAGCCCACGGCGTATTGAAGCGCGTTCGAAACTCGTTTGACGTGCGTACAAAGGGTAATTCGTCTGTGCGGGGCCTTATTAAATCAATGATAGACCATTCTGACACTATTGCAATAGCAGACTAAGGCCCCAGGCTTATCAAGGGGTATCGTATTACCCAGTACTAACTGGGTTGTGGAGGTAACAAAAGCTTTGACAATGAAAGGAAACTAACTTTTATAGACAGCTTTTTAAACTTTTAAATACAACTGGTTCCTTGATACGATACTCACATCATTGCATTCTATTTGAATTCATTTCTATAGTACATTGTTTCTCCTTCATGTTCTACTTAAACTGATTTTCACATCTATATGTGAAAATCAGTTTAAGTATGGTATGTACCAATCTTTATTGCCAGCCATCTAAAACAAAAATTGGTAAGAGCTCTTGAATTAATTCGCGTATTTTCCGCACTTGGAATCAAATCTAATCTCGGTCATACCTACATAAAATATATCGCAAATACGAACAAGAAGATTACTTAATAACTCTCGCCTACTTTCTTATCCTGAAAACCAAGCTCATACATGAGAACTATTGAATGACTAATTCAAGACCATTCAAAACAACTAAAGCTTTTAACTAACCTAAACCTTCACGCCATTCATCGCCCTCTCAAAGGTTTCCTCTTAAATCTAAACCAGGCGTGCGAGTACCAACACAGGTATCGCTTTACATATTTATCGTACGATACGTACTCGCATGGGGACCGTACGAGTCGGTGCGAGTCGGTGAGCGGGGCGTGATCCTAATTCAATAACATTCAATTAAGGCCCTCCCTGCAATTAGAAACCGGGCCCTTAGGTGGTGAGCGACCAGGACTTAGAGAGCATGGATAAGAAACTTTTAATTCTGTTGGCGGAAAAAGTTGTGGTGTTTAAAGTAAACCTTGAGTGTATTTTGCTAAACGAGAGCGTTAATTTCGTTTAATTATACAAAAATAATTGTGAGGTTTTTTATAAGCTTTTGGAGATGCATTCATTCATCTTTCTTCATTCTTCATTCTCGACTTTGAATGATATTATCATTTTGTGCAAAAAGCTTCCTTTCATTGAAATGCAAAGTTTTCTTGATCTATACGATAAATAGTACAAACTGTTGTCTACTTGCTTACTTACTAATGTTAAGTAAAATAAGTTTAGTTTTAATTCCGCGGAAACTTCATATTTTGTATAACATTTAAGGTCATGAATTTCCCGTAAAGTAACGCCTGATTCTGTAATTTTACTTCATAGTTTTTTTTAATTCCTTACTTTTTGAACTTCTGAAAATCTCTTTTACTATTGCTGTACTGTACTCTCAGATATTCGTTTTCACCGAATAAGAAAATCTTTGTTTCTTATCCATCGCCAGCCTACTCCAAGTCAAGTCGTCCAGTAAGATTTCCGTAACAAATTGTGTTGTCATGTTTTCTGTAATTTAAGCGCTATCTACACGCACCGACTGACGCGCCTACCTGCCTACCCACCGGCCGGCGGTGTACACTTGCACTATAATGTGTAGTGTTCGACGGTTTTAGATCACTATCACGGTGTGATACGATGGTCAGAGTGAGAGAAGTCACGGTGTGATAGAAGGGTTTTAGGAAATTTACAAGAGTGTTTTTAATGTTTATTGTAAACTGAGGAGAAATGGTTGTGATTTCTTCTAGTTTGAATGTTTTGATTGAATATGGAAATGGGGGAAGTAGTGGAAATTCTGTTACCGAGTAAATTCAAAAAGAGTAAATGTTGGGTTGTTGGCTTTATACGAATGTGTAGTGAATTAGCTTACGAATAGGTACCAATATATTAGACTAAATTATCTAGACTTAAACGATAGCGTAGTCTAATCCAGGACAACCTACGTTTGTGATAACATAATAATACCAGCCGATTACTGTCCCACTGCTGGGCAAAGGCCTCTTCTCGACAGAGAAGGCACGAGCATTGAACATCATACCCTTGCTCAAGGCTGGTTGGCGATTTCACGATCAGACTTTTATAAGTCCAGGTTTTCTCACGATGTTTTCCTTCACCGATGTCTGTGATGTCCAAGATAAACTAGAAAGTACATATGAATTGAAAAAGTCACATTGGTACTTGCCCGGACTTGAACCCACAACCTCATGCATGAGAGGCGAGGCCTTAACCTCTTGGCCATCACGGCGTTTGTGATAGACAAGTAAAAGTCAACGCAGAATTTAAAACCAAGATCCCGTACCTTTTCTATCCGGCAACGTAATAGCCCTTATTAACCAGTCCCTCTTTCAACTCTACATAAAATGAAAGCACGCCGTGTTAATATCTGCCACATTAATGATAATTAATAAATAAACATTCGCCAACAGGTTCAACTTACGAGCACCTCACTAACCTAGATCCAGACTGAACTAGACTGAGCCTAGTCTACAACCTAGCCACGAGCTTATGAGGCTAATCCATAGACGAGATCTGCTCGATAAAGATCTACAACGTGTAAATAAGACCGAAGTGTGTCTATGGTTTCAAAATATTCTAATGCTTGGGTTTATTTTACTCGTGTTAACGTGGGATATATGTAGATATAATACAGAGACAGAATTGGTGAAACTTGTCGGATGAAATGATAACACGCATTGAATAATTGTTAACTTAATTTATTTTATTTAAATACACGCAGATAAATGTTGAAATTTTTATTTATTGGTTTAGTAAGTAGCTCTTTCATAAAACTAATAGTGCACACGAACTACCATAAATTCTTTTGTGCTTTTATATGTAGATGTCCAGAAAAACAAAAGGACCACAGTAAAACTTAAAATAATTATGTTTTAAACATTCTTCAAAACTCATGCATTCTTCATATATTGTTTATTACTTTAGTAATACCAGTCTGAGTGCTACGAAGATCAAGGTGAACAAAAGTTCTGAACACATCAAAAATAAACCTATTTTTTTTTTTTAGTTTCACCTGTAATGTAAGCGTTGGCAAAGACATCAAAGAAGTATTTAATAACCTGACACAAAACATTTAACTCTTTGAACGTTATTTTCAACAGATGTTTAGGAAACTATTCATCATCACAAGATGTTTGCAAACAAACTGATTTCATCTTAACGAGATGGCGTTTGGCAGTTTTGAGAAAGATCATAAAGTGAGATTGTTTGAATGTCAAAGTCAGGTTTTGTTTGAATTCATTTTGATGGGTGCTTTTAAATGAATTTGAAAATGCGTAATGGATATCTGTAGATAATCTGCCCAGGTACAGCAGTGGTTTATGTATAAATATCAACCAAATAAAGGGTGTATCAAAACCCTTAACGAAGCCGAAAGGCACTTGTGCTCTCCGTCATTGCGATTTTTTTTGTTCTAGACCATACCTGTGGGAACCTGCAAGTTACGGAGATAATGGGGGTCAATGCATCCATCAGCACAATGTTTTGAGTGCCTTACATTGAGTCCTGCCGTAAAACGTGATATTACACCCCAAAAAAAAAGTCGTTTTCCAGCAATAATTTTTGCGTAAAGTTCCTTAGTTTGATGATTACATAATGCTTGGTAGACGGCTTCGTGAGGTCCGTTTACACCCTGTAGTTACACTCTAAGAAATCGTTCCCGTTCTAAGTTCACACGAAGTGTCAATAATTGTGTTTAAATTGCTATGATGTTTCGTGTTCGATTCTAAAAATACTTACATTTTTAAGTACGAAATTACGAGTTTACAACTACTTTTACACCTCTATAAACTTTTTAAACAAAGTAGATGAGATCAGTGTTTCATATCCTGCTACTCTGAGAAGAAATACCGAACTCAGAGGTCACAGTCTCTTTTCTTGTATTTCTATTCCTTTTAATGTCTTGGTCGGATAATCCAAGGTCCATGCATATAATAAGTCTAAAGGTATCAAAGTCTTTGTTTTTTCCCTCATATTCAGATTCTTTATGGTAATCATTGCCCCAAATTCTACATACAACTTTTATCAGTCGACCATCTCAGACAGTTTTCCCCAAAAAACTGCCAAAACCACGGCTTTCTTTCACGACGAGCCTTATAAAGGTCTTCCAGGACATGTCTGCATACGTTTGCATATCAATAGTAACGGGACGGATGTTTTTACGTCTTATTGCGCGGGCGCATCGCTATGTGAGTATGTGCGTGGTGGCGGAGATTCACGATAGCGGGTAATGGACGAAACGCGGACGAATGGGCATTCTTTGTGGTGCGATGTGCTTAATTTGTTAACGGCTCTGGGGATAATAAAGGCAAGCAATAAAATAATCCAAGAATCAGTAGATTTTTTATGAAATGATTCGACTGTCTGTTCCTCAATACCTGTTGTCTGAAGCTGATTTGCCGTTAAAAAATCTGTGGCTTCAAGGTCATTAATGTAGCACAGATTCCGTTTTCTCTCTCTCTCTTCATTGAAATCTAAATAAATCCTTAAATGATTTTCATGTCTTAATTCTGTTTATCACAAAAAAGGAGTTTGATCTCGCCCTTTTTGCGTTCATCTTTTAGACCGCGTATCAAATAAATTGTTATCTCAATGATCGCATCACTTATACCAGCCCCGAGTTCTGAATAGGGGTGGCGCAATAAACTGTACGACGGCTTTTTTGACCGTCTGTAACGACCGATCAGATGCCTCATAAACGATCGCAATTAAAATGTTGCTATTTTCCAAATGAATTGAGGTTGAGTTCCAAGTAGAGGACATTATTGAATACTTATTTTTAATACAAAGGGAATGTAAAAAAAAATCACTTTAGTTCGGTTTTTAAATCTCAAAGAAAAATCTGCCACATAATCTCAGCCAAGGAAATTGATTTTCTGCACACAATTATAATTTACTAAAACTAACAAAACAAATAAAATTCTGGTCAAAATCCCATCGATGTGCGTTCAATCGGAAACTCAGCGTCCATTCAAGCGTCAGATGAAGTTTTTTAAAACAATAAAATTAACAAAACAAATGCAATGTTGCCATCCGGTTACGGCGGAATATTTACAACGAGTCGGGCATCGGGCTGGTTCGATTGTCTCGATTCTCAATTTATTTTTATTCGATTCTTGTCTCCAGATCAGCGAGTGGGAATGCGTGAAGCGTTCTCTGAGTTATATTTAATGCTCATGTTTATTTGGGAAGCAAATTCTTACGTTCAAAGTCTTACGTTCTCAAATGAAGACATCGCTTTCTCATTTGTATAAATGTTTATCCGTCATGTTCGTCCTCTCGCATTTCTTTTTTCATTTTGAATCATACGTCATAAATACTCCAGAGTCATCTCAAAGCTTGAGTTGATTGTATTATCATTTCTCGCTGTTTATTGTTTCAGGTGCTTTTATTTTTGAATTTGGTATTTTTTTACTTATGCTTATCATTTCTTTGAAAATGATCACGTTTATGTTCATTCGTGTACTCTTAATCGTCTACAGTTTTTTAATCAATGGGAGAAAAACCCATTAACCAAATTGAATGAGTACAACATTATTTTGCTTTAAAATTAATAGCCCAATAAATTACATAATCAGTAATTACTCCTCTTATCAGCATTTAACTTCGTCTTTAAGATTTTTATCGGATTATGTGTCAGACGTAAACGATCTCAGATTAATTTTAAGTTCATTTAACGTGGCTTTAGTCGTCCATTGAGTAGACATAAAACTTGTGACACAAGAATCAACTTTCACAAAACTCTGTACTTTCATTGTTCCCCCGACCAACTTAGTTTCGAACAGAATCTTAAACCCATTTAATTACAAACTTTATTACAAAACAGTAGGGAACAGACTTGTAATCTAACTGTTTTCTAATTGAAAACTCAAGTTGCCTCATGGAGCATTCCCTTTGCACTGGACATTTTACATTTTTACGACGGCACCTTAATAGAACCGGCCATGTTTTTGTCTACAACTTTAATCTTGTCACCATTACAAAGGACATTGCGCTCTCCTACTTTCGGAATAAGAGCTTTACGAGTACCAGCTATATGTTTGTCCGTCGGCGTTTTTGATTAGCAACCTTTAGTACGGCGAGAATTGTTTTAATCTCTAAACTTCATTATTCTGAGGACTTTAAAAAATGAACATCTAAAACGGTAGTGTTTTATCAGAAAACTCATTATAGCGGCAATTAACTCCTGTAATCTGTTTTGTTTAATTCGCTTTATTTAACCCATTAGCTTTGTGTTTTGGTTTAGGAACAAAGTGTTTGAATCAGTATGGAGCTCATAAATAGCATTGATATTTCTGTGAAATATAGAAAAACCAACAAATTTAATAATAATTGTATAACTTGGACTTGGAATCGAATTCAAAATGGTAGGTAATACCAAGAACAACATTTTAATTACCATGTAATTACAATGTTTTAAACTCGAAGATTTTCACCTTGTAAAACACAATGATCATAAAGACAAGTAAATTACTTGATTCCTACTGTTAAAGCAACCTTACCTTAAAGCAGTCACGTTTTAAACACAACTTTTATTTTCACATTCGCTACCACATTCTTCCAGCCATTATCCGGGATCTTTCACACAATGCACCATATTTTTTTTGCATTTACTTCGTGACAAAGAACGATAGCTTTATAAGCGGGAATGGCGCCTGAAGGGAGTTGTCTCGTTGTTATTTATACAAAAGCCCTCTAAAGCCCGCCGATTTCTAGATGTTTCTCGAAAAGTATCGAGGAGCAATTTTGTCGAAGCTTGAGTAGTTGAGACATCAGGTGGGCCGGCTTGGATGGGCTGTCTATTGAAGGGTAACGATGCACTCTAGTCATTTATCAAAAAGACGCTTTTGTTAAATTGTCGGTAAATTTCGAGAGGAAATAACAATGTTACATATATTACTTAAATAACACGTTGATTTTAAAAGATACTTTTAAAAAATAGTGTTGATTTCCTGTTATTTATTGCATTGCCATTATAAAAATTAAATAGCGTCTTTAGCTCTTAGTAGAAGTATGTCGAAGTTTTTAATTGTCTTCCGTTTTACCCAAAGGAATTAACGGTAGCGTTTCATAAGGTCCTCTATCCATGAATCTGTATATTTTAATCCAAAAATGTTAAAAAAAAAACAAACAAAAATATAAAAGTACATTCCTACAGACCGCTACGCCTTCCCCATATCATTTTACACCAGATATTAGTTGGCGTAAAATTTTGTAACGGAGCGTGCCTCAGGGCAGTATCCTAGGCCCAGTACTGCTTGCAATCATATCATCTGCGGCCAGCAATCACCAGTCGTTTTGTTTGCTTGCTATCCCGCCTCAGGACGCAAACCCGACCAAATTATCTGTTTGGTTACTCTGGTATTTTCGTTTCACATTTTAATGTAATTTTATGCTGCAAGTAATGTTATTAGAGTTAATTTTATGCGTATGCGTTTCTTGTTGTCATCATCAATCCGGGTTTAAGATCATTTATTCTCATAAGAATTACACTATTCACTTACATGAGAATATTAAAACTAAACACTTAAAAATAACAAAATGTTGGGGGTATTACAAAAATGAGACATCATTTTATAAATGTTGTGATGTGAGGGTAGATTACAAATAATATGGCCAAATTGTTGTTCGATACAAGTAAATAAGTATCCGCTTAACACAGATAAACGGTAACTGGATGTGGCTCGTCACTAGTGTAGGGAAGATGAATTTTTTACTACAAATTGTTTAAGTAGCTTTTTAAAAGTGATTTTGGATTTAGATTCTTTGAGGTCTCTTGGTAACTTATTAAATATTTTAGATCCTTCGTACACGATAGTTTTTCTTCCGTAGTTTGTGCGGGGTGGGTGTAGTTGTAAAAAGTCTTGTTCGCGTCTCAGTTTCATTTTGTGTTTTTTTATATTTTTTGTGAAGGTTATGTTTGTGTGTATATTTTTATTTAGTATTTTTCGAATTAGTATGCACGTGTTATATATGTATGTTTGTGTTATATTCATTACTTTAATTTTCTTGTAGAGACTTTCTGTTGGAGTTAGATAATCATAGTTAAATAACGTTTTTAGTAGTTTATTTTGAGCAGTTTGTAGTAGGTTCGTATGTGATTTAGTAGCGGTACCCCATATTTCCACTAGGTAGTCAATATGCGGCTTAACAAGGGAGAAGTTGATTAAATAGCGAACTTGGCGTGGTAAGCAACGAACGATACCTCGTAGGGTACCTGTGAGTGATTTTATTTTTGATTTTTTTGAATCAATCATGACACTAATCCATCATCCACGTAATAAATGTGTGATAAATGAATGTGCAATATAATCAGTACGTTCTAAACTATTACTTATCAATGTTATTAGATAAATCATCGTTAAACACCTGCCTGTAGGTGCGATAACATCGTTCATGTGAATACATAGTATTACATCGAGAACATTTTGTTTATAGCTTTCTTAATAAAAATTCTTCAAATCGCAAAAAATCTCGAATTGCTAAATAAACTACCCTTCTCGTTGAAATCTCGTCGATATTTCCCTCAACTCTTCTTCCTGGCTTGTAAGGTATAAATCGCGCGCGTCGCCTGGGGCCGAGCGATTGGGCAAGCGGCGCACGAGTTCAGATAATTACACCAGTTTGCATGTCAGAACGATCTTCAACGATGGGATCTGCTGTATGTGTGGAAAACTTTACGGAGAATTTCTTGTACGAACTTGAAGAAGACTTGAAGATTTCGTATTTCGTTTCGTATGATCTTATATTTTTAACAAAATGCATCATTTTTGTCACCAAAATCGGTGTATTTCCTCGTTTCTATGTCGATATCCTTCGGCGCCGAGTTCATTATTTCGCAATAGACGTAAAACTTTATTTCAGCACAGTTTGCCGCGCTACGTAAACGAGCGTGCGGTGCTAACTTGCCGCCTTGGCAAGATGCCGCAGATTGTTAAAACTTCTGTCTACCACCGCGAATGTGAATGGTTTTGCGATTGCTATTCTTTCTTTGAGTTATTTTCCTGTTTTGTTGGACAACAAAAGTCAGTATGTTTTGCTTTGTCAATGCACTGTCATCACATCAGTTTCAGTTGGTAATATGATTAATAGGTGATTGTTCTGTGAACATTAATGTTAATTAGGTACTTATTAAGTTCAATTATATTTAGCAAACCGAAAGCCATGTTGTCAAAATTAATCATTTATTAATGATTTCACAAACGAATAGCTCAAATAATTAATATTTATAATATGCCATTTGCGGTCGCCACCCACTTAATGCGTGCAATGGTCGCCATAATCCTGCAAACAGAGTACAATGTTTCAATTTAAATAATAAATAATCAATGCCACCGGGCATGTGTGATTGCGAAATATGTCTCGCTCCGACATGACAGCTTAAATTACTGCTGCCTCGAGATAAAAATATGGTAAATTACCTTATGATTAAGCAGATGTTTATAGATTATTAATTTGTACACAAATACGTTGAGAGATGTGAAAAAGATAATGACCCACCTACGAGTTTCACTTTTGGTGAATGAGGAAATAAATTGAGGTCTTATGGGCTCAATGTGCAGGTTCGACGCGCTATGTAAGAACATCGGCTTCGGGTTATTGCGTGAAACTTGCACGTTAAGCCACATAACATATTGGACAGTGCACGGTGTTAGTATGTTCGACATCGTGCGTCGGAGTGATGCTGCCGTTTGAAGATTAGTTCACCTGGTGTATTGTTAGACACACCTTTATTGCTTCACTGCAAGGGTTTTATGCGGTGCTATAGTGTCTTCTAAAATTATAAAGAGGAAAAGTTTCGATGTAGAAGATTGATAATCTCAGAAACTAGTTCTTTAATTTAAAAAATTGGAAAGGACGTGTTTCTTTTACGAGGACAAGTGGTGAGCAGAAAGTAGTGGTAAATATTTTGGAAATATAAAGCGTCAAAATCAATTACATATGTACTATGTATCCCTCTTTATATACGTAAACTGGACAGCAGCCTAGCTCATCTTCATTTCAAATTTATTATAAGTTATTATTCAATGCCCGGAGCTTTCCCATTTCCATCCATCAGAGTGCAATCTTTAATCTGCCGGGCACACTGTAGCCAACCGTTAATATATCATAAAACACCCACACGCCATGAAATATGAACGATATTTTTAATACGTAGCTTTAAAATGGATAAAATGTTCTGTAAAGTGCATTCATTTCGGGATTACGCGGTTGCTTTTACTTTTGCCTTTTGATTATTATTTTACTAATTTTGCCTCGCAATGTTGTCCGTTTTCATTTTTATTATAATCTGTAGATATTGTAATGGCTGATTTGCACGACACCCACCCACAACACACATAGCACGTCGCTCTATGTTCTATGGCCATACTAGTAGTTCTAGAGACGTCAACATTTGGCATTGTATCGCTGAGTCGTTAGATGCAGTAGCCATATAGGTCCACTTTACACGGATTTGTAGTAACTGAAACCTTTTAAAGCTGTGACAAAAATGCAGTCAAGTACCTACAAGATATTTGAAAAATCAAATGAATTCAACGCTTATTATGAAAGAATGGGTTTCCTTGAAGAAACCAATTTGTGTTGATCTCTGTCAAAAATAAACAAGGAGTATCCCGGAAAATTAATCTAAATAACATCTGATTCGAAACGCAATGTTAATGGTGTTTTATTATTAATGAGATATCTCATCCTGATTAATTATTATTTCAGAAGGAAAAGTTAAAAATAAATCCACGCAGAGTGCCATCGACAAACTTTGCTTTTTAATATCCCTCATGTACTCGTATTTTTGTAGCGCCGAAAATATCTGGAGTGCGATAAAAATATTAAAATTTACGTTTATTATCATTTTATCATGTACGCTATAATGGTACAGAGTGTGATTTTATGAATCATCCAGTTTATGTGTAAGGGTTGCTATACTTCTAAAATAAACAGTAACGGAACAGAATTGATGTTATCGCAAGCAATTCGACCTTTATTTTTTAAATCAGCACTCCTCCCTTTCACCCTTACTTGTAAAGAACATCTTAACGACATTTCTTCGTAACTGGGAAAACGAGCACTTTTCTTATAACAAAGCTGCCAGCCCTCATTCACTCCGGCCTTAATAGTCCATGACATCTGGCAGGCCACCAACGCAATGGACCATTACGTTCTCTCAACGAGATTTCCACGCTTCATTCATGCGGCCCGTACCTAAAAAATGTCAGGAGAGCGCGGCATTGCACCATTCATCCTAACCTAATTTCGTTTGCAACGGTCAATGGCCGGTTGTGCTGTTTTAATGTGTGTTAGAAATCTAGCTTGAAAATACTAGATGTGCTAGATCCAATACATAACTTGTATCTGATTATGCAACAACTTGAAATTTCTATTCGCATGCATATTGACCTATTTGAAAGGATTTAATAATTCTGAAATATGTGACATTTATGAGCTTTTCACAACTTCCTCCATGGATGAACTATAAATGGAAAACATGTTACCCCTGCATTATCTGCTTGTTAGCTAAAAACTTGTAAACGATCATGACATAATGAACAGAAATTATGCCTCTTTGATCTTAAAATTCTAAGTTTTACTTCTAAACTTGCCAAGTATTCATTGACAAGCCACAGCAGTAAATAGTAATGTAGTAAGGTGCTACTAGACAACGATGTTTTTCATATGTAAGTAAACAAGCTAATAGAAAACCTGTCTCGTCAAATAGAAAGATGTTACCCAACATTGAAAATATCATTACTTGCAAAGTTACAAGTTCTCTAGCGAGGTTGTGTCCCGGACTTTTGGACAATCTTTTGATAGAACACTTCTTCAATCATGATCATGACCATAGACCACGTATAATATTTTTTTCCAGTTTCCCGCTCTTGCGACCCAAGCGCCACTTAAAGATGACAGCTCAAATTACGCGACGCGCATGCGCTCAACAATTAATGAGCTTATTTCGCGCGCTTTTTATTTAACGTTCGGATATTAGTCTGCGCTTAAAGGAACCGGTGCAATAATTTGTATTTACATGCACGTTTGTCATTTTTATTTCGTATTGCGTTGCGTGTTTTTCTTAGAAAGTTTCACTTGGTGTGTATAAATTTAAGGGACGAGTGCAAAATGTATGATTTAATTGCCAATAAGGCCTAATTAATATTCTTTCTTATTTGTTTCAGGTAATAAACTAAATAGGAAAGGTCTTCTAGACACCTTAAGCGGTAAGCTTCGGGAAGTAATGTGAAGTAACGATACTTAATTACCTATTTATATTAATCGCCTTTTGTCCTGACCCCGGGCGCATTATCTTATCGTAGGTACCTACCTAACCTAACCTAACATAGGGTTGCTATCAATGCCTTAACACCAAACACAAAAACATTAGGGAACCACAGTTAGAAGTGTGTTTATAGTACTTTTAGAGTATGAACACACTTTTGCAACATCAAATGTTATCAGTTAAAAACCCATTTAAAAATCTCTCTGCAATTTCCGCGGAGAAATTAAGTTACGTTTCGTTACATCCGTGATTCCCTCGGTTGCAAGTTTTAAGTGAATTAGAAATGAAACTTTTTTCGAAAGTCTCGTTTTACAAAAGTGAAGTTTGTGTGCGTGCGAACGAAGTGCGTGGCAAATCCAACCGAGACGGAACGAATAAAACAATGACCCGCCCGGCCTTGTGCACAGGGTTACCAGACCTAAAAAGAGGACCATTTTGTTTTGAGATTAACTTAAAATATGTTAGCAGCTGGTAGTACAGAAATGGGGACGTTTGACTTGTAGCGTGTCTTGAAATTATGTTAATATTATTTACAGAAATGGTTGATTTTGTTTTTAAATCTAGCATAAAAAGATATGAACTATCCATTTTATTGACTTCGAGGGAACACAAAACAATTCACTGTTCACACGAACATTCCACAACCCTGAACACATCAATAAATTCTAACTTTACAACTCAGCAAATGTATTTTCTAGATATTATTGCAGGAACAATAAAATAGGCTGAAAAATGTTATGACACGCTTTCACGTGGGAATAAAACCTTATTTATGGTTTAAAAAATAAAGCATCGTTTAGTTCGCGATAGTAAACGATCTTTTTTGTCGAACAACATGTTTTACAACTCTCTTACAAAGTGGAACATTAAACATACGTTTGAAGATTTAGTAAACAAGTTTGACAGAGCTCTTTTACTGAAATAAATCAATAGAGTATGAAAACTAGCCATTGTATGCTGTTAGAAATGAAACAGACAGCGTAAAGGTGTTGCCAATGTATCTGTTTATTATAATTGCTTCTACCTACCATAAGTACCTTCTCTAAATCTAAATCAGCAAAACTTAATTGTCTTAATTGTTTGCATTCTAAATTAAGTTAACTAGACTTCATTCTAAACACAGAAAGCAAAAGAAAACAACTTTATTTAACTAGGATATTAGTCTGAATTAGTTTCATTTGAATTTGTTCTGTCAAAGAAATGAGTTAGGCAAATAAGTACAAACATTAACAGATTCCTTTTAAACAAACAAACTTTGTAAATAAATTACGAAGCCTGAGTAGACAATTGAACAGAATTATAATGTTTTTTACCGCCAAAATCGGACCAAGTGCAAGATGGCGTCATTTTTGGCGGGAACTTACAACAGATTCTTATCGCCTCTCAAACAGCGTATGGAAGGCAAATGACAGAATTAAATGGAATTATTGCAGCATTATTTTGTAACGTTTATGTTTGTGATGTAAGAAGAAATGCCGAAATTGAGAAATATCTTTCGTGTCTTGCTAATATTTGTGAGGAAAGAATTTTAATTTGTCAAGTCAAGCACGAACACTTCAGTTTAAACATTTTCCTAAATAAACACTTAAGCTGTCATTTCTTTGTATTTTTTCTTAACATATTCGTTATATTTTAAAGGTTTTTGGTTTTTTAATATCTTTCATAGTTAATACTTTTAAATAAAAGGCTTCAATCAGTTAAGGTTGTAAATAAAACACCCGAAATCACTTTATATCAAATAAATGCGATGACAGACCCTTGCAGCTTGCTACCCTTGCGGTGTAGGTAAATAAACGGTAATGGCCGGGGGTAGCCACCCCGAGATTTAAAATATTTTATCTTTAAAATAAAAAGCATGTCCCGCCCGAGGCCAGTCGCGGTATCAGCCAAAATCTGCCTTCATTTTACAATGGGACATACAAACATACCTACAATTCCGTTTCTATAATACATTTTACGTTGAAATGCGTCTGGCTTCTGACATTGTTTTGTTTTCCAGACGTTACAAATCATTCTTTTGTTTTGGTTAATTACCTTTCGTAAAAGCTATGGAAATTGGACGTTAGTACAATAAATAGTTGTTAAAATTTTCTAAAGTTAGACGATGGAATATGTAGATAAAAAGCAATTTGTTTCACGCAGCAAACAATAAAACAGAGAAATAATAACAGACACATAAATTAATTGACTTACAATTAATGAAAGACTAATAAAGTATAAACTATAGTCTTCAGTACCCTAAAAGAAAGGCCAAAACAAAGCAGTCAACAACTTTTCAGGAAAAATACTCAGAATATTATCGAGAGAAAATAATATTATTAACTAGACAAAAATACATCCTCTGATCTTAATAAATTCAGTTGATCAACAATAAGTTTGTTAGGTTTGTTTGTTTCTTATATTGCTTCTAAAATCTGGATTTACCACTCAAAACAGATGGGATTTGAAAAAGTATGTACGTTACATATCACTTTCATAACATTTTAACACATTGGAGTCCACCCCCGTTTCATAGTGCGCATGTGCCATCCCACCATACATATTGCAAGGACCCTCCAGGTGGGTCTGTGGCATTACGTTTGCGCAAAAGTGAACTCACCTGGAGGGCTCTGGCATTAGGTTTGAGATTTAGGCGCAGACCACACCGCTAGCTGGCGGGCGGGCGAGCGACGCGAACGACACCCTTTTCATACTTTGTTCGTATCTTTCGATAGTTCGCGGTGTGAACGAAAGTATGAAAAGAGGTGAAACGACGCGTGTCGTTCGCGTCGTTCGCCCGCTCGCCAGCTGGTGGTGGGGCCTGCGCTTAAGATTTAAAACCCTAAAACAAGTGGTAAAATAGAATTTTCTGGGGGTATTATCGCTATATTTGCTATCTGTGGGGGTAATTTCATGCTCTAGTAGGGTAGGGGAAGTGCAATAATCAAGAAATTATAAAAAAATTGATAAAGTAAAATCGCCCGCTCTGATCCCGTGACAGGGGTGTTCAACCTTTTGTGAGATTTTCATGCAATTTTTTTTAATTTAATTTACGTAATCGCAATTATTGTTACTTTTAGATTTTAATAAATAACATTTTAAAACTTTTGAATGATTACAAACTTTGCATTTGTAGGTAGTTTATTTGACAGTTAGTTTTGTGTGAACCACCCAGTAACTCTTGTAATACCGGATTATATTAGCTAGCGATACTCCGCAGCTGTGATGGATATCGATATCTTAACATAATAAACCAAACAAAAAACGGATTTGATAACATTTTGTTAGGTTAACGACCTTAAGTAGTGCAGTTATTTTAAATACAACATCGATTTATATCATAGATGTGCCCTTGCCGTACTTCCCGCGACCGTGTTCACACTGAGATGAGCTTGCTCGTTTAAACTTCACGGTATATAAATACGATATACAAATAAAATGTTGCAAAAAAAAAAACGAATTAAAAACAAAACACAAAAAAGTTAAAATTACTTTCGGAAGTCGGTGCTTTTGCTTGTTTCATCGACATTTTGTATGTTTGAGGTTTAAAGAAACCTAACACGAAGGGGATCGTAGTCTAGGCAATTCAATTGAAAAATGCTAGCATTATGTATTCCAAATGTCAAGTCTGTAGCGATAAAAGTTTCTGAAATATGTAGCTGTGAGTGCCTGTGAGAGAAAAACGGGCAGGCAGACGAAATCGCACAATAAGTATTAGTTTTTGTCTATTTTGATACCGAACACTAAAAAGCCTCGATTTTGAACTCATTTTCGTGTCCTAAAATGTAAAAACAATTATTTTTAGAAAATATTTAAAATCGTGCCTTTGGTTTTTCACCCCTGAAATAGGACCCACCACGTGGGTAGGAAGAGGTCGAAAATTTATTGAAAATAAAAATGCTTGTAATTTGACACCACGGCGTATTCTTATTAATCTTGTTAAAATATACAACTGTTTTAATTTTTTCGTTATTTGATTCTGTATTCGCTAAGAAAAACCTACATTTAAAATGAGCCCACCAGGTGGGTTCTTGGCATCCCAAGTGCGACTTGAGTGAACCCACCAGGTGGGTTCCCGGTACTGAATGTGTTAATCTATTCTGAACTGAATGCATCCCCAGTGAGGCTATCTATTGCTCAATGGGCGTGTAGTGGCATATTGCTCAACCCTTCGGAGATTACATGAACGAGGTTCCTACATTATGCACCCTTAGGCTTTCTTGACAAGATACGCTACCCTGATAATGACAGTTTGTTATCAGTAAGCCGTTTTAAAACGATCAATACAAAATGGGAGCTTTTCCCGAATAGAGGTACGGTTAAACTTGAACCGGTACGGCAAATGGCAGATGCAGTTCCGGTATACTGGACTCTGGCGGAAACTGAACTGAAGCCTCTGGTAGTGTCCGACTGCCGACTGTCCGGTTTCCGCAGCCGATCCACAATTTATCCGCATGCTTTGCGTTTTCACCTAGGTAGAAACATGTTTGCTACTATGATTGAACACATGTCTTTCGGAGAAACTGAAAATCGTAATTTTCCATGAATTTGTCGCTGACATAATTCCGGTAATTTGTCAAGATTACTGTCCGCGAGACAAATTATTGCTGATTTACTTTGCGGGCTAATTTTGGAGAAAAACAGCTGTTAGGTTTAAGTGTTTTGTATGAGGAATGAAATTAAGGAAAACGGAGTAAATGATAGCGTGACGGTTAAGCTGACTCCTCGTACCATGGAGCGAGGGCAGGAAGATGATGAATATGATGTGTTAAGAGTAGGACATGAGATAGTAAAACTGCAATTAGGAGAAATGCACAAGATGGTATGGCAATACGCTTTATCACTGACTGATCAATTGACTGCGAGGTTATGGTAAAGAATAGATCATCTCCGGATAATGACTGAACCACAAATGAAAGAGGATGGGCTACACCTTCCTGTTGTTAATACATCATTGTTTTTATATGGATTCGAAATTATGGAGGATCTGTCACATAAACTATCGAATTTATGATACTTATTGAGAAACATGAGAGCTCATCGCGCATTGAGGACACATGTCAGTTGAAATGATTACCTGACTGTTAAGACAGATGATTTAAATAAATAAACTCTGGGTTACTTGGTGCAATGAAGACTGGTAACTGGTAGGTACCGCAAAATCGATAAGTCGAGTGTCAAGCTTACCCCCATGACCAACTTATCCACAAAGGATTCGCACTTTATTCCGCACCTTAAAGAAACAAATATTAATGCAGCAGAGGAGCATTATTCCGTGAGTCCACGACGCGTCGCCCGCGCATTGAATCCGGCACTTTATCAAGATAACTGTCGTCCTGAGTAATTTTCACTGATACGCGACCGACGTTGATCAATCGATTTTTGTACACAAATCGATACCGCCCGAGAATCGGGTCGCATCGAATCGAACTTTGGCGTAACGTGTTGATTTATTCGAGTGATCCGTGATGTTATGGCGCTTTTTAAAGGTCACAGTGTTTGCTTTTTCTTTATTTTTGGTTGATGTGGCTTATCTGACGACAAATGGGTAGGTTTCTGCGAAGCTGGACATGTGTTGTTTTATCTTTGGCCGTGTCATCGTAATTCGTGGTTTTTTATGGGATCTTCCAACATTTTCAACACTGAATTCACACGCTTTTGAGTTGTGATTCATCATCAGTAAAAAAGGTAAAACAAACATAATCTTCTGCGAAGAGTGGACTAACAGCAACCCATTTGGTCCCTACTCAATTCCCTCATCCCTCACCAACCCAAGCAAACACATAAACAAAAACGCCCCTAATATGAAACTCAAACACACAAACCCTTTATAATCCTTTACGCTCAGCAAACGTATAATTACTAATTAAATAATTAATTACAAACGGTATCCTGTTCGGGGTGTAATTCGCAGGCGATTCGTGAATTGAACCCTTTCGCCCCCACTTGGGGTTTAATCGGGGCATTTGATCCACTTCAGTTGTTACAAAACAACTTTAAAACGAGACGATTGGGAAGCCTATTGTTTTCATAATTACTTTTAATTTTGGGAATCATATTTCGTTTATTTGTTCGTCATTTTCTTTTGTGATTGGATGTTGATCTCTTATTTCTAGACTCAATTGTTTCTTAGTTTTCTGTCTAAAATTAGAACTTCCATTAAGATGATCAGTGTCCCAATGCAAACTGAGATACCGGATCTGTCTGATAAAATTTTTACCTATTTAAGTACAAGATTTTACGAGTAACACACATAATTATTTCGGGATCATTTTTAGTACTTAGTTACTATACTTGCTATTCACAGGCACTAGTTCGCGATTATGCACGAAATAACACCAACACAACAGTGTTGTGTTGGTGTTCACAACACTAATCTGAATTTTGCCATTAGGCATAGTATCCACGCGTTATCAGTTTATGGCTCATGCGCATTACTACCAACAGTAAGACTATTAAATATGATTGCACTGTTACTATTTCAACATCAGCAGCATCTGCCAAATAACTGTAATGCTATGTCCGACCCTTTCAATGACTACCCGACAGTGTTACTTGTCCCTTGACAGAGCTAAACATATTTCTACAGCACTTTTATAGACCACTAGAAGTAAAGTAAATTGGCACTTAGGTTTAACCTTATACCTAGTGTCAAGGGTGATATTTGGCTTAGTGTTATGTGACCTGTTACCATTTATAGGATCAGCAGAATGTGTATAACGACCTCATTAGTCTAGTGCCTGCTGGTGAGTCTTCTTGCTCGAAAATCATTTCTTTTTTTAGTCGAGTAATATTTACTGAAGATCTGACGCATAATGTAGCATACATTATGCGTCTAGATAAGAACTAGTTCGGTGTAGTCCAGTAAAAGAATACGGGGAAGAATTTGGGTGAAGACTTGCCAAGCAATTGCTCCATGTAGAGTACTGGTATTCAGCTGGATCTGGCTAAACTGAAAGTCGACCGTAATAATAATATAGTTGGGAGAAGGCTAGGCTGTTGATGATGACATAATGAAGACTGGCTTTACCAAGAACGGGACAGTGTTGGTTACATAAAGAAACTTGATGGGAAATGGTTACTGCAATGTGTGGAGGTTTACAACACTATTTGCCAAAATAAATGTAATGAAAACAGACGGACGACTCTGAAAGTGGTTGTAATTTCAACAAAATTCTACTCGAAACAAGACAATACTGTCGGCAGTAGAACATACAGTACCTAGCACTATTCCTTTTAACGAGTTCTTTCCAGGAACCTCTACTACTACAGAAAATTACATCGCAAAATTAACTAGCACTATAACTCTCTCAAAGACACTACCTTACAACCCTTACATGCGAGAGCACATCCCTACAATCGAACTTAACTAATCACATCTTCGCATTAGCACAGACAGCCCTCAGACCGCAGAGGGGGGTGAACGACGAGGAGGACGGTGATATGGAGGGGGGGTGTTCGCTTTGAGTTAACACCTCACTGCTCGATTATACGAATGCGAGTTATTCGACGGTAGTAAAGCAGACACGGTAATGACGGGTCGTAATGAGGTGGGATTCGTAATGATATTACTCGTGTTTTTTTGGGGTTGGATGGGAGAGAGTATGGATTTTTCTAGGATTTACAGAGAAAGGAGAAATGTAGGTGTGCTTCATCCATGTTCATACATGCGCCCGTTGAGAGTCGGTTGTGGGTATCTACTGTTTCGATTAATAAGAAGGTCTCAAGTTTAAAGTTAGTTATTGCTTTGAGTGACTTGATGGTGAAACTGTCTTAGTTCGTGGCAAAAATACTGGTTATACTTGGAGAAGTGATTGTTTTGTTGGGCATTTCTTTCAACATTACGACTTTCTTTCAACATTATGTCATAGCTTCTTGTACAGTCTCCCCAGTGACATTCGAATCTTATAGCATATCTCATAATATCAGAGGTAGCAAGTTATTGATTGGTTGAAAATAATGCCCCTGTCAATAATTTCTCCGTTTCTTTTATTAAGACCATCTCCTACACCTGAACAAAAGTTCGATCTCCATTGCACCACAAACCACAACACTCGGCCTCCTCAAAGTATATGTATGTTTAGCACAATGTTTGTTCATAATCGCGCAAATGACATTTGTGCAGGCGTCTGTCCCTTTGCAGCGATGGCGACGCGCGACGGTAATGAGCGCGATTGTAATTTTATACGGCCGGAGTTTAATGGTATGACTGGTGTTATATGTTTGATGTTTTTTATCATTTTATGTTGGGAGGTACATTTATAAGATCTATGTTTCGTACTACCAAGTTATTCTTGCATCAGTGGGAGCAAATCATCCAAGTCTGCTGTGTCATTTTGTAAACAAGATTTAAGTCGACATCATCATTCTCCTACTCAATTTATTTAGTGTCGGGGCAGCATATTCTTTTTCTCCCATAGTTAGTTTTATACCATCCAGTAACATGTCATCTCTTAGTCGTCATCTCAGGAGTCAACCCTTTCCAAGTTTCCAGCCATAATAACTTTTACAATTTAGGGATGCGCCACATCTAGCAAAACGAAATCGCACTTTTCCATGCTTCTTTGCTTTTCTGTCATATATTTGAGCTAGAAGCAGAGCATGCTGCCGACCGCATCGTCGATGCTGCCGCGTGCGATGGCATTCCCACTGAGGTTTAACCCTTTTTTAACCGACTTTCTTCAAAAAGGAGGAGATTCTCAATTCGGTTGTATTTTTTTATTGTTTTTTTTTTTAATGTTTGTTACCTCAGAACTCCGTCATTTGTAAACCGATTTAAAAAATCTTTTTTCATCTGAAAGGATATGCTTCCCGATTAGTTCCATAGAAATTTCATCGAAATCGGTTTAGGAATTTGGTGGTTTTCCTTACGTTAATTGTCACATCACGCAACGTCGCGTGATACTTGCTAGTTAAATTTGACACTTCCCGATTTCTGATTGAGCTGAAATTTTGCACGCAATTGTATATCGCGAGACAATTCAATATTATGATGACATGGAGCTGATCTGATGATGGAGCTGGAAGGTGGCCATACGAGCTCTGTAATAAAACGACGCAACGCCGTCGAGTTTGGACTCGTTTGATTTGTCTTGACAAGTACTGTAGTCCTAAATGGTACCCAGGGTCTTGTGATGGAGCTGGAAGATGGTCACAGGTAGTCCGTAATAAAATGACACAATCCGATCGAATTTGGGCTCGTATGATTCGTCTTGAAGAGTACTTTGGTCCTAAATGGTATCCAGTGTCTGATGATGGAGCTGGACGGTGGAGTTTGGGCTCGTATGATTCGTCTTGACGAGTACTTTAACTAACTTCTAGTTACAATGTAAAAACTAATTCATGACAAGAATTTGTGTGGTATACTACAACTAAAAAGGGTAGAATAAAAAAAACTTTCTGCGAAAACAAAACCGACTTCTAAAAAAAACACTAAAAAGGTGCCAGACTTTTACTGACTAAAACCCATCCATGTTCCTTCTTTTGCCCTTTGTGTTCCAGGGCCGCGGTATCTCTTTCGAACATTCCCGCAACCCTGGCAGTGAGGTTTAACCCTTAGCCATCGTTAATTTGGTCTACCTTATGACTGTTACAATGTAGAAATATTATTTCAACACTACGCCCGCCGTCACTTCGTGTAAATACAAATAATTCGTGTTTTCTGGTTTTTATAAATATGTATGATAGTGTTTATGGTGTATATGTTATGGGTCTTTGTTACCTGAAACATATGACATATTATTATTATATCATTATTATATTACTTATTTGATATGAAAATAATACTTTCGTACATTGGACAACTTTTTTATCGCGCATTACTGGAAAAAATATACCTATTAGTATTGGTGCATATTTTCGGATTATTTTAGTACTAGTTTTGTTAAAGATGTGTGTAACACAACCCTTAACGAAGCCATCAACCAAGCATTCTGTACATCAAATGAAACTTTACGCAAAACTTATTGTTGGTTTTTTTTTTTTTTTTTTGGATTATAAATCAAGTTTTACGGTAGGACTCAATGTAACACACTCAAATCTAGAGAAAAAGTTGGAACTTTGACCACTAATATCTCCATAACTAGAAGGTTCTCTGGTATGGCCTAGAACAAAAAATGATCGCAATGACGGGGAGAACAAGTGCCTTTCGGCTTCTTTAAGTTTCTTGTTACACGATTTAGAATAGGATTAATTGATTAATACCCTATTACTCCCATCTTCCACCTCAAAATTATTTATTGATAAACAAACCAAAATCCTCTGAAACACATCATTATATTGAGTAACACCTGTCGTCCTTCCCAAGCGACAACACACTCATTACGCGAGGGTTAAGTCATTTCCATCGCCGAAGTCCGTGAACTGTCGCAGGAGAGAGAGTTGACAAATAACCGGATGACGTTTTCATGTAATATGATGGTATTGTAGACTGTGGTTATTAGGATTTATTGGTGGGCTATGGGGTCGGTGTTAAGCCAGGTTTTAGTAGTACGTTTATGGTGTTCATTTTGTTATGGTTGTAATGTAAAGGGATTTGCATGTTAGATTAGGAGGGATAAGGCTCCGTGGTGTAAAATGGGTATGATTTGGAGAGTCAAAACGCAACGCTTGTATTTTGAAATTTTAGTCACAATACCCAGAAAAGGTTGGATTCCATTTTTTGGAAATGTTTGGATTCACGAGTTTGCATTTTCCATCATAGAAAAGGCTGAGCAAATACTGAATAAAAGATACAAGTCTATAGATGCCAACTGTTTTCGTATTGTGCTATTAGCTACTACAATCTCTCTTCTCTCTCTCCATGTTACCATGACAGCCTTTACAAAGTGACATTATATCAGCGATAACAGGAGTGAAAATGACAAAAATGCATTATATTACAAAACTACAGAAAAGTTTTATCAATCCGGTTGAAAGTCACTGTAGAATTTCGAATTGCTTTAAAAAAATACCTCTTGTCTAGGCCTTCTTATCCGCCATCACACACGACCTGACCCTGCGGCAATCCAATCTATAATAAAGTCACATTAACTAAAGAAACGGCCGCCCACTCCCGCGCAGCCTGTTGACTGATCGCTTCCGACTCACGCATGCGCCCGCGTCGCGTGTACGACTGTTGGCCAATCAATACGGGAAATGTTGCCATACCGCTGATAACGATAGATACCAACCATTAGTTATGCGTAATTGGGAGGGTTAATTGAATTAAGGTGTGGGTAGCTATAGTTTCATTTCGGGCTATTTGGACATTTTGCCTGTGAGGTGGATGTTCAGCCCGGAATCACACACTGCTGCGTATAGGCCGCCCCTTTCTTCTTACTCACCGTGCCTCCACCATCCAAGTGTTTCCTCACTTGGACGTGACTTGGAAGATATCGCCAACCCATCGCGCTTTTAGACGGCTCTTATATCTTTGGCTTAGCTTAACCCTAGCCACCATTCCAACAAAGATTTGCTACATCGGCCATCTCCGCTTCTAGCTAGATGCCCTATTCTGTAACAGGTTTTAAATCAGTATGCCAATTGCCTAAGTTCTCTTCTGAACTTGTACCTAATCATCAAGAACTATTAATTGCGAATTGCTCAGACTGTGTTGAGCGCTGCTGCTGAGCATTAGGTCCTTGTTCGATCCCCAGGGAGGGAAAGTGCTATTAGGTTTCTCGATTAGAAAGTAAGAAGTAAACTAGGCTGCTGCCCGGACTCTGGATTTGTACCCAGCTGATGGCAATAGGCTCGTCCCCTGTTACATAGACTTAAAAACATAACTAGCAAATGTGGGCCCTACAGGATCACTTCTACCTAACCTTTCGGGATTACCGTGGTGAAGGGTCGTGGTTTAAAAAAATAAAATCAGACAGCAAAGTAATAGCCATAGCTGAAATGACGGCTCATTAAGGAACGAATTAGCATTTAAATATATCCACTCACAGTCGTTAAGTTTAATAATTAACTAACAAAGTAATTAATACCAGATCGATGGCCGTATTACCCGTTATTGTAATAGAACTCGAACTCAAATACCAGTCAATAGTTCAATACTCTATTACTTTGGCTTCATAATTTCGATAATAGCCACATCCCTGCCAACCCAACTTGTATAATAGGCGTGCGGTCCGGTATCAACTGTAAACAATCTATTTAATTTGAATAATAACAGCTGGAAACATAATCTAGCTAACTCGTAATTACTGACTTAGGGTTGTCGCAAACTATCTAGGTGCGTTAAAAGTTATCTTGATATGTTTCTGTGACTGCAGTATCTTATGCCCGTTTGCAGTGAAACTAACTGAAGCCTAATGCCGGCTAAAACCCCACTGTTGAATTTTCAACCCTTGACACATCGCCGAGAAATTATATTTCAACATTATGCATGCATTTAGATGTCGCTTAATTTTAATGAAAACGAGCAACAGTGAATAGGCCACGTTGTTGCTTGTCTAATCTAATACGTTGCAGAGTAACATGTTAAGATAATTTGTACGGAAATATCAAAGCTGAGACAGCGATTTCAGTGCATTTTAGGGGTATAGGTACCAAGACGATAGTACCTACCAAGACGATATGCAACACTTAATGGATCGCTCATGCATTGCCGGACTTGTTAAGAGGCATTAGCCGCTTTGATTTAATTTCGCAATTCCTGTTATGCACCAGAAATTGGAAATAGATAAAGAACGGTGAATGTAAACATTAGTAGAAATCCGGTATACCCTAGAAGCAAACATTTAAAGACATGCGACCTCCTCCAACCCAAACTGGGCCCGCATGGTGGATTACAGTCCACACCCACTGTCAAGTGGAGCCCTGAGTCATAGTCGTGGGAATATTATAGGCTTCTTAGGCTTATCAGAATTCGTACTCAGAACTAACTCGTTCATTATTTACTTTTGTCTAAAACACCTACAAAAAACGACACTAACTTGATTACCTGCGTCAATACCTTCAATACTCCTCCATCAACTAACTACCACCCCTAATTACAGCATCGATCGCGAACTTGATTACAAGTTAATTGGCTGCCCACAAAGGCGGTCGCACACCGTCCGACTACGCGACTGCTAATGACGACTAATCGCAGCGTCCGGACACGTGCGTCACGAGTGCCCCAGGCGTTGCGATTAATTGAAATCATGTAATTTGAGCTGTGTATGAAGCGTAATGCCTTGTTTGTTTATTGGTTGCGGATGATATAAATCGCTGCGATCAATTTATGGCTGCGACCGTCTAGTAGAGGCTTTAGTGGTTTTATTTGATGGGTTGTTTTTTGTCGCGTCGCGTCGTTGGACGTGCGGTAGTCTTGATGTCTGGGGGGATTTCTGTGTATAATACTGTAGATGTGTATTTGTTACTAGGTAATTCTCATTACTACGATTGAGGTATCAGATTCACATCGAGTGTCTTCTGAACTTTAAACCACAGGTAGATTTTCATACTAGTTTTTATAATGTAATTTGACGATGACTTCTAAGATATTCATTTCAATCTTCATCATCAGTCTCTTTCAGTTCAAAACATCTGTAGCCGCAGGACATCGTAAGGAAATCGGCAAGCTGTAAAATTCGAAGACTTGTGGCATCCAACTACCCTTACTGGGCCCACACGGTGGATAAAGGCCCACACCCTTATCGTAGAGAAGAGGCTTGCGTCCCAGCGGTGTCAACGACATAGGCTGTTTTTGTATATGGCGTAGACAGGATAAATAAATGTAGCCAGATAAATAACTAACATGGACTAAATAAATACCTGTAATCGAGAAACATATTTACTGCATAAACCTCATGTATCAATACGTTAGTAATTAACCGGTACATTCGTTTAATTTGTTTAAGTAAATAAATAAACTGCCATAATTTATTTAATATCTGTCAGTGATCACCGTTGCGAATGGACTGCGTTCGAAAAATAATTGCGTGCTAGGGTTGTTGCGATCATAAAACATATTTTTATTCAAAATCATTTTTATTTCTTAATTTTGAAAAGGCCACTTGCTTTCTGTATAATCGGGTTAGGAGAGAAAGCATCGTAAGGAAACAGGCAGGCAAGTACTAGACCCAAAATTCCGAAAAAATAATGACACACATGACCACACTCGCACTGGGCCCGGGTGGATTATGAACACCCTCTCCTATAGAACCGAGAGTTTTTGGCTTATTTTGCACGTTGCTTATGTTATTGTGCACAATGTCAGCTGATATGTTGTACTGGTTTAAACGTACTTAGTGAAAAGTGTTTCCCGTACAACCCAAACCAAGTTTTTACATTTTGAAAATGTCGTGTAGGGCAGGTTTACTTTTATTAATACGGATCCCAACTAGTGGTATAGAATATTATCAGCACGTCTACAAATGACTTATTATTAACCATTCATGCTAGCACTCGATTTAAAAACCCCTAAATTCGTAATAGTCCGAAACGGCACGCAAGAGCATAGTGGAGACAGCCCATTCATTTCGACGAGCAGAGCTTCATTCATTTCAACAAAATTTTCTCAAAACAAGAACATACCAAGTACAAAGCCTGAAATATTACAAAATACTGAGAAAAGCCACAGAATGGCGTGGAGTTTTTACGGTGAACTCAATTAGGTGAGTTTACGACATTTTTTAGTTTATTTCAGTGAGACCACACGCGTTTACCGCTGTAAAGCTATTTACATGTTTTACTGTTTCGTTACTTCACGCTGGTTTTCAGTGGAGGCGGAGAAACTAGGTGGAGGCAATGCTGGATCTTGCACTCTGTTACAAGTGAATAGCGATCAGCCCCGACTCGCTGTGCAACTGAATAAGACATAGTATACATTTCTACCATATCATAACATAACATACCGTCTGTAATCCGCGAAAGATTCGGCAGAGGTTTATCCGGTTATGTTTAACTTCCATGGGGGGCGAGCTTATTGCTATCAATGAGGCACAAATTTGACTACGTCTGGGAATCGAACCCAGGGTTTCCTGCTCTGCTCTGCTGTGGGAGACGTCTACCATTAAGGCAATTATAAAATAAAGATTGCTTCTAAGAAAAATAAGAGTAAGTAGATTGTTTTTTCCCGAGAATAATGAAACCAAGAGATTTGTTTTGTTAATAAAAACAAATCTTCCTTAGTAACAGCTTATAAGAACTAAGCCTTCGAAATATTCCACGAAGAAGCTAGGATAGCTTACTAAAATAGCTTATCTATTTCTAAAGTAAGTTATGAAAATCTTAAGGTCTATTAAAACTGATGCGAAACACAGAACTTGTACAGAAACACAGTTTTTTATGGTTATTGCTAAACAATTTTGTGGTATAGAATGGCGAGGCGCGAAAATTTGTATACTGTCACATGAATATTAAACTCCCGGTTTTATCGATTTGTAACGTTATTGGACAAATTTTGTTAAAACTAGGGTTGTCAAATTTCGGCGAACTTTTTTGTTTTTTATTTACACATCATATCTATGAATGGATTTGTCAATATCTGTGGTCAAGTGAGATGGGATTGTAGGTAATAAGTTTATTTGCGTAATGTTGTATTAAACCGACGAAAAAGTAAGTGGTTCTCATCGCCCCTGGCTGGAGGCCTTAAATTCTAGGCATCCTCAGGGATAGACCGGTTAAGCAGTAGCCAACCTCAGAGGCTGAACTGCGAGATGCAATCTACGAAAAAAAAAAAAAGAAAAAAAGTGGTTCTCATGTTGACGTATAAATATTTTTGGATCTTCCGAACATTTGTTTTCATTCGCTAATGTCTCAAACAAATAAAATTATTTAAGATTCTTGTGGCAACTACTAATTTCTTAGACGACTGTTCGTTCATCTCAAAACCAACATGAATAGTAGAAAATATTTCTAAAAGCAGCCATAGGTAGGTATAACCGTATAAATCATGTTAGAATGTTACCGAGATATTCCTCCTTTCTGGGACAAAAGGAGGGTCATCAAAATCAACCTTAAAATACTTCCTTATCGTCTCTCTTAGGAACCGCAACACTTACCTACCTAACAATAAACGTATCACCAAAGCGAAGCGTCAAAGCGTTATCGCAAACGTTATAACATAATAGTTATAACGTTATTCCGCCGATAACGTTATTCCTTTTGTTACAGTTACGATACGCGAGAAATTAACTGTTCCCGGGGGTTCCGTACTTCTATATAATATTGTATGTTATATTATCCTTATTGTGTCTTCTCAACGATATCGGAAAATTGGATATTCGAAGTTTGTGAATATAATTCGGTTTCATTTACTATTGTTTCTGTTATTGTCAAGGATTCGGAAAATAACTATTGCCAATATCTTAGGACTTCAATCTTTGATATCTTTTGTTCTATACAAGAGTTTTAATGGAAATAGTTGAACAATGTTATAACGACTATTATTAATTAACTAATATTCTGATTTCAAAGAGCTTTTTGTAAAGAATATTACTTTCTAAGTTTTTCAGTAGGTATTTATTTCTAACTTAGATTTGAAAGGATAGAAAATAAGACGTATTAGTCATTAAAAAGCAGAATCTAGATTTTTATTTAAGTCTTATTAATATAAACTTTCTATTTTCCAAGTCGTTGTTCAACTAATTTAAAATGTGTGTACATTTGAACGTTGCCTCAGGCAATGTACTAACGTCGAAGTTACTTAAATCAAATGCATCCAAAACAAAAAAGCATGAATGCCTCATTTCATTCAAGCATGATAATCATACTGATAAAAAAATGCATTAAATCTTTATTATCTTCCCTCCCTTTCTAACCTCAACATTTACCAATCTATCCATCTCCTTCTCAAAAGTTGCAGCACAACTGGGAATTCCGACACTTTCACCATTGACCCCTGCGCTGTCGGTCATTTGTCAAAACGTCTAGATACTCATGTCTCCATTATGGCGCCATTGTGGAGGATACCCGTTCTTATTGCGGGTAATCGCTTGTAATATAAACATCTAATGATATTAGTTACACCTCGTTAGCTTATTGATACACGGGATTTGAAGACGAAATTAGTGAATTTGAAAGTTAGTTTTGATTTTTTGGTGTTCCGTATATTTTTTTGAAACCTTGCCCATAGTTAAATTACCAGCCAGTAGTTTGTATTTCTGAACATAACATGAAACTTATAGGTACAGTAGCATTAAACCTTATTTTTTAAACTATTCATAGAATAGTACATTTTGATGCAAGTGTGTGAAGTTTGTCATTGCACTCACGGCGAGATTGAGGTCCGGACACCGTGTCATATGAAGCCGAGAGCGCAATGCTCACGCGTATCAAACGACCACACGCTTGCAACAAAGTTTTCTCCATTTTCACTGTTGAATTTTAATTCGCCTATTATTTTTACGTTCCCTGCACTTGGACTCGACCCTTGGGTCGGCTTCCAATCTAACCAGATGCACTTGAATACCAGTACTTATATTAGATGGAGCGACTGCCTATCTGACTTCCACAACCCAGTTAGTTCTGAGTAATATGATACCCTTGGTAAGCCTGGTTGTCAGACTTTCGGGCCACTGACTACCTGTAACCTGTAACTACCGTCACAGATCTGCAAATGACAGCCGGGGCCAACGGCATATAGCGTGCTCCCCGAGGCGCGGAGGAAACTCGGTATGTAAAAATGCAATAACAGAACCCAATTAATTTGAAGTTGCCGCCGCTAATTTTCGACTGATTACAACATCCGCTAATAAATATAGAACGTTTATTAAATTGATCTGTAAATTATTGATGTTTGCATTTGCAGTGAAAGTTACATAGACAACTTTTTACAGGTACCTACTTATAGACTAGACATAATTAGCGTCTATCAAAAGTTAATCGTGATTCCGAGCCATTGATTTAGAAAAGAATTGGCATAGAAAGTTCGCCTTCAACTTCAGACATTTACCTATGCCTAAATGGAGACTCCTCGACATGCAATGTAAGCCAAAATGATATGAAATAAACTTTTTTTTTTTATAGAAAGTTGCAGTTGCTATAATATGTGTACTGAAATAGAACCTCCCCCTCTTTGCTTTCTAAAAATATAATCCTTGCACCTGACATGTCCATTGGCAAATATGTCGATCTTCCCTACAAGATTTTTGTCCTATTTGCCGCTTCAGGGAATGTTTTTTTTTAATCCTCTCTTTATGCTCACTTTCATATTATACACATTACCTTTAATTATAAGGAACTCTTGTAGAGGAGCTTGGCTATATAACAACAGCGGCTCGGATCAATCTTCTGGTTAAACCGCGCTTGCCTAGGTTGGTTTGTGGATGGGTGATCACTCATTACATGCCGAGTTTCCTCCGTGCCTCGGAAACCACGTTAAGCCGTTGGCACTGGCTGTCATTTGTAGATCTTTAACTGTCGTTAGAGGTAGTCAGTGGCCCAAAAGTCTGACAACCAGTCTTACGCAAAGGTATCGTATTACCAAGAACCAACTGGGTTGTGGAGGTCAGATAGGCAGTCGCTCCATATAAAATACTGGAATTTAGCTGCATCCGGTTAGACTGGAAGCTGAGCCCAACAAAGTTGGTAAAAGGCTAGGCAGATGATAATGCCCTCTTGTGCATTTCGTGCTTCTAGGCCTTTCTAGTCCATTTTTGGTCTAGGTTGTGCAATGTTTGTCTGTAAATTTACGTTTTATATCCTTTGAGTACTAAATTTTATCAAACACCTCTTTTAAAACCATGCGCCAGCCCTAACGATCAGAAAGATCGATCGACCACGAAAAGCTGAATCAGTTCAGCGCAATCAATTGAAACAATTTGAGCATTAAATACGACAGCACGCCGATACGCTACGCCAGTACGCCGGTATCGGTATGCCGCAACCGCAGTGATTGATAACAGTACGCCGGCGAAATGGAATATCAATTGTATTCAAATCAATGTTATGTTGGCATGAGATTGATACGGGAATAAAATACAATGTTTCAGGAGGTCTACTCTCTAAGTCCGTCCACGAAAATACGGGCCCGTCCGAACGTAGTCCGTAAATACGGAGTAAACCCTACTCCCGATTGATTACGGATTCATGAGTTTCGAACGGAATCATAGACAATATTCGTGAACGAATGATGCACGGCGATAGAGTTGCGCTATTTTACCGGTCGATTACCGGTTTATTTACTACGTGGTTTTCAAGTTTTTATACAAAAATCATTATTGTTATTGTAAAAAAAAATCCACATTTTTAACAATATACTTTTTATCATGCCTTATTAATATAGAATTGAACTATTTTTGCCATTTTTGTCCGAATTGTGGCTTTATCTTGTTAATTCCTTTGCCTTTCTTTCTTTTGACATCAATAATATCAAATGAAATGTCAGTTTGTTATTTACATTAAATATATATATACATAATTCGCATTATCAATACAACGCGGGATTCTTCCGTAATAAATTGTAATAGTAAAATACCCTCAACCACTCCAGCAGCAACTCATGCGCTCAAATAGAGGCACTCTTCAGTTTTATGAGTGAGAACAACGGCTTGCAAAACATCAGTGGCATTCGAAGTAAGTTCAAAGTTCGTTGCCACCGGTAACAAGCCGAGGACAGGCTGATGAAGAAGACTGAAGTGTGGAAAGGAAGAAGAGGAAGCCTGCTAGCGATCAGTCCGGTACCACATTGACAGATCCGAACATGTTGCTGCGTCCCGCTATTCCATGTTCCATCGTCGCAGCTGTACGCGTACCGTCTACATCACACCACGACGCCAGAGGTGGTCGAAATATAAGGAGCAAGACCAAGTTCACCCTGAGAGTGGACTCGCTCCACAAGATTACCTTCAAGTCTTTTATGGTACGGGTTCCAACACACATCTCTCGACTTCTATGAAGGAATTTTGGCCGCAGGGTGTTGTGTATCAGTGTTTTCGCAGAAGTCTATATGACACCTCAACTCAGTGCAATATGTGGCCGACCAAACATAGTTATTAACATAGTTAACCCTGTCGTTCATCATCATCTCTCCTCCTTCGTTTCCCTCCTCACTCCTCAAGTCGGAATGATGGTTCCTTTACTGTTCGGGCTGTGCACCTTTGGAATTCGCTTCCACACTCCTTGCGGGATAGCCCTTCGTTAGATGTGTTCAAGAAAAGAATAAAGGAACATTTCCTGTCAACAGGATAATAGTATATATATAGTATTTTGTGTATCTATCTATATATATATGTATTACGTTTATTATATTTTATGTATTAGTTTAGTAAAAATAAGTAAATTTAAGTTTTAAAATGTTCATTTGTGCACATAGGTTTATCGTCATTCGCAAATCTCACAATCAAACGTAAGGTTTGCTGTAAGAAAACCCAATTCTGGGTTAAGCTCGCCGTTGTACATAAGTTATATATTGTAATTTTGTGTGTCCTACTTTTATATTTTGTGTGCAATAAACAATAGGAATTAAGAAGAATTAATAGTTTTTTTGTAAATGTGTTTGATATTATGTATTATAATAGCTTAATATTGTACTTAAAAGATTATTTTGTGTATTGTATCAATGAGTCTTCGATGCCTGAAAATAAAAGTGATTGATCGATTGAAACTAAGTTCTTAGCAACAATTTATGACTGCAATAGATAAATAAAAGGGAATATGTTTTATTAGTGTATTGTTGATTGTATTTTTATTCTTTAATATTAATTTAAAATATTAAATTGATTGGTGCCAAATAAAAAAAAACATTCTTTTAAAAACATTATCTTTACTTTTATCACAATCTTCCTGTAAGCAAAATAAACAGTTTGTAAAATGTTTATTTTGACGTCACTGCTAAGGCTCACTGCACCTTGGTAGCTCCCGCGGGCTTGCTGCTCTCAACAATTGAGAGCAGCAAGGATCTTCAAGTAAACAAAAACAAATTGGTAACACAACGCAATAATTTGCAGAATCTTCAATATCGTTAGCAGTTATTATATATTATGATGCTCTGTGTCTTAGTCCTTGATTCTTGGATCAAACCATTGTCCACTTTCATTCTGGGACCAACACGATTTCGTCGCTTGTAAATAGATCCTCACAAAAATCTTCAAATGATTCCCGTGTGAGGGCCCTTTCAACTCCACTTCGGGAATAGGTACTCGCCAACCGAAAGTTTTGGCGCAAATAGAATCAGTGTCACCTCCGCTCTTCTTGTAGAGCTTCTTCAGTTCTTCGAGCATGAAAAAAGCAGCCATTGTAGAGATTTTCTAAAAAAAACGTATTTTTCGTAGACAGCACGATAACTATTTTGTTGTCGTTTCAAATGACATAACAATCCGTCCTAAAAAGTGTCAAACTCCTCTTTACGGACGGGCAAAAACACATCGGGAGTAGGGACAACTGTCAAATTGAGTTGTAATTCATTCTTAGTTCGGGCCTCGAACGAATCGTATGTCCGTAGGTGTTAGGGAGTAGGAAACGCCCGTATCTTCGGCCGAAATTACGGGTTTCGTGCTTAGAGAGTAGACCCCCAGATCAACTTGGCAAAAAAGAGCTAAGCGTCAAAACAGTGGCTATCGCTTTCAAAGTGTTTCGTATCTAAGGACTTTTAACAAGATGGGCATTTAGCTGGTTGGATTGCGACTGCGGAGCATGAGGTCCTGGGTTCGATTCCCAGGTCGGGCAAAGTGTTATTGGGTTTTTTCCATCAGGGATTTGTCAGTAGCAGCCACGGAGTCTGGATTTGTGCCCAGACGATGACAATAGGCTCGCCGCTATGGGACTTAAACATAACTGGCGAAATGTGGCTGCACCATTAGGTACACCTCTGCCTAACCCTTCGGGGAGTACAGGCGTGAGGGGGTATGATGCGGGCCTGTGGATGGTGAGCTATGGGCTAGCTCGCCGTCCGTCCGTCTTATGACGACAGGCCGTGTCGACGGCGCGTTCGTGTTCCACGCGCGCCTCAAAGAGATGCCAGCAAACAGGAAGGGGTCCGTAAGGGCCGACGCCTGCCAGGGTTGCGGGACTGTTCGAAAGAGATACCGCGGCCCTGGAACACAAAGGGCAAAGGAAGGAACATGGATGGGTTCTAGTCAGTAAAAGTCTGACACTCCCTCCTGCTCAGCCCAGAGCGGGAGGGGTTATTTGATGATTACCCATCGGTAAAAAAAAGGGGGTATGATAAGTGTGCTAGTATCTTTTTAATTTGGAAGAATCGAAACATAGAGGCATGGATGGATATAGATTCATAATTATAGTAAAAAACTAGTTTTAATTTCCCTGCTGCAAACGCCGCTAGCCTTTCGTAATCAATATCCGTTAGCGAAATGCTTAAAGACGCTGTTAAAATATTTTAACTGACGTCGTTTCATACGTCGTCGTCGTGGGCGTTCGTCTGTATCTCCAGTAACAATTTTCCCACGCCTGCTCAATTCATCTTCAGTTTTGATACGAAACAATAAAATTCTCAATCTTGTGCACTCCATAGACAAGCTAGATAAATTAACACGTTTACGACGTCAACGTCGCGTTTCCGTTTCCATCCCGTGTCGGCACTCGGTCCGTCCTATCATCTGCCTAGCCTTTTCCCAACTATGTTAGGGTCGGCTTCCAGTCTAACCGGCTGCAGCTGAATACCAGTATTTTACATGGAGCGACTGTCTATCTGACCTCCATAACCTAGTTATTGGGCACGGTACCCTCTGGTAAGATTGGTTGTCACTGACGGGCTTCTGAAAACTCGTGTCAAAGATCTACTAATGACAGCCGGGACTAACGGCTTTACAAGCTTTCCGCGGCACGGGGAGAACTCGGTATGTAATGGAGTGTCACACATCCACGTACAAACCTCGGCAAGCACCGCTTAACCTTGAAGATCGATTATTTAGCCATGAGCCCCTTCCAAAGACAACACTAGAATGTGTTGGGTCCATCCCATTGCATCTAAAACAGATGTAGGAAAACGGTATTTTCTGATTTTGTTGAGTTTTAGTGTCTTGAGGCCTTAATGATTTCCTTTGTGTAACTAATTATATTGCTGCGGTGTCTTTTAAAGGTAAAACGTTTATGTTTAGTACTGTTTGTATTGAAGGCTGTTTAATGTTCCAGCCACTTGAAATAGATTAGTTTCTTTAGCAGCTCATAACAATAAACTTAATTACTTGTGGAGTTAAGCAGTTAAGCTGTCAGCTCCAGTTTGCATTCTAATAGCCTTTACAAGTGTTTACGGTAGTGAGCCTGAAATATGGCTGAAAACATCATCGGTTTAGTTGAAGGGAGTTTGAGTGCACATCATTCTGCTATGGCCGGAGTTTTAAAAGCTGGAACATGGGTGTTTTTCTTTGATCCGGATCGGAGCGGTCTTTTGATGTGACGGTGCCTCCTTCCACTCGCTGAGGGTGATCCTGATCACCGAGGAGGTTTTAGTGTGATAACAATCTCGCACTCCCCGGTCTTATACTCCTGTAAATAAACAAAGGTGCACTTCGATAACTCCATCTGGTATTTTATTACCTGTGCTCTTGAGGATGTTATCACTCTCTTTTCAGAACCCACCGAAAATGCTTTGCATTATAATGATAATGATTTTGTTCAGCATTAAAGCTTAAAGACAATCAAAGATCTGATCTCTATTTATGAAAGAAGAATATTTACACCCGTATACAAAGGGTCTAACAAGACCCTTAACGAAGCCGAACGTCACTTGTTCTCCCCGTCATTGCGATCATTTTTTTCTTCTAGACCACACCTGGGAACCTTCTGGTTACGGAGATATTGAGTGTCAAAGTTCCAACTTTTTCACAAGTTTTTTTTAAATACATATTTTTAATGTAAGATTTTTACTTTAAACATCTCCACGACCCCCATACTATTCAATCCATCCATCAGCACAACGTTTTGAGTCCGTTACATTGAGTCCTACCGTAAAACGTGATTTTTCACCCCAAAAATAAAAGTGGTTTCCGAGCAATATTTTTTGCGTCAAGTTACTTAGTTTGATGTAAGAACATAAGGCTTGGTTGACGGCTTCGTGAAGGGTCTTGTTACACCCTGTATTTACCAGTCAAAGTGAGTACCTACTTGATAAAAAATCATTATTTAATATATAATTTATATTCTGAAGATTATTAACTTATAATTGCTTAAAGTTAGAATTCTTAGCTTGCCAGTTTGACAGTTCTAACTTCGTTCTACTTTTTGTCTATTGCATAAAATTAAGCTCAAGTAATTACTTTAACTTGATTAAAGAAACGGGTGTATGAGTTTCTTCGCCTACATTTCCAAGAGAATGTCCACGTATAGGATCCAGATGCATTTTCCTTGCATCGAACACAAGTAAGTCACCGGCAAGTACTAAATCTATATAAAGCTTTCCCGCGCGCCTGTACTTTACGACCTCGTAAAGTCGCGCGTTCACCTGCGCTCGCGCAGACAGTCGCACACAGAGGTGTGCGTGTTCAACAGGGTTTTGTTTATTGGGCATTATAGTTTCTGTTCCTTGAGGAAATTGTTTATTAATTATTGGTGGTGATGACTTTTAGGTATTCCGCATGTTTTGTAATTTTTTTACTACTAGCAAACGTCACAAAAGAAACTTTTTTTTCTAAGGATTTTTTATACGGGGATATTAATCATTTTTTTAAATGAATTCCTATGTACAATTTGAGCAAAATATGTATTCTGCTTTTCAGTTAAGTCCAGTTCATGCCCAGCTTGATTACCTAATTGTAGTTCAGTGTACCTACAGTACCGTGTGAGGTATTTATTTTGTGGTACGATAAAAATCAAGCACCCCTTACCGTCCTTTTCCAAGATAAATCATATTCATTTCAACCTCCACCAAACCACGCTAGCTTTAAAACTCATAACTAACGAAATGACGATGTCTGCGATAGCATCAAACGTCGATTATCGCCGTAATCAGCGCGGTGCATAATGAAATTATCGCGTTAACACTTGCGAGTGCAACTGTACGTTAGCACTTGCGCGCGCGACTGTATGTTAGCACCTTGCCCACGCGCTGTGCCGACAAATAAACACTAGAGCAAGCTGGGGAGGTGGGGTCCAAGTGTGAGCGACTGGGGCAGTTATCAAAACCAGCCTTATTGTAACCAGAACAAAGACCAGTGTGATTTTGACTGTTATGCGAATTCGGGGGAGAAAACTGTGTCACAGCAAAGAGCATCGCATTCTATTCATTTAATAACAAATGTAATTAATATTTTTAGGGTTTCTATTAGATTTCAAAAATGATAACCCCATTTTAATCTGGAGGATGGATGTTTTGAATTTATGATTCTGAAGATGTTCCAAATTGTTTACACCATGCAGTTTTTATATATAAGGTACTCTTTGTGTCACTGGCTGATTAGCTATGCCTGCAGCCTGTCCAAAAAAGAAATGAATGAAACATAAATATTTAATGGCATCCGAAATTGTTTGATGAATAGCTATATTATGTGTATAGTATGTTGTGTCAATTTTATATAGATAGGAGGTTTGTATTGAATTTAGTCTGTCAGTTCAGTTCCATTTAACGCAAGACATTACGGTAAGGTAAAGAAAGCAAAAGCAAACGCAAGTGGCAATGCAAGCGGTTGCAATGAAAGCTACCTCCTCGCTATCACTGGCACCCCACACTAGTGCTGTACCACGTCGGACGCCACGCTCCGAATAGTAACGGTGTCCGAACTACACGCTATACACGGCCCTATCGCGTTACACTGACAATCGCCTACATCCTACATCACACCTCAAACCCTACGTGCGACTACGAGTGATACATCGACAATTCACGCGCAGCTTCCTTGAACAATAACTAATGCAGTTCACTGATCTACATGGTGATTGAGATAAAGGTTGAAGAATGACATTGACGGTGTTTTAGATTTAGTCAAAATATCTTATTTCTTTGGCCCATGACTACTGAGACACACTTTCCTCAACTATGTTGGGTCTCCAGTCTAACCGGATGCATCTGAATACCAGTATATTACATGGAGCGACTGCCTATCTGACCTCCACAACCCAGTTAGTACTGGGTAATACGATACACCTTCGTAAGACTGGTGACATTGAGACGCTAATGAGGTAAAATTAAAGAGAGAGATTAGAGGTTATATTACGTAGCCAATAGCCGCTATTGAAACTGATTTCTTTCTTAAATATAAATATTAAATTATAATTAACACTGTTAGGTACCCAGCGTAATAAATAGAGGTGCTGCCGTCGCTTTCAATTCCTGAATAAGCCAGCGGATCATTTCCAAAAAAGCTATTTAAGGCTCGTTTGACCTCTTTGTTCTATACTTTTTCGTAATTAATACTTTTGTGCTGAAGTTTCATCATCAAGCATGAAGCATCATCACAAATTATCTGTATACTTGGCTACTTAGTAGTTATAGTATCATATATCCGTTACCTTATAAGTTAATACTAATTAGTAATTACCTCTCGCCTATCCTTGTTCTCTCAAATGGCTTATTATCGTAATAACCGCCTATTATATAGATTGTGTTATGTGCGCCATAAGTCCATGATGACGGCTGGAAGGAACAATCGGCTGTGAGATCAAGTTCCTCGACTCGTAAGCGTGTAAAGTTGGATTGAAACATTTATGTCCGCAATTCACAGTTTAATTGAACGGGTGTCAATCAAGAAATGGCTAGGAAATCTTTTTGAGCACTCCAGCAACTTTAAGAGTTTTTCGTTTTTTAGAATTCACACTAGTCGACATTTTTCTCGTATGTTTTTTCAGTTAATATTGTAGACCAGCCCCAAATACACTTTACACTACCTTCCATTAAAAAGGTTACTAAAATTCTTTCTGTCGTTACAGTATTTCATAAATAGACAATTAGCGACTATGATCATGTGATGAGCTGTATCTGACTTTGGGTTACCACCCAAAATTTATACAGTTCCTTTTGAACTTTTGGCCTTAAGGTGGCCTTAAAGAAGAGTTAGTTAAGAAGGAAGCGCCAGGGTAGCTCGCCAAATATTCAATTTTTCTTACGCTTTTTTTACAACCTGACACTGGGGTGTATTGATGATTTTAATAATTTAATTCTACTACCACGTACGTGTTACGGTCACGAATCGTATTCTGTTCATCGTACAGCCTGACAACAACCTTCAAATTGCAAAAAAACGAAAATAAAAAAAATAAAAATTTCTCAGCCACCCTGGCGCTTCCCTCTTAACTAACTCTTCTTTAAGGCCACCTTAAGGCCAAAAGTTCAAAAGGAACTGTAAATTTTGGGTGGTCACCCAAAGTCAGATACAGCTCATCACATGATCATAGTCGCTAATTGTCTATTTATGAAATACTGTAACGACAGAAAGAATTTTAGTAACCTTTTTAATGGAAGGTAGTGTAAAGTGTATTTGGGGCTGGTCTACAATATTAACTGAAAAAACATACGAGAAAAATGTCGACTAGTGTGAATTCTAAAAAACGAAAAACTCTTAAAGTTGCTGGAGTGCTCAAAAAGATTTCCTAGCCATTTCTTGATTGACACCCGTTCAATTAAATTGTGAATTGCGCACATAAATGTTTCAATTCAACTTAACACGGTTACGAGTCGAGGAACTTGACCTTTTTTACTGAATAAAGGCAGAAATACCGCAGAAACATTTTCCTTTTATGTCAATTGAAATATTAATAAACTGCACCCTCCCAATACTCAATTCTCAAATCCCTCAGTGTAGACTTAACCCCGGAGCACACAGTAGTAAAACACACATAATTTACCTCTGTCTGTCTGCAGCCTGTGTACACACGGCCTAACGAAGCCGTGACTCGATTTCCTAACAGTGAGCACCTTAATCCAGTTACCGTTGGATTTCCCAAAGAAAAGAGGATTTTTTGAAGTTTTAATGTACTGTCGGAATGTGATGTAAATACGCAGTTCCTTTCTAAACGTTTGTAGAAAAGACTAGCTAGAGAAACGATATTAGCAATGACTGTAAGCGCTCTTTACAGAATTTCAATTTTTTGGAACAAGTCTCACACAGCTAAAACATACTCAATTAATTCACTCACTGATCAAGAAAATATTTACTCAAGTAACTCGCAATGTGGGTGTGTACTAATTGGTACACCTCTACCTAACCCTTCGCGTATTACAGGCGCGATGGTATGTTATATTCAGAAACTTCAGACCGGCACCTGATAAGGTCCGTTACTTATGTTTTATTAGCTTTTACTCGCGGCTTCGCTCGCCTTAATTTAGAATTTGGCAATAAATTTGGGTTGTAAGAACGCTATTGTTGTTTTCCTCGGGAACAGAACTTTTTTTTTTCAGGATAAAGGTACCCTATGTCCGTTTCTGTACACCTTTTTTTTTCGGTTAGGAAATCATCAAATAAGCGGGAGCGGTCCCGCTCTGGGCTGAGCAGGAGGGAGTGTCAGACTTTTACTGACTAAAACCCATCCATGTTCCTTCCTTTGCCCTTTGTGTTCCAGGGCCGCGGTATCTCTTTCGAACGGTACCGCAACCCTGGCAGGCATCGGTCCTTTCGGACCCCTTCCTGTTTGCTGACATCTCTCTGAGGCGCGCGTGGAACACGAACGCGCCGTCGACACGGCCTGTCGTCATAAGACGGACAGACGGCGAGCTAGCCCATAGCTCACCGTCCACAGGGTTTCTGTATACCTGACAACGTATATGCAAAATTTCAGGATGATCGGTTTAGTGGTTTAGGCATTAACGGGTAACAAACAAACTAACTATCGCATTTATAATATTAGTCAGGATTAGGATTTCTGTAAACAATAATTATAAAATGTATTTTTAAACAAATGAAACAATATCTGATATTATTGGCATGTGGTTGATATTATTTACAATCAGATTTTCCCTAAAAGAAGATCTCGCTATTTATTCAGGCACAACACAATACCAATATTGAACACTCAATATTCGTTGACAAACAACATAGCTACTCGTCAAATCTTATAAGTTATAATCACAAGTAAGTTCCTTTCACTTTTATTTTGCCTTTTTGCACTACGCAGCAGCAGTGACTTTTGTTTTCGTTGTTATAAGGTTCATGTTAGAGGCAAACTTGAAGCCGCCATGTTTGCCCCAGGTCCCCGACGGGTTTAATATCGACTGGTCATAGTGAGGGTAGTTGTGTAAAAATACGGAGGGAGCCTGAGGGCAGGTGGAGGGATCAGGGGATTATGTCGCACCGTTAACTACTGTTAGACGAAAAATGGAAGATTAGTGACTACACGCCAGTCATAACATCGGAAAATGGAATGGATTTTGATTTTATTAGCAGCGTTTTATGTTTTCCACTAAGTATTTCACCTTATTCGACTTGTAATGATGATGGAAAACACAAGTAATGTACAGTCGCCAGCGCATCAAATCACCACAAACTGAAATTTTCTCATTCGATTTTGAACATAACATAACATTTTACGGTTAACAATCATTTAGAAAAAAAATACAGTTTGCGGTAATTTGTGTGCTGGCGAGTGTACTATATTGTCAATCCTGAAAATCTGTGTAAAAATACGAAGCGCTTTGTGAGCGATTTTGAATATCTTAGAGCGTGTAGTTCTAAAAAAATAACGAAATGTGAACACAAAACACTTACGCAAACATCAACAAATTGATATTTATATAATGTTTGTTTTTTCACTGAAATCTACCCAACAATTAAATGTACACACCAAAACCGTAAACAGTAGCATAATTACGATACTTTCAAAATAATCGTTTAAAAAGACTGTTTATTTAACAAGCCCGTTTCCAAAGCCATTAGAATTAAACCAAAACGTAACGTTCTGAAAGCAAACTCAAAATCGTGGGTTTTTATAAAAAAAAGCATGTAATCACATGATTCCAAGGAATCGGAAATGCGGATATGAATGTAATGATATTTGCTCTGTCTGTGTGTGTGGGGCAAGTTGGAAACTTACAGCGGTTTTGGAAATTGTCTGTTTGTATGTTGTTTCACATTTATTATGATACAGTCCGTAATGTGTTTCGAGACATCATCGTCATTCTCGGGGTCGGCGCAGCATGTTTTCTTCTTCCATACTTCTCTATTACTCGTCATCTCAGCATTCACCTTCTTTCTAGTGTTTTGAGACATATTAGGGACTTTAACATACGTCTACATAACTTATTTTTTTTTATGAAATCTTCACGCAACTTTTCAGGCCTACTTACTTTTTAGTGTGTTTTCAACTTGTTTAACGAAGCGGTGAAAATACTGTTGGAGGCAATTTCAGTAGTTGGTAAAACATCAGTAGTTACAGTGGGCCAGATAACATTTAATCTTTTAAATCTAAGTAGGTATCCAGAAACACTATAAATTACCTCTTTTTGTTTTAAAACACGCACTCATTTTACACCAACTTCGTGTCTCTGTTAATGACATCTCAACATTTAAAGCCCATGATTCACGCTCTCGCTCATCGCTCATCACTTAAGTACCATCGCGTGGTTAATTTCTGTTTGGGAGTCCCTCTTTGATGTGAGGAGGTTGCATATTAAATTCTCTTAGTCGACGGACTCCGATCAAAGGGCTTAATTATTTTAATGCGAATTGCACACACGATTTCGACAGAATTCGTATATTTTCGACGCCATATTTTTATTAATATACGAAGATGCATGATGACGAATTTAAAGAGTTTGCTAAAATTTTGTGGAAATTGTGACGTTTGTTGGATTAATTTAATAGTTTATTTGTGTGTTTTTCGATGAGCTGGGGATTGAAGAAAACAGTGAATCAGTACTTACGTCATTTTGGCGTCAGCTGATGACAGCTGGTATGACTTCATGTTTATTTATTATATGAAATTGCTCCATTACAAAGAAAAGCTATGGAGCAGTTATGGAGATCAGAATTTTAATGACTGCTTCAACAATTATCCTGTAACTGATATGTTAAATGGTTTCAATAAAATCAGTATGACTAGAAACGAAGATCCACATTACTGAATTCATAGAACGGATACATATACATAGAATATAAATAACTAAGAGACAGTAAATAAGTAAGAGTAGTTAACATTTCTTTGAACTATTCGAACTAAACTATTATTACTTACAAAAAAGGTTCTATATTACAGGTCGTCTTCTCCACATTTAAGTAACAAGAGTCGATTCCAACTCGATTACCTTATCAAGTGGACAATTACCGATTACGGAACACCGATTATACTTATATCGATATTTTAGTGTTTGTTTGTGGTATAAAAATGTGTATTAAGCTTTACTGTTAACTTGAGTGGGCACGCTTGATTGTGATCATTATTTCTCACACTTTCCAATATAATAAGGTGCCATTACAGATTCCGGTGGAAGCTATAGCCACAGTATAAAAAGAGTACAGAAGCTCTACTGGTAACTGTGTAAAAAAAATGTCAAATCGACGGTGCATATTTTATTTTTTGTCTTGTGACCATGATGGTCTGCTTATACATCATCATATCTGTTTTTCCCCGAAGAAATCATCAGAAATATGCCTATAATGAAACACATAATAGAGGACGTCTCAAGTCTCAGTTAGCATTTGTTGCTGACTGCGAGAACTATCTGATTCTTTTTTAGTGAAACAAAAAAACGTCCACTAACTAAGTAGTACCTACGGGTACATAGTATTTACAGTACCTTTTGGCAGGTGTTTCGAATCAATGCAGTTACCAAACAGACCCTTAATGTCACCTGACCTGTCGTATTGTTAGAAATTATCCCACGGTATGACACCGCACTGTGGCAGTACTCAGTAGGAAAGAATCGGGGCTCGAATTTATCGAGCTGTTGATATTAAACCAAGTGTTATAGCGACTGGTCTTTGAGTACCGTCGGCAACGAAAATTAAGTGAGTTTAACTGATTTCAACCGACTCCTAAAAAGTAGGAGGTACTCAATTCGGCTGTTTTTTATGTATTTTACCTCATAACTCTGTGATTACTGGTCTGATCTACGTGATGGTTTTTACATAGATTTTCTTCATCATCAGGTATTTTGGTAGGGGAAGCATGCGCGGTGGTCCCATATAAATTATTAATTCACATTGGTAGGCTAGTTTATGATATGAGTTATCTATATGACGTCTGGTTCCATGGATGATCTGCTAATAACTTTGACTAACAATAGAAAATGAATACTCGACAATAATTTGTGTCATACCACAATGAAAATATACGTATACATAATTTCGTTTATTTAGTTCATTTACACCCATTGCCATTTATCACAATATAATTAAAATGTAATTACAATACAAACACAAAAACAAAAGATTGCTAAAAAAACTTTTCGCAAAAAAAAAATAACCGACACTGATTTTTTATGCTAAAACACTAAGGTATTAAAAGTGACTCGAACTGATTTTAAATGCTGAAAACTAATTTGGGAACAAAATGATAACTCGAAGAAATAATATTCTGGCGAGAAATAAAATGTAATTTAAAAATGTTTTCTTTTTTTTGTGTTGTTGTTTTCTATTATAAATGAAACTCGGAGACGTCTATAGTTTTCCTGCAGCATCCTTATAATTTGCCTTTCAATCTTATCTGGTAGGTAGACTTCTTATTTGTCCGATTTTTAATAGTACTGCTCGTATAAACTGAAAAAAATTGTGGCGTAATTTCGAATACCTTATTATAATATAATAAATAAAAAGAGATAAAGTTTGTGATGTTGTAGGGGGTAATGTCTGGATTTACTGAACCAATTTTGAAAATGCTTTCACTAATAGGAAGCTACATTACCCCCGAGTGCCATAGGCTATATCTACAACGTGCCCGTAGGATAATTTCCGACAAAAACGCGAGCGAAGCCGCGGGCAAAAGCTAGTTTTTAATATGTTACCAATCCGGCTTCGTTACCACGCAATATAAAATATAGAATATTTTTCCCGGGAGTATTTTTCAATACCGAGAGCATTTAAAAAAAAAGCTATTCCTAAAAAAATATTCAGCCAATATTTCCCACGGGTGTTCAACTTGTAAAGTAAAACCTGAAGGAGTTTTGTACCACTTCAAATTAACAACTTTTATTGTTAGAGAAATAATCAGCCTTTTGTTTCTTATTCTTTATTGCACACAATATTAAAAGATAGCCAATTAGACATACCTTATGTTCAACGACAAACCTTACTTCGATTGCGAGATTTTCAAAAGAGTTTAGTGCTTTTATCCTGGTCAACGACCATTTGTAGGTATTGAATAGGTATTGAATTATTAGACGGATTCCGTTTTTTATATGATTTATTTTTTGTTAATTCAACCATCTCGAACCAAATAAAGTACGCCAAATTGCAACACATGATTTTAAACATCATAAATACCTGTCCTAGTATTAAAAGGGAAAAACATAAAATTAAAATTTACAACGTGTCATAAAAATAAAAAGTAATCACTTCACCACGCGACTGTACATTGTGAAAATCGTGATCATGAATTAACATTTTACGAGATAAACGCCTCTTAAACAGTTTAACATTTCAAAAATTAAGCGCGCCTGTACCCCGTTGTACTTAATAATGATCTTTTTACAACACCGCATTAATAGCGATCTTATCACAGTGCAACAAAGTTTATTTCACCTATAGTTTTGACTGAGTTTATCTACTATAATTCATGCATCGAGAAATCAATTTGATTTCCTTGTGATAGAGTTGAAAATTGGTTGATTTGCTGTTATAATATACTAGCTGACCCGCGCAACTTCGTCTGCGTGCGTGCGTACATCAGAGAAAGAGAGGGTTAGAGAGAGTGTGCCTCAACCTTAAAAGTTAGACATATGCCAGTGTGGACATTTTTTTAGAGCTTTTTAAGAGGGACAATTCCGACATGCATGATGCTTGCGTATTTTTAACCGTTCACGTACAACGGAAGCTGTCAAAAGGAATAAATCCCTGTTTTTGAAACATTTTTCATTGATGTTCCGCTCCTCGATAAATGGGCTATCCAACACTTAACTAATTTATACCAGCACTTCCTGAAATTAGCGCGTTCAATCAACGAAACAAACAAACCCTTCAGCTTTATAATATTAGTACAGATTCAAGTAGTTAACAATTTAATTTCTCGGAAATATTTGCATTAATCGCAAACATATTCTACTTTTCCAAATAAGGCCTACGTTTTTTTTACCGATGGGAAATAATCAAATGACCCCTCCCACTCTGGGCGGAGCGGAAGGGAGTGTCAGACTTGTACTGACTAAAACCCATTCATGTTCCTTCTTTTGCCCTTTGTGTTCTAGAGCCGCGGTATCTCTTTCGAACAGTCCCGCAATCCAGGCCTGCCTCGGTCTTCTCGGACCCCTTCCCGTTTGCTGACATCTCTTTGAGGCGCGCGTGGAACACGAATGCGCCGTCGACACGGCCTGTCGTTATTAGACGGACGGATGGCGAGCTAGCCCATTACTCAACGTCCACAGGCCCGCGACCCTCGACAACCTTAACCGACCATACTCCAGGCAGGTCTAAAGTTCTCATCAAGGTGCATGAAATGAGCCCAAACACGTTATAGATGCTGTAAACTCTTGAGAACCTCTTGCAACTACCATTCGCCTCCATCGTCAGACATTCGATGAAAGTCATACTGAGTTAGGTTTAAAGTTTTCATCAAAGTGCATGAAATGAGCCCAATAATATTATACCTGCTGCAAACTGTTTAGGACCGCTTGCAACTGCCATTTGTCTCTATGGTTTGACCGTCGATGACAGTCATACTCCAGCAAGGCATAAAGTTCTCATCAAGGTGCATAAAATGAGCCCAAAAACGTTATTGTTGCTGCAAACTCTTGAGGACGTCTTGCAACTGCCTTCCGTCTCCATCGTCAGACCTTCGATGACAGTCATACTTCAGCAAGGTCTAAAGTTCTCATCAAGGTGCATGAAATGAGCCCAAACACGTTATTCTTGCTGCAAACTCTTGAGGACCTCTAGCAACTGCCTTCCGTCTCCATCGTTAGAACTTCAATGACGTCATACTCCAGCTAGATCTAAAGTTCTCATCAAGGTGCAGGAAATGGGCCTAAACACGATTTCTCAATTTAAACAAAGGATCATGCATACCGGACTTCTGTAAAAAGTTATGCGTGGTCAGGTTATACATAAAATAAAATAAATATAGAAACGTCGAATTGAGAAGCTCCTATTTTTGTTTCGTCGGTTAAAAAACCAAGCTTCCGACATTTTACACGGGCGAGGGTCATTCTTTCACGAAAAACACCGCGATTCAGAAAATGGAGTGAAATGAACAGCGCCACCTATCGAGCATCAAGTTAGACCGATAGAATATACTGCATGGAAAGCGATTGAACACACACTCTACAGGGTTATAGCGTCATGTAGACTAATCTAGAGTACTTTTGTGCCACCAGAACTTTTTTGTAAAGCCGGTCAGCCGATTTAAAAGTTATCTTGTGAGCACATTTTTATTAATTAGTACCATTTTGGTGCAATAGATGTCGTTGCATGTATCTTACAGCTTACACAATGATCATAAGTTCTTCTTGAACACTTTAAATTCATAAATCTTTTGATAGAGAGCACTGATTACAATGAAACCAAAACTAAAACCTTCTCTAAGTTACGCACAATATTTGTGCATTGAATCTAATCACATTGGTTTTCCCGACAACATAAACGCCCCGCCTCACAGCGCGCGCGTCTTTATTTTGATGCGGAGTTATTTTAAAACTGTGATATCTCCTAAGATATTCATCTAAATTGAATGGTGTAAAGGGCAATTTTGGTCACAATTGAATTCTAAATATGACTAACATATTTATTTCGATAAGGATTAATACTATGTCGGTAAAAATACCTTTGCAAATAAAGCATTATTTTTGACCAAATTTTAAAATCATAAAAATGGTTATTGTTAGTCAACCTTAAAAGATAGGCATGTGCGGTCGCGGACTTTTTTTTAGACATTTTTAAGAGAAATAATTCTCTCATACATTATTTTTGTGCAACTTTAACCGTTTAACCAGCGCACGCAAAGGAAGCTCTCAAAAATAATAACTTTTCCCCGTTTTTGCAACATTTTTCATTGATGCTCCGCTCCTATTGATTGTAGCGTGATGATATATAGCCTATAGCCTTCCTCGATAAATGAGCTATCCAACACTAAAAGAATTTTTCAATTCGAACCAGTAGTTCCTGAGATTAGCGCGTTCAAACAAACAAACAAACAAACAAACTCTTCAGCTTTATAATATTAGTATAGATTTAACTGGCAGTGTAAGTGCATATTGTGTTATTTGCATGATAATTGACTTAATATAGTCCGTGATTGGATTTTAATCCACCTGCACCTCGGGACAATATTCACAGTTTGATAATGGCGGGGAAATATGGAGTAGGTTCCACGTTATTAAACTGTTGGCTATGATTTTGATATCAATCTGTTTAATTGGTTATAAGGTTGTGATATTTTAGTTATTAAGCTCCTCGTTTAGTTGTGAATTATTGTTCATTATATTTAACCATTGACAAAGTGACAAAACCCTACACAGAACAGACTACTTAGAAACTAAACATAAATGAATAACAGTGGTCCTTTTTCCAATTTCTGTGAAAAAGCATTTCGAAAATAACCACTTTTAAATGCTTACTCAAGTGTTAGTATGTAAATGTTAGTATGTAAAATTGTAAATATAAACAGTATGGAGAATCACAGCCCCTATTTTTTTTTATATCGCTGGACATTACACACAGCGCCATCTAGGTGCCACACTAAGCAACGAGGCTTGTGTCGTGGACAACAGATAGTTGATACTACTACATAGATACTTTTTGTTTGTAAATACATACTTATTATACATATAAACAGCCATGACTCGGAAACAAATGTCCATGCTCATCACAAAAACACTTGCTCCTCCGGGATTCGACCCCGGGACCCTAAGAACGTAAGGCAGCCTCACTACCGCTGCGCCATTCGGGTCGTCATAATCATCGTAACCATTGACAAAGTGACAAACCCTACACAGAACAGACTACTTAGAAACTAAACATAAATGAATAACAGTGGTCCTTTTTCCAATTTCTGTGAAAAAGCATTTTGAAAATAACCACTTTTCAATGCAGTAAGCATTGAAAAGTGGTTATTTCAAGTGCAACGTTGAAAAAAGTACAAATATAAAAGTGTTAACTTCAACCATGACAAATTCCTATATGGGGGTCTGCAAGGGTACACATTAGTGCTCATGTAATATTTATTTGCAAGATAATCAGTGAACTGCTGGAGAAATCATTGCATTCCTTACTGGAGCGGCTGGACCGTTGATAAGAGGAGCGGGGAAGGTAGCGGGAGCGATAACGGAGAATAATACATTTTTTTCATTTTAAATACATAGTTCTTCAATTATTTTTATAAAGTCATCACATTGCTACTACTGTGATGACTTTATAAAAATACAGACAGAAAAAACGGCTGTAACAAATGTAGTGATTCTGTCCAGTAAATTCGCTACCTAAAATAAATCAAATACCTAACTTACCAAACACATTTCTTACCAAGTCGAAACATTGTCGTCAACAATGGTTTTACAACTTGGCAAATGTATAAATCAGTGCACCCTTTTATAACCGACAAATACTTGCAAAACTTTTACTTCCTCAGCCGTCACATTCACCTCCTCACTGGCAAAAACCTTTATAGATGGCGAAACCACGCCACGAGCCACGACTTGACTTGCAACGATACTCTTGCAAAGGAAACAAGTGAAGCACGCGCGTCACAATCGCAAGTCGCTTCCCTCGAGGCCGTGAGACCGGTATTACAAGATTTTGCAAGCAATAAAATGTAATGTATAAATCAGTGCACCCTTTTATACCCCACAAATACTTGCAAAAACTTTTACGTCTACAGCCCTCATTTTCGCTTCCTCTTCGCCAACAAAACGTCTATAGACGTCAACACGTAACATTTTACGACGTGTGGTGACGTCACCTACAATCGCGACAATAACTCACAACACGTGGGAGAAAGTAATTACCAACAAACAATGTTATAAGCAGAAACAATAACTTTGTGTTTACGAGTTTCCGTAAATTAAATGTAATGTTACATTTTGTAATATGGTCCTATGTGAAAATATCCTGAATTGCTTTGCTGGAGGTAAAAGTAAAACCATTGTTATACCTGAAAAGTTTATTTCATAACATTAATAAGGAAATAAACAACAACCTACTGCGAAAATCAGAAAAGGAAACAATTTTCACGATGAAAGACTTAAACGTACCGCGTATTTACCATGAAAGCTAAGCGAGAAACATCGATGATAATTCATGTATTTATTTTTTATTTTACGTGTTTATTAATTTACCTATGCAACATACATATAAATCTTCATCTCGCTTTTCCACCATCACCCTGTCTCTACCTTACCCCATGCGCCACAGAAGTAGTTCAATAGCGCCATGTTTTATTCATTCCCGTCCATAGTCCATGGCGCCTACAGACGGACCCCCGAAGATGGCGACGTGACAACAAGCGCGTTTAGCGACAACTCATACTTTGTACAATGACAGCACATTAACCGAACGCTGCGCTTATGTCTTATCATAAAACAATAAGAGACCACACACACATATCGACGGTTAATGATCACTTACCTACACATTTATCACATTTAGTACGGCACGGTTTCCAGTCGCGTCTTCTGAGCCGAAATTAGGCGGATGACGTCTTTTTCGCTTTAATTGCATAGATGATATGACTGGCTCAAGCCCAATATTGCCTCGATAAAGTAAGGTATCTCCTATAACGGAGTTTTGATACATTAATAAGTATCAATGTAACAGAATTTAATGAGTATTGATACATTCGTATCAAAACTGCATTAAATTCTATTAATTCCTTCAAGAGATATGATACCACGGACAAATAGATAAAGGCTTCAAACTACTATCTTCCACTCTTTTAGCATCGGAGGCGGAGTTTGAAACGCAATGAAAGGTTGTATTGGCTCGTTCAATATGCCACACGGTACGTCAGAACTTCACGACGACCGACTTTACATAAACTTATGAAGAACTAGTAACTTGATTATATTCAGAAAGTTTCAAGAAAGTTGTTTCAGTGGAGCAAATCTTAGAACGTGTGTGCAACTTTTAAGAGGTTATTCAAACTACTAACTTTGTAGGTGGGGAATCTAGGTAGGTACCCAACCAACTGGAACTAAAATGATATTATAATTTTATCAGCGGTTTTAGAAGATGTATTTCCTTGCCGATTTCAAAAATAACTATGAAGACTTCATCCTCGAATAGGTATTTAAAAGATGTCCTGGCCAAAATTCACAAACCGAACTTTGGCTTAACTTTGCCAAGTAAAGTACACGTTTCATAGGAATATATTTTTACTCCTAAAATATTAAAGTTAGCATACACTCTTATTTAAATTTGCTACCCAGGGTCCGTGAATTATGCTCGTAATGGCATTTTTTTACTAATTATTTTCTGATCCTTTTCATCTATATTATGATCGTTACAGCTTCCTTAACTGCTAACAACATGTCCCTACACTCGGTCTCATTGGCCGCGATCTCCCGCACAAGGGCCGACGCACAGCACAATGCGTCCGGTCCCACAAAGTCGGCATTAGCAAGTTAAATACGAGCAAATAAAATCGTTCGCAGCATTTAATACAAAGCTTGTTACCGTTGTTCCTGTTCCTTTCAGCTGTTCGCATTGTTGTGGGTGATGGAGTTAGATGACCTAGGTTTTATTTATGCAAACTTAGAAGAACATGCGATATAATTACGTTTTAAGGCAGATTTTTAATCTTCAGAAAAGTTTTAGTTAAGGAATAAAAAAATGCGCTTTGACAGCTATTGTAAAAAAAAATATGTACCTAGGTACTTCAGAAAAAAGTTATCGAAGGATTAATTTAAGAACTGGAAATTTGAAAAAATAAAGAAACATCTAATCGCAGCTTCCTCGAGGATCGCCTCAATTACCAGTTAATTATAGGATCCAATGAATGAAATTAATTACCACAAAACATAATTATATTCGTAGCCGTTCAGAGTGCAATGCAACTTCTCAATCCAACCAACTTTAATCACGCACTCACAAAACAGAAAACCAAAAGATGAAAGGCCCACAATTACCTAAATATCAATAATCCAATGAGGTATCAATAAATCTGGCTAATCCCAGCGAGTGACTAAACGCTAGGCTGGCCAACTGGGTGCCCCGGCGATTACCCACACCCATACATCTTAGTTTGGAAGCCCGCCAGACTTAGCCTGATGCTGCATCGTTACATGGACTATTTGTGTAAATTAGTCCGTGATTTACAAGCGGCTGATTTTTCTTTGTTGTGCGGTGAGGATAGACTAAGTGTCTAGGTATTGTTGGGAAGTGAAATGGCAATGAAAAAGGATTTTAATTGAGTTTGTGTGATCGTGTGGTGGTCTTGTTGCTTGTCCTGAAGTATAGGTTCGTAGAATTTCAGCTAGCTATGTTTCCAGTGAAGAGATAAATACGGTATTGATAAGATTCGCATTGACAGGCAGTGGCAGTGCTTCTACATCGATGAGTTTTTCAGGACGAGTCTGAAGCTTCTGATGAATTACAGTTCCATGTTTCAGGAGCTTAGTGCTTTTTTAGGTCGTGGAGTTAAACACCTTTGAGAGTGTTAACGTCGTACGGCATTTCATACTAACTATCAAGTATTTTTTGTTCGAAATTACGTAACCGATTATAATGAAACTTCATACACATAAGAAGGATACATATAGAACTTTTCGATTTTCCATAGAAACAGAAATTTCCATTTTTTTTAAAGACGTTCGAAAAGTTCTCTCTCAAATTTTTCGACATAATTATGTATCCTGCGTATGCGTATGAAGTTTCATTAAAATCGGTTTAGTCATTTCGAAAAAAAATTGTATGAAAGTTTGTATGAATTGCCGTACAACGGAAAAATTAGGGTTAAAAGACTTCTTTTAAGGTACCATAAAGTTAAGTTGCCTTATAAAAACAGTCCTAGCCAAAACACTTTCAGAGTTTTTTACTTTTTAAAGCTGACCAAATTATAATAATGGTTCAACAGATACAATTATATGATAAAACAAAACGGGTACCCGAATCTTCTAAAGGGCAGTTTCCTCAGCTAAGTTTTGTACTTCCCATTTCATCCCCCATTACACTAAATAGGGATGAAGATAATTGAGACGAACAGCGTCTCGTCTTCATCCCATCTTTCCCACACTATACCTAGCTATATATCAAGTAGTATCAAGTAGATACCATAGCATGTTTATTGTATAGTTTACAATATTATGTGCGGAGTGCATGCTTCTGACATGCCCTAAAGGCTAACGTTGAAATGGGGGAGTATGTACGATAGGCACTTGTGTTGATAATCTTAATTTTAAGTCCATGTGCAGGGTTTTTAGTTTCCCCACGCATTTTTCAATTATTAATGTTGAAAAAAAACAGTCTCAAGGCATATATTTTGTTATTATTATTCTTTTTTTAGTTTTTTGTCTTTTATCACCCACCTGTCATGTTCTGTCTTTTTACCACCCAAGGTTGACTGATAGAAAATTCCTCAAGCTTTAATCTACCTAATGTAATTTATTTTTATTTATTTATTATATTTTAAAAACTTACACTGGGCAGAGCCTGTTAACAATTATTTCTTTCATCCAATCCAAAATGCATTTTCAAAAATTATAAGCACCACAATTTTCGCCTACCACAGTTCCACCAAACGGATCTACGTTTAACAGCTGGATCCGATATTTAATCACAGATCCGTGTAAACAGTGGCATCAAGGAGGCGGGATCCGCTGGTGTCAGGACCTCATTTGTCAATCAGTGTCCCAGTGAGTAATGGTCGTTGGAAATTCGACAGATTACTGTCCAAATCGATAGCCTGACGATTTATTTTTTTGAACGGCCGGCTTGGATTTGCAATGTGTTTGCAATGCAGTTTTTACCAGCCAACTTATGTAGTAGAACAACGATAGAATACGGAACCTAATTACCTAGGTATGCACTCAAATGATATTTCAATTCTTTTCCATTTTCATTCATTCAATTCCAGCAGAGATTACGATGCTGAAAAATTCAATAAGTCTTGGATGCAAATACATTTATAAGCTAACGAAATGTCAATACTGATGAATATTATTAGAGAAATACGAATTGCTGTGAAAAATATTGTCACTAGTCTAGGCCCTCTTACAATCTATATTTGGGTTCTTATAGCCAACATCACAGAATTACTACAATCACAGGTAGGTTGGTACTACCAGACGTACGTAACGACATTAAAATCCTCCACATGGTCCCTGCAGGTACTCGGCTCGCAATGACGCAGTTATTTAATTAACATTGTCTACGTCACTATCTACTGAAATTCAGAGGGATCGTTCCATACAATGCGTACAATATTATACACCTCCTTAGATTATTATAACACACAATTACAAATACACCTTTAAAATAATAATCAATCAACCAATAACAACATTCATACACGCATATCAAATAAAACGAGGAGAGGCGCGAACATGAAGCTGCATCCACCTCTGTATCAGGGACAGGTCCCACCGCTCGGACAAAACTCTCAGGAGACTGTTCGAGCTGCTTCGTAGGCGACTTAATAGTGAAGCGCTACGCTTCCTCATGATCGCGAAAAAATCATCGGTCCACGCCTCAGCAAACATAGTCGAAGCACTACAACACCGCGGAAGCCCCAACAGTATCCTGAAAGCATTGTTGTACTGCACGCGCAGTGCGCTGTACGCCTGCTGCGTAAAGTTGGTCCACAGGCTGCACGTGTAAAACGACTGACAATATGCCTTAAATAAAGTCACCTTGACAGGTCTAGAACATCGCGCAAACCTACGAGCCAACATATTACACCGGACAGACAGCGCCCTGCGCTCCCTCTCAATATCCAGATTGTCACACAAGTCGTCAGAGACCCAGTGGCCCAGGTACTTGAAATACTGCACTCTTTTTAAAGGAATGCCGCAGAGAGTGACAGGCGGTACAGATGAGTAACATTTGGTACCGGCTTTAAACATTATGAATTCACTCTTTTTAGCATTGTAACTGAGCCCATGGGCCTCCGCATATGACTCACAAATACGCAAAAGTTTACCTAACGCACCGATCGATGGGCTCAGCAACACCATATCATCCACGTAACTAACATTGCTTATACACACTCCGTCTATGGAACATCCAATATTAGTGATTCTGAGCTCACCGATCAGCCGGTTCATGTATAGGTTAACAGCAATAACAATGTCAATTCAACAGTCGAACAAAGCATTTATTTCAAGTAGGCTAGTTACAGGCACTTTTGAATTGTCAAAAAAGTCGTTGAAGTTACTCAAATATCTAATAGATTTTTGGTGTCAAGAAAGATTCAAGGTATTTCAGAGGGCATCCAACATCGATATCGCATATTATTACTGACAATTTAAGTCTTTTTGTTCGGACCCTCAGTCTTATTCAAATATCGAACAAACATTATGGGAGGCCCACGGAGTGTTTTGTTTTGTCTCATGCTGTACCTACACGCATAGCATGGATTGAGCCTTCCCTAGCCAAATGTCAAATAAAATTGACCATGAAGCGTGAGAGAGACAAAACAATGGAGCGGCCATAGTTTGCCCCAGATATTGGCCGCATCATCGCTCCGTCTCTTTCTACAGAGTGGTCACTTTTTGGAGTCTAACGCTCAGCCCATTCTCTATGTCTATGGCTGTATGTACCTAAGACTTAAAACGAAACCTTGTCTACACACGTTGAACGTTGTCCTTCTGAACAAAGTTCCATTTATCAGACAGGGGTGCACAACCTTCGTAAGTTATTAAGCCCATGTGTCTATGAGCCGGAATTAATCAAATTAATAAAGTCGTTATCTGGAGTGTGGCAATTTGCCACCCCTGCTCCCCTGTACGACTTAATACTGTTACTAAGTTCAGTTTGGAGACTTTTAGCGCTGATGCGGACGTATAAATTGTATTAATATGTGCTGAGCGTATTAGGAGCTTAAATTCAATGGTTATTGGAGCGTAAAGTTCAGGTTAAATTGATCGTTATTGCGTAATAAATGTTGATAATGGGGAATTTACGCGTTAGGTAAGTAGGATTTAGTTGAACGGCGTTGTTTTCTTGAATACCGAGTAGGTAAGTAGGAACAACTTGTTTAGACATGATTCTGTAAAAGAAGAAGAAGTTAACTTTAGGCTTCTTCGCTCTATCTCTCGTCACATTAGTCTTGACCAGTGATCGGAATAGGTAGAACTAATGTGTCCAAAGATCAAGGAACACAAACGAAAGTGGAGACTTCTTTATGACTAAATTAGTTTTTCCGAATGTCGGAACATTACTTAGTACTACTAAAATTAATAAAGTAAAACAACTACAGAATTCATTAACTGTTTCCATTTAAAAAAAAAACACAATTTTTATTGAAAAATAAAGGTAATCTCCTTATATTCGTTTGAACGCCGTAAGTAAGCGCGGAGGCTAATTTAATTTTCATAACACCTTTAATCATAGAACTAACAAGGTAAAATAGTACATTTTGATATAAGTGGGGAAACTTTGTCCCCACGCATATCAAACGACGTTTTTCAATACACTTTCGAAGAAATTAAATATTAGAACGGAAAGTATTTTTGTCAGGAATTATTAGGAAACTGATTTAATTTGCTTTTTTTCCGCGCTTTGCTTTCGCCACGTTGAAGCAGATGCAAAGGTATGATGCCATATACGGCATACTATGAAAAAAAAGAAAATTTAAATATATTTTTTTAAATTTAGAACACAACACATGTTAATTTGTTCATAAAAATAAATATTTGTTTTAAATAATCATGTTTATCTATGATATTCTATTTATAAACACAATTTAAATACTCGAAACATCTTTAATCCGTAAAGACGCATATTATCTCTGCCGGGATTAAAAAAAAACAATCACCTCCGACTGTAGATATAGTTATTGCACCCTTACTTATCTGTGGAAATTTTTATTTCCGCACGTGTGCGGAAAAATATTAAAAATCGCATGCATGTGAAATACATTGCATGTTGAACCTAATCTTAGTGCGATTAGAACCAGTTTTCGAGAAAGTGTATTGAAAAATAAATATTATAGGTTTTCATACCAATTTTTTCATTTTGTACAATTATTGGAACTAAACATAAACAACTAACGTAACTTTTTGAGAACGTTCTCCTTGTTGTCGAAGACGGTTAAAAAGGAAAAATAATGAATTCAATTACTTTACTGTACTGATTAAAAAATAAAATTATTATTTAATGTTAACGGATTCCGAGACGTAAGGAACACTTGTCGTTTCTGTTCCTTGCTTGAACTTTAGGTACATTAGCTCTACCTATTCTGATCACTGGTCATGACTCATCATATCTTTATGAAGTTTTCAGATCCAATAACACCGACGACCATAATTCTTGCTTGCATTATTGATATAGAAAGTCATAGCATGTGTAAAAAAACTTACAGAAAACCTAACGACACGATAAAAACACAATTCATACAGAAGCCTGATGAAAGCCCAGTTTACCGTCCATTTACCGAGATCGTTAGCGGACGACAAAAGAAAGAGTGGTCGCGTGGAGCGGGCAGGCTGCGTGATTTATGTCGTGTGACTGTACCGGGACGTACGCGATGTTTGGCTAAATAGTGCGCGCGTGACACGGGGGCTATGTCATGGAAAAAGGGATCTTGGGCGAAGTATTATAATACCTGTGTCTAGGGTAATAAAGATGATTGTAGCAGGCTTATGTTGACTTGTTTACTCGGCATGTTATTTCTTATTTTACTTCGATTATTTTCATTTCCTGCTATCCAATTAAATTGCATGTGTACAGCGGTGATAGTTGTTGTAAGTTTTTAATAAGTATTAGTTGCTTAAAGTGTTTGGGTGACCGCCCATTACATAACAAGTTTCCTCCGTGCCTCGGAAAGCATGTTAAGCCGTTGGTCCCTGCTGTCATCTGTAGATCTTTGTCAGTCATTACAGGTAGTCAGTGGCCCAAAAAGTCTGACAACTAATCGTACCAAGGGGTATCATATTACCCAGTAAGTACTAACTGGGTTGTGGAGGTCAGAAAGGCAGTCGCTCCTTGTAAAGTACCGGTATTCAGCTGCATCCGGTTAGACTGGAAGCCGACCCCAACATAGTTGGGAACAGGATGGACAGTAATTTTTTTGCTCAAAAGGTACTTCCTATCATTTGATTGTTATGTATGTAATATGTTTGAATTGTATGTATATCTGTTTTTACTAACACTTTGTGACATAACAGTAATACTACATATAACGTATTATGTAGGCATTCATCTGCGTGTCGTCTAATGAAAGATTGCCCTGCTGGTATAGCCCTGCTTGCATTCAAGCAAGCGCTGGGATTTTTTTCAGTATTAGCAGTTTCTAGTTTTATATGAAGTGACACTAATTCAATACCAAATCGAAAGTTTCTCTGATAAATCAATTAAGTTCTGTCGCCCTATATCTTGTGATATACATTACAAAGGAACAAATTAAGGCAACCCGTTCCTGACCATGGGGCCTCACAATCTCAAGTAAAAGTGCTATAAATTATCTCGAGGAAATAGATTATTGTGTTGCGAACCTACGTACCGGTTGGGCGATTTATCACTGTTTTAACTAATAAATTATGTAAGTTAATTCAAGTAGTTGTTGGCTTGAGCGCAACGTTGGTTGCTTCTATGTAGGTAGCAGAGAGATTTAAGATAGTATTCTCTAGGCAATCAGAAGAAAATTTCATAGAAAAAACTTGATCTCATGTGGCCGTGACGGCACAAAGCATAACTACGTAATTACCAAGTTTGACACGTTTTGAGAATGAATGTGGATAAGTGTAGGGGAAGACGAAAGAAACTATGGAAGGACTGTCTGAAAGATGATATATAGCTAGAATGGGAGTGACTCATGAGATGACGACTAATAGGAAAGTATACGGAAGAAGATAACGGTGCGCTGATCCCAAATAAATTGGAAAAAGTCCAGGAGAATGATGTTATCGTCACGTTACACTTGTACCGGCAATAACCAGTTGGCTATGGCGAGATTATGATGTTGTTCGAGTTGTTACGTCTATCGTACGTATATTTAAATGTTATTGTTAGGTAGCTAAGAAATATACATAAAATGGGCTTATATCTAGCATCTGCGTCTCGAAGGGAGAAAGTGTCGAACTCGTGATATCATTGCGGCAATCCTGACGATTTCTATCAATACAATGAAATAAAGATCGATTCAAAAGCTAGGCAAGTCGTGACGGAAGCGAGAGTTGGAGAATTGTCTAGATATTCTAAATAGACTTAGGCTTGAAACAATAACACACTAAAACTTTTACTAGAACGTAGTATCTACTCTTTTATACCAATCAATCTGCTTAGCCTTTTCTCATCTATGTTTGGTCGGCTTTAATTATAACCGGATACAGCTCAATATTAGTATTTTACAAGGTGCTATTACCTATCTCGCTTTCATAATCTCCGGGGTAACATGATACCCCTTGGTAAGGTAAAACCTGAAGCTTTGGACGCTATGACTGCCAAAGATCTAGATACTAGTAGATACGAACGACAGCTGGGACTTTCCGATGCACGATTATCTTCTACACCACCATACCATAACATTTACAATTTCTGACTGTCACGGACAGTGTGTTTAGACTGAAAATAGTAACAATGCTTAGCATAAGAGAAATAAAAAAAAACCAGTTTAATAAACCAGCAACACGTCACACTTATCGAATTAGTACCTACTACCTGACTAAATTAAATTTCAACAAAATAACTACAGTATTAACTCAAAAAAACTCAAAACTCGATCAGCATTTCTTTATCATTTCACCTTTTATTATCCGGCACGCGCGTCCGTATTGTCGCGAAAGTAGCGTCGGATGCGGCGGCTCACGTCCGTATCCGGTCACGTGCCGTGTCCGGTCTCCGGGCCGGACAGCCAATCAGTCGGCTCTCTAATTAATTTGCTTTGAACGCTTCTTATTGGCTTCTACGTGCTCCAATCAAGACGCGAACACTTCACGATTAGTTTCCACCGGTTCTGGTTTTTCTGCTGACTTTAATTTCCGTTGATCGGAAAGTATGGTGGAGTTTTGTTTTTTTTTTTGGCTGTTGAAGTTGCACGATAATTGATGTTACACCTGCACTTTCTCCACGGAGTCTTCTTTTACCCTAGCGAAAGGAATATTATAACGGCAAGCAATAAATAATAAGTTTTTCGCTCCGTATAAATATTGGTACTCAGCTGGATCCGGCAAGAGTGGAGCGAAGTCGAGCACGATTGGAAAAAGGCAGGCAGATGTTGAACAATACGTTGTAATTCACAATATTCCAGATCAACTCGTATTTCGTACCTATTTAGTTAACAAACACTCGTGAGAATTCAACACAATATGCGGGAAAATAATAATCAATACAACAATCACACCCCATTTCGCAAGTTTTTTTGGTCCTTCGAGCCGGATACATCAGGGAAATTAGTTTGACTAAACGATGATGGACACACCGCTCGTTAACATTTTGTGTGTTGACAATAACATGCATGTCCAAGCAATACTGTGACTTGTGCAAAGTACGTTAATGCCTATAATCCCTCGGACCGTTGTTGTGGATTCTTGGCACGCAACAAATCCAGGTCGCTTCGATAGTTTATACCCTAGACGCAGCTCTGTGACAATTATCACCGGCGCCTCTGAACAGGATCTATTGGGACCGTTCTTAGAATATTCGGTGCGGATGCCAGGATATTTATAAAAGGATTAAAAGATGCAAATCTGCAGACCAATTTTAAATTGGTACAGGAAATGCTTCTAAAGAAAGACTGCCATGTGTTTTAAATGAATCTGAACCTTAACGTAAAATTTGGCTAATAATAAAGATGAAGGACTGAATTTACGAAGGCATCCTGGTTGAACCTGGATTTGTCTCTGTCTTCAGTTACCTATCTAACCATTCTTCCAAAAAACCTGGCTCACACAACTAAAAATACCAAAACAACGTAAAAGACATAACAGCCATTACTGCGGACTGCCATTACAAAAGTGATCGTAAGTCTGCGGGTGCGCCGCCCCCTCCACATAAACCTGTCAACGGTCGATCTGTGGTCGCTATTACGTTTAACAGATGGCGCTGTTAGAAAAATACTCAGCTTCCCTTTGTAGTGGGACAGGGACGATGATTTGTATGTCAACATATGACAAGATACTGACAGATATAAATCTTGGTTTTTTATTTGTTTGGTTGTTCTTTTATTTGCGGTGTTGCTAGTATTAAAATGTCTCAGGTATTTCATGGTTTTGGCAACTTGGGCCGGTGTAAGACTGTTGGATTTGATCAACAAATCAATGAGCGAAAGCGTTCCCATTAGTAATATATGAAGACATGTTGATTAATTGAAAGAAATCAGTTACTTCTTCGGTGTAGATTATGAAACACGACCGGGGATGTGAGCCAAAGAGGACACTAGTTCAGGAATGTGTCAATTTAAAGATATATCAACAGAACAGGATTAATCCACAAACCTGCTGTCATGTATTTATTACGCCTGTACCAATTCACTTGCTACCTGGAAAGAGTCATTCTGAAATTATTAATACCTAGTTTAATTTTATGCTTTGCCTCCAACTCAAATGATCTCAAAAACCCGTCCTTTCCTATCCAACCAGAATAAATAAACCTAAGCTAAAATAAATGTCTTTAGCTGATAATTAATCGCAATACATTTACCTCCTTGGATTCGCCGCGGTCGGTTAATGGCGTCATACGTCACAGGGCTAATGCCTGAGTGCAGACCCTTGGACCTGTACCACCATCTCTTAAGCCGTATACTTAAATGTGACTACTTCATTGGTCTAGTGGTTGCAAACGCGACTGCTGATAATGAGGTCTTGTGTTGATGTGTTCTATTCCCAGATCGGGCAAACTGTTAAAATGGGTAATTCCAGCACGGAACCCACTTTTGCCCGGTTCATGGCAACAAGCTTGCCCTCTATTATATGGGTCTCAAACATAACAGGGGCCTTAGTCTGCTATTGCAATAGTGTCAGAATGGTCTATAATTGATTTAATAACAACAACAACAATCCAACAACAACAACAACAGGGACAACCCCTTTTTTTTTTTTTTTTTTTACCGATGGGGAATCATCAAATAACCCCTCCCGCTTGGGCTGAGCAGGAGGGAGTGTCAGACTTTTACTGACTAAAACCCATCCATGTTCCTTCCTTTGCCCTTTGTGTTCCAGGGCCGCGGTATCTCTTTCGAACAGTCCCGCAACCCTGGCAGGCGTCGGTCCTTACGGACCCCTCCCTGTTTGCTGACTCTCCTTGAGGCGCGCGTGGAACCCCTGGAGCAGAGTTATTACGACCACTAGATACAAATGTAGATGTTGCGAGGCACATTAGTTTAGTGGAGGTAATCCAGTAGCGAGGCAGACGTAGGAGTAGTAATGATGTTATAAAACAGTAGCATTAATCTCCAGCTGGATGGGACGATATAAATTGGTATATATTCTAGTGGGTTCTGAATAAGTCAACCAAACTAGGTATTCATTAAGCAATTTCCGGCCGGTTGTCTCCTTACACAGACCCAACTCTTTTTTTGTTACAGTGCAACCTTGTAATTTGTACTAAAATATATTTAAAATTCGCTTCGCAAACGCCACGACCCCTATGCAAAATTGGCGATCGTTTGCAACATTAACTAAAACGATTATTGTCTTATTATACAAAACACATAAAGGTTGCAAATGTACGCTGATGGTCGCTATTGTTATCCTTACAATTAATTTCCAAATTATTATTTAGGTATGACGGTGATAGGTACCCCTGCGCCTCGGAAAGTACTTTAATCCCTTGGTCTTCCGCCTGATCTGTGAGCCGTGTGTGTGACGGCAATCCATCGTGTCGGATTGCGGTCCCATGGGACCTTGAGAGTGCCGGAAGAGAGAGAGCACTCATTTTGTGCACTAGAATATTTTATGGGTCGATGGCTACCGATGGCATAACCACCGTGACCGAAAACGGCCAGAACTATTTAATAACTTTACCATTCTTGTTGATATGCAGGCAAGACAACAACAGCCTTTTCAAAAAACCAAATCTAACCAGCGTCCCTCTTTCTTCCCCAGAATGTAACTGCAACGGGCACGCGCGCCGCTGCCGGTTCAACATGGAGCTGTACAAGTTGTCGGGGCGGGCCTCCGGGGGCGTCTGCCTCAAGTGCCGCCACTACACCGCCGGCAGGCACTGCCATTACTGCCGCGAGGGATACTACAGGGACCCCACTAAACCCATCACGCATAAGAAGGCTTGTAAACGTAAGTAGTATATCAGCTTATGATGTTCTTAATTTGTTATTATTAAAATCTCATACCTCAGAATAACGCATAGAAATCTCTTAATACAGAAAAATTAAAACTTTTTTTTTAAGTTATAGAATTAAAAGGCCACCAACTCATACTTTGGTCTTAAGAGTTAAAATCGTATTATATTACTTAGTAGATAAGTTTTTTTTTTAATTTTGATAATCCATATTCCAATATCCGTGAATAACGGATGTTTTAGCGTTAAAACTTAATTTATACAAATAATTGCATATTCAATTAAATGCGCATAGATCGTTTTATGGGTCCATTTTATATTTATTTAAAACAAGCTTTTTGTGTTGTGTTCTTTAAAAACATAGGTATTGCGGGTTTTACTACCATTTTCAAATTGTATTATTATTGTCAACAGTTCAGATCTCACTTTATTACTCTTTATCTCACTCATAAAATTCTGCAAAGTAACATAACTAATTAGAAGGCTATTAATATGGATTTGAAGCTGTTTTATTAATTTGATCCAACGACATATTTTGCAAACTTTTTAGAAAGACCAACCAAAATCCAGTAACTGTAATTTTATGGTTCTTTTTCGACTTAATCAAGTCGGCATTTAATTAGGCAGGGTACTCGTGCTTCACCACTGGTGCGATCTTATAATATTTGATGCCTTGTTGATTAGAAAGATTTCTGTGCTATCCTACCAAGTAAAGACCGTCCGGAATAAATTATCTACTAATACTAATAAAACTTGATAGTGAAAACCGCACCAAAATCCTTTGCCGAGTTAATAGGAATTAAGCGGTCACACAAGCATATACTAAAAGCGAATTTGTTTTATGAAATGCAATTATAAATAGGTAACATAGGTAAGTTTATAAGTGTTAGAGCATTCAAAGCGTTTATAACCAAACGCGTGCGTTTACGATTATTTCTCCGAAAACCGAACCATTCTAAGCGCCAAAGATAAGTTTAAATTAAACCGACGATAACCGTTTACACCTGTCCACGGTCGGACAGATATAATCTGAAACTATCTATGTTCAAATACACACGGTCGTTATACAAATACTCGAGGTTTAGTTAAACGGAGTTTAACGTTCGTATTTGGATAAAACGTTGCATCAATTAGGAGATTATGACCGCTTTTTATATTTTCTAGTGTTAACTTTGGGATTAGGGATTAAGTTTTATTTATAGTTGGTATTATTAACGTTATGTGTTAATATAATAATCAGGGTAATTAGTAATAATTGATTTTTTTTTATTAGTGATTACTTAAGAACTTACACAAGATTTAAACGGGGGAGGAGATTAATTGTGCTTCTTGTGGACGATTTCTTTCTTGCCATGTAATTCAGTATAACTTACCCTGAGTCTCATTTTGTACTGTCGATCCTAGTTTTGGTCAGTCAATTTATTTTATAGAAAAGTGGTTTTTTTATCATACCTTTTTTTTTATGCCAAAATGCGATACTTGATAAACTGGAATCTTAAGACAAAAAGACATTTCCTACATCTCCAAAACTATGTCCCCAATGGTGTCCACTAACAACTCCGCAAACATTTAACCCTATCCAAACTTATCCTATTCTGGTCCCAAAGAAATCGAAATTGCAAAACAAAAAGGCGTGACGTCGTAAAATCCAAAAGTAAACGCGTTCCGGTCACATCGTCCCCGTGGTCGCGGGTACAATAGTTTTCACATAAAATTGGGCAAAAATCGAGACGGTTCATCCTCTGGTCCTTCGGGCAGGATTGGTCCTTCGGGACGCTTCAGTTTTATTTGACGACCGCTGTAGGTTTTTCGCTGATTGAGTCAAGATTGGGGTATGGAAATGGGCACACTTATGTACTATTGTTACGTCAGCTCGTTGAGGTCGAGTTGTTAGGTTAGATGGGTTGAAGGGGAGAAGAATTGAAATAGTTCCCATGAAAGTTAGAGGAGTGTCATTACGGAAGTAAAGTAGTAAGAATTTTGGTAGTGAGATTCGTTGTTGGGAAAATTGTTATTTATTAAAATATCTTGTCATATTTTTTCTCTGATTGCTTATTTTCGAGTTAACAATTGATGATAACAGAAAATTGCTTCGGGAAAATATCATCTTTACATTGTCTAGTGTTGCTTCCAATATCAATTTGTAAATCACTACCAATTTAGTGAAGAAGCTGAACAAGCACTTTTTCATATCCCATCTCAGAAAGCAAGCCTAACAATTTTCACAAGAAACTGCTCCCAAAACCTTTCTCAATTCTCAGAATTCGCAGCACGCGTCTACGCAGTACGCACGCCACGCCGATACAATAGCCAACATTATTTCTGATCGCAATCCCCTGTCATATACCCGGACCGCTATAAAACGCCGGGGTCAACGCACATCTCGACACTTTTCCACAACCGGGTAATCGAGTCCCGAATCCTACGACACACGGGGGAGAATCCGATTATCGAATGAAATCAACTATATCGATAACAAATCATGACGACAATAAAACGAATTCTGTTTCGAATAGTTTCATCGATAGAGATTTAGTGTTTGGCAATTTTTCGTGCAATTTAATGTTTTGGGATGCGATAATATTTTGTGTATTTATTTTTATAAAAAATACCTCATTTTATTTTCCTCTACATGTAAAAAAAATACGTCACAATCAAGTCATTAAAAAAACAGTACATTAAGAATAAGATTTAGCTCCGCATTTTTACGACTAATTTAGGTCTTGTTAAGGCTTTTACTACCTAGGAAATAGTGTTAGAATTACGTTGTTTACTGATTAATGCGAGCGCATTAAAATAAAAGTACCTCTCGTTATAGGGCAGTACTGTAAGTTGTTGCCAGGCAAATAAAACGTGATTGTGCAATGCGTGAGTACTTGCTGTTAGTTGTACTGTTCCTAGATTGCGATGCAGTGTGTGCACTGCGCACTAACTTCCATCTATACTCTAAGTGGGATTTAATTCTCGAAAGGACCAATTATGTTGAGAGTTTTCTTGTGTCTTACTTATTGCCAGAATTTACGTTGTGACTACATTGTTGGTTAAAACGTTTTCGCAAATGGTCTAGTCCATTAATTTTATTGAGTTCTTGAAGTTGTTTGCAGAAAGTGGCGTAGCAACGAACAACACACCAAAAAATCTTAAGAATTACTTGTTTAAGATTCTTTTTTTTCTAAACTTTAAAAAAACTGAAGAATACAAAAGTTTTAGGCACATCTAAAATACTTGTAGTACAGTGAAAAAGATTCACACGTTCCATTAGGTTCTGATTATCCCGATTAAACTAGTTCCCATCACACTCAGAATCAGCAAAATAGTTCAAAAATCTCAACTAACTTCGAAGTTCCGAAGAGCTACGAAGTAATACGAACCTCTCCGAAGTAAGAACAGCTAGCAAATACAGTGTTCGAGCTAATTTAGTTGGTAAGCAACGCAAACTGCCTGCCAAGAAAACTGTGTTAAGAACTTGAAGACTTCGTTATTTCCCGACAACAGACTTACTTTGAGAAAAAAATGTAATAATAAAGAAAGGGAGGAAGTTTTCTTTTCCTTCTTTGTGACGGCCACATCTAAGTTGGGACAGTGATGTTATCGCATTATGTTTTTTCTTGTTTGTTCGGAGACGAGATGGAACTATCAGTCGGTTATGTAGCTTTGATTAAGGAAAATATCCAGCATTGTTGAGCAAGGGGACAGTAAAAATATTACTGTTTTTCATCAACATTTACTGATAACATGGTCTGAATTTCTGTAATCACCAGCATCATTCGGATTATCTTTCATTCTTGCTTCATACTAGAAGTATAAAATATACTTCTATATTAGTATAAAATATACTTCTTTAGTATAAAATATACTAGAAGTATAAAATATACTTCTAGTATGTCCTTCCCTTCCTGCATCAAGAAAGTGTAAGGGACTGCGGCCGTAGCATTAACGAGCGACGTAAACAGAACGTGAATTCGCATAGCATTTTTTTTTTTTTTTTGCTGTTAGCACAATAAGAGCGTCCATATTATGACTACAGTCATAAAAATAAAGAAATATTTTGTTCAAAACGAATATTTAAATTCGTTTGATTTTACATTACGTTTACCCATGTACCCAGGCCTATCTTTCTCCTTGCATAAAGGTAGCCGATAGATATCTAGATACTGATTCGAAAACAGAAACCCGATAAGTCCCTCAATGCAGCTGGAAGGTAGTTGCGTGTCAGTAGGACTCGTGATTCAATTATCCAGTCAGGTGACAACAGCCGCGCGGATCGAGTACGGTCGACGAAAAATTCAATCGACGTTTTGCCACCCTGTCGAAAAGCGTGGCAGTTATATGAAGTGGAAAGAGAAAACTAATCTGGTTTATGTATCTGTTATATATTGTTTTATGTAAACACCAAGAAAACAACATCTGGAAACAGAAAGTTGGGGGATTTTTCATTTATCATTATTTTCACCCTTTCATTTATCATGCCATTAGTTATGCTGATAAATGACTGTTTTATATTAAAAATGTCTTTTGAACATCTAGCCACGTTCCCTTTAAATACTATAGGTACGAATACCAAAAAAAAACAACTGTTGAAACTTATTCGTCTTGGCACTTTTATGCAAAGCTAGGTTAGGCATTTTTTTACCAAAACGGATAATAAAACACTTGGACAAAAACGGATGAAGACTATTTTATTTTTAGAATAGTCCAGAACCCGATGAAACTTGTGACCTTGTATTTAGGTATATCACCTTTTATAATTGTTTCCTTTCATCTCTCACCAGCCTGCGACTGCCACCCCGTGGGAGCGAGCGGCAAGACCTGCAACCAGACGAGCGGGCAGTGCCCTTGCAAGGACGGCGTGACCGGCACCACCTGCAATCGTTGCGCCAAAGGCTACCAGCAATCGCGCAGCCATATCGCACCTTGTATACGTAAGATTATCCTGAACTTTATGCTATCGGCAGTGTCCGACATACCATGTAGGCTACTTAGCTTACATGGACTTTACTTTACTTTTTTAAACTGAAATACCTATTATGTTACTGAATTTTTCCAATGAAACTGAACGCCATCAGCACATCTGTACAGATTTCGAAAGCTGACAATGTCATCTTTGGGTTAATTGACACTGGCAGCTCCTGATCACGGTTTAGGCTGATCGCGTTCAATTGGTGAAATTCGCACTAAGTAATCTACCATTCAACCTCTCAGATTATCTGATATCTGTTATATTATATTGTAAAAACTTTACAATCAACCGGCTAAGATTCTAAGGGTCTCGAAAAACCGATCCGAGAATAATTGTAGAAATCATCAAATTCTACGTTTCGAGTTACGAAACTATACATAGCTCGTCCAATCTAGATTATTCAATTCGGAAATCGATCTATCCGCTCTATCCACGTCCTTGATAAGGTGTGAGCGACGCAACGTCCAAGAACTGCACCTGGCTGTAATCCCACGCATAAAACTCACTTAAAGGTGAGGTGTCGTGATTGTCTGCAGTAAAGTAACCATTACATGGCAACAGTCGTAACTGCGCTGTAATGGAGGACTTTGTGATGCCGACGTGTCACATTTAGCCGGATTGTCGTACCGTGCAGGGAAATTGTGGAATTGAATATGTCCTTTTGTCGCGGCCAGACCGAGTCGACAAAAAGCGTTTGATTCGCAAGTTGTTTATCGGATATAAATGGGCGATTCAATGATATTTGACTTTACTTTCCGAAGACCAATGAAATTATGTTGAAGTTATTAATATACAATGGTGATTAGCGCGGATTCGGACATCCAAACGACGTTCAAGAGCTCTCTGTGTCAAGTCAATACTCCATAGCAATAATGACACTGACCACTGTTCATCAGGCGGGCTGTTTTGTTATTTATTTATTTTTTTATTTTTTTATTTATTAACTATGGAAGACTTACAGCTAAAATAAAGATTAAAAAAAAATTGTATGTGAGACTGTCAGCCAATTAAAAGTCCTCACTTCTAAAAAACCAGATTTTAAAAAATAGGGTGTGAACACTGTGAACAATGCAATAAAGCCACAAAAAAAAAATACAGGATAACTTACAAGCTTAAGCTCAATTCACATGTTATTATGCTACATTCAATATCTAAACAATAATAGAAAACTTGAACAAACTAAATCTTAATTAAAAAAGCTAAGGCTCAGGCACTTTCTGGCCGAGGGCACACTCGTTATGAAAGCATCAAAATCATGCTGTTTGCACATATTATTAAAGCTTCTACTTGCACGCACTATAAATGAATTTTGCCTGTAGTTCGTAGATGTAAATGGAACACGCAACGGCACATTCCATCGCTTTGACCTTCCGGGAACATTAAAATAAAATTTGGATAGGATATCGGAGTTATTAATAGAGTTATTGAATATTTTAAATAATGAAATACAATCAGAAATTTCTCGCCGATTAATTAAGGGTAATATATGGTACTTCTTACAGAGGTTGAGGTAATTCCCAGATCGGCAGGGCACTTTTTGATGATAACACAAATACTTGATAAACCTTTTCTGGATGCTCTCTATACGATCAATGTTATCTTTGACTTGTTCTGTCCAGGTATACCGCGAGTGGTGACGGCGGTGCAGGCCATGGAGGCGGTGGACGGCGATCCGGGCCGCGGTAAGTAGTAAGTGTACCTTCATGCACTCTCGCCTCACACACACTTGCATGCCACAGATACTCAATCACTACTGACCAGCTGCATACTGCTGCAGTTTTCGAAAGCATTATTTTGTTTATTTTGTATGCAGTTTTTGGTCCTTCGAGTCGGATCATATTAAATGCAGTTGGCAATCAGGATCAAAGGACCATCAAACCAAGATGTAGCTGTGTAGCTAAATAGGGATCGGTTCTAATTAAACCGAAGGATACATCAACTATATTTTCTAAATAATTTACCTGAGTTTTCATACAAAATTAAGTGATTGAGGGCCTGTGATAAGGAGCTTACTGTACTTTACTAGTTAATTCAAATATTACATACATTTTTTAACTACAGCTATAAAACATGTGTTCATTTTTGTAAAAAGAAAATGTGTTGACATATTTTAACTGAACAGTAAAATAACTTAAACCTCTCAATCGCTACATCTCATCGTTAAACTCACGTTATGAGATGGTTAAGCGCTTAAAGTCACAATGTTGCAACAGTGTACGCTTGCACAAGCTCTAAACTGTATATGTTACTGATCCACTCCATAATGAGCAGTAACTTTTTACAAAAACACTTAGAGTAACTTGAGCGATCAACTTAATTAAAGTCGCCTAAAAGTATTTCATTTATTTTTTAATAAGTTTGTAACAAATGGTTATTATTTTTTCAAACTTCCCAGATCGTACAATTGAATCCATCTTTGTTAGTAAAGAAATTAACAACATAAACACTAGTTGACATAAAATCTGGCCGTGTAAATCATGGCCACATCGATATTATATTTCGGTAGGATCAATAGGTATACTTAAAATTCCGTATTTCACTATTTTCTGAATTTACCGTATCAATAAAAGTTGTCAAAAAGTACAGTAGCTCCGTCTTATTATTAATTTGCACTTTAATTTTATTTAAATTTTACTGCCTTTTGATAAGTGCTTTACTTTGTTGCAAAGGCGATTAGTAACGCCATCTACACTTTTATTACTGAAAACATAAACACTTGGAGTGTTGAGGAGTGTCATTTGATATCAGACCAATAAACTACTTTGTACGCTGATTGATTTAATTACTTTGCAACATTCTATGGTCGACTAAAGCTTATCAAAATGTAGTAGGGTAATGAAATCCATTCTCACACCACATGACTAATTTCATACCAAAAAAACTTATTAATGACATCATTTTCTGGACACCGTGAAAATATTACTTCATAATTATTACAAACTCTAAAATGACAAAATACATTTGCAAATTCTACCTGGCTTCCATTTCTTAGATTTGGAAGGCAGGGCCAAAAGTACCAGTCTAACCAAAGAGTATGAGCCAGTATCGGCAGTATCAACTGGGTTGTGGAGGGCAGATAGACAGTCGCTGCATTTAAAATACTTTTTATTCAGCTGCATCTGGTTAGACTGGAAGCCGACCCCAACATAGTTGGGAAAAGGCTCGGCTGATGATGAACTGAATCACCAAAGTTTCGTCTAATCTACTGAAAATAATATTGCACATGTCATACTTTCATGGAGTTGTAACTAATCCGTAGTGTGGGAATGTTTCTATGTCGTATTGTTAATCGTATGATGTTCATTTCAAGCTTGTTCCGTGTCATCCACTGTCAAACTCATAACTGTTTTTGTTTTATTTTATCAGTGCTGACTGAGAGGTAACCTTTTCATTACTAACTTTATTCCATTTTAATCTAGAGTACTGTTATTTGCATTCCTTGATTTTTGAACTATAAGTATAATTAAAATATCTTTACATATTGAACATCCATAGAAATATGTATTGTCATTTATATGTGTGTTCTGAAGCAATGAGATGTTGAGGATATTATCGGAGGTAAAATCATAAAAGCAGTGAAGATCAGTGCAGCTAAAATTATAGTTAATTGAAATACTGATGGTCAAGATATTGACAACAACTATGAAATTAAAATAAACAGTATCACATAGGCATGTGGTGATTCTGACGTCTGTAAAAACCGCAACGGAATATAAAATACCAAAAAAGATAAAGTTGATTATAATAATGATAAAATTGACCATATCAATACAAGTGTAACTATAACATAAGTAAGTGGTGTTACTGATATATGTAGCAATAGCAGCAGAGTAGCAAATACTTATAGAGATGAAGTAAATTACAATAACGATATTAAGGACAATACGTTTGAAACTGTTAGTATAACATAATCATGTGCTGACGATGATATCTGTAACAACAGCAGCGGAGCAGTGCGGCAGGTGTCGCGCCGCCGCTCGCACGCTAAATCTCAACAAGTTCTGCAGCCGAGACTACGGTAAGCACTGCTACTGATTCTTTCATTACTGATAAGTGGTAAAGATAATCAATAAAATACACACAGGAGCGTGGAAATTGGACAAATGAAGAGAGACCTATACCCAGCAGTGGGTGAAGTCGGGCTGTCGATCTTGATGATAATGAATAGAACACAAATTCACGTGAGCGAAACTAGCACAGCTAGTTACTAATTAAGATACTGCCGTAACACGGCACCCAGTTGTAAATTTGTTACTCTTACCGAGGAAAATTATGTCTATCTTGCAATGTAAAAAATGAAAACAAATGAAGAGACCTACGAGTATATGGTGGCAGTTGATACCGCGTGCGGCGTGCCGTAGCTACTATCACTTGCCTTAGCTTTAATTAGATTTTGTATTCTTAGTAACTTTTGAACCTACTTACATACATTGGGAATCTTCAAAATTGGCGGAATAATTAATCTTGTTGCAAGTACATAGTTTAATGTGAAAAGTAATTACTTGTAGAAAATTTGCAGAACCTTCGTTAATGATGTTTGTATACAGTTAATAAAATTTATAATTATCTTCTTTTAGTTCGGTTGTATCCGTCACAGCAAGTTAATTAATTTTCTAATACTTTAATGTTTGCCTGGTGCAATCTGAGTGTTTCGTCAATCATCGAGAAGGCTTTCTTCGTACTAGGTTGGTATTATAGTTTCCAAGTGACAGCCTGTTGGAACTCCAGTCAAGATCATTTTCTCTTCTCCTGTCTCATATTCACTTTATGAATAAATGTTAATCAGTCAGCCTATTAGTATCCAGGTGTGCACAGCTGATGGCGCAGTCGGTCATTCAAGTACAGATACGCAGAAGCCATTCTGCAATACCTTGTTATTCTTGAACAGTCTGGTTACAGCCAAATTATCTTAAAGAACGCGTAGTTAGTTGGAAAGCTGACCTTGCCAAAAGTTGCAAGTAAATTTGCAGCTGATAGAAGATTTATTGGTAAAAAAGTTAATTAAGTTTGAATGTGGAAGTTTCAATTCGAATCACTCATGCGATTTCAAAAATTATTTCACTGATGAGCTAGACTATTGCTGACTGCCATTTTTTCGACGCGGTCGACGTTGCGGGCCGTAGCTAGTTTTTTTTATAAAATCTCGATGCTCATTAACTTATTCTTCCTCGCAGTCATAATGGGCAAGGTGGTGGGTCGCGAGGCGAGCGCGGCGGGCGACCAGTGGGTTCGCCTGGCGCTGAGCGTGCAGGCAGTGTACAAGCGCGCGCCGCGCAGTCGTCTGCGCCGCGGCGGCACCGCCCTGCACGTGCGCGCCGCGGACCTCGCCTGCAAGTGCCCTAAGATCAAGATTAACAAGTAAGCGAAACATTAAAACTCTTAGATCAACGAGTTACCTGGGGACGTCACTTTTTCTTCCTGCCCTTGTCCCAAATTACTTGGGTTTAATTCTTCAGTGACTGTCTCCTCTGTCAAGCGTCACGCAAGATGAGCCCTAAAATCAAGATTAACAAGAAGGTAGCGAACTAAAACTTCAAGCTAAAATCCTGATATTGTCACTTCTTTTTCCTTTCGTTGCATCATGTTACGCTTCTCCAAGTGTCCCATTATCATTATCTCCCTTTTTATCCCTATTATCCCATCCCAAAGTCCACATTATTTTCTTTGATCTACTCTTTTAGTTACGCACGTTTCATAGTGAACGTTACTGATCCCCGCGATAAGACGTGGAAATAGGCCTCGTATGAGATTATTAGCATGTGAATTTGAAGTCTACGTCATCGCGCGGATCTATCGTTAAATGGCCTTGGTAGAGGTACTTACAGATGGCATTGGGTCTCGCTGGACACAGTATACGAGTGTTGAATTAAGTCTTCCGTAATAATCGAACGTATTCTATTACGGTACAACTGCTCCACAATGGCCTTTTTTCCCGATGGGAAATCATCAAATAACTCCTCCCGCTCTGGGCTGAGCAGGAGGGAGTGTCAGACTTTTACTGACTAAAACCCATCCATGTTCCTTCTTTTGCCCTTTGTGTTCCAGGGCCGCGGTATCTCTTTCGAACAGTCCCGCAACCCTGGCACACATCGGTCCTTTCGGACCCCTTCCCTCCATAATGGCCTTCCGATACCGATTATATTACCCTCAACATGAAAACCATAACTAGTAGCATTTTTAATGACTAATGACACAGAAAATAAGGTTGAACGTAAAATTAAGTTGTGCGGATGTCTTTACAGTTCTGCAGACGCAAAAATAAATGTATAAGTTTAAAATTGTAAATTGCTTTTATATATCCTAGTCTAACAATGGATGCAAAACCATTATTTAAAGCATTAGGAGTCAACGAGGCATCACTAAGTTTCTCTAAGTGTATTTGCAGCCAATTTGCTGTATTGAATAAATCTTATCATTTTATTTTGGCCAGACAATGTTAACGAATGTTAGTGTTAGGGCCCGTATCAGTAGGACCAAAACTATTTTTAAACTTATCTTTCTTTCCCTCCCAGGTCATACCTAATCCTAGGAGTGGAAAAAGAGGGCGTGTCAGCCGGTTTGCCGGGGCTGACAGTCGGCGAGAGGACACTACTGCTGGAGTGGCGCGACGACTGGCACCGACGCATCCGCCGGCTTCAACGGCGCGCGATCAACTGCCATTAGCAAGCCGCCATCTTGGAATAGTGGGGATAAAGCAACCAATGAGAGCGATCTGTTCTCTTCGTAATCCGTCGTTGCAAACATACGTGAATTGATAAACGTAGTTGTTTTAACTGTTACTGCCATATACGTGCTGTCTATATAAAATCATATTACAATAATTTGTCTCAGGAATTAAGTTGTAATATCGTAAGACTGATTGTAATCGCCCTGCTTTACATGTTCGAGTTATATAAAGGTGTTTTAGGAACCGATTCTATGTCAATTCCTCTGCTGTGCCATCTCCCTTCGTATGCTATCATAGTTGTTAGACAGAAGTATTATAAATGAAAATAAGAATAAATAATAATATTCAGATGATGTAATAATGAAATACGTCTTAATATTAAGTCTACATTTACTTAATACGTAAGATGAAGTTGTTATATTTCTTTGACACCACAAACTATAAATTGTGGAGAAAGCATATCGAAAAAAAAACAGCGCCTAATTTACAAAATAATTTGTTTCATGATCAGGCCTAAGTTTTAAAACACCTGTAATTTAATCTAGATTCTTGAAGAATAATATACTTACCTAAATAATTAGTCGATAGACGTCGTAATTAACTTTTGGCACTTCATATTTTCCGTAATATTAATTGTAAAGTTGTCCATTTTATCCAGCATTAATTCCTGAGGCACTCCAACGTTTACCTAGTCCGATTTAGGAATAACGTTAATGATAACTATAACTGTAGTTTCACTGAACGACAAGTTTTTATGCCAAAAATGCAAGAGACATTGATTAGGGCGCGCGGCAAAAATGGTCCTTTGCTCCAGGACCATACTAGCAGTTGCTTTATTACTTGAATTCTTATTTAATAACTCGTTAGAATTAAAAATGCATATTGCAAGATCAAAAGTGAAGCTTGTTCTGAACCAAAGGAACCAAAAGTCACGAGTCTCAGTCTTCACAAAAAAAAATATCGAAACTTTCCCAATCCTAGGATTTCGTTGAAAAAAAAATTGTACATTATTATTATTATTTATTTTGAATAGTTTAAATTTATAAGGCAAACATATTTGTATCGTTCCATTTCTTGCATTTTTTGTATAATTGTTATTTTATATTGAAAATGCTAATGTTGATATTGTTTTTATGTGCTGTGGCTGCATGGACTCACGGGCTCTGTTGAATTTTGCAAAGTATTTAATCAATAATAACAAAAATAATGTTTGTTAAAAAAAGTACCTACTTAACTAAATATCTAAAAACTGTAACGAGATAATAATATATTCGATTCTCTACAAAATTAAGCAATAAAAATGATCACTTCAAAATGAATAAAATGATGTTTCATTATTTCCACATGTCATGTCACCGCAGTTTGGCAGGTGACGTGAGTTCTGTGCGCGATTGTACACGTTAGATGTAGGACACATTCGAAGATGAATCACCACATAGTCACAATGGTTTAACGTACCTCATTTATATTATAAATCTTATCACTAAGGTTAAGTGTTTAATTTATATCGTTAGCGCCTAGATTTTATACACTTTAAGCTAAAAATATCAATCTCTCTATGTGTTCGTATTTTTCTCTTTTTATTTTCTGTAAATTAAATGATTTAAATATTAGATCTTGCCAAAGTAACATTTTTTATTTTGTATAGAGTACTTAGTTTTCTCTGTGTAATGTCTTCGCGGTTGGGGACATAACTTGAACAAAGCGTCGCCTAATTAAGGTATGTACAGTATTACTAGCTTTACTAAGGAAAATAATAATAAGATTTTGGTTTTTGAAAAAGTACAATCGCAAACACAAAGTATTCCAATAAAGCAGACCGGATTATGACTCAACTCTTTATGAAATGACTTTAAAAATCGTTTAAGCACCTTTGGTCACAGAATTTCAATACAAAAACCACCTGAACCATAATTTTAAGTCTTATTCCATTCACTCAAAAAACATACAATAACAACAAAGGCTATTCATAACTCGGAAAAAAACTGAACATCTCAATCGAGAATAAGTCGGAAAGTATGCGTAATCATTTACAATTGACCTGTCAGATGTTATTTATGCTATCTCCCTGGCTCGGCTAAGTTTATTATACATGGTATAAATCAACTTGAAGGCGGAACATTGTACAACAATCGATGTACCAGTTCAACCCTTCAGTTCAGCCTAAATTAGCTGAAAAGGCAGTTTTATAAAAGCAATAAAAATATTATGGCATTATTCTTGGTTGATTAAAAAAAAAAACATTAAACATTAAGCAGAAAACATAGCGTGTGCATTTACGCAGCATTTAACAAAATTGTACTTTTTCAAAAAATAAAGAACGTAATCATAGATAAAATAAATATTTAAAAAACGACTTAGAAGTTTCGCTTGAACGTACTACGGATTGTAAAAAGTGTATTTAGTTGTAGATCGAACTATTAACCTGTTTCTAGTTATGCATATCTTTAGATTTCATAATCTGCATATTTTTAATTATATTTTGGCTCCATAAACTGTAATCTTTATTCTTTTGTTGCTAATTAAAATATAAAACTAAATGTCAATTTACTAACAATGTTCTTTTTTCACAGTTTACCTAAATAATTATTGCGTGCCAAAATATAATTTGAAATGTCGAAAAACATAATTATTAATATCTGAACGTAATTGTACCTATAGCGTAGTCAGTTTGTATTTTTATTGTAATAATATATGTGAATATTGTTTTATTTCCAATTAATTTATTCTGAATGCAGCAATAACGTCCTTTTATAACAATACAAGTATTAAATCATCATACAATGAAAGAACGATAAATTCCAAAATGAGGTTAAGTTCAGTAATTTCTTGAAACTGAATACTTTATAGATCTATCAAGCTATCATAATAAAATCCTGAGCGGTCATTCCTTCACTTATAAACAACTTGAAGTACTTACGTAACCACAGTCTATTCTGTTTTTTGCACATAACTTAATATGACTGACATAAATATCTGAATAAACTCCTTTGTGTTATTTTTATTGCAAACTTTATAACATTTCTTAACGGTTACTTATATTGGTTAAATAAATAAATGAATTATTATGTAACGCACAAATAAGGCCTATTTGCTTATTGTCGTGAAAGGAAAGTAAAAACGAAATCATCTATTTAGTTGGCGACATTTACTGTTAATAAATAGTATAATATTCATTTAGTTATACATATTTATATTTTAAGGGATGTCAATTGAATTTAAGAAAAGCGCGCGAACTCTTCAGCTCCGATCATAGATTCTAAATGGCCGACTTTTTGTCTACCTATGGTCTGTGAAACGTTTGGCGCGCAATGAATTGTGTTTTCAAGATAACCCTGCTCCTGTGATGTAATAAATGTTATTGGTTATATTTATTTATAAATAAAAGTACATTAATATACGGATCTGTGGTTTTATTAGCTGTCCTTTAATTAAAACTAACCCGGTCCTTACTTGATAAGATATCATTCCAAGACTTCCTGCACACATCCACCATACCCACATTAGCCAGTTAGCTACCACGCCAGTTTGAAACTTAGGACATTATTCAATTTTATAATCAAGTAGGCAATTTAGTTTATGAAACTCTTATAAAACTTCCCCAAACTTTAAAATGAGTCTGAATAAATTTCAGAAATAGCTAGTTAACCTAATTTTTGGAATTTTATGGCTAATCCAACACCTAGATAATAACTTCAGATCTAGCTAATGGCCAGAATAAAAGAAGCCTACATTGGATATTAAAATGAACGTTCTACAAAATGCGATTCGGATTGAAAGAAAACTGATTTTCTACTATCATTTGCTCATATTGCTGATATCGTTATCGTTTTAAATTTTAACAATAAAAAAATATTTTCCCTAGTCATAGTTCAAGTAGATTACCAGCGCCAGCGATCATTGACCTCTAAAAAACATAAAATATTTTTGGTTTGTTTTATCGTCGGTGGAGTTTTTATGGCTATTTGACCTTGTATATTTGAATATTTCTGTGGTTTTCATAACTACAGAAATATTCAAAAGTGAAAACATACTCAGTGATAAGGCAATACACGTTTCCTCAAAACATCTAAACTACAACCGCCAATACGTCCATATAAACAAGCCCTAAAGCTAACAACTACATGTAACCTCGCGCACGGAGCCATAAATCAGCTATAAAGGCAGCTCCACACAATATAGGGCTAAGGGCAGCTCGACACTCGCCTGATTTCCCCCGGGACCCCTCGACGATGTTACTTTGATAGCTCGTCCTAAGATACGGGATTTTTTTCGATATTAACATCCATATTTAATGAGATTACCTTGATTTACAATATCAGGTATGAGGGCGATGAATTCTGATCGGTTCAAGATGACCGATTGTGATTGGTGTCTTTAGGTGCGTGGGGCATGGGGAGCGTGATTGGTTTAGGCATTTTAATATTGGATGAGTTCAGTTTCGCGAGATGAAATTTTGCTTGATAGGTTTGATTTGTTGTTGAGGTGTTCTGATGCTAAAGAATTAAAAGGATTCCGTTAAAAAAAAAAAACTTTTATTTCTCTTTAAAAATCGGAATTCCACTGACAGACATCGCACAGCCTAAATCGTCTAGAAGCATTAAACTTTGCACAATAGTTGATGCATGAATCGAAAGTGAGTTAACTGTAAGGAAGTAGTTTTTTAAATTAACCCCTAAAGCGAACTCGAACTAGGGTTAAATAGGGGATGATGTTTGTAAATCAGTTCATACTTTTTTGCCGATAAGGAAATCGGACACACGACTTATACGTTCATGAAAGTTGATTTGATACAAACATAAGTATGAATTCGGATGTGTAGTCGATCTATTGGCAGACCCACGGGGACATGGTCTGCCTACGTGTGTTTGTTCAAATACGAAACGTGTACCATTTTGAGGGACCGCAATAAAAACATTTTGTTTACAACTAGCTTCAAAGAATACAATATGTGAAACCCACACACATACGGCATGGGTTTCCTACTTACTTACAATACAATTGAAATAATATGTCTAAAAATAACCCCAAGAACACTCTGTTCCTTTTCTACTAAACACTATAAATGCATTATGAAAATATTTACATTGTACACTTAATAAAACCGCACCGTATAGGTCTCGCGATCGCAAGCGCGACTGCTAAGCATGTGGTCCTGGGTCCGGTTCCCGGTCGGGTACGAGTGTAATTGGGTTTTTCCATTAGGAATAGCAACCCGAAGTTTGGAAGCGGGCGGTCCCCTATGCTTCGGTGTATGCTTCGCACGCTAAGCAGTTGGTCCTGCGCCTGATCTCGTGGCGGATTGCCGTCGCATCTGACTCTGAGGTTGAGGGAAGAGAGAATACACCTGTGCCTGTGCAAACACCCGTGCTCTATAATATCGATCTTCGATGTTTAGCCATCTCCGCTGAGGTTGGCAACCGTGACCGAAAATAGTCAGGAGGACTATATTTATATATCTATACTAATATTATAAAGAGGTGAAGTTTGGTGAATTTGTAAGGTTTTAGGGGGTAATCTCGAGATCTACTGAACCGATTTTGAAAATTCTATCACTAATACGGGCAATGGAGCGCAGCATACATAACGTTAAACTCACCGACCGAATAAGAAACACCACACTGCGCTCCAGAACTCAAATTGCTGACGTAGCTCATAAAGCTGCCAAACTAAAGTGAGACTGGGCAGGCCATGTCTGCCGGATGCCGGCAAAGCTGTGGGCCCGCATATCACAAAACTGGAGCCCTGAGTCACCTAGACGGGGTCGCGGCAGATCGAAGAGAAGATGGCGGGACGCCTTGGATGACTTTCTCGTTAATTGGCGAGAAGAAGCGCTACATGGAGAAAAGTGGAAGGAACGGGGGGAGGCCTTTGCCCAGGAGTAGGACAGTACAGGCTAAGAAAAAAAAAAATGTAAGCTACATTATCCCCGAGTGCCATAGGTTATAACAAAGTGCCCTTGGGATAATTTCTGATCAAAACGCGAGCGAAGCAGTAGGCAACAGTTAGTTATTCATATAAACGCAATAAATGTTTCTAGATGTTTAACGGGTATGTCGTATGTGTGGGTAGATCAATGGTATTTGGGTTGTGGAGGTCAGATAGGCAGTCGTTCCATGTATTATACTAGTACCTACCCATTCAATTAGACTGGAAACTGACCGCAATATAGGCTACGTAGATGATGTTTTGTGAATGAAAGGGGTTCCAGATTTAACAAGGTTTTCATATCACACATATTAAAATCCTAAATCACCATAAAACCGTCATTACTCCCATTGTGCTCACACAATTCAGATTCTAACTTACTATTGCAGCTTCCACATTCTCACAGTTTACCCAGGCATTCTATTCAGGCTAGCATACAAACTGTAGCCCATGGCCGCCATAGCCTGCCACATTGTATGGCCGCCACATTGTGGCCGCATCTCGATGCAACGCGAACATTTTCCTGAACTAATGCCCGATCACGATGCACAACTGTGCGATTGTGCGCCGATTGGATAAGGCTGGTTGCACGCTGGCGACTTTGCGGCAGTAAGGTAACAGAAAAAACATCATTCAGGTGGACAAATACGATATGTTAACACGGTTAAATTTCATGTAAAGGAAGTAACAAGAACACGTTTGAATGTCAAACTTTACAAGGAAATACAATTGATTCTAGTTGCCCATTCGCAAAGGTAAGTTTCTTATGGAGATGAATGTTCAACATATTCCATAGTTACCCACTATTTTAAAATACTTCCTCCCATTCCCAAGCGACTTAACCTGTTAGGTATAGACAGGTTCAAGTAATAAGAAGAATAAGTTACCTAGGTAAAAGCGTTGGATATTCATAACTTAATGTAAAATGTTGGCAGAGAATATTTCCAAGACTTCATGCTCAATCAAGATGCATAATTATGTGATTGTACACCGATTGGCTAAGGCCCTCCACACGCTCGCGACTCTATCGCAGCGTCAATAGAGAACATTTCGCTGAGCTAATGCTGAATCAAGATATATAATTGCGTGATTGTGCGCCGGTTACATAAGGCTTGGGAAACTGTGACGACTCTACCCGTGTGCGATTAAATAAATTAAATAATGAAGCCTTTGAAAGCGACACAGGATAAACGTCCGACGTGCAATGACCTTGTAGGATCTCTGAGAAGTCTTATGCGAGTCAATGGCCATCAAAAGAAATTAAGTTTCTTCAGTGCTTTATAACATAATAATTTGTCGAACGGTTACCTTATGCACGCCTCGTGCGGTTTCCTGATGGAAAACCCCAATAACACTGAGCTCGACACGGCAATCGAACTCAAAACCTTTTACTCGCTAGCAACCACTAGACCAAAGTGGCACTTAGTTTTCCTAAACAAATGTATTTTGAAAAGCTCAACTACAAAAATAACATTTCTCCAGTTGCAAGTCCGTAGACAGCCTTACAAAAGCACGAACTCTTATCCAACAATAGTCGGTAATAACTTTCTTTGTGTTGAAATATAAACTGTGTACGCACATTTTAATCACGCATTGTTCAGGTGTTCCCGAGGTTAGAGCAAACATACAAACATACGGATAGATTCGGATGCCGTTAGGACGTAGGCGAAATTTTCCGGGTCCATTGTTCAATCGAGTTGAATGTCGAAAGAATCGTAAATCGTTCGAGAGCACATTCGTTAATAAATCGTGTGTTGTTGGTTTGATAAAGTATTATTTATACTTAACTGTTCCTTTAAGGTTATAGCCCGCAATTTACAAAAAAAATAAAATAATATCTTTGTAGGTAGGTACTTGACAGACGGTACCGACGCGTAGGCACATCATCAGAATTGTATGGTTGGTATCGATTAAAACTTTAAAAGGTTACTTACCACTTATCAGTTACCTACTCCAAAAATACTTTTTCAGCTCCTCCTATCACAGGAGAAAATTGATTATAAATACATACATTACATTGATTAAAAGTACATACATTAAATTGATTATAAGTACATGCTAAATATGACACAAGCAAAGAATTTTGATACAGCCATAATTGTCATCTCGTAATCCACTTTCAGGAATTGGTCCACTTCAGACTTCAAATTATTGGGAGAACAGTTGTTGTTCAGTTCCTCCTAAAAAAACCAATTAAAGCCATCAAAGGGCACAAACTTCACACAAGAATCTATGATTTATAAAACAGAGAAAACGAAGAACGCTTTAGCCAAGAAACCAAAGCAAGCTGAACTTTCCTTTGACGATAAAACAGCCAACAAAATAAATAATAAGTCCTTTGAATATGAACATTGTTACATTAAAAGTCGAGTGAATAAACTTAGACTTTGCCTTGTCATCGCAAACAGATAAATCTAGTATTAGAAACGAAGATAAGGGTGACCATAATGTAGGTGACAACGAGGATTAAGTAGACAGAATTAATCATGAATGAAACACAACGCAAACAAAATAAATGACTAGTAGGAAGATATCCATGTAGCAGGAACTAAATTAGGTGATGACAAAAACATTTAAAACATCTAAAGTTGAAAATAGTGACGGAAATCTCAAGAAAAGCACGTACTGCTTGGATGTAAAAGAATGTTTTATTTATTTTCAGTCTGATGGCCTCGTGAACATTTTATTTAGCGTATCTCATAAACCTGAATTGTAAGTATGAAAATCTTCAAACTGACACAACATCCTTTCACAGACGGTTTTGATTTTACCTCTGAGAGCAATAGCTCAGCGGCAACCTATAATTTTGACAAAAACATTTTCAGTCATAGTAACTCATCACCAATCTTCTTATACCGAGAATTCTGTGGGTTTCGAATCAAAGGTGAAAAACTGTGAAAGGATTCTTTCTTGCACTTAAAAAGTAGTTTAGTTCACACTCAAGTTTACGCTACACGTACAAGCATAAAAAACGTCAAGTCACTAAATACACTTAACCCAATTTTTCCGCCGTCTCCGATAAAAACAAGCCAACCTCATAGGCGTACTTTACGATCAGCGAACGTGCCCAAACACGGTTGCTAGTGGCAAAGCAGCGTGACTGGGCAAACTAGCCAACCGACCAACTTTGCCCGCCACCTTTGTGGTCGCCCCAGCGAACCGTGAGCCACAATATTTGTCCAACTGAGTGTACTAGGCACGTAGGTATAATATAAGTAAGAATAATCCTGTGGGAAACTGGTTTGCTTGTGAATGATACCACTGAAGCTGCTTAGAGAAATGACTGGCTGATTTAAAGGTTTTTTTTTTACTGTGAGCCCGATGGTTGTTCCTTGCGGAAGTACCTAATAGTTGGTTGGTTTTAGAGTTTATACAAGCGTGTATTTTTAATTGGTAGCATAAATCCCTGATAAGACAGTGAATTAGCCTGAACGATGGTCTGAAACTTACTGAACCAACCAAAAAATGTGAGGTGATGATAAACCTAATCTTTTTCCAACCATGTTGAGGCTGGATGAAGCTGAATAATGCCAGTATCAGTAGCAGCTGAACACCTTAAGCGATTTAAATTAGATATCTCACGAGGTACCTAGTCGTCAGTACCAACTAAAGTGCTTACAGATACTGGTGTATCTGCAGTTCCGAATTGAATACCCAGAAACTCTTATTCCACAATTATTTTTTGCCACTCCTTCAAAGAATTCCCACGTTCATTTTGATTTGCCTGCTTGGTGATTCTAGGTTGAACTTTATTTTATAAGTATCTCATTACCTAGTCTTTATCCATTGCCTCAAACTTGCCTAACGCTGCGAAAGGCCACACCGTTTATGCCCATTGCAGTCAGATGCCTATCAGATATCAATCAAAGTCGTAATCTATAGGTTACGGACGTAATCTAAGTTAATGAGAAGGTAATATAAAATCTGGTAATAGTAGAATGGTAGTAACTATCTAGCTAGCAATAAGCTAGTGAATAATACTGAGTTTGACCCTGTCGCGATCGCAGCTTACTACCTGCCTATGTTTTGGGTGCCTTTGATTGAGAAGATAAACGACTTCTTCAATAGCACATGATTGCTGCCGCATGCTTTGGCAATGTGCACACCAACATTAGGGGTACATAATTATTTGAATTTCGAACATTAAAATACCTACGAGTAAAATGTCAACGTTCAAAACATCGAAAATTTAAATATCGATTGTATCGTAATATCGAAAATTGTTATATCTAAGCATAAAATGTCTAACATTGAAATGCCGAGTGATAAAAATATCGAATGATTAACAATACCGATAGTCATTATACTTAAGTTCAAAATTGTCAACATTTAATAAACTTTAGTTCATTATATTTAAGTTAACTTCCCTTTAGTTCTACCATAAACTGTTTGATAGAACAGTAGAACTAGTGGGACTTTTTGTTCCCACTAGTTCTACGATTTTGTGCCATCTTGAATCGTAGGACTAGTGGGAACAAAAATTCCCATTAGTTCTACCGTAAATTGTGTAATAAAACAGTAAACTAGTGGGACTTTTTGTTCCCACTAGTTCTACTATTTTGTGCCACCTTGAATCGTAGGGCTAGTGGGAAAACAAATTCCCATTAGACCTACCGTAGAACTGTGTAGTAGAACTAGTGGGAATAATCCAAAATATCGAACACATTTTGATATTGGAAAAAATGAAGGTATGCAGCAGGCATGGTTAGGTTACTGTCACGGCTCCGGTGCAGCGGGGCTCCGGTGGCTCCACGCGAGCTAATCGTCGTCGTCACAGATAATATAATACTCGTCGTCGATGGTTTTTACGCTCGCCACCACAGCTTCGCCTTGGCCGCGGTGGTGGCCGTTAAAACCTCCTCAGCTCGCGAGCCGCCTCGTCCCTCCACGCCAACGCGGGCTTAAATTACACCCTAGGGGTAGGGCAGACCCTGCCAGGGTTGCGGGACTGTTCGAAAGAGATACCGCGGCCCTGGAACACAAAGGGCAAAAGAAGGAACATGGATGGGTTTTAGTCAGTAAAAGTCTGACACTCCCTCCTGCTCAGCCCAGAGCGGGAGGGGTTATTTGATGATTTCCCATCGGTAAAAAAAAACAAAAAAAAAAAAGGGGTAGGGCAGACAATGAGACAAGACCACGTGGAGTCGTTGACATTCAAATATGTCAACGACTGTCACATTAGTGAATCGATAAGGTAAAATATTCCCTCCCTGTTGCAATTGGGGATATTAATTTTTTGACTATTGTATTTCTGGCAATTCTGGTGTTCATTTTTTCTTCTGTTATTTCACCGGCCGACCTCTGTAAGCCTGTATGGCAGAGCTCCTTGGCTGCTCATATAAGTATCCAAGCCGGTGTTATTTCCATAACAAGCCATGTCACGCACACAAGGAATATTGTTACCATTCTTTGCTATAGCTTTGATAGATTCAATTTTAGTATCTTCATCTTCTTTTTCAAACCATCCACAAACTCGTCTATATCACACATCTCACTTACCACAACGAGCTATATTCCTGGAGGCTGCACAAACGCGACATTCCCGACGGTACATTAAAATTAATTTACTGCCACAATTTCGCAACTTCCCGAGCGATAAGCTCATTGTTAGCCCCGCCATTGTGTGCAATCGTTATGTGGAAATTATGAACAAGGAACACCTGTTCCCTTGTTTGTCATTCGTTATTAATAACATTAATTAAGTTGTTGTGAAATTTGAAGATTAGATGTTTCGCGTTCAAGAGCTTTCGGTATCAATAGTCTGTAGTAAATGATAAGACTGACCGCTCTTGCTCTTTTAATTAGCTGATCGCCTTCAGTTCCATTGATGATATTTGCCCTTAGTCTATTCGCATATCATCGTCTGCCAGCCTTTTCCTAACTATGTTGGGGTCAGCCTACAATTTAGACAGATACCTATAGCTGAATACCAGTTAACATAAATACCAGTATTTTACATGGGGCGACTGCCTATCTGACCTGCACAACCCAGTTAGTGCTGAATATTACGATACCCCTTGGTAAGACTGGATGTCTGACTTTCGGATCACTTACTAGGTAGTCGACACCGATAGTAGGATGACTGTAAGTCTGACAACCAGTCTTACAGTCGTTAGCGGTGTAACGACTGTCAAAGACCTACAAATTAGAGCCGGGACCAACAGCTAAACGTATTTTCCGAGACATGGAGGAATCTCGGTATATAATTGGTCACCCATCCACGGACCGACCTAGGCAAGCGTGGCTTAACCTTAGGCCACAACCTCCTCTATTTGTGTATAAGCCTTATCATCCAATTATATTACCCCTGAATCACAGAGGCCTTGTTTCCACGCAGAAGAGGTCATGCCTTCTCTGCATGAATCAAAGCGGTCAATTTCCTCACAATGCTTTCCTCGTATTGCTTTTCAATGGGTAATTCACCTTACAAACTATTAAGTTATCTCTCCCTCGGTCCTAACATATTGTTTAACAATATTATCAATGTCTTGTACAGTTAGGCAATAAGCTAGACTAGAGGAAAGCTATTCCCTCTTCGTTTAAGCTCTGTCTATTTACCATTTCTGTATCCCATCTGCCCAGTTACTAAAAGGAATTTCATCATTTGTTTAGCCATTTACTTTAACAGTATATTATGCTCGCTTAAGGAATGTAGGTATCATGAAATTCAGATAGGTAGACAGGAAGATAGACAGTTAGACCAAGCAGTATTCCTAAATTGGATTTACCAGAATAGATCGTAAAGCCTTGGGTGTAAGTAAGGTAATATAATAAGTAAACTGTAGAGAAATTCGTCAAACTCCCCTTCAGAGATAAACCTGTCGTATGTTATTATGTTTTACGATTGTCCTCACAAAAACATTACATGAAAAGGGTATTTTAGTCTCTTTATATGGAACGACACGACTGGCAAACGAGTTAGGTATTTGAGTATATTCTTGCAAATATTTGTAGTAAAACAAAGCATCCATGGGGTTATTTTTTTCTTACGAGTTTTCAAAATTTACTCATTGCTCCAACATTGCTCAGTCTAACATCTTTGCCTTCGTTTTAATGCATGTTGCTAAAGAACATGTTTCTATTATGAGTAAAATGCTTGCTGACCTCTAGCCTCGAGCTTTTAATCTTACACAGTTTCTGCAATTCCACATATTCATCAGTCGTATTTTGAACGTATATATAAAATTTAAGAATCAAGAATCATCAACGTGTAAAACTAAGATTAGAAAAACAATTAGTCAAAAATGACGTTTCATTCTTCCTGAGTCCATGAGAGTCCGATGAAAGGCCATGGTTTTTTGAAAATTATTCATTCTACTCCCATTCCTCTTGTATCGGTCTCCTACCTTACAAAGACCATGACGATTCCTCATTGACATCTAAAAGCCCCACAAAAGGGCAACTAACCCGTCTCCCTGAAGATTCAATTTGCAAGGGCGAGATTCGCGCAGAATAAAAAAATAAAATATCCCCACTTTATAGGTCAACCGAACTGCACGAGGAAAAGGAACATTTAGACGGGTTTGAGGGTTCTTTGATAAATGTACTGGTTGGGTAAGGTTGGGTTGCTCTCGTAAATGTCCGAATTATCCTCTTGTTTGAGGTAGGAAGATTTATGTATATACCTTGAATTTTCACCAGGGATTTAGCTAAACTTAGAATATAAAACAGATAGTTTAGTTTTTTATTTAATACACATGTCATATAATGCTGGAATATTCAAAAGGTACACTTTCCCAATGATTTGGGGACTCCGATCTATTTGATTACGGTCGAACCCAAAGCTATTGAGGCCATTTTGACGTCAGATTTTTTTCAACAAATATTCTAATCTCCTGAAGGTACATTTGCTAAAGATTCAATAGGGATTCAGAAATAGGCCAAATGTTACTAGAAAATAAGGCACATCTAGAAGCTGGTCCTAGATCTTTTTATAGCGAGTAGCACTCGATCGATATACAATCAGGCTAGAATTTTCCGACTGCTGGACTACAAGCCTCCTCTGTCTGTGGTTAATCCGATGCGTGTGCCCGGAGCAGGTTAGTAGATATGTCCGAATTTTCTAGGACACCGGCTTCCACAAGCGTCGACAGCGAGAAATACTAATGTTTAAAATTATGTTGCTGTCCACCAATGGTGCCTAAAGGGGAAAAGAAAAAGTTGTCTCTGGCCACCATCTGGTGTACAAGCTGCATGGTGGTGGACATCGGGAATCATCATTTTCAGTTTTAGACCCACGACACTTAAGCCACTGTGCTACCACTCTGCTCTCTATTGACAACTTACAAGTCTGTTAACATTGTTGATCATCTATTGTGATAAGTTCGTCAACTAGACAAAACAATCTTCGAAATCCAACATAAATCTGAGAGAAAATTCTCTCAAACAGCACTTAATTCCGTTGAAACCAACAACATATTCTAATAACCCCTGTTTTCACCCCTTGAGTCCCATCCACAGATCCACACTAACAATTACAACGTCCGCGTCGTGTCAATTGTAATTCATCCCCTAGGGCGCGTTAATTAAGTAAATATGGCGACACACGTGACGGAGTTGTCATAGCAGAGTTAGGAAACAAGAACATGTTTAGATAATGAAAATGGTAGGAATATTTCTCGAGATAGGCGAATTCTTGGATGCATTAATATGAGATCGGTTTGAGCTGGTCAGAAATAGCTTTTTCCAATAAAAGCGAAAAATACGTGATTGTTTTGGTCCAGTTGGCCAATTCGGTTTCTGATCAGTTTAAGCCGATTCCACCTTGATAAGACAGTGTGGTCTCTCTCTTATCTAAGAGTAAATACAATAGATACAATACATACTCCAAAACATGTTATTTTTCCCCACACTACTTCTGGGTCAGCTTTATAGACGGATAGGAAGATAGTGTCAATAACAACATGCCCATTTCGACCCTATTGGAGCTACAGCTCCTTACCACCTCATCTCGGCTTCCCAGCTCCTCGTGATGATTGAATTAGTGAAAGCTAAGCAGTGCGTCTGTGTACTCAGGATTACGCGTCAGGTATCAATTTCATTATGTTGCAGCCCCAGGTTAGGGGACTGTCCCACGTAGCGTATGTTTGACGTTCACCTGTAGAATGGTTAATTTTTAAGAACGGGTTGTTTAATTGTTGATTTTTGGTTAAAATTAGTCAAAACAACCCCTACATTTAGAGTTCGAAGCCGTTTATTAAGTTTTTGATTTAGATAAACCAGCTCCCCATTTAAAAAATCGCTTTCGCTAAATCCAGCCATTCGTCCTACGTTTGAATCGACCTTTTATAGGGTCATTTGCAGATAATGTTTGTGTGAATTAATGCGGGCTGATGGATTAATAGTCAGATCTGCAGAATGAATATTGCGGTTTGACAGCGCTTGTATACATAATAAAGAACACATATCACATATGTTCTATCGATAAAAGTTTTCGATTATCGAAAAATCTGTCCTAATTGGATTAAATAGTAGTTACCGTGACTCTATTGAGGGAGTCTCAATGAGTGGAAAAGTGTGAAAAAAGCGACAAACACGCAGATGTAGCGGGTCCAGGGACGCGGGTCGAGGGGCGAGGGGGTGCGCCTTAATACGTCATTAGCGAACGATTGCTGAGTGTTTTTACACTGTTTCGATTCAGGGTTTTCGCTCGGCTCGAACGACCAGACGATTAAAATCATTTCTTTGGAAATAATTATTTTGTTTTTGACAGTATAAACACTCAATCTTCAATTTTATTCCACTATTTTTATTAAGTATATTTGACGTTGGAAAAGCACAATTGGTCTTATGAATAGAAATCAAAACATTTTATCTTGAGAAAGTCAAGCATTAGAAACGAGGCTTGTTTTAGCTGAATCAATATTCAATACTAAACCATATTTTTTCCGCCCTGTTCTATCATAGTTAAATGTATTCCATAATATATTTTCCCATTTTTTGTCAGTTTTCCTTGTACGAAACTATTTGGCAATTTTACGCCAATATTTTCACAACATTCTTGAACTACATAGGCATATTATTATCTCATTTTTTCATCCATTTTCCTCTTTGAAAGCTTCCGTGTTTGGTCGTGACTCTACACATTCATAAAACATGCATGTTACTTTCCCCTACAAATCTAACCTACATATTTTTTCCCCTATGTCGACCATTAGCACAGGTGGATAAAATCGAATTATAGGCACTTATATATTTTGCCATTATGCTGAAAGAGTTAGCCAATCTACAGAAGTTGATCGCCTAGAGTGCTCCGGACGTCACAAAAGGTCGGAGGGTACTTCGATCGGGGAGGTACTTAGGTCACATGCTACAGACAATCGTGCAGCTAGGTCCAGCACCAATTATTTACCAGGTTGCTGCAGTTAGCCACCTAGACTATATAAAATAGAGCCACAGCACAGCCGAGCACACATAGCAGAGCACAGCTGGTTTCCAGATACTGATCCAATGATCACTAAACTAAGATTTTTCACCAATTTCCTCAACCAACTTCGGATATTTATTAAGGCTTCTTTCTGTTTTTGATCATCTCATGTACGGATCCGTAAGAGACTATTCAACAGTACAATTTCCGACTCATCACAAAATGAAAATTAGTAATTACATCTCTAAACACAGGCGTCAACCCTACCGGCCGGCGGCCGTGGGACGATATCGCTTCGCTAATTCTATCCGTGATTTATACATTCGCGCGGAGGCGGGCAGCGGGTAGCGGATTACTCGGCCGGATTACGGGTTCGACGCCCGGGTAGATAATGGTAGATTTAGACCGCGTATCCCCGGAAAGAAATCGTAATGGATTGGACTGTGATTGCTTCTTTGTTAAATGTAAATATTGCTCTTTCTCTGCGACTTCGAGTGATTTGTTCGGTGGATTTAAGTGATATACAGACTGAATAGAGAACAATATATCCATTGTTGTTCTAATCGTTTTATAATCAGACATATCAATATAATAACAGTATCAGTACATAATCCGAATTTGATCACAGATATTTTGACTTACCGTCAAGAGTTGTCTGAATATAAAAACTAATATAACCCCCGTACCTACTTAACGTTAATGATAATTCATTAACACTAGGTAGGTACAGGATATTTACCATTTTTAGTGTAGGTTTTGAGTTCCCTATATTTCGGCGCTGGTGCAAGCACCATGATCACGGATAAACTGAAGTTATTGCGGGTGGGTGTTTATGAGCAGACAAATCGGTCTATATACCCTCTTTCTTGTTCGTAAACCTACACAGTAAACATGGTCATGATTATGTCTGAATGTTGACATGGACATCTCTTGAACGCGGTTTGGATGTGATCTGATCGTAAAATTCACTCTAATTCGTAGTTAGTGGAGATTTTATCAAAAATTACAAGCAAACACAAAGCCTTAGCTTACTTAATCTGTGGCCTTAGTAACCATGTATTTGCTCATAATTTTCTATTTCCCATCGATAGAAAGAACAACGCTACATAAATATTGACATTTCAACCACGCTAATGATACCCGTGCATCACGCGCTGACGTCAGTGGGTAGGCAGTGATGTATGGCCGCAAACAATAGCGCTTCACATTAGTAGCCATTAGAGCAATGTTGAAAGAAACTATCACTTTTGTGGAAAATTGTAAATAAAGATAAATGATACAGATATCATCGTCTATCAATCTGTCCTGAAAGCATTTCTAATTTCTATTCTACGGGTCAGGGTACCCTGGCAGAAAGAAGATATTTTTTCTGTAAGAAATTACAATGAAAACATCATTGATAAGTACAAATTAAACTATGACCTAATAAAATAAAATAACATGAATAATAAAAAGAAACAAAAATAACAAACCAAAACACAAAAAAGTGAAAAATTACTTTAGCTTCAGAAGCCGGTGACAAAAACAGAAAATAAATCAAACAAAGGTCACCGACTTCTGAAGCTTGACCTTTGTTTGATTGATTTTGGTTTATTATTTTTGTTTTTTTTTTTAAATGTTTTTTTTTAAGTTGGTTTTATTTTTTGCAAAAAAGTTTTTATTTATTTTTCCATTTTTAGTTGTTCCCATGTCTCCATGAATTTATTTTACATTATTAAATACGCGTCTAAATGACAACAACAGTTCTTTTTCTTAAAGTCGGTTAAAATGATTAATACTTCTAGTTGCTAGCACTCACTCTGTTGTCTCTAGAGTAATCAACTATCGATATCGACAAGTTGCATTATCTATACAATAATCTAGAACAAGAAATCACCTAACTCCTAACCGTTAAAGCGTTGTACCTTCCTTCATCAGCTCAGCGTCATGAGATGACGATGACCATAAGCAAATGTCTCAATAGGTTTAGAAATTATTTTTTACTAAAATATAGGTCCTGACCATTGTGTTGTGTATAAAATACTGGTATTCAGCTGCATCCGGTAAGACTGGAAGCCGACCACAAAATGGTTGGGAAAATGATGCAGATGATGAACATACATGTCATGGTAATCGGCTTATCGGCTTTATAGAAATGGAAATCTGGGTGTATTGTACTCATCTGCGTACCCCCTCAGAGCATACAGGCGTGATGTTACGTCATAAAGTTGTATAAACAATAAACATCCAAGCGATTGTAACAATCACAACAGATTTGCCATCTATTTTTGAAGAGTTCCATAGTATATCTTCGAAGATCAGCATCACATCTTCACCAAATTTAAACCACCTCAAAAGTATAATCTTTCAAATGAAAAAAAAATGAGAATCGTTCCACAAATAGACATGTAACATGTAACATACATAAAAAAAAAATACATACCTACACATAAACATATTTTTTATTTATTAAAACTTAATCATACCACACAAACCATCGTGGGTTTAACAGTGGTAAACTCCTCCTTTTTTGAAGTCGGTTAAAAAGAGTTAAAAACATTTCTGGACCTGGAAAGAAACGACTATTTAAACTAGTAACATACTTTCCCTCACTTTGTTCTAGTCCAGAGCCTAGCTAGACTATAAGAATTATTATGAGTCGTTAACCGCCAAAAGTGGAGAGATTAGGAAGAGACCAACAATCAGTATTGGGTGGACAAAGGTTGAAGAAGTAAAAGAAGAGTAAGCGTTAACTATGTTAACACCTCTTAATAATTGCTACCTAATACGCGCTGAAAAATTACAGTGGTCAGGTCACAAGTTTAAAAAACGAACCCATTTTTTTTTAAATTTCATCTCGTTTTCACACAGCCAGATACCCGATCCATCACCAGTGAACGTTGATAGCCAACGCCATGAAGCGAGGCGCATTTTATTTATGGCTGCAACTGCGCTGACTACCCGCTTTTCAATTAAACCACAACATGATTGCATGCAGTCCTGAAAACCGCATTCATACTGGCTTTTTGTTGGTTAGTGTTTTTGGTTGAACTTAATCTGTTTTATGTGAGAATTAATCAACTCAACCTACTCAGTCTACTCCTGGACAGGAGTACCCCCAGTTATTCTTGGGTATTCCACATTAAGTCTAGCTGATTATCTAAAATAGATAGTTCTATTACTAAATCATCGAAACTTCTACCTGAGAGGAGGCATTAAAGTAGTTTCTAGATTAGCGGGTTCTCGAGGATTCATTTGCTCCAACGCCCGGTCTTTCTTTGATAGATGGCTATCAAAGAGAAGCTGGCCCTTGAATCCCGTACCTTTCTTTTCTATTGTCATAACTGCCAAGATTGTCCTAAACCAAAATATTATATATATTGGCTACCGATAAGTTTATCTCAATCCGGAAGTCGTTGTTAAAATACAAAACGCTTTGAAAGCAACTGTGAGTTGTCTAGGCCCTTTAACGTATCAATGTATCGTCAAAATTACCTCCCAAAAGAGCCCTATTCACTCTGTGATGTTCATACTCGTAACTTGTAAACTTGACCCCGCAGACGTCACCATTCAAGAGTACCACCAAAGCCTACATTTAATTGTATAATCACGTCCCAACTGTCGCATTAGCCGCGCGGCCGCTTTGTCCGCTTTCGGCATTGTACTTAATGTTGTAGGGATACTAAATTGAAGATCGGACTTCCTGAATCCTCCGTTAATCACAGTCCCCTCAATGCAAGTAACAGACTTAAATGGCGTAATTAATGTAAAACATTAAGTTTTAGGCTCATTATTTTGAGACTTCAACATCCAGGAAGAGGCACCTTTTCTTTGCCCTGTCAAGCACACGACCGTGCTAATGTCAAAGAAGAAAGAAGAGAATGAGAGATTTTTTAGACGTCATGTAAAATAAATATACAAGGAAAACATTCCGACAGTAACTTGCCATTCCCTCGAGTGCTAGACGATGCTTTTGCACCAAGAACTTTATACAAAACGTAATAGACTACTAGATAACCTGCAGTGTCAATATTACCATATAAACATACACCCACAAGATTGAATTCTCCTTAGGTCACGGGACAGACCTCGGTCATAACATTTTAGTGCCTCTAACTAAAATGTAGGTGCTAACAGAAACAGAATAGCTACCGGAGCAGGATTGACAATGTTTACGATGTTTAGGGGCACATTTCATCATGTTTTATAGGCATTTATCAAACTGATGTATCAGGAACCCCGTCGGTTTTGGCTAGACGAGTGTGCCTGATGTACAGAGATACGGAGTAAATGAACAGTGACTCAGAATATTTTCCTGCTTGCTCTTAAAATAGAGTCCTTTTTGATTTATGGTATCATTCCGAATTCATGACATAAACTTCCAACTCTACAAACTTCTGAATATTATAAGCAGCAGTATTTTTTTCTGCCAAGTTCAGTCTTTCACGCTGTATACCAACCTCACCGTCCTCTCCTTATTCCAATATTGGTCTCAGACGTCTCAGTGCAACATATCTTCGTCATCCGAATATCTCTATTAGCCGCCAGTAATCACTCGATTTCTAGGTTCTAGTCATATCACCGTTCACCCACTCTATAGCCTGTTTATCTAATCAAATGACAAAATCCCTAAGGAAGCCATTCCAGCACACATAAGTCCACAGCCCACAGAGCCGTCGTCAGAGCGCGGGCGCAGGCATCGTAAATCTGCGCGTTCTATTGTGCATTGAACTCACGTTTATATGCCCCGACATTGTGTTTGACATCTAAGTTCTGATTCGTTTACGTGCTTTTGAACTTGATTATTAATACTGAATTCTTATATCATCATAGTTATCAGTAAGAGTCTTTACATACATTAGTTTAATCTTCTTTTTTTATTGATCTCGTTATCCCTACGATATTTCTCATTCTTTTGGCTGAAAATAATTCGAAGGCGAGATAATTGAGAGAAGCAAGCCACGTTTCTTAATATAGGCAGCGTCCTTACGAGGAAACCCGGTCGTCGCCCGTTGCAAACTGTGTGTCAGGATAGGCACTCTTCCCCTGCCCACTGTTTACCTTCTACGTGGTCCACTTGAAAACAAGTAAAAAGATGTAACTCCAAACTCGTAAAGTGGGGCTACTACTAGGGATCACCGGAAGGGTGTGGACGTAGAACTGTGAGACAAACTGAAACTATGCGCCACCTCCTATTCTGCCCTCTGTACCTCAAAACAAACCGTCAAAGTGACCCCTGCACTGGTACTGGTGACTCCATGATTGAGGTGAAATGGGCCAACATTTAAAGCACGGTTGAGCTAGTGACACGAAGAAAAAGGAGAAAATTGCAACACATGGGTAATGTGCCGAAACGTTTTTCACAGAAAGCTCTACGTCCATATGTATAGTCAGTCATAAAAAGCCGGCGCTTATTTTATAAATTAATCACCTCTATTGCCAACATATTAACGTAACCACCTCCTCCTCAAACACCTACATTATGTCCATTCACACGAGAATCTACCACGAAAGAATCCCGGCCGTAGCAATTACGAATTATTATGTGCAATTATTGTTTATAATTATAATTTATGTCCGCCATTGCCGCGGCGCGTACACAGGCTAGGTGAATATAGTCATCTATCATGTTAAGATAAATATTAGCCGAGAAGCCTGCAAGATTTAATGGCTGATATTTAGTTGCGAGCAGGAAAATTATAGCTAAAATGTCAGGTCTTTTCTTACAACATGACCTGGTGGATTCTGGCTATTTGGACATTTTTTTCCTATCGTAACGGACAGTTTACCTCTCAACTGTTGCCAATGCAAATATCCTCAACTCATACAACCACGTTATCAGCCAAAAGGCATTGAACTCATCGATAAGTTTAGTGACCAAAGTAGAGTTTTTTACAGATGCATCTGGTGCATATGCATCTGTAGAAAAGCCTGTATGTGCACCTTTTTAGTGTTATTCTCAGACATACATCTCAACATAATTATTGTTATAGACACAGAAAATCCACGTCATGCCAACCAACTTTTAATTTTTCTCACAGTATTTCGACGTCCAAATTCGATCAATTACTTAATCTATTTTTGCTGTACCCATTCATAACTCAAGTAGTCAAGTCTCCAGAGGATTGAGATATAAGTACAAACAATTTTAGTTAATTGAAACACTTAGTTCTGCCCGCGGCGTCGCCTGCAAACTTTTCTGTAAGAACGTGAGATGTTGTTATTTCTATTTGCAGACATAGTTGAATAATTACATAATTCGTTTTTAAAATTGACTTGAATTTGTTAGCACTGAGAAAATATGTAAAATGTTACGACCATTACATCACTACATAGTATAAAACAAAGTTGCTTCCCGCTGTCTGTCCCTCCCTACGTGTGCTTAGATCTTTAAAACTACGCAACGCATTTTGATGCGGTTTTTTTTAATAGATAGAGTAGATTCAAGAGGAAGGTTTATATGTGTAACATTACACCCGTGCGAAGCCGGGGAACCCTCCCCGGCTCCCCGGCGCTAGTTATATAATAATAGATGAATAATATCTACTTTGTTTTTAAACTAGCTATTTGTTTGGTGTCTACTTATGTAATAAACATTATCTATTTATTTATGCAAGACTATTGGCTATAACTTGATTCTTAGATCAGATGGACAAAACCTAAATACCTAGATGAAAAAGGCTCCTTGCCAATAGCTTAATAGAAACATTAAAATCGGCAAAATCATACAAATTGTTCAACCTTGATTGTCCAAAATGAAAACGTGAGGAAAATTGACCCAGAACCTTAAAACAAAAGAAACCCCACCACGTGTTCTAAAAATGAATTAGATGTCAAACCTTTTACTAACCCTGATTGGTTCCCTAAAATCGATCTTTCAGCGTCTTGGAATCCTAGAGTGACTGAAAACTAAAAAGTACCAATCCATGAACCACAACTTTTGTTATTTTCCAGTCCCCATTCAAATCAACCTCAAAATAAACGAACAGACGGCAAAACCTTTATTTCTTCGAATCGCCGTAACCGTATGTTTACGGACAAAAGGCACACAGGGGGTAAGCAAATACTGGGCAGAAAGTATTGACAATGTGCCCAATATCGTAAGGGGAACGATTGCAATTTGTCAGTCTGTTTGCGGCCGTCGCACAAACATGACGTGGGATTGGATGGCTTATTTTTGTTCAGTGGATACAGAGGATCATTGACTTTTGTTTTTCGTTTGACAGGTCGTTATTTTGATGTGAAAGGGATGAATTTTACTAAAAGAGTACTGGTAGCGGCACGACAAAAAGAACTACAGCGCCATCTATGACACAAAAGAAGAACTGACATCAAAATTTTGAATTAAGACTATACAGAATGAATTTATCAAGTGGGCGTGGATGGCCAAATCCGAAACTGTGAGGAATATCGAAAACTGCTCAAAGTAGTCTCGAGCCTGATTTTGATGAAAACTAAAATTTTGAAATGATGAAATGTCATCCAATGATGTAATGTCAATCAAAAATGAAATCCAATGATGCAGATCATTGGATTTTAGAAAATTCAATATTCCTAGCCAGTAGTCGAACAGGTTGGTTTTGAAAAAAAAAACACTATTTTTACACCATTCGATAGCGTCGCCATTAAGAAACAAATTCTACGAAGTAACGACATAATTATGATAAACCAAAGGAAGGTGTCAGTTTTGATAAAATACCTACAGTCACTACTATTCAACGAAACCTCGAACAAAATCACTGTTGGCGCCAACTCCTTGTAAGTTCTAACTTCAATTGTTTAACATTATTATTTTTGTATTGAGGCTTTCAACCACGAAGAGATAAAAAAGCCGGCCAAGTGCTAGTCGTACTCACACGCACATAGGGTTCCGGTACCAATTTATGCTTTGTATGTTTATTGTTATTTATTTTTTGTTTTTTATCATTGTGTATGATGCACGTCATGTCCCTGCGACAAACAAATATTTTTTCTTTCTTTCTTCTTACCAGCAAACAATATAATAAAAAAATTTGAAGGCTCATTCATACGTTGTAGGTATTTTATTACATTCAACAGCAAAACTAAACTTACTGCTGCATTTTGATGAAAAAGTCCTATATCTCGAAAACTTATCGATCAAATTTTATTCAAACCAATTTTGGTTGAAAGTTTTTTTTACGTTCTTAACAATAATATTTACAATCCTACATTTTTTCTGAATTTTATTCTTCTTCAAAGTAAGAAGAGGAAAATCCTGACACATTTCATACGATTGACTTTGACAAAAAATGGTTTTAGGAACCTCAATGTATTTTTTTTTAAAGACACCCCCGCACGTATAGCGTTGATGAAAAAAATATTTTTTAGTTTCAGTTCCATGTACCCAGCCCCCTTAATCTTTTATTTATTTATTTTTGTATAAATATTGTAAAGCGGTTGACAGCAGACATCCTCCTACTAAGTTTCAACTGTGTAGTCCTAATAGTTTCGGAATAAAGTGGCTGTGACACACACGGACAGACAGACAGTCATGGCGAATCTATAAGGGTTCCTTTTTTTGCCATCCGGCTACGGAACCCTAAAAAACGAAATTAGAACATAATGTTTTGAAGATGACTGCCGTGCGGGTGCCATCAATCAAGGACATTAATTTTAAAATATGTTAAAACATCAAAAATTTTACATTTTCTTTAAATATGCTCGATTTCCTTAAGACGATTTATATTCTTTCAAGTCCAGAATTAAGACGCCTTAATTTCCCATTTCCGCCTGAAAAAATGTACAATGTTCTACCCCAGTGGAAGGATTGCAATCATTACGAGGAGGAGGGTCACTATTAACATAATGAGGAAGCCAGACAGGGGCAGACAGGGCTGTAACAAGCTGGAACATTTTTCATAATTCCCACCCTTTATCTCTAAGGCTTGGAAACTTATGGGGGTTGAAGATGGACGGAGATGCGGCATTTAGAGTGAGAAATAAAGATATCAAATGTTGTTTTTTTTTTTTTTTAAATTTGGTGATTGATTCATTTATAGAAGTATATATTAAGCATTCAATGCATTCAGGGTGTTGATGATACTACACCGGGGGGAAACTCCGCTGCCGCGGCAAATTGTCGCTCAGCGGACAGACTTCCGGCGTGATGTCATGGCGACATGGAGAGAGCGACTGTCGCAACCCCGTGCAGGGCACGCCACAATAGTGGCGGTAAGTCCCCTCTTTGAGGAGTGGCTAGAGAGGCGCCACGACGCCCTCACCTTCCGCCTGACGCAGGTCCTCACCGGACATGGTTGTTTCGAGAGGTTCCTCCACCTAATCGGGCGGGAGGAAACGCCCGGGTGTCACCACTGCGAGGAACGACCGGAGGACACGGTGGAGCACACTGTGCAGGTCTGCTCCGCTTGGGCGGAGCACCCCCTTTTCCTCGTAGCGGCAATCGGCGGCGGCGACCTCTCGCGTCCGGCCTTGGTTCAATCCATGGTCCGGAGCGAGAGGGAATGGGACGCTGTCACCTCCTTCTGCGAAGCAGTCATGCTAGCGAAGGAGGTGGCGGGGCGTGAGAGGGAGAGAGCCTCACGTCTCAGCCGCCGCGGGAGACGTACTGGGCGTCGGGGACCAAGTGGTGGCCCCCGGCCACCGTAGGCCGGGCCTGTGGACGGTGAGCTATGGGCTAAAAAACAACAAATGAACCCACTCTGGGCAGAGTGGAATTGAGTGCCAGACTTGTACTGATTAAAACCCATCCATTTTCCTTCTTTTGCCCTTTGTGTTGTAGGGCCGCGGTATCTCTTTCGAACAGTCCCGCAGCCCTGGCAGGCATCGATCCTTTCGGACCCCTTCCCGTTTTGCTGACATCTCTTTAAGGCGCGCGTGGAACACGTGCGCGCCGTTGACACGACCTGTCGTTATAGGACGGACGGACGGCGAGCTAGCCCATTACTCACCGTGCACAGGGCCGCGCCTACGGTGACCGGGAGCCACCACGTGTCCCCCGAAGGAGACTCTAGGCTGTCTAGGCATTCTGCCTTTTCAGAGTCGTCGAAAGCGATGCTCTTGTCAGGGCGGGTGATTAAGCTGCGAAGCCTCTTCGGTGGCACGCATCTTTCTTTGCAGTTGCTAGAAAGCTAGGTGGGTAGGCTTAAGTTCGCTAAGGTCCTTCTCCCATTGAGTGGAACCAGAAGACAAACGTCACCTCGACATGGTGAACGCCGAAGCTAGGTGAGTGCTCGCGTAGCTCACTTATGCGCTTCTTTATAGTACGCTGCAAGTTGCGCATGTGAGCAGTGGCGTGCAGTGGTTCTCCGCGGAAGGTAGGCCAGCCACGCTAAGATGACCCTCAAAGTACTCACATCTATTGATATATTCACTTACCCTTCCGGGTCCACCGCACCCACCCCTGGTGTTTTAGTAAGAGTATGAGAAACAACGCCATCTAGCTTAAATATCAGGAATTTCAATGGAATTCTGTCAATACAAGAACGAAGGATGTCGCTCCTCTACAAAAAATTCTAAAAAATTATACAGAGTGCGCTGTAAACAAAAAAAAAGGTAGAGTTTTCTGACCGGAATATTTGAAAAACAAACCTTTAAAATAAGCCTATTAAAACCAAAGTTATAAATACAAGAACTCCGCATTAATCAAGGTTCAAATCACGATTTACTGACAATGCAAACAGAAGAAAGATTAATTTGAAATGACGATGAATTTTAGGTTAATTCTCGTAATTCGGGTACCTACACATCTTTCTTTGGACACAGCTTGAATCTTATCATTAAACGATTGTGAATACTTACTGTTTTTAACTTTTAACAAACACACTAACAGCGCCAACTTCACAACAGAACACCATTTTTAAGTAAATAAACAAATACAACAAATAATATTTACACTACTGTACGTTTCAAAACGAATTACAAACGTCAGATATTATAAAAATCAAAACACTGAAGATCGCGAAATAAATTTTGCTAGTCACATGAAACAAATATGGCTTCTAAGCAAAATACAATTGTTATTTTGTCGATAAAAAAACACTATCAAATATAATTGCATCACTGCATACCGTTTTAGCCGGATAATACTTTGTGGGGCAGCCAATCAGTGGCCAGCTAGCCAGCTACACTCGCAGGAGTTTACGCCCCTATTTACTATGTGTGCCGTTCATATACACGAAAATAACGATCAGTGTGCGTAAATTTATCAATGGAAATTAGGCCGGCTGCGGACTTGCCTAGACGGCCGGGAGCGAGCGTCGTAGTATTTATCAGTTACGTCACCCGGCTGCGACAAGTTGCTTTAAGTATTATAACAGGAGTTTTTTATTTTTTATTAATATAGTTATAATAAATGCATTTGTTGCGTTGTTGGTAGGAATGGTAGGGTAGGCTAGGCCTAATTGCCTCTATGGACGGCACGCCCCTGCATGTGAGCCTTGTTTGCGTCGTAGGATAAGTTGCTTTAGGCACGGATGGCCGCGTTCTTCTCGGTTATCAGTTTCAACGGGTAGTCCCCAGCGATGATAGCTCATCAGCTAGGACTTCCCGTGAACAATCCTTCAGTATGTATTGAACGTGCTCTGTAAACGAGTTGATGGCGGCCGTCGTATCTGCGACTGAGACCATGTGCTCGGGAATGGTATCCAGGTGAGGTAACGTGGTGGACTTCAGCTTATCGCTGACTTTCCTCCAGTCGGGTATCACTTAGGAAGGGGCGAGGGCTGGCTGGGGTCTGAAGGACCTGAGCGGGAGCACTAGACGGTGGTCGGAGTTTAGCTCGTGTAGCATCTCTATGGAATGTAACTTAAGGTTGACATTATTGAACAGCGCTATATCGAGTACATCTAAACGAAGATTGGGGTCGTGGGGATAGTGAGAAATTTTGTTTTATTTAATACATTATTGTTGTGTTATGCTAATCGATAATTGGTTTTTCTTACGATAATAACTGTATGACGTTTAAAAGGTAGGTAGTTATTTTAAATAATTAAATATTTGATAAATACGAAGCATTAACTTCGATTTCAAATGGTAATAACTGATCTCGGAATTCCCGGGAGCAGCTAGTCTCGGTCTCGGTCTCGAAGAAGATAGCTACGAGACTCCCGAGACTTCGAAACTCGAGACTCCCGGGACGAACACACTAGTGTAGATGATGTGGCAACAAGATTTTAGAAGTATTTTTGACAGATTGACTTGCTCAGTTTTGTTGTTTTTATGGCTGTTACAAAAGATTTCTATCGTGTTAATAGAACTTGAAATTACTCAGCACTTAATTTAACAAAACAGTTAGCTCCAAGAAAATGTACTAATGATGTTTTGTTTAATAGCATTCGGGCACTAAAATTGTAAGTGCTTGGGGCACATGCCGCCGAGTCTGTAGTGTAATGTCTAAGCTAGGTGCGGTAGTAGACATCCTCTACAGGACACATATAAAGGCCATCGACTCACTAACAAATGCGAAATCGTGATATCTAGGTATTTGCCAACTAAGTAAGTAGGTTTTGTTTTAATTTGCAAATACGTTGCTATTTCCTGGTGAGATTGCATTTACAAATTGGTTATTTCTTTGGCTATTGTATGAGAGTTTCTTCCATAGATAGGCTTCATAAAATTCTCCCTAATTCTTATGTGTAATAGGTACCTATGTGTGTTTCGTTACAACACTTTATCCCCAAAACAGAATAAAAAAATGCACGTAAAATTATGCTAGTTCAACGCGAACGCCCAAATCTGAATCCCGTATGTCGTCACAGGGGCGGGTTCTGTAGCAAATATAATCGGTTTAGAGCAAGCGGGTCGTGGCGCGATTTTGATCAAATAAGCGTTTGAATGGCGTCTCCTGATTCACAACACAGGATTACTCCACGTGCCACTCTCAAATATTTAATAACACATTTACTGCTAAGCTGTTTACTGAATTGTGAGGCGCTGAGTGTTATGTAGGTATTCTATATATCTGGTTTCCTGTTATGTTGTATGTTATTATCATTTTATTTCATGACTATTTTAGTCATCCAGCAAGCCTAAGCATTCAAAACCATTAATCAGGATTGCAATGAACACCGTTAAAAGAAAAAACTGAGCATTCAGAAGAAGCCATGGTTAGAAAAGTAGTTACGAGGTAAAATATCTGTGTCTGAAAGCGAAAAGTGACAAAATCGTACTAAGTTAGAAGTGGAACTCTACGATCATTATACAGTGTGGTTCCTCATAATGTGCACATATCGAAATGAGGGAATCTTTGCTTAATTTTATCGACGGAAAAATATTTAAAAAATCTAAATATTTTTTTAATATTTTTTATGGAATTTTAAAAAAAAATTGTTCGCTACTTGACCACAGTGTTAACAAAACGGTGTAACTTTTGAAACTGCAATGGCTTGGATTTACATCCGTTATGTTATGCATGTTTTCTCGAATTAGCAGTTAGTGTTTCCTAGCTTAATTTGGTCCGATAAATATTTAAACTGACATGGTCATCATGGTCATGGAGCGCAGTCCTATTCAACCCAATTATTGTGCAACATAATTGGGGTGTATCCATGGTACGACTGATGGACTACACACATAAACTCACACCTCTTTCCCATGGGGGTAGGCAGAAACCACAGAACGCCACCTGCTACAATCCTTACATACTCCTTTTGCCTCGTCAACGTTCGTACATCTAGTCATACACGCACGCCGATAACAGATTGTTTGGTTCTAAAAAATAATATATCAAAACTACTTACAGATAACATAACACCTAATAAAATCAGTCCCAATTACCGCTGCTCCTAATCCCGGCACTCGGGGCGCTTTGTTCGTATCGCTCAGTCGCACGTGGTGCTTGATTGATCGCGCTAATGTGCTGCCAGCGCTGCAACGCTGCGCTGAAGCCGGAGCTGGAGGTAGCTGTTGCTAGGGTTGCCATTACCAAAGAAAACATAACACAACATCACGGCTGTAATCCGCAAAGGGTAAGGCAGCGGTGTACTTAGAGTGCTGTGGGGATCGGCTGTATGTTGTGTGAGTATTATGATGATTTTAATAAATAAAAGCTGTTTATACGATTAAATTCAGATAATATTGGAAATAATTATATTTTTACAATTCACACACTTGACGCACGCCCAAACTGTCTAAACTTTTCTTACTCTAAATTCAATCTTATAGTCTATGTTATGCACGTTAAAACCTTCCTCTTGAATCACTCTATCTATTTAAAAAAAAACGCATCAAAATCCGTTGCGTAGTATAAAGATCTAGCATACATAGGAACAGACAGCGGGAAGCGACTTTGTTTTATACTATGTAGTGATAGTGAAGCTATTCTTTACAACGTACCAGAGTTAATTCCTAAATGACCACAAAGGTTTAGATCTCTACAGACCTAGAATACACCTACATTGTTTGCCAGTTTATGTTTGAGTCAAATGAAATAGTGAGTTAACCGGGCACAAAAAACTCTTGATGGAACAATCAAGTTACACTTTTCCCGACCTGCGAATCGAACCCTGGTAACATACTGAGCACCCAGCAGAAGCGCCTGCGACCACTATAGACCATTGGGGCAGTTGAAATGCCCAGACAAAAAGCCGGGCATTGGCAAAAAATCCGGAGATTTTACGTTTTAAATTAATCCTTTACTCTGTTCACTTTTTCAACTTAAAAAAAACCCCTTCAGATAGAAAGTCCAGACAAATGACACGAGTGGACACGCCAGATATGTCCGGTGGACAAATCCTGGTGGATGGTAACCCTAGATGTAGCGCAATTTGTCACTGCGCTGAGCTCGCGATTACAATAGTGGGTTAGTGTGGCCATGATGTAGTTAGTTGAGGCCGAGTGTTTAGTTTGTAGCTTTCCCTGCTTGAAGGAACTGCTCATTATCTGAAACCACAGAATAGATAATCAGAAACATCAATACCTAATCGAAAGTGTTGTTGTGATAGTTTTAGTCGTTCTAATTTGGGCCGAAAACTTAAAAGTGATAATTCTACTGATATTTGACAGCGATGTGGACGAATTATTTGACGCCCTGTAACCCTTTTGATACTTGTACATATTTTTATTACATATATATGGTGACTGGCAATTAGTGTACGATACTTAAACACGTGATTGTGCTCATGATAACAAACAATTTTTATTATGGGAGCAAAGCCGAAATCGCGAAAAAAATATCAGCTGTTCAGTACATTAGGCAAACATAAATGTACTGAACAGCTGATTTTTTTTCGCGATTTCAGGTTTGTTCCCATAGTAAAAATTGTTGGTTATCATGAGCACAATCACGTGTTTAAGTATCGTACACTAATTACCAGTCACCCTATAGATTATAGATTTGTAGTTTGTAAATAATGTAAATATTGATTGAAATAAATCTCACTGATATTACTTTTATAATATTATTACTGAATTATTTATAATTATTTATATAACATGTAAACAGTAACTTATCTACCTAAAATGGCATGAGACCATTTATGCATTTTAAGAAGTTAAGCACAAACTAATCTGATCTCCACAACCCAGTTAGTACCTACTGGGTAATACGATACCCCTTTGTAAGACTGGTTGTCAGACTTTTTGGGCCACTGACAACCTGTAACGACTATCAAAGATCTACAGATGACAGCCGGGACCAACGGCATAACGTGCTTTCCGAGGCACGGAGGAAACTCGATATGTAATGGGTGGTCACCAATCCACAGACCAACCTAGGCAAGCTCGGCTTAACCTAAAGATCGACCCGAGCGGCTGTTGGCCGTTATTATTTTGCCACGAGCTCCGCTTTGAAGCTATTTACTCATGATCAGTAATTTATATCATTTCAATAGTACTTAGTTCAAAATTATTATTAAGTAATATTTTATTAGTGTAAGATGCTATCAAGTAGATAGGTACCTACATTTATTTGATTTGTTTTCTCGAGCCAGGGTACGCCATAATATTCATATTTTAATCTGTACCATAGCGTACGAACAAAATGTTGTTCACCAAAGAGGTAGCCGTGCATTCTCTATGGCGCATGCCGCTATTGTTTTTCCGCGTCTTTTGTCATGCTTAACGACCAGCCATCTTGGATCCCTAGCGTTTGATTCTGTTTCCTATTTTTTATAATATTCACTCGGCTGCTCCGGCTCCCCGCACTAACGAATGTAACGGGGTTGGTTAATTAAAATTACAGAAGCTTTAGTGAATTTTGGACAATAGACATAACAATAACATCCTTATTTGTAAACATGTTGACCTTGCTCGTTGCTTGTATTCGGATCACAATTTCTTAGATTTTTATTCTGAACTAGCTGTTGGCCACGACCTTCGTTCGCGTGAAATAATTATAAAAAATATTACTTTCCTTTTTGAAACGAATTTCGACACCAATTTCAAGGATTTGTTTTTTTTTGTGCACAGACCACTAATTCTTATCCTGAAATAAAAGTAACTTTACTTACTCCTTATGTCATCAGCTATCTGCCAGTAAACCTCCCGTCAAAATCTGTTCAGCCGTTACGAAGCTTGAAAAGTATTTTGTTAAAATTTCAAGGATTTTAATTTTGTGCGTGAAACCCTAATATTTTTTCTAAAATAAAATGTCTTTGTTGTACCATAATTACTTTCATATTATGTATTCAGTAAAAGGCTGATATTTTGGTATTACAAACAGACACTTCAATTTGATTTATTTGTATGTAAATGTATGTACATATAGAAGATGTACCTATAGATGTACAGATAAGACCATTCTTAGAAATAAAGTAAAGCCCAAAACATCGAAGAACCTAAAATAAGCATAGTAGAACAGGTAGGTATTCGATAAAACCACAAAAATACATATTCTAGTCCAACCCCCACTCAAAAAGCGTAAAGCAAAACAGTTCAAACAAATATTATCGTGTTACATTTTGCAAATCATCTTTTCTGACAGCACGGCGGGCCACGCTAGGCTGGCGCACCATCGCCCACTCACCCCCACTTCCCGTCAAGTGCGCCAAGAGCACGTTTGTTAAAGATACACGCCCGCTCGAGATATTTCCGATAAATTCCTCCTTGTTACATTTTTATTAACGATAACATAGTTGGACGGACAATGAACATAGCTTCGATGTCATTGTGAATTCTTAATAAATTTTGGAAATTCGAAATATTTGGCTGTTCATAAATGGCCAAATCTATAGCCAAGAACTGGCCAAGCAATATTTGGCCCAGATAGGTGTCGTTTAGGATCGCGGTGGTGGTGCATGTGACAATACGAAATGACTATCAAAGCTCATTTCATTGTAGATGGCCTGACCTTATCTGAAACCCTCAATCTGACCAATAAAATCAAGCTGTTTTTAAGTTGAAATGAACATATTTTCAACTGATGATGCACCACCATTAAAGTGGAGTGAAAATAAATAGCTTTATGACAATGAACACTGTCTAATACATGTACAAGCCACATATCCAGCAATATTAGCGACCTCCACGTCTATCTCCAACTCTCTAAAACAATAGGCATTCGACCCCAGATTCTGATTAACGTAACTAGGTGACACGTCCACATTACATCCCCATCCTTTGTTCAGCACAAGTGGGTCAGCACAGGCCCAGCCCAGGCTCCTATGAGCACACAATGTGCCACTAACGGCCTCAATTAGTGACATCTGTGTTTTTATTGCCCTGAGGTTACAAAGGAAATTGTTGTCCTCGGAATTGTGTGGTGGGTGAGTGTTTCAGACGATTGGAATTAAACGCGCGAATTACGCTTGAAAAAAATCGAAGCTCGAACACTGCTTGGCTTAATGTTTACGCGATGTCCCACTATCACTTATGAATCATTTAATATACGGGTTCACATCATCATTCTCCTATTAACTCGGGTTGTCCTTCTCATCATGTAGACATGATGCGATCTTTCACCTGACCAGTCCAAGATATGTGCAATAAATTATGTTGGGAAATTTGTCGACCCATAATCATCTGGGTAGCAATAAAACCTTCAAGTGACTGAAAATTAAAAACATCAACAATATTTTGACGCTCACGGGCGATATGTTTCGTCACCACCAACTGTAAATGGTAGAGAACATGTAGTCCCTGAAAAGTAATAAATGTTACATCATATGAGGAGCGATGACCGTTTTGCCTGGATGTGACGCTACGTGCTTATTATTTTTGTGCTTTTTTCATGTCTTCTTCTTTCAATGTAAACGCGCGACAGAGCGCGTCAGTCTGAGCCTACCTTAACAGGTCGTGTGAACCCTGGATCGCTTGCCGGGATTTCGTGTTTTCCTTTATTGTTTAGTTATCAGTGTTATTAAGGTTGGAGCCTTTTGTTGCACGCCGGTATTGTGCGGTTACAAGAGGGTTTGTTACAGCTTATCTTTGACTACGTTTCCCTTATGTATGGGGAACTTATGGTGCCTATCTGTACGTGGAATTTTATGGCAGTTGTCTGTGGTATAAGTTTCTGGCTTCTTATAAAGGAGATGCAAATCTTTCTTCACCTAGAAGAACACTTCAATTTGAAGCACACATTCGGGCGTTAAAAGCAAACAGACAGAGTCATAGATAATGCGAGTCTACGTTAACACTATAATTTTCAAATAACAGCAATCCGCAGTAAATCAAATATCAAACAATGTCAATTACATTGTGTTCTCGTAACAACTGCAATTTCATCCACTCTCGTCTGGCAATACAAATATAATCACTATTATCACTATTCTGATAATGGAGGGAAAAGTTCTCGAAAATAAAAGAAATTCTTGTTTAGTACCTATGTAATCAAATCGAAATGGCCATGTATATTGTAACAATGTGAATGTTGGTTGTGGAGAATGGTGGAATAATGGTAGTGTCGATGGAGGAATCCTCTCACGTAGGATACGTGGATAGTTAACACGCTATGGTGCCGTTTGGTAGCCATGGAACAGAAATACGGAGCTTCAAATAGTTTGTGAATTTTCCCGGGTATTATTATCGCTACCTAGTATGAAAGAGTCGAAAAATGAAAAAGAGTAAACGGCCCATTTGATCAAGCTTTATTCAATTTCGCTACACTTGTGAGCCTATGCACAAAGTGAGAACTTCTTTAGGAAGGTGTGTACAGTCACCAAAGGAGATAAGTAACCAGGGTCGTCGGTTAAAGTTGAAGTTTAATAAGAAACCGATGGATGTTTTCGAAATGAAATTTAGGTTTATAAATGAACTGTTTGTGTTCTAATAACCAAATTATATTTTATTAATATTTTATTTTATAATAGTGATTACCTTCAAATAATAGGTGAGCGAAAAAAACGCATGGTTTTTGGAATTTTCCCCACAGAGCATGCTTCGTAAGCGAATTTTCAAATTGTAGTCAAAACGCAACATCTGGTAGCACAAATTGATCATCAGGCAGATGCCAGGAACTACGACAAAACCTAAACACTTCCATAGATAACTCTATAGACAAAAACCAAGTTCCACTATTCCCCACAAGAACACAGCTTCATAAATCAGGTTTCCAACTAAAACTTCTGAATCACTTACTCAGTAGTTGCCCTGGCTGGCCATGCATAATGTTATTGTACTCGATATACTCGGTGTTCTCCGTGTACCTTCTGTACTCCGTGTACGTGCATACATGAACCGTGAGCCAGCAATTTGGCTCAAGTATCGCCTACGTTGTGCTGCGAGAGACGAAGCTAACTTGTGAGTCCTACTATTGATGAAACGAAGTCGAATTTTGCAAATAACTGACAAAATTTCAATGTTCTCTGTTCAGATGGCTTAGAAAATGTCGATGTCTTGTAGGCGTTCCGTTTACCTTCAACGAGTTTCATCAAAACTTTCGGTAGTTTTATGTGACGTGTTAATTCAAATTAGAATAATTTCATACGTATATGGGTTAGAGGTACTCGGCTATAGTAGAATCGTTTATGCTGGCAAAATAATTGAATGTGAACTTGTACTACACCTAAAACTCGCTATTGTAAACAATATTTATCGCTAGTTTTGCGTAGTCAAAGCGATTTGACTATATGTGCAAGGCCGACCAGACTCGGCACGGTTCCAACATGGTATTCACGTGTGTAATGTAGCGTTGTGTATTCGATACGCACATCCAATAGTTTACTACGTTTTGCTACGTGCGAAGAACTGGAGGCACTGAAGGTAGCTGACTTTCGTTACCGCTGAAACTCACTAGAGAACAGTGTAGTATTTGACACGCTTTTTATGAGATGCGATATTGGAGTGATAAAACTAGTCTGTCAATAACTTAGCCTGTCGCAGTTCACTGCTAGAAATTGACGTCTCTCAAGGTGGACCCCAGCACCTGCCCTTTCGACTTCCGTCTAGTCAGCCACCTTTCAAGGTCGCCATTCCACCTAAGTGGGGGCAACACTCGCTTCGTTTGCCGATAAGTAGTCTCCAATCCAAGAACCGTGTGCTGCCGCCGGACCACTACCAGTTTAGCTTCCTCGCTCTTCAAGACCCGAGACGGCATAATGAACATGATGCATAATGAATGAATGTCTGGAAATACACGCATGTGACGCGTAAGATACTCGTACCGTATGTACTTTTTTTTATTACCAGAGCTTATCACTAGAAACAAAAGGAACTCCGAATTTGTAACAAATGGTAAGGGAAATTGATTAATTCCCTCAATGAGCCGAGTTCGCACCTTCGGCGGGTCTTATTTGTCTACTTACAATAATTGCATTTTGCATTACTGCTGGTTATTGTTTTTCGGACTCGCATGCAATATTGTAATAGATAAATTAATTGTAACGTTAATAATACGTAGTCATGAAAGCATGCATGTTTTTTAACTATACGATTCAAGTTATTACCATGAAGAAAGATGCTTTCTGATTAAACAAAAAAATGTTTAGGTTATTGCGTAAATCTTTTACTTAGCTCTTTCAATAAAAAAGCACTTTTTACACGTGAAGACCTATGTTATATACCTATACATGTGTATACTACGTGGCTAAATAATAACAAATAATAATAATAGGATAGGTGACAGTGGTCACCTATCATATTATTATTATTTTTTATTATTTGTAGGGTGGTCACTGACCACCCTACATTACATTTCGAGTTTCTTCCGTGCCTCAGAAAGCACGGCATAACGTCATTTATAGATCATTGACAGTTGTTAGGTACAAGTCAGTGACCCGAAAGTCTGAAAACCAGTCCTACCGAGGGATATCGTATTACCCAGAGTGGGTTACGAGATCAAATAGGCTGTCGCTCTATGTAAAACACTAGTATTCAGCTGTATCCAGTGAGACTGGAAGACGACCCCAACATGAGAAAAGGCTAGGCAGATGTTGACTACACGTGATTAAGAAATATGTTTTCGGTACTGAATCTCCTGGCCCCCGACACATGCTGGTATGTTGTAGGAACAGTGGGGTTTTTGACATAACCCTAGACGTTCCCTGGACTGAGTTACCTTAATTTATGGTACCTACCATTAGAGTTTCCCCAGACCAAAAAAATTAAGGTAATGTAATTATCCTTTAATAATAAGTAAGTTCTGTACTGAATCCATTGTAAAAACAATTGTTACAAGGCTACCACCGTCTGAAGGTCTGCCCCGCGGGGGTGGAGCACCGCCGTGTCCTCGTAGCGGCGATCGGCGGCGGCGACCTCTCGCGTCCGGCCTTGGTTCAATCCATGGTCCGGAGCGAGACGGAATCGGACGCCGTCGCCTCCTTCTGCGAAGCAGTCATGCTAGCGAAGCAGGCGGCGGGAGAGGGAGAGAACCTCACGTCCCAGCCGCCGCGGGAGACGCACCGGGCGTCGACACGTGGCCCCCGACCACCGTAGGCGCGGGCCTATGGACGGTGAGCTATGGGCTAGCTCGCTGTCCGTCCGTCTTATTACGACAGGCCGTGTCGACGACGCGTTCGTGTTCCACGCGCGCCTCTAAGATATGTCAGCTAGGAAGGGGCCCGCAAGGGCCGATGCCTGCCGGGGCTGCGGGACTGTTCGAAAGAGATACCGTGGCCCCGGAACACAAAGGGCGATGAAGGAACATGGATGGGTTTTAGTCAGTAAAAGTCTGACACTCCCTCCTGCTCCGCCCAGAGCGGGAGGAGTCATTTGATGATTTCCCATCCGAAAAAAAAAATGGCTGCCACCGTCTTCGTTCCTTCCTCTACCCCTGCTAATATAGGCGTATTGCTATGTAAATTAACTATAATTTATTTCACAGATTCATAATAAATATAATTAATCAACTCTCTGTATGTTTATATCCTACATGTTTGATATTTGCGAACCCAGTGCTTGCCGGGGGCTACTGTCGGCCGCAGCTTATAGCCGCATCTGATGCACCTTTGTGCCTCGTTTGGATATCATTATAACGAACAGTTATTACTCTTTGTGTTATTATATTAATAACATTAAGCTTTGAAATTCGTAGGTTAATTAATTTAGAATGTAATTTTGAGAAATTCTAATTAGCGGTGAAATTCTACATTGCATTTGATTTCAAAACCATTTTCATCTTATAATTTGTGTGTGAGCTTTGCAAAATAAATCAACAGTATGAAAATTACTGGTTTTGTGTTTATGAACATTGTTTCGTTCAAAATTCCGAGTTTTTTTTTTTGTTGAATTCCCTTGAGCAGCCGGGTTCAAATTAGTTTCTGTTTTCCATTTTCATGTAAATTTGCTGAAAGGTAACAAAGTAACCTTTACTGAACTTATCTACATGGATAGGTATGAACATTGTAAAGAGCCATTACCTCTTATTTCATATTCGCTAGGGAACAGGGGAACTATCTGTACTGTACCTATTCACAGAAAATGTCATACCACGGCAATAATGTGATATATAGCAGCTTGAAAACAGAAAAACGAAATACGCAATCATGCAAAAAATATTACCTACATAAATCTCATAAACGACTTATACTATAAACAAATACACACCTAGAATAGCATCAAGAAAATACATTGCCAGTCACGAGTCTTCCCGCCAAATCCGCCATATTGATCAATCGTTACGTTCGGAAACGGCACCAAATCAACACCCGCGAGATTGGAACGCGTGCTTCGAATACGCACAGGTTCAATGCAACGCCTCTACTCGTTCCGAAACCGTTTTACATAAGAATGCGAATTCACGAGCCACTGACTCGGATAATAGTGAGTGCCGGAGTGAATTTTGGAGGATCACTTTTGGCTGTATAGCCGATATCATTGCTTTTTGGAACTTTAAAAAAGGTAACGACCGGAAAATCGCGTTATAGGAAGCTTATAACGTCGGAATGCAAATGCGATATATCAAAGAGTTACCCCATGAGCCATCATTTACGCGAAGTTGGTTTTTGTAGGTTTTTTTTACTGTTTTCTCGTATTGGGGTTGAAGTCGAGAGCCCATCAATTTCACGTGGCTTCTAAAAGAAAATTATCTTGCATCTACCTCAAAACTTTAGTTTGGCGCAATGAAAGTAAAACACAATCTTTGTTGGTACTTACTCGTACCTATTTCATTAGTGCTTAATAAGATTCTAACAAATTATTTCCCTTACCTACTTGAAGTTGTCGGACAATAATGTCCGATTGTAAGATTTATGATTATGATTATAAAATCATAATCATAAATCTTTATTTTTCTCGACATCAAAAATTACAGGCACTGTCTGTTATATGGCACAATCTTATATAGAGAAAGGTGTCTGAAGTAGGAAGGTCCTGAGTTACCGATCACCTCTCTGGCTTATTATAACATTTTAGCATTTTATGTATTTTATATATTATTTTATTATTTCACATTAACCGCATTACTTATCAAAAGTCTCGTTTACAAGAGTTTTCCCACAAGACTGCAAACTTTAAAACTGTTACTAACCAAAACATATTGGAAAACAGATTTAGCTTCGTTCGAAAACCTATAAATCCGTTTAGGAGATTTGTTTTATTAAAAAGTAAAACAAACTTTTTCAAATCGCAAGCTCCTTATTTCCGCTTCGCGAAATAACTGTTCGGAAACGTAGACGAATCAAAAGGATTCATCCTTTTCGATCGCAATGAATTTCCCGCGCTTGGGCGGGCCTTGAGAAACGCTACTATGACAAGATGATAGATTAACTTAAGGGATGTTAGACAGAGACGGGATGAAAATTAAGGATGAGCGCCAGCCATTTGATAATTGCGATCGATAAGCCCACATTAGAAATTATCTATAGATTTTAGTATCTCCATTAAAAAACTTTTTTATTTTACGCTTTTTAGAATAGTTGTAATATAACCACACGAATTCTTGTCATGAATCAATTTTCCATTATAAAGCTGAGGAGCTCGTGGCAAAATAATAACAGCCGTTCAGGTCAATCTTGAGGTTAAGCCGCGCTTGCCTAGGTTGGTCTGTCGATGGGTGACTCTCGGAAAGCTCGTTAAGCCGTTGGTCCCGGCTGTCAATTGTAGATCTTTGACAGACGTTACAGATAGTCAGTGGCAGAAAAAATCTGACAACCAGTCTTACCAAGGGGTATCGTATTACCCAGTACTAACTGGGTTGTGGAGGTCAGATAGGCAGTCGCTCCACGTAAAATACTGGTATTCAGCTGCATCCGGTTGGACTGGAAGCTGACCCTAACATAGTTGGGAAAAGGCTACGCAGATGATGAATCAATTTTACATCGTCACTAGAAGTTATTAAGAGCCATCATGTCAACATCGGCCAAGAAGGAAAAAACCTGAAGATTTTTTAACTGGGTTCAAAATGACGGAGTTATGTATGAGATAAAAAAAAACAACCGATATAAAAACCTACTTTTTTTAAAGTCGTTTTAAACAACATTGTACCGAAATCAGAGAAGCAACAGTTTGTATTGCAACATAGATACTAACTCTTGCACAGAATCCAGAAACAACAAGCAATAAAGAAAATTTACCAACATGGCTGAGTTATAAGTAATAATAGTTGTAAGTAATGCCTACCAATTTACTTTTAGAAGTAGGTACCCTTGTAGCGCACAAAAGTCGCGCATCTCGTGGCCACAGCATTACATTCGCTTCTCGCGTCGCGGATCGGATATTCGTCTGTCTGCAATCCTGCTGAAAACTAACACCACGACCAAATGAAAATATTTGTCACCACTTCAGCTAACAATATCAAAAACCAGTATATTTACTTGAACTCGTTGACTCTCGGCGAAAATAATTATTATCCTCTCAGTGTGAGCAGTGAGGTAGTAGGTAAAGTTCCTTTCTGGTGCAGGAGTACCTAACTTTAACTTCAGTAAGCCTATTAATAGGTTACAAATAGTCAGTGGCCTAAAGTCTGACAACCAGACTTACCAAGAGGTATCGAGAGGCATTACCCTGTACTAACTGGATTGTAGTTGCTCCATGTAAAATACTGGTATTCATCTGCATCCGGTTAGACTGAAAGCCGACCCCATCATAGTTGGGAAAAGGCTAGGCAGATTAGATCAGGTCTATTAAGGATAAGGTCTATAAGGATCTTTTGTTGCTCAAATGACATTGACTGACAGAGCGCTGGCGCTGTTGCGTAATTTTGTGAAATTGTTACGGAAAAAAAAAATAGTATGAAGTCGGAACATTAATGCCCTTGAACGTGACTTGGCATTAAGATCCTGCAATAAATCGCACATTGAAAGTGTTTACGATTTTGACATTTTGTTAGTTTATGAATATTCATCCACTAGGTTTCGACGTCCATATTAAAAGGAATGCAAATCGTTATGATTTACCATTTACTTGATGGTCTCTGTATTCAGGTCATTTCATATTATTTCATCGAGGTCTCGATAGTGTCTATTACTTGGGATCGCCCTGCTTTCTTAGAACACAGATCTGTAATGCTGATTAAATTTATTATGAAGTAATAAGTAAGTAATAAACTTTACCTTTAACCATCAAAAAAGGAATAGAGTTCGTTAAAAAGAATATGGGTCAAAACATGTGATCATCTTAAAATTCCTCTAGGTACAAAAAATAATATATGTATATATGTAACTGTGTCTGAAAGGTACCTACTTCCTCTATTTTGCCCTAAGTTATGCATTAGACATTCGACATTCGATTAACAATCCTTTGTCATTTGCGTTCCTGATCAACTTACATACCAATTTAAATCTTCACGAATGGTACAGTCGACAAAAGAGACAAGTACTTATGCAGCACAACTAGCTATCCTTAACCTCGGTAGTCAAGTCATTGAGAGGCCTCGTATGGTATCTCCTATTAATAAATGCCCAAAGCATAGACCTGACCCAAATTGCACCATGACATTTAGTTCCACACCATTTCCTTCAAAACGATGATTAACACTAAGCAGTGGGTGACATACGATGACCATACTCAAAGAATCGCTGGTCTACAACATCCAGGTGCCCCGGTGACGAATACATTACTTCGTAGTGTAAAGGCGTTTATTTCTGGTCTGTGCACCGATCTATTCTGCCGTGTGTACATCTATTCCTACTCAACATTTCAGTTAATCAAACAATGTGCCAGTTATATCCTTACCCATTACCCATAGCTCATCACTTTGAACATTTGTCTTTAATGCCAATTTCTGCTGTAATCACGTTACTTGTGCTTCGTTATTGGAAAATTCATATCATAAATAGATCGCAATTAAAACACGAATCTTATTAGTTAACGTCTTGACAATAAGAGAGGAGACTCGTTAACAGAATAGAAGACAATGTAAGTAATTAATTACAGATTAATAAAATGTTTGATTAATATCTTCAACTTCTAAGTTGAAGATATTAATCAGGTAATATGGAGATATCTATATCTCCATATTACCTGATAAGATGTACCACATATAAGAATGAGGCAAATGTCGTGAGGGAACTTTTGAGTATGAGTGTAGATGGGTATAAGAGTAGAGACTCTAGTCTCTACTCTACTCTACTCTCTCTAGTCTCTTTTGGTCTTCCCCTAGGAAGACCAAACGATGGATGGACTGTGTGAAAGATGAGATGGCTAGAAAGGAGGTGTCTGATGAGATGACGAGTAATAGAGAAGTATGGAAGAAGAAGACATGCTGCGCCGACACCAAATGAATTTGGACAACGGCCAGAGAATGATGAAGACGTAGGTACCACATCTTCCGTTTACGGAAGCGACTCCACATCATGAAAACCTTGAATATTTATTACTCCAAGTAAATAAATGAATTCGGTCAAAGTGAGAGTGTGGTAAAGCGACGGCGCTCCCTGAAAACGACTGAAGCTATAATAAAGTGAAATTAAATACGCTTCGTACCTTCACAGACGAGATGCTGCTGATACAAACAGATAAATATTGTTGAGCTCGCAAACAGCGTGATGTACGTTTTGTTTGTGTGGAAAGGCTTTTGGCTTTAACTTTTGTTTTTCATGGTGATGTCTTTGTCGTAGTGGTGTCTTTATTCTTTTTGTTTGGTTCTAGTTTTAGGCCTATGATTCGTTTAAGCTAAACTACTCTGCTTCAATTTATTAACTTACGTTGCGAATTTTACCAACGAAATTTAACGTGATTCACATGCTGATGTTCTGAAATCTCTTGAACGCGGCTTATATGAACTGATCGCGTTCAGTTCCTTTGGGGAAATTCGCTCTTAGCAGGTACATATTCCAGCAACTTTTAGTGAATTCTTCATAATTCATCATAACTTGGTGATTTTTGAGTAGGTACAGTAGGCCGCACGTCAACGTAACCAGTATAAGTTCGCCCCTTATTCGATTAAAACTCTCTATTATGGTAGACCAACTCAAGGTCATAGTGTTACCCCTGCCTTGTGGCCTAACTGTACCTACAATGCTACACACTGTTTAATTTAGAATACCACCGTAGAACGGATCGTAAGTGTAATATGAAAACAAACAATAGATAGCTATTGTTTGTTTTATCTTTCTATCTTTTTTTTTATTTTTTTTTATTTTTTTTTTGATCCGTTCTACGGTGGTATTCTAAATGAATATATATGAATTCTATAATTCATAACATATTTTCACGCCTGTAATTCCCGAAGGGTTAGGCAGAGGTGTACCTAATAGTACTCCCACATTTCGCCAGTTATGTATAAGTTCCATGTAATTGGGGGCGAGCCTATTACCATCAACCGAGCACAAATCCAGACTCCGTGACTGCTACTGAGAAAATCCTGATGGAAAAACCTAATAACACTTTGCCCGACCTGGAAATCGAACCCAGGATCTCATGCTCAGCAGTCGTGCTCGGGACCACTAGACCAACGAGGCAGTCGATATATAGAATTTATTTAATCTAAGTAATCAAATCAAAAACAAGTCTATACCGCTTATAGCAACTGTGTTCGATGCGACTCGGATATTGCAACAAAACATTTCACATGAAACCGATTAATGCGTTAAAAATACAAACACTAATCAACGTTTAAACAAACAATATGCGTTATCATAATTAATTTAACTATTTCGCTTTGATATAAACTACTCACTAATAGATGAGTGCAGAGCAGTCCAGAACATAGACCATAGTCCATGACCATCATATAATGACGCAATATACGCTGCTATTAACGCAAACACACCTACAGAGGCCTTAGTCTGCTATTGCAATAGTGTCAGAATGGTCTATCATTGATTTAATAAGGCTCCTAGCCCACGGCGTATTGAAGCGCGTTCGAAACTTGTTTGACGTGCGTACAAAGGGTAATTCGTCTGCGCGGGGCCTTATTAAATCAATGATAGACCATTCTGACACTATTGCAATAGCAGACTAAGGCCCCTGGACCCTAGTGATCAAAAATGTACACTCGATTCGAAACGGAGAAGAAGAATTTAGGGAATTCTATCTAATAAGAAATGCTCTCACCTATTCTGTCTAAAATAGCACAGCTCTTTCATTTTAGTTACTAAAACCACATCGTGAATTTAAAGTGACCAGTCTCTCAAATATCACTAGAAATAGATGTTGTTCTTATTCCAAAAATAATGAGCCACATCCTGTTTCTGGTGAAATCAATAGAAAAGCAACAAACACACACAACAATTCCAATAGGTCAACAAAGAGGAGTCCATACTTGTCGGCTCGGAAAAACACAAATATTGAAATTCCATCCCCATATTTTAAAAAACCATAAATGGTATTTCAGTTTTTCGGATCCTCTCGCGTGAAGATTACCTACTTACCTATTTATTTAATTCCCTAGGTATATGTCCACTAGGCTTCACAAATAAGTTATTTAAATGCAAATGTAGTTTCTTTTTCTAATTTAAAGATCAGACGAAAAAGAGAAACATAAATAAAACTATTTCATTGAAAAGTAAATGAAAATGTTTAGGTTTCACGTCACGTCTGCTTCCCTTTCGTCCTTCGTCCTTCGTCCTTCGTCCTTCGTCGTTGGCCTCTCTTTACATGCCGAATGCTAATCTAGACCGGGATAGCTATCGATAAATATTTTATTTATAAAATAGGTAGGTACCTTCTAGTGACGACAATAACTCGGAACTTCTAAAAAGGATTTACACGCGTAACTAAAAATATAAGCCGGGATTTGATCAGTATGCACTTTAACATCAGACTCCTAAGGGACTCTTTTTTCGTCTAAAGAAAGTCAAAGTCAAAGATCTTTATTGTGAGACAGCAGAGCATCCAGACTTATCTAATTAAGGGAAAAATGAAGACAATATTGCTGCATAAGTGTCTTATACTGCATTTACATGCAAACTATAAATAGAAGCTTAAATAAAAGTTGCACCGTCTGTCTTTAAATAACGCAAGTCTTTAGTTGCTTCAATTTTATTGTAAGCCACAAGAAATTTGCATCACAAATAGAACTTTACCTAAATTGCTACATAGGTGAAATATCAACTACCTGTTTCACTTTTACATACGAGTAAGAATCTTATAAACCGCACTTGGCTTTCATAGATATCCTGTAATAATTGCTACCGCAATTACATTACCAAAACGTTTCGTACCGGGCTGTATAAGTATAACCACAGCGTATCGAAGGGTATCGAAATGAGCAATTTTATTAGATACAGATCGGCCATAAGTCAGGATAATTCTGCAATTAGGGCCGGATCAGACGGGTACTTAAATATGTAGATTTACGTGCTTCTCCGAGATTGTGCTTCTCTCTGTAATTACTTTAGCGTTATCACTTTAAAACTTGGTGATTTATGTTTTTTATTGACGATAATATTAAATCATTCATTAATTTTGATTGAAAGTCACGCATACTTCATGTTTTTTGTTGTTACTTAATCTGATCTCTCATAAATAATACTGTATTAATCAGGACAACCAGGCTGCCTTCTGCGCGGTTCTTCAGACTAATCAAGCAAGTGTCTCCGATTTATGAACATAAAAGAACCCTAAATAATTATGACGACTGGTGGAAAATGCATATAGTCCGAGTGACATTTGGTGCTAACCGTATTAAATAAAATAGATTTTATTAAGAGGTACCAGAGGCTGCAGTTCTCCATACAAATGTATTCCCTTTTTTTTCTCCTGAACCATGCCTCTAGAGCAATCTTTTTTTTTCTTCATAAAACCAAGGTCTACTGTAGACACGTCGGTGTCATTTCCTTTTTTTCAACAATTAATAAGTAAAGAAAATATAACCCTCCAAAAATGACCCATTTTTACGGCCGTTATAGAGGACTACCAGACAAATTCGAAAAAACCAAACTGTAAAAGTACGTAGGTACCCTAACTTAAAAGTTTACAGATAAAATAAGCTTAAATTATATAGCACTTCCATACATATTAATTCCCAAACTCTCGAAACATTCACAGCACAGCTACTTAGCACCTCTCTAATGAAAACAAACAACAACACTGTAATTCAGTATCAAGCTTCCGAGTTCGGCTCACTTCGGCAGCTCTTTAACTAATTGTCCGATTCACTCGCACTAATTAAATTTACATTTACAATCACTTGCTGTCTCGCTCTGACTTTAGAGTGTTTTGTTTTCGCGGTTCACTGTGATTTTAGTTAAACAATCTGTTTAAGAGATTTTGAAGGGAAGGAAAGGAAAGGGACGTTTTGGCTAGTCATGTTAAGATTGGTAAATGAAGGGGCTACGATACCTGATTTTGACAGTTACTTCTGAGATTACCTACTTCAAAAGTATCTAGTCCTACCGTCATCTACACATCATAAGAATCGTTAGAACATTTATTTATTAGAACACTCCCTAAAGAAGATGGATGGACTGTGTGAAGGATGCCATGATTTGGCTAGAAAGGAGGTGACTAATGAGTTGACGGGTAATAGAGAAGTATGGAAGAAGAAGACATGCTGCGCCGACCACGAATAAGTTGGGATAAGGGCAGGAGAATGATGATGACTCCCTGGACACTTAAGTAGACACTGGATAGTCTTCCAGGTTAGCTACCTGGAAAATATTTTATTAAGGCTCATCGGATCAACGTTGGTCGAAGCAAGGAAAATCTACTTAGGTTTTTATTTATTAAACATCTTGAAATTAAATTAATTTTAATATCTTGAAATTGCTGAATCAGAAAAACCAAAGAAAGTATCTAAAATTTATCCCGGAAAACAAAAAGCCCAACGCAGTCAACATAGTCGAATTGATAGGCAGTCAGGTAACTACAGGAAGTCAAGCCGCCTCCACCTTTCAGTTTCCACCGTGTGCCTACAATCACACTATACACAGATTGAAAACGAATGAAAAGCTCTTCCAATATCCAATAAAGTTCGCTCCACGCAAAAAGTTTCAAGCAAATAGGTTTTATTTAACATTCTTGGTGCGTTCCGTTTCACTCAACCGACGCCGCCCAATCAGAGTTGTAAAAAGTAAAAACGGCGAATTGAAAACTGCTGTGCTCCTGTGTTACTAAATTACGACGGGGAGACTGTGGGTTATCACTTTATGGAGATTTTTTTTCATGTCTGAATAGCTATGTATCTACTCAAAGTATTTTTTTATTCACAACCATTTTTTGGTAGCATTGGTACAAGGCAAGGAAAAGACGTATCGACGCTCTAAACTGTCATCAACATACTCTATATTGAATCATACACCAATTAAAATTCATCCAACTGGAATCATATGACCCAGTAAGTGGGTTATATGGGCGTCAGACAGGTAATAGCTTCATGTCAAGTATTGGTATTCAACTGCATCGGATTACTCTAGAAATGGGTCCACTTCCAGTCTACCAGGATGCAACATTATTAGGAAACGGTTAGGCAAATGATGATGTAGTACCTACCTATACCTACTATTTGATGTACCTAATTAATATGTAAACTCAATCAAAATTCAGCTTGTTTGATCCAAAATCAGATTCCAGCAATCCTAATTCTCTATACATACACAACACTAGTTCGTTAGTAACACGATACCCATTTACAGTAATACGCTGCTAAACTAATTGTCTTACACCTAAGTACACTAATTTCGAGCTAGACAACACACAATAGAATACTAACCAACGGTACACGGGTACACTCGCACTTGCTAATGTTAGGATGCGATCACCCTGGGTAAGTGAAACGTGATAGCTTAGACATTTTTCTTCACTGGAAATTTGCTTATTCACTATTTTACTTATTATAAACAATTATAGTCGTATTTTAACCAATTTTATGCCTAAACCTTCCTCATGAATCACTTTATCTATTGGTGAAAATCCGTCCGGTAGTTTTTGAGTTTATCGCGAACAGACAGACAGACAGACGCGGCGGAGAAATTTGTAACCCGACTGCGGCAAAGCTCAAAAGGAGGGTTATTTTGTAATATGTGTAGGGATGCAAATACGTGTGTAAGTGTGGTAGGGTAGTGTCCTTATGGCTATTTTTGAGTGAAACTATTATGATTGAAAATCTTAACATTATTTTGAACAAGAGGTCTGGAGGTCTGGAAGCAGTTGTCCATCAGGAATGCTGCCTCCAGATTGTTTCCATCGGAATTTCTCAGTAGCAGCCACGAAGTCTGTATTTGTGCCCGGTTGATGGCAATAGGCTCACGCTCACGAAATGTGGGTGATGTACCTACTATTAGGTACACTCCTGCCTAACCCTTCAGAAATTACAGGCGTGATGTTATGTTACATTATTTTGAACTATAAATTTAGTTTGCTTCACCAGAATAGCAGAAATGGGAAGTCAATTAACAGACAGAGTCGACGAGAGTTGCTCGTCTGTTAGGCATCATACACCCGTGAAGATAACACATCATCCTTTATCCTGCTAATCCTATCTACCCAGTATAAACACACCTTATACGCCATTCCAACTCCTTCCAACTATGAGGCAAGTTATCCAAGACCTGGGCGAAGTTCAACAATGACTAGGAATCAGCTCGACATGTTTATAGCGGGAACTTGATGCCGGGCCTGCGATCCATCCCGAAGTTTACTGCACCTGAATAGCGGAGCCGCTAGAGTTCACTCGAGTTAGTTGACTTAGTGAGTTTCCTTTTAATCTTTGTGGAAAAGATTGGTAGGACAAGTTTGGACACTTAAATAAGTACTGTAGAGACCTTAACCATTGTGCTCATTTAGAAAGTAACTGTGCACATTGTAAGTAAAAGGAAATAAACAAAACGCCTTTTTTATTATTTTTTTACACTCAACATACAAATCACTACATCACGCAGTCGATCCATAAATTGCTTATGTAAGTGATTAAACTGCTTATTAATGCTCAGGGCTGCCTGCCTCTCCATCAACTCAGCCTATCGTAGTCCACATATACATAGGCCTCTCCTCCATTTTACTTAAGTATTTAATTAAATTCCTTCACTTGTTTGTGACGCTATTTAATTATATGAAGAGAGTTTTAAATCTTACATTAAAATTATTAAAAAGACTCCGCGCCAAATTCATTCCGCTGGAAGTTTTAAAAAAGTAACTTAAAAATCCGTCCCAAACCACGCAGACTATTTGAAATTAAAAAAGAATTCAATTCAAATTTCGAATTCTTACAGGGGCTGGGGTTGCCACCTCGCCGAACTTTACCCATAACATGTAAATGGGGAAAGTTTTGGCTAATTGCTTGCAAGACTGTCGCCAGACTGCCTCAACTCACTTAATTAAACCTACAATCTTTACTACGAGATTGCTTACAGTTATTTACTATTAATTTTAAGGCTTAACTTTTAAAATTAGTCCTCAAAATAGCAATTAAGTTGGTACATATGATTGGAATACATAGTCCGCCGCAACCTCGCAACCTGCTTGAATAATAAGGTAATTAACCTAAATCACACAGCTAAATAACACAATCGTGATCCGACTAGATAATCAAGTTTCCATTAAAACATCTGTTCTAAGAAGAAGAATTACTTATTTAGTAAAAGAGAATAAAGCAGAGCATTAGTAAGGAGAGCAGAAAGTTTATATATTAACAAAATGTGCTCCCATCTTAAGACGAAAGCAAATCTAATAAAATTCAATTAACTCCAAAAAAACAATCCTAATAGATTTCCCCATCACGCAACCAATCAACAAAGTTTAATAACTTTTAAAACAATAAAGTAACGTTGCCAAAAATCGATAACCAACAATGGGGGCATAGACAAGCTTATTAAAAACTCTCCCTGCAAGCGTTTTGCAACAGTCCGCGGGCAAATTGTTGTTTAAACGACATTTTTTCGACAATTACTCTTCAATTAGGGTTTTTTTTTGAGATGGGGAAAAACGGCGGGATTTACTTGTTTTATGTTATGCTTCCGTTTAATGGAACGAATCTGTGATGCAGATTTCGTTGAATAATTTTATTGTTTGTGAAAATGTGAACAGACAATTTGACGATGATCAACCACGCGTGGAGTCACCAAACTGAATGAAATGGTTTTTCTTTTCTACTTCTTTTATTTTAGTCGGATTTCAGATTTGAGATTTTATGGTATTAGCAACATAGTTGAGTGGCTGAGCGACGTCGGCTGCCCTACGTGGATTCGATTCCAAAATTAAACAAAAATGAGCCTACAGGCTAGTCCTTTGTATCTGGTAAAATCTGAGTGACGGTGCGTGCCTAATTACCCTCATAGCATAACTATGTGTAAGGAGGTGCCGTCATGAGCTTAGGTATACACGTAAGTGAGTGGAGTTTCTTGGAAAGAATGGCGAACGGCTCAAGTAGAGGCGACGATAACCTGGAGTATTTATCATATGTACCTTACAGTAACTTACTAATAACATAATAAAGCTTCAATCGTGTTCGTAGATATGTTTGATGATTGATCTATTGCGCACAGACATAAAATTACTGATTTATGACATTGTATTTGGAAAACCTTATTCACACAAAGGTAACCAAAATAAACTATTATTTTCCATGCATTATTCAGAAAACAATCCGAAGAATAGTTGCGCGCTACTCCATCAGAAAGGATTACCTCAAATCCGGGCCAAATTGAAAATTTTCCCGACGCCATGCCTGCACTAGGAAGAAATAAACTTACTTGTCTTTGTAAGATGTGGGTACCGCCTACCCCACGTACGTGGTAATAATTTGATTCTTATTTCGTAACAGGCAGCTTTCGTAATTGAAATGTTACTTCAGAGGTGTGGTTCACTGTACCTTCTACGGGTGACTGTTGTTAAAATAAGTAGGTATATTAAATGGACAACCAATGTCTTTTTTATAAGTACACTTAAATATTACCTTCTCTGTTTATGTTTACTGTGAATGGTGAGGAATTGCAATATGTAGACTAACTGGCCCAAGTAGATGTACTACTTGGGCCAGTTAGTCCCTTTCCAGTCAAGGCAAGACAAGGAAGTCACAAGACGAACCGAAAACGCCTGGAAGAGTTACTGGTTCATGAAGGAAATGAGAAATTGAGGTCAACTAGATACAAGACTAGGATATTATTATGCGCCTTTCAAAACGTAATAGCAAAACTTCCGTCACTGTTGCTTTGATTTCAACAGGCGGGTGCGCGGGCGTTGAATACGTTGAATACCTATACGGGGTGGAAACTTTCAGCGGGCATTAAGGGGATCTACCTTAACCGTGGCAGCTACACGAAAAGAGACTATCCGTAATTTTTCGTGAATTATAGATCCCCATTCACAGATTTCCAAAAAAAATTACAGTAACGTAGCAAAAAAATGGCCAATTTACACAAAACATTTTATTGAAGACAATCGATCCTGTTTCTAATACTGATCAAAAACTTCTATGAGACCAACCCAAGTTGGAGTAGGTACTAAAAAAGTAAGAAATTGCAAAACAACTTTTCCGTTACTTTTTACTAGCTTTTTACTTTTTTTTTTGCTACTTAGTAATAAAATATACACAGATACCACAAGTCCCCATCTAAAAAAAAAAAAATTAACTAATTGCAGGTAGTATCTTATTTAATTTTATCTAACCTCATGTTTACAAATAACAATGATTTAGGCGCCTACGTAATATTATATTGCAGTCAACTACATTATCCGCATGTTAACAAAATTAAGATACGGTAAAAAGTACCAGTAGATTAGCATTACTCAGACTGAGTCTCAGATACTTAAATGAAATAAAATAAAATATTGATTATTAAAATTGCATTGTACATTTATTTTAAAAAAAAATGTTTAACTTGAAAAAATAGGATAGTTCCTTGTTATCACAAATAAAAACACAAAAAAGTGAAAAATAACTTTAGTTTCAGAGTCGGTGACTTTGTTTGTTTGATTTAGTTTTTTTGTCACTCTTCGACTTCTGAAGTTTAAGTTATTTTTCACTTGTTTGTGTTTTTGAAGTCGGTTTAATTTTTTGCCTAACATTGTTTTTTATTTTTCCATTTTTAGTCGTAATTATCCTGTAGAAATATTTGATATGCATTTATTTTATATTTTTAAAAAGTAATTGAATTACAAATACTTATTACGTATTTGTATTTCAATTACGTATTTTAATTACAAGTACTTCAAATCCTGCCCAACCCTGACTGTACACATCTGCGTGCCCCCTCCGAGCTTACAGGCGTGATGTTGAGTAAACAATAAACATCCAAACGATTGCAGCAATCACGACAGATTTGCTGTCTATTATTGAAGAGTTCCGTTCCATAACTCCGAAGTCCATCAATATTTCTATGGGCGGCTTCGAGAAATCGGTTAATAAAAAAAAGGTTCCGACGAATTGAGAACCTCCTGCTTTTTTTGAAGTCGGTTAATAAAACAAAATTGCAGCAATCACGACAGATTTGCTGTCTATTATTGAAGAGTTCCGTTCCATATCTCCGAAGTCCATGATCAGATCATGACAATATTTCTATGGGACCTACTTGGGACTGGGAGTGTACATTTCAAACAAAAAAAGAATTTTCCAAATCGGTTCTGGTGTCTTCGAATAATCGGTGAACAAACATAAAAAAGCAATAAAATAAAACAGAGTTGTGTTCATCCAAAATTAGTAGTAAACCACAATATCATTACAGAGCCAAATGATATTTGCCAAATATTCAACGAATTTTTTGCTACAATTGGATCACTCTTAGCGAACGAAATACCTCATTCATTGCATAACGATAATGACCATGCTTTACCAAATCCTATTACCCAAAACGCTGAGAAGTTCTCTAGTTTCAGTCCATGTTCTGGTAATGAAATAACAACCATTATAACTAACCTCGATCCAAATTGCAGCACGGGCCTAGACGGAATAAAAACTAAAGTAGTCAAAACCGTTGAAAGTTTAATCGCAAACGATCTGAGCAAGTGTCTGAATAAACTACTGGATGACGGGAACTTTCCTGAAACACTAAAGATAGCAAAAGTAACGCCAATCTATAAATCAGGCCCTACCACAGATCCAGGAAACTATCGACCAATTTCAGTGTTGCCTGTAATGTCAAAAATACTAGAAAAAAATATTCACAACCGACTAGAAAAGTATCTTAGTTCTATTAACTTCATCACCGACCGACAATATGGATTTAGACCAAAAAGTAATACTACTACAGCTACTATTGATCTCATAACTAAAATTAAACAAAACATAGACAGAAAAAACATAGCCCTGGGCATTTTCGTTGATTTAAAAAAGGCGTTTGATACGGTTAGCCACAAACTACTCCTAAAAAAGCTGGAATCAATCAATATCACTGGAAAAGCTCTAAAAATGTTCGAGTCTTACTTAAATAATCGTTCGCAAGTGGTTAAACTTGGTAATCATCAAAGTGATGCATTACCTATTACATGCGGCGTTCCACAGGGATCTATCTTGGGTCCCTTACTCTTCTTAATATATATAAACAACATAAACGAAATTAAACTACATGGTCACCTTACCTTATATGCTGACGACACTTGTTTATTTTACTTCGGATCTTCCATCCATCACATTATCTCACAAGCTCAAGAAGATTTAAATACTTTATTTGCATTGTTCCAGCTCAATCTCCTAACAATAAATATCTCTAAAACATGTTATATAATATTTAAGGCTAAAAATAAATCAATTCCCCCATATGACGTTCTAACAATTAATGATGCTCCGCTACAGCAAAAATCATGTGAAAAATATCTCGGTCTAAGAATGGACAGCTCACTAACGTGGAATGCTCACATTGATCACATAAAGAGTAAACTATCGGCAGTCTCCGGATCACTGCGTAAGTTCGTCCGTGCGTCCGTTGTATTCCACCAACATTGCGGTATACTATTTACAACTCCCTAGTAAAGCCGCATCTACTTAATTTGATCGAAATTTGGGGCAGTGCTGCAAAAACAAAACTGACAGAACTCCAAGTAACCCAAAATAAACTCATAAAAATACTATTCGACTATCCATATCTAACATCAACCTGTAAAATTTATCAAGACACAAAAATAATGAATATAAAACAATTATATATTTACAACACCTGTATTTTCATCAGAAATATTCTCAACAAAAGCGTTCACTCAAACCTAACACTCACCCAATATAAACAAGTTAGTCAACGTAGCACACGGCGAGCAAGCTTGCTAGTATTACCTAAAACAAGAACTAACTATGGCAAAAAAATTATAACCTTTGAAGGAGCACAGCTCTATAATAAATTACCGTCCTGTATAAGACATCTACACTCTGTCAATGCATTCAAAACTCGACTTAGCCAGCACGTAATTGCGGATCGATCCCTTCTGGAGAAATGAATGCATTGGATGGGTTACTATCTTGTTGTACTGATGACGAACTTTTTGTAACCTTTAAATGTGTGGTTTTTAGTATTGTTCTCAAGTAAGTGACATATGTCTTTATTGGGAATAAAGTTTCTTTAAACCGAAACCGAAAAAAGATTCCGACGAATTGAGAACCTCCTGCTTTTTTGAAGTCGATTAATAGAACAAGGTTCGCCGGACTAAACTGCGATGATGCGGTTTGCATTCGCGGATAGGTGAGGTGGGGCGGGTAGGTATACTAGGTAAATATGGCGGTAAATGTGGCGCGGGAATAACTTTACATTGGGACATTTTTTAACCAATGTTCACGCTTTATTGTTGTCGTTATAAAGTTTTAATAGCTCGCGGGCTGGATGAAAAACCAAAGCGGGCGGCTAGGTTGCCTGGAAGCCGTACGTTGGACGGGCTGGAACTAGACTGCACCGTCGCTCGTCCCGGCAGCACCGTTGCGTCGTGCTTCGTGTTCGCGCTGGAACTCGTCGACGCCGCAGGAGTTGCTTCACTGCACGTACCACTCGCTCGAGTTTGCCGGTCAGCCGCTTCGAGTGCGAAAGCCAACTCTTGTACGTCAGTGTCGCCTCGGCAAAAAGCCCCGATAAGTCCATCACTCACAAGACCAGACACGAATTGGTCCCGTAGATTTTCTTCCAGACCACTTTTAAAACTGCACGCGCTGGCCAGATGTTTGAGAACTGGCAAATAATCGCTCAGATTTTAACCGCAATTTTGACGTCTCATTCTAAACACATGCCACCACGATATCTCCGGCCGCTTAGGTTCGAGATGGTCGCAAACTATCTTCACTAACTTCTGAAAACTTTCGGTTTCCGGATGGTCCGGTGCACAAAGATCACACATTAGATCCTAAGTAGCTTCACCCACTAACGTCACTAATGTTACTACTTGCCAGCACTACTAACGTCATCTTGCAATCCTGGTTTCATTTCATTGAGCGCAATAAATTGTTCCAAGCATCGAATGCATGCCAACATTTTTTTTGCTCGATGAATCAAGTTGTTCAATGTTTCCGATCGGCATTTTATTATCACTTGAGAATAACACTGGACACAAACTATTAATCGTGATTTCACGTAGTTTTACTCGACGCCCGTTGTGTTTTATTAATAATTCCGGGAGCCTACTACTTAAACACCAAGTTAACGAAACGACTGTTTTTTTTGCGGCCTACCCGCTAATTAATATTATATTATTACACACCATAATAGCACAGCACAGGAACAATCAACACTTTTTGTGTAAAAAAACCCGACTACTAAAAAATTACGCTTTAGAATTAAATTCAGGTTTTACAAGGTAACATCGGCTGCTCCTATTGTTGAAGTCGGTTAAAATGTAGCTCATATTACTCGGGCCCAGGGGCCATATTATCGAATCGATTGACACCATTCATCAAAATCGGATGAACGGTTTAGGCGCTACGGAGAAACATACATACTGCTAAAATGAGACCGCTAAAATCATAACCCATCTTTTTGACTTCGCCGTATTCGGGTGAAAATAAAAACCTGTTTTCATAAATTTATTGATTGAACTTAAGTTCTGGATAAAAACGTATAACGTTATGTCCGTGTAATGGAACGGTATTTGCGTTCGGAAACGAGAAACAGGTTGATAGCAGTAATACGAAAAAACAGAAACGTATTCAAGTTACAGTGTAAAAACGAGTTGCTTGTTAATTAAGCTTCATTAAACACTGTGTTAAAATAAAATAAAACATTTTTTTTTAAACCCAATAGCATTAGATTTTATTGATTAAAATTTTTGACAAGACGACGCATGACGCGCCGTAATGACCTAGTTTCTGAACGGACTAATGTCACTTTATCTACTTGCGTGTGCATACAAGTCGTGAATTTTACCAAATTAGCAGTTTTCACAATAATATTATCAGTTCAAGCGACTCTGAGTGATGGCTGGGAAGCTGAATAAATTCGAAACACCCAGCTCTGCCAGCTCCGATAGGTAAAACGAGTGTGTTATCCTTCTGAAATGTTTATTTGAAACAGCTGTCCCGTGTTATAAAAAATGCGCTGTTGAAGAATCGTTTTTCAGTGTTGGCTTAGTCATCGTGCAGACTACAAGGGGTTTTCGCGTGTCGTGTTTTTGTGCTAAACATAATCTATCACAAATCGTGGAAGCAACGTTGCATTATAACCTCTGCACGCATTGTGATATTTTTAGAAAATCATTTAGTTCATTGGCAGCTCGTTTCTCGCTGAATAATCGTGTCGGGGAAACACGTGGTCGGCACTGAACGTGCCGAAAACACCCAAACACGCCGTCTAGCGCGACGACACTCGGCAATATCAAGATATGGAGACAGGTTCATTGATCTTCCCAAACCCGTAAGATATTCTGTCAAATCAATGTTAGGACGTCTGTGTGACTAGCCGCCGGCTTCTGTCCAGTGAACACACGCTTTCTATGTTATTTGTGCTTAGAACTGTATTATTATTATGTTGCTTTTGCACTAGAGTGCTAACAGTTACATTCTGTGATCAACAGCTTATTTCGTAGTGTTAGTACATGCACACATTACTGGTGACATTTCGAGTATGTTTGTTGACTAATCTTGACTAAAAACAAAATATAAACACTGGCATTGACCTTCATAATATGATAACTATTATAATCAAGTGTGAATGAATAAAACAATATTTTTACATTTATTTTATCAGAGTTTTAGGCTGATAAAACTAATCTGAGTGATAATAAGACTGGTTCTGCTTTGATTTATAAACTTACAAAAACATCAAAACACCTTTTTGTTTTGCAAATTAATCTAAAACTTGAATTGGATCTGAATAACCTTGATCTAAAATTATATTATCTGTGATTTTATGGCTATTGTTATCTAGACAAGTTTGTGACCTTTACTCAAATTAAAACTTAAGTAGTTATCATTGATTAAACCACTATATATTTTTTTAAACATTGTCTTGAATAAACATGACCTATAAATTAATTTTAATTATATTAAATAATTAAATTCAGACTTTCAGTACACATTTATTAACTGTTCAAGTATAATTTTATGTTGATGTGCCATTTTATGACAGACTAGACAGGTATCAAAAATAACATAAACACTAAATAAAACAAGATTGTTCAACAATAAATACAATTAAACATCCTACAAAACAAAGGTAAGCAAATCAACTAAAATAACAATGTTAATGACATATTATTAATTACATCTGTTATTGATAAAGATGTAAATGTCGCAACGCAGGGAGGAACAGAGAAGCAACTTTGCTAATTGTAGAATTTTCTATAAAATTCAGCCCATGCTGCCTTCCAGAGCTTTTCCTTAGGCCCTTCTTAGCATTTCTACTTTATACATATAGTTACAGTCGGTTGTACATCTGTGGTAACAAAATCAGTATCAGGTGGCCTCTTATTCTATTAAAATTCCTATCCCCGCACAAGGTTAAAGTGCTACCGCAGTACCACCAATGTGCTGATGTTCCAACAAGTTAGTGATTAGTCTTAGGTTTAACAATAGGTGATGTGGGGTGGTTATGAAAAAAATATCTTATATTTATAATATTATGTAAATATTGATTATTTACAATTGAATGAAATATTATCAAATTAATTCATAACTGCCACAGTGCAGCAATGAGGTTATTTAGTTACATCACCCATATGAATATTGGACATATATGACCACATGTACACTACTAGGATAAAAGCAATATGTCCTAAATAAATCAAAGATTCTTTCACATTTATTATGATGGGAGTATGGATGAATTGAATTTCATATTGTGTGCAATATTTTGTATACTTCCACTGCTGTGAAAATATTAAATATTGTATGTTGCCATACTTATGAAGGCAATTAAATAACTTGCATATTTGCATTACTGTGTCTTCCTGTGCTGTGTTAAAATATTAATAAACTATCTATAAATATCCACTAACAACATTGTCGGTGATAACTGTAATTGCATGGACCTTTATTAGAAAGTGATAGTGCATACCTACACAATAATAAAGTATGGAGTAAATTTGCATTTTCCAATAGTTGCAGATAATCACTTATTTATTTATAACTAGCTTGTGGGCTTTTTCCGCGTGAAGTTCAGTAACTGTCCCATGGGATCATCTACCGGGATACAAAGTTCCTTATATCTTATTTCAGGTTATAAACTATCTATGTGCCAAATTTCATCCAAATCCATTTAGTCGTTTTTGCGTGAAGTAACAAACATCCATCCATACATCCTCACAAACATTTGCATTCATAATATTAGTAAGAAGTAAGATATGCCTCGAGCATCATTATGATTGAAAACCTATAAATAAGTTATTATAAACACCATTAGAATCTATTTATCAAAAGTGACACTAAAACAAATCAGATATAGTACATCGATGCAGCGGCCAGCAACATAGGCATTGATGGACGAACGTGTAAATGTGGGCCGAGGCGAAGCCGAGGCACACATACGTAAGTCCATCAATGCCTAGTTGTGCCCAAGGCGTGTATAGTACTTTTCTCAAATAATGCGAGGAAATTAAAACTCGCGTTGAAGAGTTAATTTGGTTTTATTTTCAATAAACCGCTTTCTATTTGCAAGCCAATGCGAAATTTAAATAAAACATTTGTTATGTTACCTCCTTGGTTGCCATGTTTCAGAGTAAAATATCGTTCCATTTTTAAATAACACGACAGTTATGAGTTTACTATGTAATTTATTTGGCCACTAAACAAAACTGATATGGATTTTCATACAACTTTTGCCGGCCGCTGGTCGCATGTATCTGGCCAGTACAGCAATTTCGATTTTTCTCGAAGTAGGTGGTCAAAATGTAAGCATGTTTGAGAAAAAGGCATTAATTACTGGACTCTTGGTTGCTGCAAACTGCAATGAAGCAAAAGGTTTGGTTGCATCTCTGCCTTGTAAAACTATTATTGTTTTATCAAAGATAATGCAGTCATTTTTATCTCTGCTTAGATCCCATTTCGACCTTGTTCCAGTGGGAAGAATGGACCTTGATCTCATTTTGAATCTATTATGAACTAAATATTCCACGGATCTGGGAATCAAATAAAACAGTGTTGCCTGGTGAATCTCACTGCCTTATTTATATTAGGGCTTATCCAATACAATAGATTTTCTTTCTAAAACGTTTTTAGACAGTCTTTCTTTCCATTAATATTATTTGCCATGGTTGATCGCTTGTTTGACCTACAAACGTATTCAGTATGTTTTCAAGTGTTCCGAGAAACTATCTGATATGCTTATCTAAATACAACTCAAAATTAGTTGGAAAAAATCCTTAACATCTACAAGTCGAATATTTCCTGACGAAATTCGCTTAAGGTGGAAGCGCAAGGGTAGCCCGCGAAATTTAAGTTTTCTTACGTTTATTGCAATTTTCAGGTCAGGGTCAGATTGTATGTTGATGAAAATATGAATCGCGCCAGTAACACGTATGGAGTTACAGAAAATAATCATTCAAATCATCAATACAGCCCTCCAAGTTCATTTAACCCCATTGAGTGACTTTTTCATGAAATGGTTATTGAATGGGTTTAAATTGAACTTGGAGGGTTGTATTGATGATTTGAATGATTATAATTTTGTAACTCCATACGTGTTACTGGCGCGATTCATATTTTCATCAACATACAACCTGACACTGACCAGCAAATTGCAATAAACGTAAGAAAATTTAAATTTCGCGGGCTACCCTTGCGCTTCCCTCCTATGTCGAAGTCCTCCACAAGTCGAAAACTCTATAACTCAAATTTTTTGGCGTCTCCCTTCAAGTTCGCCTTACAGAGGTTCAAATGAACAAACATTTCTGTGTATTTAAAGATAACTCATTGTTTAGAGAAAACGAAAATAATTTTATGAATGGATTTCCCTTTAAATCAGGTGAATCTTTTTGGCATGTAGCCAATTATAAGATTTTCAGTGTCTTTGTGTTTTCCTCATTGCGGGTAAATTCTTTATGTACCGACAGATTAAATTTGGCTTTGTGTAGGTTAGGTACTGTAGTTTACTTTTAAGTTCATGCATATTTACAATATTATTGAGGTTCTCTGCATGCACATTGCACATGCAAAGCTGAGCATGCCCACATAGTGAAACCTTCTTTTTCTTGTACCTTCGGCCAACCGATGCTGTGTGGAGGCCTCTTCCAAATCTTTTAGCGCACTTTTGGCGGTTTTGTGTCACTTTGTCGTTCGCTAAATAGCATAGATTCTTTGGGAACAAGTACGTAACCGAGATATACCGCTATGCAGACGTACACGCCAGCACATTAAGCTACCCGAAAATCAAATTTTCCCAATTAACCTTAAAGCTAATGCTTTAGCGATAAACTTGAAGATTTATTTAGAAAAGAAGATTGACAGATTGTATAAGCTTGATATTCCGGCGGGCGTCTGTATAAAACATTTTTAACAGAGTTTAAATAACCTTCTGTTTCGGCAGCCGATTAAAAAGGAGTACACAAAAAGAAAAATAATTATTTTCATTTCTTAGTCGCTTTATCGATAGCTTTTCGTTTGAAGTTCGGCATTTTTTTTTTAATGTTTTTGTCGTTTATTTTTTACGTAAGTCCATTATGCGATGTTGTATAGACAGACACACCTCTCGCTTATCAAATGTTATCGCACATAATTCTCGCAAGAGATAATACAGTTTACGTGGTCTTGCCATCACTGATAACGGCTATCTGACTGATACTGATATATACATTAGTTTGCACCAGTGGGTAAATGTTTGTGTACCGTGCAATTCCGTGGATTGTTATGAAAGTACAAGCGAATATTGTTGAGTCTACGCCAGTCGCATTTGTTGACTTAGGAAACAATAATTTTAAAATTCATTTCATTTTACAATTCACCTTTTGATTTTCCGTTGACGAACTTACACCACCACCACACCATTTTATAATTTGGCAATAATTATAAATTAATTTTAAAATCATTATCTGCCTAGTCTTTTCACAATTAAAAGTTGCCAAAAAAATTGGGTTAAACTACTCATAAAAGAAATTAGCAAATCTGGCAACCAAAGAAAAACATAGCATAGCATAATCATTAATCAGCCAATCCCACTGCTGGGGTACAGCCCGACATAAGTCTTCTTCTCTATGAAAGGGATTGCTGTACTGCCACCACACGTAATCCAGTGCTGGTTGGTACCTAGATGTTACATGTCTTCGATTTTTTAGTTCTGGCATGCCGGTTTCCTCATGATCTTATCCTTCATCGTTTTGGGACAGAAAAGTGCCTATTGGGGTTCAAACCCACGACCTACAACTAATAAGTCGAGGCTACTAACAATTCTATGCCACCGCTGCTCTCAAAATTACGTAGCACATACTATTTTTATTGAAAACAAGAAAATACCATCACTATTGTGTTGCAGCCTTATCTCTTCAATATGCAATACTCAAGTTATCACAATTATCTTTTATCCTATATATATAACCTGCAAGCTAATCTGCACAATATTGAACATACGTACTCGTATGTCACTGAACTTTTTGTAATATTTATCATTATCATTGCATGATTTGTTTTATTATATCGGAATGTGTGTCTCGTTAACTTGCAAGCAATGCCCGTTTTCACTCGAAACTAAGCAACACCTAAACGAATGTGTAAATAAAGGGCGGAGAGGAGACTTGCAAGGTTCGTCCAATCACTGGAGAGAAGAGAGACGCGATGTGGATTTGATTCATTGAAATACCAAGCAGAACCGGTTCTGCAGCATGCCCTACCCGCAAGTCTTTTCTCCGCAGAAAATGGACCTTAATACGTCGTATTTATTTGCACTGTAGCTGGGGTGGATACCTATATCAAAGTCTGGGGTGGATATATCTGTATTAGCGCCGGCTGTGAAACGGTGGCATGTTACCTCTACCACACCTTAGGTCTTAGGTCACGGTCAAGTTTCTGTTTCTTATCGATGTAAATGTAATTATACTGAGAGTATACATAGAGTAGACATAGTTCTCATCATTGTATCAGTAAATAGACTGGCTGGTAAACGACGTAAACCGAGTGGGAAAAGTAGAATATTGGCGAAAAATTAGTACAGGGACCGGATGTTAAATTAGCGTTTGTGTAGTCCTAGCCTAAAGGCTGATACAGTGATGAACAGCACCCAATTCACTTTTCTATCAAAATCCGATTCAAAAATGTAAATTATGAAGCAATGAATTACGAGTTTCCTTTAATTTTGAATGAAGTTCGTAATCCATCCTTCATAATATTCACTTACGCCTACTTCAACTCCGGTTAATACCTCCAGTTAGTTATCATCAAGCTCTCCATCTAAAGTGCTGTCACGTTTGCAGTGACACAGAACTCGCGCTGGAGCTGAGCGAGCAGGTGTTCCTGGACGATGATGAGTACTCCACGAGGGCGCCCGCCTCCCCCACCACCGTCCCCAACGTGAGGCCTTACAGGCCTCCTTCCACAGGTAACTTTGTCCTTTTATAACTCCGTGACTTTAGTAGCCTCATGTCATCATCTAAACCTGGCCTGGGACCTGGAGTCCGCGGTTGGAGTCAGTAAGACTGCCTGTGGATGAAGAGAAGATGAGGCCTCAAGGCGAGATTGCTACACGGATCCCTAAATAAAATTTACGAGACGAGGCGAAAATGTGTAAATGTCGCTTGTCGCCTCAAATCGAAACACGGATAGAATTACCCGACTCTGGGTCAACCTTAACTGCATCGCCCGTCTGGCCTTGAGTGCAACAGGTCTATAGTGCGTCATCGCTTAACTGCACAAACCTGAATTGAAAAGAAGACAATAATAGCCTTACGAAAAATAAAAATAAAATGTATTGGCATTCCGTTTACGTCAGTTATCTCAGATTGCGAAAGATCGTACAAATAAATTCTTTCACGACTTTAAGAATGCCCTAGATTAGAAAGGGTTTTTTATGATTAGATATAGATATGTTCTTTATTCTTACCCACCACGATCCAGTTTTGCCAGTTCAATTAATTTGAACCCGTCATCATCAAGTGCCAAGTCTTTTCGAACAATGCAGCTGGATGCACTATTTTTCATGGAGCGATAAGTCGCCCAGTACCCAGTCAGCCTGTTATATCTCCACCTAACATGGGAGAGGAAGCCCCAAGAAAAGATGACTGTATTGTGTGAGGAGTGATATGAAAGTAAAATGGAGGGCTGACGGGGGGCAATGGAAGAAAAAACTGTTTCTCGCCGACCCCAAGAAGGTGAGAAGGTCAAGAAGATGATGATAAAGAACTTGTGAATAATGCCAGCCCCCACACACATATTAAATAGTAGAAATATGAATCCATTCATCGTTTGACGTTTACAACTACACATCGGATGATGTACAACAGCTGATTCACGTCTCGTCTATATTTAGAGTTTTCTTTATGCTGTAGCGTAGAACGCGGCAACAACCTATGATGTTCGAGGGGTCAGTCGCCCGAATAGTTCGTGGAGAGGAGAATGCTGTAGAAAAATAGATTTAAAAAAGTCTAAAGTCATGACCTTAGGCTAGGCGTGTCTGAAAACTTTTACTTTCAAACGTTCGAGTTCAGAATTTGGGGGCTTCCCATTCTCGAGATATTTGAGATCTCCAAAAAGGGATCGTGATTATGAATTGAGATCTTCCAAAATGGATAATGAAGAGATCAAATCTAACATATTAATGAGTGTAAAGTTTGGCATGTAGAATATCAGAGAATAACTCGAAACAAATCTTGATTTTTTAAATAACTGGTCTAGGTAATACAGTATACATATAATACTTAAACTTACAGCGTCACTTACGGGATATCTTCCGTGATTTGCAATTATTGTGAGCCTACCTAAATTATTTCATTTTCAGCCTATACATATAATTATTTCATTTTCAGTCTAAATAATTATTTCATTTTCAGTATAAATAATTATTGCACTGCCAAAATATCGCATAAAACATCTGGTCTCTTTTTCTCCTTTAGACAAATAAGATCTCCATCTCAATCTCTCTTTTCTTAGTTTGAAAAACTTTTGTCTCATCGAATCCTTGACACAACATGTTTTTTATACAACTACATAGTTACTGCTGCGAAAATTTAGATAAGACTCGATATGGAGACCAGACGCTCAGGCTATGCCCATTGCCCATTATAACAGCAAGAATTCCCATTAAATACATGCAGTTATGCATGTAACAATACACCTGCCATCTTATTACATCATGAACAATCTCACCTCAAATAAAACATAATAATAAGAAAGTTTATAAATATAGCACTTGTATGCAATGACTTTTAAAACAACTAAGGTCAAGCATTGTTACTTATACTTTAACATCAATATTGAACTCTAAAAACCATGTCATAATGTTTAGTTTCGTTTGTAACTTACAGCCTACTTACAGGAATATGTTCTATAAAACCATGTCATAAAGTTCAGTTTTGTTAGTAACTCTTACCAACTACACAACAATATTTAACTCTATTACCCCAAAGATAAAATTCAATGTCGTTTGTAAGTCCTACAGACTGAACTTGATCCATGGGGTTGGCCGTAAGTGGAGTAGATGTGAACTTGATGTTCGACCACACAGACTGTCTGACCTACATGGGCTACTTGTGATAAAACATGATCCTTGTGTTTACGTTGGTGGCATTGTGCAAATAATCAAAAGGAGACTAGTTGCTGCACACGTGTTCGGATAGAATCTGCATCATTCGGCACAGTCGGGTAACCACGAATTCAGTACATCATCCGAAATTTTCTATATGGGGGGCCCACGTAGAAAATCCTCCGTATTATTTTAAATTTAACTGTTCCTCACATTTTGACTATGTTTGTTGGTATTGCACTTTTGCAGGAAACAGCTGGTTTTTTTTTTTTAAATTACCGTTTAGTCATTTCTAAACTGTATAAGTTTTATGATGCGTCCGGCAAATAGCCGCTCGGCGCAGCTCAGATTGTGCCGAACGCAATTCAGTGATGGTAAATGCCGACCAACACAAGCCTAACGAAGTATTGACAGCTAAAATAATATGTTTAGTTACTCTTTTTTTATTTTATTGTATTGCAGCCTTTTTTTTGTTTTTTTTTTTAAATAGAAATCTATTTATTTGCCAGAATGTAGGTTTACAAAGTATGATCTTAAACTATAGTGGCTCCTTTACATTCTACCATCACATATGGTGTGCAAATATTTAATTTTAATCTGCACAAAATTATTGTTTCAATTATGTGCATTCAGAACAAAAATAAGCCTTATCTCTTCAATATGCAAAAGTCAAGTTATCACAATTTTATTATACTCTTGGTTAACTACCTACTTAATTAATACGGGTCGAGTTTGTTGTTAAACGAATGAGTAGGTTCTGCCAAGTCGTATGAGCAGATCGGGAAATATGTGTAGCATCCGTCTATCGTCATTGTCGATGTATGGTGACGATGATGGTGGATGACAAGTCACCGTAAAGGAAGGTGTAGCCTGTCTCATCGTGACACAACAAATAATACTTACGAAAATCTTTCAGTGGTTGGTGGTGGGTGGTGGTCTGGTCCCTAGAATTTTGATATAAAACCTTTGATAGCATTACAATATAATGTACTTATTTCATAATTCCTGTATAGATAAGAATATATTTTTATGGTATTACACACGTTTGAAAGGAAGCTACCCAACCGTTATCTGATCCGTTCATTATTTTTGTCTTGATATGGACATGTAATGAGAAGGGATGAAACGCATGTGACTAAAAGAGTGATGGACATGAATATTGATGGGTGGAGAGGGAGAGGAAGACCAAAGAAACGATGGACGGATTATGTGAGGAATGATATGAAAGAGAAAGGAGTGAATGATGCCGTGACGTCTGACAGGGGAGAATGGAAGAAGAAAACGTATTGCGACGACCACAAGTAGAGTGGGATGATGATATATCTCACTTACAAAGATATTGCTGACGGGAAAAACACATTCAGCTATGTTTCACAACGTTTAGAATTGTCAAGTATATCTAAAGTAATGTCATTGAAGTCTCACTTATGTGTTATTATTGTGTTAAATACCACAATTAGCAAACGTTTTCAAAGTGACAAACCATGATCTACACTTATGAACGGGGATTTCCTAACTGTGCATTCGCACTGGAATTACATAAGTTTAAAAAACATGTAATAATATGATAGAGATAAATATTTCTACTAAGAGAAGAAAGAAAAATAGAGATTTTAACAAGTTTTGCATGTGCATGTTTCTCCAGTTCGAACGTGCAGTAAGGGTGTGGTCAAACCGGGCGGACTAGAATCCGGACCGGACTGCTGACACCGAACTTTGACAGATCATCATCATCATATATAGCCTTTTTCTTACTATGTTGGGGTCGGCTTCCAGTCAAACCGGATGCAGCTGATACCAGTATTTTACATCTGACCCCCACAACCCAGTTAGTACACTGGGTAATACGATACCCCTTGGTTGTCAGACCTTGGGGCGGGACACTGGTTACCTGTAACGACTAACAGATAATGTACAGAAATATCTGCCATAGCTTAGTCCGGTGTCCACAGCCAGTCCGCCAGGTTTGAGCAGTCCCTAGTCTGCGTATAAAAAACCTACGACAAAAGCAAACAACGAATGAAGGTTTCCGATCGGCTGCACCTAATTAAGACATGACACTAATTGACTCTGAGCCCATTATGACGCGACTTATTATGAATAACCTTTACTGCATATGGTGAATGGAAAACTTGGCATGTGCCATATCTGTTAAGTTTTACAAGCCGTGTGCCCGATGTATTTTCTTCGGCTAAAATGACGGACTTACAGACATCAAATTTCATCCCCTGTTTGACCCCTATACGGGTATGTTGCCACGGGCCGGAAAAATCGTTGCGCACTTTTATGATGTTACTGAATAAAAGACTATCTGAAAATTCGACGCAGACAAAGCGTCTTCTCGCGCGAGCTTGAGGATGCAAGAATGTCTAATTTTTTACCTTTACTTAGTCACATGAAAAAAGTGGGCGTGTGGCAAGTGAGTTTACACTTGGTGGAATCGTACCCAAAGGGATGGATTTTCAAAATTCCTTCCGTAATGATCAGTTGATCACTGTCGTTATAAAAGGAACTCTGGCGCAAAATTTTACTCTTGCTTCTAGACTTTTATATTTCTATAATTTTTATTACGAAGATTTTTTATTACGTAAAAAAGATTATGTATAAATATTTGAGTTTGAATGACGTATGATGCTAAGTTATATATTATATTTTATGCATAACGTATACATGACAGTTTGCAAGATGAGCTTAAGCACCTTTTGATATTTGTTATGTTGAATTGGCACTAGAATTTATCAACATGTTGTTTCAAAACATTGCAAGCGGTACCTACAATCATTTCAAATTCCGACTCATTCATTTTCACTATTTTTCGAGAACGTGGTAGATATTTCTGTACCTATGCTAACGAAGAAGTAAATGACGTATGACTTAAAACACAAGTTAATACCACCAGTTCAACAACGTGTACCTAATTACCTATAATTCCGTAACATTATAAATCCGTTGCGTTAGTTGGTGGGGCACCTGCCTATTATTTAACGTTTCGGTAAACAAACGCCCCGTGAAGAGTCCAATGGTTTTCATTCACGTTTTCTTGCTCGAACTGGGCACACGTGACTACACCGTCCTATATTATTCGCAGGTCACATTTTGTTTACAGAAAACTTGTGCTTGTACTTGTGTACAAACAAAGATTTATATCCTTTAATTCGCCTGCAAGGGTTCGGATAAATTGCAGACTCGGCTCCTGAAACCGAACTCCGACAGATAATTTGCTTACTGAGGTATCTGCCAGTGCTCGATGTCTGTGTGAGTGTGACCGAACCCTCACCGTGTCAAAAACTGATCATGTTTTTTTGACGATGAAATTTTAATTGCACTGTCTCGCTCACTCATACTGAAAATCGTATCTATTGTTCATGTTGGATGTTTGAGCAAGAGCAAAAAGTGGTCAGTACTCTTATGAACACTTTTTCGCGCGACCTCAGTACGGTGGGGGCACATCTTACGATTTTAATCTTTGTATAAAAGGACGTGTGTGGATGTAGGTGACAGGGAGTTCAGTTGTTGGTTGCGTATACATGTTGACATTCCCTAGTTCTCCGTTCTACTTTTATGCGAGCGATTGATGTTGATACTTGATCGCATTGCGATTCGGGAATTTCGATGCGGTTTTAGTGCATAATGAATAGGCGATACGCACATAGGCCTGTGTTTTACGTAAACGAAATGATTCTAAATTATACTCATGCGTAGTTTCTTACTTTTTAGTAATAGTATTTAAGATAGTTTTCGGGTTTATATGTGAGTGAAAATAATAATGGATAAAGTAAGAAATTATCACATTAGATTTAGGGAGATTTCAGGGGTTGAAACGTATGCCTGTTACAGGAAAGTTCTAAAGAGAATCAATCGTCTTACCTTTTTTAACGGCATGTGATGAGGAGGGATGAAATGCATGTAACTAATAGTCATTGGTCTGTGTGAGGAATTTTATGAAAGAAAATGGAGTAAATAAAAACGTGTCGGTTGACATGGGAGAATGGAAGCAAGAACCGTGTTGCGCTGACCCTCAGCGCTGACCTCTAGTAATATAGGACAAGGGCAGAAAACATATGATGGTCCAGGTGCAAGGAAGCTGCTATTCTAAAACTAAATTATTGTGCTAGAAAAAGGAGTAGACTGCCTCGTTGGTCTAGTGGTTGCAAGCACGACTGCTGGGCGGTCCTGGGTTCGATTCCCGGGTCGGGCAAAGTGTCAGGGGGTATAAAAAAAAATTGTAGCTCATCGAAAATGTTGTAAATTAAAAAAAATAAACATGATTTTGTAGTTTTTTATTTCAATTTTATTAAATACTAGCTACCCCGGACCCGCCCCAGCTTCGCACGGGTGGAATGTTATACATGTAAACATTCCTCTTGAATCAATCTATCTATTAAAAAAACTGCATCAAAATCTGTTGCGTATTTTTAAAGATCTAAGCATACATAGGGACAGACAGAGGGAAGCGACTTTGTTTTATACTATGTAGTGATAGTGAAGATACTTTTCAATCAACCAGTCTAAAACTAAATGCTCTATCTACCAAATATGTATCGTCCATCGCCCTGATGTCCGGGTAGTGCATAAAATAATAACAGTTTCTTGTTATCTTAATATTGTTTTGATAAAACCATGTTTGTTTGACGGTTGATTGTAATCGATATTGTGAATAAAACGATAAGTGAAGCAATGTTATTGTTTCTTACGATACAATGAGAAGTATGATATCAATCCGGTAAATCGGCGGGAGGGAAAATCAAATTGCTGGAGTATACATCAAGGTGGACTGAAAATACACTAAGGCCTACTTCCACCAGAGTGACTAAATACATTTAAAACATCATTCCATCCCTTCCTTCAATTGACAGAAACACAACAATGTTTATATTCGATAAGTGTAAAATGTGGGTCAGAAATTGTTAAAAATAGAGCGTTTGGTAATTGGTGTGTAGCAAAAGTTTTAAAATCTATACAGGGTGTGACAAGACCCTTCACGAAGCCGTCAACCAAGCATTCTATAGGTACTGATGTACCTACAGAATGACTAACTAACTGTGGGTACACAAAAATTATTACCGGGAAACGTTTTTGTTTGGAGTGAAAAATCACGTTTTACAGTAGGACTCAATCAATGTAACGCACTCAAAACATTGTGCTGATGGACGGATTGAATAGTACGGGGTTCATGGAGGTGTGTATCGTAAAAATCTTACATTGATAACATGTATTTTAAAAAAAACCTGTGAAAAAGTTGGAACTTTGACCCCCAATATCTCCGTAACTAGAAGGTTCTCAGGTATGGTCTAGAACAAAAACATGATCGCTATGACGGGGAGAACAAGTGCCTGTCGGCTTCATTAAGGGTCTTGTACACCCTGTATTTCAAGTCCAAAAGAAAATTTAGTAACGAAATGCCACTTACCAGTAAAAAATATCCAATTATATATCTCAAGCACATTAATTTAGTTAGCAGTAAGCAATATTCATTTAGTTAAACTAGTTTTAATTTAGCTTCGAGTCCAAACATGTTGTTAGCACTGTACAATCGTATCGTTTCCAGACACCGAAGGGGAACCTACTTCAGTATGAGGAAAATGGGTTACATAAGAACAGTACATAAGCACCGCGTCCACGGTGACACGTACCTAAAATTAAAATTTAAGGTATATAAAATAATGAGTCTAAAAATAAATTAGCTTTTATTCAGTTGATAAAAACTTCAGTCATTTTACGTAGCATTATCATAAAATTTTAACTAATTATATTACTATACATATAAGCCTGTATTAGTTCCCACAGTAGGTAGTATAAAGTGTTTCTATAAGTGAATAAACTCACATTTCTAACACCAAGTAAGTATTTATTTGCGATTTTGATATTTAATGCCGTTTGCTAGAGTCTGAAGTTGTTTCTGCTGCCATTCAGAAACAAGCAACGTCTCTCTCTAATTTGAAATATACACAAATTTTATAATGGTATTGTAATGAATGATACTCGTATCTATGTAAAATTATGCAGTTGTGTCACCCTCCTTTATAGTTGCTATTTTTGACGTGCGTGGTGTAATACTTAGAACTATAGTTGTAAATAAACCGTTTTAAACCAAAATCAGTGGTTTAAAACCCGTTTTAAATTTGTTTAAAACGGTTTAAAACCACGACCACGTGGGCCGTACCTTGATTACGAATTACCTAAAAAAATAGTTTAAAAGGCTAATTGAAATCATTTACCATTTTTATTAATATATGTGAAGTCATATATCATATTTATACTACTATTTAGGATAAGACACTGAAAACAATCATGTTTTGGGTATTTATTAAAATAAAACGGCAATGCCGCATTTTTATTTTTCACTTTGCTACCAAAATCGCAACGGGGAGAGATGGGGCAGGTAGGGATCGATTTTATGTTTGTCTGTCATGTAAATGAAGGTTATTTTAAAACATTTTTATTTTATTTTCCTTTTATATATTCTAAATCAGGAAGGAGGTGTGGTCTAGATAACTTCGTGTAAAGCCTCAAAGTGTGGTTTTAAATCGTTTTAAACCAAAAAGACCGTTTAAAACCAAATGGTTTAAAACGTTTAAAATTCGTTTTGCATCTCTACTTAGAACTTTAGCGACGATTTAATCAAAGACATTAAAAATACTACAGAGATACAACTAGAAGAATGGTCATAGAAACAAAATGTGATCCTATGTCTCAGTGACGCCTTAGCAACATGACAATAATTACAATTGCCTAGTTTGACACGTAACACTTGTACCGACCACCCAGTTAGCTCTTTCAAGTACAATTAAGACTTTGTTCTCGTTCCCCTGACTATCGTACGTTTATTTATATATCTTTGCATTTGGTACTACAACCTTCACGCAAAATTCAGTTGACGAAGCGACATTGACCGACCATACAATAACCTCGGCAAGTGATTAGAAGAATTAGTAGTTCTTTGACTAAAGACAGGAAGACACGGTGTGAAGTGTTGAATTTGGTGTAAAATGTGGTGGCTTGTGAAATAAAGAAACGACTGTGGTGATTTTATGAAAAGTATACATAGGTATTTGTGTATGAAGTGTTGAAACTTGTTGAAAAACATGTAGTTTGAACAAAAGAAAGTACCCCTATTAATTTCAAGAAAAACTAAAGTTGTGACCTTGTTACAAGTAGGTGTGTATCCAATGTCTATCCGGATAAGAGATTTCAGTAGTTTTTACTGAAACTGATGTTTTGGAAGTACCGTAGACCACACGTCATTGACTCCTCAGTGAAACTCCATAACAACACTAGGTTAGCTCAATATTTCCGAGCATCGAATTTGACTCGGACAGGAAGAAACGATGTTATTCACGAAGTTAGGTGTAGGTGAGACCTTGCATAGAGTACATTGGTTCATATTTCTATGTATGCAATCTGAATCCCATGTGCTTTTGGTAGTCTGGGGATCGTGTGAAAAATAATAGTGTTTCGTCTGACTTACAGCGAGCTCCTTGTTTTAAACATTATTTTTATTGCAAGTTATTTTCAGTGTTTTTTTTTTAAGTTCTAGTCGCTGTTACTGCGTGAGGTTTTCGGTGATACGATAGTGCATTGTTTGTAGAATTTTGCCCAAGTCGGCGGTTTTCCTTGAGTAGCCGCTATTAAGTGTGTAAAACATTGTAAGTTCAGTTGTATTTTTTTATTTATGGTATGTATGATGTATGGCACCACTTGACATATATTTTTTTATTTTGCTTTCTGAATTAGTGTAATTATAAGATGCTATTTGACATTGTAATATGATTATTGTTAGCTTTTAAGCTTTTTGGTAAAAAAACTGTTAGCTTAGAATGTATAAAAACCTTCCTCTTGAATCACTATTCAAGAGGAAGGTTTATATGTATAACATTGCAACCGTGCGAAGCCGGGGTGGGTCGCTAGTTTCTGAATAAATAAATAAACACGTCACACCTAAATAAATGACATAGTATGATTGTACTGCTGGAATTTTCAATCATCGGCGGCGTTGAAGATCCAACCGCGCCTTTATTTCGGTATTGTCTAGTATTACTGAAGCCAGGCATTAATATAGTCCCTACAAAGTTGATAATAGTTTTAGTTTAGTGATTTGTACGTTAAATGTGCGCAGCATTGGTCCTGCCGGGTTATAAATATCGTTATAGTAGAAATACGGGTTATAAACATAATAATATTTGGTTTTGGTGTGGCATTGGGTGCAATTGAACCACATCAACATCATTTCACGTGCTATTATTCGATGAGTCCCGGCACTCCCGACACAAGACTGATGTGCTGACACTTAACGTTAAATAGCAATAACTGCGTCATAGCTAATTTATCTGTTGACTGTTTGTTAGGTACATAACAATGATGGAACTAATGATACGACAGTTTTCTTTGTCACCATCATCTACGCCTAGCCTTTTTCCACCTATCGTTCGTTCGGTTCGGCTTCCAGTCTAACCAAATGCAGCTGTACATGGAGCGCTTGCCTACCTGACCGCCACAACCCAGTATCACACAGTTTTGACAGCTTACTTTGTATAAAAGAAAATTCAGTGAATTTTCGTATTCCTCGTACGTTTTGACGCTTCAGCGCATATTATCCTCCCCGTGAAGCCGTTCGTGCAGCTTTGTACCTTATGCAACTGAAATCAAGTTTATTATTCAATGTCATCAAAAATCCCCTGCTCTCAAACACTACGTTCTCGGAGCATTAGAATTAGTTCATCATCATCAAGTCAGCCAGAATACATCAACTGCTAGGCATAACCCTCTTGAAATAAATCGCCACTTTTTTCTCCAGGTTCAAACATCCTAAAATCGCCGCGAGCGCGTCGCGTGCGCACCACCTCAATGTCGCAGCCTAACAAACGAACCACAGCGGAGAGCATACTGCATGCCGACAGAAGAACCATATACACAGCCGGCAGGCCTCCTTGGTACAACTGTACCGGAGGGCAGGAGGTGGAGCCCTTCCTTATTGGTGAGTCTTGCTAGCTATCTAATTTCCAGCACATCGTAGTCCAGTTCTGACTAAGTATGCTGTTGGAAGTCGAAGCCATTTATTTCAAAACGGCCATTAAAAGGGACTTTTGAACGAAAAACTAATGAATTCTAGTTGTGGTTTTTGGAAGCCTCATGAAGACGTTCAGATACGATGAGGCTTGCAAAAAAAATTGTCTCTTCCCAGTGTCTGAAAGCTAAAACAATTGAACTATTCACACTTCAAATAATTTGATTGGCTGTTGTATTTTGGACAATCAATCAACAAAATCTAGCGTGTGGGTTTAAACAGCAGATTCAGTGTTCAGAAACGAATTCAAAATATTCTTCTCTATTGTGGAGTTAGTGCCTAACCTTGTGTCAGAGTTTTTATGCCGCCCACCTCCAGCCTCTGACTTGGCTCTACATGCCGTCAAGAAATATCTCTGAAGCATAGAATAAAGAGAAATATGTCTTGGGTTCGAACTTGAGACCTATGACTTGGCAGTCCGACAATCACACCACTAGGCTATCAGTGCTTCAATCAAGATATTAAAAACCTTAGTTTTAAATATCTTATTATTAAAAAGTTAGAGCTTAAATAGGCTCTCTTAAAAAGCAGAACAGCCATATACTGTAGAACATAAACGTATAAATTACAATTTGGTGCCCATTACGTTGAAGAGAAAAAAAATATTATAAGTAACTCTTTGTGCACTAAACTGTGACGGCCAAGTTCAACAACTCATTTCCTTGTGTTGAACGGTTAACTACAGTAGGTATACAGCGTTAACAACAGTGTGTTTTATTCGAAGGTATATGTGGCGCCAGCGCTTCGGGTAAGACGACCGTGGCCGCCAAAATCATAGAATCTCTCAACATACCATGGGTCACCATTGTCAGTATGGACTCGTTCTACAAAGTGAGTTTATTTATTTATGTAGTAGTTGTTGTTTTTTATTTCTTTAATGTTTTTCGGGGATTTTTATCCACAAGGGTACGCCAGCCCCATTGTATCTCAAAACTTAATATCATTCAAACAACCCTATAGTTTGGCAGTACTGGATCCTTATAGTTGTTGTTTAGAACTACCTATTTTAAAGGGTGTTATATTATCTTGCCTGCGCTGGGTGTTCAAGCACCTATTAATTAAATACTGAATTGGTGACCCTTTCATTATGAGCATGCTGTGTTTCTTACAATTTACCTCCGAATACAACCGTACCATATATTTTCTGTTTTACATCATCTTATCTACAGTATTACTTGAATGTTTTGATTGCATTCTGGCCTTCTGGATTTTAAACAGAATAAACTGTGTATTGATTTAGAAATGAAAAATATTCTAGAAAACTTCACGTTGATGAACTTCATTACGAATGGTAGAATAGCTGATAGCTGATTTATTATAGTATTGGTGTGCAGTTTATAGCTACATAGCTAATAGACAAATCAAAAAGCCATGTTATTATATAATCAAGAATTAATTTGCCGCAGACATTTTTTAATAATCACATTTAAATCTATTTTAAAACCAGTTTTTTGCAGTCCCGATTTAAATGTTGTATCATTTTTTGTCAGTCAATCCCACCTATGCTACAGGTGTATGTAAAGATCAATAAAACTAACCCAACACCACACATTAAACCCCAGGTACTAAACGAGAAGCAGCACCAAGCGGCGACCCGCAACGAATACAACTTCGATCACCCGGACGCGTTCGACATCGAGCTCCTTATCTCGGTGGTCCAGCGCCTGCGCGAGGGCAAGAAGGTGGAGGTGCCCATCTACAACTACGTGACGCACTCGCGGGAGAACAGGACTGTGAGTATGTGTGACTTGTAGCCTAGACATCATCATCTGCCAAGCCTTTCCCCAGTAGATGGACGGACCAAATTCGCTCATCGCTGGACCCAGAACTCCACAACGCTTTTCACAATGGCAAAGATAGGCACAGTTGGTGGATCACGACTCTCAGCAATGAGAAAAACGTCGCGAGGAGAAGGAGCTTTTCCCCAACTAGGGTCAGCTTCAAGTTTAACTGGATGCGGCAGTATTTTACATGTAGCGACCAGGGATGTTGCGGATATTCGCATTCGCATCATGATGCGGATCATCCGCATCGATTTAGACATCCTGCATCTGCATCCGCAATAATCGATGCGGCTGTTCATGCGGATGCATATGTGGCGCAGGTTGCGACACGAAAAAAATGGGGGCGAGTGGCGCATGCCGTGGGGACGTGCTGATTGACCAATGGGAGCGAAGATTTCGGTGACAAGATCCGATGCGTTTGTTATTGTTTATCATTTGTATGTAATAACCAATCACAATCATAATAACGTGTTTACTTGTGCTTATCGTATGAACATTGCAGTTTTTGAGTGTTATTGTGAATATACAGTGAGTATTGTATGTTAAGCGAGTTTTCTGCAGTTAATAGACACACAACAACACGACAAGTGAATTAACAATGTCACCACCGACACAAAGTAAAATTTGAACTTATTGGTTTTAAACAAGAGGAATATGACCAGTATAAGGCTCATTGTAAAATATGCAATAACTGCTCCAAAACGAAGATTCTTAAAAAAAAAAATAAGATCCGCATCCGCGGATGTGAGTCTTCAAAAGTCCGCATCCGCGGATGTCGAAAAACCTGCATCCGCATCATCCCTGAGCGACTGCCTATCTGATCTCCACAACCCAACTTCTTGGTAATACGATACCGTTGATAAGACTGCTTGTCAGACTTTTGAGCTTCTGACTAAACAAGTGCTGGAAATGTAATATATACACATGTAAATTAGTGGTCGGAGAAATTGAGAAACAATGAAGCGGATACTGACTGGCTCCAAAACCTAGGCTGGTGCAGTTTAAAACAGTATTTGAGTCGCTTTTTCTAGGTTTACCAAAAAGATTTTGATAAATCGTAGTTTTTAGTACAATGAGGCTTGCTTATACGCCCATGAAACATTTGTGGTATGATAAGGTGAAGAGCACACGGGCCTGGAAAAGCAAAAATTCCTATAAAACCCCCGACCAAAACACAGTTAAAGTTCCCAAAAATATAACCACCAAGTTTGTTTCACAGTCCGCCTTGTCCACAGAAAACGATGTACGGCGCAAACGTGATCATCTTCGAGGGTATCCTAGCGTTCTACAACGCAGAGGTCACCAAGATGCTGGACATGAAGGTGTTTGTGGACACTGACGCAGACATAAGACTGGCTAGGAGACTGAGAAGGTGAACTTGCTTATTGAGAGAATTTATCCATCACCAATTTTATAAAAGCGAATGTCTCTCTGAACACTGTTTATTGTTGTTTCTCGACTGAAAAAAATCGAAGCTTGAAACAGCCTGTTTTTCTTGACAAATCACTTTTTTTTACGCAAAATTCGATCAACTTAACTAACCAAAAACCATATTGTATTTTACACATAAACGATCACTTACGGGATATCTTCCGTGATTGTCTGTAATTTTGAGCTCCCGATATTTCGAAGCTGTTGCAAGCGCCATGATCGCGGGTTGAGTATAACACAACATATTGTATTTTGTGATTCAGTCACTAGGAATACGGAACAGATTATCACACTGAACTTATATTATTTAATTATCCAAGTGGATAATCGCAATTATAATTAATTACCCCACTGCCAACTTGGCAGTCTGCCAAGGATAGTAAGCATTAACGGTATGCTTTATCGAGGCAGGTGTCACCAACAAATAATTGATTGCACCAAAACTTTATAGAAACTATTTTAACTAGCTTTTAAAACTGTTATTTTAATTGTAAACGACAACAATATCTATAAATATTTAACAATTCCCTGGACCTATCATGTTACGATTCATTTAGGCCTGCTTGCACCACAAACCACTCGCTAAATTAATTTAACACATGGTTGTGTTTCTTCCAAGGCGCCTTTCATTTATTACGTAACACTATTTTTGCTAGTTTTTGACTGCCTCCCCCCATATAAGCAAAAACAAAAATAAGCCGACACCCTCCCCCTCTGTTTAATATTTATTACGTAAGAATCTCAAGGAAACAATGATTCCACGTTTGGTTTATTTTAATGTTTATTTTTCAAAGTAACAATTTTTAGGAATGTATATATTTGTACTTACAAAGGTAATTTAGGTAAGGTAATTTTTCAGCGCTTTTTCAACTTTGCGCAATTTTGTGATCTTACATAAGAACTACCAAGACATCCTACCCCCTTGTAAGAAAAAATAATATATAGTTGACCCCCATCCCCCCCTAAATCGTCTTACGTAATAAATGAATGTCGCTCAATCGCTTGAAGATACCAGAAACAGCTCGCTTTAAATACGTTTGGCATTACAAGCGTTTGCCATTTAGTGATTTTTGGTGCAAGCGGGCTTTAGGATCTGTAGTACACTTTGAGCAAGTGTCTTGATTAAGTCTTCTCATTATGAGAGGTGACCCCCCCCCCCCCTTGCAGCTTTCGTCAATAAAAGGCGGGGGTTATTTAAGTAAGCACCATTCCCCTTGCCTTGATTCTAGAACATTTTAATAACGTTTTTTTTTACATTCTCAGAGACATAGTCCAACGCGGTCGCGACTTGGAAGGCGTACTGAAGCAGTACATGACACACGTGAAGCCTGCCTACCAGAGTTACATCGCGCCCTGCATGGCGCACGCCGACATCATAGTGCCGCGCGGAGGCGAGAACAAAGTGGCCATACACCTCATCGTGCAACACGTGCACAAGCAACTGCAGCTGGTGAGTTACTGCAACATGACACTGTAACTGTTACAGATATAACAACTTGAACGCATAAATAAAGTCGTCACTGTTCCTGTTCAAGATTTAGGTGGATCGATCGATTTAAGTATTCAAATACGGCTCGAATATGCTGAAACAGACCGATCCGGACAGTCGATGTGTAAATGTAGTTTATACTGATCACAGTTTATACAGAACCCCTTACTTTACGACGCAACTCAATAATCAAATATTTTGTTCCAGCGCGGCTTCAAAGTGCGTGAAAAGCTAGCGATCGCGCACATCGGACAGCCCGTGCCAGACTCACTCTTCGTACTAAAGGAAACTCCTCAGGTATGTCAATGGAAGGATTGCATTACTTCTTTTATTATTATTTATTGATTTTGTAAAAAAAAACTGCAATAAAGTTACTCGACAATCGATTCGGCTCAACACCAAAACCGAAAGTGGATAGTCCCGGTGCGTTCAATGTCCGATATGACATAATAAATTTCCAATATAAGTAGACTATAGAAAACCCGCTTTAACTAGGCAAAACAATTGAATGTGAACTTGTACCAAGAACTCGCAATAAAGTAAACGATTTTTTATCGCTACAAGTACTAGCTGTCGCTAAATATCTCACGCGTACTCGTATCATAATACAGGACCTGTATATTATGAGCATCATCTACCTAGACTTTTCCCAACCATATTGACGTCGGCTTCCAGTCTAACCGGGTGCAGCTGAATACCAGTATTTTACATGGAGCGACTGCCTATCTGACCTCCACAACCCAGTTAGTACTAGGTAATACGATACCCTTGGTAAGACTGATTGTGACTTTCGGGCCACTGACTACCTGTAATGACTGTCAAAAATTTACAAAATGACAGTCGGGACCAACCGAGGCACGGAGGAAACTCGGTGTGTAATGTGTGGTCACCCATCCACGGACCAACCTAAACAAGCGCAGCTTAACCTGAAGATTGACCCGTGCGGCTGTTATTAGTTAGCCACCAGCTCCTCCGACCTGTGTATTATGATGGCACGTGTGTGCCTATTGTTTTGCCAGCTTAAGACGATTCTACTATACGCTAACACACGATTACAACAGGATACACGTCGTCACTCGCGTGACCTGTAGCGGTCAGCTGATCACATGTTTGACGACTGATTGTGTCTGCTTCGCGGTTAGTAATTTACTGTAATGCAGACACGCTTGGATTCAAAATCTTTGATAACCACATTCCATTGCCACTTAAATTACACTTTAGTTTAGCTCTTTGTATTCATTTAATTGTTGCGTGTGTAAAGTGGTCGCAATGAAAAGGTTCTAAGGTTCTGGTTCTCTTGGTCGTTCGGTTTGTTGTTTTTAAACGCTACTTAACTACCTCTCTCATCTGAGCATTCGCCTGTAATGTAACAGTTCAGTTTCAAGCATTACAACAGTGAGTGAGGAGAACCGTGCATTACAGTGCAAGACTTTTCATATAATTCTGTAAAAGATCGAATGTTGAATTGTTACAATATAGACAAATGCTATCACCACAAACGTATATTTGTAACTTAATGAAAAAAAATACAAAAAAAAAAGAAAAATTGAAAAAAAAATGAAAGAATTTATGGTAAATGCTGTAATAATAATAATAAAGTGGTACTCCTGGACACGGCTCGTATTGTCAGGAGGTTCCTCTCTCTGGAGCGCTGACCGCCGGTAGCTTGGACCCGATATCGGTGGGTTACAATTTTTTATCTTTTTAAACGTTTTTACGACGTTTTTTTAAGGATTTTTTTTTTGTTTATTAATCTCTTACAACAACAAGTTATTTTTTACAGTCTTTTTACTCGCCAAACTTTACAGTTTGAGGGCGAGAAGCGCTCGTTTATCATACATCTTAACTTAAAATTATAAACTTAACCTAAAATCGATTAAACGAAACTTACTGCTACATCTGCTTCTTGAATTTATTTCTCGACAACGTCAGAGCGACACCAACATTTAAAAGACAGTGAATTCCAAACCAGAGTGACCAGCCGGAGCTGGCCACTCCGGTCCAGAACTCACCGCCTATTTAAAAATGTAAATTATTTGTATAGAAATGAATAAAGGAAATAATCATAAAAACAAAACATAATAAAGCGGTTCAAAACATAAAACTTTACCTATTTTAAAAAAACAAACGTAGATCTTATTCATATTCATTTATTTTGCATTCCATATTGTATAAAAGATGTTACAGAGGGCTTAAAGCTAGGTACATAAATATGGACCCTTTATGGGCACAGCAAAGTAAGATTTAAATTTAAGAATAAAATTTTTGTTCATTTTAATTATTTCTGGTAATTTATAATAAACTACTTAGCTAGTTAAACAAGATACAACTGAAATACCATTGTTCTGTCATGCCTCCATTAAAGGAAAATATTATAATAGTCAACAAATCTTTTAGGTGCAAGGTCTCCACACGTTCATCAGAAATAAGGACACTCCCCGGGACGAGTTCATCTTCTACTCCAAGAGACTGATGCGGCTGGTCATAGAGTTCGCGCTGTCCCTGCTGCCGTACTCCGACCACATCGTGGACACGCCACAAGGGTTCAGTTACAAAGGTGAACACTATACTTCTCTCTTCGTAAATCAGCCATAACGCTAGAGATATTATGGAGCATAAGTGTGTGCGCCAGCGCAGTGGAATCATCCCTCACTCTAACAATCTGTCTGATGAGACGGCGCTGAGACTCGATCGAAAAGAATCAAGTGTGCATCGAGAGCCTAGATCATACAATTCGCTTATTGCCATGATGTTCGTAAATAAGTTCAAACACCAAAAAAAAATTGGTTTATGCTAATCTTTTTTCTTGAGAGAAATATTTGACTTACATATTCGAAAATAATCCTTTATATCTGTTTCTAGGTCGTAAATGCGACGTGGAGAAAATCTGCGGCGTGTCTATCTTGCGAGCGGGCGAGACCATGGAGCAAGCCGTGTGCGACATCTGTAAGGACATCCGCATCGGCAAGATACTCATACAGACCAACCAGCAGACCGACGAGCCCGAGGTAAGGAAATAAAGATGTTCTTACGTCGATACTAGTGCGTTGACCCTATGATCAGCTGTTCATTTATTGTGATTTGATGTCGATACCCATCAAGTAAGTTTAGCTAGTAAAATAAGCTCCTGTCAATATGATAGATAGTATCAGACCATATGTCAGCACAGATGATACGTATCCGTGATAAGCAGTGATTGGTGCGTCCACGGACACTGTTGATCGTAGACATTTTATTGCGTATACGAATTTGTCTAGCTTATCGCATACGTAGTTGATGTGCGATTTCCAGTTACAGTTTTGATTCACTATTATGCCCAAAAATTTCGTGTTTACTACTTGCTCTAGGATACTGTCTTCATATTTTATACTAAGACTCATAGTTTGGGATTTAACTCCATATCCACACTACATCCAGCTGTGGCGTGCCTAGGGGCCAACAATACGGCACTCCCATAAACAGAGTGGTCAACACCATGAAGAGTACTAGGTTATAAGTCCAAGCTTTTAGGCTTGTATTATAGTACCGCCACTGCGTGTTTGTAAACAATAGTCTCCTAACCAAGCAGAGAAAAGTCTTTAACAATATTTGAATGAACCATGTGCCTCCTCGTCCCAGCTGTATTACCTGCGCCTGCCGAAGGACATCAAGGACTACCGCGTGATCCTGATGGACGCGACCGTGGCCACGGGCGCCGCCGCCATCATGGCCATCCGCGTGCTGCTGGACCACGACGTGCCCGAGCACAACATATCGCTCGTGTCGCTGCTCATGGCCGAGATCGGCGTGCACTCCATCGCCTACGCCTTCCCGCAGGTATCACTGATCACTTACTTCTAAGGCCTTTCACTAGCTCAGCAAACTTCACTACAGACGATTCATACTTATTTTACATCACTGTCAAAATATCAGTTCTAAAAAGAAGATCATGTATACCACCAGCATCTTTTTTATGTATATCCTTTAAGAATTGAATTTTATTAACTTTGCTTTGGTACTATAAGCGATATCCTCTACAGTATGCATTTTTTCTTCTTCGTCTATGTGAATGATGTTCTTATATCTACAAGTTACAATGTAAAATGGATACTTGACAAGATAGAGATACCATACCAACTAAAAAAGGTGAAATAAAAACTATTTTGCAAAAATAAAATAACCAAAAAAATAATAATTTTGCCTAAAAGTTTTTTTGTTGCTACACATAAGTTGCTGCTGTCAAAGATAAAATAGTTGTCAAAGGACTAAATTTTGTTACCGAAAACTTTTTGTACCCTTTTGTAATATGGCCGTTGATAAAGCACATGAGGTTTGACAGACTCACTCTGTGCGGGTGACAGTCGATGCTCAACAAAACCGAACTATTTCTGATACTCGATGCGCCAACGCGCGCGTCGCACGTAACTTTCAGTTATACGACTCTTGAAGCAGTTTCATTTTTATTGTAGTAACGTTATTTGACTGTGATATGCAATTCAGCCTACTCCTTCGTGGTAAACAGACAGTGTTTTTTTTGTATAAATATCCACATTTGAGATGTCTCTATAACTCACCACAATGACACCAAAAACCAAAAAATACTGTCAGTCTACAACAACAATAAAACAACCTCATGGTCTTGCATTCCCCTCATTATAACTACACCAGGCAACCTTTTATTCATAATAACCTTCATCCACAGGTAAAAATAGTAACGTCAGCGTTAGACCCAGAAATCAACGAGAAGTTCTACGTGCTGCCGGGTATCGGTAACTTCGGCGACCGCTACTTCGGCACAGAACCCGCCGACGACGAGTGAGCTCGCGACACGCGACTGTCTGGACTACGCTGTGTCTTCGTACTAGGCGTATGTCTGGCGTAGCCGCTTATACGGTGCGTAGATGCTACGTAAAAGCTACGTAGCGTCACGTAGATGTCGCAGAAATGCAGCGTAGCGTAACGTTGTTAGTAACTACATCAATTTGATGTAGGTATACGTTTTTTGATGTTATTTGATATACTTTGATGCAGCGTTAACATCGCGTTTGCGAAGCGTGTACGCTGGATCAACGCCTTGCGATGGCACCCTAAGAGTTAATCGTCTGCGCTGATGGTGGCAGGTATTGCGAGGTTTTTTTAACTGTCGAGTCTGCAGTACCAAATTATGTTTGGAGCTATTGTGTAAAGAAAGAAAGATAAGTTATTTATTTTCTATTAATGACGAATATTTATATGATTTATAGTTACTCGATCTGACGTGGTCGCGTAGGCAACTCTGTTTTTGTTTCGTAATATCTGACCTATTCAGATTGATGTAAAATCGTCTTCATCATTAATTGATGCCTTTATAGACTCATATTTGGGGCCCACAAGCAAAATAATCCACTTTAATGAAACTCTATTTGTGTATGTAAAGCCACGTTAAAGACGATTAACATCTGAGGTATCAGGGGCTTCTTAAACTTGCGAAATTCGTGTATAGATAACACGTAATTTTTATTATAAAAATTATATAAAATTCGGCAAAAATAATACACGGAGTAGTAAACAAATGGAGACCTACGTATGTATGGTATAGTAGATGTTAAAAAGAAATATCTTCCACTTCAGGAGTCACCACACTTCGATGCGGAATCAGCTTGAGCTGATCAGAAACAGCTTTATATCCTTGTAATAAAAGCGAATAATCCGACGCGGCGTCGAGTCGCGTCCTCCAAACCGAGCAAGGCGAATGACGTCTTTTTCCGTTTTATTGCATTGGCAGAAAGGTTTTCTGACCGGCTTGAGCTGGTCCAGTTACTCTCTTGGCGATGCGCAGTTCAATAAAGTTTGTCATTGGATGTTTGCTAGTATCACGTCATACAACATGATTCTGATTGGTCGCCCTGACTTATTAAAGAAACGAAAAAAAAGTGTCCATGTATTTCTCCATTTGTTAGCTAATCTGTGTTTACTAATACTAGTGAATATTGTCGTGGACTGGCCCTGTGTATTTATTTAATAATTGTAATGTTTACACAATCGTATATAAGTGCGGCATCTTGCTATGGAAGTAGTGGCCAAGTTTTTAGTACCTCGAGTGTATTCCCGTCCAATAGGTAGGAATATAGCAAACACTGCCATCTGACATTTTTGAATATTTAAATACACGTAGAACATTATCATGCACGGCTAAGAAATCGAACGGTTTGAAGGACATCGGCGCCCAAACTGTTGAAACATGAAATTAAGTACTGCATAATTGATTCCAGACAGATTGACAATTTTCGTCAGTATTAAAAAAATCTGCTGCTTCATACATTTCGAACACATAGATATTGTACTTTTACGTATGAAACAGCTGAATTGAATTTATTTATTTATTAACACTTTATGCACATAATGTAAAAAAAAATACTACAAAAGCGGACTGCATCCCTTAAATTAACAGCGCGCGATTTTTTTTTGCTGTGGGGTCTAAAATCATGGATTGAAGTCATGGTAACAGCATGTGCGTTGATGTCCCTTACACCCTGTATTATTAGGTAATCATTTTGCAAAGGTTAGCCTCACAAAACACTTGTGCTAAAGTAAACGCGCAGTCCTGTAAATACGCACACAGACACACACTCATCTTAATGATATCTTGACACTCCATTCACATAAATAACGACGAAATAACGCCTACTGTTTTTGCGTTATATTGTTGAAATTACAGCTAAAATCTTTCCCACAAATGGCATATATAAGCTTTGTATTATTCCTGAAATGATATAATTTGTCTCCTGTCAAAACAGTATAAAGTTAGTTATTTCGCCATTATTCGCCAAGTGTTATCCTGAATGGAGTGAAGATACGAAATTAATCATATTTGTAACTTAGTACCAATAACATACACGGAGGAACTAAAGACGTAATGTTAGCGGTTGTATCACTATCTAGTCCATACTAACGTATATGTAGATCTCCAGCCTCTAGCAACACTTATAACGTAATATATCTAGTTTAACCGTATAATATATTGGACATGGTTGCTTGCGAACATTATAGTAATTATCACCAACCTTCAGCAATCAACTGTTCGACATAGGCATCTCCAATCGCAGGCCGTTGAATTCGATTCTCGGCAATCCTCATCTAGCTGCTACCAGCCGTCCTGCGAAGATTGTCGCTCCACCCGCCTGAGGCCACCACACCTTAAAACACCCTTCTATTCTTATTGAGACAGCGAATATAAGTTCTCTCTCTCACCAACAATGAATTCCTGGCGTCTGGGTATGTAAAAAGGTATCGATTGTAGTTCTATTTAAAAACCAGGCCATTAGGTTTGAAAATATGCTGAAGAGACTACCAGTTGTCTAAAGCTAGGTCCTTTTTCACTTCCTTTACCACAACCCATGTCCAACATATAAAAACGTATTATTTAATATTTATTAAAAGGCACGTGCGCATGCGCACTCAACAGTCAAGCTAAGCCTCAGCAAGCTAAAGTCACAAAATATCGCGTCGCCAAAGAATAGTTCTTAGAACGAACTAAAACGTAATGTAGGAAGCAATCAAATTGTTGTCTTTTGGGGACATACGACTGACTGCTGATGATGATGCTGTCTCTTTCTGTTTCATTGTTCTCTCTCTACCATGTTACATATACAGGTGTAAAACGTTAACTTTATTTTCAATATAGTTTCCAAACATCTAAACAAAAACCATAAATTTTGAATGAAAAAACTATTTGCATAGTAAAATTTTACATTATTAATTGAAAAAAATAAACATCCACGAATAAAGTTCAATTTGCGCTACAACTTTAAACTTTTAAATGACTTGTTCAGTATTGTCGTAGTCATTCAGAAATCAATTTAATTAACACTAGTATTGAGTTGATATTCCTTAAAGTAGAAAAACATACATCGGAAAAGACTTTATGGTTTAAAATGATTTGCCGAATGATGTACCGTGAAAATGAAAGATAAATAACATCTTAGATTAAGTCAGTCGCATACACCCAAAAGGCGTAATCATAATTTGTCTGAAATCACACTTCCATAGTAACTTGCCCAATCGGCTGATATCTAGACTGGTATACTAAATCGAATTATAATATACTGAGTGACAGTGTTAATGAGAAGAGAAGATACTGGTAGCAAGTGCAGTTAATGGGCATGTGGATTCGTGCTTATTTTCAAAAAGATCGGTCCAACCGATATGGAAAAATTATGGACGCGGCTTCACGGACACTGACAAATACTTTTATGATGATGTCCGTGTTCGAAACCGCGTCCGCAATTTGTATGTACTGGCTTTACCGATACTTAACGTGGTACTTAACCATCATTTGCGAGTGTATCCCCCTTCTAATAAATACTGCCACATTTTATGTAAAATCAAATTGTTGCTTTTAGTTTAAAATGTAATTGCTTAATGTATCATTGACATTGTAATAAATTCATCGATGTAATTTATTTTTTATTATTCGTATAGTTATATACATTTTTATAATGTCCTTTCTTCTTTGATATGATAAAATTTTTGCATTATGAAACACAAATCGCCGCGCACATTAATATTTTCTCAAATGAATTGTATATATAAGGAAATCGGTTTAGTAATCAATGTTTTTGAATCATTTAGTCATCGTGCATTTTTTCTTCTTCAGTCATAGTAGCATAATATATTTTCTCGCAATATCATAGTAATTGTAAAAACAATATTGATTAGTGAATTGTTAATTTCACCATATTAAAAACATGTTTTTATCCAACCGTGAGGTTATTTTTCAACATTTTATTTAAGGTAAATAAAAATGCGAAATATTTTAGTAGGTTTTTTGTAATAAACTCGCGCTAAAATACTGTATTTAAAATACGTAGACCCAAGAGACTTTTCGTCTAGATTGTTCAGACTAAGTTTCATTCCTAACTTTTATAGTTGTTTATTGCCATTTTCTTTCTTCAGTATTAGGTTTGTTTTGTGGTTTTTCTATGAAATATTTATGAAAAACTTTTTTATTTGTATATATTAGAGGAATTGGCATTTTTATTAGAAACATCGCTTCGTGAAATGAAAACAATCATGATATTATTTTATCGTAATTTTAATATTTATTTTGACAGTATTCGGGTACTGTTATTAGTTATAAGTTTTAGTTTGTAAGCTTGACACTTAATGAATGTGCTTAATATTTTTTGTTGGCAACACCGTGTTTTAGTCCTTATTAACGTAATGTAATGGTTGTTTTGCCTGTGAGAAGAATCGAGCGTTATACTCGATTAATAGTATTTTTTAATAATTGTAATTAAAGCCAAGTGGTTACTTGGACAAACAAAACAGTCGATGTCGGCTTCTGTTCAAAAAATTTAAATTCATTTCGAATTTAAACGCTTACAAGTGACAACTTGTTGTAAAACAAAATACCTATAAAAAAATGATGTCATGCTTCCAAGCTTTCAGGCTATTTGACCGACTAACAACTGAAAATGGACTTCATACAAATATTCTGTAACAATCCAGCCCAGGTTGGACACCGACGCGAAAACTTGCCATGTATTCAATATAGAGGCTGTCGCTTTGCACCCTGGTCAAATTGAAGATGTATCTATACTAATGGTTCTCGACCCGAATCTATAGTAAAAAAGTAGGTTTTTTTTAATTTTTTTACGGAAATCGGTAAGTGTAAACCACCCGTATTAAAACGCAGCCCGTCTGTTCCTAGCCATAGATAGGGCTAGGAACTGACGGGCTGCGTTTCTCGCCGTACACACAACGCAAACGTTTATTCCACACTAAATATGTACAGTATGGACACTAGGGGTAGTTTACACTTACCGAATTCGGTAAAAAAAGAAAAACTATCCTTTTTATTATAGATTCGGGTCGAGAATCATTATATATAAATACGTCCTTGAATTTGACCAGGATGCAAAGCGACAGCCTGTATAATTTTAAACACACCCACATGAAAAAATTCTATGTGGGGGCGCTCAGAATTATGTACTGAATACGTTGTAACCGTTTTCGCGTCGGAGTGCTTTCCACCGCGTATATTGTGATAAAACATTATAAAAACTTTAATTTATGATTTAACACATTACTATGCATTTAAGAACCTTTTCAAGTCTTACTTTTTCGCCAAGTTGTTAGCGAACAAATATTCAAAGAAATATATCTCAACAAAATAAATATTTACAAAAAATATACACAACTATTGCACAATGTGTGCCCCTACAATATACATAATTTGTATCTAGCTATTGTATAGATGAAAGTCGCTGTGAATATTAAGTGAAAAATATAAAAAAGAAATAATCTGAAAACATGATGCAAATAATGAAATAAAACAGATTTGAATAATTTATTCATTTTTTTATTGTGATTTCCGTCGATACCTTACATAATCAGACATAGACAGCCGGGGACACTGTGTTCGCAGTCTTACTCTGCGAGAGTGAGTGGGTCATATTCTACTAGGAATTAATATTCACTTCCACAAGAAGAAAATATATCATCGCGCACCTTTCTGATTTCACCGATTAAAGCGCAGGCCACACCACCAGCTGGCGGGCGGGCGAACGACGCGTCGTTTCACCTCTTTTCATACTTTCGTTCACACCGCGAACTATCGAAAGATACAAACAAAGTATGAAAAGGGTGTCGTTCGCGTCGCTCGCCCGCCCGCCAGCTAGCGGTGTGGCCTGCGCTTAAAGGACAATATTATACGTAAACGCCCAATTTTATACTTAAACGCAATACTGATACAGTTCTTTATTCAGTGGGATCAAAAAAAGTACGCTAGGTTTTTTCCGCTTGGTGGAAAGCGAACCCAAAAGCCGCCAGGACTACGTTATCAGTCTGCCATCAAAAATGGCATGCTTATTTCGTGTAACATTTATAATTAATCAATTTATGTTGAAACTGTGAATGAAAAAAATCTTACAGACCTACCGCTTAACTGAGAGGGTGCCTCGGGTCGCTCAGCTCAGTAAGAGTTGAACTACATCTGCACGAAATCGCATTTTTCATCCGGCAGCTGACGCTGTGCGCAGCGATAGCCAGACTGTTTCTCGCTCTACCAAATTTCGGTTTTGAGCGATAGAAAAGGATGGAGGATAGAAAAATGCGATTGCGTGCTGATAATGTTCAATCCTTATTCTCAACACCCGTCCCGCACCGCGAAGCTACCTCAGGTACCGTCTGAGCTAGACGGTAGGCTTGTAGAAGGTTGCTAGAAGGCCCATATGGAGCTGTGCCGTCGCCAAGGGGCGAGTAGCTATCTATTATTTTCTAGCTGAAGTAACGTCAAAGGATTGTAGGTGTCGTCTCAGTCAAATAAAACTAATGATATATTAACAGAGTTCGTATTATCATCAGAGTTCATAGTATCGTGAACTGTTGGCGATCGGTAACTGCTCAACTGCTGCGCGCCGACGAAAAATAGCGAACAATCAACTAGTTGTTAGTGTTCCGTATGTCTGAATGAAAAAACAGAACCCTAACTAAGATCACTCGTGTGTCTGTCTGTCACAGCCAATCTTTTGTTCAAAATCTTCTCGCTTATTGCCGGTGGGGGGGGGCAGATGCCTTACTTATTACTTGTTGTAGATACTATATATAAAGAATAATATAATCATCCATCATATATGATCGCAGGCGTCCAAATGTCTCTGGAACACCACATCCAAGTGTTCGTACTTCGATGACGGCATATCACCGTGCGGTGGGTTTTTCCTGCAAAAAATAAACTTGATTTACAAATTTAATCCCAATTGATATGATTTCGAAAAAGTAACTTTAATGATATTGCATACAGTTTAGTTTCCACTGCAGTTCGAATATTTTTATGGGTTTTTCAATATTCATATTTTTTCTGATTTATCAAACTTCCATCAATGAGACAACTAGAACATTGATTGTTGCGAGACACCTGGGAGTTTTGGCGCTTTGTGAATTAAAATACCGTTTTTAAAAGAGTTTCCTTACCTATAGTATTCTTCACATTCCTCCATAGAGACGTCGCTGCTGATGATCCGGGAACCGAACCCGCTGTAGTACGTTGAATAGCGTTGCTGCGAAACAGACGTTCACAAATATTAGCTGAGGGTAGAAAAATTAAATTGTAAGTTCGGCCAACTGCGCTTCCAATGAATGATTTAAATTTGCCATCTCCTCCAAGGATTGACCTGTACACTTATTGACGCGGAATTAGCATAACTCGGTCAGAATTAACTTCCTTACGATGCAATAAAAGCGGCAGAATCATCGCATCGTTTTGGTTCAAACGACGGGAGTCGTCACTGCACCGAATTAAATGCGTCAATGTGGTCGAGTTGATACGTGATCGGATCAAGCTAATGCCGCGTAGATAAGTCTGGTCACTCGCTTGGATCTCCCCAAATCTCCTTAGCAAATCCTTATGATTATTACTATTGTCTCACCTGCAAATGTTTCGACAGAATCTGTTCAGCGATGACGGTGCAAGCCAACCGCAGCGCCTTAGCCATAGCGTCGATATATTTGACGTAGATCGTCGTGAGCTCGCGCAGGTCGCTGTCTCGACGAGGAGTTAGCTTCAGGTTTATGCCGCCAGGTGGTGCTGTACCCTGAGAAGACAAGTTTTTTTATCGCTGGTGTAGATGGAAATTATCAGGTACACTATGACGTTTTATAGCAGGAGTCATTCCAGTGCGGGAAAGAAACGGAACTATCTTCTATCTTCGTGACGCTGGCAAGACATACTTCAGATTTTCATGGCCCCAAATTTAGTGAATGAATCAGTTAAACTTCTAGGGCTATCTTATATTATTTGAATAAAGGCTGGTTTCATATACAACTAGCAACCCGTCCCGGCTTCGCACGGGTGCAATGATAAACAACCTTTCTCTTGAATCACTCTATCTATTAAAAAAAAACGCATCAAAATCCGTTGCGTAGTTTTAAAGATCTAAGCATACATAGGGACAGACAGAGGGAAGCGATTTTGTTTTATACTATGTATGTATTGATAGTGATGAGTGAGAAGACATAAAATATCAGGTGTTGTTTCTGTTAATATTTGTTTATGTAGTGACTTAGTTCTAATAAAAATGGCTATTTATAGCTTGTGCCTGAAGGTCGGTTGCCATCCAAGCAGAGAACAGAGGAGATGATATTGTCTCTAAGCAAAGAGAATATGAATCAAACATTGCAATCCGCCGTCTTTTCGAGGCGTTTGCCTCACATCTTTTGAGGAAACAGATTTCTGCCTTGGCATTCGTATTTTTAAGTTGTAAATAGAACTTTTCAATACCTGATCCACGATGCATTTCATCATCAAGGTAAGAGTCCTGCTATCGTAATGGTCCCAGTCTTTCGTCACTGTCACTCCGCCAAGCATATTGTACCTGAAAGTTACCAAAAATTATAAATGTCGTTGGTCTGATAATGGGGCCTCCTTTATGTTCGTTTCCAAGGTCTGACAGTGTTTTTCTATCACGGTGGCAAAATGTGGGTTAACTCGTCTATTACCTGCCCTTTTGGGAAATATAAGTGCGATTTTATGTATTAACATACATAACATGACATCACGCCTATAATCCCCGAAGGGTTAGCCAGACGTGTACCTAATAGTACTCCCACATATCGCCAGTTACACTTAAGTCCCATGTGATAGAGGGCGAGACTATTGCTATCAACCGGACACAAATCCAGACTGACAGTGGCTGCTACTGACAAATTCTTGATCGAAAATCTTAATAACATTTTGCCCGACCCGGGAATCGAACCCAGGACCTTATGCTCAGCAGTCGCACTGGCGACCACTTGACCAACGATGCAGTGTTTATGTATTTATATATTTTTTAAGATTTATGGATTTTATGATCTGTTAAAATGATTTGATTGATTGATTAAGTAGGTACATAACATCGTACCTATATATCCTCTTTAAAATGTTAAATAACTTACACGTTAGCCATATACATGTGATGTCCAGGTTTCACAGAGACCTTGTAATATCGATCCAAGTTATAATTCTTCAGCAAATACAGGCAACTGGTAACATCCCACATATAAGTATCTACCAGATCTCTTTCCCGCGACTGATGGTGTTGCCAGCCTCCGTAAAAGTTTCTATTGTGGTAGTAATTATTATAATATGGCATTATTAGTAGCTGACATCTATAATTTAGTCTGTCTTTGTATTCGGCTGTTAATTTGAGTAGTTTGGCGAATAGTTTTATTTCTCGTGCGACTTCGGTTTGGAAGGGAGTGTGGTAACCCTCTCGGTACGGCCATATTAGGAAGCATTCTGCATTCAAACGTTGTGACACTTCTAAGCATCGTTTTATTTGTGTAGCAGCTTGGATGAATGTAGTTGCGTCGTTGCTTGTGAATGCGCCTGATACGTATCTAGAACAGAAAGATTGTCTTGTCTTGAATATTACTTGTTTACACATGGAATTCAGTATTCGTAAGTTCGTTATTATGGGTCTAATTTTCGTATTTTTGGAAAAGTAGATATAATTCTTGCATACAAAGTGTATTTTCCCCTGCAACTTTTTTAGTTTTGTCCTTTTCAATATAACTAGTCATAATGAAATCAACTTAATTTACACATCAGTCAATTTCACATTTGTAGCACTATAAATTTTAATAGACTACAAGACCAGTCATATTCAAATCAACCTGATTTGGACACTGTGAAAGGTGAAGTGGTTTTGTAACCAGAACATTTTAATACACTTTATTACCTGGGATGTGAATGCAAATCAGGCGCTATCCACAGCAACTTCAAATGGTACCTCTGCGTCAGCTCCTGTATGTACTCCGTAACCTCATCCCAATGGGTCTTGTTCTCCTCCCAGCTGTCGGTGAGCGGGACCAAGTCGGAGTCGAAGGCGGTCCAGTACTTGACGCCCAGCTTGGTACAAAGGTCGAAGAGGGCCTTGATGTGTCGCTTGTGGTTGTCTAGAGAGTCGGTGTTGTCGTCCCAGGAACGGGAATGGGTTGGGCGGCCGTGTGCGTCTGAACCTAAGGAAATGTTGGTACTGTTATAGGTCAACGCATCGCACACGTAAAAGTACTGCACGGGAACTCGAGTGATTGAGGATTTGTTCTATGAAACTCCATTCTGCATCGCATACTTAGGCGCGTCGCTCTCTGGTAAGTCGAGGCGACGTCGCGGCACGGCGAAGGATAGGTCTCTACGTGGAGTCGAGGCGCAGGCGGCTATGCTTCCTTCACATTCTGCGGCTGCGCTTTGACGCCGCCTCGACTTTAGTTCCTGTGAGCGACGCGCCTTACAATTATCTTAACGGCATCACCTCGGCTCGGGATCAGCTGTACCTAAACAACAGTCACCGAGCTTACGGGACAACGCGGCGACGCCCAGCTTTCGGCGGGTTGAACATCCGTTCAAGGCGAACTGATGTCTTGGTTGCGTAGGCGCAGGGTTGTCACCTCCTTTACCCAGATTTACTACAGTAATGTTTCTGGTTGACGACCAGCTGATCAGGTCGTCGCCTGATATTGAACCGAAGCAGTGAATATGCGAGAGCGTCGGCAATAAATGTGAATTTTGAGGGGAATAGCAATCTGGCGTGTTGATTAATCCAGATAGATAGGCTACCGCTTTGCTGGTGTACAGGCTGTGGCTTTGCATCCTGGTCTAATTCAAGGAAGTATCTATACTAATGATTCTCGACCCGAATCAATAATAAAAAGCGTAGGTTTTTCGATTTCTTACCGAAATCGGTAAGCGTAAACCACCATATTCTGCGGAATAAACGTTTGCGTTTGTAGGTGAGACGGCGCGTTTATAGGGCTAGGAACATCTGTTCCTAGCCCTATAAACCAGCCCATCTGGGCTGCGTTCTAATACGGGTGGTTTACACATACCGAATTCCGTAAAAAAAATAAAATTTAAAAAAAACCTACACTTTTTTATCGATTCGGATCGAGAATCATTAGTATAGTACTTCCTTAATTTGACCAAGATGCAAAGCGACACCCTGTATACTGGTTTGTACAAGGTCTTGGTTCAGTTTAGTGATTCTTGTGTCCCAAACTTAAAAGGAAGGAGACCTTTTAAATTTGGGACACAAGAGACCTTTACGCCCATGAACTTAAAAAACTACTTACTTACCATTGCCCCTGTAATCTAGCGCCACGCTGTACTTGAGCCAGTCCTCCATAGCCCGGGAGTGAACGCGCTCCGTACTGTTATAGTAGCGGTAACTTGAGCTCTCAGACGGCGACGCCATGTTGTTGTATTCTATCTTGTCTATACCTAGAATGTACATTACTTTATCAACAAATGTACTGTACCAAGAAATTGCATAAGGTAAGATTTACGGATCGCACTTTGACATAACTCTCGCATATGAGAACGCTAGGTACTTATACATGGTGAATTTCCCAAGTGCGCGTGGATGGCCAAATCCGAAACTTTGAGGAATAGCGAAAAATGCTCAAAGGAGTCTCGACCTCGATTTTGATGAAAACTAAAACTGCATTATTAGATTTTTGGAAAATCAATATTCCTAGCCAGGAATAGAACCCATTGCTTTTGGAGAAAAAAACACTGTATTATGACACCATTAAATAGTATCGCTAAAAAGGATAGAATTCTGGGAAGTAATGACATACGGTTAACTTAAGAAAACTTCAGAAGACTTCACTCTGTATACTGTGCTTAGGTAAAGTGTAAATTCGCTCTATAGGCTTGAGCCATAGTGATACTAGGTCTAGGCGTATAAGTGTAACTTTACAGCTGGTACATCCATCACATCAACTACCCGAAACTTTCAAATTTTCCTAGTCAACCTTGACCATAAAGCTTTAGCGATAAAGTTGAAAATCTATTAGAGAAATTTGGCAGTTTGTAGTAGCATGATGTGCTGGCGTCTGTACATTAAAAAAAAAAACAAATTTATGTACCTTGAAAATAGTCAATATTATCGGCTCTAGGCTCTCGAACTTTCTGCCTCTTGGCGGTAGGCTGGTTGTATGTCGCCATTCTTGATTTCCCTGTGCGTTGCCTCCAATCCTTCTCGACACAAAGATATTTTGCACTAAAATTAGGTTTTTGATTTCAGTACAGACTTGATTATGTTTATAAACAAATAAGCATTACCATTAATGGCAAATAAAGGTAGAATTCCAAACACCGCATCATAATACCTTTTGTTGTCCATTGTTATTTAACATTACATCTGTATTTCTTTTGTTGGAGTTTCTAAATAAATACTTTCAATCGCAAAGCCGCTCAATCGCTGACAGACTGCAGTGAGAGCGACACCACAAAGGAAACATATCTCTCCCGCTAATTCAGTAAGTGCTACTTGTATCCGATTATAGATATTATGTATGTTATGCCCAGAGAACGGAATCGTTTTAGTTTAATTGCCTAAATTTCAAGGGAGTAACATGTGGCTCCCTCTAATTTACAGCATTATGTCGGTACTTACAATTCTTTTCGATATTTTATATCGACGTTACTTTCCATATAGTTTAGGCAAATAAACTGTAGGTATTATTAACTATTCTTATCTGGTTATGCTCTATATGTTTAATGAAGATTTTGTGTTATGGAGGATGCGCTAGCTGTCATTTAAATCATAAATACAACCCCTGTTCATTTAATTCCACTGGGCGACAATTTCATGAAAAGTTATTCGATTGGATTAATACATACAACCTGACACTGACCTACAAATTGCAAAAAAAGTAAGACAATTTCACGGGCTACCAGCTGCCCTCTTAAGTTACTTCAGTACAACTCTCACTTACCCAAAAGTCCTGTTCACCACACCGCACTGACAGACGGCCGCGCGCCGGCGTCGCTTATATAACGTAACGTGAATGGGCGCAGCGGCGCGTGCGACGGGCCTTTGTGCGACAACTGGACGGCGGCTTTGTTTCGCAGTACTTGTGTGTAGTAGGATAATGTTTTAATTTTGTTACGAGGTTTTTTGTAATTTTAGATGTTCTAGATTTGTAGTACAAAGGGCTCAATAAAGTTGTAAGTACACCTACATTTCTTCGACATATCGGTCCTATATATAAAAAAAAACCAGTCAAGTGCGAGCCGGAGTCGCGCATAAATGGTTTCGTACCATCATAGTAGAGGCCCCTTTGATTTTCCACTTATTTTTATAATTTGTTGTTCTAGCAGCAACAGAAATACATATTCTGCGAAATTTCAACTGTCTATCTATTACGGATCATGAGATACAGCCCGCTGACAGACAGGCGGACGGACAGACGCACAGCGGAGGCTTAGTAATAGGCCAATTAGCAATTTTGCTAGAAACGTAAACATATTTGCTTATGTCAAATAATGTTCTCTCAATGTAAGTGAAATAAAAAAGTGCTTAGTGGTTAGGCTTAAAAAAACTTAGGCGTTTATAATTTAACTAAGGACATATTTTAGTGTCAAGGGAAACGCTGAGGAATGACAGAAAGAATACGATTATGCACTAATAACGCTATAATGAAAAAAATCTTCAGCAAAACGCCAAAGAACAGAGGAGACGAATAAAACCACATCAATTTCCTTAAACCTATATTCATCTAAATATATTATAAAAATATCCAGATCAATCTGAAGAACACCGCTGCAAAAAGCACAAGTATCGGTAGAGGCATTTTAGTACCATTGTTCGCAATCTGAACCTCAGAAACACCAGAAACTTCCCCTTTCTTCAACGGTGCGATTAGACCGGCCATCTTTGGTTTGTCTATGGGTTCTCCCATCATAGAGAACTTACTCGCACTAGTAATTTTGACAGTCAACATCTTTCCCATGTACTTTTCTTCTTTGGGTACTAGTACTTGTTCATAGTACTCGTTGTGGGCCACGAAGTAATTCTTGTCGTGTGATATGTCTGTGACGAGGACCTCCTGTGTCTCGCCCACTTTGTGGCCGTACGGCTCGTATGAGCGAAACAGTTCGGACAGCTTTTTCGTGCGTTTCTTTACTTCTTGTGTTGGGACCTGTGGAACAGTGGAAGTTGGAATAACACAATCTGCGGCGACCCTAAATAAATTGAGATAAGGGCAGGAGGCCCACTCTGTCCCTAACATACGAATCCCACTCAAGTCATTAAAAAAAATCAGTCTTATCAGGTTTTAGGTAACTACACCAATAGTAGATTGTTCATCGAGCGCAAAGTGAGTTATTTATGCACGAGTGTTATGTTGGTGCCCGAGCACGCGAGGGCACTAAATTAATACGAGTGCATTAATTACTCACTTTAGCAAGGTGCGTAATCTACTTTTCTTTCAACTACCAATCTACCTACCGTGATAAAATATACCTACTCAAAATAAAAACTCAAGTTAATGAAAACAAAGTATCTCGCGACTTTTGTGGCAAAAGGTTATTAACAATTTCATTTGCAGCCGTTTTTTACTTTCTGGAGTTGAATTCATATCGATATCGCTGTCATTTCCATTTTTTTTAAGTTTTTTTGCTAAATACGAAGTATCAAAGTTTTTCAATTTATGATACACACGGCTACACATCAAGCTATACATTACTAGTTTATGCTGATCTCGCATTGTATAGGATTTCCGTACAATGCGAGCTCAGCTTATACTGGAAATGTATAGCTTGATGTGTAGCCGTGCGTACAAAATGCGCGACATTTGTATTTTTTTTTCACCAAGTCGATTTTATTCGGCCGATTTTTATTTTCAGCCAGTATCTTTTTTATCAAATGCATACATTTTTTAATAAATTAATAGGAGACAGTAAATCTCTGTGGTAAATTAATATCTAATAAAAAAATAAAAAACAGTGCATTAATGAAAAACTGTGCAACAATGAGATTTCATATATTATGTAACATTTCTGCACTGTTTTGGTTCTAAGCAAAAAAGACGTCCTTTGTGATCGGTTTTGTAGTGATTAATGATAACATTACTACGTAGTTGAAAGGAAAATAAATAACTTACCCACCAAATTGAAACTTTATACAAATCATTCAATCAAAACAAACTGTGTATCTTTACAAAAAAATAACTGTTTTTTCTTAAATCTTAACCGTGTAGGTCTGCTCTTTTGTATGAAACAGCTGAATATTTTATAAACCCACGAAAAATTGCAATCAAGTACTGAACCCATGTTAAAAGTTATTGTAACGATGTATAAAACAAAATACATAATAACAATTCCTACCTTAATCATCTTGGCGGCGGGAGTGCCAGGCCTAGCGAAGAACTGGTTGATGAAGAGCGAGGGAAACCGATACTTGTCACACAGTCGCATGGTGTCCTCGAAGTCCTCCTCCGTTTCCCCGGGGAAACCGCAAATGATGTCTGTGGCTATCGTAATCCCCGGCACCCTGGTGGTTAGAGAAATGATGTGGATATTTGGTAGCGGCCCTGAGGATTAGTTTAATTAGCCTATAATGTTCCCATTGCTGGGACACACGGCCTCCTCTCTATGAGAGGGAATGGGCTATAATCCACCACGCGGGCACAGTACGGCTTGGTAGATGTTTTGGTTCTAGGACATGCCGGTTTCCTCACGATGTTTTCCTTCACCGTTTTGAGAGCAGTGGTGATGAAATAATTTACACAAAGTAATGCGCCTGCCTGGGTACCCACGGTACCCACGACTTACTGTTCGTAAGTCGGGGCCGCCACCTCTCCCTGAGGTTTGGTTGACAGGAAATGGCGGCTGTCCCATTGGTGTAGTGGTCGTAAGCGCTACTGCACATGGGATCCTGGATATTGGGTCTTTCCGTCTGGATTCCTCAGTAGCACCCCGGATGATCTGTGCCGTGTTGATGACAATCGGTTTAAGTCTTATTACATGAACGACTAGCTGTTGGCCGCGAACCTCGTTCGCGTGAAATTTTAATAGTATATTTTATAACGAGGGACTAAACGAAGACATAATATACCAGAGGTGGTTTGTTTGACTCCCGAGCGTGCAAGGGGAGTCAATGAAACCGAGGGTATATTAAGTTGGCGTTTAGTCTCGAGGTGCAAACTGTACTTTTCACTTTGAGTGCGAGAAAAATAGTCAATTTAATACAAATATATTTAATAAATATTCTTATTCCTCCAGTCGGTAATTCCTCCCCGATTTTGGCGGAATAAGATTATCTATTATGTCTTTTGCTCTTTGCTCGACGTCAAACGTTATATGTATGATGCTCTGTGCGTCAAACTCTTCACTGTCACTGGACATTCTTAATTGTATATAAAACCGAACAAATTTACACTAAAAAAAAAAACAGAAATTTTCGCAGTCAGTTTTTTCTTCTAAACCAGTCACAGATTAACAATTTAAAACACATGGCGCCACCTTCCTGGCGGAAAAACCATGGAACTAAAACTCTCAACATTTTCGCAATGAAGATGGTCCACACTCAATAGTATATTTACTGGCTGTTTGAGTTTGTCATGTCACATGAAGGAAATTAAAAAACGAATTACTTTTTACTCCCTAGAGACTAAAGTGGTCACTTTAGTCCCGCTTCGTAGATAATGGCGTACTTTTAGAGCATGAGAAGTGAAGAAAATATTAGTTCCCTTTTTTAATCTAATTTTGTTACCAATTTCAAGGGGTTTCGCACGGAACCCTAATTATTTTTCTAACATAAAAGCCTATGTTAGACCTTATAACAAAAGCTATCTGCTAGTAAAAGTCCTGTCAAAATCGGTCCAGCCGTTTCGGAGATTAGCCGGAACAAACAGACAGACAGACAAAAATGTGATTTTGTTATAAGTACCGTATATATTTTCATATACATTCATTAAAAAGCTGTTATTTCGATGTTACAAACAGACACTTCAATTTGATTTATTTGTCTAAATAAAGATGTATAGATTACATAATTGAAGAAATGTGGGTGTCTGTGCCTAACCCTTCGGGGAAAAACTCGTTGTTAACAATTGTAATTATACTATACGAGTGTGCCACATATAATGTTCACTCACTTTTCTCTTAGGAAGTCAACGACTCGCTCGAAGTCGGCTCTTGTGTACTCTCTCTTCATGTCGGACAGAACCTGGTCACTGCCTGACTGCACTGGCACGTGGAGGAACCTGCACAAATTTATAATTATAGAGAATAAAGGATATATAGACTCAGTATGAAGACACAGACAGTATAAAGCATAGATAGAGATGAACTATTCGAAAACAAACTAACACTCTATAATACATTCATGATTCATTTTCAAAACGCAGACATAATCTTCAGTTCGCGTTTAACTTCAAAATGTTTATGACTTTGACAAAAGTAAGAATACTAGTCATTGTGCAATCAACTTAAATTACACTTCCATAAAGTTGATATTGAAATGTTCTAGAACCAAACATTCGACAACCCAAATCGGGTTGCTATGTGAAATTAACCAAACCATTCCGGACGGGGCACAGGTAGTGTATTTCGGCCACTCCCTCTCACAGAGATGCTATGCTTTGAGTAATAAATGTTTACTTGTAAACCCTAGGATGGTGCATGATCTTGGCGACTTCAGCTAAATGTTCCAGTATGTAGGGCGGGTTGGTCATGCCGAGCCGGAGCCGACAGCCTTCTGGGATCACCTCCACTAGCTTCCACAGCAGCTCCGGGAGAGATGTGCCGATGTCGCGACCGTACGTACCTGGGAATTTTTATATTGAAATGCAAATGGCAAGTTTTGGTCGATTTTTTCAATGAAAACTTGCATCTATCAAGATTTTTCCGAAGCAAATATTAGAGCCGTGCCGTACATACTGGTCTAACTAAGAACTAAAAAGAAATGGAAACTGAAGATTTTTGGTGGCCTTTTCATTTGTGAACAGCCAGTAGGAGATTACAATACGGATATAGGACTTTACATGCATTAAAAGTACACCAAAACAAGATATTTCATTATCATTTATTATATTATATTATTATATTATATTTCATTGTCATTATGCCAGCCTGGGCATATTCTAGGCAGCCAACCTTACACCGGCTACTCTTTTGGACAATACCAGAGCTATTGTATAATATTTTGTACAAACAATTTGAACCTAACATTCAGCGATTCAAAATGTCCGCGAAGCAAGGGCGCTAAAATCATATCCAGTTGACTTAAGCAGAAAAACCATGGAAAATAAAAATTGTATAAACACACCGGTATCCTCACTAGTCAACCATATCTCACAGACTCCCTCAGTGAAGGACTGGCGCGCCCTCTCCACGATCTCCTCCGGCGGGTAGCTGCCCAGCTCGCCGCGCGCGTGCTTGGTCTTGCAGTAGGTGCACTGGTTCAGGCAGCCCGTGTTGATGGAGATGATCTCTATGAGCGGGTTCTTGCGGACTTTCGGAAGGAGGAGAGAAGCTCCGCCCGCTTTGCGGCCGTCACTGGTTTTCTTTTGGCCGAAGAGGCGGACTGTGTGGCCTGGAAATATTAACACAATGGGGGCTATCGCGTGTGAATTCACCGCTAGCGGCGCTAGTGTAGCGCGAGGGCACCGAAATGTCAGATGTTCTAGAAAATTCACGCGTTGCGTGCTTTTTTATCACGTATTTTTACTAATATTCACAATTGTGGTTTAGATTGAGCTATATAGCTTGAATTGTTGATAGTTATAATCTTTTACTCTGGACGCTCTTAATGTGCACGTCTTTCTACATCGTTCTCACATATATGTATAATCTCAACATGAATGATGTAACCAAGATCTTGTAACAATATTTTGATTGAAAAGAGTGTCCATGGAGTTTCTTGCCCATTCTTCTCCATAGAGATCTACGCTTTGGAATGGGCAACTACAGTACTTTCACAAGTTATTATGCCTTGTGTCTGTGACTGTAGCTTCACCTTTGTTTTTCTGACTTTCAAAAGTGCCTGCGAAGGTCTAATTGAAATAAACGCTTTGAGTTTGAGTTTGAGTTTGAGCTATTCCTGATTAATTATGACTTGAAGATTTTAAGTAGCAAATTATGATCTTATAAGTTAGTACTTGGAGGTAAAATTATTTTTTAATGTTTCATGCTTGCTAATTTTAGGGAGAATATTGTAAATAAATTATCTGAAGTTAACACTATATTGTTATACGTATTAAAATGAACTTTTTATGAAGTTATTGGTACTTTTAAGTATAAAATAGAATTATTGACATGACCATAAGCGACATTGGCGCCATCTGGTGAGCTCAAAAACGATAGCCCCCATTGACGTGGTGTGTGGGGAGTATCACCGCCGCCTCCGATATTTAAATTGTTAGACACTCCCATTGTGTTCACCACGACTGCACATTTTATTAGACGAAGGGGTATGTTTCAACGTCGAAAAAGAAAAAGTTAAATGGACGTTAATTACTGCAGCATTTATGAATAAACCTGGTCTGACTCGAATGGAGGCGAAGAATACATTCCAAAGCCGAAGCTTTTACATAAAAACTAACGCCTAACTAACATCAGATTTACACACCCTTAAGCGTCTCCTCAACAATCTCGACGATCCTGTCGATCTGCTGTACTCCCACCACGCTGAGCCCCGTGAGGTAGTTGGCGCGCGGAGCTCCCTGCGGCACACACCCTGCTACGACCACGTGGATTCCACGGTTTTGACCTAGCTCGATCTCATTCCTGAGAAATAAGAAGGGGAGTTGTAAGGCCCCGTTCACACGGCGTTGATCTGTACGATATTTTGCAGCATCATTTTAAGATCACATGGCACTTCCATACTGCATTTGTTTTTAACTGTATGAATATTGGGCTATTGACGTGTGTCCCATCTTTATGAAATATTTTACTGGCGTACATATCGAGTACAGATGCGAAACAATGCCAATACAGAACAGAATCAGTGTACCTATAGCCTAGTGCTCGGAAGGTGCATTTGGCTGGGGTCTCTGTCTTGGCACTGACTCACAACTGTACTCAATGCAATCACGGCAATAGACTTATCAGCCATTATACCTCACAATTCCTTATGCCTTGGTAAGACTTAGTTATAATCACCTGTGCTTAAGGGGATACTACTGGTTGCAATTTTCGGGTTAGTATTCAAAATTAGACAGGCAAGTAAGTTGAACAGTCTAAACATAAATATTTCTATAAAAAATACTTTAAAAAAAAGTTGTGTCCATGGTTGCAATCTTTTCAGACAATGGCCATAAAAAATTCATCTGAATTTTGAAATACTAACTTAAAATGGTCTTCAGAAGGGCTCTTGACAGTGCAAGAGTTGAGCAGCCACAGCTGTGCGTCAAACTTGTCCTCCGTCAACTTGTAGCCGTTGGCTGCCAGCAGTCCAGCCATGTACTCTGAGTCGGAGTTGTTGTGCGCACATCCCCATGTCTTCACGTAGATTGTCTGGGTTCCTAGTGAGTTAAAAAGACTGATAGTTATAAGAACATCAGCTGATAAACAGTTTTATTTGTTATCAAAACTTTTGTTTCATTTCAAGGAAATATACCAATGTAAGTAAACATTATTAAACAAGCTAAGGGTGGAAACAAAATAATTTTGCAGGATATTTAAAAAAATGGTTAAGAGATCATTGGATGTTGAACAATTCTTCCCCATTGCTGGAATAGAAAAAGTGCCCAAAAGTCTGACAGCATTGCCATTCCTTCCAATGCTGCCAGACTAGTAGGCACTTCGGACTCTTTGGCTTACAAATAGACCAGCCTGCTGGTGGTGATAAAGAGTAGACCAATCACTTTGCGACGACGTGCCGAAAAACTCGATCTCTCGAACTTCATTGCTCAAAAATACAACTCATAAGATAAGCTTGTTATATTTAAACAGTTTGATGTTTTAACAGCTTTGCAAACATACCTATACTGTATTACTCACATAATATGAATGTGTAATACCAGCATGCCTTTAACAACTATGTTAACTATATGCTCTTGTTGTACTAAACTTATTTTTCGTGCCGTAAGATAGGTAAGTCCCGATTTTTCAGTCTAGCAAACTCAAAGTCACAGTTGCTTATTAAAGTCCTTTGAAGTATACACATGTATGCTGAAAACTGGTCAGGGTACAGTATTATTTTCAATTATTTCATGTATTATTTTTGAGTGGTTCGGACTCAGGTCATGTTAATTGGTAATTAACAAGTAATTGACACTTCCTAAATTATTTCATTCGGTATGAGATTGCGAAGTGTGCAGACACTTCACACACATTATTTATCATGTAATTTCACAATATCATGTTAATTAAAAGAAATAAACTAAAATAAACAATTTTTGAGGTTATTATACCTGGTACAACACTCTCCAAAATAACTTTTTCAGCGGGCTCAGAGTTATTCTTGTTGTCACGTTTTCTTGACCGGACACTCACGCTCTTTCGGCTAGAGTATCTTTCTTTCGGTGTTATATCCTGAGAAGATATTAAATCTTCTATATCGTCAATAATTTCGTCACAAACACCTGGCATCTTGGAGTTTTGTTTTGACACTTTGACAGTCGTTTGACATTGACATTTCGTGTCATTTCTTAGCACAGACTTTTAATTTTTGCGTTCCGTGCAAGCTAATAGTTACAAATTCGGTCTGGTATCTAAACTCTCTCCCAAAGAGATCCACCAAGTTAATAATTATCAGATAATTCCTAGCGTTCGCTGTTTTAGCGGGGTGAGCGTAGCTAAGACCAGTCAAAGCTTACATATTTTTGGGATAAAAAGGGGTAGGTAGATGTACGGTTTAAGTTTATTTAATTTATAACACGAATAGTCAATTCGAGCAAACGAAAGTTTTAGTTAGATGTAATAGTCTTTTCTAAAATCTCGGAAATTACAAAATAAACAATCTTAGTATACATCTATACTTCCTTATTAGAATCATCCCGATGATGCATGGCGAAACTTTCTACTGTATGGACATGAAAGGCGGCTCTGTTCAAGTTTTAACAGATTTATATTGATTTTATGAGGACTAAGACTAAAGGTACCTACCTAATCATAAATCATCTTGGTCAAACTTTTGGTCAAATACCGTAGTCAGCAAAAACAGTAATTAATAAATTGCTGTGGGCGTTGCCACATCATGACTGCAACTCTTAACAAGATAATAACAATGCTTAATTAGCTACCTAATAAAACAAAGCATTCGTATAAATTTTTTATCTAGTAACTTTAAAACCTGTTCATGATTAAATTAATTAACTTTGCCAAAAAGTTAACTGCAGTCAGTGTGAGAACACCAAAGTAATAAAGATGTGGTTTAAAAAATAATAAGTCATTAATCATGGCATTAAATTGATGTTTAAATGTAATTAAACTTGAATAACTCACCAAAAATAGGTGTCGAGGTACTTAATGCGATCTTATAGAAATCTCATTTCAATGAAACCCCAATAAAAATCTACACTTCCGATTAATAATAGTACATTATTACGGCCATGTTAACATTAAATAGTTTCGTTATTAGCGATAATAGTTCTTATTGCAGTCGTTTACGGGTTAAAATCTGTTGTAATAAATGCGAATGTAAGCATTACAATAGTGACAATAGGTCGTAGACGCAGCAGCTGTCGTCGTAATGGCGGTAAAGGTACAGTTTTGGCGCCATTTGTCTGGCAGCTCATTTTATTCAAACCAAACAGCTCAAATCAGTCTGATTACTAGAAATGTAGAAATACAGCAATAAAAGTTGTTTTTCACTACTTAATTTTAATTGCCTACTTTTACCTTCACCCTAATGACTTTTTAATTTACATTTGATCATAAACCAAGGGCAATTAATTTCATCTTGCGTGATCATTTATTTTTACATGCATCTACATAGACCACTACATTAAGATAATCTCGTTAATTTTGCATTTTATCGCCGTTTTATTTCGCTGATTATATCATAGTTACGGTGCATGAATATTAATGTACCTAACAAAAAAGCTTGAAACCGTTACTGGAGAGAATATTTTACTAATTTTCAAATTCTGGTTAACTTTAGTGGTGGTTTATGAGAATAATTTGCATTTTTTAAGACCCCTTTCGAAGTTTGGTGCAGCAGAGCGATGAAAAAGTTCACCTTTCTCCATTCGTGCAATGCGCGCGAGCCCGCGGCCGGCAGAAGCGCGCGCGCGTCGGTCGCGGCAAGTAGCTTGTGACAGCTGTGCTTTGTGTGTTCGAGTAGACTGTGAACTTTATCGTGTTTAGTTAGTGGACTTTTGTTGGACTTCCAAGTTTTTGAATATCGAATTGGTGAGTTTATAAGTAAAGTTTTGGATTTTGAGTGTTTAAATGCTATTAATTTGTGCATAATTTGTCTGTTTTAACATGCTAGTCATTTAAAGGATTTTGGATAATAAGTTCTGCTTAAAATCGTACCTACCTACTTAATTATTATGCAGTCAAGTCAAGTATTCGTAAAATTAATATTTTAAGAGTCGGTTTAGTTAAGTGCGGTGTTAATATTTAATAAACATTTAGGTACTTCTTTAATAAATAGATAAGGCACCACCAGTAAGATTAAGTTTGCCAAATGCTCAATTAAAATTGTATGGTGGCCAATATTGTAATTTAGTATTTTACCTAGGTATTTTTTTATTTTAAGCAGGGTGTTCTCTAATTTCAAAAAATAGTCCTATTTCTAATCAATTTTTTTTAACACCTAGTACACAATGTAAACAAAAACACGAAATTGCGATAAGTGCGGGTAGTTTAAAAATACCATATTTGCAGCGCTTTACAAATTGCCAGTCAGAAATACATATTATTTAGTATAATTATTTTAGTGGCAATAGTTTTCCAATTAGTGATGTACCTACTCTAAATCTTGTTTTCTCTCACGAAAACTGCTGATGTTTTGTTCAGACTACCTACTCTAGGTTAGCTATATCACAACAAATTGAAAGATAATGTGAAATAAGTACTTATATTGCAATCTGTATTATATTTCTCACGGTACCTAGTAGAAATTAGAAATGGTCTAAGAGAAGAACACACTTATTTATTCTGTAGATGCCTACATGTGTGGAGAGAGTGTAATGCCCTTTAATGCGTAGCGCCACAGATTACCTAAAATTATCAAGTAGGCCACAGACACAATCGTAATTCGACAGACTTGAGGAGCCCTCCAGCGAGTGCGCAAACGCATAAAAAAATTAAAACATCTGCCGGAAGAAAATCGAAAGGCAATAAAACTGCAATAAATGACAATAGTAAATATCGTTGGAATTGATGACGTTTTTTGGGAGGTTAAGGCTACCACGCGCCATTCCCATTTCTAAGTATTTCTTATTTGCTATATTAATCATTGCATTGTACCACTTGAAGATTGTGTGAGTAATTCTAAAGTAGGATGGGATTTAAAGCATGTTTTGATAAGGTTTGGAAAAGCAGCGATGTTAGCTGCTCTATGATGTTCTGCCTACCTGTTTAAAAGTTGTCAAACATCTACCAACATGTTTAAATACAAGTCAATCAAATCTTAGTAAATGTTGGTGTATGCCGCTGCCTCTAGCGACCCGCTCCGGCGTCGCTCGGGTGCAATGTTTTACATATAAACCTTCCTCTTGAATCACACTATCTATTAAAAAAAACCCAATCAAAAGCTGTTGCGTAGTTTTAAAGATGTAAGCATACTTAGGGACAGACAGAGGGAAGCGACTTTGTTTAATACTATGTAGTGATAGTGATTAGTAACATGTTTTTCAAACCAAATATAGACGCTCTGGCTCAGCATAAATATTCACCAAACCAAACATGTTTATGAAACAAGTTTTGATTTTTGGAGCAGCAGAAAGGGTAACTAGGGGTAGCTTCCAATATTCATCCAAAGAGTTACGGATATCGTTGCTTAAAACCGGCCTGACCTAACATTACACATGCCTAACAGCCACTCGGCTAAACAAACTATTTATTCTATTTCCAACTATGCGAGCTCCACTAAGTCTCGATCATCTAAATTAATGTTTTATTTACGTCTACATTTTTACTCCGAAAACTGTAAAGCTTTAAAGTTATAGCGTTGTTTGAAGGTCGTTACGGGGTTGTGGGTTCGGTAAGGATGCGCGTGCGACCCTCACATGGTACGGGACAGTAACGCGTGTCTTGCACGTGCTGTGTCCACCTGTCGCTTCGGCGGCGTGGGCACAGCACTACGCTTTGGGCGAACAAATTAAAAAACAGAAACATGTTTTATAGCAATCGATAGATCGTTTATTACTTACTATCCGTTCAATTTTTCCGGTAAAATAGTTTTTTTTTTTCTAACATACGAGTATGTTCTTAGTTTTAGAAAATAAAAAAAAAACTGATGGTACCCAATACGAATTTAGGTACTGAATATCTGGCAATGGGATCAAAAAATAAAACATCCGAACTATATTGCAAATGTCAGAAAAGTGGTCTTTCAGTTTATTTTCTTTAAAAAGTACCTACATACTTCGTTTTCATGCGAAAACTTTGTGTTAACGAATTTCGATCAAAGTGGTAGACCACTTTTCCCTGATTGCGTCAGAAGGTGGGTATTTGGCTGATTACTCAATGACTCTTAATAGGTAGCAAATTGATGGTCAGCAGAAACAAATGACGCTCTTTTGCTTTGAAATAAATTCAAACCAGGAGGTTTTTACCACTTCACTTGCATTATAAATCCCTCATCGATTTCAAGTACTTACCTATTATTTATTCACTAAACCAGGTAAACATTTAACCACAATTGCTTAGCAAAATTCCCCTGACGAAATAAATTAAATCACTTCTTAATATGCGTAAGAAAACTAATTTTTAATAGCTAGATCAACAACTTCAATGCACCTAACTACTTGATGCAAAAAACTCGAAGACGGTGCACGTCCCAGCAATCGCATCCAAGACCTCACGTTCAGCAGTCATGTTGCGGCCACTTCAGCAATGAGGCAGGCAATCAAATGGTATGATGGATGACATGCCAAATATTCTCTCCCTCGCAAAATATTTTTGTCGAAAAGGTAGTCGATAATTAAACCGTTATCTCCTACACTGATACCTAATCTGTAGTGTGGAAAGTGAATGAAAATGTAGGTAGGTTCAGGTATCAATTATTTTAATATCAAGCTCTGCGTGAAAGCACACGATCGTTATTCTGCAGTCGAAAATAAACTCCACGTCATAAAAACATTGAGAATTTTCTATAAATTAGTTTGGTTTTATAAAAGTGTATTTGCTTCCCTCCCAAAAAATATCAAGGAAAATCCTAACTCACTTTGACAGACGAAAAATAATTCTACAGTGCCTAGACTACCCACTAGTAGCGTAATAGCGTTGGAAGCTTGCGTACAGCCACTTTTAGCTGCCTAATTAGTTTTTCCATGAATCCTTAGAACCTTGCTTCCTAGACAAGATGTCTAACTCTAAAAGCTGCAAAAATGCCTATGCTTAAGTTTTCTCGAAAAGGAACGACAAACTATTGGCAAGAACAGGATACCACTCCCGAGTTCATCACATTACACAATGTACCTAAGAGAAAAACGTCTCCTTTTCCTCAATTATTTTATGTATACGCCATCGAACACACGTATTTAGAAACAAAACAGTGGCAAAGACAATCAATTTCTATTTATAGTTAACTGGAGTAGTGGTAATTGACAGTTGTGACGTCAGCGCAACATCAGCGCCACGTAGAAGTCACTTCTCACTCGTTATGCTAAGTTAAGTTATAGATCACTGGGACACTTTTATCGGCAGATTTATCTATACTAATATTATTATAACGAGTTTTATACAGGGTGTAGCAAGACCCTTCGCGAAGCCGTCAACCAAGCATTCTGTACATCAAACGAAGTAACTTTACGCAAAAATTATTGCTGGGAAACGACTTGGTTTTTTTTTTTGGGGTTAAAAACCACGTTTTACGGTAGGACTCAATGTTACGCACTCAAAACATTGTGCTGATGGATGCATAGAATACTCGTAGTACACGGGTCGTGGAGGTGTTTAAAGTAAAAATCTTACATTAAAAACATGTACTTCGTTACGAAAAAACTTGTGAAAAAGTTGGAACTTTGACCCCGAATATCTCCGTAATTGATTCCGCGCGATGTTGAGTACTTAATAACTAGTTATGAATAATAAAAATGTACCATTTTAAAGGTTTAACTGTTAACTTTAAATTGATACCAAAATTCATTCATTCAAATCGCGCCATTATTTAAGAATTACGTGAAGAAGAAAGGAAAAAGATATGTTTCAATTGTTTGATACGCCACGAGTTGCGCACTGTTTGCGGATTTTTTTTATCAGTCGGCTTTCACACGTTGACCGGTACACATCTGCGCTACTTTTGATCCTTGAACTTGGACGACAATGGATACTACACCTACAGAAGCAGCACAAATCGTCGCCCTATTGCAAGAAGGACTCAGCCAGCGGGCTGTCGCACGTCAGCTCCACATAAGCCAGTCCTGTGTTTCGAAAGTTTATAAACGCTTTCGGGAGACTGGTGGCTTTATCCCGAGACCAAGATCTGGACGGCGCCGGCGCCGGTGCACTTCGGAGAGGGATGACCGATTTATCGTGTCAACCTCTCTCCGAAATCGACATTTGACTGGTGTCGACGTCCAACAGGAGCTCCGAAATGTTCGTGGGGTAGTTGCCAGCGAGTGGACAGTTCGTCGAAGACTTAAGCAGGCTAATTTGACTCCAAAAAGGCCTGCTACGGGCTCGAAACTGACGGCAGGTCACCGACAAGCACGCTTTCAATTTGCTCGCTCCCATCTTGATTGGGAGGTTGAGCATTGGAGACGAGTCCTGTTCTCCGACGAGTGCAGAATGTGTTTGCACGGCAGCGACCGAAGGGGTCGGGTCCTCAGGCGGCCTGGGGAGCGATTTGCGCAGTGCTGTTTCGCTGAGACAGTGACTTATGGGGGCGTTCTTGTATGATGTGGGCCGTTCTTTCCTTCGACGGTAAAACGGAGCTTGTTTTCGTGCCTGGCGGGGGACGAGGAGGCGGTCTAACTTCAGACCGCTACATTTCCGATATTCTGCTGGAACATGTCGTTCCTTATGCGGGATTTATCGGGGATGACTTTCTCCTTATGCACGATAACGCTCGTTGTCACACTTCCCGTGTCACAACTGAATACCTCGAAGAAGTCGGTATCGCCACATTGGACTAGCCAGCGCTCAGCCCGGACTTGAATCCCATTGAGTACGTGTGGGATTAACTGAAGAGGAGGGTTCGTTCCAGAAATCCTGCTCCTTCAAGTGTGAATGAGCTGAAATCGGCTTTGATAGAGGAGTGGGAAGGTATCCCGCAAAAATCGATTCAAAAGCTGATTAGGTCAATGAAGTACCGTCTTCGTGCAATTATTAGGGCAAGGGGAAGGAACACAAAATATTGAAACTTAATTTTAAGGCCAAATATTTTTTTTATGAATTAATTTTTGTTGTTTTCTTCATTTATCGTTTTTCCATTATACTTCTGTTTTCCTAACTCCTTCACTCAATCCGGGATAGCTCCTTAAATACTGGTGTGATTTAAATTAATTTGATATCAATTTAAAGTTTCAGTTTTACCTTTAAAATGATACCATTTTTATTATTCATAACTTCCCATAGGTTCATAGGATATAATAGGATAGGATAGGATTCATAGGTTCCCAGGTATGATCTAGAACAAAAAAAAATATCGCAATGACGGGGAGAACAATTGGCTTTCGGCTTCGTTGAGGGTCTTTTTACACTCTTTATAGTATTACTAATATTATAAAGAGGTAAAATTTGTTTGTAAGTTTGTATGTAGGGGCTGGGGGTAATCTCTGGATCTACTGAACCGATTTTGAAAATTCTTTCACTAATAGGAAGCTGCATTATCCCCGAGTGCTTTATGCGATATATTTACAACGAACCCGTGGAATAATTTCCGACCAAAACGCGAGCTAGTGTGAAATAAATAAATAATTGAATGTTCTATAACAACTTTGTTATTGCGCTTGTACCTACAAATGCATATTGGGTTACTATCCGTTCGGATTTGTCCAGAAATTACCGCTTTTTGGACCCTCGTTCAGACTTTGTCTGACCTTGTCATTTTTTAACTTTTCGAATAAAGGAGGATTATTAGAAAAAAGGTAAATTAAAATATCCGGACTTTTTTGAAATTAGAAGAAGGTAACCCTACTTCCACGCACAGGCCTTCGCCTCAATCGGGCCGCTAGTCGCTCTAGGAGTAAACAAATACTTAGTAGCAAGTTAGTTGATAGTGTTCAATAATTGTGTTAATTACATACATACTTAGTCAAGATTCCCGTTTGAAATTCTATCATGCATAAGAGCCTACGCTCTACTTCCCCATAGAATGCACAAAAGCAGATTTCTCTTTCTAATTAACTTGTCTTATGGTTGGTATACTTAGTTTTCACAGTACACTTACGTGAACGGCCATAATTTACATATTTATCACATAGCCGTCTAAAGGCGGATCGGATATCCGAAGACCGAACTCAGAGTCACTCTCTACAACGGGACGCTCATTTGAATTTCCCAGATATTCGAAACATAACCGCCATTACCATACAATAAGCCACACAGATAACAATCTCAAACATGCTGTTATGAAATTTTATTTATTAATAGTCTGCCCACTGCTGGACTAAGTGACTTCCGTGTATTGATTCAGAATTTATTCAAACATGACAAAATTACATTCAGTCATGCCATGAATGATGCATTCGGGATTAGTGGTATTGCATTTCTTAATCAGAAATGCGGTTCTGAAATGTAAAGTATGAATGTGGAATTGTGGGTGGCTATAAGAACAGAGGCAAATGAAAGAGAGAACGAATTTTGTCAAAGTGTGTAAGAAGATATAACAAGGAAGGAAATGAACACGGTTGACAGCTGAAAGAGATGCATGGAAGAATCAGACATTTTTGCGTTGACCCTAAATTGGTGAGCGCGGATGATTCTAAAAACAGTTTCAAATAAACACAATCAATCAGCCACAGCAATAGGCGTTTCTTCATACCATGACTGAATACGCAGTGAACCAATACAGATACTTTTCATAATATACCAATAGACAGAATACCGTGCGTTTTTGCAAGAATTTCTAAATCTTCATGTTTTACAGAATCAGATGAAATGCAATTCAGAATTGAAAGACTATAGAACTGAGGAGAACAGGCTGTTTTGCATGTACGTGATAAATTAGCATGGGGTTGTTCATTAGGTTACGTGTGGTCCTGCTAACAATAGCCTTCCCATTGATTCTTCAAGGTGGTACAGAGCCTGTGTCATGAAGAATGTGATGGCTACATTCACTTGTGTTTCAAAGGCTATGAAGGCTGTTTGTTTTTTTTTTGGGGAACTCCAAGATTTAGTTGAGCATAATTCCGATTTAATCTCACAATTTTATAACTCCTATTATCTAAAAAAAATGTGAACCATTCTGCCAAAATGATAAGGTTTCTGTAAAGTCTTTGAAGCCGACTTGAAAACCAGGATTGTCAAAATGAAATACACAATATCCTTCTTCTACATTTAACATATTAGTTCATTGGGTGACTCATGTCCAGCAGGTAGCAAACTTGTTATGTAGAAGGCCGATACATCAATTATTTCTTGATTAATTGGCCTTACATAAATGGTATCATTTGACTGTGAGGTACAAAAACTGGGGCGACATAACCCAATCCTCATAGACTTAATTGTTGTTATTTCTGACACCTACCTACAGTGACTACAGTGCTATTTTAGCGAGTAAATTAAAAGGCACGCGATCATTTCCGTGTAGGTGTACTTGCGGCCAAAATAAAAAAAGGATTGTCCTTTTCGCGAATTGTGGCGGTTTAGCTGTCAAACCAACATTTTCTTGTTCGAATGCATGATTCCATTGTATCTATTTTTTAGATTAGTTTCGCGGCAGAAGGTGAATCGATAGTGCGCTAAAAATAGATCGATGGAAACAACAATTTGAAGAGGTTTGCTTATATTCCGTTCTAGTGCATCAGTATCAAAATCATCATTCCAGCCACGTCACACATTTTCCGCGTTATCGAGCGTCTCTCGTCCATTTTTAGGGTTCCGTACCTCAATCGGCTAAACGGAACCCTTATACGATAACTTTGTTGTCCGTCTGTCTGTCTATCAAGACCCTTTTTCTCAGGAATGCGTGGCGCTATCAAGCTGAAATTAATACCAAATACTAAGGTCTGCTACCCCTTGAAGCACTGAATGAACGCGATCAAAAGATATGATTGTTTATATCGCATATTATGCGACTTCACAAGGGAATCAAAACCTATAGGGTACTTCCTTTTAACCTAGAATCATGAAATTTGGCAAAAAACAAGGCCATAAGGCACAAATAAAGGAAAATATCCAAAAAGTTAAAAAAAGTTGAAAATTAAAGGGTATGTAATTAAGTTTTTTTTTTTTTAGATCATGGTACGGAACCCTTCGTGCGCGACTCCGACTCGCACTTGGCCGGTTTTTTTCTTACGGCTTCGAAAATGCCGTGAATGTTTAACTTTTGGACGTCCGTCCCAGGTATGAGGTCTCATTAACCTGATCAAATACAACTGCTATCTAAATCGTAGACACGTTTCAAATGTAACTTATTAATTTGTTTGAAGGGGGTGGGAACACACAATGTTATCAGTTTGCTATAGTTTAGACTTAGAGGGTACTATTTATTCTCAAACAAGTTTCTAAGAGGCAGGTCACCGACTTGACCGCTGATACGTTATTATTGATATAAATTAAACGATGCACCTAATATTGATAGTATTGTACCATATCACTAATTAAATACTATACGCTTCAATCAGAAGATCAATCAATGAACTTTGCGTTTAATTTAATCTTTTGTTCAAAACATGTGCTTTTTAAAATTATTTATGAATTAAAGCACCGGTGCACCGACTACACATCTGACTAAGCTAGGAAGATTTTTCGACGATATTGGATAAGTTCACCCAATCCTATCAATTTAGACCTCAATAGCTCCAATGACGAAAATCCGGTTTAGTCCCATCTCGGCACCTTCCCACCTCGGCACCTATGAATTTCGGCACCCTGTCAAAAATCATAGCACTGATTCAGCAGCTATGACACACTAAATACACCGCCGGCTTATCACAAACCCCAAAACAAATAGTAAAAGAGTCAATACAACAAAATAGGTTACTTTATACTCACGACAGTACAAACAGTCATAATTATCTACACGATGATGCATCACTTGAGCAACTCGCTTCGCGTGAAGCTAGACTTCTGTGTCGCACGGCGGGTATAGAGTCCATTGTGTCTTGTGTGCTAGATCTAGGCCACTTATCCGTACGTTATAATTAGTGGAGCTAGCGGCGTCTTCCTAACTGCCAGTTATGTATCTACTGTCGGCAATAGAATGAGGTGGAGAGGCAAGAATAATCATCTTTCCAATCAATAAACGAGGATCATCAAAATTGTAGCCCAGCTCTCGAGTTGTAAAGGGATAGATTGTGTGAAAGATGGTGAGGTTGGGAAAGAAGAAAGCTATGAGATGACGGTAAAGAGATACATGTAAGAAAATGAAATATCCAGGTCCGGCCCCTAATAATTTGGCATAGGTAAGGATGGTGAAAATGATGTCAAAAAGACTTGACTACTCAACACACGCGCAACATTGCAGAAAGCAAATTATCCTTGAACATTTGTGTTTACATCTCAGCGGCACCAGTTGCAAGTTAAGTGGCTGTAAACTTATCCCTTTTGTCGACAGTACCTGCAAGTATTAGTGTTAAATAAATTTGGATAAGTACGTGACGTGATAATTATGACGCTTTGACAGCCGGCGGATGTGCGACTAGTGTCGGTTAGGATGCCTACGTGTTAATAGAAGAAATACACTTAATTTTGGATGTGTTTGAGTTCTTAGTAATCCGTTAGAAATTTTGATTTTTTAAATTGTCGCTTGCTCTACATTTAACGTTAAGCCATCTCGAGATGTTCAGCAAATATCTTTGATCATATTACTTGATTTCAATCTATCATCTCTTTGTTCAATTATTTTGAAGTTGCTTGGGTTCCTTGGGTTTGGGTTAATACTTCACTTTGAAGTATCATCTCTGTCAATATCATTCATATGAAATACACACAGATCTGTAATCATTCTCAATAGAGCCAATACCAGCGAAGGTAGTTACACCCAGTAGGTATCGTTATTACACCGGCAACTCATTTCTCTAGATCAACTTTCTCCAGTTATTGTCTATAGCTACCTACTCTATGAGCCATTAACAGATCTACAAATAGGAGGCGGTCCTGCAAAGTAAGGTTAGTTCAGAAGTTCATGGAAAATTCCGACAATTCATTAGTGATGATGGTTCTAATTGAGCTCGTTGAGGAATGGCTTAATTTCTGTTTCGAAGGCTATACCTATCGGTGATCGAAGTTTGCTTGATCTGGCTTAAATTCTTCTTCTCATATCACTAGTATGAGTGATAGCTTCCCTCTTCGATTTTTTGAGTCTTTCCAAGGGATATCGTATTGCCCAGTATCTGGATTGTGGAGATCAGATCGGCAATCGCTGGAAGCCGTATCCAACATATTTGAGAAAAGGCTAGGCAGATAACGATCCGTTTTGGAAGCCAAAGCCACCTTCAATAAAGACGTTAAGAACTAGTAATGGTTTCTCTAGAAGACATTCCTCTCTTTTGATTTACGGTGTACCGGTAAGGCACGAAATAATCCGGAACCAAAGAATTCCTCATTTTCAACGTACAAAAAGCTGCGTTCATCGGTCCGGCGCGCATCAGACGCCTCTTTATATCTGCAAACATTATTCTACGTAGGATCTAAATGTAGTTTATTTACTTTCGAATATTTCTTGCGTATTCGCTACAACTATCCGTACTGCTCTTAGATTCCACAATAAATTCTTCAGTCGTTTGTTGAAACTTCAATTGTTCTTTACTGTAACTTATGTTGCTTTTTCTTGGGACTGATACAAACAGTTCATTTTCGTGTCGATTTATGCGTATCACAACTTCATAACCGATGGATAAACTATATTTTCGAAATGTTTCATGCAATTCATTACGACTAGGCTGGCTCCTCGTTGTACATTCATCACGGCTATAATACTGAAAATAAACAAATTCTCTTTGAGCGGAGTCGCGTCCATCATTTTGGATTACTTGCTTTTGTTATCCACAAAAATTGATGAATTTCTATAGTTCTAAGTTTGTTGCGTCACAAAACTTACTCAGAAACATTGTAGGCTCATTTTGGTGAGTGTGTGATTGACACACAGACTTTTACAGGGTATTTGAGCCCCTAAACCCACCTTAGCTTCTAATTCATCGCAAGCAAGTCGCCGTTCTACGTAATTCACAAAAAATAACATATACCTAGGTAAAGTAAATATTGGCAGGTAAACAACTATTAGATAGGTACTTAGTACTTACAGATACAGAGCTATCACCTAGCCAACCTAGGTAAGTTTATGTTAGATAACCGTGATCGATACATTGCTGTACTGTTTTGGCCAAAGACATACGAAAAGTTCATTTCGTTACCTACCTGACCTACCATAAACAACTCCAAGTTTTTTTAACTAAATTAGACGAAAAGCTATGGATTAGACATAATCGGGACTTTCTTCCTTACATCCTGCGTAAGTAATGAAATCCCTATCTATTTAAGTAAGCACTAGGGTAGCAGCCTCTTCTTATCTATCACACATTGTTTGGTTACTGGCATATTGAATCTTTCCACGATTAGCAAAACGCTCTGTGATAAAGGTCTGGCGCACATTTCTTCATACTGATCTAATTCCGTCTTAATGTAACTGCACGAACACGTATGTAAGTAGGTACTACGTATCGTAACCAATCGATGTTTGAACTGTTTGCAGCTCGAAATACCTTCCACTTGTTCACGGAACCACGAGCGCCCAGCTGTCTTCGTGTCTACGTCATACAATTTCACAACGACGACGCTTTAAATCATATTCAAGGAACCCAAATGTGTATTGTTACTGTATTAATATTAAATGTTTGCCACTCTTGCTTATCCGAATCTTCGTTGGATTTGTTTGTTTTGTAGATTCTTCAGAATCCTTTCTGTTTTCCTCCTTCTATATGAGATTTTCCAGAAATGTTATGTGAACCTTCGATCTAAATAAAAACGGAAGGAAAGCTCTAGTTGCTGTTTTTAGAATTTGTGAATGCTAACGTTAAGTGCTCGCCAGTAATTGTGTTCGCTGCGATAAACCTAAAGCTCTGTCAATAACATTGATACTATCTATATTCGATAACAGGCGTGTTCTATCATTGCAATGTTCAGCCTGGCTCATCATTGCATTGCAATTTTGTTCTTAGTGATGGCACTCTAACTTATGTCTGCCCAGAATTCAGCAATCTACGGTCAGTTTAGCTTTCATCAGTTCTTGTAACATGCAGACAACAGGACACGCAGGATACTATATATATATATTGAACAACATCACATTTAAACTCTTGTGTTCTCTTCATGAGAGGAAGAGACAGAAATTGCACACAATTATGCAAATAAAACACATTATGTAAATTCGTCTCCATTATATATGCTACAAGAATAAATTATTCTAACCCAAAACTCCCAAAAGTCTAGACTGCATTGACTCAATTCTGCATTGTCAATTGTTTTCTCCGTTTTATGCAAAATTGCAGTTAAGAGCCCTGCCTACCAGAATGAGTCAACTTAGTGAGTTGAGCACAAGAGTTGGTCTGAGATGATTCAGTCAGGAAGTGACTCAGTATAATATATGTTTCGTTGTGAAAACCTACAGTTTAATTTACTGAAGAGGCCTATGATGGCCTCATGCAACTGAGTAACAATTTTGTTTCTTTAATCTTTCCCCAACAAGAATTATTTGATTTTCTTTTATTTCCTTACACTTTGTCTAGCATAGTTCTAACCCCCTTGTTTTGTCAACAGCTTTGGATAAGCTTCAACTATTCCTCATTTCTGTCTTAGCAACAATTATGCCATTAATGGCATAATTCGTTTTAGTGGTACAGACAAGACTTCTATTGTTTCAAATGCCTCTTCTATAATTTCAATTTGGTCTGAGAGTCACACAGGGCTTTATTGAGCTTACACAGTTGCCAATAGTAACACCAGACCTTATAGTGCGTACCTAGCAAGAGGAATGTTTTATTAGCGACAGCCATGATGGAAAAGTCAAGAATGTTTTCGACTGAACAACTGAAAAAGTTGTGTCAATACTTATTGAAAAACTGTGTGAAGGATGATATGGCTAAAAAGGAGGTGACTGCACCTCTGGTGGTGGCTGAGATGAAAAGTATTAGAGAAACAAATAAGAAGAAGACACGCTGCGCCGATCCTTAATAAATTGGGATAAGGGCAGGAGATTGATGATAATGATGAATACTGTTGAAAGCCGTAGTAGAAATACGAAATGATTATTAGTTCGATGATCTCTTCAAAGTGAAGCACCTAATCGAGACAGACTTCAATTGATTGATCGCCTACTCTCTTACGCCTACTAAAAGCCACAACATCCGGGAAATAACTCATAACAATGAATGAAAATAATTTCGCAACTTTAGTTTTATCGATGAATAATGGCAAAGTATCGAGAACTTGTTATTTGTAACTTTATAAGTTGATTCACCGGATACGATTAGAGGCTGACTAGCTTTCAAAATATTTTGTCGTGGAAAATGTTTATTTTTTAACTGTGAGGATTTCATGTGTAAATATAACCCATCATCAACATTTTGTGGTTAACGTTTAATTACCTTATACTCCTAATTAATTTAAAGTACTGCAGCGGCCAGCAACAGAGGCATTGATAGACTTGGACGAACGTGTAAATGTGGGCCGAGGCGAAGCCGAGGCACACATACGTAAGTCCATCCATGCCTAGTTGTGGCCAAGGCTTGTATAGTAGTTTTCTCAAATAATGCGAGGAAATTAAAACTCACGCGTTGAAGAGTTCATTTGTTTTTTTTTCAATAAACTGCTTTCTGTTTGCAAGCCAATTCGAAATTTAAATAAAACCTTTGATAAGTTATCTCTTAGGTTGCCATGTTTCAGAGTAAGAGATCGTTCCATTTTTAAAAACACGGTTAAGGTAATGTAATTTATTTGGCCGGTAAACATGACAGATATGGATTTTCAAACAAATTTTGCCGGCCGCTGGTCGCATGTAACTGGCCAGTACGTAGTATCTCGAAGAAGGTTATCAAAATAATGCTCAAACCAAGCATTTTTGAGAAAATTATAATCTATACATATAATAAAACAGTAAAAAAACTGTGTCTGTACATTGAATATATTTAAAAAAAAATTAGTGAGGGGGGTTTGGAAACAGTAATAGAGCACGAATCCAAAATAAAAATTCTGTCTGTTTGTCTGTATGTCTGTTTGTTTGTACACGCTAATCTTCGGAACTACTCGACGGATTTAAATGATTTTTTTTTTGTTGTAAAGGTATTAAATCTGGGCAACATATAGGCTATAATTTATCTTAGAAACTTGAACATCTGATGCAGCACCGCAACAGACCAGCTAAACTATAAGAGATACAAAAACGGTACCATAGCAAAAATTGTTCCACGTGATGAGCATTTTCTGCTAAGAGAATAAATTTGAAGATCTGGAACACCTGAAGTGGAACTCCAAGAGCCCAGCTACACTATAACATATATAGGAATGACGTCTTAGCAAGAGTTGTTCAGCCTGATGAGCACTCTCTGTTGTCGTATAAAATTTGAAGACCTGGAACAGCTGATGTGGAACTCCAAGAGCCCAGCTACACTATAACATATATAGGAATGACGTCTTAGCAAGAGTTGTTCAGCCCGATGAGCACTCTCTGTTGACGTATAAAAAATGAAGATCTGACACACGCGTTGTGGAATATAATATAAAAAAAAATAAAAAAAATTGAAGACCTGGAACACCTGATATGGAAATCAAAGCTATCACTAATTTCACTGTATAATTATAAAATAACATAAGCTGGGAGTACCTCCACGCGGTGAAGGCGGTAACAGTTTATTTTATCAAATAAATAAGCCTAAATAGGCTTATGTTATTTGAGTGTTTAATTTCCTTTTTCATTTATTTTCGTGACACGGTAGACTACCCGGTTACGCAAGGGAGCAGTCATTTAGATTTTAATTGATCAGTTATCTTCAGAATTAAACTATAACTATGTCTAGAAAGAGGTCAAATCTTTCCCAACGTTCCAAAGGAGCTAAAAGATTGAGGATCATAAGATCCCAAGAATCTACCGAAGAGCGTCAGGAGAGACTTGATGCTGTTCGAGAACATCAGACTGCAACTCGCTCCGTAGAAACCTCTTCGGATCGCGAAGAACACTGGAACACCTGATATGGAAATCAAAGCTGCATCAGATGTTCAAGTTTCCAAGATAAATTATAGCCTATATGTTGCCCAGATTTAATACCTTTACAACAAAAAGACCCTTCACGAAGCGGTCAACCAAGCATTCTGTACATCAAACTAAGTCTTTACGCAGAGAGTGCTCATCAGGCTGAACAACTCTTGCTAAGACGGGTCAACCAAGCATTCTGTACATCAAACTAAGTCTTTACGCAGAGAGTGCTCATCAGGCTGAACAACTCTTGCTAAGACGTCATTCCTATATATGTTATAGTGTAGCTGGGCTCTTGGAGTTCCACTTCAGGTGTTCCAGATCTTCAAATTTATTCTCTTAGCAGAAAATGCTCATCACGTGGAACAATTTTTGCTATGATACCATTTTTGTATCTCTTATAGTTTAGCTGGTCTGTTGCGGTGCTGCATCAGATGTTCAGCGAGGAAACTCGGTATGTAATGGGAGGTAGCCCATCCACGGGCCAACCTAGGCAAACGCTTAACATAGCGGACAGTCGCGCATCATGTTCCGCACTTATCTCTAGAGACCTAGAAGCAGATGCGTAGATACGCTGAGAACTAATGCGCAATTATCTATCCGTGAACGTCTGCGACTCACGAGACAATGCATGATTTCTTCACTGGTCTCTAGAGACCTGGATGGAAATGCGTAAATACGCTGAGAACGCAGGTGTGCTTCGCGATCCGAAGAGGTTTCTACGGAGCGAGTTGCAGTCTGATGTTCTCGAACAGCATCAAGTCTCTCTTGACGCTCCTCGGTAGATTCTTGGGAATCTTATGATCCTCAATCTTTTAGCTCCTTTGGAACGTTGCGAAAGATTTGACCTCTTTCTAGGCATAGTTATAGTTTAAATTTGAAGATACCTGATCAATTAAAATCTAAGTGACTGCTCCCCTGCGTTACCGGGTAGGCTACCGTGTCACGACGATAAATGGAAAAGCAAATTAAACACTCAAATAACACAAGCCCGAAGGCATATTTATTTGACAGAATAACGGGAAGAAAAGGTATTTGTTGTGTAGGTATTAAGTCTGGGCAACATATAGGCTATAATTTATTTTGGAAATTGGAACACCTGATGCAGAACCGCATCAGAACAGCTAAAGTATAAGAGATATAAAAATGGTGTCATAGCAAAAATTATTCCACGTGAAGAGCATTTTCTGCTGTGAGAATAAATTTGGAGATCTGGAACCCTGTTGTGAATCTCCAAAGCCCAGCGACACTATAACATATTAAGGAATGACGTCTTAGCAAAAGTTGTTTAGTCTGATGGGCATTTCCTGTGGACTTACGAAAATGAAAGATCTGGAACGTCTTCAATCGCCTCGCTCATCCAGTTGTTTTCCCGTCCCCGGGCCTCAGAATTCTACATCAAACGTTTCAGATCTTCGATTTTCTTGACGACCCCGTTGTCGCTGGCAAAAGCAACAGGATCCGCGTACGAAGTCGCGGGCAGAAGCTAGTTAATAATATGTATTGTTAGGAAGTTCATCTCTCCAGAGCCCTGGGGCCTTAGTCTACTATTGCAATAGTGTCAGAATGGTCTATAATTGATTTAATAAGGCCCCTAGCCCACGGCGTATTGAAGCGCGTTCGAAACTCGTTTGACGTGCGTACAAAGGGTAATTCGTCTGCGCGGGGCCTTATTAAATCAATGATAGACCATCCTGACACTATTGCAATAGCAGACTAAGGCCCCTGACCACCGGTAGCTCGGACCCTGTTTCCGATGCCGGTGGGCTACTACTTTCTATATTTTTAAATGTTTTTTTTTTATAAAATCTTTGTTACTAAAAATATTTAATTATGTAAATAATATGTAAAGAAATAATTAATAATAATAATATTTCCTCCCCCCACGGATAAACATCCATTGCTCTTGATTTTTGTGGTTTAAACAAGGAAAGTGCGTAACGGACTATGAAATCACGCGTTACGTTTATCAATTTTACTAGGACATGTTTTAAGGAAAACCACTCGTATAATATATTGGTATTATTGAAATTAAGTAAATAAAAGCTATCCTTGCCAGCGATAACTATTTCTTCCTTCACTTATTTAATTATAAAAATATAATTTTCCGCAAAATTTCAAGTATAAGTTTACCAGCGTTCCTCTCGGTCTACGGTACCGAAAAATTAACCAGGGGTATTTTGTCATCTTCACTGGTTGATTTTGAGTTGCTGTATTTGACCCCTGCGTTGAACGCTTGGAAAATGGCTTGTCCTAATACGGATTTGCCCGACAACCTGTCCTGCCAGAGACAGTGGGACGTACCGCTCTGCAGTATTATACAGAATACCCTTTTAAATACGTCTATCAATACTGTGGAACGTGCCCGTCTGCTGGCCGTGGGAGAATGGGAGTCGGGGTTGTGGCTTCAAGAACTTCCGTCACTATGATGGACTGTTGCTCCGCATCGGTGTCACTGCGGTGAAGCTGTTGACAGCCTCGGACACCATGGCCTGTCCTGCTACAGGAGCGCAGGTTGCACGGCACGCCAGCATTAACGACATTATTCGTCGAGCCCTTGCCAGCGCCGGCGTACCATAGGTATTAGAACCAAACGGCTTCGTGCGGGACTATGGGAAGAGACCAGACGGCATGACGTTGGTGCCTTGGAAGGTGGGTAGGCCTTTGGTGTGGGACGCAACCTGTGTCGACACCCTTGCGCCATCTCATGTTGCAAGCACGGCGGGCTGTGCGGGCGCTGCTGCTGCAGCTGCTGAAATCCTCAAGCTGCGCAAATACTGTAACCTAACCTAACTACAGTTTTGAGCCGTTTGGGGTCGAAACGCTCGTGCGTCATGGCGCTGGAGTGCGCGTCTCCTTTTTACGGAAATATCTCGCCGACTGGTCGACATTTCGCGTGACCAGAGGGCTGGCTCTTTCTTTGGTCAAAGAATTAGCATTGCCATTCAACGTGGCAATGCTGCCAGTCTTCTGGGCACGTTTCCAGATGACATCGATGGGGAGGAGTAGTTTGACGCCTAAGTGTCCTATTGTTGTCTTTGCATATTTGTAGGAACTTACTTTTAGTCTTCTTTTTAGCATTATTTTTGTTCTATTTGTAGTCTGTATATAATGTACATAGTAGATATATTATTCTATAATAAAACTTTTCTTACATTAATTATTATTAGCAAAATCACTCTATAAAGGGTGTAAAAACACCCTTAACGAAGCCAAGAGGCACATTTCCTTCCCGTTATTACATTTTTTTTTGTTCTGGACCATCATTTTCTGGGAAACTTCATTTACTGAGATATTGAAGGTAGGAACAATCCAACATTTTCACATATTTAAAAAAAATACACGTTTTATATCATACCGACCCCGACCCGCCCCGGCTTCGCACGGGTGCAATGTAGATACATATATACATACATATAAACCTTCCTCTTGAATCACTCTATCTATTGCTGAAGCATTAAAATCCGTTGCGTAGTTTAAAAGATCTAAGCGTACAGACAGCGGGAGCGACTTTGTTTTATACTATGTAAAGATAACTTTACTTTAAATAGTTCCATGACCCCTGTACTATTAATTGCATCCACTAGCACAATGTTTTGAGTGCGTTACATTGAGCGCAACCGTAAACTTTAGATTTTTCACACCAAAAAAGTCGTATCCCAGCGATAATTTTTGCGCAGTGTCCCATAGTTTGATGTACAGATTCGTAAAGAGTCCGTTAACACTCACCTGTATGTTCCCACCGGTATCACCTGTATGTTCCCACCTGTATGTTCCCACCTGTATGTTCCCACCTGTATGTTCCCACCTGTATGTTCCCACCTGTATGTTCCCACCTGTATCACCTGTATCACCTGTATGTTCCCACCTGTATCACCTGTATGTTCCCACCTGTATCACCTGTATGTTCCCACCTGTATCACCTGTTGTTCCCACTGTTGGGTCATAGGCATCCTATCTGCGGGACGCAGCTCCTTGCTTTGTGGTAAAAAAATGCATGTGCATTTCGCATCTTACCACCTTTAAAACATGGGTGCTGTGTAATTTACCTTTATTTCACTAATACTATACGGGGTCTCTGGGTGATTTTAGGACCAAATAACGCTTACCCAAATCACTCGTTAACGCTCTTCCGGAAAACTCTTTCCCGAAACTACGGTAAAGAAAAATTATAATATAATTATAATAATTTTCATCCACTGACAAGTTTGTCATACCGAAATAGGAGCTCCTACAAAGGTATGTACGTGGTTTCTGCTACTCAAAACATCCAAGGCCTGCCCCCATATATTTCTTTGTCAAACTTGATGGCCCTTCAGGCTATTAACAGCCGAACAAATATCACTGAAGGACGGTCGTTTGTTCTATAGATTTACAGTTTATCCACAAACCTGGACGGCCAAACTTCGGTAATAATTTGGAAGAATTACTGGTTGCGTTTAGAGCTTCTGGTTTTGAAAAAGTGAGTTTATTAGATTTTTTCCCGACGGAAGAGCGTAGAGCGTTTATTAAGCCAAAATCAGACGTTCCACTCCAGTGCTCCAGTTCATTATTTAAAGATTTCTCCTTCACTTTTTATTCATTTTATTAACCGACTTCAAAAACGGAGGTTATATGTTCGTGTGTATGTATTTTTTTTAAAATGTATTTTACCTGATTTCTCCCCCATTTGTGGACCGATTCTCAAAATTCTTTTTTTATTTGAAAGATTTTACTTCTGAGATGGTCCCATTTAAATATGGTGAAGATCTGATGCTGATCTTCGGAGATATACTATGGAACTCTTCAAAAATACACGGCAAATCTGTCGTGATTGCTGCAATCGCTTGGATGTTTATTTTTTATACAACATCATGACGTAACATCACGCCTATATGCTCTGAGGAGGTACGCAGATGTGTACAATACACCCAGATTTCCATTTATTGGGGATAAGCATGGGCTTTTGGGCTTACATACATGTCAGGTAATGGTACCATGACATGTATAGTTCATCATCTGCATCATTTTCCCATCTATTTTGTGGTCGGCTTCCAGTCTTACCGGATGCAGCTGAATACCTACCAGTATTTCATACGCAACACAATAGCCACGACATAAATACTAGTAAAAAATATTTTCTAAAGCTGTTGAGACATTTGCTTAAGGTCATCATCATCTCAGGACGCTGAGCTGATGAAGGAAGGTACAACTCTTTAACGGTTAGGAGTTAGGTGGTTTCTTGGTCTAGATTAATGTATAGATAATGCGATTTGACAATATAGGTAGTTGATTTCTCTAGAGACAACATGAGTGTGTGCTTGAAACTAGAAGTATTAATCATTTTAGCCGACTTTAAGAAAAGAACTGTTGTCATTTAGAGGCGTATTTAATAATGTAAAATAAATTCATGGCGAACAACTAAAAAATGGAAAATTAAAATCTTTTTTGCAAAAAATAAAACCGACTTAAAATAAAACACAATAAAAAAATAAACCAAAACACAAAAAAAGTGAAAAATAACTTTAGCTTCAGAAACCGGTGACAAAAACACCAAATCAATCGAACTAAGGTCAGAAGTCGGTGACAAAAACGCAAAATCAATCAAAGGTCACCACAATAAAAAAAAAACAAAAATAACAATTTTTGTTTTTGTTTTTTTTTTCAAGTCGGTTTTATTTTTGTTCAGACGTTTCACTTCGAGCGAAATATAAACTGGTCTAAACTTTCACTTATTTCTCGAGTGGCTAAAAATTGGCTCTGGCCAGTTGAAAATCAGACTAAAGACTAGAGCTACGTCATCCAGATTTTACATAAACCGCTACATACGCAGTAACACGCATTTGCGATAGCTTCGGTGGATGAACTACACAAGTGTCGCTGCTATGACGACATATTTCATGTTATATTACGGCTGTCTGCCGAGCGGGTTTCCCCCGAAAGATCAGTACCTAAGTGATACATCACAGGACTTTCCTAGTCATGTTACACAGTCATTGAGAAACGAAGTAACTGAAAATAATGGGACGATCAGGATCGTTGCTTACGGAATACTGACTGTTATTGGCTAAATCATTTACTGTATAGGATCAGTCGAGTTGGTACGGACGAATTTCGAACTGGACAAACAGCAGACATTGGACATTGACTACAACTGCTGCACAAGTCACTCTGTTTGATTAGGAATAAAAGAGATTAGCTGATCTCGTTGACACATTTTCCTAAAATCAGCTGGTTCATTTCAAAAGATCCGTACTACCCAATAGCAGCACTTGTAAACAGAATGATTGGTTTCAGATAGACGTAGGCTATCTATAGGAGCCGAGCATTAGTCGGTGGTCGTCGCGAGGTCGTTGGCACATTTTTGCGGCATTCGGAGTTTTCCGCACATCAGTCCGGTAAAGCCCTGTTAGAAGAAAAGAGTGGAACATGGACATGTCAGCTTCGTTATCAGGAATAAGGAAACTGTAATAAAGTACAGGTGTTACGCATACCTATCTACTACCCACTGGTTTAGTCGGTGAGAATTTTGTTTATTTGAACGACTACGAAGTTGGAACCACCTTTTATTATGTACCTTTCTGTCACTTTAGCCATGTTGCCAAAGTTTAGTTAGTTTTGTGGGTAGTCGATCTTTTCCTCCGTCATCGTGCATCATCACTCTCTTGTCCTTTTCCTAACGTATGGACGACGCTACCTGTCTTCTTCTTTTATCTTAACTCAATATGGCGATCGGAGTTGTCACCCTTCCCTTTAGCAGTATTGTTCACACTGTCGTTACTCCCTTCTATCTAAATTCAGTTAGCTATTCAGACTGCGAATTAAACAAACAGTTTTCCCAGTTTCATCCGGTTTCCACAAACAATACCTACATAAGTAGGTAACTCAGATAACTCCGAAAGTGCGTTTTACTAGCGGTGGCCTGTTACGTTATCAGCGTAAGCCGAGAAGCGCCACTGGCAGGAAGATTAACTAATTAACTCGTCAAACAATCGACATTTTATCAAATTAGTGACGTCATCATCAGCCATTTTTGGCACGCAGTTACCGCGGCCAGTGACGCCCCCGTATCGATTGAAGCTCTTAGTAAATTAGTGATGTGTGCAAACATCGAGCACTCGATGAAATTGGATTGACATCTGTCATTAACCGTGTTATTTCCAGTATTTGTTACTATGATATGGTGTGTTATCTTTTACTAAATTGACTACCTTTTTTTTAATAAAAAAAAACCGCTTATTTTTTTCTCTAATTCTTAACATTTATCACTGTACTGCATTATGCGCCTCATCTGCTCTCAGAAAAACTGATAAGTGATAATTAAATTACATTAATTCAGCGTTAGCGAGAACAATTGGCGCAATTTATCGATGATGATGAGCGAAACTGCGAACGTAATCGCATACCGACGCCATATATGTGCAACAAACTCATAAAACTGCTTTACGAGACGCACCCGCAACAATAAATAAGTATTTAATAATAGCAACAAATGATACGGCAGATCATAATATAATCATCTTAATTAATGCATCGTTAAAATTTCAAAATGGCGTCAGAAGACATTTAGATTTACGCGGCATTGTACAGATCATACGCATGTTGTACGTCAATAAACAACAGCTTCCCGGTAAAAAGAAGAATTGAAAATGAAAAAAGCTTTATTTGCGTGGTTTAGACGCGAGTTTCCGATTTTAAAATGAGATTTTTCTTTTCTCGGTAATGGAAGATGCCATTGATCTTGGAGATATATGATTGTGTAGATATTAATCGAGTTTGCTGGGGCATTTAATGTCTTACACGTAAGACATATCACCAGGGGAATTGCTAAATAGTTAACACTCAAACTCAATAAATCTTACGCCATTACGCTTCACTTCAACGAGACGGAAATATAGCCGCAGAACTTTAATACGACATTTACGAACCACGGAAGACAATAACTATTCTGAAGAGTAATAAAACTTTCAGCCGCCAGACGCACAAAGTGAGACACTTCAAATTAACGTGGAAATGGCCAGTATATCTTAGGATTTAATGGTGGCGCCACTTGCAACGCCAAATCTGTCAATTGTTCCTTGTCCCGCCGTGCGTCGTCGTCCAAAATATGCTGGGTGTTCGGGATAACCTAGTCTTGTTATGAAATCCAAATACTTTCCCACATGAGCGGTTAGACGGGCGGCGCCAGCCCCGCACGTAAATGGTTGCAAACGATATTATGTCTGTACTGTGTAGCTGAACTGCTGTAGACTAAAATAAGAATGTGATCATTACCAGCCGGATCTGTTCTAGCCTCGCTTTCGGTTGTCTTTACCGATAGTCCGATACCGATGCCATGTTGTTTCAATAATTATGAATATTTCTCATTTTTCTACTGTTTCATGAAAGAGCTGCCAAACAAAAGATTTTTTGAAATGATCCGATTAAAAATGTTGACGCTTATGATGTTGATTTTAAACAAACTCGGTTTTTGGTTTATTGATTGCATAATTCAATTTGGCTAGCAGAACATAGGTTAAACGTAGGAGCCTAAACTACACTCTTGTGTTTTTGAGCACTTCATGATAATTATATACCTACAGCATCATATCATAAGTTCATAACTATACTATTATTTTATATAACTTAATCGTTTTGGTATTTTCTTTTATGAAGAAATACTGATATACTTTATCTTCTTTTTTTTTTCAACGAACTGTTAAACTTGAAAAGGTTTCAATGTCACAGCACTTGCAAGAAACTTTCAGCACCAACTTTCAACGTTAACTCAACTTACGAACTATTTTAAATCCCATTACTCTTAACTTCAATACACGCACTAATGAGTTTAGATTAACCATACCCCTATGATCGACTCTTTCTCAGAACATTTTCTTAATAAGGATGAGAAGTCATCAGCTCGCGACTGGCCACTTAACAGGGCAGCGGTCATTACCGGCCATATTAATAGCTGTTTGTATTCACAGACGATAATGAGGAGGGACGATGGGTGACCATTGCACCGTAAACAAAAGAGTCCTTGGCATTTCTGATTACAATTGCGAAATGACATCGAGTACTTATGTCATAAAGAAAAAAACACAACTAGCTGTCACAAGCTTTGGCGGACAGCCTTTTCGAAACTAGGAATTGGAATTGGTCCTGGGTTTGGCGAGAAAATAGTACATTTTGATATAAGTGGGGAAACTTTGTTATTGCATTCGAGCGCGGAATTAACACCCGAGCTGCAGGCGAGGGTGTTATGGAGCCGAGAACTGCAATAACAAATCCCCACGCGTATCAAACGACGTTTTTCAATACACTTTCGAAGAAATAAAATATTAAAACAGAAAGTATTTTTGGCGGAAATTATTATGAAACTATGATTTAATTTGCTTTTTTTCCGCGCCAAGCTTTCGCTGGGCTAAAGAAAAAGCAAAGGTATGATGCCGCTATACAGGCTGATATGAAAAAAGAAAAACAAATATTTTTGCATTTAGAACACAAAGAAATGTTAATTTGTTCATAAAAGTAAATATTTTTTTTTAAATAATCGTGTATATCTATGATATTCTATTTATAAACACAATTTTAATACTAAAAAAATATTTACGCCGTATAGACGCGTAACTCTTTGCCGAGATTAAAAAAAACAATCACCACCGATTAAAGCTATAGTCATTGAACCCATTTGGACTTATCTGTGGAATGTTTTATTTCCGCACGTGTGCGCAAAAATATTAAAATCCACGCGTGTGAAATGCATTGCATGTTGAACCTAATCGTAGTGCGATAAGAACCAGTTTTCGAGAAAGTGTATTGAAAAAATACTATCACAATTCGAAGGTGAAAATTACTTGTAGGCTTCCCGATTCTGCCAAAATTATTTTCAAACTTCCTGAAACAAAACTTTATTTTTCGTTTTTCTCAAACGGCATGAGCAAAATACCATACCATATGTGCCAGTCGGAACTCATTCCGCCAGCATTCAAGTGATAAATAATTAAACATAATCGTGTCAGTGGGCACTGTGCGTTAGTGTGGCGAGTTATGAACTTATGAGAATAGTATGCTTTCCATACAGCCGCTAGCCGTGCGAATTGTATCATCATGTAAATCTATGCTAATAATGTCTTCACTGGGCCCCGCGTGCCTTGCTTCGCCTAGTTTCTTTTTGTAGAGCAAGAAAAATACGTGAAAATGTCGTGATTGTTGCATAGTTTACTCTGTTATAAAAAATATTCCAATTTGTAACGGAAGTATTACCCTCCGCAATCTCGTTATTGCGGGGAGTAGAATATCGATAAGTTCTATTAATGTGCATCAGACATCAAGCTACCCGAAACTGACAAATTTTCCCAATCAACCTTGAACCTAATGCTTTAGCGATAAAGTTGAAAATCTATTAAAGAAATTTGACAGACTGTAGTAGCTTGATGTGCTGGCTTCTGTATTTTCTAAGGTCCAGAATCAGAATATTTCTGATTGTATCTATGTCCTCTACTAAATGGCTTGCCTAGATTTGGAAAAAAGTCGATAGTACATAGGTATTGGATAAGAATACTTGTCAGTTCTTAGTTCCATCCAAACCTTATTGTTTCGCGTAGCAACTCTAGCAAGGATATAATTAAGGCCCCCCTGCATTCTAATAATATTATAACCTATTTATTGGCCTCTCCATGTGTAATTAAGACTCGCCTGATAATCTAATGATACAAAAAAAAACACCAATACAAGAAAGAGCCATAAAAGATTTTGCGAATTATCCAATCATTCAATATGGCAGCCTAAAAGTATAAATAACGGACCTCCCACCACGAATGATTGGCATAACAATATTTTATTATATTTACGATCACGTAATGAGGGCGAATAAAATCTGGGAGGGCATGGCAATGAAATGAGATCAACTTGTTTGGCTGAAAATACATCTACTTGCGAGCCACCAGCCTTCCGTTATCTAATGTATATTATTAACTGGAACTAGTCTATTTATATTTATACAAAAATTTAAAACTTCTTATTCCGTTAGTGTAACATTTTCTTCGGTTTTCTGAACTCTGCACTTAAATTGACCGCACTAGTTTTTGCAATCACTTTTTCTTAGTAGGCGCTCTTATTTCTTTTGTCAATATCTGAAGAAATATGTAGATTTGTAGAATATGTCAAATACATAATAAGCCTGAGTATAACTACTTAGCGAGTCACATTTCTTGCGAAATTACCCAGTTATGAAGCCGCATAAGACGGCAAAAAGTACTAAATCAATTTACGTAGCCTAAATGACACTGATCTCCTTGACTTTTCCTTAAAAAGCTGTAAGTAGGTGTTCATAATGTTTGTATAAACTTTGTATTAGTAATATGATATGATGACTAACAACACGTGCTCAACTCAAAAAAACTGTGTACCTAACACAATCCCTGTCTTTTGTTACAGATTGTATGGTGGTGACTATAAAGCTGCGCCAAGGCTGTAAGGAACTATTGACAAAATCATGTCAAAATTAAAAAGAATAAAACTTCAAAAAGGAATTCTAAATTAAAGTTGTAGTAAAATTGTGAAGTGATCGTGTGATAGTGAAGTGCTTAACTATGGCCGATATCGATATGTCGTTTGATATGTACGAGAACATTACAAATATGGAACAGAACATTACGCATTACCCGGCTGAGGCCACGATACTCGCTGCAGCGTGTGCCTGCATATTTAGTGTCGTAGGAGTCGTCGGTAAGTTACCTTCCCTTCTTTGTTTACCATCTAATATCGTGTTTACAGGATCGATTTTATAGGCCGTTCTACTTACTAACTGCATGTTCAATGCTCGATGCAAGTATTCGAGGAAAGCGTTGATACACTGTTTGTTTATAGCGACGTGCCACTGTACAAACAATGTGTCATATGATCATATCCTAATAAACTACATTTCAAAATTCTGTCTCATTCATCATTGAAATTTCATCAACTTGTTTTGAAAACACTCGAAGTCGTGTTAGTGTTAAATGAATTTCCAGAGATTATGATGCGCATTCTGATGACTTGTTTTAAACAAAACTTTGTGTTTGTTATTATTAGTGCACAGATAGGTTATTGCATTATTTTAAAGTGGCTTGCGCTGTAAAATCTCCAAAGAAGCACTTATAAGGAATACATAAAAGAAAGGTAAACAGTTTCCGTATTAGAAATTGAACTCTTTTAAGTTTAAACCGTAAATTAGAACATCAGAACACGAAGAGTTTTTACAGATGGAATTTAGACTTTAACGAAAAAGGTTTAAGTTTAAATTCGGGTGTTGATTTTTTAAGTATGCATTTGTTTACTGCTCGATGTACTCGCTATCACTAGAAAGCGTCCAATAATCGGTCACTTAACACGAACGCAACATAAAACGCTAAGTGCCGGTCGTAATCGGACATCAAACGGTTTGTTACACGACTCGATACCTACCCGGGTACAACGCGCTCTCGGACGCCCAGCTGCGTAAACAAACATACGTTGCACATCACTAGCCAGGTTGCGTTCGATGTTTGAATTATTATTTTTTTAAATATAGATGGGGATATGTTTTTATAATGTACAAGTACAGCATCCGAATTTAACCTATTAATATTTTTCATGATCGAGCGCTACGTAATTTCAGTAATTTCGCAACAAAGAACTTTCACAGTGCTCGCTGAAAGGCGCGTAGCCAATGGTAGAGCGTGTGTTTAAAATTTTATTACAGTGTTATGACTACTTTATAGAAGTAGCATTTACATTTTATTTTGCGGCTAAACACACAGCTGGCTTATGTTTTAGCTCTCTGCCAGTTTTGCCTGCGTTGTTTAATTTAAATTATTTTGAACGTAGACCAACCTCCTTTGAGCAGTAACTGAATGAACTTTGCTGTCTTATTTCTCATCTCATGACATAAAATGGTAATAAAATCTGGAGCGAGGGCTGTTGCCCTTCGAGAGTGAACGACAAAACGAATGAATGAATGGGACTATTGACGGGACGTGACTAAACCCTGAAACGCACCACTGAATGTTTAACACGAATTAATTAATTTAATACGTTTTATTAAAAGTCGGCGTTTCAATGTATCGTTTGTCAAGTAAGTCGGATGTATCGGACCGGGGATGACAAGTTTGAAAACATTAATTTGAATTAGTTTTTTATTAGAAGGAGGACGAGTCTTGAAAGGGTCTTATTCAAAAAGGTTTTTGACCCTGATATTTGGCTGTTAAATTATTAATTTAATAAATTATGAATATACTGCAGCATGGGTCTCTTAGGGCTTGACTGACAGTGTCTGTAGAACTGTATTGGAAAAAGGAGATAGCAGGCAGCGTGAATTCCCTCTTATGCTATTCCCAAACGAAAACCTAACTTTTACATCAGCTAGGGACTATACAACTTCCCATTATGGACCAATTAATAAAGACAAGAAACCAATAAATCAGCTAAGCAAACCTTTTGCAATTTCCTCGCCATTACATCAAAGCAAACATTCAAGGACAACAAGCGTCCCTATAACGTTCACTATGGCTGCCATTTGTCACTAGTTTTAAAAGAAACTATTACAGTGCTGCATGGTTCTTTTGGCGCTTGAATAATTGACAGGAGATCGCTGATGGAAAACATTTTTGAAATTGTCTGTGGTAATTGTATTGAAAAACAAGATGGCTGCGTTAGTTCCGACTATGGCCACGCGCTAAAACCATGCAGCACTAAGTGTAATATCATCAAATAGGGACTAATCAATTAGGAATATCCTTTTCCACAAACAATTTATCAACAAAATAAACCTGTTGCAATTCCGTCCCCATTATATCAAAGCAAACATTCGCTGGACAACGCACGTCTCTAACGATCACTATGGCAGTATGGCCGCCATTTGTCAACGACTTTATTATCGAAACAATTAGCCTCGCCGAGGGACATCCGCACACAATAACACCCCCTATGTATCAGGCTATAAATAGAATGCAATAAATAACTAGCTTTTGTTATTGGTTGGATTAGCGATAAGTTGTGTGAAGGTGAACTTCGATATAAGTTATTAGACCTATGGGAATGTAGAAGCGCAATAAGCAATTTACGAGAAATTTGTATTTTACCCTTTTTGGTTGTAGTATACCAGACAAATTGGAAAAAATACGTGTTAGAGGAAAAAAACTACTGAACTTATCTTGATGAAATTTCTATCGGAAAATATGTCCTTTCACATAAAAAAAGATTTTTTTCAGATCGGTACATAAATGACGGAGTTATGAAGTAAAAAAACATAAAAAAATACAACCGTATTGAAAAACATACTTTTTTTGAAGTCGGTTAAAAATCGACTTATTATTATAATCAGAAAGAGAGGGAACCATATTATGCAGCTTTTTAGGGACCTCGCTCTCTACACGGCAATGACATGACTTGGCCGCAGAAGCGACTTTTGGTCTAAACCGGGAAGAAAGTTTGGTCACGCGACAACTCGTGGTCGTGGCCGCGTAATACACGAGGTCCTTTAGTGATGCTTCTTCCGACTTTCGTTGCTCTTTCACCCTCATATTATCACAGCACTTATATCGCCAAGTTACCAGTGCTTCAGGGAATTGATGAAGTCTACTTGTTCTTCGTGCTGCTGGCACGACATACTCCTATTTTGTTGACACACGAGACTTCAACACTTCCGCAACGAGGTGACTTGACTGCATGTTTTGGGGCACAAAGGCTTTTACCCTCGGACACTAAAGTGTTCAGAAAGCAGTTTACCGGGTAGGACAAGAAAGATGCTACTGATAGTACTGATGATGCCAAACTCAATTTACATTGCCAACGACACGCTAAAAAGGAGAAGTATTTCCAGTGGCTCACTGTGCCTGCAATTATTGTCAATGCTAATAATATTGCTGGAGATCGTTGTATTTCATAGAAACATGACATGACCGCAAGAAACGAGCCGCAGACCGCAGAAGGATGTGCACAGTCATTATGTAACTTAGCTAATAGCTCACGGTGACATCGTGAGGAACACTTTGAAGTGCGTTGGAAGGATTTAGAAAGAAATATCAGAATCTCCTAATAGGATCGATTTTCAATAAGAGGGAAAATTTCAATCCAGTTCTAATAACAAATGAATTAAAAAATTTGAAACAAACTATCAGTGAATGCATGACGGGACATTGGAAGAAGACATGTTTCGCCGGCCCCAAGAAGTAATATGGGACAAGGACAGGAAGATGATGAACTACAACACCAATGTTATGTGCTTTTCATCAAAGAAAATACAACAAATAAAATACAAAAAAAGAATCCAAGATACACAGACGGTTAGAGCCATGTGCAGCGCTAGATACCTAACGCTTATCTAACAAAACCAACAACAGCGAACCGAGGAATGACCTGCCAACTTGCCACTTGTGCTAATCAGTAAACTTCCATTATCAATGTCGCCATTACAATTTTTTCTTGCCACCCTTATCACTAACTGACAGATGCTGCACATATAAATAAACAGCCACCCGTAAACTGATTAATTACGAAGATTTACGCCGACAGCGTCCAGAGGGTAGGCTGATCAATCACTTGGTGTATCGCTCGACAGTTGACCGACGACCTAGCCACCTAGGGGACGAAGCGTTGGACAATATACATGTGTGGCTTGCTTGCAGCCGGGTGGCGAGTTGTGTTTATTGATCAAATGGAATTGTGTTTTCAATGAGATTGTATCGTGTGAGCATTATCTCTAATGATTTTAGCTGGCTATTCGAGCTGGCACTGGCACAAGGGTTTTCAGACGCATTTGCCAGCCAGCCAGTGATGTCCAAAAAATGATAAACTCTCGATAGTCTGGTTTAACTGATAATTAGTTCTGATTATTTTGTTGTTGTTAACAATTATTCCTAATCGATTTGAATCGTTATCGTAGACTTCTGAATCCGCTTGCACAATTTTGATAAGATCACAGAATTCATTCATCTATAGATGATACGAATCTATAGATGACGCGACTCATTCAAGCATGAATACAAACGCCAGAAATCCATCAACAACCATCGCATTTAAGAATACAACAGGCGTTGGCTTACGAATAACAAATCGTAAGTGAATGCCACCAGCTGAGCGGTACGGAGACGAGCGGTGCGGTGCGCAGACGTGCAAGACTCAATCAATCATAGGAGAGACCAAAGACGCGATGTGGATTTCAACCAACGGAATTGGTCGATTCCCGCACATCTCCTATCCGCTCCGGTCGTTTCCGCTTCGGCGTGAACATGGAATGAACGTTAACCGTGATGACTGATCCTCTGTGATCTATGATTGTGTCTGTCTGTCTGTCCGCGCACGCGATCTCTTCATCGTATAGTGTTAATAATTTTTGTCCGTTAGCGGAGCTAGTTGTGATGCACTAGTTACCTTGATAGCTATGGGTCGGCACAGATTTCATACTAGGTGGACACGGATATGGGAACGTTACGGGATTTTAGAAAGAATGCAATTACTGAAAATTACGATAACATTGGCCCTGGTAGGTAAAACCGGACGAATAACGGCATTCATATAGAGAGGGTTACGTGGTGTTCTTTCCTCTGAAAAAAAAATGACACTGAACGCAATCAGCACTTCTAAATCGAGTTCAAGTCAGTGAAAATATTCTTTGATGACACGTCTGACAGCTTTTACGAGTAATGCGGTTTACATTGGGGTGTTTGCGTCCTGTTTAGAGATGCAAAACGGATTTTAAACGTTTTAAACCATTTTGTTTTAAACCGTCTTTTTGGTTTAAAACGATTTAAAACCACACTTAGCGGTTTAATATGGTTTAGAATGTTTTTTTTTGGAATGCACTGAGGCTTTACACGAAGTTATCTAGACCACACCTCCATCCTGATTTAGAATACATAAAAGGAAAATAAAATAAAAATGTTTTAAAATCAACCTTCATTAACATGACAGACAAACATAAAATCGATCCCTACCTGCCCCATCTCTCCCCGTTGCGATTTTGGTAGCAAAGTGAAAAATAAAAATGCGGCATTGCCGTTTTATTTTAATAAATACCCAAAACATGATTGTTTTCAGTGTCTAATCCTAAATAGTAGTATAAATATGATATATGACTTCACATATATTAATAAAAATGGTAAATGATTTCAATTAGCCTTTTAAACTATTTTTTTAAGTAATTCGTAATCAATGTACGGCCCACGTGGTCGTGGTTTTAAACCGTTTTAAACAAATTTAAAACGGGTTTTAAACCACTGATTTTGGTTTAAAACGGTTTATTTACAACTATAGTCCTGTTTCAATCGTGAAATCTGACCTAAGTTTTTTGTTTACTGTAAACTTGTCGGATAATGATAATGGTCCGTAGATCTAGGACCCCGTGCAGGGAAACACTAAAATACGATGCAGATAAACAATGTGAATTGTCGAACGATTTCATATTGCCAACAGCCATCTTTTCTTGGTATTGGACACAATGCTGCTCGAGCTGTAACAGAAGTACAGCATACATAAACAAATACTAGGGAAACGACATATGTATAAGTACCTAGATTGTGTGGAAGACCACAGAGTGGCTGAGTGGCTGAGAGATCCTCTTGAGATGACTGTTGATAGAGAATTAGGGATTGTGTATGGAAGTAAAAGACATGCTTGATGCTTCGCCATGTTTCCGACCCCACATCAATTCGGATAAGGGTATTAGTATTGGTTAGGACTAGAGAATACGAATAAAAATAATAAATGTGTTGACACAATATCAGCTGGTCCAACTGACAAGTCTAGTGTACAATAAGTGTCCCATTGACCCATTGGTCACATGCGTTTGACGGACTCGGGTTATCTACACAAACACATTATTGCTACGTCATCGGTAATCCTTTTATATCGACGATTTATAATTTTATTAACGCTTTTAAACGTCATGTTGGTTACTGTACACTTGATAAGTTGCTATAATGGATGTAGGTATTGACGTAAAGGTAGGATGTTAGAGATGTTTGTCGGAGGCACGTACTGATGCAGTTTTTTCTGCTCTCAAAACAGTAAAGGAAAATATCATGAGAAAATCAGCATGTCCTAGAAAAGAGCTGACCAGCTCTGTATCCTGGCATTGAGAACGTTATAAGCTGTTTATGCTTTTAAACGACATCTTGATAACTGTTCACTTGTAATGGTGCTACCTTTAAAGCATGATTGAACATGCTGTATTACCTGTGCTGCATGGATGTTTTGGCGCATGAATGACGTTGTTGTCTTAGTCAAAGAGGGCGCTACTGGTCATCATTTATGAAATTGTTTGTGGTATTCAAAAAATAAGATGGCACTGTGAGTTCCTATTAGCGATGTGCAAAAGATCCATGTTCAAAATATCAAATATAGGGTGGCCTAAGGGATGTAATTTATCATTTTCCTTCGCCGCCGCCGCCGGCGCCGTAGGTATGAAATTGAGAAACCGCAATGGTTATGATGCCGATATGCACGTAATATGCCATTTGCGAACAGACTAGAATAAAGTTGTGTTTAATAAATTATTTTATATAGGTAGGTAATTATTTTTAGAAAATCGGGGTAATAATACCCAGATAAATGAGGATGAAAAACATGTGGTTATAATAATTATTATTAGGCTTTATTTTGATTAAATATTGCGGTTAGGTATGTGAATACGTATGGCGATCAAAATAGCAATTACAATCAATTTTTTATTACTTAATCAGTTATATTTGTACGGATAGATACAATTACTCGTATTATTCTAGGAAAGTACATAAGCTAACTCTAAAATTAACACAAAAATATGATCTTACTCTCAGTGTTGGTCTGAGATCTTAGTGTTATAATGTAAGTATTGTTGCAATGTTTATGTGTACCTATACATACATATATGTAGGAAGATATCTACTTTTTTTTTTTTTTATTTACACGTTATACCTAACTGCCTAAATCATTTATGACTTTATGATGTGTGTCAAACGTCTGTTGGTTCGGTCCGTATGGTGGATGACCTCTCGATTATGGCTAAGTATGTAGAAACGTAAGAACCTAGATTATACAGCATGTAACAGAAAGGGTATAATCATATGGAATACTGTGGTAGGGACCATCAAACTGAACAACTTTCTCTATGGGACCACCATCGAAATCGTAAAAAAATAATCAGCTGTCCCATACATTTGGGTCGAGTAGGTATTGAAATTTTGTATAGGACAGCTGATTATTTTTTTACCATTTCGATGGTGGTCCCATAGGGAAAGTTGTTCAGTTTCATGGTCCGTACCACAGTATTCCATATGATTATACCCTTTCTGTTACACCCTGTATAAACAGGGTGTAAACAGACCCTCCACGAAGTCGTCAACCAAGCATTATGTACATACATACATCAAACTAAGTAACCCTACTCTAAAATTTAAAGCCTTTTTTGGAGTTAAAAATCACGTTTTACGGTAAAACTAAATGTAGCACACTCAAAACATTGTGCTGATGGATGCATTGAATATTACAGAGGTCGTGGAGGTGTTTAAAATAAAGTCCTAACTTTAAATACTTGTCTTTTAAAAGAAAAACTTGTGAAAAAGTTGGAACTTTGACCCCCAATATCTCCGTAACTAGAATGTTCCCAGGTAAGGTCCAGTACAAAAAAAATATATCGCAATGACGCGACGCACGGGGAGAATAAGTGCATTTCGTCTTCGTTATGGGTCTTGTTATCTATATGTCATGTAGGTAGGATGAAATTGTATTAAAAACCACACAATACGCCAATAATGATTACAATCACTACATAGTATAAAACTAAGTCGCTTTTCGCTGTCTGTCCCTATAGTATGAATGCTTAGATCTTTAAAACTACGCAACGGATTTTGATGCGGTTTTTTTTTAAAGATAGAGTGATTCAAGAGGAAGGTTTATAATATGTATGACATTGCACTCTTGCGAAGCCGGAACGGGTCGCTAGTACAAAATAAGCCACAGAATGTTTCAAAGAATTAACTTATTTAACTTATTTCTGCTTAAAGCCTGCTAATTTTGTTTTGCCACCGTAAAGAGAAGTAGAGTGGAAACAACACTCTGGGCTATTAAAAAGCGCTATGTATAAACAACTAATTAAATATGGAAATAGTGGTATTTTGAAATTCAAGGGTAATAGCGCCCAGATATGAAATGGGCGAAACAACATTCATTAAAAAAAAAACCATTTACGCCCTAAAAATCCTCACAACCATTGAATTTGTGAAAGTAACAAATACTTGTCTTGTCTGTAGATACCGTAACAATGTAACTAAGAAAGAGAAACTCAGAATTAACGACTTGTAAAAATTAACAACTAAAGAATTTGCATAAAATAATATAGTTGTATGTAGTTCCGTATAATATGTATATTTTGTACTTATTCATTGTTTGAAGGTTATTGAACTTTTTCAGCCCCGCCCCCCATCTACGACATAGTATTTTTTTTTAAATTGCTTTTTTCTACACGTTCAAAATGTGTGGAACGGCATAGTTTTTTTTTTGCTGTTGCCCTTGGCTACGCTCGCGTTTTGGTCGGAAATCCCACGGGCACGTTGTAATATAGCATATGGCACTCGGGGATAATGTAGCTATTAGTGAAAGAATTTTCAAAAGCGGTTCAGTGGATCAAGAGATTACCCCCTACAACCCAAACTCACAATCTTTACCTCTTTATAATATTAGTATAGAACTATCTAGAGTTTAAATAAAGATGAAAAAATTATATTTCCCCCTCAACATAGATTTTTTTTTCCGAATAATGTACTGGAACTGGTGACCATGGTGAGCGTTTCTGCGCCGATGTCCCTTCGAACCTGTATATCGTAGGCTCTACTTAGGAACATAATGCCTCTCTCGTTATTTTAAAAAGTAATAATTTTTAACACATTTTGAAATAACAATAAATATTATAAACCAATGAGCCTAGCCTACAAATCAATTTAAATAAATAATTCTAATACTTATTGCCTTATGATTTTTGTGTTATTTTATTGCCTAGCTTGTTCGGACACAAGCCGAGAAATAGCCCATATGATAGGATCGATAGTTAGGATGGACTATTACAAAACCTAAGTAGAATGAAAAGTATATAAGTCCAGGCTATTGAACTAGCAAATAAATTGCTCATTGCGATTTAAAAAAAACATATTACGCGTTAATTAGAAGTAAGAAAATTTTAATTGTAGTGCATTTAAAAGTATGGCGAAGTATTAAATTAAACGAAAGTGTGTTCATAAGTCAACCATCCGTGAACAAAGCAATTGATCACAGTTAAATTAACTGCTATGTAGGTTTGATTTACATAATCAACAAATCAAGCTGCCACATTATTAATGTCTTTGATGTGAAATATTCTCAGTCTTATTACAAATGAAGGTTTTTCTTTTGATATGGTTTAATAAACCATCGACTGTTTACACTGGAAGCTGACCTCAATTTAGTTGGGAAATGTAGAACATGGATAGTCGATCATCGAGCCAGTACATTATTGTACACTAGCGACCTGCCCGGCTTCGACGGGTGCAATGTTATACATATAAACCTTCCCCTTGTATCACTCTATCTATTAAAAAAAAACCGCATCTAAATCCGTTACGTTTTTTTAAAGATCTAAGCACACATAGAGACAGACAGCGGGAAGCGACTTTGTTTTATACGTAGTGATGATTAGTATAGATTAATAAATTCACATCAACTGGAAACTAACTACCAGTTTCACCAATGAAACCGAACTCGATCAGCACACATCTAAACCGAGTTCAAGAGCTGTCAATGTCAATATTTCACAACAATGATGACAATGACAGATATTCAACGCTCATGATTGTACTGATTGCGTTACATTTTTTTTTTTAACTTTTGTTCCACACTAAGAATTTCTCCTGTAGTGCATTTACAAACATTAAAACTCACATACAAAAATAGGCAGACCCGGAAAAACTAACCAGTAGTCCATACAAATATTTATTCCGAGCAGGAATCGTACCCGCGACACGCAGCGCAGCAGTCAATCGCTCGGCCACTGCGCACACCATGCCGTTTATTTATAGTGTTAGTGGTAATATTCGCGCTTCGTAAACAAATTGGGTAAGTAGATAGATTTCAATGAAATTATGAACGGAGTTTACGTAAGAAGGTTTAACTTTTGGTACGTATGGTTTATATTAGTTGAGGTCATGGTTGATAAAATGATGAGTAACAGTGATTAAATAATATTTGTTTAGCTAATCAATAATATATATACCTACGTCATATCATATCCGTCAATTAGGTATTGCAATGATATCAAAAGTTTATTTATACCTAGGCACTTACTTTATTATCTTTTTCCTGGATCCTCTTTCCTTGCACTGTAAAGTCAAATACAGAGTGGGGATAGGTTACCCTTACCAACCTTACCAGAATAATTAAATATATTGTTTTGATTATGATAAGGATTATGCACTCATATTTATTAATTTTAACAGTTACATTGATCCATTCTCTATGGCTGTTCAGGATATCCGAAGGACACTACCTATTTCCAGGGAGAGTGCTCTAATAACGGCTACTGCGATTCTACTTCAAAATACTTTCAGAAAAATGTACGGAAAAACATTGAACGTCACCGCAAAAAAATAGTTTAATTCCGTTAATCCGTTTATACTATATACAAATAGAATCGGCGTTTATTTTAGTTCGCAAAGTAAATACGCGTGTGAGAATCACAAATAGAGCGGCGCTAATAAGGGTTATTGGTATGTTATGTCTCGGGCAACAGCTCGTTAACGTGTAAACAGTCCCTCATAAACATCGAGTCTGAAATAATTATCAATCGATTTGAATCGGATAAGTGGGGCCACTCGATCGGGCTGCGTTTAAGAGAAATGCCAATCAATCGAATCGTTTTGTTTATGTTCGTACATCTCTAGAAAATTATCAGAAAAATAATTAAAACAAAATTTTAAGCTGCGGTAAAAAACGGCGATCTATAAAAAAATACTAAATTTTAATATGTATTTATGATATTTAGAAGGCAGATCAGGTTGTTTTTTTTTTCGTAAATTTGTAATCATCATTATGAACAACTTTTACCATGGACCCAACCCCGAAATCGCAAAAAAAATCTGCTGTTCAGTACATTTTGTCGAGTTAGGCGCACAGAAATGTATGGGGCAGTTGATTCTTTTTTCGCTGTTTTTTAGCGTTTATTCTGTTACACGTTATATGTTTAGCATTAGCTGCTAACACGTAAAATTGGCAAGTTTCAAACTGGAATTTAATGACTTACCAGCTTGCGACTAACTCATTCCATTAACCACTTCTTGAAGACTTGAGGCACTCAAAAAAGCCTTGTTTAAAAAATATCAAATATTTAAAACTTTACCTGGGAAACTTTATTTTAGGTGATTATCACACGGCACCGCTAGTCCGCGCGGCCGGTCGGTGAAGCTAATCGGTCGGTCAGGCTACTTTGGGACATAGATTTAAAGGGTGTAACAAGGCCCTTAACGAGGCCGAAAACCACTTGTCCTCCCCAATATCTCCGTAACCTTCTAGTTACGGAGATATTGGGGGCCAAAGTTCCAACTTTTTCACAAGTTTTTATTTAAATACTTGTTTTTTTTTTGTAAGATTTTTACTTTAATCACCTCCACGACCCCCGTACTATTCAATTTATCCATCAGCGCAACGTTATAAGTCTGTTACATTGAGTCCTACCGTAAAACGTAATTTTTCACCCCAAAAAAAATAGTCGTTTCCCAGCAGTAATTTTTGCGTAAAGTTACTTAGTTTGATGTAAATAATGCTTGGTTGACGGCTTCGTGAAGGGTCTTGTTACACCCTGTATACTAACAGACTAACATACATATTATGATAAAATATCACACGAATCACACGTCGCATTGGCTTGTATATGAAAACCGTTGATACAGCGCCCAACCGCGCGGACGAGAGGCGCTTATCGCTATACAAGTCTGCTCCGCCTCCACCCAACCGCGCGGACGAGCGATGTCTTACCTATATAGGTACTACCTCTACTCCTCACACACTTGAATTTTAACTGAAAAATATATTATACGATGACTAACATTGAGACCTACACTTGCTCACTTCCTCTTTCGTCCGAATTGATTAAAACTATAACAATGTACATAATGCTACATTCTAGGAACTGGACATTCTGGAGTAAAAACGACACAAAGCAGTATCGTCTAATAAAACGCTTCAGAAAGCAAGCATTTCGAAAACATTGCGTTAAATAAGCCTCTAACAAGTGTTTCTCTGCCTTCGAAACTAGTTTGACAGTTATTAGGATATCCCATTTCCTTTTTTTTGTTTCGGAAATTCTGTGAAATAGCCAAGTTGGATTGAATTTGCAATTGTTTGTTAATCCAATCAGCTGCAATCCGAAATTTGGGTTTGCCTACGTGACTGGGAGAGCCGCTCGCCACAATCCTCGAGTGTTTAGCCAAGAATCCCATTTATTTCGTGTTTGTAATACAACATGAAAATTCTGCATGTTTTTACAGTGCATTTTGTGTTCAATTGATGAGTACAGTGATTGATTTAACAATCAACATCGCAATGTAACCTGTAACGTAGTTTTTACACGGGAGTGCACGAAAAAGAATGCAGATAGAAACATTTTTGCTGCGGTCATTTTTTTTTAGTTTGTTGCCATTTCATTTTGATCTAAAGACATAAATAAATCTTATTTTTATAGTGGACTGTTTGATTTTTTTAAAGATTTATGACTTAAAAAAAACACTGAATGTTTTATTTTGTAGACACGACAGATTTTTCCAGGCATTTTATTGTATTCACTGTCTATTTTGACCTCCCCACATTTCTCACTACATTCACTCTTCTCCACATTCCAGGTAACCTAGTAACGACAGTGGCGCTGCTGATGCACCCGAAGCTGCGAGGCCACGTGACCACCATGTTCGTCCTCTCGCTGTGCGTGTCGGACCTCCTCTTCTGCTCTATCAACCTGCCTCTCACGGCCAACCGTTACATCAAGCAGCACTGGGGCTTGGGTCCCAGTCTCTGTCAGATGTTCGCCTTCGTTTTCTACGGGAATGAGGCAGTCTCACTGCTGTCTATGGTTGCTATTACTATTAATAGGTGAGTTTTTCTGCACTTGTTTGTAAATTGAGTTGTTTTTGTTTATAAGTATGAACTTTTCAAGGAATACGTTCAAGGAGTTTCCTCGGTGTTCTTCAGTTTGTTTGGATGTTTCTTGGGGTTACCCCAGACTATGTTTTTGAACTAACATTGTGTTTAATTACTACGTACAAAACTATGCTATGATTATTTTTTTATATTTTGATTTAACCAGCGTAGGTATGTAATGTACTTTACAGACACAAGGTGCCATAAATACAGAAAATAGTAATTTAAAAATATGGTTATAGATACGCGTCTCATACGCAAACAGGAAGTAGAAGTTCTGTACCTACCTATAGTACCTACCTACCACTCCCACGTATATCACGATGAAAAACATATGCTGACAAATATAATCTTTATTTTGCTTTATAAATAAGTGGTCTACCACATCCAAAGAATCTCCTAACGAAAGGATCTTCCACTGAGCTGTGGAAGTTTAACTAGGTGCGAACAAACACTACAGCCTGAACAAATGTCTGTATGTATGTCTTCAGTGGAAAATAACGGCTAGCATCTAACTTTTTATTGTTTCACTAGAATATGTACTTTAGTAGACGCCACTGATATTTCCCGAATAGAATTTCTACGTGGGCATCGTAAAAAATACATTTAGTGGTGGCGTGAAACAGATTATAAATGTCGACGGGTTATTTATCACGCCATCCCACCACTCAGCCGTGTACAGTTGTAAAACAAACCTCTTTACTGACGCCACGAAAAAATACTCCTCATTCACGACGCTATTTATAGAGGAGGCGGCAGAAACACAAGTGATCGCTCGCTCGATATTGACCTACTGCAGAATTCACGTGAACAAATAAAATTGTTCTCAAATTCTACTTTTATTTATTGTTTTACTATCCTAGAGGAGATCTATCTAAAATACGAAAGTGGTTTTGAGTATTTTTTCTCACAATCCATCAATTTTATGTTTTTATATCTCAGCCTTTGCCAATGCGCAAACTACGCTTGTGAATATTTAGAGAAAACGGATGACGTAGGTGCCGCATACAAATATAAACTTGGTAGGTACTGACTGACAATCACACTGGACTCAAAACGTCACTTTCGTTTCGATAAAGTTGTTGTTTATGCAATTACTTCCCAAGAAATTGAAACAATAAGACAATTTTACACAGCCTGGGCACATTAGGCATACAATACAATATCCCATTGTAGTCATTTTGGAAACCAATATATTCGGTTCGTCGACCCGCCCTCAGATTACACCATTACCATAATACTGGTGCATTAATATTAATGCGTGGTAACCAATTTAAAGTGTCCTCATGTGTACGTGCGCGATGCATAGGCGTTGCGTTTACCTTCGCTGCGCACTGCACAGAACATTACTTAAATTATTTTTATTAGTTTATATGTTGTTATGTATTATGTGTTGTTATGTGTTTTATGTATGTCTTCAAATTTAGTTCGTTTTATGTTTTTTCATTAAAGTCACGTAAAATGAGGGTTACTTTGAGTATGGTAACTTTCTCATGGTTTTCTACGACGATGACTTTTAACAGTAAGAAAGTAAGTACCTACCATTAAATTCACAAATGCGTAGCACATCAAATTGATAGCGACTTCATCGTAAGCCAGAAGTGGTACGATAAGTATTAATCCATAATATCCCGAACCGTGATATATTTTGGTTTTGGCGAAAAAGATAAGCACCAGTTTCCCTTCCCTATCAATGCAAATATGAAGTTCAGATTAAAATATCTAAAAGACACGTTTTGATATCTATCTACTTGATGATTAGACGTGGCTAAATAAAGTGTTAGATTAGTATTTGCATAAATAATCCAATATTTTCCATGACGTACAGACAGGCGCACGAGTACCTACCTAAGCTTTCATTTAACCCTCTTTGAGGAGTGGCTGGAGAGGCGCCACGGCGCCCTCACCTTCCGCCTGACGCAGGTCCTCACCGGACATGGTTGTTTCGGGAGGTTCCTGCACCTAATCGGGCGGGAGGAAACGCCCGGGTGTCACCACTGCGAGGATCGACCGGAGGACACGGTGGAGCACACTGTGCAGGTCTGCTCCGCTTGGGCGGAGCAACGCCGTGTCCTCGTAGCGGCGATCGGCGGCGGCGACCTCTCGCGTCCGGCCCTGGTTCAATCCATGGTCCGGAGCGAGACGGAATGGGACGCCGTCACCTCCTTCATGCCTCATGCTAGCGAAGGAGGTGGCGGGACGTGAGAGGGAGAGAACCTCACGTCCCAGCCGCCGCGGGAGACGCACCGGGCCACCGTAGACGCGGGCCTGTGGACGGTGAGCTATGGGCTAGCTCGCCGTCCGTCCGTCTTATGACGACAGGCCGTGTCGACGGCGCGTTCGTGTTCCACGCGCGCCTCAAAGAGAGTCAGCAAACAGGAAGGGGTCCGTAAGGGCCGACGCCTGCCAGGGTTGCGGGACTGTTCGAAAGAGATACCGCGGCCCTGGAACACAAAGGGCAAAGGAAGGAACATGGATGGGTTTTAGTCAGTAGAAGTCTGACACTCCCTCCTGCTCAGCCCAGAGCGGGAGGGGTTATTTGATGATTCCCAGCGGTAAAAAAAAAAAAAAAACTTTCATTTAATAAATCTACACAATATGTAGGTCATTTTTCTGCAACGCATGTGTACCCACGTAGTCTCTTTTAACATTTTATGACAGCGCTTGCTTTTTTTCTGTCAAACTATGTTTCATGACTTTTGTGATGGGGATTTTGTGATCATCTTTCGGCGTAAAACGTATACTTTTCGCCGAAACAAGGGATAGAAAATCCTGTACTAATTAACACTCAATTGCTCCAATTATTAATCCCCGCAATAAAGCAATGGTGTTAACAATTTAGGATAATATGGGGGACTATAATTTAAATGTACGGCATTAAACAGGGGTGTTAATGTCAATAGAAACACCAATTACAATTTTTATTTTATGGGGGACTCTATTCCAGTATATATTTTATAAGATGCTCTGTGACTCTATTGTACACAATGCGTGCTGTGAATACATTTTTGACGACTTAGCTTATTCACTTTTTCTGTAATTTGGGTATATGTAGAATGCATCCACTTGGCCAGTTTCACCAATGTAACTGAACGCGTTCAGCACATCTTAAACTGCGTTCAAGAGCGTGTCAGTGTCATCATTGCGCGGCTTAGATCTATGTCCTGATCGTGTGATCGTTTTCATTAGGCAAATTCTCTCTTAGTTTATTTGTTCTCTCTGTAATTTAGGAAAGTATGGATTAATTTTTTAAATTTCAGAACGTAATTAATTATTACTTAAATAATTTTGAAAATGGTACTTTTCAACAGTTTCTTCCACGATTCTTTAATATCCTTGCCACATAAAACATCAAGTACGTAGTACTTTGTACTTCAAGTGGCTCGATGATTACGGAGGCCATTCCTAAAAATATGTTTGATGTGCTTTCCTTGTAAATTGTAATAAATATCTTTATGGTCTATAGAATTTATACGATACCACAAAGGTACCGAATGAATCAGCTGCAAGTATAAAACTTTATAAATCCTTGGTAAATAATAGAGTCATCGTTACAGATTTGATGCGAAAAACAGAGACACTGGCGTTTGACGAATGACGACAAGGACACTTACAGTGCACTTGTATCAATTCGCCGCTAGAGGCGCTAGTGTAGCGCAGGGGCACCGAAATGTCAGATGTCATATTATAATAGATTGTTCACGCGTTGCGTGCTGTTTTTACATGTATTTCTACAAATATTCACGATTGTGGTCTGGATTGAGCCATTCCTGATTAATTATGACTTGAAGATTTTAAGTAGCAACTTAGAATCTTAATTGTCAGTACCTACTTGGAGGTAAAATGATTTTTAAATGTTTCATGCTTGCTAATTTTAAGGAGAATATTGTAAATATATGAACCTGAGTTTACACAATGTTGTTATACGTAATAAAATAAACTTTTTACGAAGTTATTGGTACTTTAAAGTATAAAATATAATTATTGACAGGACCTTAATAGACAGTGGCGCCATCTGGTGAGCTCAAAAACGATAGCCGTCATTGTAGTAAAAAATCAAGATGACAGCTTTAGCTCCGATTCCCACGCGCAAAATAATCATGCAGCACTATACCTTCCTACAAAGTAAACAGCTAAGCCTTAACTTGTCCAGCAGGGCTATTACGTATCTCTGTTGACAGTTCATAGTGATCATCACTGGGCGAGTTTTGATATACAATGACAGTTCTGCACGGGTAGCGTCAGTTGAAACCAACAAGAACGGTCATTGTATATCAAAACTCGCCAAGTGATGATCACTACGGACTGTCAACAGAGATATGCAGTAGCCCTGCAGAACCCCTTTTATCCTTCTACTTAGGTAGGTACATTTATTATTCGTAGTACAAAAGAAGTAAGTACCTAGGTACTTACTTCTTGCAAAGAACAAAACATATAAAATAATCCATTAGCAATATCGGCTTCCGCATTTTTACGACGACGGCACGCAATAAACAGATAATCAAATCTATTATTTATGTGCTTTTATAGATCTCCCACCGTGTAACGTCCAATTTCCTAACGTTCCGCATTTTATTGCTTTTAAAATGTAAGTGCCTCATCGACATCTCTAGACAGACACACCAACACTAAGGTACATTTAGTTCACTTCTGAAAAATGACCGATCAACAAAAGAACTGTCATTTTGTCGATTCTTCCGTCGACAAAATCCGTTTCTACGGTGGTCAAGCTACCCGTGCTGGTGGCCTACCATGACGTCTTAAAACAGGAGTAGTTCCAGTGTGGGAAAGAGATGGCGCTAGACGACCTTTAAAGCTCAGCGACCTTTAAAGATGTCAAAGTAACCCCTCCCTGGCCATTAGTTAGTTATTTGGAAAAATCGTATTCTGACAACCAAACTAAAGATGATTTTTTCAGCATTTATAGCATCATCTGCTTAGCCTTTTCCCAACTATGTTTGGCTCGGCCTCCAATCTAACCGGATGTACCTGAATACCGGTATTTTCATGGAGCGACTGCTTATCTGACCTTCACAACCCAGTTATGCCGCGGCCTGCCTGGGATACATCTTGGTAAGACTGGTTGTCAGACTTAACCTGTAATGACTGCCAACAGGTTGTCAGATCTAAAACTGCTAGGCGGGTTCAACGGCTTAACGTGCTTTCCGAGGCACGGAGGAAACTCGGTATGTATCGGGTGTGTGACCACCCATCCACAGACCAACCTAGGCAAGCGCGGCTTAACTTACCCGAGCGGCTGTTATTATTTATCCACGAACTCCTCCTTTTCCTTTTTCAGCATTTCTAATCGGTTTTTTTTTTGCAACAGCTCGTGTTTAAATATTGTGAAAATCTGTCTTAGCTTCCAATCCGGTCTTGCACGATTTTAAAAACTATCTTCTCAATAATCCTGCGACTCTATTTGCAGGTCATATGACTCATCCGGCTGATTGCAACTCTTGCCATCCTGTAAGATCATTACTCCAATAGCGTGAGGGCGATCTATTTGCCGATTCAATTTACTCAAGATAGTATTATACATAAATCCATATGTACTAATATCTTGCGATAGTAACTATGCCTCGTTGGTCCTGAGTTCGATTTCCAGCTTGAGCAAAGTGTTATTGGTTTTTCCATCCGGAACTTCTCAGTAGCAGACACAGAGTCTGGATCCGGGCTCGGTTGTTGGCTATAGGATCGCCTCGGCTCCTAATACAATACGGGACTTAACGATACCTGGCGAAACGTGGGTGTACTATTAGGCAGGGACTGAAAGCGGTTACGGTTAGAGGTTAAGATACCTCAAAAAAATATCGGTACCGTTTTAAAATAAAGGTTGAGCTATACCGATACCTTTACAAATAAAGGTTGGGCTGTACCGTTAATTAACCCTTAGGGCGTTCGTGCACTACAAAGAATTTTACTGTCCGGCAGTCCGATTTTTTACGGTCCGATGTGGCATGAAAAAAACGGATGATTGGCTTGTGCACTTGTCCGTCTTTTAAAACAAACATTTATAAATATAATAGTGTTTATACAGAAACATACCGTTAAGCATTCTCAAACACAAAATTCCGCTACTGAAAAAAAAAACGGTACCGAAATATTTCGGTAACGCTTATCTAACGGTAAGACGTCATACTGAAATTTAATGGTACCTTAATGTTTGGGTAATTCAGTCCCTGCTATTAGTCCCTCCCCTCTGCATAACCTTTGGGAGATTACAGGCATCGTGATGTCATGCTGTCTGTCGGTCTATCTCGAGTCTGTTAGTCTGTATGTCTGTCCGTCGGTTACCTTTTCACACAATATCGGATGAACAGATTGAAATCATGGAAAGACTTAGGACATAGAGTTTCTGTACCTTAAAGCTATATGCCAGTTCTAGTACTTAAGGGCTACGTCGGCCTGGAAAGATTTAACAAAGCTTAAAACTAGTTTTCACCTATTACAGCAATAATGAACATAATTATAACACATATCGGTGAAAATATTTAACCACAAGTTTTCCAACCATCGATGCGTTGAAATTAAAATAGTTGAAGAGGAATGTAATAGAAACTTTGAGATAACTTATAATTATGTTAGACGTGCGTTCTACTGGACATTTAGTAAAACTATGTGATTAGCTACTGATACATCATTCATAGTAGTACATGTACATGATGTGGAGGTTTAACATTAACGGACAGCACTACTTATGAGCTTGCTTGCTTGAATCGGTCCTAACAGAACACAAACACTTAGGAGGTGTCAGTACTGAGTACAGTAAATTTAACAGATAAATTGATTGATTTACTGTTGTTTGCATAGTTCCAGCATTAGCCATTAAACCCAGGCCGCATACATAACAGTTACTATCCTAAATGGTAATGACTATTCACTAGTTTCTAGCAGCGGTAGTGAGTCTCCATTTTACTTAGCTTATGCAGATTTATATTACTTAGTTCCCAGTTAGGCACACTGACCACTCAAGATGGCCCCTGATGGTTTCCAGTTTCAGCCACTTTTCAAGTCTTTCAAAACTTTTCAAGTAGTTTTTAAGAGTTCGGTCAAACCGCCTCCGCGGACACCAGAATCGGGGACATACTAACTAAACTGAAATACATATCTATCTCATTTGGTTCGAAAAAGTGGGCGGTACAGTACTTTGGTAGTCTTAAATGTGCTAAACATACCTAGTTTAATAATCATCCTAAAACGTGCTGCTGCTAGGACATAGAACTCTCTATGAGAGCAAAAGTGCCAAGTATCCTCAATTCCTCGCCAATCTTTCAGCTTCGGATGTGATTTCAGACAAACAGATTTCTAAATATTTAAGGATCAGCCGCCTACTTACAAACGTAAATTATTAGTAAACGGGCCATAAACGAGCAAATATTTAATTTGTAATAATAAACAATCATATATATGTATAATAATATGTTTCATTTAGCGAGGATCCTCTAAAATTAACATGTTGCTATATTTTTAGCACTCTTGAGAGTCTTCAGATATGATGTTAACTGCTCGAAATTGAATTTCCGGCTTACTTTGTGACCATTGCATCTTGCATGATACCAAAGACATTCAAATATTATTAAATCTCTTTGCTTGATACCAATTAGAAACAGCCAGGAGTTTGAAATGATCAAAGAATTATTTTACCCCCTGTATTACATAGGAGTCCGTAACGTGGGAGCATCCTATGTAATCACAACCCTGGACAGTGGAACTTATGTTTTTCTTAAATTATGTCTTTCTGATCCGCTGTACTTTCCTGATGAAATTCGTGGCAGAACCGAAAAAAAAGCAGTTGAATCTTAAGTCCAGGTAGCCTACCATGACGTCTTAAAGCAGGAGTAATTCCAGTGTGGGAAGGAGATGGCGCTAGACGATCTGTACAGCTCTATCTCTTTCCCACACTGGAATTACTCCTGCTTTAAGACGTCATAGTAACCCCCCTGGATTCGACGTCTTTCACTGCCTCGGTGCTTTCAGCTCTGGGGTTCACCAAGGTCACTGACCATTCTGGTTATCACGCAGTGGTTGGAAAAAAATAGTAAAACACACCCTTGTCCAAAACCTTTTAGAAATACAGTGTTATTGTATGTTTCACAACTTTGCACCGATCCTCATGAACCCAAATTCAGCTGCCAACATAAACAATCTAATGTGTTGTATTTCAAGTAGTAATTGGTAGTTCTGGCACAAAATCGAGCTTATCTATCGCAATTTCCTGCGCTCATGAACAGAATAACATCATAATACATCGGTAGCCAATCTTGTGGTTAGCAGCGGTGTAGTAAATCATTTACAATTGCTTTACCTGCTCTTAAACAATGCAGCTGAAGTTATTAATAAAGTCATAACTAGTATAAACGTATACATTATTGTACATATCTACTACAGAGGTACGGTTTATGGGGAGTGCGGTCTTTCATTGATAAATTTGGCAATTTTGTTGTATTCGTTACGTAAGAAACTAGTCTGAAAGATCCTTTTAAATGTCTGGTTACCGCATAGACAGAGCATGGACTGAGCCTTCCCTAGCCAAAAGTCAAAAGTCAAATAAAATTGACCATGAAGTGCGAGAGAGACAAAGCAATGGAGCGGCCATGGTTTGCCGCAGGTATTGGCCGCATCATCGCTCTGTCTCTTTCTACAGATTAGTCACCTTTTGGAGGCTAACGCTCCTTCCATTCTCTATCTCTATGGGCTACAGTAAGTACTAAGTACTGTCTTTATGTATGGGTTATGGGCGAACCCAGTGTTGGAAATTCGACTGAAGTAAGGCGGTCGGGTATTACCTTTTTATCCTTACAACCAAATGATGATTTAAATGTGCCGTTAAACTCACCTCAATAGTCAGTCATCGGACAAGGTACCTTACTCACAGCCGTAGGTACCCCATATGCGGCAAGGTACCTACTACCTACTTACGTGGAAGTACGCCCCATGCATCAGCTGACCTACATTTTATTCGTAACACTTGCACACACGGATTTTATCTTCCATTTATTATATGACCACATGTAAGACTTCAAATAAAATGCCCAAACCTTAGATGGTGGTGTAAGTTATAGACGGAAGCGATTTGCAAAAAAATATTCTTGGTGTTTCTAACTTTATCGATAAATCTGATCAAACTAACAAACACTGCTCGGAAAGACTGCCTTAATGATTGATCATCATCATCATCATCTGCCTAGCCTTTTGTCAACTATGTTGGAGTCGGCTGAATACTAGTATTTTACATGGAGCGACTATCTGGCCTCCTTTAATGATCGGTCAAACAAACAAAATAGAAAGAATGGCAAAATTAAGGGGAAGAGGCCTATTCTCAGCGGTGTATGACTCAAGGCTGCCAATGATGATGATACGAATGCGCTTAGCGAAAAACACAAAACAGACTAGTAGTGACAGCACATCACCTAACAAACATTACTGATTCAAACAGTTTCTAATCCCAGTTGCTGTCACCCTAGCTCCCTGTCACCGTACTTGCGACCCAGCTATCTATGAATAATAATCGAAAACCCAAACCTTTAAACATTTCTATCTAAACAAAACATCAAATATTTGCCAAACGTCATCACTAACATCTGGCATCACAGATTTAATCCATCGGCTGTAGCTCTGTATTTCATCTGTCCCGCCCAGTGGGCAAAGGCACAGTATAAACATAACCAGTGAATCCATTAGGCTCGTTTTGTAAAATCAAATGTGTTTTAGGGTTGTCATTTTAATGTTAACCACTTGTATTGATGCAATAGCCTCGACTTACTCTCGAATAATCTGTTACCTGATGTACGCTTTGAATTCTTAGCTAGTGTGTGTTATGAGTTTCAGACTATTTGCTCGTAGTTGAAATACTGTATGTTAATACTAAATTGTATATCTACAGTGGCATAGGGCCCCAGCCAAACAAAAATAAACCCCTTCACGATGGGTCAGTAGCCGGCACACAAAGGGCCCTCTGTGTACAATGAGCGCTTGTGTCTGTGCTTCTACTTTTTGTTTTGCTTCAGTTAAAGGCTTTGTAAACAGCCTATTGATGGGTGCACTCTAATTTGTTTAAGTAATTGTTGGGTAATGTGATATCTGTGCATTGCAGTCTATTTGGTTATTTTCCTTGCATGAAGTGCTCACTTTACTTGATAATTGTAATTTGGCACAAAATAAACTAGGTATGTAATCTGGCAAATAACAAGCTAGGCAGGTAATTTGGCACAAAACTATAAGGTATGTAATTTGGCGTAAAATTAGCTTGGAAGGTAATAAAATCCCATAAAATAAGCTAGGGTAGTAAAGTGGTAAAAAATTGCTACGAAAATCTTGTTGGCCCCACAGTGTGTTGTCGCGAGGCTATAAAGTCATTGGTTGTCGCGGTAGGTTGAATTATCGTTGGCAATAAAACCTTTTAGCAAACGACTACAAATCCACAATAAGCGTTTTATTGTGGGGAACTAATCAAAACTTTAAACGACCTTTGTTGTCAAAACTACAAAAGGATCACATAAAAATAAAACTGCTCAAGGTAGTCTCGGATAATGAATGGTAGGTAGGTATACTCGTAGTTATACAAGAGCATATGGCGCGTGGCCAATCCATCCCATCGGAACTAACCCTACCATCTTGTTATTTCAATAAAATTTACGAAAAATATTCTCCGTTCCTCTATCAATGTCAGTAAAGCACCAAAAGATCAATGTACCAGAGTTTAATCAGCATTACATGTCAGTACTGACTGTTAATACATTTTATAACCAGCCAATCACACAGTTTAAATCAAGTTACAGCTATCAAATAACTTCAAAGGCGGGTCCCGCCAGCTTCCGGATCGCCCTCCACCATGTTAAACTCTATCAATACACCATAAACACTATAATAACAAGTTAAGCCTCAAATTGTTATCTTATCAGCAGAGCTGGTAAACACGCTGCTTTCCCACGCCTGATAACCAGAGTGCTAGAGTGGTGATTACATTTTGAAAGCGAAAAGTAAATGTTATCAGCTTAAGTGGGGACACTTTGTTTGTTTCGTCGGGGATCGTGGGTATGGAGGTCGGAGATGGCTGATGGGTGAAATAAAACAGTTTGGTTGAAGCGAATGAGCAATGTGTTTGATTTTTAATTAGCCGATGAATGGACAAAAAGACTGCCAATGTCCTTTAGACTGCTAAATTACAAACAGTGTGTCTTATGTGTGCATGTTACCAAGATGAGGACTAATAGGGAAATGGAAGGGAAAGACATTCTGCGCCGACCCCAAATAAATAGGGATGAGGGCAGGAAAATCATGATAGTGATGATTTGGATTGGTTTAGCATCACCATGACCATGTCTGATCTGACAGAGATTGGAGACGGCTGCTAACCTATAGTGATCTACGCTGCATAAAGATTTGTGTATTGCTAAAAAAAAAAAAAACTTCAATTCTGGAGAGTGAAAAAAATCCTGATCGTCTTTTCGTCTTCCCATTGTTGCCAGGATATTCTCTATTTTTGGCGCAATTTCCGAAATCTACTAAAATTAGAACACTGAAACGCTGCAAATATCTTAAGATCCACGTGTAGAGGTTCTTCTATTTCCTCTCGTACATTGTTTACCTGTTTTAGACGAAAAATAGTTGAACGGTGAACGTAAATATAACCTACATTGGTGTAAGTACCGGAATACCTTGTGATAAGGGGTGATTCACGCACTTTCGGCTCAGCACTGTCGGCTAAATCGAACATATTAAGTGGGTATGCGTTTGAGATAAGCCGGTTTGTTTCGGCTCAAAATGTGCCGAGCCAACCTGAACATGATGGTAGATATTGAATGTGGCGATCCGGGCAAGTGTGTTGCAGCACTTACTACGCAGAAAGGTATACTGGTAGATAGTTCGTTTAATGCTGATCTCTTTGCGTTTTGTTTCAGATACACGCTGATCGCGTACTACGACATGTACTCGCAGATCTATACGAGTACCAAGATCTGGGTTCAGCTCATACTTATATGGCTGGTCTCATTTGGATTGATGGTGAGTAGAAATACGCATAAATATATACATATATTTTTTATTCAGTAATTACATATACATCGTGTAACAGAAAGGGTATAATCATATGGAATACTGTGGTACGGACCATCAAACTGAACAACTTTCTCTATGGGACCACCACCGAAATCGTAAAAAAATAATCAGCTGTCCCATACATTTGGGTCGAGTAGGTATTGAAATTTTGTATAGGACAGCTGATTATTTTTTTACGATTTCGATGGTGGTCCCATAGAGAAAGTTGTTCAGTTTGATGGTCCGTACCACAGTATTCCATATGATTATACCCTTTCTGTTACACGCTGTATATATTTTTATTAATGCTAATTATTATTTTTCTATCTAGAGTGGCTTTGGGCTTTGGTTCAAACTTTCTTCTTAATCCTACTTAACTTAAATCTCTGACATGCGTGCAGTGTAGCCAGATGTGATTTATATGTAATGGTAATGATGCTCTTAGTAATATTCATTGCCCTGATAAAAAATGAGGAAAGTGTTTGTTTTTCTAGATCAAGGTTTGAGACCAATGGCCTTTGACCCTAAAATTCCAACCAATCAATGATTTCAACAGAAAACTCTAGCCCATCATCGATAAAAAACAATCATTGCCATCCAAATAGGAATACCTATTACGTAATGCATTTTGATAAAAACATCCTCATTACATCGTTGAATGCATGTAATCAGGTTTTATCTTCAAATTACAAGCGTTTTTACTCTCATTACGCTCTTAAACGAAAAAATATACACGAATTTTGTAACAAATGGTTGCTATCAATCATTAGCGAGCGTTTAAACAGAATTTCTTGGTATTTTTACAACAAAAACAATTGCATCACATCGAAATCAAAACAGAAATCAGTCTATCACTCGACGCGAGGTTTCATCAACTTTTCGCTCGAGATTTGTTAAATCGTACATCTTGTAAAAGTACTTATCATCATTGTACTTAGGAAAAAAACTTTCTAGCGAAAAAAAACCGACTTCCAAAAAAACACAAAAAAAAGTCCAAAATGACTTTCGGAAGCCTTTAGGAGTCTGTGTCTTTGTTTGTTTCATTGACTTTTTTGCCAACGACTTCCGAAAGTCAAGTTATTGTAGACATTTTTAGTGTTTTTTTGGGAGTCGGTTTTTTTTCGCAGAACGTTTTTTATTTTACCCTTTTTTGTTGTTGTAGGTATACCACACAAATTCTTGTCATGAATTATTTTTTACATTTTATCTAGAAGTTATTATGAGATCATCATGTCATCAACATAGCCCAAGAAGAAAAAATACGTATTAACACGTTCATTGCCAAGCCAAAATGCTGAACTTACCTAGATGGCCAAAATAAAAATTCGTTGAATGTCTTCCCTAGTGGCATAAACCAAATACCAGAACCCAATACGCTGCGGCCGCTATTTTATGGCCCGTACATAATTTTGAGGCACCATCACGCGACGTCGCGTGAACATCAAAGCACCGTCACGCGACGTCGCGTGATGTGACAATTAACGCGATGAAAACAACCAAATTACTAAACCGATTTTGATGAAATATAAAATAAAAAAATGCATCCGAATTGAGAACCTCCTTTTTGAAGAAAGTCTGTTAAAAAATGACACCACTCGAATAATTGAGGAACCAACGTTAGCAAAATCACGCTTGATTTTCGTGAGCTTACGAATGTCTATGGCACAGATATTATAATACTTCGTCTATGGATACGATGTGTCCGCATCAAACATGTTTTAGTCAAACAACTCAGCCTATCGCGGCCTACTGCTGGACTTAGGGCTCTACCCAGCTGCGCCAGAACATCCTGTCCTCAGCCTTTTGTCGTATTTTCGTACCTAAAGAAAATTAATCCACACTAAAACAAAATAAAATCACGCGCCATCTGTTAAAAGTCAGTAATAAATTATAAAGGGACCCGGAATAAAAACTACATACAATTTTATTACATAACTACAATAACAAAATTAAATTATTGCCGGAATCAAAAAGATAATAATTTATCCGTTTCATGGAACACACACAACGCTACCATTGAGGTTCGTAGCAGTACCAATGTTCCACAGTGTTACCAGCCAAATAAATAAACTTTTAGTAATGAAGGAAGCTAGAATTAGTTCGTTGCACTTTCACGCTGCTGATTGTCCTGAATTAGCTAACATCCTATGTGCTACGAACGGCGTACGGATAATTAATTTTATTGAGCTTGTGATGTAACCAAAGGAATGTGTTAGAGGGAAATGTAGAGAAATGGATTACTTCATGTTTTGTTTGTAGTGATTTTGAATATTAATAATATTCTCCTAGATTTAAATAATGTCAAAACAATTTATGTAAGTAGTTTAAGAAACCAACGTCGTAAGCAAGTCACAACAAATTTAATTAAATTTCGTAGATAGTAGTTGACTATGTGCTACATAACGTAAATAGGTAGGCTCTTTTACAATGTGCATTCTTCAGCATTAGTATCTAGTAGTATAAATTAGATATATACTCATCTAACTCATCATTCAAATGATTGTAGTTAACTCGCTGGCATCTATATCTTGGACCACACAACTAAAATCCACCAAGACTATCTCCACAGTATTTTGCTTTCCTAATCCCTCTTCATAAAATATAGAGCTATCTCAATGATTACTACAAGAGTCATGAAACTGCAGTTCAGTCCAATCGTGGACAAAGCGTTGATGAGCTCAAATGTGTTGCATTTTAATACTACTTGACTTAACACCCTTCTGAATTATTCAACAGCTTTATGAGAAGTTGAGAACCCGCATACAATAAAATGTTGATTATTTTGTTGGGGTTTTTTGTAGTGTGATAGATTGTTTTGATATGGATTCCCTTCACTTGGACTTTCGGAATATTCAACTTCGATTCAGGTATTTTGTTTACTACCTAACTTAGGACAACAGTTTATGATTGTGAATTGTATAAGGAATAGAACAATACTTTGTGCTTGGCTAAAAATAAATACCGAGTAAAAAATACACCAATTCAATTATACTACTTGCGTAAGCACGTTTAGCATAATATTATTAGGGAACCGGAACCGGCAGGCTATACGGAAATGCATAACGGCCATGGGGTATTTCCCATGTCTAGTAGTAACTCGGTATTACTAGAGAAAGAATCGATCTCTAGGCCCAGTACTTAATTTATTTTATTTATCCCCAGGTACCACCCCTCCTCGGCGTCTGGGGACAACTGGGGCTGGACCCCAGCACATTCTCCTGCACAATCCTCCCCAAAGACGGCAAGTCGCCAAAGAAGTACCTGTTCGTGTTCGGGTTCGCGCTGCCGTGCGTGGTCATCATCGTGTCGTACTCCTGCATCTACTGGCGCGTGCGCCAGAGCAAGCGGAAGCTGGAGGGACGAAGGTGTGTATGTGGGTGAGGATCGTCATGTCACTAGCTGTGACTTAATGGTGGTGGTGGGGTTTTGTTTTAAGTGGTGGTGGGATGTGGTAGTTAAGTGTTTTGTTTTTCTTTGATGTCATAAAATCATATAGTTTACCCTTATCGATAGTAAATGACATTCCACGATTTCAACTGATGGTAAAACCTTCTCGTTGGTCTAATGACCGAAAAACTGCTGAGCAGGGTTCTAAGTTTGATCCCTAGCTCAAGATTAAAATACTATTGGAAGTCAAATTCAGATTTCGAAATACTACCGAGATTGTACGTAATGGAAAAATTATGAATTTCTCAATATCAACCCGGGCCCTTTTTTATTTTATGCCTCCTTTAGTTTGTCCATCTGGCGCTGCGCTTCAGGGTGTAGTTATACTATGTATGGTAAAACAATAATTCAAACCAATTTCTCTTCCTCCTCCACAGCAAACTCTCCGGCCAAACAGCAAAAGAGAAAGAAGAGGACTCTCGGCTGACGACGCTCATGCTGACGATCTTCCTTTGTTTCCTGGCCTGCTTCCTACCGCTAATGATCATGAATGTGGCGGATGACGGCATCACGTACCCTTGGCTGCACATCATCGCTTCGATCCTAGCCTGGGCCTCAAGTGTCATCAATCCTCTGATCTACGCAGCAACCAACAGACAGTACCGAGCAGCATACGCCAACCTACTCAAGTTCTGCAAGAACAGCACCATTGGCAGAAGAACTACTTGGGGCAGCAGAACTATGGGGCATTCTTCTAATTCTCCGCACTATGCTGATAAAAGAAATCATAATAAGGATAAGCCCGCTAATTTATGAATTGACCAGTGACATCTACCGGCGGGTAGTAGGAACTGTGTTCCAGAGATAAAGGTCAGGTGATCAGTAAAATTGTAGAAGTCGTTGTGAGTCATCGTACGTCCAAAATATTTTGATTATTAGTAGTCAGCCTTGGGTAATGGGGTATGAATTTGTTATTTTCAATTGGTTAAAAACCGCCGATGGATGGCGCTAAGTATTCTGTCAGGTCGGTCGCCGATAAGTGAATTTTCTTTCAACATGGCTTTGACAAGTGACAAACACTCAGCACTCTCTACCGGCGAAGCTTTTTTTAGAGTTGGTTTTTAGGGTTCCGTATTTCTAACTATACTGTTCCCCCCCCCCACATTTCTTGTTTTGAATACTACTTTGTCTGCTAGATAACCCAATTCTGCATTTACATTTATGAATCTCATTAACAGTTCGCCGACATAAAAAGTTGATTGCATTTTTTGCACAAACATAAAATCATATCTGTGTTCTAGAAAGAGAAACTATGTGCTCACTACAAATTGTTCTAAATATGTACTAGAAATCTGTAATGCTGACAGATCAAACGACATTTTTGCATCACAGTTACTTAAAGTGGGTATCAAGCGTAAGTAAAGCGACCAAAAATATTATTACATGGTTTTTAAAATAATGTGAGAGTGAGTGCATAGCTAGAAATCTGTAAAATCTATATGTAAATATTACAACTGTATATAAAAATCAATGGCAACTACTTTATAATAGCCTATAATGATGCTTACCATTTAACTTAACCAAAGTAAAATATTACCTTTATTTTTAATATAAATAATCTTTAGTAGGCTAAGGAAAATAATTATAAATAATATTATTTAAACGTAAGAATGCATTCCTTTAGATTTTAATTATGATTAGTTTTGATACGTTCAGTTCTGTAGGTTTGGGTCCAGGCACTAAATGTAGGTATACCTACCTATTGATTGTAATTTGGTTTGTCTGCGTCCGCCTCACTGTGACCTGACAATTACTTGATGAGATCAATGTTTAATTAAACAATTTGCTTGAAATTAAGGGTTTTTTTTATAAACGCTGTTTAAAAGAGAGATGTATAAATATCGGTCATCTATTAATACTTAACTTATAGCAGTGTTTATTAATAAACCCCATAATGCTTCGAGTGCAAGGCTTTTAGCTTAATTTTTACTCAATCCCAGTCATATCGGTATGTTATTAAGTATTTAATAATGCCATGAGCATTCAACGTGCTGTTTTTTTTTTATTTGTGTGGTATGATGATTGCGATGTTTTTGATAACATTGGTTTGATCCTTATTTAATAACATCACGTTCTTTGAGAGCGGGCTTACTTTTTTGCTACACTGCGAAGATCTAATGTGTGATAACTTGATTACATGATTTTGTTGATTTCAATAATTAATTGTCATGTTTCTGTAGTAGCAAAATATTATATTATAATAGTTCTTGTGAAGACTGATATGTAAAAGTCAATTAGGATAAATAGCCCCCTCCCCACAATCATAGTATATCACATATCACTGTTGAATATAATATGTATGCGGACATTGTTATATTTAAATGAACAGTCTTGATTGCATAAATTATATATATCTATTTATTCAGGACAGGTAACATCACTTTATCGAAGAAGAAAAAGATTTTTGCTTGAAATAATTTATTGTATTATGTATTTAGTATAGTTTTGTTAAATAATAAGTGAACCAAAGGTAAAATAAATGTATTTATATAAATAAATGGTTTTGATTACCCCTCGCGCCACTATACCTACTCCAAGTCCCGATTCATGAGTAGCATCAGAAGAAAACTCCGAACGGTACAATATTTCGGACTAAATAATCGATGGGATCAACACGCTATACGTATATTAGAATAGAGCCTGTTGTTGGCTCTTGGCTTTTGTGATACAGGAACTCCTAGTACAAGAGCCAGGGCTACACTGATGTTTGAGCAATCACTTGTCAATAAAGATTTCATTTATTATTCTCGTTTATTCATTTTTATACACATTCTTTATATTCTTAACTTTTTACATATTTAAAAAAAAAAACATTTTTAAAAATTATAAAAAATAGGTTTCCGCCGGTGTCGGGAGCAGGTCCCGAGCTACCGGTGGTTAGTGCTCCAAAGACAGAAACCTCACAATGCGAGCCGTATCGAGGAGTACTGCCTTCTGAATCAGGCCCTGGATCCAACCGCATAGAGAGAGCCTCGACAGATGTTCGTCGAGGCTCTTGGCTATCAGGCCATTGGTCGTCACGACAATCGGCACAATGATAGCCGAGTTCACATTCCACATGTCGACAACCTGGTGTGTCAAGTCGAGATATTTTATTTGTTTGTCTTTCTCAGCTTTCACGAGGTTCTAGTCATGCGGGATGGTAACATCGATTATCATGACGCGGCGCGCTGATCGGTCTATCACCATGCTACTCGTATGTCAGGCTTATTGGCGACAATAGTCCTGTCCGTGATGATATACTGATCCCAGTACAGCGTGACATGGTCTTTCTCGAGAACTGGGTCGGGCACATACTTGTAGTACTGTATCTCAGATTCCACAAGTTTATATTACAAGACAAGTTGCTGGTGAATAATCCTGGCTACTTGGTTGTGCCTCAGCCGCCGTTAGCCAAACGAGAACAACCAGAAATAATTTTTCTGATGGACTCACCCGGACGGTGGCATGCCCGACGCACCTCGACCGTCCCGTCCTTCATAATATATTTCCGGTACTTGTTCGTCAACATACCTTCATCCATGATCGCACAGACAAAACCTTCAGTTCCCCCAAAGAGGTCACCGAAACGTAGCCAAGACACGGACGCTAGGAAATCGCCCGTGAAGCTCCTTGCCTTGCCATACTTCCTTACGGTCATAGTATAAGTACTACAGGTTTGCGCCAGTTCTCTTTAGCCATGGACAGCTCGGTGAGACCCTTGTCCACTACGACCACATCTCGGTGCATAAGCACCTCGGCTTTTAAAAAATATTCTCTGAGACTGCACAGCTCGCGGTTGTGGAGGGTATTCGCATTTAAAAAGCCTCGATCTCTGCACTTCCGCGGGATGTACAGTCTCATCACCGATGATCGTGGGTGATGCATCCGTTTAGTTATTATTGTTATTAAATTCTACCGTCAATTTTCAAAAATTGCATTATCTACGTTCGTAGATGTGCACTTGACTGTTCTAGGTAGGTACAACTAAAGCAGGTCTTCAGGAGATACGTAATAGAACATTTTTTTTGAAAACAGTTAAAAGATTAGTCTTCTTTTTCTTGTGGTTAGTGCCTACCTGGTGTTAGAGTTTATAAGCCGCCCATGGGCCTCTGACTTGGTTTAACATGCCGTCGAGAAATATCTCTAAGGCATGCTGGTTTGGTTTCCTCACGGTATTTTCCTTTACCGAAGTAAGTGATAATTATACAATACGCACATGAATCCGAAAAATCAGATGTGCGTGACTTCTGTTCAAACTCGAGACCTTCCAGTACCTGACGGTAACACTACGAGGCTATCACTGCTGATGTTTAAAATGAGTGATTTCATGCAGCGTGAAAAATAATTAAATTGTACTGAACCTACAACACGCAGACTTTAAACTTGATCTTGCGTGGAACTTTGGAGAGTGCTTCTGAAAATACCTGATTGATTAAAAATATAACCTATTTAGAAATCTTGTCTATAAATTAAGCATCGCAGTTTAGCACTAAATAGACTTAAACATACTCCTGTACATAGGTATTACAATTTATTTGTAAGTCACAGTGTGTCTTCGACGATACCTTTGACTCACATCTCTGTTTTCTCTAAACTGGTACATTGAGCGCCATCTGCAGGTGTTTCTGTAACGTAGCTTGACGTATATGATAGACCACCGACAGATGGCGCTTCCAGAAAACGTTACCAAATTAACTATGAACACGATGAATTTTAATAAGAAGTATAATGAGCTATTAGAAAAAAATAATATGACACAATTCCATAGATGACCCACTGGTTTTTTTTCCGAACAAGTACATGTTTTGATATCATAGACAATCTACATCAACTTCACTGGGCAAAAAGTGGCCTACCCCGTACAAAAAATAAATAAAATGAATGGTAAGATCCTCGTTGTCTATGTTCGTTTGACCATTTTGCTGACAGCCCTGTAATTTTTTAGAAATAAAAATCGCCGAAAAATGGCGAAAAGGATTGCACAGAGCTCTGTGAACTGGGCCGCCCTCGCCGAAAGGGTCCCGGCCGAGCAGAAGGTACACCTTGCGGCTTTCAAAATAAAATCCGACACCTACCTCCGAAGGTTAGTTTTGATCGATGGATTACATAATTTTCGCCAGACAATTTTTAGTTATTTAATTTTATTGTTTTAGGGTTTTGGCTAACCCACCTGAACCGCCGAAGATCAACTGGTCTGTGTACAAGAACTCCGTGCCAGTGCCTGGTATGGTAGACACCTTCCAGAAGCAATATGAGGCATTGAAGGTGCCCTACCCCGCCGACACACAGACCGCTCAGGTTGAAGCTCAATGGGCTGAGGTCAAGAAAGCCATCGATGCCTTCATCCAGTCATCTAATACTAACATTGCTGAGTAAGTTTAAATCATGTTGTTATCTATTCTGAAACCCTTCATAACTTTTTTCATTCCAAAGCTTGTCAGATCTTTCAAAAACCCCTGTATAATTGTAGTTTTTGTTCCACTTGTCAACAGATTAGACACTTTCACTGTTATATTATCACTGAATCACAATGCACCTTCACATTATTTACATAATGTATTTTTACTCTAAAATTTAAGTGCAGCCATACAAATATTTAAGATAAAACCAGTGATTTTATGTAAGATTGCTTTTAAAAACCAACCATATTTTATGTTTGAATATCATTCATTTCCTACCAAGCAGACTAAGAGACAAAAGATCTTCTATAGGAAATGGTAACTGGGCTTGTTTTTTAGATTTTTCTCCTAATTCTTTAGAAAAAAAATAAATGAAAGATGTCCCCAAAATGACAAATATTGTCAATTGCTAACCCTCAATAATGTCATTCCAGGTACCAGAAACAGATTGCCGAGATCAAGGCCCTCCTGCCATATGAGCAGATGACCATGGAAGACTTCCGTGATGCCTACCCAGAGGAAGCCCTCGACCCCATCAACAAGCCTACCTTCTGGCCCCACACGGCCGACGAGCAGCTCGGCTACGTCGACCCCGACAAGCCAGCACATTCCGGTCACTAAGATAATAAAATGCCTTTACACAGCTTCAATTCAGGCAGTCTTCAAATATCAGCTCAAAGTGATAGTTGACAGTTTTGTGAAGTGTTGTCAAGGTTCTATAGGAAGTTGCAATCATCTTGTTCTATTTATGTAGGAATAAATGAAATCTTTACCAATTTTAGTTGTTTTATTTCATTTCTTGAACACTAACAATAGCTGAGAGATGATGTACTTACCCTATCTTATGCATGAGTATTGGTATTTTGTACCTTCTTGATGAAATAAGGTAAACTTAAGTATCCTGCATTTTGTACTAGATGATTACACTACAGACATGAGATTACTGGTAGCAGAATGTAATAAATTGATGTGGTGAACAAATTGTTTTATTGGGCAACCTTTTTAGGGTACAGTGGAAAAAAACGTGGCATTGAGTTAGTGTTACTTGTCGGGATATTTACTCTCAATGGGTAACAGTGTAACTAAACGGGAACAAAGTCAAAGTTAACAGAAATTTATCACCAATGAGTTGATTATGCCCTATCCAAATCGAGGTTTCCAGCTATTCTAAAGTGTAATTTGAGAGAAAAATAGGTTATGAAAAAACTTTGCATGACAAATAACAGGCTATCGGAGACAAGTAGTTTATCTCAGTTATGTTAGCTTGGAGAACTCGTTTCTAATTTTACTTCCCGTACAAGCGTCAAAATGAGTCCAGCCGTAATGCGGCGACTAACATAATAAACACGACCTCTCGTGTGGTATCTCAGACCAATAAATTTCTCGGAAAAATAAATTTTACCACACAAATTGATCAGCTGATCGCGTCAGTTCATATAGATTTTAAACGAACTGACGCAAAACAGAAATTCGCAAAAGATAAACGTTTTTTTTTTTCGAATTTCTAGAACTCGGTAGAACTAGTTGTTCAGTTTCATGGTCCGAGAGACCACACGGGAGGTCTTGCGTTTATTATGTCACCTTGTATTACTGGGCCTTTTATTATACCTTGTATATGATTAAATTCCAATAAGCCTTATTTCGGACCCAGCTGTTATAATTTCTACATTTTTTAGTGTGGTAGAACAAATTAAGCTGTCCTTACAGACCTTGGGCAGGAATTAAACAAGTAATTCGATTAAACTTTATTTTCCTTGAGTTGTACAATTCATGCATCTCAAGTAATGCTGTCACAGAGTTACACGACATAGGAATGTTACTTATTTAGAAAAACAATCTATTTAGTGCAATGAGCTATGGTTCAAAGTGCTGTGGAAACAAATAGTTTTACTAAAATATTATGCTATAAGACACTTCATGATAAGTGGTACACCAATTACAATTCTGCTATTATGCAGTTCAAATGGAGAACTAGTTCATTGGAAAAAACGTCTATACTGATTTACCTGCATGTATTAATTAACACAGATTTACTTCAACAACAATGGAAAACACGAAAGCAGGAATAGACAACTTTCTGAATTTAAAATGCTCTATTAAATTATACCCTAATATTATTATAAATCTTCACATTTAAAAATAAAATTAAAACACGTAAACACCGTTTTTTTTCTAGTACACTGAAGCATGGTTTCTGAGACTCTAAACGTATACAAATCTGTTGCCATATTACTATAATATACGATATGATCGAGTCTATAACCTCATAGGTCCGATTCCAAGCCATCACTTTCACAGAAACTTAGTAACAAAAATTAATCTATTTATCATTTACAACTAGACGCGAGTGAAACAATGCTAATCGTTTCTGATCGTTACTCACAGGAGGGACCTTTTGGTGTTATCAATTCATAGCTACATTACCAGCTAAGGGCGTTATTCATTTTAGTGGTTTTAACAGTGCAAATGAAATATGAGGATAGGAAAGTACTATTTTTTTACTAGAAATCAATAGGTTTCTTTGTTAACTTGTCGACGTAGCCTGCCACACGAAAGTCATCAAAGTCTGGAAGCAAGTTGACCCCAGAATAGTCTATGAACTGCGAAAATCACTAAAATTCGCAACATCCCACACTTAATTCTATTTTCACTTTCATTTCACATCACATCCAGTCGATCTTAATCTAAATAAAAACTCTATTTAGCGGGGAACTTATTGGCGGCGGGCGGCGGCGGAGGCTGGGCATACATGTTGTAGTAACTGGTCGGCGGAGGGACGCTGAAGGCCTGCGCCTGCGGGAAGCTGAAGGCCGGCGCGGGCGGGAAGGCGGGCGCGTCGCTGGCGCCGCCGCGGCCGCGCCCTCTGCCGCGGAACCCGTTGTCCGGCCGGAAGCCGTCCCTGCTGTTGTCACGGTTGTAACTCGAACGAGTATTGTATGGGCTTTGGTGGTTGTCGTAGTCGTTGTTTGAGTCGTCCCATCTGGAACCTTGGAAAAGAGGCACTGACATCAATTTCTGTGGGTAAGTTCGGTTGCCACTACTGAAGCTATTGTGTTTACTGTCTGAATTGATTGTTCTCAGTTTGTTGCTATAAGCACACAGCAAACTACTAATCTCCTTGTAAGGACAATTAGGACAACCCTTCTTTCAGGTTTACAGTACAGCAGATGGTCTGAAAAACATTCTCAGCTGAATGAAGTTGCTGGTCGGAAACCAGCTACGGAATTTATATTTATAGCATTTCAATGCCATTTTGGCATAGTACAGGTATTTTTTTCATGTACAAGCTCTTCTAATTTTTAGTAACATGGCAATCTGGGAGAAAGACAATTGGTTGACGGCCATTTGTTTGGAGGAGTTTCATACTAATCAAGGATTATTTACGACATTATCACAGAACACAGCGAGGCGACGTCAAGTGAAAGCAGACAAACACAACACAGTCGTAAGTACTACATAAACACACTAGTACTGACTCCTCTCGCCAAAGCGGCCGCGACCGCCGGAGTCCCGTCCGCCGCGTCCACGCCCGCCGTCCCGGCCACCGCGTCCACGCCCGCCGCGGTCGAAGCGACCTCCCGAGCCCTCGTCGCGGTCGCGGTACCTGTTGCGACCTGGAACACAAGATAGATTCATAAGGTGAAAATAATGTCAGTCCACTTATCACACATTTCGCCAGTTACGTGTAGTTAAGGTTACTTATGTCTACTATGACATGGCAGGAATGGAGTTCTTTAATATTTTAATTGGAGTACTCACCAAATTTGCCCTTGAATCCCATCCCACACTGCGCCAACTCCATCAGCTTGGGGTTCACCACCTGGTTAGCCTCTTGTAGCACGCACATCAGATCCTTAGCCTGCCATAAATAAGAACAGTTTTATTTTTGTCTATTAAAACATTTTTATTTTCCTGGTCTTTTTCTTCTTAGAATGAAACCCTATGTCGATGGTAAGTGAGGAGATCTTCTTTCAACGCTGTTGATGAGAATATTCGAGATAATGATTATTTAAATGGCGTAATTCTGCGTTATGTTAACTTATGTCATCACCTGCCCAACTATTTTGAGGTCGGTTTCCATTCTAACCAGATGTAGCGGAACACCAGTTTTTAAATGGAGCGACTGCCTTTCTGACCTCTACGCTGAATTTCGTGCTTCCGACTGTCCATGATCTACAAATGGCAGTCAAAACTAACGACCTAAGGGTTGCGCCTCATCTAACAGCACGGAATATTTTTTCCATGCTCTAATCCTTTTCCGTCGCTCAGAACCGGCTGCTAGATCGCAACCCTAACGTGCTTTCCGAACCGTGTAAAGGATGGTCACTTATGTACCAACATGGAAATAAAAGTTTTTATGATAGGAGCTTACCTTGGCAGAGTTATTGGGCGTGAAGAGCGTGTAAGCAGTCCCGGTGTTGTGCGAGCGTCCCGTGCGTCCGATACGATGCACATAGTCCTCCGAGTTGTTGGGATAGTCATAGTTTATCACAAACTTCACGTCTTCCACATCTGTGTCCAAGCGGGCATGTTAACACGAGGCAGTGTTGATGATCACACAGTAATGAATGTATTGGACTATTGAAGTAACCGTGTTTGAGATGAGGGTTTTGATGTACTAAAGACCAATGATTTGTAATTTAAGATTTTGATTGCTAGAAATGCGAATACTACATAGAATGGACGGATAAATATTCGACTTTCAAAACTAAATTGGATAAAAAAAGTTGACTAAGTTAATTAATATACTGATCTAAATCAATCAGAGGAATGTTTATCTCACCTTTCTTGTAAGTGTTGCAAAGAACGCTCATCTCAAACATTAAAGACACATAATATTTACCTTATCGTGTGTCGTCGGCACGTCAGTCACCGCTAAACTGGAAATAACTGTATTATGCCCGTCAGTCCGGAGTGTGCAGGCCAAGAGTCGGTGTGGTGGTGTGCTGACTTACGTTAGCGCCCTTTAACCGCGCGATTGTCAGTTGCGTAGGGCAGGCCAAAGGGCAACGATTAAATCTCTCATGACAAATAACCAAGCATGTATTGCTCTAATAATGGCCTTACTTCATTTTACTTTTAATTTTGAAACCAAAGGTATTTTCGACAGAGTAGAACTTGAAACTTATATCCCCTTAATTTTGAATCAAAAACTGGGTAACATAAGGCCATGGTGATGTTAATGCTCAATTCCCACGTAAATATTAGAGGCAGCATGCTCTTATTGAAACAGTGTGCGCTGACAGTGTACTGTCATATGAACGTTATCGTTACAACACGGTAACAAGCTTTAGGTAAGGTCAGCAACACACCGATAGTCTAGCCGTTAACACTGCACGCATGCGCCTCTGAAATGAAAAACAATCGAGAATAATGCCAAGTCAGTCATGGAAATTTATTTTATTATTATCGGGCTAAGATGTTTGCCTCTGTGGTAGATTTTTACAATATCTATTTATGCAAGGCAAAATATACTCCATGTCCGATAGAAAGTTTGTGAAGAATCAACGTTTGTATTGTATAAATATCTACCGCCAGAATAGAATAGTTATCGTGGCCCGAGAATATAGCACTATCACCGTACCATTGCTGTGTTTACTAGTATTTGGAGCCCATGTTCCAATATTCACTTTTAACCATCTCACGTGCATTTTCAAGTGCAGTTATTAATTCTGATATTCTCTTAAATATTGTTATGATTATTAAGCAAGTCAGATTTTTATATGAAACCGCAGTTTTTGAAACTGCGAATTTATTTTCTTTTCTCTTTGAGTGTTACTTGTGCAAAAAAACGTGAATACTGGAACCTATTTCGACAGTTGTGTCACATAACTGTTCACGATTATCACTAAGCAATGGCATCAATATACCTCCGCTACGCCCCTGACATCTCTTAGACCATTACAACACCCCGGTGGTACAGTGCGAGACACCGCCATCTTTGATTTGAATATAGTCTCTTAGTACTCGCAACTGTGTCATTACATCTTTTGTTTGATGCCCTCATCATTCGGCGGGAATTATCACCACCATAGAAATAAAAAAAACTTGATCGGTGGCACAAACATAAGATAGTAACTTCTGGGCAACTTACAGTGACTATTTCGTTCGATACTGTTTTTGGAAAGCGAATAGTGCTAGTAATATACTGAACTGCAATTGTATGATTTATTCAGACATATAAAAGCCCTAGACTATTTCTCGTGTCTCTTATGATACCCTACCATTGGCCACGTTCGCGGGTACTATGGGAGTAGGTACTTACCGAGGCCTCTGGCGGCGACGTCGGTGGCGACGAGGATGCCTCCAGTGGACATACGAAACTGGTTGAGGACATAGTCCCTGTCTTGTTGGTTCTTGTCTCCGTGGATAGCGAGCGCGCGCCAGCCAGCGCGGTTGATAGTTTTTGTTATTTCATCGACCTTGATATAAATTTGCGTGAGCGATTTGCACAATTGAACCAAATATTTTTTTAGAAAAACTGATAGACGCAAAAATATTTTTCTAAATAAAGAAGTTACCAAACACGAAGTAAATTGTTGGTTTGAATCTAGTTTTATCTTTGGCCTAACCCGCACATTTGAAGCAATGTATACTATTCTTACTGTATTATACAAGACGAAACTAATTTAAATGGCAAAAATTTACAGACAGGTCTTTCCATCTATGAATATAATTTGACCAATCTTCCAAAAGACATCATAGTTGCCATTGCAGAAAAATTCTGGATGAGGCTGCCACAAGAGCGTAGACCTTGGCAAAAGCAAAGAGAGGCCTACACCCAGCAGTGGGTGAAGTGGGGCTGTGCATGATGATGATGATGAATCTTCCAAAAACATTACCTATGCTTGTCCTCAAAACTCACCCGTCTTTTGGTCTCAGCGAATATGATGGTCTTGGTTTCCTCCTCAGAGGATATCTCAGTTAGCAGTGTGATGAGCTTATCATTCTTCTCCCATTCTTCGCAGACATCAACAATCTGCAGAATATTATGATTAGCAGACAAGCTCAGAGAACCGATGTTGATCTGGATGTAGTCATGAAGAAACTCCTCGGCAAGGTTCTGGACTTCCTTAGGCCAGGTAGCTGACCACATGAGAACCTGTAATAAAGAATACGCTTATTATTCTGTTTATGAAACAGAGAAGCCTAGGGGCACTTGTTCACGACTAGTTTTTGCTCAGCACGGCACGGGGCCGGTCGACAGTTATGTATAAATCACCATTGTTCACGACGCCGGCGGCGGCACTGGCGCCCGTTCATCTCCGCGCTGTACCGGTGTGGGCGTGTGGTCGTGGCTAAGATCAGCGTTCGGTTAAGTATGTCATCAAAACCGAAGGGGTGCGGTTTTGATGACAAATTTAACCGAGCGCTAGCGTGTTCGGTTAGCGTGTGCAAACTAAGCAACAGCCCTGACGCCAACTGTACCTAAGTACTTTGGCAGACTGTTTACTTTTATTATATTTTTATACAGGTGAATTTTCCAATTGAGCGTGAATGGCCTAATCCGATAGTATGAGGAATAGCGAAAAATTCTCAAAGGAGTCTCTAGCCCGATTTTGATGAAACTAAAACGTGTCGCTAATAAGTATCAAATTCTGGAAAATAATGACATTCGGAAAACTCAAGACAAACGTTAAATTTTATGATTATCTTTTTAAAATTTAAATAAATAAATAATAATAATTTAATTAAAAAAACTGATTGTAAATGAATGTCCTTGATTGATGACACCCGCAGCGCAGCCAATCTTCACAACATAATGTTCTAATTTCAGTTTTATTGACTCTGTGGGGTTAAAGGCCACAGTAAAAGAAAAAAAATCGTAAACAATTGAAATTAGATTTTACAAGTTAGTTAGCACCAATAGTGATTTTGTTCGACATTTCGTTGATTGGCTAACTGTTTGCACACTGTTATGTATTTTATCAAACTTTAACTCTTTCCTTTAGTTTGCCGTATGCTATTACTTTCGAGAATTTGATCCTTATTAGTGACACTTTCGAATGGTGTAATAATACAATGTTTTTTTTCCGAAAACGATGGGTTCGATTCCTGGAATATTGATTTTTGTAAAATCGAATGATGCAGTTTTTTAGTTTTCATCAAAATCGGGCTCGAGACTCCTGTGAGTATTTTTCGTTTTCCTCATAGTTTCGGATTTGACAATCCACGCTCACTCGAAAAATTCATCCTATAAACTACCTTTTTCCTGTATACTATCTTTTCACCAAAACTGCGTTTGGTCGTTTTTACCAAATTGTGTAAAAACAATTGTCAATTTACTGACGTTAGAAAACTATATCGCTTTTATTTCATTTGAAAGAAAAATTATGAACATGCACAAACACAACAATAACAAGTAGGTAGCATTATCACACTTATCAGTTAATCGATTTCTGAATGTAGATATGCTCACATTTATAGGTTTTGTCGTAAACTAAAATGTAATAGAAGAATCATGAAAAATAGATTGAAAATACGTATATCTATAAGAAGGTTCAAGGTTCTTTGGTTCTTTGTGACTCCTGTGGTATAAGGTCTTTTCCCAACTATGCCAGGGTCAACTTCCAGTCTAACCAGATGCAGCTGAATATAGTATATTTCTCAATACAATTTCTCGAAAACTAGTTCTTATCGCACTACGATTAGGTTCAACATGCAATGTATTTCACACACGTGGATTCTTAATATTTTTCCGCACACATGCGGATAAAAGTTTCCACAGCTATGTCCAAAAGGGTTCAATGACTATATCTATAGTCGGCGGTGACTGTTTATTTTTAATCCCAGCAAAGAGATAATTATGTGTCTTTACAGCGTAAATATTTTTCGAGTATTTAAATTGTGTTTATAAATAGAATATCATAGATAAACATGATTATTTAAAACAAATATTTACTTTTATGAACAAATTAACACAATTGTGTTCTAAATTCAAAATTAATTGAATTTTATTTTTTTCATATTAGACTTTAGAGCGGCATCATACCTTTCCTTCTTCTTCAACCTGGTAAAAGCAAAGTGCAGAATAATCCCTTCGAAAGTGTATTGAAAAACGTCGTTTGATACGCGTGGGGATTTGTTGCTGCAGTTCTCGGCTCCATTGGAATGCAATAACAAAGTTTCCCCACTATTTTACACGGACCAACTGCTGATCTGATCTCCACAACCCAACCCAGTTACTTGGGTAACAACAACAACATAGAGCCTGATTGGCAGACTATTGTGACTTACTGTATAGATTGTTGGTTACAAATATGATATTAATTATTTCACTCACCTGTCTGTCTGGTCTAATCTGCTCGATGATCTTACGAATTTGCGGCTCGAAGCCCATGTCTAACATCCTGTCAGCTTCGTCGAGCACCAAGTACGTGCAACGACGAAGGTTTGTAGTGTCTGTTGACAAATAAAATAAGACAATTTTTGTTGTTGGTATAAACAATGATCCTATTAAAATATTGTGTAGGTTTGCTTAGGGAATTACATTATATTTCAATTCTTAAGAGTTAGTTGACAAATATGGCTATGCCCATCAAAGGCCTTGTTTAGCATACCAAGATTACCACGTAAAAACACTGGCCGCTTTTAACGCTATGCAAAACAAAACATAGCATTTCTATTACTTTATTTCCTTAAAACCGCACCTTTCTCCAAGAAATCAATGAGCCGTCCAGGTGTTGCGATAACAATCTCTACTCCTCGCTCCAGACACCTCCCCTGCGGTCCTTTGGGCGCCCCACCGAATACACAAGTATTGCGCACTTGCACACTCTGACCAAAATCATTGGCCACCTGCAAATAGGAGGAAAGCTTTGTAACTCCTGTATAAATGTTACTTCAGCTGTTTGAAGAAATAAAATTGAAATAAACAAATATGGAATGTATGTAAGAGCAGATTATTAGGGCTTTAAAAACAGAGAGATGACGGTGATGCTTATTATTTCCAGGCGTTCTCGAGTTAGACAAGAAATAAATTTTGTTAGCAGTTGGCAAATTATTGTGGGCGGTGGACATGTCCATAATGAGACTAGAACTAGCATATTGGTATGTTGTATTCATAAAAACATTAAATGTATGTCTATTTCACATCTATGAAGAAATAAATTAAATTATAACTTCTTCATACAATGAGTTGAAGGTCAACATTGACAATAAACGGCGGTGCTTGTGTAAGCGGCCTTGAATGATGGATTATTACACTGTAACTAAACTATTTAGCCTGCCCCGCCCTAATCTGCTCTTACACACTTGTTAAAAGTAAAAACAAAATAATATGAAAGCATGACAATAGGATGACAAAGGATAAATTAATAAAAGAACATCAACAAAAACAAAAATATTATACTACTAGGGGATTTCTGTGTCAGTCATAGTTAATCAGGTTATATCATAAAATGAGCCCCAGAATATTTGAAAATATAGCTGACCCAAAAGTGTTTTCCCCAGATAGTTGCCCCAACCACAAAAACTTAAATATTAAATGTCACTGTGTACATGTCCCACAATTTGAAGGCCTCCCACAGAAAGCTGGCTGTCCTTGTATAGTATTCCGATTGGTTTTGTGATAATATATTAATACATATTATTGTCATGTTTAAATGGTGAGGTGATTCAGCAAACTGACTTTTAAAAATAATATTGTAACTACACAGTAAAGAAAGCATTCCACAGATAAGCTGGAAGTTCTAAGAGTAAAACAAAAAATACTTGTGCCCAAAACTAAATAAAAAGAAATAAGGTTACGTTCAGAAACCTCACCTAGTAAAAGAGAAAAAATTTAATTTGGGGTAATCGAAAAAAAAAAGATGTCGTAAAATCATGTCAATGTTTATCAGGTTTTCGAACATAGCCTGCCTGCAATAAGCTAGTTCTACTAATTAAATGTAATTGGGTAAATTTACTATTTCCAGTTCGCTCGGATTGTCCGTCATCTCTGCAGCGATTCCATTCATTGAGATCAACGCCTGGAGTAGCATAATAAAAAACAAATACTCATCTTATATTTTTGTTGTTAAAAGTATTTATATTAGAGACAATGTAATTCTAGTGTTGCTTCCATGAGTAAGCTTCAGGCAACATTGTGTCAGTCCAATTGCAGGCCTTTTGTTACTTTCATATTAATTTAAGAGCAAAGATTAGTAATATATAGTAAGAGGACTTACCTGTTGTATCTGTTGAGCAAGCTCCCTAGTTGGAGCCAAAACCAACACAATGGGCCCCTCATCCCTCAGAAGACGAGGCTGATTAATTATGTGCACTATAGCTGGCAATATGTATGCCAGTGTTTTCCCAGACCCTGTTTGAGCAATTCCCACTAAATCCCGTCCAGACAGAGCGATAGGCCAACCCTGGGCCTGAATAGGAGTTGGGTGAGGGAAGCCCTGTTTCAGAATTTCCTTCATGGCATAATCTGGGAAGCCACCTTCTTCAAAGTACATGCTTGGGGCCGGAACATCACGTCCTTTTACTGTAATCTGGTTTTGGCTGCGGTACGCTTCTATCTCGGCTTGACTGCGAGACGAGACGTTCTGGTGCGGTACATAGAAGTTTTTCTGGAACGGAGTGAGAGTGATTGTGTCCCAGCGGATTTTCCGAAGGTTGCCGCCCGGTTGGTCATTCTTGAAACTCCCTCCTCGGAAGTCGTCCCTACCACCGCCGCGGCCTCCGAAGCCCCGGCCGCCATCACGTCCTCCTCGTCCGCCGCTGTCTCGGCCCCCCCGGCTGCCCCCGAAGCGGCTGCTTCCTCTCTCCTGCGACCGATCACTCGACCGTCCTCCTCGAGAACCACCTCTACTTCCACCGCGACTTCCTCGGCTACCACCTCGACCGCCGCCACGTCCTCCACGTCTATCGTCGTACCTAAAACATAAAACTTCAATAAACAAACCAAACGAAGCGAAATGAATTCTAACCAAATATGCCAACTTACATTTCTATGCTTTTTTTTACAACGATGGATCACCACAAACGATAGTAAATTCTGAATTTCTAAACAAATCAAGCTAATTGTTAATCAGTTATGCTTTCTTTTTAGGAATAGGTAGATTTTCTACTGTATTTCTGGCGTAACAAACATTGGTTGGCTTGACTTTTATTGCTGCAAATGCCACCAGTCGGCCATATTTGATAATCGTGATGTTCTGACAACCAACCAATGAGAATGAACCAATTGGCGCTTCCGTTGTCTTTTTCCACGTTGAGGAATTTTTAATTATTTCTTATGATTTACTTAATGTTGTATAAGTAATTATTTATTTAAATTTAGTTAAAAATGCAGTATTGATATATGAAGAAACACACAATTTTAATCATCTGAAATGTTTAAAAAGTACTACTTCCGCTATCGGTAATGGCACGAATTTCAAATTGGTGTGGCCCAAGGAATCCCCTATAATTGGAGTGTTGTATCTATAATATGTATGTGTTATAAAAATATTGTAATTCAGACCTCTTCTAATATATTAATAACAATCTAAATGATTACGGTTCAATAGAGACTGGAGTGTACTTTACTACACTAACTTACTTCAACTACTCTCTGGAAACCCACGTACTTTCATTCACTTTATTGATCAAACAATTCGACATTTTCACATTCTGTTAGCAGCCCATTGTGGGTTGTAGTGTAGTTATTTTATTTCTCTAGAAAAATGGACGCTTCTATACCAGTTTTTGAGAAGCCCCATCGTCGTTTAACTGTGTTGGACTGGACAAGGAATATTCAGAGGCTACAAAATGAGGCCAGGCTCCGTCGTTTCGACTCTTACGAATTGAGGCAAAGAGCGAATCAGCTGAGGAATGAAACTGCAGTCACCACGAGATGGGATAACTATGTTAACAATGAGTTATTGAGGGATAGGTAAAGTCCCGTTATTTTTATTATAAGCTTACTTCGAATCAACTGTGTTTATCTGGTGCTACATTTATTACTATAGATCTATAGTAATAAATACCGCGCCATGCGAGTTGATAATACTCGTATTAAAAACAGTAGGTGGATGTTCTAAACGTGTCTTCTGATAGGAAAAATATCAAGGTGTACTTTCCAGAATATTCGAAGTCCAAGCATGGAGGGAGAAGCAGAGGTTCACAAGGGACTCAGTCAAAGACGAGATCAGGGCTTTGAAAGAAGAGAAGCATGCGACCGAACTGCATTTGGAATCCCTACAAGTACCACTCATGGTGATATCCCAGTGTCTCTCAAACAGGGACCAGAGAGTGCCTCCGGAATTGACCCGAGACCAACTTGGGGAAGAATTACATAAGGTATATTACGTGATTACTCAATGAAATAACTCTGAAATCCGACCTTACAATTAATGCCTAGATCGTCACTGCAGAAGATTTCTGGGAGTTGACTTAACTTCAGATATCGTAGGCCTATATAAATAGGTGGTCCAAAAAAGATTATGGTCGTTGTGTGTCACGCAATTTTTTTCCTCATTTCTATGGTTCCTATGATGATACCCACAAAAAAAAATATAGTAGTTGTTTTTACTTATTACCTTATACCTTTACTCTGGCACTCTTTTTTAAATCGCACTGTCAAATAGTCCTCTAAAACTGTTTTTACTTTAGGAACTGCATATCACGGAAAACAGTAAGCGAGTCCTGATGGACGTTTGCCACATGGGCTGGGAGAAGATAAAGGAGTTGACTAATGTGCTCTGTCGCCTGGAGCGCGAGATCAAGAACAAGGACGAGACCATCGACTTGGAGTACCACGTCAAAGACTTGACTAGGGACAGCGCGGATATTTGCTTCAAACTGGATCCTACCAGGGTTCCTACTGAGTAAGTTTATTAGTTACAGTTAGTTTTGCAAAGTTCGAGAAACTACTTGACTTTATACCTGCGGCTTAAAACTTTATCCCTCGTAATTTTTACGAATCCCACAGGCGAATGTGCGGGTGGACGACTGCGTATCATCGACTTCTATTCTAGCATAACTGAAAATTTATAAGACAGTTGGTCTTGCTGCAGTTTGGACTTTAGTCTTATCTTTTTGCAGTCTGTTTCATCCTTTGTTTTATATCGAATTTTTATTCCATTCCTAGATCAATGACAGAAGAGAGTTACGTCAACTGCATAGAGAACACAATAAAGATAGCTGAGCAGCTGATGTCTGAATCTAAGACTCTTCGGGAGACGATGTTCAAGAGCCGCGAACAGGCCAGGAATCAGATGCATGCGCAGAGTCAGCATGTGGAACTGATCATGAGGAGGAGGGTTTATGATATACAGAAGGCCAGGAATGAGATGGAGTGGCAGAAGTATAAGGTAAGTACCTATAAGAGTATCACAGGCAAAGGAACCTAATCCAGACTCGAGCTACCAGACATCGAAGGCCCGCTCGTAGTTTGTTTATGTCAATAGCACAACAACTACAAGCTACACAGGTCACAAGGTTTTAGAGTGTAAACCGTGCACCGGGGAGTGCCGCGTCGGCCTTCCTCAATCAAGGTAGAAAGCTAATCGGGAAGGTTAAGGGAAACCGGTAGATGCCAGGAGCATAGGACCGGCCGATGTGGCGACGCTGAGCTGAAACTTATGTCCAGCAGTGGCGGTCTTTTGCCTGACATGATGATGACAAACAATCAGAAATAGCAATTATTTTATGACCGACGTGCGTCGGATAGGTCTTTCGAAATGACGGTTACTTGATCAGGAAGAATTACCCACTTTCTTTTTTGTGTAAGAGATTTCCCATTTCAGCTGGAACAGAATCTTCAGAAGGTGGACAGGGAAATTGAGACGCTGCGTGCAGCGGTTGCTGATAAAATAAACCCGACCAAACTTGTCGAGACCAGATTGGAAACCAGGACCAGAAGACCAGTCCTTGAAAGAGTGCAGGACAAACCGATGCGAGGTCTGATAGAAGAGTTTGAAAGGGTCCACTTGAGTCACAATATGCTAGAGAAGAAATTGGAAGAAGCTCTGTAAGTATTTTCGTACCATGTTTAGGTAGTCAGGCTTTTTCCAACATAGTCAGTGGATCACAGCCACTTCTGGACATCTCCCGCGATACTAAAGACATTCTAGGTGCGTTACTCACCCAGATGCTAAACTAAAATTGAACACATCTGCCGGTTATGCCACCAGCACCCATACCCTTAACTGGAACACAGTAACGCCGAGGTCTTTTACCAAGAGCTCTATTATTAGGTATTGCATCACATTTTATTATAGGTACACCTCTCTGCCTAATTCTTTGGGAGTTACATTCTTGATATTATGTACATAATTATGTTATTTTTTGTCTTTTAATTCTCAGGACCACATACCACGGCATGTACAACCACCATGAGCGTGTAACCAAGGACCTGCAGTACAAGAACCAAGCCTTGGAGACGGATCGCCGCCTGATAGAGATAAGGAAGCCAATACACGCGCCGGACGAAACAGAGTTCAAGAGAAACGTCGGGTATTGCCGCATGAGCGATGAACTGGTCGGCGATTGAGGGCAGCACCGTTTGAATTTTCGAGGCTGGCTACACTAATGTTAGTGTTGTCATTTTTTTTTAAATTATAGTGTGCCTTAATCATAGACATAGAGAATGGTCTGAGCGTTAGCCTCCAAAGAGTGACCACTCTGTAGAGACAGAGCGATGATGTGGCTAAAACCTGTCTCTATTCTGTAGACCCGTAATACAGCGTTCTTGGCAGCCAGTGATGTGGACCAATCAGAGAACTCTAGAAAAAGACAACTACTGGCCGCGCATTTGCTTTGTCTCTCTCGCACTTCTCCGTTCAAATTTACTCCATATCTGAGAATGGGACGCTCAGTCCAGTTCTCTAGGTCTATGGCCTTAATGGGAAGCTTGTTGCAGATGGCGTGTCTAAAGCCAGGTTCTCTGATCTGACCACTGAAGTCAAGCTATTTTGACACATACAATGAAAATTAGGAACTAGCTATGGCAGAGCGCAATTTATTTCACAGTTGCCTTCCCCATTCAACAACACTAGTTCAAAGTGAAAACTTTGTACTAATTTGAATAATGTGACGCACATAGATTAATAGGTATATTGGGCTTTAGCACGAGTAGTTGCACTAACTGTATTGCCATTATATTAAAATGTATTAGCTTTATGCTTTTATTAAAGATTAGTCTAAGGGCAAAAAAACATCTGGCGTTTATAAGACTGTCACCATCAGCTGTCGTGTTCAAAGTAATTAATAATAATTTAAAAAAAGAACAATTTAAATATACTCATATTTATTCATGTAATAACGTAACAAGCACTGTGCATTTTATTATTAATATAAACATACTATAATTATTAAGTATATAAAACGTGGTCGATTATTGTGACAATTTCACCTTGTTAAAAATAAAAGCATCTGATGTAAAAAACACATTTTTTACATAAAATAGACTATATTATTATCTCTACTCGTAATAATATAATACTTGGAGTTCATTGGAATGTGTTCTTAACCGATATTTAATATTTTTACATCAAATGAGGTTCAAGGCACTATTTTTTGCCAATTTGATGTATTGGATAGGGAACATCGGTTTATTTTTGTAACACAGGCCTCTTATAATTATCCTTCAGCCGTTCACTCACCGGGAGCATTTGCTTGTGACAGTTCAGGTTCGAGAATTACATGAGTACTGAGCATTACAGGCGCCCAACCATCTCCAGAATGCACCGGTGAGGTAGCGTCTTTTGATTCACTGTGATACAAAGAGGTATAATAATTGTGATAGGACTGTACGCACGACGGCCAATCAAGCTATACAAAACCAGTTTATGAGGATCTCTCATTGTACGGGAAATTTATACAAAGCGAAATCAAGTTATACTGGAAATGTACAGCTTCATGTGCCGTGTAACTGACCAAACCTAATTCTTGGAAGAATAGAAGAAGAATAGACAACTGAATCAACTACTAACAACCAAAGAGTATATCGAAAAGGAAAATACAGCCTTACAGCTAGGCAATAAGGTTTAAATTAAGAGTAGTGCAAAAGTTATAAATATTGTTATGTGCTAAAAACACGATCTAGTTGGGATGTAAAAGTGATTGCGTTAATTCTGCAGAAGTAAATAACACTTCAACGTACATAGACTCACGCCTTTTTCCTATGGGGCAAGCAGAAATATTTAATGAATCATTATGATTGGTGGGCACCGAATAATCTTCTGAATTGCCAAATATACGCATATGCGTAATATTATTATTGCGGCAATATTGCCGCAAGCACAAGACGTAGTATGATTAGTAAAATAATTATGAACAAGTCAAGGTTGCTCATTTTCTCGATTCATGATTAGATTCATTTCAATAATATTTTCTTAAGATTCGTGTATATTCATGACCTAGTTACAATATTTAATATGAATTTATGATTGACGTGACGTCCCGTTTTACGAGCCATCGCGATTTGATTATTCCGTCAACAAATCAATGATTTTCGTACCATTGATATTAGTTGATTCCGGCTGTCAGTTGTAAATCTTTGACAGTCGTTACGGGTAGATAATAAAAACCGGAAAGCCTGTTAACCAGTCTCAACAACGAAAATCGTAATACCCATTAACGGGGCTTTGCAGGTCAGATAGGTAGTCGTGTCAAGTTAACCACTGGTTTGCAGCTACATTCGGTTAGACTGGAAGCCGACCTCAACATAGTTGCATAAGGCTAGGCAGATGAGCTAGTATTTCTGCCATAGTATCAAGTTTGGGCAAGGCTAGAAAGAGAGGATTATGTGAGCTAGAAAGAGACTTCCAAGATTGCGTTATTTTGACGATTCCCTTCAAATACACGAATTTGACAACACATGACATTGGTCTGTACATTATAATATTACATAAAATAAATATTACTTTAAGTAGTAGTTCTAACTTAATGTACTTGTAGCCACAGAGTGTAGCAAAATATATTAAAACTATGAGGAAATATGAGGTTTTATTCGTAATACTTGTGCTCAAAAGCGAAAAAGACCTTACCTGCACGCAAAATACGCGCTTGGACGTGGAGTTGCGGACACCAGTCCGTTATACAATACAATACAAGACCTTTGTGGTCCTAATTATTGACCTCATCTATGCCATACATTTTAATGTCGGTTCGCTATCTCGCTCATGAAGTTTTACAGTGAAGGAATAGTTTTCATTTGCTATTGACAATGATGGAGAAGAAAACTGTTAATTTAGTTCCGCATAGATGGCGCCGAGTGTCTTTACTTGTCGCTGATTAGTTGCTTTTCATTCAAGATGAGACACAGATGAGTGACAAACACTCGGCGCTCTCTCGCGGCGAACTTACTGCAAACATCTCCATTCCAAATCCTCGCGCACTTGTTCGATGTCACTGAATAAAGGACTGTATTCGTATTATCTTTAAGTATAAAATTGGGCACTCGTGCATCCTGGAGCACGCAGGAGGAGCCGCTATGTTCAAGTCTAATGTCGTCAAGAGCGCGAGTATTTCTCCGCTTTGTGGAAAAAGACCCATAAAGAAGTTTCCTTCCTGACCGTATTTTACCTTCATTCTGTCTAAAGTATCGTTAATTTCATGATAAAGATCAATTTTAACAATAACTTAACATAAGCATTTATTGTGCACTTGATATTAATAAATTGTAACATCATTTTTAACTTTTGGAAAAATTTCATTGCATGTACTTATGTTTACAATAATAAGGCTGATATTTCTAATTCCATGATTTAGATAACTAACGAATCTAAAAGATAATAATAATATTGCCTATGCTTCACAAGTAACCATTTGCATTGCATACATTATTCTAATTGCTATTTGTATTGCAAATGTAACATAAAATAATAACCAAGTATTTCTTCGGCCTAAAGGCAGTGCAAAATATTACTCTGATATGTGTTTTGCTCAGTGCAACTAAATATAAAACTAATCTACACATTGAACAGAACAAAAAAATATAATTTCCCTTACAACGAAATCAGAAAAAGACAACAAAAATTGTACTCCCGCCAAAACCCATAGACAACAATTTAAAAGTTTAAAAAAGGTCTAAACAGGCTGTAGTTCAGGTTTCGGACCTACTTTCTCGTAGGCCTCATCTAGTAGCGAGCAAATCAAGCTTATAGTATCATCTGTCAACTTTGTACTACTCGTCAACCGTATGGATGGTTCTGGACAGTTCACTTCGACATCTCGTAAGTACGCGGCAACTGTCATGGCGACGCCTTTCTCCATGCAATAGTTGGTGATGTTGCGAAGGTAGGAGTGCTTCAGTCTGTCCGTTAAGTCGTCCTTTTTGAGGTAGACGTGCTTGATCGGGGAGATAGCGTTACCTCGGAACGTGAAGTGCTTCAGTCGGGATAGTGCGCTGAAAATAGAAAGAAAAACTGAAATTTCTATCAAGGTTGTTACCTAAGTATTAGGAGTTGCCAATGCGCCTTGAGCATGGTGATTAATGCTCGCGCCTTCTCTGTTGAAGAAGAGGCTTTTGCCCAGCAGTGGGACAGTAACATACTGTTATTATCATTAGGAGTTTCCGTCAAAACATGCTGAGTAAAATGCCTCTAGTAAACACACCAATCAATTATTTTTATTCAGAAATTCTTAGTAGCAGCTACGATGAATCCAAGTTTAACAGAAAAAAAACACGTTCTCCCTTTATCAGTATCTCCTCTTATCTGTTCTGAATTTGAATAAAAATATCGTGACTGAACATCGTCTCTCAACACTTTCACAACAGCCAAATACAATAAAGACATTATCTCACAAGCCCCTAACAGTTTCAACGCAGTACTAGTTTAGGTAATTTCGGAGAAATATGTGCGTGTGAGCGTTGGAAATACCGCTAACGATCGTAGTGTGCGTAGTCTCATGCAGTGCAGCTGGAGCAAACAATCTTGGTCCGTAACAGTATTAGTTAGTTTTAAATTATAAGTAAATCAATTTGCATTTGTGCTGCATATTTTTTTAATGTTTTATACATTATCAAAACAAATTAAAATAGGAAAGTTAAGATTATACAAAAGCAAATAATATTATAGGAAAAGGTTGAGTAAAAAGTAAATATATTTTATTTATTTAGAGTTTTTTTTTTGCTTGCGTATGTGTGGGTGTGTGACAACTTAATGCTCTTGCGCATGGGCAAGGGTTTAGCTAACCAAAAATTAAATTATCCTACGTGTTTTTCTCATTACAAGTGAAACAAGATACTTATTAATTTCTTTATTATAAAAAGTATAGATTTTGATACATTTTAACCTGCCTATCGAATTTAATACGAAGTGCTCCGAATGTCCATAGACCGTGCTTTCCTGTAATCAACGAATTCGGGCAAAACATTTCATGTAGAATGTTTTTAGTTTTGGTACCATTTTGTTCGCCAGAAGTCGTCGTCTTTTGCAATTCTTTCGACTTTTAGAGTCCACACAGCAAACAAACATCGGAGAGCAAAAATAAAATTACTCACAATATCAAAACTAGTCAGACGTAATACAAAATCACGCGCGATTCGCAAGTATTTTACGTGGGGAGCAGCAGACGCAGCGATACAGGTCCGTCGGCGTCGTCGAGTAGCCCTCGGGCGCGACTAAATGCAACGAGCAAGCGCATCGGCTTTTATGGCATTATTTAAATATTTTATTACAATTCATTTATTAGTAAAAAAAAAATTGAATTGGATAGATAAACACCATAAGTTATATAATATTTCATATTTATTGATATTTTTAACATATTCTTACAAGTAGACGTTACACGACGAGTTCGAATTAAATTAATTTTAAAATAAAAAATCGTAGACTTACTAATGTACTATATGCCCGGTATGTACGATTTTTTCAGATTATAATTCATTACCAGTTAGCCAAAACTATTGAAAAGCCTGGTGTATTTTTCCTAATTTATGTTGAATGGTTATCAAAATTTAAATTCGTACACTTACTATATACATAGGTGATATATAACTGTGCATTCAAAAAAAAAACAGATACCTTATGGTTATTGAGCAATTTGCACTGAAAAAAGTAGTATTTTCTGTTTTTAGACCGCGAAATTGATAGGGACTCTTAGCGCAGTTCTTTAAGTTTGTCTTAACCTTATCAACGTTTTATTGTATTTCTTCTTAGCTTATCTTGAATACCTACATACTTCAGCTGAATAAATGGCATTCTGATTGTTGAGTCACAGTACAGGCTGTCGGCTGCATACAACGAGAAAATAGGAGCGCGCACACATACAACTCGGTTGAGTTAAGTTTGCACCTTGCTTCGATGGCCCGGCGCATTACAGATTTACAGTGAGGTGCAGACTTAGCTCGACTGGGTTATGCGTACACGCGTACGTACGGCGATGTCATACAAATGGCGGTCGCGAGTACGCTTACACTCGCTGTACTGTACGTGAAGCGTGTCTATGTGGGCGTGCGATTATGCTCGCTGTATGTAGGGTTCACAGATCTATAAATATCTACTTTTCTTTTTAATAATAATTATTCTGCTATTTTATTTTACAACGATATATTAGAAAGGTTTGTTGCAGAACATTGCGGTGTGCTTAATATATAAATCATAACCTTTTTTATATTATAATTCGTAAATTCGAACGCGCGTTCGTGATTATATTATAATTATGAGAACGCTAACCTGACTCTTTTCTTTCCATATCTATTTAGTGGTTGAGTCACCATATCATTGGGTTTCCATATCTATTCACTGTTCATTACCGAGTTTTCCTCCGTGCCTCGGAAAGCACGTTAAGCAGTTCGTCCCGGCTGTCATCTGTAGATCTTTGACAGTCGTTACAGGTAGTCAGTGGCCCAAAAACTCCGACAACCAGTCTTACCAAGGGGTATCGAATTACCTAGTACTAACTTGGTTGTGGAGGTCAGATAGGCAGTCGCCTCATGTAAAATACTGGTATTCAGATGCATCCGGTTAGAATGGAAATGCTATATGTTGGGAAAAGGCTAGGCAAATGAATGATTAGTGGTTGAGTCATTTGCCCTTGAGATTATCACAAGTAATAAATATTGCGCATTGACAACGCGGTCTCTTATCAAAAAATTTGAGTTTGTAAAACGTTATCAGAATGCCAATAAGTTGCAGTTATAGGTAAATCAACATTAGTTGTTCAATGGTTCTAATGTTATTAATGATAAATGATGTTTATTTTGGAAATAGGTTTTTAAAAACACTTTTACACATCTCTTTTTTTAAACTAGATGGGGCCGGTGTTTCGTACCTGACGACTCTGAGAAGAAACAGCCGAAACAAACTCAGAGGTCATAGTCTCTTTTAAAGTCCAGACATAATCTTGGTTAACTCAAATGAGGACTATGCAGATTAGTGTCTGAGATGGTCTCTTGAAGAAAGAACCACACAGATTTGACTGGACCTTTCCAGTCAGTGCAAGCATTTGTCAGTTATCGTGTAGCTCGACTTATAACTCAACTATTGTACGTATTATTTTTAATTGTGTTTGTTATTAAACAATTCGTGTTCACAATGTATCTAGGATTCATATCGTCAAGAAAACAAGTCATGTATTTAACGTAACATCACGCCAATAAACCCCGAAGGGTAGGCAGAGGCATAGATATAATAAAATAAGGAGAATTGCCCGTTATACGAAAATGTATCGCAACCTACTGTCTCCGTTTTCTCCCACCACCCGGCAACTACTACACAGGCAATTCAGTAAAAGCAATAGATACACAGTCGCGCACACTCCCGCAATTCTTAAAACAGAACGTACTACACAATCAATTATAAACCTTATCCTATCAAACAGCGTGTATTTACCATGCACCGGACAACTTACCCACACAAAAACATCGGTCGGTATCGTTGTGCTGTGCAAATATTCATGTGTTCAAGTAATTTGTAAATCAATGAATGTTGTTGTACTGACATAATGAAATCGATTCTTTCTGAAAGTGTGTTACGCAATTACTTCGCAGATTTTTGTTATAAAAAAACCCTAGTTAGGAAAAAAAATGTAAATAAATGAAAACAAACAAACATAACAAATAAATAGCATGAATAATTACTGACTTATTATAAAGAATAAGTCACTATTATAACAATATTATCTGAACCATGCCGTTTACTATAACGTATTCTAAGCTAAAATAAAAAAAAAATACATAAAAAAATAAGGAAATAGCACGAGGTTTGGGCATTCAGTTAGGTGATTTTAGGTGTAACTTTGCGTAGGTGAAAACGGGCTCAAGGCGTCGAGTTAGGTGTCACTTAGTGTTGGTGAAAACAGGCACTAGGCGTTCAGTTAGGTGCCACTTTGTGTTGGTGAAAACAGGAATTGGGCGTTCGGTTAAGCGTCACTTACTGTTGGTGAAAACGGGCATTAGGCATTGAGTTAGGTGACACTTATTGTTTGTGAAAACGGGCTTATGGCATCGAGTTAGGTGCCACTTTGTGTTGGTGAAAACAGGAGTTGGGCATTCAGTTAGGTTAGGTGTAACTTTGCGTTGGTGAAAACGGGCTTATGGCGTCGAGTTAGGAGTCGCTTAGTGTTGGTGAAAACAGGAACTAGGCGTTCAGTTAGGTGCCGCTTTGTGTTGGTGAAAACAAGAATTGGGCATTCAGTTAAGCGTCACTTACTGTTGGTGAAAACGCTTTTTAGGCATTGAGTTAGGTGACACTTAGTGTTGGTGGAAACGGGCTTAAGGCATCGAGTTAGGTGTCTCTTAGTGTTGGTGAAAACGGGCTTTAGGCATTCCGTTAGGTGACACTTATTGTTTGTGAAAACGGGCTTAAGGCATCGAGTTAGGTGTCACTTAGTGTTGGTGAAAACGGGCTTTAGGCATTCCGTTAAGTGACACTTATTGTTTGTGAAAACGGGCTTATGGCATCGAGTTAGGTGCCACTTTGTGTTGGTGAAAACAGGAGTTGGGCATTCAGTTAGGTTAGGTGTAACTTTGCGTTGGTGAAAACGGGCTTATGGCGTCGAGTTAGGAGTCGCTTAGTGTTGGTGAAAACAGGAACTAGGCGTTCAGTTAGGTGCCGCTTTGTGTTGGTGAAAACAAGAATTGGGCATTCAGTTAAGCGTCACTTACTGTTGGTGAAAACGCTTTTTAGGCATTGAGTTAGGTGACACTTAGTGTTGGTGAAAACGGGCTTAAGGCATCGAGTTAGGTGTCCCTTAGTGTTGGTGAAAGCGGGCTTTAGGCATTCCGTTAGGTGACACTTATTGTTTGTGAAAACGGGTTTAAGGCATCGAGTTAGGTGTCACTTAGTGTTGGTGAAAACGGGCTTTAGGCATTCCGTTAAGTGACACTTATTGTTTGTGAAAACGGGCTTATGGCACCGAGTTAGGTGCCACTTTGTGTTGGTGAAAACAGGAGTTGGGCATTCAGTTAGGTTAGGTGTAACTTTGCGTTGGTGAAAACGGGCTTATGGCGTCGAGTTAGGAGTCGCTTAGTGTTGGTGAAAACAGGAACTAGGCGTTCAGTTAGGTGCCGCTTTGTGTTGGTGAAAACAAGAATTGGGCATTCAGTTAAGCGTCACTTACTGTTGGTGAACACGCTTTTTAGGCATTGAGTTAGGTGACACTTAGTGTTGGTGGAAACGGGCTTAAGGCATCGAGTTAGGTGTCTCTTAGTGTTGGTGAAAACGGGCTTTAGGCATTCCGTTAAGTGACACTTATTGTTTGTGAAAACGGGCTTAAGGCATCGAGTTAGGTGACAGTTAGTGGTGGTGAAAACGGGCTTAAGGCATCGAGTTAGGTGTTACTTTGTGTTGGTGAAAACGGGCTTAAGGCGTCGAGTTTGGTGTCGCTTAGTGGTGGTGAAAATGGGCTTAAGGCGACGACTTAGGTGTCGCTTACTGTTGGTGAAAACAGGAACTAGGCGTTCAGTTAGGTGCCACTTTGTGTTGGTAAAAACAGGAATTGGGCATTAAGTTAAGCGGCACTTACTGTTGGTGAGAACGGGCTTAAGGCATCGAGTTAGGTGACACTAAGTGGTGGTGAAAACGGGCTTAAGACGTCGAGTTAGGTGTCGGTTAGTGGTGGTGAAAACGGGCTTAAGGCATCGAGTTAGGTGCCACTTAGTGTTGGTGATAAAAGGAAGTAGGCGTTCAGTTAGGCGTCACTTACTGTTGGTGAAAACGCGCATTAGGCATTGACTTAGGTGACACATAGTGTTGGTGAAAACAGGAATTGTCATTTATATTATGATATATGCCATAATATATGATCATTCAAAGCCAAAAACACTCCACCGATTATTAAATTTAATTAACTTAAATTTCAGTTTCCTTTCGTCAAAAACATTATTCGACATCGATCCCAAACGAGTTGGGATAAAATGGTTGATAAAATTGAAAAAGTAACTATAATAGCAATATTTCTTTCATCAATCGACATTGTCGATAGCCTACGTTAGTTGAATCTGCACAACCACATCACTCGTCGCAAGAAGCAGCGGCCGTACTACGCGATGCATATGCTTAAAAAGTATCGTTTTGTGATTTTTACATTGCTTGTCCAGTCACTTAGCGACAAACTTTGGTAGTGGTTAAGGAGCAATGTATTTATTGTAAAACTTGTACAGTCGCTGTGATATTTGAAAATAGAAATAAGTAAGAGCAAGAAATATTTTACGATTTGAGTAAAATACACACATACATACATACATATAGTAAGTGATTCTATGATTTATAAAGTTTTGGTTTATGCTTCGATTTTTACAAGAAACGACTGAACAACACGGCATTCTTATAAGTTGTCACGATCGCGGTCGAAAGCACACTAGTTCGCGGAGACGGACATTTCCCCTACGACATGCTTATCGTGCGCTCGTCGCGGCGTCACCGACACGCCCCCTTGCCACTTCTCCTGTTTTTTATATTTCTATGGGCAAAGGTGTATCTACTAGTACACCCACATTTCACCGGTTATGTTTTTAACTCTCGTATTATGTGTTTATAAAAGGTCCCCGTGCTTACGCGGAGCTTAAGGATAAAGGACAAGCTGTCGTATTTTCCCCAAGAACGAGGAAATAAATGATAAAAAAGATTGTAGTTGAGAATATCCTGTGATGACTCACGACAAGAACTTCGCATGTTGAATCATCTTTGTTTTAACTATCAAAAGGTTTATCATTTTAAAATGGAATGATAGATAACAATAAAATTATAAATAGATAAGTACATAACGTTGAATATACTCTTACTTTCGTTTTTCACGAGAAATTCCGCCATTAAAATAGCAATTATTGTTGTGGTAGTGGAGAGAATTGAAAGAGACTTACACCTAGCATTGGGTGACCAAAGATTAAAGAAGAAACATAATTAAATATGTCTATTACCTGTTTAGTTTCTTAGAGTTCTCGTTGAGTTCTTCTAGGATGACGGGCTTAGATTCAATGATGTCGAGCGCAGAGATGGCTGCTTGTGTCAACATGGGCGGTAACGACGCACTGAAGCAGTAACCTTTAACATAGATACAATTTTGTTAAATGTTAGAACCCAATACGTAACACCAATCAATGTTTAGGGGGCTGAATGATTCTCTTTAGTACGTGAGTCAAAATTGAGGTTGAAATTCGATCATATGGTGGTACATTTTCTTCATAGGCAGACCTTTATTCTATAGGGTAAGGAAAATGCATCAAGTTAACACATTACTTGTAAAACAACAAAATAATATCTGTAAAAATAAACAAAATTGAAGTGTCTGTTTGTGGCTTAAAAAATATTTTTTTTTACTGAATGATATAAAACTCAAGATTAAGTTAGTTTATTACGGTACTTACTTATAATTATGTTTTTTTTTGTGTCTGGCTGTGTGTCGGTCTGTCTGTTTGTTTCGACTAATCTCCGGCTGAACCGATTTTGGTCGATAGCTGATGTTATGAGGAGTAACTTAGGCTACTTTTATTTTAGAAAAAGGATTAGGGTTCCGTGAAAATAAAATAAAACCCTTGATATTGTTAACAAAATCCGAATCAAATAGGTAAGTAATCATCATCATCTGCCTCGGCTTTTCCCAAATATGTTAGGGTCGGCTTCCAGTCTAACCAGCTGCAGCTGAATACCTGTCTGACCTCCACAACCCCAGTTAGTACTGTTTTAAGATAAATTATAATTATTAATATTTTTTTAATGCAAATCAAATGTTTTATTTTAAACTATAATCCTTGTACTGGGTAATACGATAGTCCTTGCCAAGGACCAAGGACTCCTTGGTAAGACTGTTTGTCAGAGTTTTTGGGCCACTGACTACCCGTACCGACTGTCAAAGATCTACATATGACAGCAGGAACCGACGGTTTAACGTGCTTTCCGATGCACGGAGGAAACTCGGCGGTCACCCATCCACAGACCAACCTTGGCAAGCGCGGCTCAACCTAAAGATCGACCCGAGCGGCTGTAATTATTTTGCCACGAGCTCCTCAAATAGGGAAGTAATATTTTTATAACAATTTCAGGTGGACGTAGGTCGCGGGCAACAGCTAGTACTCAATTGACTCATATAAAGCACTCAATTGATTTATTTATCAATAGGCCCATATATGCTTAAATGGTGCACTTGAGTGGGGACCGTGAATCAAAGCATTAAGTAAAGGATGCCCTCAGGCTAGGTGAAGGTAAGATCTCCGCGAGGTGGCTGATAGAGGCTGGATCAAAGTTTACTCGCCAAACTTGCGCTAGCAGCGGTCTGCTATGAACTGGTGAGGATGATGTATGTCCTACTATCCACTGACGGGGCACAGGGCTCGCGGTTGTTATCGCGCGGATAAGTGAATGTTTCCAAGGTTTTGGTACAAGAACTTTTATTTACTCTCTAAACATACAAATATCCTTACAAGCTAGACCCAATGCGATATTGTAGAACACTTCAAATTTAAATTCTATAGGTAGCTGTTCTTGTAAATTCACCCAAAGCGCAACAGAATATGTCTAAGTCCTCAGCAATGAGGTTGAGAGTGCGGCACAGCAAGTTAGTTCGTGCGCGCGGTTTCAACAGCAACCGCGGCTGACGACGACGACCCACATACCCGTCTGGCACGACTAGCTCCACCCTTCGCAATATATCTGCATTTTGTATCTTCCCTCTAACATGCTGGTTTCCTCACGATGTTTTCCTTAGCTTTTGTAAGATCAAGAGCCTATTGCCTCTGTTCGAATTTACAAATTGCAATTCGGGTATCAGGCCGCCACAACTCTCAACGTGATGATGGACGTAAAATATAATTATTCTACACATACCCAGCCCCGAGAGCCTCTGGTGCTCCACAATGAAGTGCGTGCCAGCACAGAAGCCGCCCACGGTCGCGAAGGAATGTTCTAGAGAGCCTACGATCAGGTCGATCTCGTCGCGAGGCACGTTCAGGAGTTCAGTTAGACCGCGTCCGTGCTTGCCTACTACCTGCGAACAAAGTAAAATTAGAGTAAATGAATGAAAGAATATGTACATTGGTAACGTCTGTTTTAGCGGAGGCCGATGATGGGCAACCAAGACCTGAAGTGGAGACAGCGCCCCCCAGATTGATAGACTGACCTTAAAATGAGGCTGGGCATGACGGGATGCGGAAGTGGGGAAACAGTGTTGTGGCGCAGTTTGCACAATCAGCCTTTAATGTTCCCACTGCTGGGACACTCGGCCTCCTCTATATAAGAGGGAATGGGCTATAATCCACCACGCGGGCCCAGTGCGGGTTGGTAGATGTCACATGTCTTCGAATTTTTGGTTCTAGGACATGCCGGTTTCCTCACGATGTTTTCCTTCACCGTTTTTGAGAGCAGTGGTGATGAAATAAATTACACAAAGTAATGCGCCTGCTTGAGTTCGAACCCACAACTTACTGTTCGTAACTCGGGGCCGCCACCATTGGGCCACCGCTGCTCTCAGTGGCGCAGTTTGGGAGACGCCAAAGCCATAAGACAGCATTAGGCTTACTTGAAAACTTCGGAATTTCAAGCAGAGCAAGTAAATAGCTCGTTTAGTCAACGTTGTTAACACATTTTTTGGGTTCCGTAGCCGAATGGAGAAAAACGGAACTCTTATAGATTCGCCATGTCTGTCTGTCTGTCCGTGTATATCAGAGCCACTTTATTCCGAAACTATTAGGACTACACAGTTGAAACTTAGTGGGTAGATGTATTTTGTGAACCGCTTTACGATTTTTATACAAAAATAAAAAATAAGGCGGGCTCCCCCATACATGGAACTGAGACTGAATAATATTTTTTTCATCAAAACTATACGTGCGGGGTGTTACAGGTCTTTAGAAATGACATTGAGGTTCCTAAAACCATTTTTTTCTCACCGTCAATAGTTTGAAAGATAGACACGTCCAAAGTGGTAAAATGTGTCCCCCCCTCTAATTTCTAGAGAAAGAGGAGAAAAAATCTGAAAAAATGTAGGATTGTAGAACGTAAATAAAACTTTCAACCAACACTGGTTTGAATGAGATTTGATGTTTAATTTTCGAGATGTGGGACTTTTTCATCCTGCAGCAGTAACTTTGTTTTTCAGAAACGTACTATGAAAAACAAATTTAGTTTTGCTGTTGAATGTAAAACAATACAACATATGAATGAGCCTTCAAAATATTTTTATTTTGTTTGGTGCTACGGAACCCTGTGTGCGTGTGAGTACAACTCGCACTTGGCCGGTTTTTTTTTGCAATGCTCTTTGCAAAAACTCTTAAAACAAGTTATATTTTATTCTGAATCGTTGATTCGTAGTCTAGTACAAATTATTAAGAATCAGCTTTAATTTACCTATCATTCTATCCAAGTATATACCTAGACATCTACTTTACAATCTTTCAGTGTTTTTTATTAAGTAAAAAGCACACGCACACGTTGGTTGGAGTTTTTCTACTACGGTACACAGTACCTACGACTAATTTTATTTTATAAAATGTGCGCTCCTTTGGCTGACATTTTCGAATTGGCAGCTTTTATCGCGGGTGTAATAGAAGCCGGGAAGAGAAGGCTGCGTTAATAACTGATGTTTGTTCAATTTTCTTCAATTCAATTCAATTATCATGGATTTGATTGTGTCAGCATTCCGTGTTTGATGTTCGTGGTTGATTTAGTTTGGCTCAGAATTTCTAGCTAGGTCTTTTCTACCAAAAGCACTTTAATGCATGTCTGCTGTGCCGTCACGTCGTCGATGGCTTGCAGCTGTAATCCTCGACACCCAATAATTAAAATGTAAATACATTCAGTAGGTATCTATACCATTTAGGGATTGCTGAGTCATTGCTATTGCCTTTGTTCAATTACATTGTATGCCATTGTATTCAATCTTTTACCACTTACGATCCTGATAGCAGCAATGCACTGTCATATAAATATTATATTAGTATAGATATCAGAGGCCAATCATTATAGCTGCAGTAATGCAGATCTATGACCATCGTTAAACATACGATTAATGTTTGGTTGAAGAGTCCATAAAAACGTTACATTAGAATTATTATTAAGTAAGTAGGTATTTTTTATGTAAATTTTAAATATTATGTAAATTAGCAACAATGACGTCAAAATAAATAAACTGTTTTTCTTTGCTGTGATTATCAAAATAATAGAGCGTGACGTAGGTATTTCTATATAATTGATTGCGCTTGTTTTTTTTATAAATACGTAAGTATCCATCCAATCTACGAGGTTATCCATCAAAGCGCAAAATTTATGACCGTTTCAGGTAAAACTTAACAACCCTATTGACCCCCAAAAACGAAAATCACAAAATTTTTATAAAATCATTTTCCGATATTTCAAAACGTCATCTTGCCTGTGGAATCCCGCTAGCTGATTTAAAATTATTTTACACCATCAAGCAACTAAAACTCACCCCAATAGACAGGCTCTCATCCAAAATGATTCTCAGCTTATATTTCCTCGCCAGCTGCACCAGCCGCTTCAATGGGCACATCTCGCCAGTATTGAAGTAAATAGCTTCAGCAATGAGGAAAGCTCTTCTCCTAGGGTTCAGCTCCTTCTTCTTCTGCGCCTCGGCCAGCAGTTCCTCAAGGTGATCCATGTTATTGTGCTTGAAGTAGCGGACGGTGCTGCGCGATGCATCTATGCCTTTTTGGATCGCGAACCAGACGCATTCATCACTGAAATGGTTGGGGGAATTAGTATTGGGGTTTTTATGTGAGCAGGGTAATTCTCTCTCGTAGATAATGTTTGTGTACATTGTTGGATTATGTCTGAGCAGTAAGAACTTTATAGGCTAGCCGCTAGACTAGCTTTGCCCGCGTGGAGCTTGTAAATTATCCCACGGAAACGTATTACTGGGATGAAAAGTATCCTATCCTTGTTTATTAGAAGTATGATCCTGTCCTAACCTAGCTCATGGTCTATACTTGTGCCAAATTTAAATTAAAACACGTTTAGCCGTTAAGGCATGAAAAGGCATACAGAAATGAGTTACTCCTGGATTCATTTATGGGTGGTTACGAAAAGAGAGAGGAATACTCTTGGCAATAAGTTATGTATTGCTTTTGTGCAGGGTACTCCAAAATAATACTTAGGTAACAATAAAAGAACATAAATTACATACTATTATCATGTCATAACAAATAGTTGTCACGAGTTTCACAACAATGGTTTCGTAATATAATCCCTAAGTTGTTGCCTCATTATTTTATTTATTCTTAAATAAGAATCTTCAATAAATCTTATGATAACTGTCTACCCGTTTAGTGGATTCCACTGACCAATGAGAGCATCAATGCATGACAACCTTGATTAGGACTTTATGATTGAATCTGAATTCAAATGGGCCTTATGAATATTTTCAGATCCATTAAATGATTACAAACTAATAAGTAGTCAATTAATTGCTTTAATTTTAAAATATTATGATTTTAAAATTTTATAAAACAATGGCAAGGCGGATTTTAACACAGCAAAATAGTAATCAATTAGTCGATTTTTTGTTTAACATTTTCCTGGCTAATACAGGCCTTTAAAACATAACATCACGCTTATAATCCCCGAAAGGTTAGGCAGAGATGTACCAAATAGTACACCCACATTTCGCATCCTAAACGTTCACGACAGAAATACAAAAATTTGGTAAACATACATTTTAGGTCAAAAATTGATTTTATTCCACTTCTAATTTTGGGAAAAATGTATTCTCTAATTAATTGATACAGTAACATAGAAGGGAAGGGCAGGAAATTAGATAGATACTTATAAAAGATGTACCTTAGGGAGCAGAAACAAGGTAAATTTTATAAAATATAGTCTTTGAACCAATGTCCCGAGCGGGAAAATCCGCATTAGACATTTTCTTTGATGTTTTTTTATAAAAACTTTCCCATATTATGTAATAACTACATAAGAATCACTTGTGAATTAACTGTATGGGTAATAATATAGGAATTATACAGGGTGAAAGGTACACCGAAGCTAAAATGGTTACCATGTAGCATCAGTGTCCCTTCCTTGTATTATATTCTACTCTTGCACATAGCTTCACATACATGAATGTCCAAAATTGTCATGGTAACAACAACCCAGATAAAAAGTAATGTTTGCCCTAGCCTAAGTCATGGTCTACTTATATCCCAAATTTCGTGTCATTAGTATGTTAAATGTTATTCCAGCAGATTAATTGATTGCTGTGCTTCTTATAACTATTACAATTGCGAAAGAGGATGGATGTTTGTCACTCTTTCATGCAAAAATTACTGAACAGATTTGAATGAAATTTGGCCCACAGATAGTTTATAACCTGGATTAACATAAAGGATGTTTTTTATCCCGATAGTACGGATACCACAATCACCGAACACAATTCGGGCGAAGCCGCAGTCATCAGCTAGTAAAAATAAGATTGTGTTAGCAAATATTTTAGCAGAGGGTAGTCCTAAATACAAAAGGCATCATCTCCTTAATTCAACTAGTGTTTTGTAGCAGTCCTATGTTGTTATTATAATTGACTGAACGTCTTTTAGTTGACAAATCAAATATATTATTGTATTAAAAGCCATTAGTGGCAGTGCAGGGCAAAGGTCCTTTTTTTTTTTTTAGGGATCTCTCGCTGCGCAACAACTCTCGGAGGTTGATGCTGCTTAACCGGACTATCCTGTGGTGGCCAAAAATTACTTTAAGGCCCCCAGCCAGGGCTTACAAACTAAGGATTTACACATTAAATGAACGATCACCTAAGGGCACCCCCTGCGGGGTTCGGGCCTAGGCTTAGTGTGTCATTGAGGAGAGGGCAGCTAGGGTCAGGCTAGGTCGAGGGCAAAAGTCTTGCTTTCCTCCTTCCACTTATTCCTATCCACAGCTGTTTATGGCCAATCTTTGAGGTAACACTCTAGTTCCTCCCACCAGCTCCTTCTGGGCCTACCGCATCGCCATTTGCTGCTGTTTAGGACCCACTGTGTGGTTCCTTGCTCCTACAGCAAGCGAAATGTGGCCAGCCCAGTGTCATTCAAGCTTGCCAAAGCCGTGTAAGAGACCAACCCAAAGCAAGGTTTTAATTGGGTAAAGATTTTAAATAAGCACAGCAGAGGTAAAAATAATTATAGGTAAATCAATTAGTTTTTTCTTTATCAATGTTTGCGGAATCCATCTTTTTTTATTCAAGGCCTTTAAAACCACCATTCAAGGTGAAGAATATACTCATAGAAAATGTTATAAGTTTACTGAGAGTGAGTTGGATACCAATATATATTTTCCAAAGTCAAGTCTTATTAAACCTCTAGTTAATAAAGAAAACTACTTTTAAACCGAAATACAGTTCAATACTCACGCAAAAATAATATCTTTCTTCTTAGCATAGGATGGTATTGCGCTGGCAATTGTTGAGAAGCCATAGGAGTACACACAAGTCTCCTCAACCTCCAGGAACTTAGCCAGACGTTCCTCCAGGTCCAAATGTACGTCAATGGTACCATAGAACCCACGGGGGCCACAAGAGCCCACGCCATATTTTGCAAGGGATTTTAAGGCATTATCCATGATATACTCCTCCTTATCAAGGCAAAGGAAACTTGAGGAGCCTACATTCAACTCGTTTTCATCAATTTTACTCATGACAGGAGGTTCCTCTATCGTAACATCGTGCTCCACGATAGGAACTGGCTTCCAATCTATTGCTTTCCCATTGCACAGAGGATCGTAGGTTTTAGACTTCTTTTTGGACCAGAAAAAGTAAATAGAAATTACTACCACTTGTAAAGCAATAATCAGAGTCCACCAGCTCGCCTGAAATTTAAGAAGTATTTTTACGACCCATTTTACAGCGAAGAATAATTAAAATGATGAGAGTAAAGTTACCATATCGTAAATGTCTACTAATATCATTATGTAAAACTATAAATACTTTTTTAATGAGTGATAGGCTTCAGTTACTAAATATACTAATTAACGTGTTCTATAAAATTTATAAAAATGAACTTGAGTTTTCTACACACTCTCGTGTTCAACGCCGGTCACAGACTGAAAAATGTATGCAATTGTTTTATTCTAGCTAGTCTATGATAAGTTCTGACAGTTGCAGAGGTGGACAAACTTACTAAACCGTTATCCTTTAGTCGATATCCTAGAGTTCATGTAGTTATATTACTATCCGAACGAATTTCATTTCCAAACAAAAACAAAAATGTCACCATTTTTATCTATGATTTATGTAGATGATATTACGGGGCTGTGGGCTGTCAATGTCATGTTTTGAAAAGTGACAATATGACACTTTTGCCCCACACCATCTCACCTCAACTCAAAACAAAAATCGAAAAACAGCAAACTTTTGAGAAAATAAAGAATATCACAATGAATTTCGGTGGAACTTTAAGATTGAATAAATTTGCATGTTTTACGTTAGGTTTTATATTATTTTTAATAATTTATTGGCGAACTGGGAACGCTAGTTTTCCCATGGAGAAAAGTGATTTGATAAACTTGAAGAGTTTGTTAAAAGCGTCTATTCAGGCTGCTGAGCGGGGTGGGAAGAAGGTAATGGAAGGGAAGAATCACGAATTAAATATTAAGAGTAAAGGTAAAACGCTAGAAGGGGTAAATGACCCGGTTACAGATGCAGATTATGCTTCTCATTGCGCAATGTACTACGGGTTGAAAAACACGTTTGCGAAGTTGACTGTGGTGTCCGAAGAACATTCAAAGAATGATCCAAGTTGCGAGAAACAACCAGTGATAGATGTAGAGGAAGTTCTTCTAGGGAACAGCATAGTGGACGAAATGAATGATGAACTGGTCTATGTGAAGGATGTGACTGTGTGGATCGACCCACTGGACGCAACTAAAGAGTACACAGGTAAAGAATTTAACAAAAAGGTTGTTTACTTAAAAAATATACTTTTCTCAGAACTAACACTAGAAACAAAAGTTAATATCTATAAGATTTTGACATTGAATTCTCTTTAGCCTTAACTCTCTCAATTTTGACAAGTAAAGAAAAAAAAAAAATCCAACAAGAAAACAAAATGGATAGCTCGAGTAATAAAAATATGCAGGAAAAAACAAAGACAGTTGCTTTGCACATGTAGGTTAAATTATGACTCAATGAAAAAAAAAAATCTTCAAAACTATATAAAACTTTATAGAAAAATTATGAAGCTAACACAAACCAATAATTTTGTTGAACAGAGCACAAAACAATGATCGTATACAAACCAAAAAAAAAAAACAAAGTCTACCAGGCAAATAATAAATAAAACCAAATTGTGTTTGCCACTAGAGTCAATCATGTGCGTACATCGAAGTAATCTGTTGTTTCCACATCCCAGAGACATTGCAAATGAATTTAACAATTATTTTATTTCCGAAATAGAAAATAATGCTAAGGCTGACATCATGTAAAATAATATTAATTTAAACAATCTATTCAAGCAACTGTTACAACTGAAGATATTATAAAAATTACTGCTAGTCTTAAAAACACAAACACTGATGGATACAACAATGGTGTTTCTACAAAACTCATATGATTCCCCAAAGAAGTAATAGCACTTCCATTAGTGCATATAATTAACTTGTGTATTGCTGGTGGCATATAAAACCCTAATACAAATAAAAAATAAAGTTAAAAAAACGATAACCCCGTTTTTTACGGTCTTAAAAGTAGAAACAAGAAAATAATTCAAATAGAAATCCAGGAATGCATAGGTACAATAATGGTCAAGAGCTGTGGTTGCACCCACTGTATACTACACATACCTTGTCTGTTGAATAGAGGTGTTCCTGGCACCCACATAATCATAATAGGTATACAATGCATTTCTCAATACAGTTTTGAAGAAATAACATATTGGAATGATGTGTAATGCACAACAACAACATTTACGACTTCCGTAATGATAAATCGCTGTACTGATTGACAATGTATTTTTCAACTAGCCGTTGCCCGCAACCTTCGTCTGCGTGAAAGTCTTATAAAAAAATATTACTTCACTTTTTTAATCGAATTTCGTTACCAAATTTAAGGGTTTTAATTTTTTTGCACGGTACCCTAATTATTAAAAAAAGTAATAGTAGCTTATGTAAGACCTTAAGACATCAGCTATCTGCCCGTAAAAGTCCTGTCAAAATCGGTTGAGTCGTTTCAGAGTTTAGCCGTACCAAACAGACAGACAGACCGACAGACAGACAATAACGAAAAAAAAAATAGTTTTTGTTATAAGTGCCGTTTGTAGTATACAGGGTTAGTTTCCAAAGACTATCCAAATTCTCAGATATGATGCAGCACGACATTCTGAGCCGCCCCACATAGAAATTTATACTTTCATATGCATTCAGAAAAAAGCTGTTATTTTAATATTACTAACAGACACTTCAATTTTATTTATTTGTATGCCTGTATGTATTGTATGTGAATAGATAAATACAATTTGCCCTCTAGGGAATTGAATATTATTTGCATGACCATGCGACGTTAGAAAATAGTTTTTTTTTAAATTTATTTTTAATAACGCACTGAGAGTGCTGCTGCGGCTGCCGTGCCGTGGCGTGGTAGTGCGTCAGGGATTTTTGCAGATAATAGTATTGATGGTTTTGCCGCCATTATTAGAAATAGATGTGCATCCCTGATGACTCGTGTTCGCGGCAGCACTAACAGTACATTCGCAGATCGGTGGGATTCCCCGATGCTGCGGAGGTGGATGCGGCTCCACGCTGAATTTTAATTGTAAATTTTTATCTGTGTCTGTTACCTACTAACACTTGAAGTCAAGAAAAATTGTTACTAACCCCGTGGGCTCCAGTCGAAAATAAAACTTTCTATTCTATATGAAAACATCTATGTACCAATTACCAATGTTTGCAATGAATTGAACGTTTTCATGATTTGTGAAATGGGTAGGTAATATCACTAGAGTTTATAGGTAACATGAATAAGGAAAAGTTCTAAAATATCTTGTTTTTTTTTTACTAGCTCGTAAAACAAACCTTTTTTGTGAGTAGGTATGTGGCTTTACGAACTACATACAAAACTGTAAAAAAGGTTTAGGTAGGTACAGGAAACGATCACAAGAATGAAGAAAAAGAAAACTAAAGGAACAACAAATGTAAACAAAACACACAATATTGCACCAATGAAGAGTTTATTCATGCATTGGTTCTGGTCCAAGTGTTCACTGCTAATGCAAATAATCCAATCAATCAATCAAATTAAGTGTTTACTCAGATTCTGTCTGCTACTTGTTAAATAAAATATACATATATGTTTTTTTAAATATTTCTTTATTAAACCAATTTTGGTTAATAATAAAAAGTAGCATTGAGGAGATTGTGTCGTAGACTCGTAGTCGATCTTTAGTTTCAGCCACAATAGGGAATATACACAGAACAGAAAAAACACTGTTTTTTCTGTTCTGTGGGAATATACATGTAATTTTGTTTTCACTTAAATCATTAATATGCAGTATCAACCCAAGAAAATAATTAAAAGTTAATTTCAACTAATGCTTGTCGAACAAAAAAATATTAAACTTTTGCAATTTCCTACGACAGTTCAAACGTCCATGACTATCGCGGCCATTCATGTCAGGAATTTGATGTCACTTACCTCTATCTGCCTTGTTTAAATCTAATTTTTTGCCCTTAGTAGATTAGTTTTACTTAAATGTAAGTGCTTTATTTAAGCAAAAATTGCAATAACAATATTATAGTAAAATCTTAGTGCAACTTTAAGTACTTTTCAATTAAAAGTGTTTCTTTGACACATGGATTTTGTCGTCACTACCGGAATCGATGCGTTTTGTGTTTGCGTTCCGTTTCACCAAAAACACGCTACTTAAAATATTAAATTGTAAAATAAGTGTTGTATTAGAGAATGAAACAAGTGTACCACTATGTTTTTATGGTCCAATACAAGACATTTTTAAGAAATAAAAAGTTTTGTATTTCTTGCATATACCCTATTGGACAATGAGGGCTATCGTTTTTGAGCTCACCAGATGGCACCACTGTCGATTAAGGTCCTGTCAAAAATTCTATTTTATACTCTAAAGTACCAATAACTTCATGAAAAGTTTATTTTATTACGTATAAAAACATAGTGTAAACTTCAGGTTCATATTGTACATACCATATTCTCCATAAAATTAGCAAGCATGAAACATTTAAAAATCATTTTATCTCCAAGTACTGAAAATTAAGATTCTGAGTTGCTTCTTAAAATCTTCAAGTCTTAATTAATCAGGAATGGCTCAATTTAGACCACAATCGTGAATATTTCTAAAAATACGTGTTAAAAAAGCACGCAAAGCGTGAACTTTCTATGACATCTGACATTTCGGTGCCCCCGCGCTACACTAGCGCCTCTAGCGACGAATTCATACGCGATAGCACCCATTGTCACTCATCCGTGGATAAGTGACCATCCATTACATACCGAGTTTCCTTCATGCCGCGGAAAACATGTTAAGGTGGATGCGCTATCTCAAAAAGTGACTTTTTCATGAAATAGCTATTGAATGTGATTATATGAACTTGGAGAGCTGTATTGATGATTTGAATGATTATAATTCTGTAACTCCATACGTGTTACTGGCGCGATTCATATTTTCATCAACATACAACTTGACACTGACCTGCAAATTGCAATAAACTTGAGAAAATTTAAATTTCGCGGGCTACCCTTGCGCTTCCACCTTAAGCTCTTGCTCTTGGTCCTGGCTTTCATTTTTAGATCTTTGGCAGTCGCTACAGGTTGTCATAAAGTCAGTAACCTGAAATTATAATAATATAATAATAATTTATTTTCTCTAATCATCATCAGAGTTAGTTTCAAGTACAGAAGGCTTGGTTGACGGGTTCGTGAAGGGTCCCCTTACACCTTGAAAGGAGGAGTTTTAGAGGTCAGATAGGCAGTTGTGCCATGTAAAATACTGGTATTCAGCTGCATCCGGTTAGACTCGCAGTCGACCCCAATGAAGTTAGGAAAAGCTCACGATAGCAGCATGATCACATCATGTTTCTCTTGACAAAATACTGAAAATGTAATTAAAAAATAAACTGTTGCGAATGTGGTCATTCACTCGCATGTCAATTACTCTGATTAGATTTGCTTTACAAATTTTGATAACGTTCATTAGTAGGCCAGGACAACAACGAGAAACAAAATCCAATTTTTTTTTACACTAATTTTTCTATAGGCTAATTATTTCTTTAGTACACTTTAGAGCTAGACTAGGTCTTGGCAATCATAGCAGAGATTAGGGGTGCAAAAAGCCTAGCAAGGGTTTCTAAACTTATCTCTTGACTGAAACTATTTATATTTTAATTCCAGAGGCTCTCTACCAATATGTGACGACCATGGTGTGTGTAGCCATCAAAGGTGTTCCGATCATAGGGGTCATACATTACCCTTTCCCACCAAGAACATACTGGGGCTGGTACACCAAGAAGCCATCAAGGAATATGCCCATTGTGACCCATGTAAGTTCGGAGAATCTTGTGATACGGTCCTTCGGAAAGGCATCCACTATTTTTTAGTTTATTCAAATATCGGGGTTTTTACAATTAACACACGTTTACAGCTTGTGTTGATTGGAACTCCGTGCGGCATCTACCCTGGATCATGGTCGAGCCAAGCACAGCAGCTTTTTCCTGAACTTATTATGTCTACATATAGGCTAGGCGATTAGGCTTCTCTATGCTTTGAATTCACATTAAATCTATGCCATAAATATTCAGTCGACCCATAGATAGATCCATGAATATCTCAATTAGAAATTTAATTAAAGATCATTTATCACTATGTCAAGTTTTACCACTCCACAAATCCCTTACAGAAAAAGGAGAACAAGGAGCACCCTAGAGTGGTAGTCTCCCGTTCTCATCCCGGCAAGGTGACAGAAATAGCAACCGCAGCGTTTGGCCCGAAGACCACCGTTTCCTCGGCAGCAGGTGCCGGCTACAAGGTCATGGAGGTCGTGAACGGTACCTACGATGTGTACCTTCACGCCACCACCATCAAGAAGTGGGACCTTTGTGCAGGAGACGCGGTCATAAAAACAGTTCGTGGTAAAATGACGACCGTCAAAGGTGATTCTATAGACTATTCAGCGGATAGTGATGTGAAGGTCACTGGAGGCATCTTAGTGACCAGGTTTGACCATGAGTACTACCTGGACAAGTTGCCAGTAGAGCTAGATGGAGTACATTAGTGAAGTGACGTGTTTGACTGACTTTACAATGTTGTAGGATTCTTTTGGCGCTTAAATGACTTTGCCAAAAGAGCGTTGTTGGGTGTTGTGGCGAAAAAAAGATGGTGGCGTTCCAATCCGCCAGGCACACGCCAATCGAACCATACGGCACTACCTATACTAATATTGTTATGTATGCTAAGTCGGAAGTTGAATGAAGATAGTAATACAGTACCTGGCCGTCTCTATGGCATTTCGAGTTCTAGAAATAGAGTTTGTAGATTGTCGTCTGTGTCACTCATACAGGTTCGGAACAGTCTTGTTAAAGCTCGGTACTTATTTTGATGTAAGTATTATAGTTATATTTTAATCGCACCCACTTTTCAGATATAATATTTTTCCTCGTTCATATTTTGAAATATGTGGGGAATGAGGAAAAATATTCACTATTGATTGAGTTAACACTGGTGAATGTGATTAACTGTCATGTTTTATCAAATTTAAAAATGAGAGAGTTGAATAATTAGCTGATAACGATTTTTTTGGACTTGTGTGGGCTTGGGCTGTGAAAATAAAATTTTGATTAATTAAAATGCTTAATGGTTTTAAAATGTCACAGAAAATGTCTTGAATAAATGGATTTTTATTATCACCTGAATTATAAAAATCAGTCACACATTAGATTAGTTTTTATGAAATACCTAAAAATCCATGACCTTAACTAAATAGTGAAATGTCGCATGGTCCTTTTACTAAAACTAAACAATTAAAAAAGCGTAATATTAGGTTTATTACGCTCAGCTAGATTCCCAACGTATAATTGAATTTAGGTGTTGCGAAGTGCTATAAAATATTTATTTAACAATTAAATACTATCTGATGACATTTAATATATTTTAATGTAAAATCCAATTTGTACAAAAAAATATTGTTGTTATGTAATGAAATAATATACTAATTTTAGCGAAATATTTATGTATATAAGTATGTAGGGTATATTGTAATACCTTACTTTGCGTAGCTCGAATTATTTCAAATCAAATTACTCCGTGGAGGAGAGATATACACAATATGTGGCACTATCATGTTATTTTTAAAACGAGTTTTTGCGTACAGCTGCATTAATTAGATTTACAACGCAACGCTGCTGTAGGTACTGCGTTGGGCTTGGGCTGTCTAGGTTTAGGCTGCGTTTCCACCAGAGATGTGCGAGGGAAGTGTTTGTTAAGGACCAATAGAATCACTTCTTTTATACCCAGCCGCACATCTCTGGTGATAACGCAGCCTTACATTCCTTTCAATTTCTTTTACCTCTGATGTTGCATATCTGTCATGTTCTGTGATATTTATTTCTGTTGCAATAACGTTGTTGTTTGGTTGCTGCCCTGTGAGAATAAGGTTCCAGTTGCAAAGGTAAAATATCTGTGAAAGGAATTAACATATTTGTGTACAGAGTGCCTTGCAGCTCCTGTACGAATGAATTTAGCAGCAAATATTTATCTTCCATTGCAGCATTTCAAAAAGTTACCCGAAAGGAATCTTCGTTGTAGTTTAGATCTCAGTAGGTACTATTTGAAATCGGAAATATTTATACCCTTTTATAGATGTTCACAATTATATCAAGATGATTAAATAAGAATTATTGTTTAAATTTAAAATGTATTAAATTAATATTGACATATGAAAAGAATGATGCACTTACTATTCAGTATTTCCTTATTTGGAAACCTAATTACGGAGATATTGGGGGTCAAAGTTCCAACATTTTCACAAGTTTTTTTTTAAATACCTGTTTTTAATGTAAGATTTTTACTTTAAACACCTCCACGGTCCCAGTACTATTCAATCCATCCATCGGCACAATGTTATGAGTCCTACCGTAAAACGTGATTTTGAACCCCAAAAAGTCTTTCCCAGCAACATTTTTTTTCGTAAAGTTACATAGTTTGATGTACATAATGCTTGGTTGACGGCTTCGTTAGCGGTCTTGTTACAACCTGTATATTGTTGTGCAGAGAAATCAATTTACCTTCACTGTGTAGTAGGTAAGTAGAATAAAAGTATGGACACATGTTTAACTATATTTTTATTTCAATAAATTAAGCAGGTTGTTTCAATAATACACAATTATAATGCATTTTCGTAAATTATAAAGGTACAATTTCACCCAGCAATTTTTCATCTAATAATACAGGAATGTGTTGCTAGCCTAATGTGAAAGTTACCATTCACAAAAATGAAAATAACAATCAAATGTGAATTTGTGAAGATCTCAACATAGCACCGGTAAATATTGCGAAACAAATGAGGAATTACATAAATTTTGAGTCACAAGAGACCATTTGTTTGGGTAATTTATTTATTGCTAAATCCTTTGAAGTAGACTAGTTGTATGCATAGCGAGAAGGTCCGTGAATGGATACATTAATTAGGGCGGCAGTCTGTCGAACATCAGTGTAAGAACATTCATAGCGAGTATAACTAGCTTGCATATAATATATATTTAGTCTATGATTCAACGAATCCCTTATTGATATACGTAAATAAATTTCATACAAAATTACATTCATCATGTAGAATATTTACCTACAAATATAAAAACAGAAATTATTGAAGTTTATTGCATTCCATTATGCTCACAAAATATCCTATGAAACTTACACTGGCTAAATAATGAACTAATATATATATGAACAGACATAAGCGTTTTGACTGAAATTCCCAAAGCTTGATGCAGAAATCTAGTTTTACAATGTGTTTGTAGTTCTAATTATCATTTTTAATAAATTGATTTTAGTTTATAATTCAAATGCTTGTTAAGCCTCATTATATCGTTTTTGTAAATATTATATGAAGGAACACTTGAAGCCGAATAAACAGGCTCTTAGCGTAAATTATATAATCCAGTACCACACTGCCATAGCGTAAATGACCTGCAAGCATCTTGGTAAAATCACAATAAGAGTAAAAATTATATACAACTAAACAAAGGATGACTGATGCGGTGAACAAAGACTCCAATATGCGGTACATTATTTCATACCCTATTACTCTACTTAAAGTATATCTTTAATTTAGCACTGACAAATCCCATCTGTTGGTATGAACATTTTATAGCAGAAATTCTAACGCTGCCTACCCTACAGTTAATCAAATGCGCGCACTCATTGACATACCCAATTCGCTGCATCGTTGCTATTTCATAAGATTTAATGTGTCCATGTAAACGGGAAGAGTTAGTGAGTGACCAGGGGGCCTAAAATGGCTGCTTTATCAGAATCATAATATGAATCACGTTAAAAATTTAAAACTCTTAAAATGGATTTTGTGGTCATAACCATAAAGACCATTTTAAGAATTTAAAATTTTTAACGTGATTCATATTATGATTCTGATAAAGCAGCCATTTTAGGCCCCCAGTTAGACGTGAAATCAGCTTAGCAGCTGAGCCGATCAAGTATGAGTATTTCACATTTATCGAGCGGTGTTGAGTCGCGTCGTCCGAACCTACTATTTATATGTCTGTGGTCCGAACCGAAATGAGGCGAATTGCGTTTTTCACTTTTATTGTCGTGACATATAGCTCTGCCCGGCTCAAGCTAATTCCACGTTGACAAGTGGTTAATCTAGTTATCGAATTATCTCAATAAGCGCGCTTTCATAATGTAGGGTAGTGCACGCGGGTAGTCGCACGCCACAAACTTTAGAACACAGCTGCATTATTGAACAATCTGGGTAAATTACTTACTATTAGGTTTTATGTCAGTAACCGACAAATATTATTGACGATACGATATACATATTAGTCAGTTTGACACAAAATACAGATTGTTGACACCTCGAGTTAAAGATTCAGGCGTACTATACAAACGTTCAGGTCGGCCTAATTCGGCACAGTCGAGCGGCATAATATACATACGATTTTGCCGTACGGCTTGTATCGAATCTGGCAACCCTCACACAGGTATGGCCCAAGCTTGTCTACGACTCGTCCTGCCATATTAACGGTCGCATACCGTATTTGATGTGTCACAAAACATAGTGGTATTACAGATAGTATGTTACACAAAACACCAATGAGTAGCCAGCTACCTACCAACAGTTGAAGAAATTGTACTATTTACCCAAATCTTCAATATGTCCCAGCTTCCCTTACTCGTTAATTTACGTCGCCAAGTCCGCCGGGTGCCCCGATGCGTGTGCGCACAGTGTCGCACCGTGTCTCGTCGTGTCGCACAGTGTCACAGTGTGTCGCCTCTGCCGCCGCGCGTCGCCTCGCGCATGCGCCTCGTATGTACATAACATTTTACAATAACATACCGTTTAGTTATAACACTTAACACATACTGAGATTTATCGTCCATGCTCGATATAGCGACGCGGTGTTTTGTTAGACGGAGTCATCTGGAATGGTAAAAAAAAAAGTGAATATCTACAAAAAGTCACGAGTTTTAGGGTAAAGCATCACAAATAAAGACATATCAATATTGACTATTTCAAACTCTGATAATACATACAACCCAATAGTCAAATGTCCGGCATTGGCCACGTGACTGGCGTGGACGTCGGGTTTAGTCCATCAAGTTATACAATATAACAGAATGGACAAAAAAAAACCTATTTGTTATACTGCTCCATCCAGTTATACTTTTAGTTGTACAATATAACAGAATGGACAAAAAAAGTTGTTATATTGCTCAATATAACTTATTGCATTCGAAAAAAATAATAGAGGTTTGTCCATGTAGTTAACATACATATAAACAGCTATACATTAAACAACAAAATATATCAATAGTTTAACTTACAGGGAAGGATCCAACAAGTGAGTAAATAAGATAAACAAAAGTAAGTCATGAACCTTTGGCAATGACTGAGTACATGGACTTGAGTGCTTCGTCGTCATCGCAGTTTTTATAGGAAAGTGGTAATGGATATTTCACCGGCTACTAATTGCATTTGAGCATCCATGATCATTGTATCGTTGTTAATGGTACTTTCTTTTCGGGTACATTTATTTTCCGCAATGTCCATTGTAACATCACCTGCATCCTCGTGTATTGATTTCAAAAATTGCATCACGCTTACGTTCGGGTTTTGCAGGCTTGGTTAAGTGTCATATGGCCATGCTTCTACTTTGTTAGTACTCCGATAACGCTCACCAAAGACGAGCGTATGAATTGATCATTCCTGAGCCGCCTTTGAAAATAATTTATGAAAGTGGTTATTTTTATATTTTTCGTAAATTCTTCCTCACGAACCTAGGTATTTGGCAGAAGTGGTAATGCAACACAAAGGCCTACAATTCTTTTTGGCCATTTGTCCTTCTTTTTAATTAAATCCAATTTTTTGGCTTTTCTCCAAAGGCTATCGGAAAATTGAGTATAGCACCCATAACCTGAACATCAGGGAAAACTTCCAATACAGCTTTTCTTGACGCTTCCTCAAAGTCAAACAAACTTTTGTGGATTCGATTTTGGAATTCGTGACAAAATGATTCTGAACAAGATTATGTAAGACTCGGTTGTCATATCGGACATTAAGGCGTATACCATTGGTGAAATATTTGAGCTTGTCAGACTACTGGATAAGTCACCATGTATAGAAAATATTTGGGAGAATAGTTTCGGACAACTTTTGTATGTGCCTTCGCAGTAATATTCTTTTACTACTATTAAATGTTGTCTTATTTCTGACGAACCAAATACCTACTAAAATTCCTCTCCCAACACAATTATAATCACCTAAAAGCATTGACGAATATTGTTTGAGCAAGGTTACTTCTTCTGGAATTTCACAATGTAACTTGGGAACTCTTGCTTCTAAATTTCTTGCGTTATACAATGTACTTTTTACATTTTATATTTTGGCACCTTTGTAACTAAATGATATCCTAAGGACTTTATTTCCTTTCTCGTCTCCTTGTAAATCTTCGGTATCGGAGTTATGAAGTCGGTTGATGCCTTGTTTCGGCATTCAACAAATAATAAGTCTATTTCATTTTTAGCATTATTAGGTACACAATCTCCGCTATGCCTTACTGATTTTCTAATTGCATCATCCTGAATTTAAAAAAAATCGCTCTCGCTCTTTTAATATAGCGGAGTTTTTCGTCCAGGCTACGGGAAGGTTCAGGAACGGATTTTACTTAAAATACAGGACAGTGAATAACAAAAATACCTAGATATTATTCCGAAAAAATTACGTACCTATGTAGTATAAATTGCAATTGACACTGAAATTCATTGAATCATAATTTTATTACGTTATTAAAATAATAGCCAGGAATATAATAATTGCTTATCTTTGATATTAGAACTCCTTTGTATATTATTTATAACTACATGGACAAACCTCTATTATTTTTTTCGAATCCAGTAACTTATATTGAGCAGTATAACAAATAGGACTGTTTTTGTCCATTCTGTTATATTGTATAACTAAAAGTATAACTAGATGGAGCAGTATAACAAATAAGATTTTTTTTGTCCATTCTGTTATATTGTATAACTAATAGTATAACTAGATGGACTAACCCGGAAATTATCCCACAGGAATGTACAAACGCCAGCACATCAAGCTACTACAGTCTGTCAAATTTCTTTCTTAGATTTTCAACTTTATCGCTAAAGCATAAAATTAGGTTCAATGTTTATTGGGAAAATTTGACAGTTTCGGGTAGCTTGATGTGCTGGCGTCTGTACTTCCGGGAATGAAAAGTATCGGAGTATTCCCGTTGTCCCCATTAATGTCCACCATCGTTGTCCACTTGAACACAATAATTAAAATTGTTCTTGTTGTCCCGACTGCTCTGTCCCCACTAATAGAGACAGCGAGACTGGAATACAATAATTAAAATTGTTCCCGTTGTCCCCATTGCTCTGTCTCCACTAATGGAGACAGCGAGACTTGAATACAATAATTAAAATTGTTCCCGTTGTCGCCATTGCTCTGTCCCCGCTAATGGAGGCAGGGAGACTTGAATACAATAATTAAAATTGTTCCCGTTGTCCCCATTGATGCAGTCTATTCCCTAGTAGTCACCACCAGTTTTGTCACCACTAGCTGCAAATGAGAAATAAAACATCTTACCTTACTTCATCTTATCTTACTTCCAGTTTTTGGTTTTCCAAGCCAACTGAATCGTCTTGTTAATTAGACCGTATAACCCAATGCAAAAAGTACTACGCTAGCATAAGTTCAGGGTGGTATGTTTTCAAATAATGAACTGTGTACGAGGGCCGCACTGAAAATTTCGGGAATCAAGGAAGTGACACAACATTACTATTTAAAAATGTATTTATTGCTTTTCGAAGTATTCTCCGCGAAATTTGACACATTTTTCCATACGATTGAACCAATCATTGAAGCAACCATTCCATTCGGAAGTTGGGGTCTCCAAAATGGCCGTTTTGTAGGCGTCCACAGCTTCTTCAGGTGGTGAAAATCTCTGTCCACGCCATTTATTCTTTATTTTAGGGAAAGTATAGAAATCATTACGGCTTAGGTCGGGGCTGTACGGCGGATGGTCTAATAATTCTATGTTTTCTTGCTCTAAAAACTCTTTTGTTCTGTGCACGGTATGAGAACTCGCATTGTCGTGATGGAGGATGATGCGGCGGTTGCAGTTCTCTCTACGGAGTTCAGAAACGACCTGTGGCAAACAAATGCTAGCATACCATTCTGCATTAACCGTTCTTTGTCCCTCAAGAGGAATAGTCGTAACATGGCCGGTTTTGGAGACAAACGTGGCCACCGTTTTTTTTGCAACACTCCGTGAACGAACAATTTTTGTTGGCTTTAACTCATTTTCGAACACCCAAACTCGTGACTGGTTTTTTGTTTCGGGTTCGTACGCGTATATCCAGGATTCGTCACCTGATACGATGTTGTATACAGCATTTGAGGATCCTGCGTGGAATCTTTCGAGAGTTCTGACGCACCAAGTAACGCGAGCCGCTTTTTGAAGCTTTTAGAGCGAATGCGGTATCCATCGGGAAAACAACTTTTTTACACCTAATTGTTCATGCAAGATTATTTGTATTTGACTCATGCCAATGTCTAAAGTTGCCTGAATTTCGCGGTATGTCACATGTCGATCTTCCTCAATCAGCTTACGCACAGCATGAACGTTTCCTTGGGTGACTGCAGTTTTTGGACGACCTTGACGGGGATCATCACTGAGCTTGACACGTCCACGTTGAAATTCAGCAAACCAGCGACAAATTGTGGTTTTGGATGGGGCTTCATCACAAAATGCAGAAATCATCCGGTCAACTCACTGTTTTTGTGTTAAACTACTTCGAAAGTCATAATAAATCATCGCTCTTGAATTTTCTCGAGTCAATTCCATTTTCTCAACGACTAAACAAGTTTGACAAAACCTTGTGACAAGACCTTCAAGACCGAGAATCTTTTCTTAAATAAATAAATGGTATTCGATTTTTAAAACCAAGGAGTTTTCAATTAAAAAGATTTTAATATGACTGGAACAGTGGAAATATTCCATTCCCGATACTTTTAGTGCAGCCCTCGTAGTTGTCGTTTGGATAGGTTAGGACCGCTATGACTGAAATACCGTCTTTAATTTATGTCAAGGCTGATATAAATTAAAGACGGTACTTTTAGCCAGTGGTGACTACTGGGAATAGACGGCATCAGTGGGGACAACGAGAACAATTTAAATTATTTTTTCCCAGTATCACTGTCCCCATTAGTGGAGGCAGAGCAATGCGGGAACCCTCCAACCGAAGTGTCCTATTTCCTAACCCAGTTCATGGTCAATCCGGGTGTTAAATAACATCCTAATCTGTTCAGTTATTACGTGCAAGCGCAAAATTATAAGCAAAATATTAGTAGTGTGGTTGAAATCCGCTGAAATAAGTTTATCACAGCTTGTCCTTATAACGAGCCTACTGTACTTCAAATACATCCGAACAAGTTTAGTGTACGAACTGGTGCACTCAAATATTGATTTTCTTATCTAATCATTGACACAGTGATGTGAATTGAAAACTAAGGTTTCACTATCCCTGATACGCTATCTTGCTAGATAAGGCACACATAATGGGTGAATGTCATGACAGTCTGGCGAAATTGCCCTGTAATATGTGTTAATTTCTTACACGCCTGTAATCCGGTAAAAGTGTACCTAATAGTACACACACATTTCGCTAGTTTTTGTAGTTCTATGTAATAGGGGGCGAGCGTATTGCCATCAATCGGGCATAAATCCAGCCTACTTGGCTGCTACTGAGAAATTCTTGTTGGAAAAACCCAATATAACTTTGCCCAAATCGGAACTCGGCTTTTATTGCATGGACTTGAAACTAAACTTTAGATTTGGGTTCAAAGGTGTATAGGGTGTTCAGCTGCACATAGTAGGGCTTTGTGGTGACCGACTTTTAAGTTATAACCAGTTAATGTCAATTTTAAATGACGACAACGTGAACTACTTGATAGGCAGGGGTTATTTCTGAATTAAATAAATAAATGGGTTATTTCTGAATTAAATAAATAAATAATTGTACTCACCGTGGTACCACCATTTCGTTTTCTTAGGATTTTTGTTGCAGGTCTTAACGTAAAATGAGTTATCTGGTGGCCGTTTCTGGAATACAAAATAAGTAAGGTTTATTTTCGGAATTTAAAAACAGGGAAACCTACCAATCGGGTATTCTTTGCTGGGCGTGTATGTATTGGTGGTCTAATGAGCAGGTCAGAACTCTGCTGAAAAGAATATTATGCTAGCGTACCTTCTCCTTACAGCTACTGAGCATGGACACGATGGACAGACAGACAGACTGCACGGACAGCGCGGGCGACCAGTCGTCTGTTAGTATGGACAGGCAGATGTGACCGTTGGAGTATACGTGCGGATGTATCGGTATGTTGTTGCCTATGAACGTCACCTGGAAACAAAATATAAAACACATTAGGAATGTTTGGAAACAGATGAAAACTTTCGACTTCAACAACAACACATCAAAAGGTTCTGTTATTGGAATGCGAATAACTATTTGTGTCCAACTATTATGGTTGTTTTAGCAGAAATATCGTGTTGTAGCTGGCAACAATTTCAGATCAAAATCATTTATTCAAACTAGATTGAGAATCAGCAGTTTTTGAATCTCAAAATTGATGTAAAATGACCCTTAACGAACCCGAAAGGCACTTTGTTCGACTTGTCATTGCGGTGTTGTTTATGTTCTTTTTTTTTTTTTTTGCCGATGGGATATCATCAAATAACCCCTCCCGCTCTGGGCTGAGCAGGAGGGAGTGTCAGACTTTTACTGACTAAAACCCATCCATGTTCCTTCCTTTGCCCTTTGTGTTCCAGGGCCGCGGTATCTCTTTCGAACAGTCCCGCAACCCTGGCAGTTGTTTATGTTCTGGATCTTACCTTCTACTTACGGAAATATTGGAGGTAAAATTTTTCCAAAGTTTAAAAAATCATACATGTTTTTAATGTTATAATTTTACTTTAAATCCCTCCACGACCCCTGTAGTATTCAATGCATCCATCAGCACAAGGCTTTGAGTGCTTTACACTGAGTCCTACGGTAAACCGTGATTTTTCACCCAAAAAAAAGAAAGTAATTTCTCAGTAATCATTTTAACCTAGAGTAACTTAGTTTGATGTACAGAATGCTAGGTTAACGGCTTCGTGGAGGGTCCGCTTACACTTGGAATAATAAGATTGTATCCCTTATCACCCGCCCCACACCACTTCGAAAGCGTTACAACTGGAAAGAAGCGGCGCATGAAACTACCCAGAAACACATATTTAAAAGAACTCTCTTCAAGTTTTTTCCAAAAGTACAAAATCTATCTAACCACAGATGTATGAGGAAATGCAGCGAGGCATGTGTGTAAAAATATACAAACACCTAGCTAGGTTTGTTCAAGCTAAGAAAAGGAGCGATATTATTGGTTAGTTTCAAACACATCCGCGCGCATCTCTGGTGGAAACGCAGCCCCAAGAACTCGTATCACCTCATAACTAAGAATGTAATTTTTATTTTACAAAGACTTCCAACTCAAAAGGCAAGGGTTTAACAAAACCATTATCTCACACATAATACCGCCTTTACTACCGGCCCGAGAATCCAGAGCACAATTAATAAACGATTTAATCTCACTTAGTGAGAAGGATTAGCCGCCCACGTTCTAAAGATTCTCCGCCAGCCAGTTCATTTGGTGTGAGCCGGTGAACTATAGCACAATGACCCATTTGAACCCGTAATCACTGTTCGAGACTGTCTTAGCTCGATAGGATACGCTGAGATATAGGGTTTGGTTCAATGGCAGGTTTGCATTTTTTTCTCATGTAATATTTTATGAATGATGGACGAACAATCATGAATAGACCTTTCTTGTAAGACATGTCTCTCGTAAGAAACGGTCCCATTTTTTTTGGGAGCTGTCTTGATTTCGCCTTTCGAATACGCCGAGAATTCCGTATCATTCTGCTTCCATATTCACAAAAGCTCGCTTTGAGATTTCGCTCGCTTTTGCCAAAGAGAGTTCTGGTGGACGGCCCAACATCCTATCGGTATCTATTTAAACAGAAATGAACATGTTGTCCGCTTGACGAAACAGTCATGCAAAATGAAAACGGGGGGTCTAGCGATAAATATTTATTTTATATTTTTTATTGGTAGTTCCTTTTCATAGTCCATCCTAGTGATTAGAGTTAAATACCATGGTATTAAATTGACTCAGCTGTTGTTAGGGTAAAATGATAAGCGTAGATAAAGAGAACCACATTGCTGTGGAAAATGCATTTACGTTTAATGTAACTGCTTATTTTCGAGAATTCATTGTATCTTTGTTTGTTAGTAACAACAAGTTGGGTCTCGACGGATAAGCGGTGGGTGTGGAGCTGTCGTAACTATGCTCCACCTCCTTTCCCTGCCCGCTGAGCCCCAAAATATGCAGCCAAAGAGACCTTTCCGCTGCCACCGATGAAGCCTTGGAAATACCGAAGTTTTGGGACAGTAAAATATAATGTCGCGCCAGAGACACAAAGAATAAGTTCTGCTGTCATTAATCAGACAATGAATTAATTATCTTTGCAGCTATTAAGTAGGTACTCATTAATTTTTCAAATCATCATATACTCCAGCTACAAAGATTTCATCGAGTTTTGCGTAATTGATGATTTACATAATATTATGATGAACGGCCGCTGACTATCATGTCGTCATAAAATACACTGGTTCGACCGGTCCATATGTAAATGAGTAGGTAACACGTTGGTCGATAAGAACATTAGGTGCGTGTGTACTTCCTACATAGGACGGACATGTTAATTTTACGGCATCGAGCTAAAGACTGGTGACAAGTTTGGCGTAATTCTTATGTCACGCTAATAACGCAAACGTAATTTGCTTACAGACGAATCTTGCATAACTTTAGAAGGCCTATATTTTATGCCAAGAGCTTTGAATTGCACCTTCTAAGACACATTTTTCGTAAATTCTCTTATTTACGATTTTTTCTCTGGCTAGAAAGGCTAGAAAGAAATGAAATTAATGTTTTTTTTTAAATTATTTCATCGCAGAACTGCCATGGCCAAAATTCCAAGCGAAAATGCTTCGCATCGCATTTGTATTAGTAAACAAATCTTGGCTCGTAAAACAGTCGACATTGCAAGAATGTACAACCTACATGACTTATTGAATAGTCTGGAAATAGTTTATTGCTCAGAGTCTCGAGAATGGCGTGGCGTCAAGTGAAAATATTCATTATTAATTGATTGGAGCGATGACTACATCGAGCCATTGGCAGCTCATGAAACAATTTAGCGAATGCAATTAATTGCGAAGGTAATGTACTTACATGGTTTCTGTGAAACTTATCAGTCAAATAAAGCTAAGTAAAACTTGCATTTGTTCAAGGAGCAGGCCGGCACAGAAGTTTTCATATTGAGCCAACATTTAGGGTCAAACAATTCAGCCTATCGCAATCCACTGCGGCCTATCCCAAGGTGTGCCACAACACTCCCGGTCTTCCGCATTACGCACCCGATCTGACCCAGCCACCTTTTTAAAGACTTCGGTTAACTAGTTATACGCAATAAAGATATGGCAAGAAAGGAGGTCGGTGATGAGATGAAGAGTAAAAGAGAAGTGAGGAAAAAGGCATGATACGAAGACCCTACATAAATTGGTGTAAGGGCAGGAGAATGAAGATGGTTCACTAGGTATGCGCTTAGGCTCGACTAGTGAAAATTCAATTACCTACGCAGATCACAGATAGCATAGATCGATAGAGGGTGTTGTGTTGTGTCATATTATTTATTCATTTTAACTGGATTAATTATTAATGGGATTAGTATGCATCCCTGTCTTACTCAAAACCTAACAATATGTCGCATATGGCTTCAAAGTATCGATTGGTGCTGATTGGACTACAGTTATAAAAAACAGAAATCAATCAATACTTTGTAGTGTTAGTAGTAGTTGCGGTATTATTTAACCACTATTGAGTTCACCGGAAAAAAGAAGAAAATAACCAGTAGCGTCCTCCAGCTAGGTGACAACAAACGACCAATATTATCGATTAGACAGAGTTCGACGTTGAATCACAATGAAGATGGCGAAACGACCTGGATGTCCTCGTTATGGATTGGAAAGAAGTTGCACTGAATCGGAACTAGTAGAAGGATTGGAGGGAGGTCTTTGCTCAGGAGTGGGACAATTCGGGCTGAATACGTGGTGACCATTTTAGCGTCGGTGTCCTTTCCACCAGGCGTGTCATACACGAAAAATGTTACAACCCGCCAGCTTGGCCGTGAGCGTGTTAGTTCGGTTTCTAGTACTCTAGTCAGGCCGTTTGTGCATTTGAAGTAGGTATGTGTGTCAGGGTGTCATGGCACCCATGACAAGGATTATTACGTTGGATCGACAGAGTAATTATGGATACCGTTAACAGGTTAACTTACTTTAGTGGATTTATTTAATGAATTGTAGATTTTTCGCAAAAAACACACCTACTTATAAGAATTACGGCTAAATAATTAAATGAATAGCTTCAAAAGCGTGTTGTCACTAAATTAAGAGCAATTAGCAATGATATTGGTAGGACAGTTTAATTCTGTATAATTGCTGCACCAAGGCTTTGATTCAAAATGATCGAAATTAAACGGTGCAAAAAATAAATAATCTTTCATGGCAGGTGGTTTTTTGTGAAGAATTTTTATTAATTAAATCAATTATCCACGCCAACATTGAGATTAAAACGCGTTAAGCGTAACAGTTAGGCTACTTTTTATTTCTTAAAAGATATGGTTGGGTGAAATTGCGAGTGGAAAAAAATCACTCATAATATGGTTCAGCTCTTCAAATCTTATCCAGCTACGACCAGCTGCCCTGCGAAGATCGTGGCTCCATCTAACCTGACGGCGTCCTACCTTACGTTTGCGGGTTCGTGATCACCGCTCAAGAACTCGTCTACCGCCCCCCCCCAATCTTCATCGGTTCTACGACTAACATAGCCGTCCTATTGCCATAAATACTTCGTACGTAACTAGTTGAATCTCGAAACTGTTAACATATCACTGTTAACTTTTTGCATTCCTCTTTAGCTAGATAGGTATTACAACTATGTATGTAATGTAGGTATGTAAATCTGTTCGTCTATTTGCTCATCACTTATATCACAAAGAATTCTTGAGAGGCAGGTTCTGTTAAGAAAAACTTAATACAAGGTAATTGGTAATTGGATGCATTCCTTGAAATGGGTGATACTAGACCTAATTTGCAACAATTTTGTCCCCGATAATTTCGGGTACAAACTGGGTTGTTTTGGAGAAAGCATTTTTTTTTTGAGAATTTTCCTCCTTTCGACCATAAACTGCTGATTGTGAGAAACGTACTCTTTTCAGGATGTGAAACTGATACTTTTCTGGTAGCTCATGAATAAATAAATAAGCGCCGAATAGTTCATGTTTTTTCAAAGGCCGTTTTCTCAAAATAAATGTTAGGATCCTGAGCATTAATTCGTTCATGAGCTACCAAAAAAGTATTAGTTTAACAGCCTGGAATGCACCCAATTACCAATCTGCGTGTTTAATTAAGAAGCTACTAAATAGGTACTTATTATTTTAGATTCATGTAAACGTCATGGATCTTCTTTACGCGGAAATATACTGATTGTCGATTCAAATATTTAGTTAACTATGCTATTTATCTAATGTTATGTAAGTTTATTTCTGACTAGCTTCTGCCCGCGACTTCGTACGCGGATCCTGTTGCTTTTGCCAGCGACAACGGGGTCGTCAAGAAAATCGAAGATCTGAAACGTTTGATGTAGAATTCTGAGGCCCGGGGACGGGAAAACAACTGGATGAGCGAGACGATTGAAGACGTTCCAGATCTTTCATTTTCGTAAGTCCACAGGAAATGCCCATCAGACTAAAGAACTTTTGCTAAGACGTCATTCCTTAATATGTTATAGTGTCGCTGGGCTTTGGAGATTCACAACAGGGTTCCAGATCTCCAAATTTATTCTCACAGCAGAAAATGCTCTTCACGTGGAATAATTTTTGCTATGACACCATTTTTATATCTCTTATACTTTAGCTGTTCTGATGCGGTTCTGCATCAGGTGTTCCAATTTCCAAAATAAATTATAGCCTATATGTTGCCCAGACTTAATACCTACACAACAAATACCTTTTCTTCCCGTTATTCTGTCAAATAAATATGCCTTCGGGCTTGTGTTATTTGAGTGTTTAATTTCCTTTTCCTTTTATCGTCGTGACACGGTAGCCTACCCGGTAACGCAGGGGAGCCGTCACTTAGATTTTAATTGATCAGGTATCTTCAGATTTAAACTATAACTATGCCTAGAAAGAGGTCAAATCTTTCCCAACGTTCCAAAGGAGCTAAAAGATTGAGGATCATAAGATTCCCAAGAATCTACCGAGGAGCGTCAGGAGAGACTTGATGCTGTTCGAGAAAATCAGACTGCAACTCGCTCCGTAGAAACCTCTTCGGATCGCGAAGCACACCTGCGTTCTCAGCGTATTTACGCATTTACATCCAGGTCTCTAGAGACCAGTGAAGAAATCATGCATTGTCTCGTGAGTCGCAGACGTTCACGGATAGATAATTGCGCATTAGTTCTCAGCGTATCTACGCATCTGCTTCTAGGTCTCTAGAGATAAGTGCGGAACATGATGCGCGACTGTCCGCTATGTTAAGCGTTTGCCTAGGTTGGCCCGTGGATGGGTTACCTCCCATTACATACCGAGTTTCCTCACTTCCTCGCTGAACATCTGATGCAGCACCGCAACAGACCAGCTAAACTATAAGAGATACAAAAATGGTATCATAGCAAAAATTGTTCCACGTGATGAGCATTTTCTGCTAAGAGAATAAATTTGAAGATCTGGAACACCTGAAGTGGAACTCCAAGAGCCCAGCTACACTATAACATATATAGGAATGACGTCTTAGCAAGAGTTGTTCAGCCTGATGAGCACTCTCTGCGTAAAGACTTAGTTTGATGTACAGAATGCTTGGTTGACCGCTTCGTGAAGGGTCTTTTTGTTGTAAAGGTATTAAATCTGGGCAAAATATAGGCTATAATTTATCTTGGAAACTTGAACATCTGATGCAGCTTTGATTTCCATATCAGGTGTTCCAGTGTTCTTCGCGATCCGAAGAGGTTTCTACGGAGCGAGTTGCAGTCTGATGTTCTCGAACAGCATCAAGTCTCTCCTGACGCTCTTCGGTAGATTCTTGGGATCTTATGATCCTCAATCTTTTAGCTCCTTTGGAACGTTGGGAAAGATTTGACCTCTTTCTAGACATAGTTATAGTTTAATTCTGAAGATAACTGATCAATTAAAATCTAAATGACTGCTCCCCTGCGTTACCGGGTAGGCTACCGTGTCACGAAAATAAATGAAAAAGGAAATTAAACACTCAAATAACATAAGCCTATTTAGGCTTATTTATTTGATAAAATAAAATAATAAAATGGGAGTTTTGGCCAGTAGAGTCAAATTTTCAATGATTCATCGAATTTTCATCGAAAATCAGTCCTAAACTGTTACCGCCTTCACCGCATGGAGGTACTCCCAGCTTATGTTATTTTATAATTATACAGTGAAATTAGTGATAGCTTTGATTTCCATAGCAGGTGTTCCAGGTCTTCAATTTTTTATATATTTTTTTTATATTATATTCCACAACGCGTGTGCCAGATCTTCAATTTTTATACGTCAACAGAGAGTGCTCATCAGGCTGAACAACTCTTGCTAAGACGTCATTCCTATATATGTTATAGTGTAGCTGGGCTCTTGGAGTTCCTCATCAGCTGTTCCAGGTCTTCAAATTTTATACGACAACAGAGAGTGCTCATCAGGCTGAACAACTCTTGCTAAGACGTCATTCCTATATATGTTATAGTGTAGCTGGGCTCTTGGAGTTCCACATCAGCTGTTCCAGGTCTTCAAATTTTATACGACAACAGAGAGTGCTCATCAGGCTGAACAACTCTTGCTAAGACGTCATTCCTATATATGTTATAGTGTAGCTGGGCTCTTGGAGTTCCACATCAGCTGTTCCAGGTCTTCAAATTTTATACGACAACAGAGAGTGCTCATCAGGCTGAACAACTCTTGCTAAGACGTCATTCCTATATATGTTATAGTGTAGCTGGGCTCTTGGAGTTCCACTTCAGGTGTTCCAGATCTTCAAATTTATTCTCTTAGCAGAAAATGCTCATCACGTGGAACAATTTTTGCTATGGTACCGTTTTTGTATCTCTTATAGTTTAGCTGGTCTGTTGCGGTGCTGCATCAGATGTTCAAGTTTCCAAGATAAATTATAGCCTATATGTTGCCCAGATTTAATACCTTTACAACAAAAAAAAAATCATTTAAATCCGTCGAGTAGTTCCGAAGATTAGCGTGTACAAACAAACAGACATACAGACAAACAGACAGAATTTTTATTTTGGATTCGTGCTCTATTACTGTGTCCAAACCCCCCTCACTATTTTTTTTTTAAATATATGCAATGTACAGACACAGTTTTTTTACTGTTTTATTATATGTATATAGATTGAAGGCCTTTAGGACAGAATAGGCCAATTTCTGATTGAAGGCCTTTAGGACAGAATAGGCCAATCGAAAAAAAAGAAGTATAATTTCGGTACAAAAGTGTCATGGGTGCCAGGTGACACTATGGGCGATGGGATAATGCGTTAGAATGAGGAACCATGGATAAGAAGGCGTGCACCATATCTTCCTGCCCTTGTCCCATGATACTTAGGTCCAGTGCAACTCGTTTTAAATCTCAAAGAGTGACTTTTTCATGAAATAGCTATTGAATGTGATTATATGAACTTGGAGAGCTGTATTGATGATTTGAATGATTATAATTCTGTAACTCCATACGTGTTACTGGCGCGATTCATATTTTCTTCAACATAGAACCTGACACTGACCTGCAAATTGCAATAAACGTAAGAAAATTTAAATTTCGCGGGCTACCCTCGCGCATCCACCTTAAAGTTTCACTAAGATTTTACTATAATATTGTTATTGCAATTTTTGCTTAATTAGCACTTACATTTTAGTAAAACTAATCTACTAAGGGCAAAAAATTAGATTTAAACAAGGCAGATAGCGGTAAGTGACATCAAAGTCCTGACATGAATGGCCGCGATAGTCATAGACGTTTGAACTGTCGTAGAAAAGTGCAGGAGTTTAATATTTTTTTTGTGCGACAAGCAGTAGTTGAAATTAACTTTTAATTATTTTCTTGGGTTGATAGTACTGCATATTAATGGTTTAAGTGAAAAAAAAATTACATGCATATTCCCTATTGGCCGGTTTTTTCCATCCATTCTCCTCTGTGAACTTTCTACACGAAAATTATTTGCTTCATTTTCCTTCATATTTGTGTGGTGTTACGCGAATGGATAAAATAAGAAATGAGGACATAAGAGGAAGTATGAAAGTTGCGCCGGTGACTGAAAAGTTGTGCGGTAATCTGTTGTCGTGGTATAGGTATGTGATGCGGAGGAATGAGGAAAATGTCGTGAGGAAAGTTTTGAGAGTGACTGTGGATGGGTTTATGAGTAGAGGAAGAAGCGATGGATGGACTGTGTGAAGAATGATACGGCACGAAAGGAGGTGTCTGATGAGATGACGAGTAATAGAGAAGTATGGAAGAAGAAGACATGCTGCGCCGACCACAAATAAATTGTGAAAAAGGTAAGAAAATGATATTAAGCTATCCTATTTGGTAATTCCTGTTTTAATCACATGCATTTCACGGATAAGGATTGCACGGATATTGGATAATTATAATTAAAGTATAATAATCATTGAATTAGTTACTTCACTGTTAACAATATGATCATTGATGAATAAACTGTTAATTAAATAGAATACATAGGTACCTATTCAATAGATTTACGATAGACGTCGGACAAAGGAACGCTTGAAACATTTTTAAAACGGACAATTGAGTGTACATTACATTGTGATGTTTATTTTTAATAATATAACACATAATAATACATACTATTACACACACACAATATTACTTAATAATATAATAATAAATCGTTTACTTATAAAAATAATAGTTTTATTTAGGTGCCCGTTATTGAAAATGGACGGCACATTGTTAATGCTTCGTAGGCATCACTAACCTAATTTCATTTTATAAGCTAATAATCGCAGTTATCTACAGTACAAATTAAATCATTACAGAATCCGGTTTTAGGACGTCATCACGGAAATAATTTATAATTACAGACTTCCATATTTGGATAGTGCGTTTTGATAGACTAGAGTATTGCTTATTAATTCGGTATTATTTTCCATGACTGTTGACAGACTTATGTGGAAAAAAGAAAAAGCTAGCAATGGGCCATTACTAGCAGAGAGATTAATTAAAAGGCATCGCAAAATAGCCAAAGCACTAGTTGTACACTGAACCTTACGAAGCCGTCATCCAAACATTCTGTAAAATCAAACCCAAATCCCAGCAATAATTTGTCTGCAGACAAATTATTGCTGGGAAACGACCGTCCGATTTTTTTGTTGTTTAAAAAATCACGGTTTAGGTACGGTAGGACTCAATGTAAAGCTCTCAACACATTGTGCTAATGGATGCATTGACAAGTACAGGGGGCATGGAGGTATGTTTAAAGTTAAAAATTGAATTTTTTTTTACTTGTATAGTTGAAACGTTGCCCTCCAATGGCGACCCGAACGGCGCAGCGGTAGTGAGGCTGCCTTACGTTCTTAGGGTCCCGGGCTCGAATCCCGGTAGGAGCAAATGTTTGTGTGATGAGCATGGACATTTGTTTCCGAGTCATGGATGTTTATATATATAATAAGTATGTATTTACAAACAAAAAGTATCTATGTAGTAACATCAAATATCTGGTGTCCACGACACAAGCCTCGTAGCTTAGTGTGGCACCTAGATGGCGCTGTGTGTAATGTCCAGCGATATTTATTATTTATATCTCCATAACTAAAAGGTTCTCAAATAAGGTTCGGAGCAAAAAAATGATGGTAATGACGGAGAAGAAAATGTGTACCTTTCGGATTTTTAAGGGTCGTTCTACACCCATTATGTGGCAGTGGGCAGTGCAGCTTGCTCGCAGAACGGATGGCGGATGAGGACGAAAGGTTCTAAGATGGCGACCACGGACCAGAAGGCGCAGCGTTGGAAGGCTTCCTACAAGGTGGGCCGATGACTTGGTGAAGGTCGCGGGAATCAGTTGGATACGAGAAGCACAGGAGAAGTGTGTGAAGCACGGAGAAGTGGCATCATCAGGTTGATATGCAAATGATCGAAAGATTGGGCGAACGGCGGGCGTTTTGTGGGACTGTCTCTTGTTAACTTTGACCTTCAAAAGTGCTGATTATTATCAACCTAATTTGAATAAATTAATCTTGAATGATTTTGGCGTGACTATTTTATATTAAACAGCCAGTGGGCTCTATATTTGTGATTTTTGGCTCTCAATGATCAAGGTACAGATGCGAATTGTGTATTACTAGCCAGTATCCATCATGGTCAATCACGTATTATTTAATTCATTCAAAATCATTTCCTATTGGGAGGAAGATTGTTTTTTTCCGTCATTACTTCCTATAGCACAACAAATAAGCATGATCTTGTTACGACCTGCTCATTGTTAGGACACATCTGATTTCCTACATTAATATTTGTTTATTGAGTTACAAACGAGCTGTTGCCCGCGACCTTCGACCGCGTAAAATTATTATAAAAAATATTACTGCCCTATTTGAATCAGATTTTGTTAAAAATTTTAAGGGTTTTATTTTTTTTAACACGGAACCCTAATCCTTTTTGTAAAATAAAAGTAGCCTGAGACATCAGCTATCTGCCACTGCAAGAGGAATAAGTTTTTCTGTTTCATGTACCGTTACTTTCATATGCATTCAATAAAATGCTGTTATTTTAACATGACAAACAGACACTTAAATTTCATTTATTTTACAACGATGTCACTTAGAACCTAAGCTTAGCTTTAGTTAGCCTACAACATCCATAAAACTAGTTACAGAACACACAAGCACTTAGGTAGCCTAGAAATTCTATAGGGACTAAATGAGTCAAATTAATTAAGGGAGTAGGGAGTGCTGCCATTGAGTCACTCCTCGCGTGACCATCCTTATTGTGCGCTGTCGCATTCCCTATTGTCATCCTATACATTATTGTTCGGTTATAGTCCCGCCATCTTTTACGAAACCTACCGCTACGTCTTCTGGCTCTAGCAGCGCTCCACATAGTAGCTATTTTGGCCTAGCAATGTCGTCAACGTGCTCGGAGTTTTTCGACCAATAGCACCACCATACACACCTAGCACACTTTCAACCGACACCAATTAAGCTCTCGAGAAATACCCTAGAAAGCTATCGAATGCAGTTGCTGTGGCCGAAATGGGCTAGATGGTATCATCATCATTATTTTGGCCCACAGCTTTTTTGTTGCAGTTTGGCTGTAACTATAACAGGCACAAGCTTTAACGAAAAAACTGCACATCAACATCATTGCCATGCCACCATCATTGTGGTTTCTTTCCAGTTAAACAAAATGCTAGTATTTAACATGGACCAACTAAATACCTCACCTCCACAGATCACAACCAGTAACTAGTTAACATTACAGAGGAGATACTGATACAGAACAGATGAGGTCATATGTTAGGATGTGATTCAGATTATCCAACTGACTAACTTTCTTTATGGAACCAACCATCATAATCGTAAAAAAAGAATCCTTTCTGATACACACTGTAGAGAAAACCCATGCCAAAGCAAAAATATTAATTGTCAATGAACAAGGCAGGGCAGGGCTATCTGTCCAAGAATCACAGGGCATATGTATTGTTGCAAAGGCTAATCATAAATAAAAGACATGTGGGATGTGGACTCAGCGACCATTGCGCCGATAGTCGTATCAGCCCATAGCTTAATTGCTAAGAGCCTCAATCAATACCTGAGGAGGCTCTCGTTAGGCAGTTGGATCAGGGGCTTGATTCAGAAAGCGGTACTGCTGGACACAGCTCGTATTGTTAGGAGGTTCCTCTCTCTGGAGCCCTGACCGCCGGTAGCTTGGACCCTGTTCCCGATAACGGTGGGTATTTTTTTTTATATTTGAAATTTTTTTTTTTATGGAATATTTAATAAATGTAAATTTTTTGTAAAAAAGATAAATAAAGGAAATAAGAAAAGAAAATTGTGCACTTACTTCAGGAGAGTCAAATGGGTACTTGTTTGTGAATTTAAACTGCAATACAAATTTTTCGCCTTCATATAGTGTGCCGGGAACGCCTTCCATGTGTACTGTCCACCTGGTAAGAAGAGATAAGATATATTCTAATTAGATATAACTAACAAAGATGCTCTTCATTCTGTTGCCTGTTATTCAAGGGTAAAATGTTAGATTTATGAAGGAATAATAATAATTAATTGTCTTTGTTATGACTACCATTTTCAAGTTACTAAAGTTAGGTATCAGGTGGAAACTAATAAAACTGATGGCTGCATAATATTATGTAAATGTACTTCTTTCTCGCATTTTATCAAGTAATGAAATTGAACTGTTAAACTGAATGATACTGAATCATTAAATAGTATAAAACAAAGTCACTTCCCGCTGTCTGTCCCTATGTATGCTTAGATCTTTACAACTAAGCAATGGATTTTGATGCGGTTTTTTTAAATAGATAGTGTGAGTCAAGAGGAAGGTTTATGTGTTAAACATTGCACCCGTCCGAAGCCTGGGCGGGTCGCTAGTAATTTTATAAAGATGTAATGTGAAATGATTCAATTTAGTAATGTCCAACAGAGAACAAGTTAGAGGCAAAAACTGTTAAAAAATAGCTTTAATTGTTTAAATAATCATTTTTTTACTTGAGATCTATAGATGGCACTTCGTTCATCTTCTCAATGACATAGGTCTTTTTTAAATGTATCCTCCAAAATTCGTTTATTTCTTTTCTAACATGAATAATGTTGATACAAGATGTTTTGTGCTTAAGAACTCTTTAAGTACCCAAGACTTGATGAGTGCTGACAAATTGATTTAAAATGTTTAATTGTTTACAACACATGGCCAGTGACGCCACAGACATGTGCATGAATAAATAACATCACAATGACAAATATTGCAAAAGATCACAAGTGAATAACAAAGTTTTGTACAGGTAGAGTTACAACATAAAAAATAAGTAGGTAACTTATGTTTAAGACCAAATTATCATTTACATAGTCTTCTTACAACTATGTTAGGATTGGTTTCTAGTCTAACTCAATGCAGCTGAATACTAGTATTTTACATGGAGTGATTGAAACCAGTATTTTACTGGGAAACAACACCTGGTTGTTAGCCATTTCTTTAAAATTTCATTATTTCTATGGTACACCAACAGCAGTACATTATAAACAATTAATGAAAATCAATGAGAAAAATAAGAATTAAAAATATTCTAATTGTATACTTGTTCTTGTGCATTATTTAAGTATTCTCTCTAAGATTATTATTATCTAGTTTTCCGTTGGTATCAGAATAATAACAAGAGCGAAACAATGTTCCTAAATAACTACATATTATCTTGATTTTACTATTTCCTAAATTTATTCACAGAAGTATAAATGTTGTACTTCTGAATAAACATTAACTACATTTATAATGATCAAATATTACTATTTATATCAATGTTTACATCATTGCATAATCTTGTTTTGGCATCATCAACATGTTTCTATACCCAGTAAAGACAAAGGCTACTTCAAACTACCTAAACTTACCATGCTATAATTACAGGAACATTATTTATAATAATGCAACATGAGGCAAATAAATCGATTGGTGTTTACATACCTATTATTTCACACATAATAGTGGTCCTTCAGAAAAAAAAAGATTTGCAATTGATTTGAAGTCTCCATGTCTAGTTGTTTACTTACAGTGTTAGATTTTGGCTGGCCTGATCTCCGTCTACGGTGACTCCTGGTGGCGGTTCCTTCATCAGGGACATGAGTTCTTTCTGTAATCTCCGCTAAAACAGACATCGTACAATATTTACACGACAAATCTATCTGTTATTTGTTTTATGAACACAGCTTCTACTTTCGAGTGTTGAGAAAAGTTATATACTTTCCTATTAACGATAGAGCTTATTTTTCTTCAATACAATAAAAATCTGACAAAAAAATCTAATAGCAAAACTGTCACAATACGGTTCCCAATAGAATTAAGATTTCAAAGCTATTTAAGCAACTGTTTCGATATTGTTGTAGGAAAGACTTTCTCCATAAGAAACATTAATGATTAATGTGTTTTGTAAAGCGTAATATTTTAATTATTTTTTACTTACCTCAGACGGGGACATAGCCGCCATTGTAATCCAATTAGACGTTTGATGTTACTAGTATAAAAATATTGTTCTCCTGTTCAGTTTATATCTACGTACAATTGGATTGAACCGTCTACTTTCCATTTTTCATCCTCTTAGAATATATTATCCTAAACAATTACCTACCGTACATTTTCTTTTTTTATTGGAAAGCAGAGGGATTCAATGTTGTAAATACTGTCATCTAGACCTAATTTCCAACTTCGTTTTTATGGCAGCACAGAGGAATAAATGTCACAAATTAAGTTCGGATACGCTCTCAAAAGTAAACCTAAGTCAGAGAAATCGACTAAAGTAAACAAATGTGATCACCTCTAACTTACTTTTTGCTAAGCTAGTCCATTTGGGATATAAGTATTTTGGTAGAAGTATTTTACTCTTTGATATAGAAAATCTACTCTTTTGAGCTAGACCATCATGGGTCCGAGTTTATTTAATTTCCTTCGGTCCGTCTAATAAATTACCTGTGTATAATACTTTATTCTATGGTCCAGGTCCGTCTCAAGACAAACGTCAAATTGTTGAGATTATCTGTGCTAGTGTGAAAGAGTTTGTTGTTTGCAAATTGCACTTGTGAAATGGAAATAAAAAATAATTTTTACTATAATTTGTTATCGTTAAACAAAAATTGTTTCTTTTTATTTCGTTTGTCAAATACATAATTCGCAACTGTTATAATCTCGAAATGTGATTGTGTTTGTTTTAATAGTGTTATTCAACTTTTTGCGAAATTTTCGCTACATTTAAGCGGGCGCTATGGTTTCTCACGGCAAAAAATCTTCAGCAGAATGGATTATTGACCAGCTTAACGTGGAGAATGCAAAATTAGTGGCGTTTGTATTGGTCATAGGGTTTATTGGCTATCATGGAGTCTTACACCTCAGATATGGTAAATATTAACCAATATTTATGTATATTGATTAATTTTTACATTATCTTGCATTTTATGTTATTCTGTGCGTCTAGACAGTAAGTAGCAGCCATAAGTAATTTCGTGTGTCAGAAAAGATTGACACCAACAATTTATATTTTCATTTCTCACTTAGATATGAAAATATAAATCTTTTGCTACACTGACCAGTTCATGACCCTAAACATTATGTTTGACTGAATTTAACTGTAGTAATCTATTCATTTATTACTTTAATTTGACTTTTACTCCCCAGGGTCAGACTCGTGCACATGGCTCCTCACGTCTGGCCGGTATAAAGGTGACCATGAATGGCAACCATACGGCTGTATGTTACACAGATACTCAAAAACGTAAGTTACAAAGTTGGCAGCATTGCCACATTTGATGGCATTGCTGATTCTTTTGCAAAAATTCAATAAATAAATAAGTATTTCAGTAAAAATTATATATATGTGGGAATGGTACGGTTAGTTATGTGGCAATATTGATTGATTATGGGAGTGTAAGAGGATGGAGTGACAACACTTTTAATGACGGGAGTAGAAGAAAGATGGACGACGGTGAAGACGTTACATTGGTTCTGTTATAAGATTATTTTTCAGAAGATTAAATAAGAAGTAAAGTTTGCTCCACCCGTATTATTTGAGATCCCACAGTACACAATATAAAATAATAAATATAAATATTCTTATCTTCTTCTTTTCTTTTTTTTTATATTGAAATGGCGGAATCTATGCTTTATTTTATCGACGGAAAAATATTTAAAAATATCTAAATATTTTTTTATATTTTTAAGGAATTTAAAAAAAAATTGTTCACTACCGTGACCACAGTGTAAACAAAACGGTGTAACTTTTGAACTTAATGATCTATCGCCATTAAACAAATTCCATAATGATTGGAAATAATTAGCCGTCCTCATAAAATTAAAATTGTGAAAAAAAACTACCCTCAATTGAAAGTAAACATGTTTTTTTTTTAGGAAATCTGTGTTTTTTTTATCAATTTTTACTATAATCGTAAAATTTCTCAATAAGACGCCACCATTGCCTACCTTTTTTTTATTACTTTAAGTTATTCCTCGTTGTATTAGTTACTTAATAGTAAAAATTGCATGTTTATAACTCAATCACAACATTTCGTATCAATTGTTAAAGATAGGCATTGCACACGGCTACATACAATATTACAAATAAAAATTCAAAATTAAAAAAAAAAATATATATTTTATATTATTATTTTTTAATATTTTTTCCGTCGATAAAATTAAGCATAGTTTCTCTCATTTCGATATGTGCACATTATGAAGAATCACACTGTATATTTATTGGGAATACATCAGTAATAATAAAAGAAATTAACCATCATCATCCACACCCTGACTTCGCCCACTGCTGGGTAAAGGTGTCTCTATTTTAAATGAATCAACTTTTACTTTGTTCCTGAAAGTTGTCTATCTTGCTATTCACATTATATTTTGATCTATCCTGCTACCTAATTGCTCAGAATATGTTTCTTCAGGATGAAATTCAAGTAGACAAAGTTATGGGTAACAGTTAGAGTTAAAATTAATAATGCTTATGTTGTAGACAGTAGTTCCATGCTGATGAAATCATTTTCAAAACAGGATAAACTATATCAATGGTGAATAAACACCATCAGACAATTACAGAAAAGAAACTAATTACATATTAAAGAATTGAGAACTGAGGATATACATATAGACATGTGTCTGGTGGATCATTCATAGTATTTTAGTGAATCAATCCCCCATCTAGAATAATTCCTAAACTGATTTGGCTTCTTATTTCTAAATATAGATAAGAAATGACTTATCATAATCCTAGATTATAAACTAACAATTACATGACTAATTATTACTACATAATCATAAAAAGATTAAACTACTTGGCTACCATTTTTTTATTAGTTTACATCTCATGAGTCACATGGAATGTGATTGGCCTTTGCCCAACTATGGGATGACACAGGCTGACAGTAACAAGTTTTATGCATTTTGATATTTCAAAATAATAAGTGCTTAAAAACTTCATAAATTTGTGTAGATGCATTGTTTCTGTTTCTAACTGTTCTAATTAGTATTAGTCATCATCATCATTCTATTTTCTATATTCATTTATTTCAAAAGTTGCAAACATGTGGCAAAATGCATGTAGTAAATAAGTATGACAACTGCACTGGTCTTAATTCTTAACTACATTTAATTAGTGGCCTCAATTAGGGAGTCAATTAATTAAGATTGTTAGGAAGAAGTATTAGAATTAATTAAATAATTATTAAATGGTCTGCTCATGGTAATTATGAGTTTAATTTGTCTCTGACACTAATTTGAGAAAACTGTTTTTTCTTCGTGTTGCTGGCACGACAATTTTTTATATTTTGTTAGCCCAGAACTTCGCCACTTCCACCGCGTCGTCGGTGGCAGCGCAGAGATCAATTCGGCTGCATGTTTTTGGGCTAAGAGGGCAGGATAGGAGGTGGAGCATGGACCCATCATAGGCTGTCGCATATTTGGGCGCGCCCCACTGCAACGCAAAAATCCTCCTCCATTACTTTTGTTCACTCTATTTGAATCATCGCATACTAAATGCGGTGGGTCTCCCTTGTTTGACCGAAAGGAATTTGACAAATTTTCACTTCCCAAAAAAATTCTCGCATAATTTCATTTGCCAAATTATTACTTAGCAAAAAATCTATTCACAAAAAATTGTAACGCAAACCTAATGTTTGGGAAATGAACGTTTAAACTATAACTTGTTTTTCAACAAGTACTTTTAACATTTTTTATTTAGTCAAATATTTCAGTTGGAATAACAGTTTGTACGCAAAATCAAATAAGCCAAATATTTAGTATCGTCAGTTTTCAATTCACCCTTTCCTATTCAGTCAAATGCTTCAATGACAAAAATGTGAACGGCCCGTGCGTAGGAGGTCACAGTTTTAACCTAACCTAACCATTTTTTAAAAATAATTAATTATCCTAATCTAAATAGTCCAGTTCCGGGTATCCTTCCAAACACAATCTCTTTTTTTTTTCTATTAATGCAAATCGTTTCTGGCACTTGCCCGCCGCTGCCGCGGCACCGCTCGCTTCGCTCGCTCGGCTCGTGCGTAGGAGGTCACAGTTTTAACCTAACCTACCCATTTTGTTTAAATTATATTTTAACCTAATCTAAATAGTTGAGTTCCGGGTATCCTACTAAAAACAATATCTTTTAGTTCTTTCTTTTATTTTTTTTTATTATTTTTAATTATATGTATAATTCCCAAAAAATCTTATTTTTGCCTTAATATTTTTTGTCTAAACAAATCATTTCACCAAACGTTTATTGTCTGAAGATTGTTTGCTGCAATAAATAATTTGATTAAAGACCAAATGCCATAATGACATTATACTTGGTAATATTTTGCCAAGTAAAAATTTGACATAATAAAAATATGCGTACTAAAATCATTCGAAACATTGCAATGGTATAAAAAAAGGTTGCTAAAAAATGTTTGGGTAATGAAATTTTGTCAAAATCTTTTCGGCAAAACGGCAGGATCCCACATGCGGTACATCGTACTTTGCATTGGAATGCGATGCGCTGCGATCCGATGCGTCTGTAATGCTTTCACACATTCCACCGTTGGCCACCGTGGAGCAGTAGAATTCAACAAATAATCAATTATCCACATAAAATTTCCCATCTTTCAGAGACGCACGAAGATGTCTTCGGTATCTGGCCTTCTGGGGCAAATACAACAGTTTCGCCTTCATAGGCGACTCCAGGCTCGAACAGTTGTATGAATATTTTATAGGTGAGTGTAAAATATAAGTCTGTAATTGCCTTTCTACTTCCTCTCTTGTGGTGGCACACAGGTGTCGACAAAGAATTTACCTCGTGTAGTGTACTGGAAAAAGATCAGATAGCCAAAAGCTTGAATCAAATCAAATCATTTGGTTGACTATGGGTACATAATAAGGATGAAACATACAACAATAGAGCTCAAAACAATACCCTACCCTAACAGGTGTGGAAACTTACTTAATATAATATAATTAAATTTAAAAAAATAAACAGTGGGAATTGGAATTTCGATAATTATAAACAAATAACACCTTACATACAAGGCTCGAGATTGATCACTACTGCCGCTTTGTTCTAATGAGAAATAGCTTCTTCTCTGAAATTGGACGATTTGCTGTTACTGATGTAACGAGAAATAAGGAATGTCTCAGTAGTACTTTAGTAGTTTTATAGACAGGGGTTTTCCTAAAGATAGCGGTTTGTGTAAATGATTAAAATACAGTGAATCATTGATTTACGAGATTATTATTAGTGTGGTGCTTGTCACTATGGCGCAATCGTTAATGAGTGTGCAAAAATTTGCTATTATGCGCCAAAAAATCCAGTTTTTTTGCATGCTTTTCCTGACCGGTTTACGTCGATTCCGCGTAAGAATGAACACACCCTTAAGGTCCCGGTTGTCCTCCTCCTTTCTTCATGCAAAGTCAAACCATTTATTTCAATTAGGCCGTTAAAAGGCGCCTTTGAACGTCGAACACGAAAATAAAATTGAATCTATATACCCATTCACAAAGGTACTTTCTTATGTGAAAGAAACTCCATCGCGACTCTTTTAAGACGTTTTCCAATATTTTGTAAGCCTACCTTTATTTCCTCAGGTGTGGTCCGAACTCGGCTGGACATGGACACGTCCTATTCAACAGTGGACCATCACATGCCCAACTACACGTATGTGGACAACAAGCTGCGTTTGTCCGTCACGTTCATATATAGCGATGACGTGTCCAAGACTATGGTGGATCAGTTTAGGACGTGGTGAGTGATAAACTAACAATTTTCTTTTTGTTGAGGGTTTTAAGTCTAACCAGTGCCCACCTGAATTACCAAAGTATGATCTAGTCTTTTAGTTGTAAATCTCATGACAGAGTAATCGAATTTCCGAATTCTATCAGTCAATAAAATTTAAACCTTATGTCATGTTAGTCAGTGTGACCGCCTCGTTGGTCTAGTGGTCGCAATCGTGACTGCTGAGCGTGTGGTCCTGGGTTCGATTCCCGGGTCGGGCAAATTGTTATTGGGTTTTTCAATTAGGTATTTCTCAGTAGCAGCCACGGAGTCTGGATTTGAGCCCTCTGATGGCAATAGAGTCGCTCCCTATTACATGGGACTTAAACATAATTGGCAAAACGTGGGTGTACTATTAGGTACACCTCTGACTAACCCTTAGGGGAGTACAGATGTTATGTTATGTCAGTGACTTTGTTAGTTGCATGATGTATTGTAATCAGTGGCATTACCTACAGCCTTTACTTTAAGATTGGATTGATATAAAACTAAATCAATCTAAACAGGCATTATAACCTGTATCACCCGAAACTTAAGGTCATATCTCCAACAGGCAGCGATCAGACCAGCCTCCCTCAGTAATCGTAGCATCCACCGGCCTACAACTGCTCAAAACTCGAAATACAACAGACCTAGTGCTCGAAGAATACAAAAGGAACCTTACGCACTTGGTACAAGCCATAGATTCGCTTGCAGCGAGGAATACTCAAGTTTTGTGGAAACTTATCGAATCGGTTGATGCTACTAAGTTGAAGAATGAAAATAAAAGGATTACCAACACTGATATTGATTCGTATAATAAAGCTGCTATAGAGGTAAGTACCATGTTCTAATAGGTAATATAGTAATAGGTATGTAGAAAACCCATTTCTGCGTTAAGCTCGTACATTCGCTGTAATGTTGCAATCAATGATATGTATTTTTTGTGCATAATAAAAAGGGTGTAACAATACCCTTAACGAAGCCGAAAGGCACTTGGTCTCCCCGTCATTGCGATCATTTTTTTGTTCTAGACCATACCGTGGAACCTTCTAGTAACGGAGATATTGGGGGTCAAAGTTCCTACTTTTTCTCAAGTTTTTTTTAAATATGTGTTTTTAATGTAATATTTTTACTATAAACATCTCCACAACCCCATACTATTCAATCCATCCATCAGCACAATGTTTTGAGGGCGTTACATTGAGTCCTAACGTAAAACGTCATTTCCCACCCCAAAAAAAAGTCGTTTCGCAGCAATAATTTTAGCGTAAAGTTACTTAATTTGATGTAGATAATGCTTGGTTGACGGCTTCGTTAAGGGTCTTGTTACACCCTGTAGAATAAGAATGTTGCAATTAAGCATTGATGGCATATTTTATTCACACGCCCATTATCTTTAGCTTATCATTTCAATTATTTAGCTGACTAATTTGAAGAGTATGTATTGAATCATTGTTAATACAATACAGCGTGTAACAGAAAAGGTATAATCATATGGAATACTGTGGTACGGACCATCAAACTGAACAACTTTCTCTATGGGACCACCATCGAAATCGTAAAAAAATAATCAGCTGTCCCATACATTTGGGTCGAGTAGGTATTGAAATTTTGTATAGGACAGCTGATAATTTTTTTACGATTTCGATGGTGGTCCCATAGAGAAAGTTGTTCAGTTTGATGGTCCGTACCACAGTATTCCATATGATTATACCCTTTCTGTTACACGCTGTATATTTAAAAAAATATTTCATTAGCAGTAAAAACCTCAGAGAGAATAGCTTTTATACCTTTCCTTAAAACTACCCAATATCTGAACTATTAAATGTTATCTTTCTTTTTAAACATAACATCACGCCTGTAGCCCCCGAAGGGTTAGGCAGAGGTGTACCTAATAGTGCACCCACATATCGCCCGTTATGTTTAAGTCCCATGTGTTTGAGGCGAGCCCTTCGCCATCAACCGTGCACAAATCCAAACTCCGTGGCTGCTACTGAGAAATTCCTGCTGAAAGATCCAATAAAACTTTACCCGACCCGGGAATCGAACCCAGGACCTCATGCTCCCTGCCAGGGTTGCGGGAGATTGAGTTGTTTAATTGACTGTTCGAAAGAGATACCGCGGCCCTGGAATACAAAGGGCAAAGGAAGGAACATGGGTGGGTTTTAGTCAGTAAAAGTCTGACACTCCCTCCTGCTCAGCCCAGAGCGGGAGGGGTTGTTTGATGATTTCCCATCCGAAAAAAAAGGGCCTCATGCTCAGCAGTCGTGCTTGCGACCACTAGATCAACGAGGCAGTTCTTTTTAAATTGCCGCCAAAAATATAGTGAGCGAATGTGGTCCAAGAACGGCCACGTTGAAGACAAAAATGAAAAGTAAGAAAGGTTCTTCAAATTCGCAAAAGGACATCAAACCCATCCAAGTGATTTTGAGTAATGTTCGTTCTTTCATTAGGCATGTGTTAATCATAGCACCTCTTAGACCGACTTCCACAGTGACTTGCCCATTGTCTTTTGTATCACATCTTTAGATCTGCCATCTGCTATCAATAATGTTACATAGTGACATTTATCATTAACACTGAAAACAGGATATTTAGGCTTGATGACTTGACCAATGTCTGGACTATAAAATAGACAGTGACCTTTGAGTTTGTTTCGGATTTTTCTTCTCAGAGTAGTCAGTTACGAAACAGTCTAGTTTTAAAATCGACGTGTAAAAGTGCAGTTTTGTAAAACCAATTTACGTAAATAAGTATGATTTATGATGATAATATTAGTGACCATGTCAGTTTATAACTCATTCACATTTTTGTTGATACAGTTCTCATTTTCAGATCCTAACTCACAGTGCAGCTAAAATATGGAACTCAGCGCGGCTGGTGGCCGAGGACGGCGACGTAGCGCTAACCCCGACCGCGCTGCGCCACGCCGCGCAACTGTTGCTGAACATGTTCTGCAACGACCACATGAACTTCAACGACGGCTCGTGTTGCGCGCAACCTGAGCCTTACACGCAGCTGCAGATACTCACCTTCGCCCTGTTCCTGCTATGGTGAGACTATACATACACGCACGCTGGTAGCGTGAGATATCCCCCCCCCGTTTGATTTTACTCAATACTCATTCTTAGCGTGTCGATGACAATTTAAATTCAGTCGGCTCAAAAATTGGCGACCAGTTTGGCACATTGAGTAGCGACCATCAGGTGCTGTGATGTGCAAACTCAGGGCAGACAGGACACGATACCAAATGTCCCATCGTTTGTGGTGCGACACCACATTTACACTGCAGGGCAATCATCTATGAATCTCCCACCTGAGAAGGTTTTTCTTGCTTCGGCCAACCTGTGTCCGGAGTCTGTATAAAGATTTCCAGGTCAGCCATGTCAACTCGTGTCCAGTTCACATTGATGTAGTATCTCTAGCTGTCAAAGGGTTACGAACAGAACAACTGACGACTGTTCAACTGACGATGCTTTAATTCGTTATTTATTCCTAAAATGTAGAAAAAAGGGGATGGACGACTGGAGTATGTAAGGATGGTGATGGGAAAATTCGTGAGTTTGTGTACTTTACAGTGAGAAACAAGACCCTTAACGAAGCCGTCAACCAAGCGTTATGTCATCAAACTTGCACAAAAATAAATAAATAATAAATAATACACACAAAAATTATTGCTGGGAAACTTTATTTTTGTTTTACGGTAGGATTCAATGTAACGCACTCATAACGTAGAGCTGATGGATGGATTGAATAGTACGGGGCTCGTGGAGGTGTTTAAAGTAAAAATGTTACATTAAAAAATACCAATGTATTAAAAAAAAAACCTGTGAAAAAGTTGGAACCCAATATCTCCGTAACTAGAAGGTTCCCAGGGGCCTTAGTCTGCTATTGCAATCGTGTCAGAATGGTCTATCATTGATTTAATAAGGCCCCTAGCCCACGGCGTATTGAAGCGCGTTCGAAACTCGTTTGACGTGCGTACAAAGGGTAATTCGTCTGCGCGGGGCCTTATTAAATCAATGATAGACCATTCTGACACTATTGCAATAGCAGACTAAGGCCCCAGGTATGGTGTAGACATAAGGGAGACTTCTGTATAGTCGCCCCAGGGATGTGCCTTATCAGATGTTGCACAGAGGGGGCGCCGGACGGTCTTTTAAGAGGAACGGTGCCTCCTCTCATGTGCGGATGTTGACCATCGGGGTGGTTTTAGTGCTGTAAAAATCCCACACTCCCCGGTCTTAACCCCTAAGATCGGCCGCCTTTTGAAGGTTTCCCCCGAGAGCAAAAAAAAAGACGTGTGGTCTAGAACAAAAACATGATCGCAATGACGGGGAGAACGAGTGTTTTTCGGCTTCGTTAAGGGTCTTGTTACACAAGGGTGTAACACGGAAACGGAAACACGGAAAAGGGTGTACTAAAAACACCCTTTTCCGTGTTCAACATACATATAAAACGGTTAAAGGAGTGGGGTGGTTTTCATTCAGTTTACCGCGTTCTCATTTTGCTAATCTCATAAATTTCGGTTATTTTCCTTCCTGTAAAATCGAAATCAGGACTGTTTTGTAACGATAATAATAACGTTTTCACTTCTCATGCTCTAAAAGTACGCCATTATAGCTCTACGAAGAACTGACCGTGAAAATTTCACATTTTTTTTAGTGTAAATTTGTTCGGTTTTAAATAAAATTAAGAATGTCCAGTGACAGTGAAGAGTTTGACGCACAGAGCATCATATATAACGTTTGACGTCGAGCAAAGAGCAAAAGACATAATAGATAATCTCTTTCCGCCTAAATCGGGGAAGAATTACCTAATTACCTTACGAAAGTTTTATGGACTAAGAATATCTATTAAATGGAATAAGGAATAAGAATATCTATTTTAAAAGGTTTTGTACTAAATTGACTATTTTTCTCGCACTCAAAGTGAAAAGTACAGTTTGCACCTCGAGACTAAACGCCAACTTACTATACCTGCAGTGCAAGTACGTAGGACTCGATTCGATAAATCTGACATTTATTCTCGATAAAATGTGTTTTTATCGACTCGATGTCGCAAGTACGTAACTACTATTTGAACGATCGATAACTAGACTCTCAAATTTGAACGATTTTATCGAAAATGCAAGTACGAAACGACATTTTGACAGTTGAGATCGCCTATTTTCGCTGTCGAGCTCGGTAATTTATCGACACCTTGTAAAAGTGCGTTAGGCTTATCGATAATAATTATAATGGATTCAGGACTTTTGGTTTTATTGCTGGGTGATGAGGAGGAACGGCAACACCATCACGATGTAATGCGTATTCGGAGGTGACGTCCCAGAGACACGAACAATCCTCTGGAACTTCCAGAAGAAGATTTTGTTCATCTTTTTCGGGTGACTCGAGAAGTGGCAGTAATTTTAGTAGAAGGGATAGAGATGTACAGAGGACACGATCCATTGGACGCCCTGTCCATAATGTGGTATCGTGGTTTTACTATAGGTGCATACTTCATTCGAGATCTAGACAAAACATACCTAACCTAAAATTATGATATTTTTTATCATGCACTGCAATTTTTACCTATTATAGTTCTTAGGAATCTATTGAAAATAACTCGCCCTTTCTAATAACTAGAGTTTCTAGTCCAAATACACATTTATTACATACTAAAACTTCATGACTTAGGTTTTGACAGCCGTACGGTTTTATGCAGTTGAGAGCTACCAAAGTTGCATTGCGCAGGAGTACAATCTTGCCCTTGGCCAAAAAATTGTGAGCAAGGTTGTGCGAGAAGTGTCGAGGGCAATAGTACGCCACCTCTTCCACACCTACGTGAAGTTCCGAGGTGCAGCTGAAAAAAGAGCCATCGTAGAAATATTGTTATTGTAAACACGACTCACTGACCGTATTTTTATCTTTCTCAAAAAGTAATGTCAACTGTCAACTACAAACTTTTTTTTTGGCAAAGGTAAACACGACGACGCTAAGAAAATGGAATATTTTCTGTATTTTTACCAAAATAAACGGATATTTAGGTAAATACTGATAGTTTCTCTAAAATAAATCCTTAAACATTGTTTACAATGCCAAACATCAGTGGCGTGCAGTGGTTCCTCACGGAGGGTAGGCCACGAATACTGAATTACTGACACCCAAAAAAAAAACTCGCAACATCACAGCGTCGCTCTACTTAGGATGACCCTCAAAGTAGCCACATCTAGTCATCTATTGATATATTCAGTCACCCTTCCGGGCCCCCTGCACCCGCCCCTGGCGTTTTTAGTAAGCTTATGAGAAACAACACCATCTAGCTTAAATATCAGGAATTCCAATGGCATTCAGTCAATACAAAAACGAAGGTTGTTGCTTCGTTAAAAAAAATCTTAAAAATAAAACAGAGTGCGCTGTCAACAAAAAAATAAAATTACTATGGTGTAGTTTAGAGTTTTGGAATATTAGAAGAAAAACATTGAAAATAAAAGCCTGTAAAAACCAAAGTTATAAATACAAGAACTCACCACATTATTCAAAGTTCAAATCACGATTTTCTGACAATGCAAACAGAAGAAAGATTCATTTGAAATGACGAGTACGAGATGAATTTTGGGTTAATTCTCGTAATTCGGGTACCTACACCTTTAGACACAACTTGAATCTTATCATTAAAGGATTGTGAATACTTACTGTTTTTAACTTATAACAAACACACATTATCAGAGCAAACTTCACAACAGAACACCATTTTTAAGTAAATAAACAAATACAACAAATAATATTTACACTACTGTACGTTTCAAAGCGAATTACAACCGTCAGATATTATAAAAAGCAAAACATTCAAGATCGCGAAATAAATTTTGCTAGTCACATGATACCAATATGGCTTACAACTTTCTAAGCAAAATGTATTTGCTACTTTGTCGATAAAAAACACTACCAAATACAATTGCATCACTGCATTCCGTTTTAGCCGGATAATACTTTGTGGCCAATCAGTGGCCAGCTACACTCGCAGGAGTTGCGCCCCTAATCTATCTATGATCTATACATGTGTGCCGTTCATACACACGAAAATATGCGTCAGTGTGCGTAAATTTATCAATGGAAACTAGGCCGGCGGTGTCGTTGCCTAGAAGAGCCGGGAGCGAGCGTCGTAGTATTATTATCAGTTACGTCACACGGGCGCTACAAGTTGCTATAAGTATATAATGATAATATACTCTTCATTAATTGGGAACAATGAAACAAAGACGTAATTGCGTTTCTCTGTAACAACAAAAGGTTTATTTACTATAAGTACTTACAATATTTAACTTATATCATTATGTTTCCGTTAACAAAAGATTCACTCACCTGTAACAACAAAAGAAACAACATTTAAAGCCTTTATTTCAGGTCTTTTTATATCTTAACAAATAAAGAAATTAATAACTGTAACGGAGATTTCTTTCACACTACTATTGGCATCCATAATCTTCATAGGTTTCTGTAAGTGACCGCTGTCAGTTTTGACATTTAGTGAGCTTTGTCGATAACGCGGCAAATACGAACATAATAGATGAACTGGTTTTCTTTACATCTCCCCCCTTCAGTAAGGAACAATTGCAAGTTGACAATGTATGCAATTGTTCATTTATTTACAAACACTGGAGATAATTTTGTAATGTGGTACAGGTTTGATTCTGCTTTCCTGTGTCCAGCATCAACTTCATAGACTGAATTAGAAATCTTCTTCAGAACTTTGTATGGTCCAATTCTTAATTCATCCATTTTCTTCCTATTCAGTCGATTTCCGTTTTCTACATAGACTTGGTCTCCCACTTCCAATTTATATTCTTTCCTATGTAGGTCGAATATTTTTTTATTATAATTGTGTGATTTTATTGTGTTTTCAAGAGCTAGTTCCCTATCTCTTTTCAGATCTTCTTTTGAACATCTTGATTTCAATTCAAAGTGGTAGAATATTCACATTCTCGCCTTCCAAAAGATATTTTGGAGCAAACCTCGTGACCGTGTGTTCTGTTTCGTTATATTTTTCTATACATTTCTGTGCAACAGTGGTCCATGCGATTTTTTTTTTCACTTTCATTTATCTTACATCTGATCTTATTGACTAAAGTCTGATTTAGCCTTTCATTTAGCCCATTTGAAAATGGTGCATCCACAGCGGTAAATACCATTTTTATATTTTCCTTTTTCAGAAATTGTTTAAACTCTTTGGAATTTATGCCAGGGTATTGGTCTGTTAATACCATATCAATTTTGTAACTTTGTGTCACATTTTTTATTAGATTAATGAAATCACCGGAACTTTGATTTTTTGATGTTGAAATATATGCATATCTTGTGAAATGATCAACCAGAAGATGCAAGTATTTTTTTGTTGAACGTGATCCTCCAAAGCCTCCAATGGTATCTATAGATATAATTTCGAATGGGTGTGTTGCTGGTCCTAAATGTGACATTAATCCATATTTTGTCTTCCTCCTTGATTTGTTTTTTATACAAATTACACATTCATCACAAGTTTGTTTAATGTTTGCGATGATATTCTTTGCTGTGTAGAATGGTGTTATTTTATTTGTCATCTGGGTTCTCCCAATGTGGCAGTAAATATTGTGGACATCTTTTATTAAATTTTTGCTAAGTTCTTCTGATAGTATAATTTTTTTTCGTTTTTTCTTTTTTTTGTAGTAAATTTCATTCTCAAATACAAGTCTTTCATTTTTTAAGTCTAGATTTGTGTGTTGGTCATTTTTTATATCTTCTAGTGTTATTAAATTTACGACTTTTAAAATGTCGTCAGTATTATCATTAGGTTCTAAAACTGGATTCCTGCTCAAACAGTCTGCTTCTTGGTTTGATTTTCCTGGGTTATATTTTATTTTAAAATTATATTGGGATAAGTAATATGTTAAATCTCCTAGTTCCTCATCAGTTCTAGCCTTGATATTCATATTTTCTAATGGCTTATGATCTGAATATACCATAAATTCTTTTCCCATAAGCCAGTGCTGCCAATATTTCACAGCTTCTGTTATTGCCAGACATTCTAGATATATTGCCTTCTTCTTTTTTTGTGCTTCAGTTATTTTTTTTGAAAAATAAGCTACTGGCTTATTGTCTCCATTTTTATCTTCCTGTTTCAACACTGCTCCCACTCCTTTAATACTAGCATCTGTGTAAATGTTTATTGGTAGTTCTGGGTCAAAAATATTTAGAATTGGTTTTGAACATAGCAATGCTTTTATTTTATCAAATGATTCCTGACATTCTGCTGACCATATGAATTTCACATCTTTCCGTAGTAAATTATGTAATGGGTCCAGAATAATTGCACTGTGTGGTACAAATTTATGATGAAAATTTATTTTTCCTAGGAATTGACGTATATTTTTTCTTGTTTCTGGTACTGGAAAATTTTTGACCGCTGTTAAATAATCTTTTAGAGGCATTACTGAATTGTTTTCTATTATGTGGCCTAAATATTTGGCGTAATTATTTGCAAATGTACATTTCGAAAATTTTAATCTAAAACCTTCTGTTTGTATTGCCTCCAGTAGTCTTGATAGATGTTCTATATGTTCCTTAAAAGTTTTTGAAAAAATTAAAATGTCGTCTATAAAATTTACTGCAAAACTAGACAGTTCGTATTTTCTTATGATGTTGCTCAATATTCTTTGGAAAATGGCTGGAGCAGTCTTTAATCCAAATGGGAGACACGTCCATTGAAAATGGCCTTCTTGTGTAACAAAGGCAGTTTTGTACCTGTCTTGAATTTTCAAAGGAATTGACCAAAATGCTGAATTTATGTCCAAAGTAGAAAAATATTTACAGTTTACCGTTTTTACCATTAAATCCTCAATCAAAGGAAAAGGTTGTGCTTGAGGGGTGACAATTTTGTTCAATTCTCTGAAATCTATGCATAGTCTTGTTTTTTTTCCATCTTCTTTTTTATATGCCAGAGTTACAGGAGCAGCGAATGGGCTATAAGATTCTTCAATCAAATTCTTCTTTAATAGTTTTGATATTTGATTTTCTATTTCTTTTCTATCTTCAGCCGTGCATCTATATGGACGTTTGTAACAGTATTTATCCACCATCAAGTCAATATGAGCTTCATAATCTCGTACAGTACCAATGTCATATTTATCCTTAGCGAAGACTGGTTTGTACTTTTCTATTAATTTTTCAATTTCTGATTGTTGATACAAATCTAGATGGTTTACTGTCATTTCAAAACCATTTGAGTTTATATATTCATTGAAATTTATTTCACATTCGTTTAAGTGTTTAGTTTCTTGTTTTAATACCTCAGAGTGTATTAAACATCCTTCTTCATTTTTGTCACCTAGTACATCAGGAATTTTGACATTTGTTAAATTTGAAGTATCATTTATTGAGTAGTTTTTGTTTTCCATTTCCACTTCATTTGAGGTTTCATTCTTTTGTTTTGGATTGTTACATTGTATGATCTTTAATTCTTCATTTTGCATTAATTTGAAATTTTTGATACAATCCAAACCAATTAGAAAATCGTAATTAAAATTTTCATTGTCTACTACAAAAATATCCATAATTCTTTCAATATTGTAGATTTTTATTTTTAGTGTTACCATACCTTTCGTTTTCTTCTCACCATTAATAGTCTTTAAGTTTACCATTTGTATATTACTAGTATTTTCTTTTGGCTGTATCTTCAATAATTTTGCATTTATTAATGACACATTTGAACCTGAGTCATAAATTCCAGATACTTTTAAAATGTCATTTAATAGTAACTTTACTTCTATTAATGGTGGTACCTCTAGTTTTTTGGATTCTTCTCGTTCAGTTCTATTTCCAATTCTGAGTTATTTACGGTTTTCACAATTGCTTTTTGATTTCTCCCTTTAAACCAACAGTTTTCCTCAGGATGGTATCGTTTTCCTTTTTTTTCGTTGACACAAATTTGGCATGGTTGTTTTTCTTCAATTTTTTTGGATTTATTGTCAATAATACCTTTTTTGTCATATTTATTCTTCCCAACAAGATGTTCCAATCTTCCTATTTGATTGTAGAGATCTTCCGTTCCTTCCAAAGTTTCTCTGTCAATTTTATCAGCTACATAATTAGGTAAGCCAAATGCTATAAGGTCTATAAGTGTCCCAGTATCGATTGATTTCTTGCTTCCAGTAATAATTTTTCTTTTTTCAAAGCATAATCAAGTAACGAACCTGCTTGATATTTATAGGCAAGCGCATATCTAATGGGAGACCATCCTTTGTTTGCGAACGTCTCACAAAATTTTTTCTCCCATATGTTCCATTGCGATTCCACTGTAAGTTTCATTAGCATGCAGTTGTACCAATCTACGCTGGAGTTTTCCAAAAAATTCTTTAAAATTTCAATTTTCTTTTTATCATTGTCGATTTTGAAACGTTCACATTCTTTATTAAAATCCTTAATCCACTGTTCAGCATTTGAGTTTCTACCAGTGAATTTCTCAATCATAAAATCCTTTGCAATTTTCCCTAAATGTTGAGTTTCTGATTGTGTTTGTTTATCTTCTAGCAATTTCTCTAACAATTTTTCCAATGTTTGGTTTGGGCCAGTTGAAGATTCAGCATTCATATTTTTTTCTAATGTTTCTTCTAAGTAAAAATCATTAAACTGTAAGTTTTGTTCTTCATCCAAATATATTTTTGATATGTCATTTGTCAAGGTTATCCATATTTTCCTTGTTTGATGTCTTTTATTTAATGATTTTTTTACCTTGGCATAATTGGGAGTCTTTGTAATTTCTAGATGTAGATTTGCAGGTTGGTATTCAGCTGGTATTCCAAAAATCTGTCCATGAGGTGTAGCTATTGAGGTTATGCATATCATGTTTGATTTGCCATCTTCTGTTGATTTGACAGCAAAATCAAACCTCAACTTTTCCATGTTTCTTGAAATATTTGCAAAAATGTTGTTTTATAATGATAATATACTCTTCATTAATTGGGAACAATGAAACAAAGACGTAATTGCGTTTCTCTGTAACAACAAAAGGTTTATTTACTATAAGTACTTACAATATTTAACTTATATCATTATGTTTCCGTTAACAAAAGATTCACTCACCTGTAACAACAAAAGAAACAACATTTAAAGCCTTTATTTCAGGTCTTTTTATATCTTAACAAATAAAGAAATTAATAACTGTAACGGAGATTTCTTTCACACTACTATTGGCATCCATAATCTTCATAGGTTTCTGTAAGTGACCGCTGTCAGTTTTGACATTTAGTGAGCTTTGTCGATAACGCGGCAAATACGAACATAATAGATGAACTGGTTTTCTTTACAAGTATTATAACAGGAGTTTTTTTTTTTTAATATTTTGCATTATTTTATTACATAGTTATAATAAATGCATTTGTTGCGTTGTTGGTAGGAATGGTAGGGTAGGCTAGGCCTAATTGCCTCTATGGACGGCACGCCCCTGCCAAACATCTATGAAAAGCAAGGATTTTCTAAATATCTCGGACATTAGTCGATTTAGTCGAGCCACCGAAATATGTTTTGTCTTTGGACGTCTTTAGTGTTGCCATTTGACAAGCGATCCTTAGCGACTCGATTCGGCCCACGATAAATCTTATCGTCGCGTGTTACGTACTTCCACATTCGTTAACAAGATCGATAAAAATGCAAACCTTAGCGATCTCGATGTCTTATCGATGCAAAGTACGTACTTGTACTGCTGAATCGATTGGGAATCGAACCCAGGACCTCATGCTCAAAAGTTCGGGCAAAAGCATTTTTTTTTTTAGGAATTCATTAACAACTTGGAGCCAGGACTTGAGCCCGGTTGGCAAAAGGCTCACCCCCTACTACATGACAAGCTTGAACATACAGCGTGTAACAGAAAGGGTATAATCATATGGAATATTGTGGTACGGACCATCAAACTGAATAACTTTCTGTATGGGACCACCATCGAAATCGTGAAAAAATAATCAGCTGTCCCATACATTGGGGTGAGTAGGTATTGAAATTTTCTATGGGACAGCTGATTATTTTTTCACGATTTCGATGGTGGTCCCATACAGAAAGTGGTTCAGTTTGATGGTCCGCACCACAGTATTCCATATGATTATACCCTTTCTGTTACACGCTGTATATCTAGTAAAATATGTGTGTAAAATTTTCAGTAGCTGCAACTATAAACCCTTCCGTGTTCCCTGTAGCGCAGTGGTGTGGTTGGCGCGCGGGCTGTGGGCGTGCTGCGAGGCAGCGCGCGCGCGCCTGGCGGGCTACGCGCCCGTAGGCCTCCGTCCCGCGCCGGTAGGCCTCCGCCCCCCGCCCACGCCGGCCTCCGCCCTCGCAGCGCTGGCGCGGCTGGGGCTCATCATGGCCTACTTCTATCTGTGTGATAGGACTAACTTCTTTATGAAGGAGAATAAGTACTACTCCGAGTGGAGCTTCTGGCTGCCAGTCGGATATGTGTTCGCGCTTGGATTGTTCTTTACGGATGAGTCAAGGTCTAATACGTGAGTTGTTTTTAATTTTTAAATTATTTTAAATGATTGCGCACTTGTTTCTTAGGTCCCAAATAGCCTTGATAGCAAGTTCGTAGACAACTACGTAAGTGTGATTTAAAGATCAAACAATTATCACTGTTCATTTAAACTGCCTTATCTTTGTTTTTACTATTTAGTTAAATCTAATGACAAAACATTCGTAATAATTGATTTACGAATTCCGAGAGATGTAAATGCAGAGTAGTAAGACCGTTGCCCAGCTGTGGGACGATGCGGGATATAATAAACCTTTAATATTTTCAACAAGATATTTTTTGTATTTTTAAAGCTACATAGTGAACTATAATGGCTTCAACGAAATAATTGTTATTATTGAGATGACTCCAAAATCTTAAGACAAATCTTTAAATATTAAATCAGTGCCTGACTTTGAAACTAATATCCCTCAAACGCACTGATGGTTTTTATCGCAAACTGGATTACTAGTAGATTTAAAATCGCCCATATGAACTTACATCACCTATTAAAACTTTCAGAGTCCTCCACCGCGAACAGACAGACGAATGGAAAGGCTGGATGCAGCTGGTGATCCTGGTCTACCAGGTCACCGGGGCCAGCAAGATCCTCCCCATCTACATGCTGGTTCGCGCCCTGGTCTCCGCATACCTGTTCCTCACAGGATACGGCCACTTCTACTACACCTGGAAGACGGGAGACACAGGCCTTGTCAGATACTTCAGGGTGATATTCAGGCTGAATTTTCTGACGGTTGTCCTGTGTCTGACTATGAACAGGCCGTATCAGTTCTACAGTTTTATCCCGCTGGTCTCGTTTTGGTATACTTTGGTGGGTATTTTTGAACTTTACAATGCGGGCTATCGTTTTTGAGCTCACTAGATGGCGCCACTGTCAATTAAGGTCCTGTCAATAATTCTATTTAATACTTTAAAATGCCAATAACTTCATAATTTTTTTATTTTATTACGTATAACAACATAGTGTAAACTTCTTCTTTACAATATTCTCCCTAAAACTAGCAAGCATGAAACATTTGCTACTTAAAATCTTCAAGTCATACTTAATCAGGAATGGCTCAATCTAGACCACAATAGTGAATATTTGTAAAAATACGTGTTAAAACAGCACGCAACGCGCGAACAATCTATGACATCTGACATTTCGGTGCCCCCGCGCTACACTAGCGCCTCTAGCGGTGAATTCATACGCGATAGCCCCCATTGTTTTGTAATTTTAATACATAGTTCGTCCCCGTTTTCGCCTTTACTCATGAATGAGACACAATTAATAACTAGAGGGTCCAACGTGCAGGTTAGGCAGGCAATTTTGAAATAAGCAGGAGTACATTGTATATTCAAACTTGATTTAAAATTGTAACAGTTTTCCAGGAATATTTCAAATAAAATAATTATCTCACAGATTACATAATTAGCTCTGTGTGCTAACATCACAACACGTGACGGATACTCAACTGACACGACAAGAATGAGACGAACTGGGGGCCTAAAATGGCTGCTTTATCAGAATCATAATATGAATCACGTTAAAAATGAAAACTCTTAAAATGGACTTTGTGGTTATAACTATAAAGACCATTTTAAGAATTTTAAATTTTTAACGTGATTCATATTATGATTCTGATAAAACAGCCATTTTAGGGCCCCTGGGTTTCTTCAGATCTTTTAAAGGTTACATGTTCTTGCTTCCAGATGTTCGCAATATTTGCTCTCCCGCCGCACATAGCGCCATCTTCGAGCCACACTGTAGAGTCAAAGCCATATCAGTACCTCTACATAGCTGTCAAGGTACGTCACACGACAAGTCACGCGTGCTATTTGCTAACCAACCAGTTTCTTTGCGACAGCAAAATGGTATGCCTGATTCTCTAGGATGATCGCATGTGCCAACATCGGCGATGCACTCCCTGACTGCGACATAGTCAAAAAGGACTATTAATTAGTTTCTAAATATGTTTTCTTCCTTTCTAGGTGATCGGTCTACTAGTCATTGTGACAGTCCTATACATGAGCGAGGTGTTCTTCCAAAAGATCTTCGTGACAAGACCGTGGAAGGCGCTATTTGTGAACTCCGATGATGACATCCACCAGTGGTGGCTGCAGTGGAAGCAGGATCGGTAAGTGATTTGAGCTTTTTTGAGCATTTAAACATGGTCTGTTCGAGTGCTTGGTTCCAATTGAGGTTGGCTCGATTTACAATAAATAACAGACTAAGGTTTATTTCAGATTCAGAATGAATAATTGAAAATTTTATAAAAATATTGTACCTACACCTATTCTATCTGGCTATAAAGTTTTTTTTCCGAAACCACGTAATTTAGGAATTAAATACCAAAAAAACTAACTATGAAGTTTCATGCCCCTTCTTCTCCATACGACCTAATTGCGAATGCAATAAGAATTTATTTCCTTGTATACTTTGCCATTCAAAAGTGAATTTTAATGGCCTCATTAAAATAAAGTTTCACTCAGTTTGAACTGCTTATTAAGGCAATATCCCATCACTACTCGTCATAGCAAAAACTTTAAAGCCCAAATTCATGACCGATCTTTTATCCCCGCAGCTACTCAATGGCGTACGGCATAATCTTCGCGCTGGCCTACCTGCTCGCGCAGCGCTACAACCTGCTCGACGACAACAACTACAGCAACCTGTTCACTCCAGGGATCTCTCTGAGCGCCACCCTCCTCGCCTTCATAGGCCTCGGTAGCTACGTCACCTTCACATTTTTCTGTACCAACACCTTTGACTGCAACGAAATACATTCTTACGTCGCGTTTTTGCCTATAGTAAGCTATATTATACTAAGAAATGTCTCAGGGGCATTGAGAATGCGACATAGTTCCATGTTCGCCTGGTTCGGAACGATTACCTTGGAGTTGTTCGCGTCTCAGTCACATATCTGGTTAGCCGCTGACACTCATGGTGTCCTAGTACTCATACCAAGTGCGCCTATACTGAATCTTATCCTGACGTCGTATATTTTTGTATGTACGACGCATGAAATACACAAGTTGACGGGAATTATTTTACCGTATGCGGTACCCGATGATTGGAAATTGGTTCTCAGGAATTTCGGTATATTTCTAGCTATTTTGGTACCGATTGGTATACATGATGGGATGTTTTAGTGGTAGTTTAAGGACTGATTTTGGCTGTGTTTTTATTTAACAGTGAGAAGTGTTTTTTTATTTTGGTTATAAAAAGTGATTATAAAGTGAACTTCAGTGCTTCTAAATGGACACGAGTGACTTTCTGCAAGATAAAATAGAAAATACTTTTTTGCGAATTTCACCAGATGAACGGAATGCGATCAGCGCATTTAAACCGCGCTCAACTGCTGTCCGTGACGTAGTTGCTATGGACCATCGACACGGTCAGAACTTGAACGCCCGTCTCATTGCTGAAATTCGACCCAAGTCATTTAATTCCTCGCACTTGCACATAATAATTATAATTTAGAGAAATCGTGAAATACGTCGAAATGCGTTTATGGAGAGTCTACGGAATTGATCCGTTTCTGTCTCTAACAATGCGAAAGAACTGCAAAACTATTGAGTCTCCCACAAAAATTGATCAAGTCTGTAAGTACCCTTCGAAAGATTTTGTACAATTTAAATGTAAGTTATAAATATTATGTAATGTATTAAAATCTAGTCTGTACACATAATAAGATCATATAAATGTAAAATAAGAAATGGCTGATATTAAAGAGACTGGCAGAATGATGGCTGCCATTAAAGCTGTAAATACTCAAAGCCAGTAAACTTGCACAAAAGTGCGCAAGTAGCTTACGACTGCCCGTGTGTATTTAGGAAATTATATCATGGGAACGTACTATCTGGATAAATACTGCATACAGGGTGTAACAAGACCCTTAACGAAGCCGTCAACCAAGCATTATGTACATCAAACGCAATGTAACGTTACGCAAAAATTATTGCTGGGAAACTAATTTTTTTTTGGTTGAAAAATCACGTTTTACAGTAAAATCTTACGTTAAAAACATGTATTAAAAAAAAAAAACATTGAAAAAGTTGGAACTTTGACCGCCAATATCTCCGTAACTAGAAGGTTCTGGTCTAGAACAAAAAGATGTCTGGCGAATGACGGGGGAAAAAGTAACTTTCGGCTTCGTTAAGGGTCTTGTCTTGTTGTGTAAGGGGTTGCCCTTTATGTCCTTTTTTCCGGCGGAGAGAATGCCACCACCCCATCCGGGATGCGGTAGTTATGTGGGGCTGGCACCCACTAAAAACTCGACCGTGTTGGCCAACTTCCTGACCTTTTCCCCCATTTCAGCGTTGCATGACGTTCGCGACCCCTCAGCAGTGGCTTTCGACTCACATGAGCTCGTGCAATGCGGACGGTAGTTTCCGTGCTGCACCGCCCGCTAGCTCTTATTAAGGTGATATCAAGGTGGCGTGACGCCGCCTGCGTCCTCCTGCGGCGGATTACGTCCGCGAAGGAGTCTCCTCGTGTCAGAATGGCTCTAACTCGACCTGAGTTGTTACCTGTATGCCATAATTTTTCGAAATATGTTGAGGCGTGTAATGGTAACAGACAGTGTTACTATCGCATTTATATTAGCTGTATGAGTTAGTATGGATGGATAGCGTTCAAGCTACTCGCATACTTTTGTGAAAGTTATAGGCATTATTTGCAGCTTAAAAGGCAAATATATTCATCAAAAATCTTTGCACCACTTTTACATAAAATGGCAATGTAGAAACATGTCAATTTCCGTAGAATCTTCATGATCCGTGATTGGTCTACTGTTGATTTAATTCCAGTATTTTGAAAAAAGATCGGGTAATAATAATACCAGCCTATTACTGTCCCACTGCTGGGCAAAGGCCTCTTCTCAACAGAGAAGGCACGAGCATTGATCACCACGCTTGCTCAAGACGGGTTGGCGATTTCAGACTTTTATAAGTCCAGATTTCCTCACGATGTTTTCCTTCGCCGATGTCAAGCCGGGCAAGTACCAATGTGACTGTTTCAATTCATATGTACTTTCTAAGTTTATCTTGAACATCACAAACATAGGGTAATCCATATTGTTATTAAATGGTGCAAAGCTTTTTGGTAAGTGTAAGTGTGGTCAATAGATTGTGCATTAATAGTACATTTAATGCTGATGATTGGAACAATATTAAAGTAATTGATGTATGTTAGACTTGTTTGTTTGTTTTAAAGGCATGGATCTCATCGATTCAATTTCAAGCAAAAAATCCGATCCTGATACAATGAAAACCGCCTCCAACATCGTTGGGAAAAGGCTAGGCAGATGATGATTCTGGTACAAACGTCCCAATGACCTTTGTACAAGATCTCTGGGGAATCGAGGTCTCGGTACAAATGGGTTACATACAGGGTGGAACAAGACTCTTCACGAAGCCGTCAACCAAGCATTATGTACATCAAACTATGTAACTTTTCGCAAAAATTATTGCTGGGAAACGACTTTTTTTTTGGGGTGAAAAATCACGTTTTACGGTAGGACTCGATGTAACGCACTCAAAGATTGTGCTGATGGATAGATTGAATATTACGAGGGTCGTGGAGGTGTTTAAAGCGAAAATCATACATTAAACATACATGTATTTAAAAAAAAACTACTTGTAAAAGTTGGAACTTTGACCCCCAATATCTCTGTAACTAGAAGGTTACCAGGTATGGTCTAGAACAAAAAAAATATCGCAATGACGAGGAGAACAGCATTTCGGCTTCGTTAAGGGCCCTGTTACACCCTTTATCTAAGAATGGCTTAGTAATGCAAATATATAAAATTTAATATCTGTGGTAAAATTGTGTGCGTGTGGAGCTAAAATCTTGTTTAGCAAAGAGTTTATATAAAAATGAAAATATTATTTATTCAAAAGCTTTGTAAAAAGCGTATCAATGAATGTAGGTTTTAAAAATTGATAAAAAAATGGAACATTGTCACATTGCTCCGCATCGAAGTTTAGAAAGTTTGGCTTTGTATAGCAGCACCTCTGGCGCTCATATCCTGGGGTCTACTCTCTAAGACGGCGCAGACGAGGGACTTTTGTCCGCCAGATAGAAATGACCGTTCCTGTTCATTGGTTGTTGTTGTTTTGTCATCTATTGGTTGACGTCCATTGGTTGTTGCAAATTCTTCGCGGATAAATTGTCCCTCGTTTGTTTAAGTTTAAGTGTACCCGTATCTTCTTCATCCGCCCATCCAAAAGTAGCTCGAACATTCGAAGTGAACTCTATTATCCAATTCCCTATTATTTTCGGATTTATGAAATACATAGGAAAGGACTGTCCAATCATGTTGTCATTCATTATTAGTTCGGAACCTGAACTAATTTGTTTTCGAAACGCCCGTAATTTTAGCAGAAACTACGGGTTTCGTTTAGGGAGTAGACCTGTTTAGTTTTAATACTCGATGTGACATATTAATGCATGAGAACTGTAATCTTTAAATGTTTATTGTTTTGCTTTATGAAAAAAATATTGCATTTGAGCCTGTTCGGCAATGTCCGGATGAGCACTATTTATCAAATTAATTCATACAATAGTACCTACTATGTTGTGTGAATTAATTCGTTTGGCCACCAGATAAGTTAAATGGAACTTCCAGAAGTGGTAAACAGGCCTAACGTGTTGAGTGCCCATGCCGAACTCGGGAAATCCCGGGTTTTACTATGGGACCTAAACCGGGTTCCGCATGCCCTAGTTTTGAGTGTGACACTTCTTATATAATGTACATTTTTCTGTATATATCTGTATGATAAATAAATTATTATGATTCCTAATATCTGCTTTTATTTCTGGGAGCCCATATCGATCTTGGTCTACACGTTCGTTACTGGCCATATTAGAGAGTACACACGCGGCTTGAGCCCAACACGGATCACCACATTTGTAGCATTTAGTTAATCGGTGTGGCATCACGCACGACACGTCGGTCGTCCGAAACGAGGCGTCGTTTGTTTCGCTTGTCTGTTTAGCACAATACTCTTTCTGACCTGACAGTTCCTAAATTACCCTAGGCTGATAAAATATTCGTTAGTATTAGGGTCGGTTTCTCCCTGCTCAAGCCGATTCCATATCGATGTGTGCTCACTCCTTTATTTCTCATGTCAGTTAAAACACTTCTGTTGTAAAAAGGAAAAAATAAAAACGCCAACATGTAACAAGCAAAATTTTATTTACCTTTATATTTTACATTGTGAATAAGACGTTAATATATTGAATATACACCTTAAATTATTATGCGTATGGTGTAAAACATATTTACATTAAGTACTCGCTTAGTGCCTCAATCAAAATGAACGATATATTACCTATTATAAAGTGAAAGAATTTAATTTTATGAACAAGACACATCAAAACACTGGCTTTATGTAAAACCATCGGTTGACGCCTTTTTTGTAAAATTAGTAATTAAAAATAATAAGTTTTGATTGCGCCAAACTTATACCTAGTTCATCCAGTTTATCATTTTAAACAACACAACCGAAATTAGCACTTTATTTTAGAATACTGGATGTCTACCGCGTTACAAGTATGTTGCGGTAATGTTGGGAAAACTGACAGAATTGGTAATGACTGGGATAATTGCAAATTATTAAGTTTAGTGTTTATTGCTTTGAAAATATTTTGCAAATAAATTGCGAAATATGTCAGAACTGGGTCAAGTCTGGATGAAATATTTGTTTTATTTGTAGCAGTTGAACTGGTATGTGCTAAGTTAGTTGTGAAATGATAATTTTTGCAACTTCTTAAAATATAAAAATCACGTGTCACTACGTACACTCTAATTTCCGAACCTGGTTGGATTTGGAAATAAGACCGATTTCATTGATATTTGGGAATGTGTATTGGTTGGTTCCAGCTTGAAAGATAGAATAGTTTTGGGCCCGATAGGTGGCACCGTGCGAAGCAGGGGGTCGCTAGTTGGAATGTAGTTTTACCATGCATTTATGTTTTAAACAACTTATTTTACGATTCAAATTATAATAAATATTTAAAATAAGTTTAGGACGTCACCTAAACCGCACTTGAGCTTCTCGCTTTCAATCACAGAATTTATTTATTTTACCGTACAATAATTTTATTTACTAATTTATATTTATGTATTGCTTAGAATAATTGGGTGCTCTCACGATGATACTAATTTTCATTTTTCTATATTGATTAAATATTAATAATATTCACTATTATGTAGCTCATGTAGCTCAAATAAACAACAGGAAAATAACCAATCTTCGCAATGTTAAATGTTAATAAATTTTAATATTAGGACAATTTCTTTGAATATTTTATCAATGCAATGAAACGCTTCTGTCTGTTGATCAGTTGTTGTGAAATACTTATTTTATGACCGTAATGAAATTCTGTTAAAAATTCAAAAGAAAAAAAATGTTTTGATTAGACAGAAGACATTGAATTAAATATGCCAAGTATTTTTTTTATGTTTGATTGTTTCTGAAAATCACTAAGAACGAGTGGTCGCTTTTTCTTAACAAATAGATGATCCGTGAACGTATAGACTAACAAGTACTATTTAACACGGCCAAATGTTCATATCTACATAATTTCCACAGACTCGAAGGCACGGAAACGTAGATCTTATAAAGATCTCAGGATCTCAAGTAAACTATAGACAGAGTAAATGAAACACATCCACACATCGATCGAGCGAAAAATGAATAAGCGACATTTTAAGAGTTAAGTTTTAGAAAATCAGTCTCAATGAACAGGCCATTATTTTTCATAATTTTTAGTTATACTATTTTACATTACGCGTTCTAGGCATTGAATAGATATTAGTTAGACTTGGGCAGGAAACTGATCTACTGTAATTTACCTAAACCTTTTGAACATGTATTAGTTTTCATACCTACGGAGTTTTCAAGAAAGGCCATTACCGAGTCATTTGGTTTAAACCAACGCGGTTTAAACCAAATGACTCGGTAAATCTTTATTACATATCTATTTAGTTATGGCCTTCGTTCAAAAGGTTTATATTAAAAATGTTGTACAAAGAAGGACGCATAAATGCTTTACTAGGTAACTATTGATTGAATGAAACTGTTCAAATTCGTTTCTATCCATGGCCACTTTATGAAACTGATGTTGCAGTTAATTATACGAAATCTGACATTTTGACAAATGTCTCGCTTCTAATTTTTCTTACGAAATTACATTTAAATAAAATTATAAACATCGAACACATAGACAGTGACTTACTTAGGTATAAAAGATAACTGTTTACATTTAATACTCGTTTATTACGATACACGTTGAAACATAACACAGATGTCTAAGTTTTGTTAGTACACAAGCAATGTCAGTCTTTGTACAGTCGAATCACATAAAATTATTGCTGAAACAGTAGGTATCTAGGCATCTAAAGTTTTTTTGTACTAATCTAGAGTTAAAATAAAAGGATACGTTGAATGTATCTAACGGTTAAGGGGGTGAGGACGAATACTTGGATTAACACTAGGTAAAAACAAAAGATAAAGAGATCTATCTTATATGGAACGATTTTTTTAAGTTTTTATATTATGTTAAGGCTAACTAAACTAGGTATCTATTGATTACAGGTAAATTTTCTATTCTGGCTTTAAACAAATATGCATTAAGAAGTAACAACAGATCAGGGAGCTACTCAATAGGATATCTATGAAGGGAGTCTCTACCGACCCGTATTAGTGTTGGTTTATTTAGACAACGATGCAGTGAACTATTCTATTGGTGCGTCAAGTACATACTTACTTCAAGATATCAATATATATCTTAACATATTATGTGTGCTTATATTCATATATATAGTTGTATATAAGTAGTAATTGTGCAATTGGTATACAGTTTTTTTTGGGCCTTTCATTTTGTTTTATTCTTACAATCTAGAACATTTTACATGTAGTATTTTGTCAAGAAAAATGAAAAGATTTCTCTCGAATCCGATATTTACAATAATAAATAAGTTACATAATATTATATTTACAAAACAGCAAAAAGTGCGCAAAAAACGATTTCACAAAATATGCATTTGAGCAATACGTTTAATATATTTACAAAAAGCATTTTATACATAGTATATTTAACAAAAACTACAAATAAAGCCAAATTATAAATTTACGAAACGTACTAGATATTAAAAAGAAATCCTATTTAGTTTAAGGTAGTAAAAATGATAGCGATGACTTGCTCTGTCCTACGTAATAGTACATCACTACGATTACTTACAGTAAAATATTTCATCCTACAAAATCTTCTACAAATAAGTTATTGCTATAGAAATTATTTACAACATGAAGCTAAGTTACGAGTAGTTGGAGACATCAAAAGTGAACAGAAAGAAATTAAAACGTTCGATTCCTTAAACATTATACCTAATTCAAAAACAATAACATTCCTAGTATTCGTGTCGCTTAGTTTAATATATCACATTAGATTAGAATCTTGTATACTCATGTCGATTTCATAGTTGAACATGGAGATTATTTGAAAACCCAAAAGGGTTTCATTCTCTTCAACTTTTATAATAGATTACTCAGCGACTAATGCTCTTTAAGTAAAATCAATTTCGTATTACTGCGTGTTATATGGAATGGCACTGTACTTTTCTACACAAATGTATTGATTTCAATCAGAATTGTCTTGTCCCGCGGCAGTGTTTAAAGTCCTTGTGTCTTCACTTATTAACGATCTATCATAACGTCTTTGTCTAGTAATTTTGGGCCTAACTGCACTAAGTAGAGGAGCTGATATCGCGTGACTGGGAAGTCGGCTTAGGTCCTTCCGTCCTTGGAGTAGAGGCGAAGTGACGCTCGAGGACTCGTCTCCTTCGTCGTCGGAAAGAGCTGGGTAGCTTTCTTTCATTTTCAAGCTGCGCTCTAGCCGTCGGAGAAATCTGGAATGACCTATTTGATTAACAAAAACAGAAACATATCTTATACTGGCATGATAGTACTCAGTGTACTTAACATATTGGAAAGGATTGATATTGCAAATAAAATGGGCAATGAAGAAGAAGAAAAGGCTTTCTACGTTGACCAGCATTGATACATACCTTATCTGATTGCTTATTGTCCGCAACTTGTTGACTTTCGGCGGTTTTCTGGAGTCCTCCGTTAGATCCAAACTCGACGATATTTTAGACGACGTGTCCTGTAAGTTTAAAATAATGTAAAAAAGATGCACATGCACTAAATGCACTACACTCCAAACTTGCTATTTTCAATACCATGCCTCTATGTTATTACATTTTGTAACAGTGAAGAGGTTGCATGAGTTTCTCTACACATTCTGAAATGATCTAATTAGTCTACTCGATACATTTGAAAATAAAAACCATAACTATCTTTTTTAAGTAGATATTTGTACAGGATTACACTATGAACATACAACTGAACTGATAAAATAGTCAAAAAGCACACAGAAAACGGATAAAAATCATAAACAACTCGAAGAAGATCCGCAAATAACGTTTCAAACAGTATGAAATCTTATAAATTAATTTAAATATATCTATTTGGCGACTGCAGCCCTGTACTACAAAGTGAACGAAGTAAGGTCATTGCTGCCATCATACTATCACCTCAGAACTACGGCACTTTTGTCTCCTGAGCGGTTTCCTCAAGCGCATCGGCTCACAAGGCTGAAAATAATCCAACAAACAGCTACAACCTACAGTCAAATAATCATAAAAAGCTAAAATTATCAACACATTGAGAAAATATATCTTGTTGAAAATAACAGCGTGATTGATATAAGTAAGTGCACAGTAGAGAGGATTTGTAAAAAATATGTTAATAAACTTAAGTTAATTATTGGATTTAGTGCTTTATTGGGTTTTTAGTGCGGTATTTAAGAAAAGAAGAGAGATATACAAAAATACAACATTAAGAAACACATAATTCTACAGATTGTTTTTAATTATGCATCGTCTTTGGTACACCTTTTTAAACTATGAACCTTATTATGAACCTTATTATGAAACTTTATTAGTTTTGTTCACCTTCCGATTGAACTTTCAGCGGAATGGAAATAAATATGGTTTATTTTAAAAATGACAAATTAGAAAAAAAACCTTACAAAAAATCACGACAACTAGACATTTCAATTATTCCTGATTTCGCAAAGTGACTGCGACAAAACGTTTTAAACTCTTATTATTTACAATATTTTTATTAAGAATTCAAACAAAATAGATTTTATATACAGAAAAAACTACACTGAACAAGCAAAACACTGGTTGGCAAGAAAACCATTTAGAAAATTGCAAAAAGTTTGTCATACCTGCATTTCTATATCTGGCAGTCTCAGTTCCCTGGCTGAGGCGACGGATGCAACACTGGCGTTGGAAACTGAGTCTTCTGATGAAGATGATGATGCTGGGGCCGGCGCTTGAGATCGAGATCGGCGCCGACCGCCCTTACGTCCACCGCGCGTTGCGCCGTCACCTCGACAGCCGGGAACCTGTAGCAAATTGAACTGCATATTATTTATCATAGCCTACCTCGTCATACAGTAGTCCACTGCTGAACATAGGTTTTTCCAATCGCGCTCCATTCAACTCGGTGCTAGGCAACTGTCATCCAGCTGTTACCAGCCCCCCCCCCAAAATACTTGTTTATCTTTTTTCTTTATTTCCGTGTTGTGTAGGTGTACGTAACATATGTATGTAAAATAGAAAAACCTTTCGGAACATCAATACTTTGATTTATTAGTAAGTAACATCGGTCTCACCTCCAACAAGTTGTGCATGGAATGCGGCATGTGCGGGAGCGTGGACTTGGTGGTCCCGGTGACCTCGTGCGAGCTGGTGCGCGTGTTCCTGCGGTCGCGCTTCCTCCCGCTCTTCTTCGCACAGTTACTGCCCAACTTGTTCGCGCCCTTCACGCATTCCGAACTCGGAAAGTCGTACAACCCGTCAGAATCTGTAAACGGCAGCTGTCTACCGTAAAACTGCGGCGAAAATCTCCCCAAACCAGTCTTGTCGCTTAACGGACTCTCGCTCCTCGAACTGACCGGGCTTAGAGGTCTACTACCTTCTGTTATCAAAGTGGGCGGCCTTAAACTAGCCTTCTCGTCTAGTCCTCTCTCGACACTAACACACTTAACTATAGAACACTTGGTCACTCCGCTAGGGGAGCACATCGCCGCTTGCGGAACTTCTAAAGTCTCTTTCAACGCGACTAGTTCCATCTCTTTCGCGCTCGTCGGAACGTCATCTACTCTTTCGTCTGTCCCTATGCCTTCGTCGTTGGATTCTAACAGGGGGTCGTCGGAGAGCGTTTCGGAGTCGGATCGTCCTCGCCTACGTTCCTTACTGTCGTCGTTGGAGGCCGCCGGGCTGGAGTTGGTCTTCATGAGCGGCCGCCTCCGCGACTGAAAGCACGACGGTCCCCCGCCGGAGCCAGGATCTTCCATCTCCGAGGGGCACAGAGGATTGCTCGAACCGCAGCGCGAAGGTCCAGGACTCGCCATAGAGCTGTACCCTGACGAGGATAGGTTGGATTCTGAGGGCGCTCGCTCTCCCCGGGCGGACATCGAGAAGGGGCTGAGGTAGCACATGTTGCCGGAGGGCGGGGGCGGTCTAGGGGACATGGGTTCGTCGGACTCTTCGCTAGCGTTGTACGTGACGGTGATGAGGGGGGGTGGCTGGAACTCTAGGTGAGGCGGCGTGCGGCGCGGTGGGGGGGAGCCGGGCGACGCACGCTGCAGCAGCAGAACGGGCACGCAAGGGGGCGGGGAGGGGGGCTGGCTGGGGCTGGGGGACGAGGTTACGTGTGTCGACGCCGTCGAAGTCGTCGTCGCCGTGTCCGTGCTCAGCAGGGGCTGGCGCAGCTGGAAGTCAATAACGTCAATATTTACATAATACTCAGATACAACCAATATTCTCAAAACTACCACATCATGGCGGTATAAATAAATGAAACGTACCATCAACCGCAAACCAGAAGGCCTTTCCGGCTTCGTTTCACACTTGATTTCATCAAGTTCATCTTCACTGGGTGATATGACGTTCGCCGTGGACTCGCTCTTAGCATCCATCTCCATACTAGCTCTCGGTAGTCTAGGGGATGGTAGAGGAGTGGGTAGGGGCGTAGGTAGGGGTGTAGGCAACGGGGTAGGAAGCTCTCGTATTGGGGACAAGCACTTGTTGATCCCGCTTGGAACTTCTAGAAGAATGGACGGTGGATGGAGGAGGTTGCTACCTGATGATGAAGATTTGTGAGCGCTTAGAGGATCCAGGACCTGAAAATGTAAAGAAGAGGTGCATCATGCTCGGGATTTTTACATCTTACTTGGGTATTGATGGATTACATATTACAATCACTAGACAGACATTGATATGCCATTAGTTTCGAGGGCTCCAATAAAATGTATTCTTATTTACCTGAATCTCAATAGTATTATGCGGTCTAGAAACTGGCGAGTCTGGTGCTAACGAGGGTATGTGAGAGGAAGTAATAGATAAGTCGTCAGCGTCCACCGTATCGTCTTGTGGTGATGAAGCTGAAGGTGTACTGGACACGGAGACTCCTCCCGATGATGCTCGGGATACTATCGCTGCTGATGATGACGAGAAGTTTCGAAACATCGCGAGGATTGAATCGGCACTTGAGATTTTCGGTTGTCTGAAGATAAAATATGGGTGAGTTAAAACAAGTGAATTTTTTTGAAATATTCCTACTCTTAAATGATATCCCACCTGGAATACTTCTTCAACGCAGCATGTGTCAACGTCAAGTCGAGGCTCGACATTGAATCACTTCCCTGATTACTAGAGGTGCTATGAGGAGACCTCATTTCTAGCCCCGGTGAGGGTGGGGTGCTCGACGCCTTTGCTCTCATCCCTCTATCTGCTATGACTGCCATCGGAATCGCTATAGTGTTCACCATATCCACATCAGAACTCGAACTCATTTCAGCTGACACTTTGTTCAGCAGTCGTGCAAATGTTACTTTCTTTTCTAGTTTAGGGTCTGATATGTGACGCATGGACGGCGATGTCGACGGCGTAGACGCTTCACTTGCAAACGAAGTCTCCTTATTCTCATTCCCATAGTCCATAAACGCCGGTGCACTCTCTACCGTGCTCAACGTTCGCTTCTCTGACATCTGTATCAAGTCTCCCATGGTTATCTTCTTCGAATGATCGTTAGCTGTCGCAGGACTTATGAGTTGTTGCAAAATTTGTTTTTTCTCTGCAGCATTTTTCTTAGTTGGAGTGGAATTATTACGTTTTTTACGCGGTGACGGTGTTCCTGTATCAAAAGACTCACATGTACTAAAATATTGAGTTTCCAAGGTTTCATGAAAAGCAACGACATCGAATGTTCATGACAAAAGCAACACAATATTTAGAAATTTAAAACAGGGGATTGAATAACAACAGTTATTGTCTGAGAGATCATCTTCATGCCTTCGATCTCTGTGCACACTAAGGAAGCCAATTCTTTAGGGTAGGTGCCAATAATCAAAATAATTTAGGAAATGCCAATTGTATTTTGAACAGAAGTGTTTTGTGTTGTGTTTATGACATCAGAATGGGTAATGGAGATGTTGATCTGTCATGTTGTATAGTTATTGGAACGGTTTAAGCGTACATATAAAGCCACGACAGAAATAGTAATACAACATTCGTTTCAATAGCTATACAATACGACTGAGACAGTGTTTCGCTTTTAGATCATCTATTATGTTAAGTTGCCTTGATGTTAATTTGCAATCAATTGCACTATGTTCGAAAATCTGTTAGATTTGTTCATTATTTGTAGTGAGACAAAACAGTGTCCGTGTAAAATAGCATTCTAGCAACATTCACATAGAGAAAGAGGCCTTTGAATTGTCAATAATATTGTTATTGTTTGTGTTGGAGAACAAGAAGATTTGGAATCAGAGAAGGACATCATTAAAGGAATCGTAATCAATACTATTGACAAAACAGAGGCCGAGTTAGTTGGACGATCTAGAAAGGTGTCAACGAAGGAAGGAGCGGCTACATTAAAGATGCTGTGTTTGTGCTGTCAGGGGTGCACACATCGACATCGAAAGAAGTAAGAACGAGGGTAGCGGGCCATGTTACATTGGTCTTTGCATTCCACATAGAAATTTCATTCACAGCAGGGACACATCCAGTGCTAACCGTACCGGCCGCCGCGCGCTCCGCCGAATGTTTGAAAATGTTTGCGATTACACATGATTTGCAAATGATACTCAAACAAAATGTGCCAATAAAGCCCTGTGTCTGATAGAAAAGAAGTTGAACGGTATTTTTGTAGATTTTACAAATTATGACTCTCAGTAAAGGCAGTATGAAGTATGCTCAAGCAAGTCGAACTGTCACAGATTGAGACAAAAGGCTTTAAGCATCAAGGTTTGATTTTTTGTGAAATTGTGATCCATTGATGTAGGAATACATACAATTTGAGTTACTACTCTAGTACATCACAGCTAACAGACATTTTAGTTGGTTGCATTCTATCCAGACAAAACATCTAGTTTTTATATCAGATGGAACAGTTTTAAGTACAAAAGTTAACCTCTAAGAAGTTCTCGACTAACATAAAGATGATAAATCGTTAAAATTTGAATGCAGTTGCAGTCTACATGATCTATAAGTAGAGTATGTATTCGCGGCGGTGCGGAGCGCGCGGGTCGCGGATCCTAGGAACACATCGCTCCAGTCCTTACGTCCGGGCGGCGGCTTTAACAGATCGTCCAAGCTAAAGGTGCGCGCGGCTCGCGGGTGAGGCGCGAGCCCCGACACCGACGGCTTGCGGATACCCAGCCGCGTCAGCAGCGTGCGGTGCGGCGCGTCCGGCAGCGCGCCCGCTGTGGACAAGCTCCGCGTCAGGCGCCGTGACGTCACTGGGGCTCCTGCGTGGGCACGGCCGCGTAGCGCCGCCCCCGCCCGCCGCCCAAGGACGCCCGCGCTAGCCCCACACACACAGGATTGCCAGATACGCACACACGGATAAACATTTAATTTTGATGAGCGTGAAAGTTCAAGTACGGGTCAGTCCTGTCGGTCCAGTATGTTACAATTGATGGTCATTACAATCATTCACAATCACATTGTCTCGCTGGGATTTAATATTGGTTTTTTATTTGGTGATGTTAAGCCAATTATTTCCGTTCAGATTATAATTTCTGGCAATCCTTTTCGACATAACTATTGGCACGATTATTTTAACTTGCCGATCCAAGATGGGGCTTTTCCAGGACAAAATACACATAAAAAGACTAAACAGAGAGATGCTACTTACTGTTTGCAGTGCGTGGATCAAGTTAAAAGAACCGTGATTCAACGGACTCCAGAAACCTGAGAAATGCATCTATGAATGGACAGTCATCTAAGTCAATACATGCATCAATGCAGCAATATGTACAAACTATATCACATTCAGTTTCTGGACCCGCAACAGTAAAACATAGAAAAGAAGAAAGTTAAAGAAGAAAGAAAAGTAAAAATTACGCAAAACGTGTCCTTACCATCCCAGAGACAGTGCGTTTATTGAGAAAATACATGAGTATAGCGGAAACAATCTGACAAAATGTTGAAACAAAGCATTATTGTACTGTGAGTCACAAATATACCTCTCATTGGACGGTCAAACTAGGTTACCGTGTATTATTTAAAGTGAGAGTGGCAAGCCGAACTGAACGTATATTGAAAGTGTGCTTATGAGAGAAAAGTTCTTTTGGGGGTCATATTTTTGGGTCGAATATTGGGCCTAAAGATTTGTCCTCCATGATGATTGAGGGGGGTACTTACGTCTAGCGCATCTGTCGGCCTCCTCGGCGAGGAGTTTCTCGATCTTCTCGGGGAAGTGCCTCTTGGCGCACCAGATGAGGCCGATCATGCCGAGCACCACGAACACGGTGATGAGGCCGAGCCAGAACGGCTCCTGGAGCATGCGCTGACCTAGACTGATGATGTTGGGGGTCGGGTTTGGGGTTTCACATCTGCGAAATAACGAGTACTTTTTTATCTTTGTCTTCCAGGCGTTTATCATCACCAGTGCCGCTGCTTATTCGGCATTAAGTGATGAACTCCAAACCCTGATACTGTACCTTTTTCCCTTCCAAGAGGGGTTACACTGGCACAAAAAGCCTCCATCCCTCTCAGTGCAAGCTCCCCGGTTGTTACACGGCTTAGAAGCGCAGGGCCTCACGCGCTCGGCACATCGCCGACCTTTCCATCCGCGCGCGCATGCGCATGTGAAGGCTTCCCCTGCTTCATTGGCACCACCGACGACAAGTGAACAATTCCCGTACATGCAGGGAGTCTTCTCGCATGCTGTCACTAGACAGAAGAGTCCTGGAAAGCGTCGGAAACATTAGTCTATGTGTTATTTCCTACGGGTATAGAAGACATTAACTCCGAATAAGATTATAATGGACTTGATTGTCTCCTTGGTTGCACACGCTCCTGCTGAGTATGAGGTTCATGGTTCGATTCCCAGCCCAGCAGCAGCGGGCAAAGTGTTATGGGGCATTACCGCCAGGATTTTGTTTAGCAGTCTGGCAATAACAACTGGCAAAATGTGGGTGTCCTATAGGGTAACTCAGATACATATCGATTACAGGCGTAACGTGTTTGTGGTATAATTCATAAGGCTGTTTACCATTCATTTAGGTGATCGTTAGTTCTGATAATCAGTTCCTTACCAGCGTAATATCCAGCGCATTGGCAGAAATTTCTCGAGTCGTCTGTGGCACATCTTCCATCGTGTAAGCAAGGATTAGGGTAGCAGGCTTCTAAACTGGTCTCTTCAGATATTAGCAGTACCTTGCTGTGGTACTCCGGATCTGAAAGAGTTAGAGAAGAGGCTATTTTATAACTAATTTTTAACGACAATGTTTTTTTTAGCGTAACCTCAAAAATCTTTGCTGATGGAAAACTTCATTAAGTCTTCAGAAAGCGGAGAATTTGATCTTGCTAATCCGCTTTAGTATCTTACAGCAAGGAATGTAGCCCTAATAATGCTAATGGAAATTTCTAGGGGCTGTTTACTTTGATACTATTTATTCTTCTCACCTTTGTTGACCATAAGCGAGACGTCCATGTTAACCCCCCGCTCCCCCGCATGCTGCGTCACGCTCAGTGAGTGCAGGTACGAGTTGATGACCAGAGGCGCGCGCGGCTCCAACTTCCTCTTGCTTCTGTCTATCTCGCAGAGGGTCCATTCAGTGCCGTTGTTGTCTGTGTAGCTGTCTTTCACCTGTGCAAAAATGTAAGATTAGAGTTAGCATTTTCTGGTGTTAGCACATGAGACACATTTGAAACAAAAGCACAGGTAGGAGCTGTTGCTTTCAAAATCATCTGTTTTGATCAGTTCCATAAGCAATAAAAAGGTGATAAAAAGTTTAAGATTGATTATCTACTTCTGCACTGAACGGAGAAAACAGAATAAAGAATTTGAATCAATCTAGGGATCTACGGACCTAGATAATTAGACATGTGGCAACAAATAACCCGCACTGGGCCCAGATGGTGGATTATGTCCCACTCTTTCTCACAGAGACTTGTGAGAGGGCTTGTGTTCCAGCAGTGGGAAATTATAGGCTGATTATGGCTAATATGGTATACCTGTATCCACCCACTGCCCACTCCACAAGGCCAGGGTTGGTCTCCAGACGCGACCAGCGTGGTAGCAGTAAAGGCCAGCGTCAGCGTGTGTTGGTGCGGAGCGATGAGGCGCGTGCGCAGCGCGGCGCGCGCCGGCGCCAGCTGTGGCCAGTTGGGAGCCGCCAGCCGACCTCCCACTCCTGATCCTACTTCCACCACGTGAGAAGCGTTCAGGTAGCTTACTAAAAATAGCACGAATATTTAAAATACGGTCTTTCTGCATCTGTGCTGGATCTGTGCTCTCAAGAAAACAACATGGAGTTATGTAAGAACACCTGAAAGATAGATAGATCACTGATAGATATAGTAAATTACTGCAGCGGCCAGCAACATAGGCATTGATGGACAAGTCCATCAATGCCTAGTTGTGGTCAAGGCTTGTATAGTACTTTTCTCAAATAATGCGGGGAAATTAAAACTAAACTTTTCAAAATCAATGATGCACACAAAAAACAATCATTTTTCTCGCGTTGAAGAGTTATTTTTTTTTTTTCAATAAACCGCTTTGTATTTGCAAGCCAATTCTAAATTTAAATAAAACCTTTGATAATTTATTCTCCTTGGTTGCCATTTTCCAGAGTAAAAGATCGTTCCATTTTTAAATAACACGACAGACAGTTTACTATGTAATTTATTTGGCCGCTAAACACGACAGATATAGATTTTCATACAACTTTTGCCGGCCGCTGGTCGCATGTATCTGGCCAGTACAGCAATTTTGATTTATCTCGAAGAAGGTTGTCAAAATAATGCTCAAATTTCCAAGCACGTTTGAGAAAAGGCTATTTTCTGTCGAAACTCCTCAAATGAAAGTAAAGCACACGATGAAAAAAAACACGAAACCATTGCACAAAAAGAGAGAAATACTCACTAGTTTTAAAATACGCCAGAAAGCCCTGTCCAGTAACATTCTCGCCAGTCTTGATTTTAAGCCTGAGTATTTCAGATTGGGACACAAAGAGGCCGTTGGTCAGTATGTTCGGGTTCAAGAACGGCCTGATGGGTAGGTTCTGCAAGTCTATCTGCACGTCAATGTAGGAGTCTTCAGGTATGGCGTCCGTTACGTTGATGGGGACGCCTTTTGCGAACACTCCATAACCGAAGTCGAAGTAGCTGATGTTTAGGAATACGCGTTTACCTGTAATTTAAAGGATAGTGAGGTTATTGTTAGGCGGTGCTTGAAGTGTTTGCTGTTATAAGTTTGCCGTCGTATCCATCATAAGTTGAAAGATTGACTTTTTGTTCTTTTTTGTCCCATTATGTGCGCCATTTGTAACCGACTTCCAAAAGGAGGAGGTTATCAAGTCGTCTGATTTTTTTTTTGTGTTTATGTTCAGCGATATCTTCGCCAATTGTGAACCGATTTCGATGATTCTTTTTTTGTTTGGTAGGATATTGTTTCGCGGTGGTCCCATTTTAAATTTTGGTGAAGATCTGATGCTGGTCTTCGGAGATATACTATGGAACTCTTCAAAAATAGACGGCAAATATGTCGTGATTGCTGCAATCGCTTGGATGTTTATTGTTTATACAACATCATAACATAATATCACGCTTGTATGCTTTAGGGGGTACGCAGATGTGTACTGTAAAACTTTTCGACATTTAGGTATGTTAAGTTCTATTTATTGGGGATAAGCCTATTACCATGAAATGTATTGTTAGCGGTTCACTAATGTTTAACCAAAACTCTTTTGACAATATTTTAACCGACTTCAAACAAAATGAGGAGGTTCTACGTTTGACTGTGTGTCCCATATGTTCACCGATTTCTCTGCTAATTGTGGACCGATTGTCAAAATTCTTTTTTTATTCGAAAGCCTATACTACTGAGGTGGTCCCGTTGTCACAAAGTTAGAATCTGATGATGGGATCCCAGGGAAATCGAGGGCAACCCTGACATTTTACAATGTTTTTCATATAGGTACTTTCTAATAATATTTGTACCCGATAATCATTATCTCATGTTGCTGAGCTGATCATGGAAGGTATAAGTCAGGATCTGATGCTGTTCTTCGGAGATATTCAATGAAACGCTTCATTAATAGACAGAAAATCTGTCGTGATTGCTGCAATCGCTTGGATGTTTATTTTTTACACAATATTAGAACATAACATAACGCCTGTATGCTCTGAGGAAGTACGCAGATGTGTACAGTACACCCAGATTTCGACAGGTATGATAACGATATAAGTTACATTTTATTGGGGATAAGCCACCATGAAAGGAATTGTTAACAATGTATAATAAATGTATAGCAAATATTTGTGTAGAATATTGAAACTAAAAAAGGAAAAATAAAAAAACTTTTTTGCAAAAAATAAAACCGACTTCAAAAAGAAAAAACCGTGGAAAAATAACTTTGGCTTCGGAAGTCGGTGACTTTTGTTTGTTCGATTGAATATTTTTGCCACCAACTTCTGAAGCTAAAGTTATTTTTCCACGGTTTTTTGTTTTTGAAGTCGGTTTTATTTTTTGCAAAAAAGTTTTTATCGTGCTTGTATTATTTAATAGGTGTCGATTATCGAAATCAAAAACGAATATAGGTAAGGTTATATAAGACAGTCTCCCAGAAGGCCCGTGCTCCACCACTAGCGTTACACTTAACTGTTTTAGTTAGGAAGAATTGGTAAAACACGTGCGACGGGAAAAGTACACGCTATTTAAAACTATTATTCAATCAAATTCATTTAGAAGTAGACTTTTACTTTTGATTGATGTTTGCAGAAATTTCAAGAACTCTGCATTCGTTACTAGACGCTGCGTTAGCGTTAGTAACGAATATAGCGTTACTAACGCAGCGTATATATATCATCTCATAAATTGTCTGATTATGATGATATATATCATCATAATCTGCCTATAATGTTCCCACTGCTGGGACACACGCCTCCTCTCTATGAGAAGGAATGGGCTATAATCCACCATGCGGAGTGAGGGTTGGTAGATGTGACATGACTTCGAATTTTTGGTTCTAGAATATGCCGATGTTTTCCTTCATCGTTTTGAGAGTAGTGGTGATGAAATAAAATACACAAAATAATGTGCCTGCCTGGGTTCGAACCCACGACTTACTGCTCGTAAGATTTTTTTTGTTTACCATACGCGTGTGCCGAATGTCGTTAGTAGTTCAGCTAGTTCGAAACATATTTGCGTCAGATACTTTATTTATATTTATATTACTAAACTATATTTTTAGTTCTGCATGAAACTTACCCGTGGGTGCCAGAATGTCGATAGTGCAATCCAGGTTGGGTAGTAGAAAATGCGGGTAGTTTGGACTTCGTAAGACACCTTCCTTTGATGTTATCGTCTGTGACGGACAGCCAGTCAGCTCAACTGCTCTCCATGTCACTGAGAACCCTGACCCTTGGGTGCTGTGAAGCGTAAAAAAGGTAGTCTTAATTAATTTGTAGTTAGCTTCTTTTAAAGTTAAAAGAGTTTAGGGCACAGATATGGTTTCTAAAAATAGAAAGAAGTTTTCAGTGTCTTAGTGGTATCGTTCGTTTTGAAATAGGTACCATTTACATATTTCTACGATACATGCTGCAAGACCCTCCAATGGTTCGAAGTCACCCTGTATCGTAAAGTGCCCTTGTATCTGCTATCACAACTAACTGCATGATACGGGGTTAATGATTAGTAAAATCAGGTACAATTAAGTGTAAATTGTACCTGATTTTACTAAACAAATAAAATCAGGTACAATTAACACTTAAAGCACGCAAATCTATAGAGGTGGACTTAATGCCAAAAACATTTTCTATTAGTTAACCTTAGGGCGACTGTGAGCACGCATCCTTAAAGAACTTGTACCATGTGTGTATTGTAATGCAGGACTCACGTGTAGTCAGAGTGGAAGTACAGTACGGCCCTATTGGTAGCTGCAACCCATCGCGCCTCACCGACCGAGCCGCAGTATCTTGATGACTTCATGCTCCAGGAGTCTCGAAGCTGAGAGATGGAACAGATTTATTGCACCTGATATCGTTTGTTAATATTTGTGATATATAAATTATCGTCCTATCTCTATACTGTTCACCTTGTCGAAGCTTTTCGAGAGTCTTGTACACAGCGAGGTGTACTTTCACATTCATAACCTCATTGTTGGTGAGCAGCATGGATTTGTCAAACAACGTTCGACGAATACTTTAATTTTTTTTTACGTTTTATGCACTACAGATGCCTAAGTCAAAATTACCATACATACACTCTATTATTAAAGCGTTATAACATTCAAAGCTTGGAGTCTAGACGCAGCTTACTGATGGCCATGATACTGCATGGTGTGTGTAACAACAGATTCGATTGTCCTGATATGACTAATAACCTATGTTACATTGTACCTAGAACTGTGATGCGCCGAGCGAGAGGCGCGCGTGCGCCGGCTGTTCCACGCTGCAAGGTGTAGAACACACGCAGGCGCACGGGCGCTTCTCCGACGTATCGTAGATACGTTTATCACACATTTTATCGAACTTGATATTTTCGCGCTTACACACTTTCAGTTTAAAAGGATGGCTATTGAATCCTTAAAGTAGCTATCTAATACCTATCATCCCTAAATCACATTGAGTGTTACTTAATTTTCTGTAAAATTAATGCACGCTTTTAACTATTTGTTAATTATTATTTCGCGGACATTGTTGTGGGTTACACGTTCATTTAGTTTATAACTTATTCTGTCATACTTTTTGTTATGTGTAACTGTTAAATGTCCCAATAAAGTAAAATAAAAAATATTGAACAGATTGACTTAGTCAGCACTTGGCGATGATTCTTGATGATATTTATAATGAATTATTAGATTACGTTTACAATTGATCTAAGTCTGTAGTATTGGTAAGAAAAACATGAATAGAACCAAACACTAAGCGAAATTAAATAAGTAATATCAGGTTAAAGCTATGTGAAAGCGTATTTTGAAAATTAAGCCTTGTCTCGAATTCGCTTATTTATAGGTACTTTCTAATCCTTAATTATAACTATAAATACAATCCTTGTTATTTCCCGGAAGGCTTCAATACGAACAATCAGTCGGAATTAAAATGAAATTATAATTTGTGCAATGTTTCAGGAATTATTAATTCCCCAAATGCTACAGCTTACGGCAAAAGACGCGGAATGGCAATTCCTAATGGAATTTTTATTGGATATTTTACCTTTATTCTGAATATTTAAATTTACATAAAATATGTTACGACGTTCAAGAATGTTTCAGCAATTCGGTGATTTGAATACATATTATGCTTATTTCGATGGCGCGTATTGTAATTTTAATTTATATAATGACGATGGATAAATGAACCAATAAATTAATTAAGTATTTCTTTGAACCCGTGTTCACACCGTGTTTAAGATAAAATTCTAATAATAAACTAAAAAAGATCAGCTCACCTCAACAAAATCATAAAGGCAGTCTTTTTGGTATTCCAAATCCACATTTTGGAAAACAAAGACCAGTCGTGTGTCCTCAGGCCCCACTACGTGCACCCAGAAGTCCAGGTTGTTGTCATAGATGCCAGGGTGGTTGGGACTTGTCAGTACTCCTGGAAAACCAAACAAATGTATCTGACATTCAAATTTTTTTCGTTTTCCTGGGCCATGACTATGCTGGTGTCATTTTAACAGAAATGGATAGAGTTTGGGAGACAGGTTGAGTGTGAGTGTGTATAGTAGATAATTCTGAAGTTTCAGAGCAACACGCTCAATGTCGTACATGTCAATGTTCAAAATCAACTTCAAACATTTTACAAATTATCACTCAAAATTCAACCTTAATTACATAGCGCTAAAGATTACCTAAGACTGGGTTTTTAAGTTGATCATATTTTTCAGGACGTTGGGCGCCACTTAAATTGCAATGGTGGCCAGCTGGGCAATACAAATAATTACTTTTTTTGTTTTATTGGAGACGTTGAACACCACATCTCTAGAAAACTACTTACTCGTTCCTTTGGTGTACTTTAATATATATCAGAACTTTCAATGACATATTTTCAAGTGTTTTCGTACCTGAAATCCCTTCAACGGTCCGGTTCTTGACGATATGTTCAGGGTTTAGCCGTCGCTTGCACACGTACCCGCCCGTCATCCCACATTTGTGTAAGGTCCAGAACAACCCGCTAGGTAGTGACGGCACCGGTGACGACTTCCACTGGAAACAGAAGATTTCTTGATATAAACTGATAGAACGTAAGGTATAAATGTTAGTGGTAGCCATAACGGTATTTTTACTCGTACTTGAAACAGTATGACGTCAATATATAAACCTAAAACTAAAAAAAAAACATCTGCGCGACCGCTGTAGTGGTCACTCTTTAGAACTCGCATCTCTGTAGATTACAAAGTTTACGACAGTGGCAACTTACCTGAATACCTAAGCAGGCATCTTCGATTTCCTCAGTGTCATTATACGGCGGCCATCCTTGATACCCTACAGCGCTTCCATCGATCCAGCTCAAGCTGTCCCCGTCTTCTCCTTGACGGGCTCCGAGCCAGTAAATTGAGCCAGCGCTGTAGTCGTTGCTTTGTCGGATACCTGAGACAATGAAGCGCTCTTCGTCTGCTGAATGGACTGATGATAGATGCATGTTTAGGCCTTCGCACACCTGCGAAATAAATAAATAAAAATACTCTGGAGGCGTCACTTTCATTATCCGTTGTGATCCAAAGGTTGTTCTGGTTTTCAGATTTCCAAAAATAAATTTCAGCGTACTTAACAGAAAGTTAAAAACGAGACACAGTCCGTCTCTTTATGTTGACCAGAAAAAAGACAGGGCTGTCACGATGATAAATAAGGCGATCACAGACGTAATGGCGTATAAAGCGTCGAGGTCGAAACGAATTCACCAAAAAGGATTACGGCTAAATACTCCCATTATTTCTTAGAAAATTATAATTTAACAAGCAACAGAACTGGAACAAAAGTTTAACAACTTTGTTGTTCCGATTGCTTGTAAACTGTAATCAATCTTTGTGAGACTAGTGAAGCGTCATGGATTTTACTGATGCTTACTGATATAATTTATTGTCAATTTCAGAGCCTTGAGAAAAAATTGTGTGATGAGATAATGGTTCATCTACATTACCATAGTTTTTTGGGTTAGTATTAAAATCTGGGAGAATTAATGTACCCATGTCTTTTCATCATTCTGTTTACTCTTTTCATTATTTTAGGTATAGAAACTCGGACAGGTTAAATTCAATAAAACTGTCCGAATCTAATTTCTAGCACAGTTACAGTAAAAAAAATAGGTTACGGACATACTGCGGTACCCTTTTATTTAACGCGACAACATCGTCTGGAGTACAACGGATTAGGCATATAAATCATTGAGGATTACGACTGAGGGTCCAGTTGGCTTTATCTTCAGCGTTATTTGGGTACTTACAATCTTAGAAATGTTTTTTGAACAAGAATAGTCATGGAGTGTCATGGCGCTGTTATAGTGCTGTTGCTACGTGATCGGGGATGAAATTGCAGTGTTTTATATTTTGTATAGTATAAAAATATTGTAAAATAAATCAATTTAACAATAGTATTGTATAAAAAACAAATATAATTTAAATCTTTAACATTAATGAATAAAAATCTAATAATAAATCGAATATAATAGTAGAATTTAATTATGATTTAATATGAACTGGTATTGTATATATAACGTGCATGAAAGAATGTTATGGAATTATGTGTATTGTTATTTTGGGAAATAAAGGCTTTATTTATTTTTATAGTATCCTCTATTACTTTATTTGGTGTGTACATAAATTGTTAAATAAATAAATCTATCTAGTTTTGGCTACACAATCCCCCAAAAATGTACGTTGCGATGATTTCCAAGTGTCCTTAACTTACCTGTTTGGAAGTAGCCCAAGATGCCTTCGGGTACCCAGAGAAAAGGTAGCAGTGCCCATTGAATAACACTTGCTTCGAGTCCATACACGATTGAGCTGTGAACAAAAACAATTCGCTCTATATTCATTAATTAATTTACCTTTTACAACAGGAGCATGCTCCATGTTAATTAACACAACAAGACGTAGCTTACTTGCGCAAGCAAGTTTCACTCTGAATTTAATAAATTCATTACAACTCTCGTGTTTTTCTTCTTTTGTTTCCATTGTTCATGCATTTATGAAATAAATAAATGATGCTGTATTCTCTTTGTTTAGGCTACTAGTGCTTTACTACGGTTCATTTGATTTTATAGAACGGTTGCGACTGAATGCATTAGATCCTGATCTCGCTCATTTTGGCAACACCAATGAGTTTCTAACTTGTTGCTCCATGTATCGTAGTTTCTCGTACAACGAAACCTCTGATAATGCCATAAAACCTAAACGACACAAAGAATGACAACATCACTGGCATGTTTTCGTGTCGAGCCGGTACCTGTACCAGTGGAGCATGAAATATTTATAAGTTCCGTGATCGGGGCTCACGGCAGTTGGTGCGCAATGGACCGGGTAATCTTGTTGGCAGGTGTAATATACCCAAATTTGGGGACATTTGTTACTGTAATATGAGGGGAAAGAGTCGAATATCGTGTGGCTAAACGTCTGCTTCAGGCAGCAAAAATTAAGGGTTTAAAGTAGTATATTTCCCGTGTGTGCAACGGTTTCATTTCTCTCTCACACAATACGTACGTCACTGGCTCTCGGCGAAACCCAGAAAACCGACGAAATATAAACACGTTCGAGTAGCGGACATGTCGAAGAAGTTGAGTAGTACTATAAACAAGTTTGTTTAAAACTTCACAACAAAATGAAGAGCAAGTTCTTTAAAATTCCGCTCTCGATAAAATAAAACACGGTCTTATTAAGTATGTATTCTCCGCCGTTTAAACAACACAACAACACCAGCGCGAAACGATGGCATTCTGTCTCATTACGAAAAAGAAGCAAGACCTAGTATAAACTGGCGGCACTTAATTAGTATTCTAAGAGAGCGCTAAAAAGTGTTTTAATTAAAACATGCGCGCGCTATTGTTCGCCTCGTGGGAATATGGCCGTTTGGATATATCCATTAGCTGAATGGCGAAGTGGTCACAAAGACTGGAAGACAGGGTGCGACATCACGACACGTTGTCAATGGCGAATTTTAATAAACGCTGCGCTGTGCAAGGGTAAGCACAGTAGTCTTACTCTGGCTGAAATTCTGAATTTTCTGCCTCTACCTTTACTTGAAGTTCTTCCAAACAAATAGAGATTTAAAAAAAAAAGTTTATCTATTGCTACTTTTGACTTTTTTTGTTTGCAACACAGGTCAAACCTTCCATGAACATAGGGTGTTTATTATAGTCCTTGGGGTCTAGAGAAAATGAAATTTTATCAGCGAGATAATCTGCTGAAAATTTTATGTCCACTTTGTTGAATGTCGCGGTAGAAAAACGAAACGCTTGTTAACAAGTGGAGAAGAAATCAATAGGTAATAATGTAAACGAAATAATGTATATCTGAAATTAAATATATCCCAAGCCTACCAGCGTCCACGTAAGTGCCCAATTAATAGTCGTTCAGTTGACTTTTATAACCGTATAAAAGCATTATTAATGTGCATATTATTGGCGAAATATTTCGCCTGTTATCCGCAAACGGTTAGATATTGTGTTTGCTTCGCTACTGATAACCTACATCATGTATGATACTGTTAGCCTGCATCATCCCACTGCTTCCATGACATCCAGTCGTTTCTATCCAGGGGTAATGTGGACCACTGGTTGCTGGTTTTGTCCAGCTCGTCTCGCCATCTTCTACGAGGTCTTCGCTACTGTGTTTTTTCATGATTGCGGTATTGTTTAACAAGTAAAGAAAGCAGAACATACTATCAAACACCTTGGATAATACGAGGATGCTTTGGAGAATGTTGCCTTCAATTTTTTTTTTGGGTGAAAGCGCAAAAAAATTTTCTTAAAAAAAAAATGTTTTCCACACTAGGACTTTCTCCTGGATCGTGGGTGCGTTTACCAACATTTAAACTCACATACACAAACAGCAAGACCCGGAACAACTATCTGTAGGCCATACAAATATTTGTTTCGTGCGGGAATCGAACCCGCGGAACCGTGCGGAAAATGGAGTTGAAACAAACACAATTGGTAAAGCATGGGGTAGACATTTGCCCAACAGTGAGATGAAATAGCTTGGCTGCCATTAAGAACAGCAAAAAACTAAATCAAAGCGTTTATTTCAAATAGGCCAGTTACAGAAACTTAAAACACAACCATAGACCAACCATCTTTGAGACTAGACTACTGATTATTCCAACTCTGTGCTGTTGTATACATTTTTGAGTTTTAATTGGGACGCGCCCCCTCTAAATATTTGATGGCCGGTAAAAAGGGAGTGGGGCGCCTAATCTCGGGCAGGCTTTGTTATGTTTAAGTTCCTGGTGTTTGAATACTTAATTACCAAGTCGACGGAGAACACCGTTGATTAATTCTCGTTTCGCTTTCATCTCCGATGTGTTGGTTCTAGGAATTATGATGGATGTTATGAAAACCTAGATTTTGTAGACAATAGATATTTTTTTTTATTTCAAATATCTATCTTGTATGTTCTTACGACTGACCTAAAGAGTACCTGCACACCTGCCTGCCTGTCGAATCAAAAGCCAGAAGAACAAGAAGGCTGTTCCCTGATGATTGTAATCCGGATCTATTTAAAGTTCGAGTGAATCGGTTTCTTCTAGGCAAGCTTACTGCACTCTAGGCCACTTCATCGCTTCACATAAGGCGAGTTGCAGCCAAGCTCAAGCATATTTAGTAGGAAAAGCTACGTTAAGTTATGCAATCACAAGCAAGATATTATAGGTACATCGTAGGTATAGGTATCGTCACAATTGAACCACTCCACCAGCAGTAACTCTTCTACTGTCATCTCTCGAAAGTAGGGTTCCCAGACGTATGAAAAAAAAACCAGGGATAATTCCGGACAGTTTTATTTTATTTTGTGCCGTAAAACTTTACTGAATTTGTTAATTTTATTTTATTAAAAAGTTAAGCAGTGGTTGCCGTGGTCGGTCCGTGGATGGACGGCACTATAATACATATGATACCGAGTTCCCTCCGCGCCTCGCAAAGCACGTTGTTAACCCGTAAAGCCCGGCTGTCATTTGTAGATCTTTGACGGCCGTTACGAGTAGTTACTGCCCGAAAATCCAACATCTTGTTTTACAAAGGAGTATCGTATTACCCAGTTACTGGGTAGTGGAGGTCAGATATGCAGTCGCACCGTGTAAAATTTTGAGATTCTGCTGCATATGGTTAGACTGGAAGCCGACCTCAACATAGTTTGGAAAATGCTAGGCAAATGATGATAAGTAATACCAATGTTTGTAATTTTATATTTTTGGTATGCCAGGCGTGTTCCCCCACGCAATTCTCAATTCTCAATTCGCAATTCTCCCACGCATTCCGGACAATGAGCTTTTAAAATTCTGGACTTGTCCGGAAAATTCCCGACATAAGGCAACCCTACTCGAAAGCCTCACAAACACTGTTATAATGCAGCAAGCTTTCAAAAATGTCACATGTACTTAAACATGCTTTTACCAACCTGACGTATCAAAGGTGCTCGTTAGATCAAATTATGTTCAACAGTTCGGCTCTCAGGAAAAAAAGTCTGCAAAAATGCGCTTCCTCGTTAACTAGTTTCATTCATCCATTCACTCGTTCGCTAACGAAAGGAATGCCAGCATCGTTATTCAAATTTTAGTTCGGAAATGTTATGAATTTAGCTCTCACTCAATAGAGAATGAGTTGGATGTCGGACTTTGAATTTCGAGTGCTGCTTATTGATTTTGTTTTGTGCCAGTACTGAATACTGGTACTGAACGAAGCCGTGGTAATGAACGAACCGACCGGTGATGACAATGAATAAAAAAGGTGGTTTCAATTAAGATGCCAATTATACTGCTGCTTCCAATTCGTTTTCGATATGGCCATCTTTTAAGAGGTTAGGAATTATATTTTATATGAATAATAATTGTTTCAGAGATTTTGGTCGCCAAGAAAAAGGCTCCTTACCTTACAGACATGAAAAAAAAATACTCAAAAGATCTGGCAACCCTAATAAAGTTTACGTTAGTACTAAAATCCAAACTAACTCCTCAGTAATTCCAACACAGAATAGTTAGCAACAAGCTATATTTAGCCTCAGTCAGGCCCATTGACAGCGACAAACTTGTCAGAAGCCTTGGCATTGAGCAGGCTGTATTGCTAACGACACGTTTCGACTTAACGTCAATTTTCGCATTGTCAGCGGAAGCAATTTGTTCCCCGTGACATGTTGGGCGATGTTGTCATACTAAAATCGAAGATATATAGGCTTTTGTCGATACAGGGCTGTATGGGGTTAGAATTTCGGAAGAACTTTTGAAGTATTGTATCCTTGCGGACAACTCGGTAGGTAGATGGGGTTTTGAAGGTCTAAAGAAAATAACAGATTTTCTGTAAAATCGTTTAAATCCTAAAGTTTTTTTTTTACCTTTACCGATATTTACCGTACGCTGCCACACTAGGAATTTCTCCTGTATCGTGGCTGCGTTTACAAACATTTAAACTCACATACACAAACAACCAGACACGGAACAACTACCTGTAGATCATACAAATATTTGTTCCGTGCGAGGATCGAACCCGCGACACGCAGCGCAGCAGCCAATCGCTCAGCCACTGCGCCAACCCCGCTGTCTTACTAATTTAAGTTATGACAACATTGATATCTCGTTCAGTGGCTGAAAATATATAGATACCCACTACTACACGGGTCAAAATTTACAATTACAAGCTTGTAAAGTTATGAATGAATGATACAATTATTTGCAAAAATATAGGTAGCAAAATAAGTTCTAATACATATATTTTTGTCTCATCCGCGGGGACGGAAGAAAATAAAGAAACATTCAGAAAAGATCTTTACAATTCACGCGCAAATGAGTGGATAAAGATTCTATTATGCTATTTAAACCCTCATAAATATGTAACACTACTTTTAACAAAATCTGTTCAGAAATAAACTTAATATTTGACTAAAATCACGGCCAACGTTCCCCTAGAGTCTGGAGGCCAGACAATAAATTATCATAAAATTCGACGCCTATTAAATTTCCAATGTTACGCAGGCTTGCTCCAACGCTAGATATTATCTTCGCTCATATTATACGGCTTTGCTTGCAGCTAATACCATTATTGTTGAGGATTTTGGCTTCAACTGAGCTTATTACGCGGTCTCGTTACCGCTACTGATTAAACCCACATAATTTGTCAAAACATAACGCGCGGTATACATTGAACAGGTAGTTCATTAAAATGATGTTTCCAGTTAGTTTAGGGAGGCAGTGGATCGTGTTTTGTTAGTATTGTCGTATTACATTCGGTTTGGTTAACAATAAGGGGTACGTTATTTTCCTTGGTATTATAAATTATGTACGTTGCGTATGAAATGGATTTTCAGAATTAACCTGCTTCACGAAACGGTGTTCTTGGAAAATGTAAGTAATAGAATGAAAGCTAAAGCTTTTGAACGAATTTATCACATTATCTAAGAGAAATTAAGGGTAATACCTACATTAGGTTTTCGCTAAATCAAGATGAAGTTTTACTTATAAAAAGATTGTATCAAATAAGATCGGGGCAGACGTCAGGTCTAGAGATATGTAGGTTAAAATTATCTTAGGATAGCTATCTCATGTGTGTAGCTTGTCAACTTTTCTGTGCTAGAAGGTAATATAGATGTCACATGAGATTTATGCGTCTCATGCAACGTCGAGAGCGCAACTATGTAGAGGTATCTCCACGAAATCCAATAGATGGTAGTGCCTGATAAGTTTCGAGACGTATTCACGTATATCTCATAGCTTTTGTTTGTCAAGCTACAGTGTTGATAGAGTAGCATATACAGGGGCGCTTTCAAACAGATCGTACAATTATACCTTCTCAGTGACTGAGAGCTGGTTAGAATCTTTTGATGAATTATGTCAGCCGTTTATAATAAACGGTTAACTTAATTCGTATATAATTGACAATTATCACTTCCTGCCTTTGTCCTATTCTCCTTGTGGTCGGCGCAACACTTTTTCTTCTTCCATTCTCCCCTGTCAGACGTCACGGCATCATTCACTCCTTTATGTTTCATATCATTCCTCACACAATCCGTCCATGTTTTCATTGGCCTTCCTCTCCCTCTCCATCCATCAACATTCATTTCAGCCGACTGTTGACCACTGCAGGACAAAGTCTTGTTTCTTTTCTTTAGGACCATCTCAGACACTAATCTGTTGGGCCTCGTATAAGGTAAATTTACCTTCATTATGTCTGATGGACTTCAAAAGAGACTGTGACCTTTGAGTTGGTTTCGCTGTTTCTTCTAGGAGTAGATACCTCATCTAGTTTTTATTATGACGTGTAAAATATGTGTGTAAAGCCGATTTACAGATTATACAACATTAATTCAAAACTAGCTGTTTCCCGCGACTTCTCTCGCGTTTTGGTCGGACATTACCCCACGGGCACGTTGTGAATATAGACTTTGGCACTCGGGGCTATTAGTGCTAGAATTTTCAAAATCGGTTCATCAGATCAAGAGATTACCCCCTACAACCTCAAAACCTCACAAACTTTACCTCTTTATAAAATTAGTTTAGATGATACAGATTAATTTTGTAGGAGTTCGCACCAGTGACCAAGACCAAGTTCACTGCAAGCGACTGCTTGCAAGGTCCACCCCTAAGAAACCAGGGAACGACCCGGGAAGTCTGAACAAAAAACAGCAGAACAGAAACGAACGCAAAGTCTTACACAGCCGTGGTTAATTAAAACTAGACTGCGCTTTATTCAACTTGCCTCATTCTCCTTGACGAACTTACACTACCTACCGTTCCTTCATTCAATAATAAACTCTATGCTCTCTTTAAGAAGGTTACGTTAACTGCATAACCAACTTCGTTGCCATTGGTGTTTGAGGAATTTAAACTTTATGTTCAGGTGTTAAAGGAGGTAGGGGTGCACAATAGGTGTATGTTAGCAACTTTATTTGTCGTATAGACGGCCCGATCCGTTCTGCTGCCGTCCGCACGGAACTAAGCGAAAAGTTGAAATTGAAAAACGAAACACGCGGAGATTTTTTCAATATGAAGGCGGGAGTTGTGAACATATTCACTAAAGTTCTGATATTTTTTATAGAAGGCAGATAGATACCTTTACCTAAGTAAGTATTACCAATTATCTGATTTAACAGGCAAAGTTTCAGATGGACTGCGTCTTGTCTATTCTAAAAGTATTTTGTTGCTGGATGCTGAGTTTTAAAAGTTTATACCTTATCTCAAGTTTTGTATTGTAAAAAACTTTTCTGGAAAGTCGGTGGTGCTGAAAATTGGAAAATGCTGAGACGAGAGTTTTGGATTTAATAATTATGAAAGAGTACGCACGACGGTCAGTCAAGCTATACAAAACCAGTTTATGCGGATCTCTCATTGTATAGGAAATCTATACAAAGCGAGGCTACGTTATACTAAATAATTTATTTACCATCCACCCGCATTCTCCAGTCATCGATCATCGCGATCGTGGCGCTTGCAACAGCGTCGAAATATCGAGAGCTCTCAATGGTTGAAATTCAGGTAAAATATCCCGTAAGTAATAGTGTAGATAAGTTAAGTAAGTAAAAGAGTTTGTACGGCATATCTCTTGTTCCAGCAAGTATTGTTTTAACATACAGGGTGTAAGGGACAGTCCTTCACAAACTGGCAGGGTGCATTCAGCTCCTTATTTTGAATCATATTCCACCGGAATTTTTCTCCGGAAAATTGTATTAAAAAAAAACTTACTTATCCTTTATTTCAATGTAAAATTACATTCCCTGTACGCAGCACTCCATTTATGTAAATAATATGGCAAAAAAAACAACAATGAATGTTGAAATACTCTAACGAACGACGCGTGAAATCGGTTGTCCTGCCTAGCTACAGAGTTCTTCGAACTCGCTTGCCGTTCGCTACATGTGTTTTGCGACGGTAACGATACATTACGTATGAGGAATAAAACAAATCAAAATTGGAAAAATATTACTTTATTAGGCTATACTGAATTCACCCCATCAGTTTGTGGGATCCCTTACACCCTGTTTAATACATGTCCTTATTTTTTATCCAGTTTAGACTTTGCGACAACATCGCGTGAGTATCAGCAGGCTTAGCCAAGTTGACAATCTACAATCGTAGCATTGACGACCTCGTTGGTCTAGTGATGGCAAGCGCGACTGCTGAGCATAAGGTAGTGGGTTCGATTCCTGGGTCGGGCAAAATGTTATTGGGTTTTACCATCAGGAATTTCTCAGTAGCAGCTACGGAGTCTGGATTTGTGCCCGGTTGATGGGAATAGGCGCAGCCCCCTATTACATGGGACTTAAATATAACTGGCGAAATGTGGGTGTACTATTAGTTACACCGCTGCCTAAACCATCGGGGATTACATGCGTGATGTTATGTGTGTATGTAGTTAAACAAGGTCTATCAAGGTCAATCTAGCGTAGACTCTCGCTACTAAATATTTTCTTCAATAGTAACATAGGTACTTACAGTCAGTGACGGTGACTTTCGCCCTGAACCCCGCGTAGTGCCGCGAATGGTCTGCTCTGAACCGCAGCTTCAGCACATTGCCCCGCGACTGGTACCGCAACAGCTTCAGTTTCCCGCTCCAGTCACCGCAGAGTCGCCGAGCGCGCGTCGCGTGCGCATCCCTCATCCAGCCCGCGCTGATGGCGTCTGATTCTGGGAGCTGGGTCTCTGTTTCTTCCCAAATCTGACAAGAATAAACATAATAAACGAAGTGTTACGTATTGTATAATGGGCTGGCGGAAAAAGTGGTAGGAAAAATGTTTGATAAAAAACTTTCTGCGAAATAAAACCGGAAAAATAATAAAAAGACACAAAAATAGTCTAAAATAACTTTACTTTCGGAAGTCGGTGACTTTTTAGTTGCATTTTATCACACAAATTCTTGTCACGAATTATTTTTTTACATTGTAACTAGCAGTTATTAAGAAACGATCATGTCATCTTTATAGCCCAAGAAGAAAAAAAAACATATTCAAGGAAAAAAAAAACAAATTACTGAACCGATTTTGATGAAATTTCTATGGGACCAATCGGGAAGAATATCCTTACACATAAAAAGATTTTTCAAAATCGGTTCATAAATGTCGGAGTTATGAGGTAACAAATATTAAAAAATACAGCCGAAATGAGAACCTCCTCCTTTTGAAGAAAGTCGGTTAAAGAGTCAAGGTGACTGTAAACCTAGAACGGTTTAAAGTCGCCTTGGTCAGGTGCTATGATACTTATAGTAGACCAGCATCCATTTTAATTGATCACCTGTTACAAATCCCCAGCGCTTATCCCATCTTATTCTAAGCGCAGTATGTTACTTTAATACATAATTATGTAGCCATCTTTCCATTTTTCATTCCCTTAGTTTATTACCATCCACTCCTGCATAGGTACCAGTGTGGGCTGTAATAAGAACACTGCCCACTGGCTTGAGCCCCCGGTGACGACTTAACATAATTCTTATAGATGGATCAGGAGACAGCATGTAGCAATTAGAACCTAACCAATGTTGTAGATTTAACTCCTAATATTGACTAGGTAGAGTTACAACCTCCTCTTCATTGTATATGGTTCAAACTCTGCCTACCTCTGTATCAGAGCTGAACGCCTCATGATGGTCGTGCAACTGCCACTCCTGGGCACCGCTGGTGTTGTCCACGCCCACCTCCGTGATTTCCAGGTAGTCGTAGCTGCAGCTGCAAACAAAACTCAAGATTAATATCATCATTAGGTAAGAAAAACGATTACCACCAGGAAATGATAGGTTTTGTAAACTAAGGTCTGCTTCCAACAAAAATATCCTACACATAAAGGGTGTAAGAAGACCCTTAACGAAGCCGAAAGGCTCTTATTCTCCCCGTCATTGCGATCATTTTTTTGTTCTAGACCATACATGGGAACCTTCTAGTTACGGAGACTTTGGGGGTCAAAGTTCCAACCGTTTCACATGTTTTTAATGTAAGATATTTATTTTAAACAACACCACGACCCCCTATTCAATCCAGCCATCAGCAAAATGTTTTGTGTGCGTTACATTGAATCCAACCGTAAAACGTGATTTTTCACCCTAAAAAAAGTCGTTTCCCGGCAATAATTTTTGAGTAAAGTTATTTAGTTTGATTTATCTTGTACATCCTGTTAGTGCTAAAAAAATAATGATGTGTTCAATAATGTATTTTTGTCTCCATCTTTAAACGATTTACAGACACAAAAAGATGTTCTACAAACGTTCACCGCTAAATGTTGCACCAACTTAGTTCACAAGTAAATCAATTAATATTTGATTCAGTCTAGTTATTTTTACTTCTCAACACTTAAAGTTGCCGTGCAGGTCTCACACTCTTTATAGGTAAAGAGATCTGAGTTCGAAGTAAATAAAGTTTAAGCTTAGAGTACAACAAACTCTTGTATAGAAACCAAGACTTCAAGTTAAATAGCAATGAAATCTCATGATCCTTGAAAGCTTTTAAAGTAAACATTATCAAAGACTGGACTTTCTATTTGCAGAACATTGCTCTTACTAAGTAATTATGTTAGCTTCATTCAATAAATGATACTTCAATGCTTGAAATTACAAGATATCTAATTAAGATATTGAAATGGTTCTTTTATGAATTTCGTAAAATATCGCTGCTTTCACAAATTATATTATTATATAATTACATAGGTACGTGTGCATCAGTAGGTCTACGCCTTTGAAGAGAGAAGAAGATCGCAGTTAGATTTAAAGCACATATTTATATAAGCTAGGCCACCTACAGCTATCCTACAATGTCGTCAATGGTGTTCTGACATGTCCGCTTTGTGCTCGGAGTTTTTCGGCCAAAGTTGGATATGCTAGCCACTTGCTATAGTCGCACGCCAAAGTTCTTGACAGCCTCCCTAGAAAGCCATTGAATGCAGTCGCTGTGGATGGCTAGATGGTGTTTTTAAAGATTTTCACTAATATTTGTTCGACGAGGTGGTTCAGGTGATGTTTTAATTTTATGTGGATTCCAAACGCTTTGTTGATGCTTCTCGTGACCCAAGAGCTAGTTTTTACCCGGGCCGTAGGCTAAGCTTTGCCATACAACGTGGCCACGCCGCCAGTCTCTTGGGCACATTACCAATTTACCAGCTGACAGCGTTGAGAAGGAGTTTTATAGTTTATTGCTAGTTTAGTTTATTTAATCGTTTAAAATTGTAATAATGTACAACATTCGTTTTGTTCCTCTACAGTAAGATAAGAAATAGAGATGGGTAGCTACAAGACAGGCAGCTTTATGTCTAGACATTACCTCGGAAGTGACTCGTTGTAAGAATCTAGTAACGGGGTGGTGAGACATAGCTAATGTCTTTCTACATCTGACCTGTTCCTGACTGCAGCAGTTCTTGCTCAGTCAATAGAGCAGCTAGAAGTATCCCGTAGTTTTTTTTATTATAAAACTTCATGATCTTCAATCCCATGATTTTGCTTTTTCAAGATATGTTAGCAAATAGTTAAAAATATATCTTGTTTTAACAATTAGCATCAAGTTTAAGCAATATTATTTTCTGGATAGTGTAACAACTTTACAGACCAAAAACAAGATGGTTCCGCCGTCATAGACAAATGTCAGACACAAGTTTCCTCTCAGAAAGCCATAAATGTAAAATTTTCGCCATAACTCTTGTATTATGGGGCCTAATGGCGACAGTTACAGTCGGCAGACGATAATGGGCTCTTACGTAATTTTAGTTTCGTGAATGTTGTTCCCATGAAAATATCAATTAGCGAGCTTTTACGAGGAATTAGAGGCGGACTATTGTGAGTAGTTACTTTTAGACATAACAACTTAATGTTGGCTTGGTATATGTAATGGTTTTCCCTATTGTTGTGTGAAAGTTAGGGCGAGCTAAGTGTTTGGCAAATAGCTTTATAGGTCGGTTCTCGGCTCGTGTACCTAGAGAATAGCGGTATCCACTTACGCAAATGAAAGGGACTGTAGGGACTATTTTCTAACAACGAAATTATTGCTTATCATCATTCTCCTGCCCTTATCCCAACTTATTCGTGGTCGGCGCAGCATTTCTTCTTCCATACTTCTCTATTACTCGTTATCTCAGCAGTCACCTCATTTCTAGTCATATTATCCTTCACAGAGTCCATTTATCGTGTCTTTGGTCTTAGTCTATTCTCTTTTATATATTAGTGATTATCTGCATATTATACTGATACTGTTAGCCTGCGTCTTCCCATTGCTGGGCAAAGGCCTCTCCCCATGACTTCCAGTTGTTTCGATCCAGGACTAATGTGGGCCACTGGTCGTTGATTTTATCCAGATCGTCCCGCCATCTTCTACGAGGTCTGCCGCGACGCCTTCTGGCTGTGTCAGGGCTCCAGAAAGTGGTTATTTTGGCCCTCAGCTCATTGGGCATGCGGCAGACGTGGCCAATCCAGTCCCACTTCAGTTTAGCGGCTTTTTGAGCAACGTCAGTAATTTATGTTTTGGAGCGCAGTCGTGTTGCGTACATGGTCGGTTAGTTTGACGCCTAGAAGTTGCGCTCCATTGGACTTGGACTTTTGAATGTTTGTCAAAGACCAAGTCTGGGATCCATAGGTCAAAATGGGAAGAAAGCACACGTCCATGATTTTTCGCTTTAGCGACAAAGGAAGGTTTCCCTTCATAAGCTCCTTCATGGACCAGGAGCTCTTCCAGGCATTTTCGGTTCGTCTTGTGACTTCCTTGTCTTGCCTGGACTGGAAAGAGACTAACTGGCTCAAGTAGATATTGCAATTTATGGACATATTGCAATTCTTCACCATTTACTCTGATTCTATGCTTAGTAGTGTTTGACCTCAGTTTGGTCTTCGACATGTTCAGCGCCAGTCCAACCTCAAGGCTTGCATTACTGAATTGGTTTAACATTAGCTCTAGTTCTGCCGCCGTGGAAGAGAATACGACAATGTCGTCAGCGAAGGTTTGTTACCGCGCCCCACCGATTTCAATACCGTTTCTCTCCCAACTAGCCGTTAGCTTTTTAAACACTTCTTCAAGAGCGCTATTAAAAAGCTTAGGTGAAAGCGGGTCTCCCTGCGGTGAAAGCGGGTCTCCGCATATTATACAGGGTGTATTTTTCAAATGGGCGTGGATGGCCAAACCCGAAACTATGAGGAATAGCGAAAAATACTCAAAAGAGTCGACCCCGATTTTGACGAAAACTAAAACTCCATGATTAAACTTTTTGAAAAATCAATATTCCTAGCCAGGAATCGAACCCATTCATTTCGGAATAAAGTACACACTGTATTATTACACCATTCGATAGTGTCGCTAATAGGATCAAATTCTGGGAAATTATGACATACGGTAAACAAAAGGAAAGAGTTCAATTTTGATAAAATACATATTATAACAGTTAGTAGTAATCAACAAAACGTCGAACAAAATGACTAATGGCGCCATCTCACTTGTAAATTGTAATTTCTATTGTTTACGATTTTTTTCTTTTACTGGGGCCTTTAGCCGCGCAGAGTCAACAAAATTAAAATTAGAACATAATGTGTGAAGATCGACTGCGCTGCGGGTGTCTTCAATCAAGGAAAATAATTATAAATATGAAAAAACCATATTTTTTTTTACATTTTCCTTCAATTTGCCGCATATCATCCCTTACTTCCCAGAATTTGATCCTTATTAGCGACACTATCGAATGGTATAATAATACAGTGTGTACTTTTTTTTCCCGAAATCAATGAGTTCGATTCCTGGCTAGGAATATTGATTTTTCAAAAGAGCATTTTTCGCAATTCCTCATAGTTTCCGATTTGGCCATCCACGCCCACTTGGAAAATACACCTGTATATTATGCCCGTAACTTCATAAATGCTCGTGAAGTTTACTTTTCTACTGTACCGTTTATGTGTGTCTTCAGTAACATATAGTACATTTATAACTTTCGTATCGCCATTTTGTCGAAATTATTTTTGACCTAATTCTGTTACATTGTTCAAAGTAGGCATTCACAATAAACAAGCTGCGGTGAATATATCATATAATTATTATCAAATAACTAGAAAATATATTAAAGTTGGTAGTTTTAACTGATTTGTGGTCTGCCACAATTTAATATGTAAACCTTTCCCATGACCATGTAACGTAACAACCTAACGTAAATAATTATACAAATCATCACCACATTATTGTACGGGTAACGTACATTTAAATGATAGACTGGTTGAATGTGTGTATTGAAAGAACACCCAAAACTGATAGCTGATCGACTCGCGGCGAATGAGTATTTTGTTGTTAGCCCAAACGATGCTGATCGTTGACTTATAATTGTATATTTTATTCATTCGCTGCTCGTCGATGTCAGCATAAAATGGATACATTTGATATTGTACGGGTTTGCTCGTACAATTATAATTGAATAATTATCATTATACGTTAATGTCGGAATAAAAAGGTTGCTCACATTCTACATAAAAATACCTGTCAAAGTTTTATTCCTTAGCAATTGTTAGCCTATTTATTTAATTCAAAATGTTAAGTTCAATGTTTCGAAGCGTATTTGGGAGCAGACAATACGTTTGCGTAGTCAATTTAAAACCTACGGCCTAACCGTAGGTACTCATGTGCATACTATATCCCGCCATTTAACCCTGAAGGCTTAGGAAGAAGTTCACCTTAACCTAAACCAACATTTCGCCAGTTATGCCCGAGTCCCATGTAATTGTTGTTGTTATCAATCGAATACAAATCCGGACCCCGGGCCGCGACTGAGAAATTCATGACAGAAAAATACAATAACACTTTAGCAGATAGGTAGCACTTGACAAACGAGGCAGTCAAAAATAAAACAATCAAAGGTTTGAAGGAAAATGTTTTATCAGCAGCAACTTCAACTTTACGATGCTGACGGAAACCCAATTCTTCATTCAAAACCTTCGAAAATAAAAACAAAAGGAGCTCGAACACATAACCGTTCACTTTATCTACCATTCAAAGAACCCGATCCACGAATAAATCCGACGAGACCCGAAATGAGCCGAACTCGACGTAAAATAAACAGTTTGGCTCATCCAGTACATCATGGCGTACAGTGGGAGAGAAGTGCTGACTCATTCACATTTTGCGAGCGTGGCCGTACCGAGTCTAATGCCCCGTTCACGACCTCTGGCGAAGCTATTTGCGACGCGACCTGTGTCAAACGACACGCCTACGCGTCACCCTTTTCTCTCATGTGTACCGTCGCCGTCGCTTTGCTAGTCGCATGGCAGCGAGTCATGGTCAATGTTCTAACTTCTAAGTGACTTCTTTCATTGGTTTTTGCCCCAGTTGCTGTCGCAAGATGCGTGTAACTTGAGCTCGTCGCTCGTGGCCATAAGCTAAGCTCGGTGTCAGCAGAAAAGGGTTGGAGAGCGGTGACATATGCGGTGTGCAACGTTGTGCGAACATAAATCTTTTATTTCTTCATTTGTGATTTTTATATCTATTGTTTTCTAGGATTGGCTCGAACTTTAAGGGTAGCTGCAGTCAAGGTTAGAATAAGTCAGTTAGTAAGGTGGCAACTGGCAACAGGTACCTGTACATGCATACATGTCATATGACCGTGAGTATCTACTTGTGTAGGATGAAAATTGTTACGTTAGGACTGAAAAGATCTATGTTTTGTGCTTGGACATCACCATTTGTCTGATCAGCTGTTTCCTTATTTCCTCACGGAGACTTGCATGTTTTCTTACTTGCTCATAACAACTAACTGTTCAGGGGATTTTCCCTTCTTCAAAGAAGGTTTTAGGTGTTTTAGGTTTTTTTCTATGGTAGTCAACACTCAACTACCATAGAAAAAAATGGTCCGAGTTGAGACAATGCCGGTCCCTGGCAGTACGTATTACGGTGCGTTGACCTTTACGTATCTTACGTACACAGTCTACCAACATAACATCATAAGACGTAATAATATTTTACAATGCTGCCAAGATCACGGTACGTGTCGGTGCATGCAGATGTTATGATAAAATGGAGACTACCCACATCAAGAATGCATTTGCGAAGTGACATCTTGGCGAGGATCCGACTTTATCACACGTGTGTGTAACTAGCTGCTGGAAATGAGATACCTACTTGAAAATTCCACTACGTCTTTAGGAGTAATTTCCAAGGTAGGTACTTAAGGACTAGTCTTAACAAGCTTTAAACACGCTTTTACTTATTATTCTGTTTTACTCGTGGCCATTTATGCAAAACTGTATTATTTTGAGTAAAACATATTTTTCATTTACAAAGCTCCTTCTGAAGATTCCAAAATATATTTTAACTATGAAATGGTATCATGACAATGGTATCAGACATTGCAGGCATGGATCTGGGGTCGCGAAACATCTGCAATCGTACTGCTATTGCCTGTGTTCATAGGCAGCAGTGCACATTATCCACTAAATAAAACAAGAAATAGATTCCAGATCAAATGCTTTCAAACACTTTTCACAATTAGGAAAAGCTCCAAGTATTTTCTCTCATGCAACCAAATTCCAACAATAAGTTATTTCTTGCACGAAGTTCTCCTGTTACAACAGTTACTCATAGAATCGTCTTAGAATGCAGTACAGTGAAGTATAATTTTACCTTGTAATGTTGTGTTCAGGGAAACGCATTAACCAGCACATAGTCTCGGCATTTCTGCGATTTTAAAGTTATTGTGCTATAAAATGCTTGTAAAATATTTATTACAGCTGTATTTTTAGACGTACCTGTGTCCCCTCACGCCTGTACTCCCCGAAGGGTTAGGCAGAGGTGTACCTAATATTACAGCCACATTTCGACAGTTATATTTTAAGCCCCATGTAATACCACTGGGGGGAAGCTACCTGCAATATATTTTAAACCGACTTCAAAAAAGGAGGAGTTTATATGTTCGTGTGTATGTATGTTTTTTTTAATATACTGGGTGCAATTTAAATCATAGGCAATATTTTAATCTAAGGCTCTACTCACGATACTGATTGCCTTAGGGCTAATAATTCGCAAATCTAAAATATGATTAATGCAAGTATGGAAAACTTTAAAAATTTAGTAATCACATTGCAAAGTTGTTGCTAATAAACACAAAAAGTAATAAAATAAGTCTTGAAGTATCAACATTTTAAAGCGCAGTACATCGCGTAACGAAAAGTAAACAAACATCAAATAACAATAATAAATAGTTTGCGGCCGGCCGCCCTAATGCAATCAGTATCGTGAGTAGAGCCTTAGATTAAAATATTGCCTATGATTTAAATTGCACCCTGTATATTTTTTTTTATTATGTATGTTACCTGATTTCTCCCCCATTTGTGGACCGATTCTCAAAATTCTTTTTTTATTTGAAAGATTATACTTCTGAGGTGATCTTCGGAGATATACTATGGAACTCTTCAAAAATAGACGGCAAATCTGTCGTGATTTCTGCAATCGCTTGAATGTTTATTGTTTATACAAGATCATGACGTAACATCACGCCTGTATGCTCTGAGGGGGTACGCAGATGTGTACAACACACCCAGATTTCCATTTATTGGGGATAAGCCCATTACATGTATTGTTCATCATCCGCATCATTTTCCCAACTATTTTGTGGTCGGCTTCCAGTCTTACTGGATTCAGACGATAGCCACGACATAAATGTTAGTAAAAAATAATTCCTAAAGCTATTGAGATATTCGCGTATGGTCATCATCATCTCATGACCCTGAGCTGATGAAGAAAGGTACAACTCTTTAACGATATGATATATTATTATAAATAATGCGACTTGTCGATATTGAGGTAAGCTCCAAGTGCACTGGTAAATCTTATTGCACCAGTGCACTTGGAGCTTACCTCAACGTCATGGCCTAAGGGCAATTGGAGAAGGTCACCAACAGAGTAGGGCGCGCTCACGGTTGATGCATTGCGCCTTTCAATGGATTAATCCATGGCAAATGCGTTTACTTCGTGTGTTTGAACAAGCGACGCCATATCATAAACCAAAATGCATATGGCCGCCACGCCCATCCTTCATTCCTGGAATTGTGTATTGTCCATTGTTGAAAATTTATTTTCATGCTGTGATCAGTGCCTGGAGATTAAATGGATATTTAATTTCAGATTTTAATAATTAGTTAATGTTAGTTGTTGAGCATCTTTCAATCTTAGCTTTGTGTTGGTTTTTGTATGTTGGCATAACATAAAGCATGTATTTTTATTTTGTTTCAAAATATTCTGTACACTTGCAAATATGATATTCGTGTTACAACTCACAATCATTATGTTTATATATTTATTTTCCAAATATACATACATTTAATATTAGTACTTACCATTATTCTTATTAGTGTATAAATAATGACTGAAACACCATAGCACACACCATGGCGGCGTCAATATGTCACTCTTTTGGTCTTTGCTGAAAATCAGCGCTGAGGACTTACGGTCCGTCCGAAGCCACAGCATTTAGCTGAGCATCGACCATTTTTGCACGGATGGGACGCGCAGTTTCATTTATGTTTCACATAGTTATCTTGCCTTCATATTTATTGTAACGTTTTAAATTTAGTTTTGTACATGTACTGATGTGATGTGAATGTTTTTGTTTTGGGATCTCCTTATGTCAACGTTGTGTCAAAATGTCGCGTCGAAAGTGCTTGTCTATGGTGTCACCAAAGCCAAAGACATGCACTTTCTAGGGTTCTCTATGGTGTGACCATAGGGGATCTCAAGACAGAATCGTAGATGTAGAATAGTATTCTCTGCGAAGGTAATATTAGATTTCATTTTATTTGTTTTTTGCTTTGACGTTCTTTTTCAATTTTTTTATGGTTATGTTTTATTATTGCGCGTTTCTAGTCGGTGCAAAATAAATGATTTTTCTTTCTTTTCTTCTTTCATATCGATAGTTGATATCTCTAGAAACAACAGAGTGAGTGCTAGAAACTAGAAGTATTAATCATCAACCGACTTTAAGAAAAGAAATGTTGTTGTCATTTAGACGCGTATTTAATCATGTAAAATAAATACATGGCGACATGGCAACAACTTAAAATGAAAAAATAAAAACTTTTTGCAAAAAATAAAACCGGCTTCAAAAAATAAACAAAAAGAAAAACAAAAATAACAAACCAAAACACAAAAAAGTGAAAAATAACTTTAGCTTCGGTGACAAAAACACAAAATCAATAAAACAGAGTTTTTTTTTTGAAATTGAATTTTACCACTGAAATTGTAACATTTATTAAAATAACTTCTGTGTGGTTCATTGCAGCACGTTTAATATGTACATTTATTAGTTGAAGAGGACGTTCCCAACTGCGCCGATTTTCGCTGAAATCAACCGAACATCGAACATATCGGCTAACGGCTTAAACTGGGTGAATTGAAAGTCCAATGCCAAGTTAAACTATACTTATCTACTTTGTTTCTTATCTCTCAATGTTTTAGCGCACTCGCTGGTCTAGTGGTCGTAAGCGGTACTGCTGAGCAAGAGGTTCTATGTTCGATTCCCTGGTCAAGCAAAGTGATGGCTTTTTCAATCTGGAACTTCTTAGTAACAGCCCGGAGTCAGGATTTGTGATCGGTTGATGGTAATTGGCTCACCCCTATTATGATATATGTGACTTCAAAATAATTCGAATTATTTTTAAGTCACATGATTTCTGCCTTTGCTCTTTTTGAACTACAGCCGTGATGATATTATCAGCCTACAAACATGCTATGTTGACTAAAACCGCAAAATAATGAACAGTACAGACTTGACAAGTTGACACCGCGCTTGACAGTTTAGTTCGTGGGGATCACAGTGCTTTGTTCATTTCATGAAAATTTATATGACACGAACTAAAACAACCCCATTTATTCCTTTTTACATAGCGTACATACTTAAAGCAATCTAAAAACTTTAAATGGTGTAGCGACACTAGCGATGCGATTGCTGAATTGCATTTTTGGTAGCCGGCATCGCCAGCCCGCCTCGCCGAGCTCGCCAGTCGCTTGCATACCATCGTCCTGCCACGTCCTAATTTACTGTATTGATTATAACCGAGTTATTGTGAACCTTTATTCAACACTAGCTGTTGTCCCGTTGTCCGCGGCATCGCTCGCTTTTTGATCGGAAATTATCCCACGGGCACGTTGTAATAATAGCCTATGGCACTCGGGGATACTGTAGCTTTTTTTTGTTTCAAAAGATCCAGAGATTACCCCCCTTTATAATATAAGTATAGAAATATAGATTTATTCAATTCAGTATTAATTTAATTGCATATCATCTATCTACCTTAAATATAAGGCATATGCCAGACTCGTCACTTTTCCGACCGGTCACCAAATTTTTCTTTTTTTTTTTTTTAATTTTTTTTTTTTTAATTCGTCATCATAAAAAAAAACAAATGAATTTTTATTTAATTTTGATGGCGTGACGAAAAGTACATTTAGTAAAAAAATTATAGAATGACTTTTATAAATCAAGAACAATGGTGCTCGGTAGTATTATCTAATAGTTCCGTAAAGAATTAAGGCCTCAAATGAGTCAAGATTACAATTTATAATAATAGACAGAGATCAACATAACATACCATCACGCCTGTAATCCCCGAAGGATTAGGCGGAGGTGTACCATAAAATACACCCACATTTCTCCAGTTATGTTTAGGTCCCATGTAATAGGGGGCGAGCCTATTGCCATCAACCGAGCGCTAATCCAGACTCCATGGCTGCTATTGAGAAATTCCTGATGGAAAAATCCAATGACACTTTGCCCGACCCGGGAATCGAACCCAGGACCGCATGCTCAGCAGTCGTGCTTGCGACTACTAGACCAACGAGGCAGTAAGACACACAGACAGAGATCGATTATTTTATAAATTGTAATTAACTTGAAACCGACATTGTCTTATGTGTGCAAAACCCTTAAAAACTGATGAATAGCATACAAAATAACCCAAACTTAATTCGCATGAAACTACCATTTAAATTATTCACAGAGATATCATAAACCCATCCATTTTCTCTGAAAATATGTAGCAACTAGTTTTCATTACCTACATTCGTTTGTTCAACGAAGTAAAATTTAATTACCAGAGGCTTATGTTAATTTGTTAATTAATCCAGCAACACCTCGTTTAATAAGTAAAACAAACTTTATGTTTATATCCATAAGTACTAATATAATAAATGTGCAAGTAATACTGTCTGCCTCATTTCGCAGAACGTGAGACTATGACTTGGGTAAATAGTTAGCTTAGAAAGGAAAAATCCTCGCGCGATTTACTCGCTTTAGCTTAAAAAGGACCGTTTTACTATTGAAAAGTATAAAATTGTTTCTATATCGATTCGGACACCAAACGCTTAGCCCATGCTCGCGATTCGGTTGCGCGCCTCCTCACACATGCTTGGGAGTCCACTAAGGATACCCGAGAACGCAATCAACCGACCGAGCAAGTTTTGACTTGCTCATACTACCATATCCCAGTTTTTCGGTGTATAGGCTCGCGTCGACGCGCGCGACCCTTCTCTAAATGACACATAGTCTCGAAGCGCATTTCTGCTCTAGGTGTTATTTGCGACCAGACGAGGCTCGATCCAGCGCGACCCTCCTTCTGTCGAGATTTTTCCTTTTTGTCTGAACTGACCCTAAGCGGGCGAAGCCGCGGTTAAAGCCCACCGATGCAAATGTACGAGGGAACACCGGTGTGGTTTTAGTCAGTACGAGTCTGACAGACCCTTCCACTCTCCCCAGGAAAGGGGATATAACCATTGAAGATTACATTGAGAAACAAACAGACAAAAACAGGAAAGTTTTTATCGCGAAACACAAAGGATACAAAAACAGGATACTTTTTATCAAAGGACATAAAACATAGGATACTTTTTATTACGTTATTAGTAGGTTCCTGTAAGATAATCTTCGATTATTAGTCGTGCGAAGCCACGGTCAAAAGCTCATATGTTAATAAAGAATAATTATTATCATTTGTATTCTCTGTTTTATATTGTTTGCCGCCAATATTGAAAAGGTCAAACGGATTAACATTACGTGCGTTTGTGATGTGTTATTTGATAATGGCTTGAATGATTAATAACAATAAAGGTAGGTATCTGTTAATTTCGGGTTTAACTCTTTCAATACCAATTCATTCTGGCCACCAAAGTATAGTTCCTTCTGTTGTTAGAGGTGGTTCTTTGGAGATAAAATTAAGTTTCAATAAAACTCACGAAGAAAATTTTAAGAAATTTTTTTTAGCCGGCGTCCATTCCCACTACTGGGCAAAGGGCTCCCTTTCTCCTTCCATACCTCTCTATCTTTTAAAACAAAATAATATTACAATATTTGAACTGCCAATAATTTGTTCTCCATTCAACATATTGCCTAAATCCCACAGAGAACCCCCACGGGGGCTCGAGTTTGCTCGAATCGGCTCGAGTTGGCTCGATAAACAGAGAGCGCTCGACGCCGCACCTGTGTTTGGCGGCTCGATTTAGAATATTGACTCGGTTTCACTTAGCTGGGAATTGGGTACTACACTTTGTATTGGGTGGTGCGGGTACAAAATGTTGGTAATGTTGCAGGCTAACTAGCAATATCGTATTATTGTGAAAATTTTGCAGCTTGTCAATTTTAAGCCATTAACGGTTGCGCTGATTGGTTGAGAGGTGAACTCGGGCCATGTTCTGATCAACCAGGTTAAAGATATTATGATTATAGTTAGTTTACACCTTACTATTAAGTTGACTAACCAGGTTTGAATGATTTTCTTGTACAATTTTTTTTTACACAAAACTCAGATTAGCCAACTACTTAGATTGTGGTAAAAACGCTTTGACAGGACAGTAACTGTACGATTAGCCACTCATCAATCAAGTTTTCTAATTGTCTTTAACAGACTGGATTCCCAGAAATTTCGAAAAAGTACTATTTTTCCAAGTATCCTGCGGCATACATAACTTTGGGGCGTAGACTTGATGAGTATTCTCATCGAGATCCTGCCTCGAAATTAATTTGGATGATAATGGAATAATTCGTATAAATTGCAAATACGTCAGAAACATCCGGTTCTCCCAAATATATATTTGAGAACTGGCATGGTTTCCTTTTTACTAATTTGGGAATCGGAAAGAACAGGAAAAACCAGCAGGGTTGGGCACTTTTGATTAAATTTTTGACTGTTGCTCGGAATATGTTTGTCCATATGAACTCCGAGTCGAAACAAGCATTAAAGACTGTTACCAGTATAAAATTTAAAAAAATCCGGATGTCAAAACGCAACAAAATTGAGTTGAAAAAATATTTGCATTTCATTGCCTTACTCCACGGACTACGACGATTTCATTAAAAAAGAAAACAACGCCGCTTTATCCCCGTGTCAGCTCCAAACTCCGCGGAGTCACCCCCACAAAGGGTTTAAAGCCCTGCCATCATAATTCGGCGCAATATTCATGACATGTACTTTATTTCGCGCCGTAAAATGGACATTTATTGCAAAATGTTTTTATACGCGAAGCCTGCGTCGCAAAATGACGCTAGACGATGCCTCGTTCGCGACCTCAGGCGATAAGACTTGCGACATGACTTGCGATAGATTAATTATCTGAAACACTAGTAGAAATAAATGAAAAAATAACACTTGCAAGTGTGAAATATACTGCATTCTGAACCTAATGCGTTAAGAGCCAGTTTTCGAGGAAGTGCAGGTATTGAAAATATTTTTTAATTTGTTTTCTTTGCAGGCGCTGCCGCAACTTGCATATCACTTGAGCGTGTAGTTCGTGGCCAAGCTGTTCATCTAAAAATGTTGACATAGTATTTGAGAACGTGATGCAAAAGTGTAATAAATTTTTGCGTGAAATGAAATGATAAATAAATATGGCGAATAAAGCTCTATTCGTAAAAGGAATTGAAACAAACGCTATAAAATGTTAATATTTGCTCCAGCGATACCGTAATAAATTCATATTCAATTATGTTACCGCTAACTGTGTTAGTCCAATTCGAGTAAAATGAATGGGATTGATTTCTATTGTCAAAGAATACAAACCAATCTGATATGTACGAGTTTATGAGCACAAATACCTATGAAAAAGAAGATTTGATATAAAACTCGTCAAGTGCATAGATGTTTAAACTCTGCAAGAAATTACCCTGTAGGTATTACAATGGAGAAAATAAAACACACTTTTCTGGTTGCGTATCACTATATATAGTATAAAACAAAGTCGCTTCCCGCTGTCTGTCTGTCCCTATGTATGCTTAGATCTTTAAATCTACGCAACTGATTTTGATGCGGTATTTTTTAATAGATAGAGTGATTGAAGAGCAAGAGGAAGGTTTAAGCCGAGCTAGGTCGCTAGTTGTAAAATAATAAAGCTAGTCGTATCAAAAGATAACAGCAACAATCAGTACTCATCCATATTAATAGTTCTGGTAATAGGTAATCTTCGTAATCACTGATCCGATTCCGAAAATAGTTTCACTTATGGGGAGATATTATCCCCGAGTGTCATAGGCTTTATTTAAAACGTTCCTGTGGGCTAATTTTCGACCATAAAGCAAGAGAAGCAGAGAGCAAAACTAACTTATAAATTATCTATCCTATCATCGACTCATTGGGTACCGAAGTGTGGTGATTATAACAAAGTTTCTGTGTGACTGTTAAAAACTCTGATTACCTGGTACTTTAGATTGACAGGCCAATAAATGGGCCTACCCTCTAACATACAAAATAGAAGTAACAGCAACAGTTGTGTGGCCACGTGTACGAACCCTTAACTGCGATGACGTCATCGTTTTAGGTCCTTTGTGAGGTAACTGGGCGTAAGGTTAATACTTAAGTGAGGTGACGTACCTGGGACTTGACGGAGTATTGAATTGAGAAAATGCTGCGTAGTCATGTGAGCCAATAAGTTAATGGAGGTTAGAGTAATTTGAACCTTTTGATTGTAAAATTCAAAACATACAGGATAAACATACAAGTTAGTCACATGCCACCATCAAGGAGAGGTGATTCTACTTAGCATTATAGACAAAATGATACTCGTGCCTGCACCAAAATAAAAATCATATCTCTACTGTACAGTGCTCTCAGCACAATAACGTGGTGATTAATTAACGCAATAGCTTTTCATCTGCTACCTGTGTTCGACTGATAACTTTTGTAAGTAAAATAGTGATAAATCAATAAATAAAATCTACAGAAATCAGTAGATATACCTCAAAGATTATTCTTAGATCCACTCATTCACTTCTTATTGGTTCAGATAAAGATAGCTGTCGTCATAAGAATGTTTTCAAAGTAAAGCGTTGGGCACACGAGGCGGATCGAGGCGGCAAAGAATGCCATCAAATAGATTTATCAAGCGCTCGTTGATACGTCCACGCGGCCCCGTCTTGTTATCCTGTGATTGGGAGACGTATTCGGGTAAGTTCGTAAATCTTCGTGACTTGCTTGTAGATGATTGGCTATTTTTGAATGATATGAATAAATTCTAGAAGCTCAATTATTATGCACTAAGAATAGTCACCATATTATTCTGATATTTTTCAATTATGCACCGTGTTGTGGATGATATAAAAGAGAGTAAACGATATAGTGTCGGCTGACAGCTCTTCTGACAGTCGTCACTCTATCCCTCACTCCTTTTCTTTCAATCAATGGAAGAAAAAACGTACCTATTACATCAACTCCAAGTAGCATTGGACAAGGGTAGACAGCTGATCATACTGCGTAGTAAACAGTCAGACAACAATGAACGCTCTTTGCTCCTATCATAACTTTCGCGTCACCCAACATTCGAACACAACACTCGTACAAGTAATCCATTCTCCTATATTACAAGACCAAAGAGCCTATTCCGAGTAATTGACAATCAGAATACGTACTCGCTAAGTCAATACGGTTCTCGAATACGGATATGAGGCGGTGCGGGTGTGATTTACGACTGTGCCGTATCTCGAGTCGAGGTCGTTCGGCATTTCTACACGACATGTGGAGTTGGACCGGGTGGGCTAAGGAGTTAGGTTAGTTGGAGAAATAGATTGCAGTTTGATGATAAGGCTTGTTTTTCTTTCAGTGTCTTTAGCACGCTTTAGTGTAATGGAGAGTATTTGCTCGTTTTCGTTTGTCTTAAGACTACCTACTTGATTTTGTTTGTGATTTTCAGCACGAATCGAAATAAATATACCTAGTTTAAAATTACATGGATTTAAAAGTGTATTTAAACTTTTGTAATACTTAAAATTCTTTAAGGTTCACTTCTGTCATCTTTAGTTCTAGTATTTTGTTAAGGATTTTCTATATAATCGACACTTACACCTTAAAAATATGAATAATTATGTGGTTACTTCAATACCTCTATTTGAACAAAATAAAAAGTGTAATTCATTAATATTAAAATCAAATCACCATAAAACGCGATTCAGTTTTCATCATATCGAATCTCCATAATCGATATCCGACCGTCCAATCACTATTCATAATCGAGTCGTATCCGAATAGGGATGCGCCCGGATGCGGTCCGGATGTGATTTATTATTCGCTCGTATCTCTGCCTCTGATATGTCCATGTCCACAGTACCTCCGTCTGTACGACATGGAGATAAAGAATCGATGATTGGCTTTTATCTTTCTTTTGTTGTCGGACATTTGTCTATTTCGTTTTGATATTCTTGTGAGTGGGAGAGTTTTGTTTTGTGTAGTTTTGTTGTGAATTACATAGGAATAAGTAGCAAGGAATATTATTAAGATTTTGCAAATAGCGTAATGAGCCTTTAATGTTGCCAAAGCTGGGACACTCGGCCTCCTCTCTATGAAAGGGAATGGGCTATAATTCACCACGCGGGCCCAATGCGGGTTGGTAGATGTCACATGTCTTCGAATTTTTGGTTCTAGGATGTGCCGGTTTCCTCACGATATTTTTCCTTCACCGTGTTGAGAGCAGTGGTGATGAAATAAATTAAACGAAGTAATGCGCCTGCCTGGGTTCGAACCCACGACTTATTGTTCGTAAGTCGGGGCCGCCACCACTGGGCTACTGCTGCTCTCGAGAGCTTGAGCTTTGAGCTTGAGTTTGAGCTCGAGAGCGAGATTTTGCAAATATCATGATGCTAATTTGATTTTGAGGAAGGCGAAGGACAAGGTGTTGTGTTGCTGTGTTGTCGTAGTTTAGGAGAGACCTATATGTCCGGCAGTAGACAGGCTGAGTTGATTGATCTTATTAGGTAATTTCACTTTCATAACTTTTTATCAAGATTGAAATACGAAAGGCACCTCTTAATTTTCTAACAAATATCGTTTAAATCTATTATTCTAGTTGAAGCGGAGAGTTCCTTCTCAAACAAAACGTAAATATTTGTAATAAATACAACTCGTTCCCAATAGGGTTGTATCGTGTTCTTAATTACTTCGGTCGTATCTCCGTGGAGATCGACTGTCGACAGTCGCCGTCTGCATGTTAAGTTACGAATAGATGGATTTATCGATCATGGAGCTAGGCTTCGGTAGATCGTATCTATTCTATTGGGAGACAATAGTTGTTATTGTAGTACGATGGGATCTACAGGTAAAACTTATACTACAAAATATTTATTTGACGTAAAGCTGGTAACCGTTTGTACTTCGATACAATTTTATACCTATATCACTAAAGGTCCGCCTCTAAACGTTTGTGTGCTAAAAGTATTGAATAAATAAATACAATTAATCATTCAAAAAGGCGGATTATTGTCAACAAATGTAAAACCTACTTGTTGACAGAATATTGTAAATAATATGATTAAAAATAAAAATATCTTTTAACATTTAGAAACGAAAACCGTATTAATTAATATCATAAATGCGAAAGTTTATTAGGATGGATGGATGTTTGTTAGTCTTTCACGCCAAAACTACTGAACGGATTTGGATGAAATTTACTAAACAGATAGTTTATAACCTGGATTAACACACTGGATACTTTTTAGCCCGGTATTATGATCCTGTGGGACACATTACACACATTATCAAACTCCACGCGGGTGAAGCCGAGGGCATAAGCTAGGATAATACTCAAGTCAACTACTTACCTACATCGTATTTTTCCAACAAAAAAACGCTCTTTTCGTCAACATCAATTCACCTCAATATCTTAGCTTTCACAACGAATATCCGAAAGCGGACATGATGTGATTAGCTGGTCGCCGTATCTGATCGGATATCCATATCTGCGCGCCCACCACTAGTTAGTGCACGTATCAATGGGTGATTTTTCTTTTTTTTCTCTTTGGCAAAAAGGGCTGGTTTTTGTCTGTGGTCTTTACTAATTCACCGTAACGAAAGCTAGTTTTCTTTTGACATACGCCAGTTACAGAATGTACGTTTCACGTTTTTGAAATGAAAGATCAATGGTGAAAAAGAAATGTTGGTGGATAAAATTTTCCTGAAAGGATACGTATTAATTTATTATGTTACATAGCAAATGTGTAGAGTAAAGGTAAATCTAATTATCACTATTCCATGTCAAAACAACTAGTCTTAACAATGGGTATCGTATTACCCAGTACCTACCAATTGGGTTGTGACAATGATGGTAAAATATAACCTCATTGGGTTGTGAGGTCAGATAGGCATGCATGTGATCGCTCCATGTAATATACTAGACTGGAAGTTATATGCAATGCAATAAAGTTGGGAAAAGGCTAGGCAGATGATGCTCAACTATGTCAAAAATAATATAATCAATGCTCTGTTGCATAAATAGCAATGTTGCTATTCACAAATGTAAAATAAAATACGACTACAGAGCACCTCAGTTTCTCTTAGTTTGAAAACACACAAAACACACATTCGTTGCATTATTTTAGGTAACCCAGATGTTGAACATAAGTAGGTTAATCGTACAATGCGCAGCTTTACCTGTTTCGTGTTCATTTATAATATCTACTTCTGGAACTGAACAAGAATATGCGTATTTGGTATACACTTACATACATATCGTATTTTCTGGGTAATTCAATATACTTATTTCTATACCATATCTACTATTCAATCTACCACTAAACAAAGTTATTTAAGGACGCTTACATTAAGATGGGGATAACGTGAACAAATAAGCCTTGTTATCGGTACAAGTGTAACGCACAGAGCATCAATATAATACTGGTAGTGTAACGTGTCAAACTTGGCAGTTATGTCACTTTGTTATAATTATGGTCTATGGTTTCAATATGACATATGACCACCGTTTGTCTATGGCATTTCCCCTGATCTTCTGATAGGCTCTCTGTGGTTGGTACCTTAGATCTCTGCTTAATTATGGGAAAGGAAAACTTAAGATAGTGTAGATTAGATTTCAAATCGCCTACATGTGAGCAACGCGAGAGCTAACCTGATGAGCTAACCAATGCTTTTCTGTATGCCTTCGCCTACATGCTGTAAGTGTAAGAACATTGAATAATGGTCAACAGTTTTATCCTAACAGTCAATTTTAGTCTCTTAACAAACCATTCCATAAATAATTATGAATTGAAACGTACTGGCCAACATAACGGAAGTCCTTTTTTTTTTTTTTCGTATGGCAAATCATCAAATAACTCCTCCCGCTCTGGGCTGAGCAAGAGGGAGTGTCAGACTTTTACTGACTAAAACCCATCCATGTTCCTTCCTTTGCCCTTTGTCTTCTAGGGCCGCGGTATATCTTTCAGACAGTCCCGCAACCCTGGCAGGCATCGGTCCTTTCGGACCCCTTCCTGTTTGCTGACTCTCTTTGAGGCGCGCGTGGAACACGAATGCGCCGTCGACACGGCCTGTCGTCATAAGACGGATGGACAGCGAGTAAGCCCATTACTCACCGTCCACAGGCCCGCGCCTACGGTGGCCGGGAGCCACCACGTGGCCCCCGACGCCCAGGGCGTCTCCCACGGCGGCTGAGACGTGAGGCTCTCTCCCTCTCCTTCGCTAGCATGACTGCTTCGTAGAAGGAGGTATAACGGAAGTCTTACGCTCATAAAGTATCTTTTAATTGTAACCCCTGAAATTATTTCGTTGAAAAATTAAGATTCAGACGGAGTGTATATTCGAATCCGCTTTTATTAATATTTCTTATAATAATATTAAAACATAAAGAATAGAATTACCCGTTGAACAGGAATGTTTGCACAGCGGATTAAATGAACCATGAAATAAAAATATGCCGTAGTTTTAAATACAATGCTTTTACATCTCAGTTTACTCTTATTTTACTTTATGTTTGCAAATGCTCAGAATATAATTTGCATTTTTATTTCGTGTCCGTTTCTGTTTATTCATATTCATACATGTTATTTAATTAAAAGAACATGTAATTATAACTTGCATCAATAAGCATCAGTAGAAAGAAATTTCATTTTATTTTTCCGTGATAACATTACGATTATTTTCGTTCTCAAATATTCTGATTGGTTGAATAAAAAGCCCTAACTTCCACCTAGTATTACCTAGTATTTCACCATCTACCTAGTTTTTCGGGATTTCTCCAAGCGGTTGGTCGACTCTTCACATGATCAGAGGGCTCGCCTATTAATTTGTTGGTCAAAGAATCAGCATTGCCATCCAATGTAGCAATGCTGCCAGCCTTCTGGGCAATATTCCTATTGACAGCTTTGTAGATACTTGTACATATTGTTATTATTATTTTAGATCTACTTGTAGTTTGTGAATGTTTTATCTCTGTCCATGGTCATGGGCTATGGATAGTAGGTTTTTTTAAATGTGATCAACAGCTTTCATAGCCAGATTGATTCATTTTAAATCACTGTATTTTATAATTTACTAGCAACCCGCTCCGGCTTCGCACAAGTGGAATGTTTTACATATAAACCTTCCTCTTGAATCACTCTATCTATTAAAAAAAACCGCATCAAAATCCGTTGCGTATTTTTAAAGATCTAAGCCACAGATATTATAATACGTCTAAGCATAAATAGGGACAGACAGCGGGAAGCGACTTAGTTTTATACTATGTAGTGATCTCATTCATTGTTATCTTTTGTTTTTCGAATGTATGGTACTCTGCAGATATGTCGGGTCCAGTAGGTGCATGGCCACATCCATAGCAGCGACAAAGACGTTTATTAGGTCCTTAAAGGCACTGTCATAACATTCAGCTATAAACTAATCTGACCCAATAGTTCACTAACATATAAACGATTCAATAAACTAAGTTCAGGTACACGCCATTGTTTGTTTCGGTAAACCGAGGCTAACCACAGCCGACGGTTCAATGGGTCCACCGCTAGTTAAAACTTCAGTCATTGAGCTCCGATTCACGTTGGAGCACTAATTTTATCGAGACCTGATCCCTCTCGCCGACGGCACTTGATTAAGTCCCTTGTTTTGGCTACTAGACGAACAATGTAGAGTAGTATAGTTGTGGACATTTAACTATAATTGCTTTCGTGTTCTAGCATCAATCCAGGTTTATGTCTGTGCATGCTGGAGGTTAGTAATGTTGCAACTGTCAAATATTTCACCGTCATAAATTGATCAAAATGAAATTAGGAGACATCGCGTTCATTATTGCAGTAAAATATTGATTGTGAATTGTGATTATAAAAATAAAATAATACTCCAGCAGGGCTATAATTATTGCGTATCTTTGTTGACAGTTCATAGTGATCATCACTTGGCGAGTTTTGATATACAATGACCGTTCTTGTTGGTTTCAACTGACGCTACCCGTGCAGAACTGTCATTGTATATCAAAACTCGCCCAGTGATGATCACTATGAACTGTCAACAAGAGATACGCAAGAGCCCTGCTGGACACGGCTCGAATTGTTAGGAGATTCCTCTCTCTGGAGCCCTGGCCGCCGGTAGCTTGGAACCTGTTCCCGATATCCGTGGGCTACAATTTTTCATATTTTTAAATGTTTTTATATTGTTTTTTTTCCAAGGAATATTTGAAAATGTAAAGATGTAAATAAAGTAAATAAATCAAATTGTGTTTTATTTCCGGCAAAATACCCAAATATATCATGATAACCATTATAACAAAAGTTTAGGTTTTTACACCTAAAACCTAAACCTTACCTAAACACAGGAATATTTCCAAATAATTTTTCTACACCTTACAATAATTATTCTTTTAGTGTACAATACTTATTTACGATATTAGTACAAGAACCAAGGTATGTTATTACGTCGAAATTGTCATGGATAAACCTTTAAGAATCTGAAATCAAGTGAGTGAATACACGGTGGTCGAGAACACGCGTGGAGGGGGTCAGATATCAGGTAGAACGCACTAGTGACCCCCCTGAAGTTCAATCAACCCTACCATTACATATTGAAAGAAAAGACAGCATCTGCCTATACTTATCAAAAAGCAAAGATCACTATCAAATCGAACCATTTACTTTAACAAAAAATACAGTTTTGGCGTGCAACATACATACTTCTTCCTATCATCAATCGGCACAGTCAGGTGCATAAGTAGGCTTTGTTGTTCTACAAATACTGTCGTATTGAGAGCCTCAGTATCCGACTCAGTATCGTCTGCCTAGCTGTAGCGAAGGGTCAATTTTTGTGAGAGGTCAGCCGGAGTAGGTACATATCTTTAATGTGATTATATTATTTGTCTATTTAATACTGACTGTGCCATTCTTCAAAGGGAAGCCGGTAGGAATCGAGATGTATGGAACCTTCGCCACTGCTGCCTAGCCTTTTAATCCCAACCATGTTGGGGTCGGCTTTCAGTCTTACCCAGATGCAGCTGAATACCAGTATTTTACAAGGAGCGACTACCTGTCTGTCTGACTACGATAACCCAGTTAGTACAGGGTAATAGGTGCCATACCCCTTGGTAAGACTGGTTGTCAGATTTTCGGGTCACTGACCTAGAAAAGTGACTACCACTTTCAAAACATAATTCTAAAACGACTTTCAACACGATTGACTTTAGCTTTTCGCCTTCAATTTGAGTTATCCTGTTTTGTTAGTTAGTGTTGGTGAATAAATAAATCGAATAGAAATAGAAAAAAACCGGCCAAGTGCGAGTTGAACTCGCATGGAGAGGGTTCCGTAGAATTTGAAATCCTCATAAGCCCTTTCATTTGATATATTATGATATGACACAGTAAGGTTTGCAAAACTTATTTTTTTGATTTCATAACTTGTCCCCTTTATTTCTTATAGGTTTTCCTGTAATCTACAAGCAATTGAACTATATTTCTTTTTTTTTTTTAGTTTTTGCTCAGTAGTTTCAGAGATCAGGGGGGAATCGTCAATTTTCGTCTTCTTTCATGAATAAAATCGAAAATATTTTTTATTTCACAATAATAAAAAACAAAATATTTGAGTTCATCATAACGAGTCCTTTCATTTGATATATGACACCGTAAGGTTTGCTAAACTTTTTTTTTTAATAACCTAATTTGTCCTCCGAAAATGACCCTTATTAAAAAAAAAAATACTTTGCTTAACTGTGTTTGACTTAACTTACACCATCCTACCAAATTTCACCTGATTTTGTACGGAACCTTAAAAATAGTTTAATATGTCAAGCCAATACATTTTGCCCTTTTTTTTACCGATGGGAAATCATCAAATAACCCCTCCCGCTCTGGGCTGAGCAGGAGGGAGTGTCAGACTTTTACTGACTAAAACCCATCCATGTTCCTCCCTTTGCCCTTTGTGTTCTAGGGCCGCGGTATCTCTTTCGAACAGTCCCGCAACCCTGGCAGGCGTCGGTCCTTACGGACCCCTCCCTGTTTGCTGACTCTCCTTGAGGCGCGCGGGGGTCACGAACGCGCCGTCGACACGGCCTGTCGTCATAAGACGGACGGACGGTGAGCTAGCCCATAGCTCACCGTCCACAGGCCCGCGCCTACGGTGGCCGGGAGCCACCACGTGGCCCCCGACGCCCGGTGCGTCTCCCGCGGCGGCTGGGACGTGAGGTTCTCTCCCTCTTACGTTCCGCCACCTCCTTCGCTAGCATGACTGCTTCGCAGAAGGAGGTGATCCAGCGGCGTCCCATTCCGTCTCGCTCCGGACCGTGGATTGAACCAAGACCGGAAGCGAGAGGTCGCCGCCGCAATACATTTTGCCTGTTCTATCATCTTAGTCGAGTTTCCTAGGCCCTCTGAAGTGTGCAGCACGCCCTAGCTTTAGCAAAATAGTGACGTCACACGAACTCGAAGACGGCGGGAATCTAGTACGCGTACGTGATCTTGCAAAACAAGTTCAATTCCCCACTCCTTTAGGAATACATTCATACTTTTGTTGTAACAGCCGAATGTAATCGTTTAGTGTCGTATATCACGGGTTTATAGGCTGCTGCTGATGTAGGGTAAAAAGAAATAGTTTTTTTGTGATATTCGTACTTAAGCTTTTATCCTTTATTTCCTTCTAGCTTCTGCCAGCGACATAGTCAGAAATTATCTCGCGGGAATGTCCTACTCAGATAAAAATGTTCTTGTCTCCTTGTCCCGGTCATGTTTTATACTATGATCGTATCGCAATTCGTTCGGCCGCTAAGGCCTGTTAAGACCGGAGGCAGGCGGTTACTTTCCCATTTATAATATTGGTATGGATGAATTGTAATAATAGCACGCATGTATTTCTCGAAGCCTATGGCAGAGATGTGACGATGGTGCTCCCACATTGTGACAGTTATGTAAGTCCCATGAATTGAACCAATGAATTGAATTGAATTGTCCATTGATTGTTTGAATTAATTCATTATTTTATTTAAGTTACTGTTCTAATAATGATTTGAATTGTAATTCTTTTAATTTTACAATTTAGTGTAAAATATAAAAAAAAATACGATACAATGTAAAAATTGTTACTGAAATAAATGAAATGAAATGTAAAAGGGTGATATGAGTACGAGTACATATCTAAACAATGACAATGACAGTGCACAAGTGAAGTGTTACTAATATAGTTTAAAGGTTCTATTTACGAATACAATTTGTATTTAAAAAAATGCTCAAAATGATCTATGGGCAAAAGTATTCTGAAAATAAATGGATGTTGTTGTTATAAGCCCCGAGTTGCTGAGTATATCCTAAAGGAGAAACCCAATAAAACTTTGTCCGAGAGCAACCAAAGACCTCAATAGCGCTTAAGACCACTAGACCAACGAAGCTGTTTAATAATATTGACACCGTTTTTCTAAAGAGACTCGTTTTACGTCGATAAGCAAATAGTGTAGCTTTGTAGCGCAAACCGAGTGTCTATGACAGTGCAGTGTTATTTTCCAACTCAAGTATTTTGCGTTCTATAGCCTACATCGGCGGCAATTCTCTCGGGTACCGATGAACTAAATTAAAAATATTCTTTACTTAGTAACCGGTAAAATAGGAGACTGAAAGAGCTGTGAAATTATTTTACTTGTTCAATTTTAGTATGTTAGGAAGTTTCAGTTAAAACGAATTTAGCTATATCCCCGCTTCTTTTTAACTTTTGCACCGACAAGGCCGCCTTCCGGTTTTCAGAAAACATGTGGATGCGGTGATCGCCGAAGTCCCGAAACTAAGATCTATTTTAGAGCTAAAAGCCGCTGTGACATTTTGCCGGATTGGAAGTCTAAACAAGGGCCATCACTAATCGTCTTTACAAGTGTTGGGGTTATCATACTGTATCATCGCACATATAAATGCATATGTTACCGGTAAAGCATTTCATTAAGGCATTGTATAGAATACCAAGTCATTCTATACGCTAAATACACTTGTAAATACTAATTTAGAACTTACAAAAAAAAAACTGAAAGTTATTCGATAGTAGCGTCTGTACTAAAGTTTGTGCCCGTTTTCATAATGTAAGCGATCGTACCTCTTAGTCTATTGAAACTCTGTTAGTTGGTAGGTACTACGGTGGGGCCCCCAACGTAGTACCAACTAGATTTCCATCCAAGGCTAAAGTGACGAAGACCTTACTGACGATCATCTTTTAAAAAAAAAGTCGTTGTAGGCAGGTTTCACTGTGAGTATATTCAACATAAACATGAATTTGTGTAGTACCTATAACTAAAAAACCCAACTACTGAAAACTCACGCTCTAATTGAAATCGGGGTTTATATGGTAAAATCGACGCCTTCTATAGTTGATGTCGGTTAAAATGTAGCCTATATTACGCGGGCTATAAGAACAAATCAATTGACACCTTATTCATCAAAATCGGATGAATAGTTTAGGCGCTACGGAGGAACATACGTAAATACAAACATACATACATAGACTGCCAAAATCATAACCCTTCCTTTTGGCTTCGCAGTAGTCGGGTAAAAAGACAATCTTACATAGTATCTGGAACAATATACTGTGATATCACAAAAAGTCTTATAAACTGTCTACTAGCTCAGCAAAGAAACAAAGTTTCTTTAGCACTAGTAATAAATCCATCAATTGGTGTCGTGTACCACTATCTGTACTCGAGAGAGCGCGAACCGACGCGATGACGGACGGATAAACTACAGTATAAGATCTTTTATGATCGACTATAGATAGATTCGTTTTTAGTCTGTTAATGGTCCAGATTGTCTTTAGTAAGTGACCAATTCTTTATTTAACTTTTCAACCAGTAGAAAATGCGTTGCGTTTTTTTGCGTTGCGTTTCTGAAAAGTTGTGTGGTAATCGGTTAACGTGGTATGGACATGTGATGCAGAGGAATGAGGAGAATGTTGAGTATGAATGTAGATGTCTATAAGAGTAGAAGAGACCAAAGAAACGATGGATGGACTGTGTGAAGGATAATATGGCTAGAAAGGAGGTCACTGCTGAGATGACGAGTAATAGAGAAATATGGAAGAAGAAGACATGCTGCGCCGACCCCAAGTAAGTTGGGACAAGGGCAGGGGAATGACGATGATGATGTTTTCATTTTTCAACATGTAAAATGACGTTTATTTAAGTTATAAATTACTAGCGAAACGCCCCGGCTTCGCACGGGTGCAATGTCATACATATAAACCTTCCTCTTGAATCATTATAAATCTCTAATAATCTAAAATATGAATCGGTATAAAAAAACCGCATCAAAATCTGTTGCGTATTTTTAATGATCTAAGCATACATAGGGCCAGACAGCGGGAAGCGACTTTGTTTTATACTATGTAGTGATAGTGTATGTACATTTGTATGCTATTTTAGTACAACAACAGCTTAAATTGTCTTTCCATTTCTTCAACTCGTGCAAAGGTTGTCTGGAAGATCGCCTTGCGCGATAAGACCGTCGTCGGACAGGATCGTCAAATATTTAAAACTAGTGTAATACTTCTTCACACATCATCACAAAAACATCAAGTAGGTAAATCTACTTGATGTTTTTATGGGCATAATAAATTTATACTATTAGTGCTACTCAAATCACTCATAACATAATTATAATATGTATCTACACCGGCATATGTATAACGGACGAATTTTAGCAGCGAATAAGTGTCCACAGGTACTTATTTAATCTTTATTTCAGTCCTCGACCAGTCAAACCGTCCGATAAATTCGTCAATTCCTCCCCTTCGACTTTTTAACAAGACTTGATAAAATCTTCTCTCCATCAATGTTGAAAGAAACTTGAACGTAATAAATCCATCACTCCGGTATCGGGTGTTCTATCGGGTCCCGAGACAGCGCGTGCCGAGTGCCGACGCGACGCGACGCCCGTGCGGTGACGGACGGACAAATGAGACCGCATTTTTTTATGTACATTTGTTAGGCTTTGTGTGATGTGCGACAAATGTCTCGTGGGGTATGACATGTACTTAAGTGGGTACGAATTTTCGTCACTACAATAATCTTAGGGTTTGTTACATGTGGCTTAAATAACTGGCGAAAGGTGGGTGTCTTTAATAGCACCTCTGCCATAGCCTTTGGGGATTACAGGTGTCATATTATGTTAATAGTCTGAGGGACGAACCTCGGAATTATGAGGATTTATTGCAATCTAATCTCAACGTTAATCACTCAAAAATTTTGTTCCACCTAGCGTGTACCTAGATTTTTGGTGTTTTCGGATTGTGACTAGATTTTGAACGGTTTTACAGGAATTGTTGTTCAGTTTCAGTCACTTTATGTATGTTTTTCGCGTTGTTCTAGGTCTGGGTCTTACAAAATTCGTAAAAGATCGACTGTTCAAAAGTGCAGCTATTAAGAACCATTTGATGCTCAAGTACCAATCGTATCAAGAGTCCATCACTGACTGAGATGACACTTCATTAAAGTAGCTTGTTAGCCTTCTTTGAGCGACACCCTACACTGACCCCTCAGTTTTCTAAAAGCTTTTTATTCTTCTAATCATTGTGTGAGTGATTAGTAGTTATTTTGGTCTTGCAATCATAACGGTTGATACGATTTGTTGGATTAGCCTTCTCAAGAAATCTTTTAAATACGACCTCTTAGGCGCGGTCTATAAAGAAGAGACGTGGCGGTGGCGGAAAATCAAAGAAACCTAAAATAAACCTAATAGTTATGTGGCATAGCATTGTTTTTGTCGGAAAGACCATTGCGTCCGCGCTTCCAGATGACGTCACCGCCGAATTCATGCTAAATTTAGAACCTTTTCATTAGGCTGTTAATTCCTCACCATTCATTTTATGAATGCTTCTAAAAATATTTGCTTTGTAACATTATTTGATGTTTTATGCCGCAAAACTGTTTTTTCCGCATACATATTAACTTCTATTATATTACTTTAACTTTATTAACTTCAAATAAAAACGTAGGTTTTGAGGCCATTCTATACCAAATGAACAAATAAACAGCAAAAAGAGTAAACATTATACAGTTCAGCATGGTTTTCTCGATTTTCTTGATATCTTAGTATGGATAGCGATAAACCAATTAAAAAAAATATGCTCTTTCCCAGTTAATTGGGGATCGAATGTGCATTCCCTATTTTGGTCTACACAAAACAAGGAGAGAGTGGCGGCCCGACTTACGAGCAGTAAGTCGTGTGTTCGAACCCAGGCAGGCGCATTACTTTGTGTAATTTATTTCATCACCACTGCTCTCAAAACGGTGAAGGAAAACATCGTGAGGAAACCGGCGTGTCCATACCAACCCGCACTGGGCCCGGGTGGTGGATTATAGCCAATGGGCTATAATCCACCACCCGGGCCCAGTGCGAGGGAATGCCCTCGCATAAAGAGGCGGCCGTGTGTCCCAGTAGTGGGAAAATTATAGGCTGATTATGCTTATGCTAAACCAAGGATATATACTAAACATGCCATGCACATTCTATCCTAGACATAAACAAATGAAGCATAAAATAGTCGATCAGCATGGATGCCTAGTCGCACATCGGAACTGCCCTAATGGTGTGAAGCGATTTGTCACCTACTTACTATACATAGCTACATAACTGAAGTACTGAAACGTTTCATAGATAAAGAATAATGCGACGTCGCTTCGACGTGAACATCAAAAAGCGATTTACGACGATACGGCGTGTATCTAGACTAGGCGATGTATAATTCAGCTGCTAGAATTGAGGAGATTGTGTTCTGAATACTACTGGGTTTTGATGATAGCTTGCTTTTGACGTCTGAAGTTATCTTTTTGGGGAGCGCATTAGTGCTGTGTAAGGCATATTAACCGTACAGCCGATGATGGGTGGAGCTCAAGAACACATCTACTCCAATGGTCGCCGCGAATCGGTAAAGGTAAGGTTCCCATCATCAGGCTATGGGGCGACGATCTTCACAATGTGGCTGGTAGTTGGATGAGAGATGCCGAGAATCGAGTTGAATGTGGGCTATCGCATATGAATTTGCGGCTAGAGGCGCTAGTGTAGCGCGAGGTGACTGAAATGTCAGATGTGATAGAGTGTTCGCGCGTTGCGTGCTTTTTTATCACGAATTTTTACAAATATTCACGATTGTGGTCTAGATTGAGCCTTTCCTGATTAGTTATGACTTGAAGAATTTAAGTTGCACCTTAGGATCTTATTTGTTAGTACTTGAAGGTAAAATTATTTTTAATTGTTCATGCTTGATAATTTTAAGGGAAAATATTGTAAATAAAGCTCACACTTTGTTGTTATACGTAATAAAATTAACTTTTTATGAAATTATTGGTAAAGTCATCATCTGCATGGCCTTTTCCCAACTATGTTGTGGTCGGCTTCCAGTCTAACAGGATGCAGCTGAATACCAGTATTTTACATGGAGCGACTGCCTATCTGACCTCCACAACCCAGTTAGTACTGGGTAATACGATAGGTACCCCTTGGTAAGACTGGTTGTAAGACTTTTTGGCTAACTGACTACATGTAACAACTGTCAAAGATCTACAGATGACAGCCGGGATCAACGGCTTAACGTGCTTTCTGAGGCACGGTGGAAAATCTTTATGTAATGGGCGGTCACCCATCCACAGACCCACCCAGGCAAGCACGGCTTAACCTAAAGATCGACCCTAGCGGCTGTTATTATTTTGCCATGAACTGAAATAGAAATATTGAATCATGTCAATATTATATTAAGGTCATCCTTACTCGACAGTGGCGCCATCTGGTGAGCTCAAAAACGATAGTCCTCATTGTGTGCCTTCCTCCAGGCGTATGTCAAGCTGTGAACGGCTATAGGCTGATGATGATTAGTTGGAACTGCCTCCATGAGCGGTGATATCGAAAGATATGACAGTCAACCCCACCTGCTGATTACCTCGTTAGTCTAGTGGTCGCTAAGTCGACTGCTAAGCATGAGGTCCTTGGTTCGATTCCCAGGTCGGGCGGTGTTATTGAATTTTTCCAACAGGAATTTCTCTGTAGCAGCCACGGATTCTGGACTCGTGTCCGGTCGAAGGCAATAGGCTCGCCACCTATTACATAGCATATAAACATAACTGGCAAAACACATGACATTAGTACTGGAGTACCCATTAGGGCACTCCTCAGCCTACCCCTTCGGGGATTACAGGCATGATGTTAAGCTATGGATGACAGTCAACCCTATTTTGCTGAATAGCTTATATTACACAACGGCACGAGTAGAAATGGGAAGAAAAAACGGAAAAAAGATACATGCCTCTCTTGAATTTACGATAAAAATCAAACAGGAGAGTTCTTAAAATGAGCGGTTACAATCTGTTAAAATTATAAATGCGCATTACGCCTAAATTCCTGGTAATTATTTACCTTCACTACTTTAATTACTGCCTGTATATCAATTTATACATCCTACACCTACCTTCTTGTTTAATTACAAACGCCCTTCCGCGAATCAATTAGGTAAGCGCCTAATAACTCGAAACGTAATCAATATTGAGACCGCACGCAATTCAAACTCCCTTCCATTTACCTAATAGCACTCTCATGTACGCATTACAAGTTTAAGTTAAATAAGTTAATGTATGTAAGCATATTAGTCAAGTCCTTATCGCCGCGTCCATGTCCTCGGGAGATGAGACTTGCGTGAAGCGACACGCGCGTGCTTCATTTGTTTTCTTCGCGTCACAAGTCACGTGAGTAGCATCACAGTGACTGAAGAACGCAAATCTATATTGAAAAGAATTGGCTAGAAACTAACCATGGACACTCTTTTAAAACATCATTAGTAATACAAAATCTTGGCTACATTATCCTTGTTGTGCGTGAGAAAGCCAGTCCTATGTGTGAATAATCAATATAAAATAATACAGAATATAAAGATTACAGATATCCTAAAAGATAAAATAAGCCTTGCCTTGTGGCATACTCTGAAGAATTTCTTTTATATTCTCGCTGTCGCTATACGCTCAAGCCCCCCGCTTGAGCGAGTAGTTTGCGGCTAAGCCGTGACGTATAATATACATGATGTCGTTTGGTGGATGTGTGAAGTGCTGAAAGAGCGCTTAACTTTAAAAGTAAGCGCAAAGTTGAGCGCCGCAATAATTACTGACTTGCTTTATCTGGTGAGCGTTTGATTTGTGTGAATTAAAAGCTGAGGTGACGGCGGTATACTGTGGCTATTTGCTTCAATTCATTCACTGCCAGAGAACGCACAGCATAAATCACTAGTTCTAGAAACATTCTTTATTTCTAATGCAACAAAGGTTACATCCAAGGGGTTATAAAAAGGGAATAAACGTTTATATGGCACATCGTCACATTTTCCGACGGAAAAAAAAAGATTGAAAGAGCAAATAACCGCTAAATTCTTATGAGAATTTATCACACTGTCTTCAAATGCTTGCTTGTACATAAATGGAAGAGTTGCTACGAGAACATAATTGGCACCTCGGATCAGATAATTTACTACGACTCCGTAGCAGCAGCGCGTACCTAACGAGTTGCTACGAATGCATTGCGCCAGCGCAGATTAACTGATGAATTTGCTACATAAGCGTAGTCGTGTCGTAGCTGCAATCCTACTTCCTATTTATATTATAAATGCGAAAATTTGTGTGGATGTTTGTTACTCTTTAACGCAAAAACTACTGAACAGTTTTTCATGAAATTTGGCACACATATAGTTTATAACTTGATTAATTCTTAATAAATATAAATAATAATTTTTATCCCGAACTCCACACGGGTGAAGCCGCGAGCTTAAGGTAGTAGTCTAAATAAACTATAATTCCAGTAACTTTCTGTTAACAATAATAATGTGTAATCGCTTATTCCTAACAACTAACACCAAACCCCAAACCCGATGAATATGTATCACATATTGCATGAGCAACTTTGTTAACTCGACGATTCAAGCAAAATAGGCCTTTATATCTACGTTCATAAGGTTTACATCAACACCCCCTGACTCAGCGGCCTGATTCTTGGCTAATACACTAAATCCAGATTATATAAAGTTTGGCTAAATTCGTCGCTTCGTGTTCGGCTTCCTAATTTAGAAGCACCTTTGCCTGTCTATTTTGGATGTATGTTCTCCAGGTAGACGTATTGATTCGTCTTCTCATCGAACTATGAGAGAGATTATTTAATTGTTCGCATGGAACTGACTAGTTAGTGGTTATTCAGTAAGTTTCCTCTGTGACATTCTATATCTAGATTCTTCTGAATAAAAACCCTAGTGCTCTAGTGAGGTGTAGAAATGGGTACGAGATTTTTTTCTCTCAGTAAATCATAACCTAATTATGGTCTTTGAAAGGTTAATTATTCAACACAAAAATCAGTGAGGGCCCGGTGACTGACATGTCAAAGTAATTAGACGATTAGACGGGCTGTTCAGTCAACTACACCAGATCATATCATTCAGACTGACATCATCAGATCACAGACGTCTATTCTCCAACCGCTCGTTCATTGAACTCGATTATTGACTTTGGATCTCACCCAGCTACACTACCAAGCCAAGCCAAGCCACCCTGCGAAGATCATCGCTCTATCTATATATATATTATTTATGAATATAAACATCCTATCTGTATTCAAAAAATACTTATTGTGCAATAAATATATACATACTTATTTACACACACACACGTATACAAACCGTCACCAATTTCGCTCAAGTTCCACTTTGACAATAACTATTTGTGATGCAATGGGGGCCTGGAGTTCTAAAATACAGGCCTAGGCTTAGTTTAGACTCCAGATCTCCCACAAATTAGAACTTTCTGCATAACTACCTGTCAACCTATATATCTAACATAACAATGTTTGTGGATATGAATAAACGTTTTGTTTTATTATATTTATTATTTGCTCTGGGGGCGTCCTACCTTTGCTGACTCGCGGTTTAGTCCAGGTAGTCAACAACCTAGCCTATTACCAGCAATGCTGGGGTCGGTTTTCAGTCCAATCGAATGCAGCTGAATACCAGTATATTACATGGACTAACTGCCTATCTGACCTCCACAACACAGTACTGGGTAATAAGACAGTCCAGTTGTAGACCATGCGTTTGATTAGCATTGCAGAAACCTATTGTGGCTATCACACACAAGTGAAGCTGCAATCTATTTGCTAGCTAGTAATTACTTAGGTAATCATCATTATCATGGAGCATGTAATTGACAATTCCAGGTATCAATCTTGTTGGTCTTACATTAATTTCTAGTTTAAATTAATGTTGTCTTCCTGACATCAACATACATCAATTTCCATTTAGAGTTATTAATGTGTTATACGCCTGCTGTGAATTTCTGTGACATATCGCTTAGATATATACAGTCAAAGAAACTAATAAATTGTTACTCATTGAAATATAAGGTGCAAACAGACTTTCACAAAGCCGTCAACCAAGCATTATGTACATCAAATTAAGTAACTGTACGCAAAAATTATTGCTGCGAAACGACCGTTTTTTTGGGGAGAAAAATCACCCACGGTACCCGGTAATCACGTAATCACCTACCGTGGGACTCAATGCTGATGGATGTATTAAATAGTACAGGGGTTGTAGAGGTGTTTAAAAAAAAAGTAAAAATCTGACACCAAAAACATGTATTTAAAAAAAAACTTGTATTGGGAAAAAGTTGAAACTTTGACCCCCAATATCTGTAACTAGAAGGTTCCTAGGTATGGTCTAGAACAAAACAATGATCGCAACGACGAGGAGAACAGCATTTCGGCTTCGTTAAGGGTCTTGTTACACCCTTTATACAGTCAAAGAAACTAATAAATTGTTACTAATTGAACTACAAGGTGTAAACGTACCTTTTACGAAGCCAAGCATTCTGAACATTAAACTAAGTAAAAACTTCAAGTTTTGGTCTTTAAAATCAGTACATTTTTATCGTAATTTGATAGTTTTTATAAAATGAATTTCAAACATAAAGAATCAACTAGACAAAAGCTAAATTTTCCGCCAAACCTGCCAACCCTGATGTCAAGGCAAGCTAAATTTCACAAGCAATACCCTATCTTTGTTCAAAGTTATAATATTTAGGTCGCTGGAACGTCGCGCCATAGATTATCATAATTTAATACAATATTCCGTGTCACAGCGGCATTTATTAGACTGTACAGAAACATACTGTGGACACAATCATTTTGCTTCGTGGAAAATAATTTGTCAGGTTAATGTAAGTCGAAGGGTTCTGTATCCGGCAGTAAATTGCTTCAATGTATCTACACAAATCTGTACATCTATACATACAAATAAATAAAAATTGAAGTCTCTGTTTTTAATATCAAAATAACAGCTTTTTACTGAATGTATATGAAAGTATATACGGTACTTATAACAAAAACACATTTTTTTAATGTTTTGTCTTTCTCTCTGTTTGTTCTGGCTAATCTCCGAAACGGCTAGACCGATTTTCACGAGACTTTTACTGGCAGATAGCTGATGTCATAAGGAGTAACTACGGCTACGGTACTACTTTTATTTTAGGTTAAGAATTAGGGTTAAAAAAATGAAACCCTTGAAATTGGTAACAAAATTTGATTCAAAAAGGGAAGTATAATTTCACGTGATTGAAGGTCGCGGGCAATAGCTACTTAGAAATAAAAGCAGTGACTTGCTCGTATTTGTTTCTTTTACGTGATTATGTCTTTACTTCATGTATTGTAATCTTTCAGCTGCTTTTCCCAACTTTTTGGGGTCGGTTTCTAGTTTGTGTTTTTATTATTTTTATGAAACTGTTTTAAAGATTGTATAAACGCACATGCACGTTTGAGACAGGTGATATTGGCCACATATATCAGTATCACACTATGCGAAATCTTCATGACAAAAAAATACCTACACACATATTTCGCAAGTTATGTTTAAGTCCCATGTTATAGGGCGCGAGCCTATTTCCATCAACCGGATATAAATCCAGACTCTGTGACTGCTACTGAGAAATTCCTGGAAAACCCCCAATAAGAAAAAAGAAAGAAAAGAAAGAATAAAGTTTATTTGACGACAGTTCCATAAGCACACATAATACAAAAAAGATACAAAATAAAAAAAATAAAACAAATTAAAAACTAAGAAAAAAACAAAGCAAAGTGAAAATAGATTGTACTTATGTGCTGTGTGCCACACGTCAATAACGCCAATAACGTTTTGCCCGACCCGGAAATCGAACCCAGTATCTCGTGCTCAGCAGTTGGGCTTGCGACCACTCAACCCAAAAGGCATAAAAAAGCATTATTGTGTTCGCGGTTTGACATAAGTCAATAAGAAACCGCGTTGACGGTTTTACAAGTGCCTATGTTTGAGTAAAGATAAGGCTAAGTCTAAAGATTTTATCGCTACGGAACCCAAAAAGCATCAAATGTACGTATTATATGTACGTGCCTGTGCCACTCAATATTTTAATGAACGTGTATTTTATTGCATCGGCACACTACACGAGTTTGTTTTGTGGAGCCCGTGGAAACAAATATGTATCGTACAGTGCCGATATTGGATACTGAACTCAATATCCTGTTATTGAGTTCACTTGTGAAATTGATCAAAAGAATATTTTAAAAAGTTTTCAGTAAATTGTTTTGTTGTTTGTAATTGTCAACTAAGCGTTTCGAAATTTTCTTAAGCAGGTTATGAGCACTCGGACCCCACGGCCCCAGATTTTCAACCCAAAACGGCTCAAAAATACAGTTTCCACAAAGGTCTTTGTATTTACGCCGCTTGAGGTTCTCTGCAGCCGCAGCGGCAGCCCCAGCACAGCACGAGGAGCTTGGAAGATGGAATGGTGCAAGAGTATCGACGCAAGTTGCATCCCACACTAAAGGCCTACCCATCTTCAAACGAAACAAAGACATCCCGTCCGGTCTCTTGCCATCGTCGCGTGCCAAGCCATTGGGTTCTAAAACAGCTGGAAAAATACCTCCATGACCACTGTACTATCAATGCGTCCATTATCATGTTTTAAGTAAATGAGCAATGCCGTCAAAATAAATCATTTTTCAACAATCATTTTTGCGTTACTTAGGTTGATGTACAGAATTCTTGGTTGACGGCTTCGTGGAGGGTCCGTTTCCCCCCTGTATTTGTAAGGGTGGTTTTGATAGTTTCAGTGTTGCCTCTAACGTGGTGAAAACTAAACATGTAACTCAAAACATCCCGAAATCAAATTAACCACAGTATCCCCAAACACCGTACCAAATGTTGATGTAATTTATTAAGTTAAATGCCAAAGCGACATTCAACTAATTGGACATAAGTTAGTAAACAGACAGCAATATAAAGTAGTTAGTGCGCGACAACCACGGAGTAAAGGTCAGCGCTCAGTTCGAGAAACGAGAAAACGAGAAAATCGATAATGCAAAGCCCGTAAACTAAGTCCGATGGTGGTACTCAGAAGCAGTAAACTATGACTGTGGAGCCTCACAAACGATGCCTAACCTACTGTCCAACTCCATCTGCACCTTGAGCGAACTGCCTGAAGCCACTGATAATGCTGTTGATGTGGCACAGTTGTGGTGGAAGGCCATCTAACACAAATAAAGGAGTCGTCAACACGTCGAAGAAGAAGAACGTAGTGCTATAGCATCGTCAGTAATCAGTAGACACTGAGCGTCGCCCCACTTCCACCACCTGATTGCGGCGGTCAGGTCGCCGTAAGAAATGCGATTGCTCGCCACAATCGGAGCGATGCTGAAAGAATCCGGTCACTTGCTTAAATTGGGTGGACGCCTGGTTGACGACAGTCGATGTGCCGTGGCAATGCCGATCCCGTGCAGTGCTTACTAGTGTGCGTCGACCTCTATGTTCTGCCGTCGGAATAATAACCACTAAGAACTTTTATGTCGTTTTTTATTTTAATTTCATAGCCTTCTGTTTTGCGATTAAAAAGATAAAAGTTTAATAATAATTAACGTTGGGTAAATTGCTTGAATGAAAAATTTACTGTTTGAGGTTTTTTAAAGGTCATTGAAAATTTATTATTGTTTTAATATAGCTAAAGTGCTGATAAATACTCAAGTTTATTTCAGTACGCTCCCAGAGTTATTAGATTTTGTTGAATATTCTAGAAGTTCTCAATATGGCTTCCTTTTGACTTTGAACCACTTAGAAATAATATCGTTTACAAAGTTACAAATAAAAAAAGGCTATAGAAAGTGGCAGTACGTAAAGATAGTGTCGGGTTACTACGCGGTGTCTACGGCGCACATACGGGTATTTGACACAAAAAAATGGTCAATAATCAGTTTTTTGAAGTTTGCTATTATAACAATATAATTATTTCGTAGAATAGTATAATACATCGCGCACGTTATGGCGGCCATCTTAATGCGCCAGAGATAGCAATTGACCATTAGCTTCAGTCGGAACATAGCTATTGTCTTGAGTGCACGTTTTGTTCTCGGCGCCTTAAAAAAATTAGGCTTTACGCGGTGATATAAAAATAAAAATAAGTGTTATTGACAAGTGTTGATGATGGATTCTGGTGATGGAGGTATGTAGCTTATTTTATACGTTGTTTTACTGAAGTTTATATCTTTTGAATCTTTTTTGTGGCTTAAATTAGAAACAGTAAAAATTATGAAAAAAATATCGAACTAGCTTAATAAATGAGTAACTTTCTTTTATTTCCGGAGAAGTCCGACTGAAAAAAGTAACAGAATCGTAATCAGGGACAATCTGGAAAGTTAATAATGAACAAATATGTTGCGGAAACAGAGCGTTTTTTTTAAATGATTTTTTTCGTAAACTATACCCACAGTTTTAAAAACTAACCAATTAATTATTATATTATTATTATATTTTGTAGGGAAACGATTGAACTGCTACGCCCTGTGGAATTTGGTGTAACTGGAGATGAAAGCGGAAATATTCTGGACGAGGAAAATTCAGAAAATGATGAATATAGTGATAGTGACTAACGAAGATTTTGTATTAAGTGTTCTTTTATTAAAATGTATATCTGTATCTATTATTTTGTGTTTTATTTAATGCCAAACGATTTTGGTAACAATTTTGCTGAGAAAAAAATCTTAAAATATTTTTGGCCATATTTTAGTATCAAATACCCCTTTGTGCGGCGTAGCAAATAGTTACAGCGTAGCTCTTGATCGATCTTCTACGGATAGTTTATTTGCCAATCGTAATGAGATGACTAATTGATTTAAAATTCATTTTAATGAAAATGGGCAGTCGAGGCCCAGTGGCAACGTCCCCCACTAATGGGTTGCTTCAAACCTAAGAAGGCACTCTAATTTGTGAAATGTCAGCACCATTGCTCTCGAAACGGTGAACAAAGGAAAGCTTCGGTAGGAAACCGAAACTGGAAATGATCAAGAACTAACATTTTAAAAACGTGTGACGTTCATCAACCCGCACTAGGTTTCGTGGGGGATTACACCTCGCTCCCACAGAGAGAAGCCCTTAGCCCCAGCAATGGTTTGATATGTTTCCACAACAATGCAGAATTATTCATGACGTATTCTCTAGAAAAATGTTGATAAATGTGGGTAGTGTGACATGATAAACGCTCGAAATACATAAAAAACAACAAATAATACAATTCAGCACTATTCGTTATCGCCGAGCATGACAGCGGCGCGACCCAACTATCTATCATACCAACATTTACCTAAACTAATATTTCATTTTCAGGACCCACTATCTTTTTGTCCGTTTCTTTAAGAATTTTTATTTTTACGTAAGAAATTGTATCCGTTTTTGTATACCTTATCTGTCATTTTATTTAAAAAAAAATTAAAAAAAAAAAACAAATTAATTATTAATTATAATTTTTTTCCGTTTTTATAATTTAGTATAGTTATTTTTATTATAGTAGTAATTTCACTGTCACTTACTGAACAGCAGAAGTCCAAACTCAAGATTTGCCAGCGGGCAATGCGCAGCATAATAGGTGTTAAGCGGACAGATCGCTTAACACTACCCTGCGCTCCATTACTCAAATTGCAGATATTGGAGAAAAAACAGCCAAGCTGAAGTGGGAATGGGCTGGCCATGTAGCACGAATGCGCCCGGAGACATCTCTCCCATCCCATCTCTCCCATCTCTCGGATCTTTGCCCATCGGCAAAGATCGTCACTCACGGGATGCCTGTCGGAGGAAATCGCCGTCGAGGTAGACCGCGGCGAAGGTGGTGTGACGATCTGATCTCGTTTGCGGGGCGAACATGGCCAGATATTGCACAGAACAGAGAGGTTTGCAAGGAGAAAGGGGAGGCCTCTGCCCAGCAGTGGGACACAAAAATAGGCTAAAAAAAAAAGTAGTAATTTGTAACTATTTTTATAACACAAATTCATCATCATCATCATCTGCCTAGCCTATTCCCAACTATGTTGGGGTCGGCTTTCAGTCTAACCGGATGCAGGTGAATTCCAGTATTTTACATGGAGCATCAGCCCATCTGACTTCCACAACCCAGTTAGAATTCGATTCCCCTTGGAAAGACTGGTTGCCAGACTTTCGGGTCACTGACTACCTGCAACGACTATCAAAGATCTACAAATGACAGCTGGGACCAACGCCTTGAAGACTATCCACAGATATCAGCACCGTGCGTGCCCTGGACGCGACAGGGCCGTGGCCGAATGCATGTAGGCACTGAAGCTTCGTCGCCGGCCCGGGCACGGACATGTGTGAACGAGTTCATATAAAATGTAAACACCGATTTTTTTTTGAGGGCACGGTCCGTCGGCGTCCCGGGCACGGCCCACTATCATCGATGTTATGGCCACCCATCCACATACCGAACTAGGCAAGCGCGGCTTACCGCTTGCGGCTGTTATTATTTCTCGAGATTTATACCAAAAAAAATAAAACACATTGTATTCTCCAAAGACGCTGTCAGAGAAATATGGACTACCTAGGTTTTACCAGGCAAGTTATAAATCTCATGTAACCGAGGTCTGCCAGTGGTGATTACCATTAACCGATCACAACTCCCGTCTCAAGAGTAACATAGACCAAACTAAAATATTTTCCCAAAAATCCTTACTTACATTCTATTTGTCTAAAAGGTAGGGATGTAAGTCTTTCAGTAATAACAGTAAATAAAACGAGAAAGGTCGATGATATGTGAGTGCAGTATTTTGCGGAATGTGCCCCACAAATATATTGAATACTTGGCCTAGAAATATTTTACAAGAAATGCGAGGCAACTGGCGTCTCATTTGATGAGTTGGATGATGTTAGCGAGGCTTGTGTTCCGTCTGTGAAGGTTTATAGACTGGTGTTATGATGGTAATGATGATGAGCATTCGACGTGAATGATAAATGAACACTAAACACGAGTTAGTTACCATGTTTACTGTTAGTGACTGTGTCAGTTTAAAAACTTATATGATACATTAGCTGTTGCCCGCCGCTTCGCTCGCGTTATGGTCGGAAATTATCCCAATTATTATAATAATTATTCACGGGCACGTTGTAAATATAAGGTCCCATTAAAATAGATGGACAAATTTTAAAACAGCATTCAGTACGTCTAACCAATGATATCCAAGCAAAAAAAAACACTGATTAAAGTGATTTTATTTTGACCTAAAATAATAAATTGCCGGCGCCACTCGATAAACACATCCATTAGGTCAAATTAAAATCACTATAGTCATTGTTTTTTTTTGCTTGGATATGTTTGGATAAACGTACTGAAAGCTGTGTTAAAATTTGTCCATCTATTTTAATGGGACCTTATATAGCCTATGGCACCCATTAGTGAAAGAATTTTCAAAATCAGTTCAGTAGATTCGGAGATTAACTTCACAAACTTTACCTCTTTATAATATTAGTATAGAACAAGTTTATACTACAAATAGTTTTTACAAACACTTTTACCCGTAATTTTTTTTAAACTGATGATGGGTTCGGTTTTCCGTACCTGACTACTCTGAGAAGAATCAACCGAAACCAACTCTCATGTCATAGTCTATTTTAACGTTCAGACATAATCTTGGTTAACTCACTTGAAGACTATGCAGATTAGTGTCTGAGATGGTCGTTTGAAGAAAGAACCACACAGATTTCAGTGGACATGTCCAGTCAGTACAAGCCTTTGTCAGGTATCGTGTAGCTTGACTTACGACTCAAGAAAACTCAATTATGTCTTCGGGTCTACACTCTCGCCCTCTCTTTTTATTATCCGTAGTATAAGATGATACTTTTCAGAAAAAGTAAGGTCATCATTCTCCTGCCCTTATCCCAACTTACTTGGGGTCGGCGCAGCATGTCTTCTTCTTCCATACTTCTCTATTACTCGTCATCTCAGCAGTCACTTCCTTTCTAGCCATATCATCCTTCACACAGTCCATCCATCGTTTCTTTGTCGTCTTCCTCTACTCTTATAGCCATCTACATTCATACTCAACATTTTCCTCAGTACATTCTCCTCATTCCTCCGCATCACAATATGTCCATACCACGATAACCGATTACCACACAATTTTTCAGTCACTGGCGCCACTTTCAGACTTCCTCTAGAAAAAGTAAGGTATAAAGTACTTTAAGTGTTAATCTAGAACATAGTCTATCCGTGCTGCAAATCCTATAACCCATGACTGCATAACAAACATCTTTCACTTCTATAATGTTAGATAGAAAATAACGAAAAAAAAAAGTCTGATCTTATTGGTACCTTCATTACAGGTGCCAGCTGTGGGCTCAAAGGGCTGTCCACCTCGTTTGAGTATTACGTCTGTGTAGATCAGGCTTTATTATCTAGACTAGACAGTAGTTGGACACTAAGCTTTATGAATAGGTAATGTATTCTCTTTCGTGTAGCACGTGCAATGTGCTTCTTGGTATTATTATGTTAAGAAATCAGTTAGTACCCTAAGCCAGATGTTAGAGTAGGATTACATTTTTTGTTTTGTTTCGAAATTTGTTCATCTTTGCTGTTCCATTTGTAGTTCAGAACAGATTTATGTCGCAAATTATAACAAACGTCTGTGTGTCCCACTCACATCATAATAGTTTCACTACTTATAAACAAATAGAATCGTTCCTCTTCAAGATATCAACGATGACGAATATCTCCTGGCGGAAAATATTTGAAAATTTACACCAACTTAAAACTTAAAAATCTAAAGTGCGTACACTTGCGTTTTCTAGGTCTGTCTAAGAGATGACGCCTCTCTTCAGGCACCCGCTGTGTGAAGAATCAGCCCTAAGAATTATTAATATCCACTTACTGTGGCTCATGCTCAGTGAGCAATTCTTCAAAGTGCAGTCGCAGTGTGTGCGCAGGCGGTGCTCGTATCTCGCTCACACACTCGACATCGTCCGGATACGGCCGAGGGAAGCCGGGACTCGACACGATCGCGTGCGGGTGCGAGTGAGACAGCACAATCGTCTCGTTGCACAGGATCTTTGAGGCTTCGTAGGGGTCTGGAACAAGATAGAAAGGATTATAAGTTTAATTGATTTGGCAAGTAACAATGTGACTTTTCAATTCAGGAAAGATTATTAAGTTTAATTGATCTGTGTGCGTTCAAATACGGGCAAGTAACAATGTGTCTTTTCATTTCTTATGTACTTAATAAGTTTATTTTGGTCATCAATAACATTGGTCAAGAAAACAATCGTGATGAATGAAACAATGAAACTGGACTTATCATTATTATAAGTCTGGAATCGCCAATCCCCCTTGAGCAAGTGCTCATGCCATCTATTTATGGAGCAGAAGCTGGCATAAATTATCGATTTCGGTTATTTTTACGTGCTTCGGGAAGCACTTAGCCTAAGGTCCGAACTCGCAGATCTTTGACAGCTGTTACGGTTACAGTTCCGAAAGTCTGACAACAGACAGCCATTCCTTAGGTATCCCGTTAGCTAGTGACTGGATTGTGGAGATCAGCTAAGATATAAAATAGTTGGTAATAATATATGTTAGTTCTCGGCTTACTTTATTCATACTAACATAACACAACTGGCGAAATGTGTACTATTAGGTACACCTCTGCCTTACCCTTCGGGGATTACAGGCATGATTATATACGTATTGTGTTGTTATGTTTTTTAATAATACACAAACGCTTTCTTACCTATCGAAACTATTCAAACTTGTAACAAAACAAAGGTTTTCAGAGCTGACATCAAAATAAAACAACAGAATTCAATTCGAAGAACCAGATCAAATGTAGAAACATTTTATCCATTATGAAAATAACTTTAAAATTATTCCGAACAGAATGAAATATCTATGTACAGTATTCTATAAAGTATACAGCGAGTAACAGAAAGGTTATAATCTTAAGGAATACTGTGGTACGGACCATCAAACTGAACAACTTTCTCTATGGGACCACCATCGAAATCGTAAAAAAATAATCAGCTGTCCCATACATTTGGGTCGAGTAGGTATTGAAATTTTGTATAGGACAGCTGATTATTTTTTTACGATTTCAATGGTGGTCCCATAGAGAAAGTTGTTCAGTTTGATGGTCCGTACCACCGTATTCCATATGATTATACCCTTTCTGTTACACGTTGTATATGTGTTGCATATCATAGGACTGCAGAAAACTTGTGTACAGTTTACGGATACCGATACCGATGTTCGTGGCGGTATCAAGTTGAGAACTCCACTTTGTCTACACGAAGTTCAGAATACATGTTTTAAGATGTATGATTGTATTTGCTTGCACAGTGAGGTGGATTTGAAATGTTTGGTTGTTATTGTTTCTTTATGCTACGTTAGCTTTTTTATAGTACAGAAGATGAGAATCTAGTTTTGTCCGGAGCGGATTTCTCTGTATAAGGTAGTTTGACGGCTAAAATAGTGGATGGGAATATTATTAGAATTTCCACAACTCTAAGTATTATGCTGCGTTTCATAAACATAAAATCTTCGAAAATATACATTGAACAATACATAAATAATACATAAATGTACAAACAAAGATCGAGTACGTTAATGACTAAATACCGACTCCCTCCATGGTTGTAGGTAACTCCTAAGAGATAAATAGAAGCAATTAAAATAAGGCTTTGACAAAGCTTAGTACATTGTAAATTAAAGGATTGATTGTACACACCGCTGCCTACTCTAAGTGTTCGCAATGTGACATTGACAACGTTTTCCCGATAATTGTGTTCTGAAGCCTACCAAAGAACACGTTAAGTAGCAGTAAGCAGGACTACAATAAACATTAACATCGACGGAGCCGAAATAAATCAAACTGGAACCGTTTACGAGCGCCACAGTAATTATTATCTTAAGTACCTCTAACAGATGGTGATTTATAGCGACCTACTGGAATTGTTATTGTTATTTATTCGTGAACCTCTTATATAACATTCTCTGTAGTAAAAACTTCTTTAAAGAATAAGCATTGATCATCTCGTTCACCACATCTACTGCTGGACGTAGATCTAGCTCAAGCGTCGCCTTATTGACCGAGTCTTCACCAGATCAGTCAGTGGTTTACTTTGTGAGAGGCTTTCCAGCACTGCGCCTTCAGGGATAGATCACCGATGAGGCCGAGAGGTTCAGGAGTGGTGCTCCTAAAACTTTGGCCTCATCAGCCATCCATTCTGCAGGGTGCTCGAATATTTAAACTCAACTGACCGAGGACCCACGTTTAACAGTCTCTCAGGCACTGAAAACAGTACGCGTCGCTTATTGCCTTGATTGTAGGAGACCCACTCAAATTACGAATATAAATGTGATTACAAATCCCTTTCCATTCCGAAATGCTGTATAACGCCGAAATTAACCGGTTCACTGTTGCCTTTCAATTCGGGTGAATCAAACAAATTGAATCGTGTTAACATAAAAGTGAATCATTCCATGTAGGCAGTAGATATCCTATTTCTGTGACCTTTAATCAAGTAGGTTGAACCTTGCATAATCAGCCTACAAAATAAACGTTCCCACTGTTAGTATAAAGGTCATCTACATAGGGAGATTTAGTGGAATACGGTCCACTCCCTCTAATGGGCCCACGTGGGCCCGGTGTGGGTTGGTTGGTGTCACACACATTTCTCTGATTTATTCGTTCTAAGACATGCCAGTTTCTGTTATTTATTTCTGTAAACCTGGTCTCAAAACGAAGAAGGAAAACATCGTGAGGAAGCTGGCTAGAAGCGAATGTTGGAAGACATGTGACATCTACCAGCCAGTGCTGGGCCAGCGTGCTGAATGTCTGTGGCCTGTATCCCAGCATGCCATGTTTATGCTTGCCAGTTTCTTCACGATGTCGTCCTTCACCGTTTTGAGAGCAATGGTGATGATATAAATCGCACAAAGCCCGTCTGGGTTTAACCAAATTCGTAGCTACAATTCCTAAATCACACCTTTGGTTGAACTTTGCATTAACGATTACTCTCTCTTTACAAAAGAGGTTTTAATCCTAGCATTAAAAACTTTGCTAGACTGGCGAAAAATTCTTAATTCAAATCCTTCTTTTTCTTTCAGTCTTGTGTTGCCACATTTTTTTTAAACCTGTACATCGCTGTCCTCGATAGCGCATTGTCCCGGCGTACAGTCGTACACAGTCATTGTTTCATACTACGGCTTCTCGCCACCCGCCCGTTTGTCTCGGCTGTACTCAAGAATGGCGACCACTACAATGTACCTTTATCTGTCATTGTACAATGTACAGCTGTGGTATTACTTTGATGTTTTTATTGTGCAATGTTTTTAGATTTATAGTTGTGTTGTGGACGTAACTTTGTTTGTGGAGCAGAGTGAAATGGAGCAGTAGGTAATGTTATTTATACAACACAACATCACGCTTTTTTTTATCCCCGAAGGGTTAGACAGAGGTGTACCTAACAAGTACGCCCACATAGCACCAGTTTTGTTTGAATACCATTTACGAGAGCGAGCCTATTGCCATCAACCGGGCACGAAACCAGATTCCGTGGCTGCTAGAGAGAAATTTCTTATGGAAAAACCCAATAACACTTTGCCCAACATGGGAATCGAACCTAGGACCCCATGCCTAGCAGTCGCGCTTGCGACCACTAGACCAACGAGGCAGCCATTATTATTTACATTAGAGTTTAACATCACGCTTGTTTTCGCCAAAGAGTTAGGCAGAGGTAACCGATACCACACCTAACCAGCTTTGCTTAAGTCCCATGTAATAACACTGTCCGACCCGGAAATCGAACCTAAGACCTCGCTTACCAGTTATGCGCCCAGTAGGTAACAAACAAAGATATGGAATCCATTGAAGATAGACCTAAACAATCGAACATCGATTTCCTCATGTGATCATCCGATTAATGCGGCCCCTGACTCCGAACTACTCCGAAGTCACTCAGCAAAGCCCGACACACGCACGTGCGTACACCATAAACAATCACAATTCCAATAAAACACAGCTCTGCATACAAACCTTCACTTCCAACCTACACTAAACAATTGAATGTCAAATAAAATACATCCGAATCCTTTCGTACTTCAACTTGCGAGCATCCTTTACATAATCCTGCATCTCCTCTCTCACTCACACTTTTGTAACAGAAAGAGATAGAAGATAAATATTGAATGCCCTGTTACAAGTCAATAGGGAGGAGGACGTCTTCAGAATACGTAATTGTGTGAAATGGGGGAGTTGATCGTGAGGCTGTGATCTTTATCCTGGAGATGAGGAGAATCGAAAGATCTGTGTTTACTTGTAAACGTGTAATCTGTGCGTGTCGTGCGAAAACTTCTCTGGGAATAAAATCGCTTGAATTTTTCTCCGAAAATTTCCATCTTACAATGGGTGTAAAAAGACTCTTAACGAAGCCGAGAGGCACTTGTTTTCTCCGTAAATGTGATATTTTTTTTTATTCTGAACCTTGGAACCTTTTAGTTACGGAGATATTGAAAGGGAAAGTTCCAATTTTTCAGAAGTAAAAAAAAAGTTAAAACTTTACTTTAAATTGTACGTCCATGACCAGTACTATCCAACAATGCATCCATCAGCACAATGCTTTGAGGGCGTTATATTGAGTCATAACACAAACAGTGATTTTTCACCCTTCGTTTCCCAGCAATATTTTTTAGCGTAGTTACTTGGTTTAATGTACAGAATGCTTACTCAGGCTTCATGCATGAAGGGTCCGTTTACACCTTGCATAATAAATCCTTCAAGAACGAACTTCTATAATCGGAACCTTGACATGATAATTTATTCTATGAAAATCAGTTTATTTGATCCTTAACATTAAATGTGTAATGTGTAAATGTAATGCTAAATGTTTTTATAATTTTACAAATATTTTCATTATTAATAAGGCCATATTTCGGTATTGGATTCACTAAGAAATTGATTATAAGTATGGTTCATTTCCACGCTTTATTAATACTTTCAGTTATCCACTCTTTTCAATTGGATGGTTCTCTGATAGGACCATCAGAAAACCAAGCAATTTCCTGATTTATGTCCTGTAGTTAACGTGGTATGATTGCCATGGCGGGTATATCATGGATACGGACGGTGAGCTATGGGCTAGCTCGCCGTCCGTCCGTCTTATTACGACAGGCCGTGTCGACAGCGCGTTCGTGTTCCACGCGCGCCTCAAAGAGATGTCAGCAATAGGAAGGGGTCCGCAAGGGCCAATGCCTGCCGGGGCTGCGGGACTGTTCGAAAGAGATAACGCGGCCCTGGAACACAAAGGGCGATGAAGGAACATGGATGGGTTTTGTCAGTAAAAGTCTGACAATCCCTCCTGCTCCGCCCAGAGCGGGAGGAGTTATTTGATGATTACCAATCCGAAACAAAAAAAAAAAAGGTTGGCATAAGGAACGCTTGGCATAAACAAAGCCAGGCCTATAGCTAGCTGTGGTGGAGGGTGGTATCAAGCTGTAGAAAAATAATGAATAGTGAATAATGATGAACGTGGTCATATACCGTAGTGGTCGATAAAGTAACTTAAAATAAAGTCTTGGCCTCATTCTTCTGAAAATATTGCCACGATAAATTTCTCTTTTACAATCTTTTTAGTACTTTTAATATAAACTTAACACAATTTAAAATATGCAAAAGAGAACTGCAGCTTTGCCAACTCGCACATTCACAGTTATTTGCATCCGGAGCACCGAACTCTGATCTTTACAGCGGCTTTACACAGCTATTAACACCTCCTCACCCTCACCCCTCAGCCCAACTGCCAATGAGGCCCCCGAAAGCAAGATTTTGACCTCTAATAAAAAACTGGAGAAGGATCACTTAAGTAAATACTCTGGAATTACATATTCCTACAGAATTGACATTGTCGAGTGTGCCTCTATGGAATGTTGATGTTTGGCATATACTTTTTATTTATTTAAAAAATAAGCGTTAAAACGTTCTTATGAGATAATTTCCGACCACAACGCGGGGTCAGGTTAAGCCGCAAACAATACCGAGTTTTGAACACTAGGGTAGATCATGAATGTGAGGGGTTTCTAAATAACTGCACTGAATAAATAATTCAACCTTCTGTCCGAAACTGTCGTTGTGATTATAAAAAAGAATTTCACACCGGATTGGTTCTTTGCAAGGCAATTCAACTTTTTGATAGTTTAAAAATATTGCATTTTTATTGGATCGTACGCTTTTATGTATCCTTCAGATTGGTGGGTTAAGTGTTAAATTCGTGTGTTTATGTCGCACCAAATAGCTGTTTTCTTCGTAAATTGAGATATAAAGTTTATTTTATTATTCGCTACTAAAGTTTCACTGCGCTTTCAGTGTTTTTTTACTTAAACCGCCGAGTTTTGTTTGTTAATGCTTCGCAACAGTATGAGTTGAGTTAGTGAATTTCACATTCTCTCTAATACGCTTTTTCAAAAAATTTAAATAAGTCAAACAAAGCGAACACTATGCGTATTGAACAGATCTGAGCTGACTCACTATAGATAGCCATCGCCCGCTAAGAAGAAGGCCTTCTTAAATAATTTTCCGTCTAAATCATTTAGTTCATAGTGATTAATCGAATAAATCCTTTACTGAAAATTTTCAAATAAATTACTAAACAATACCGACTCTTTTACGTTAACTTTCTATTTGAAATTAACTCGCCACTTAATTAATACAGATGTAATTTAGCCTTGTTAGATTTGCACATGGTTATCTAGCTATAGAATATTGCCTAGTTATACCAAAACCTCCTTATCAAAAACTCTTTCCAAACCATTTCTCATACATTCAGCCAGTTTGGAAGCATACCGAAAACTTAATGAACCTCTTTGTGACCAAGCCAGGCAACATGACAAGAAATAAAACAAACGCGGGAAACTAGCTTGAAGGAATGATTGTGTCAAATGGAATGAAACTGCTTCTCTTTGTAATCGTCGTGTTATTTGGAGCATTCTTCTGGTTTTATATGTTTTATTCGGTTTGGAGGCTTTGTTGAGGGATTTTATTGGAGTTTGATTATCCGTTTTAACCCCATTCATTTTCACACCATTGAGGATGAATTTGTTTGTATAATTAAGTATTTTTTATAAGTTTTATCGATGTATATGGCAGGCTCAACACTGAAGTAATCATTACTGGTCCAGCTTTTTCCCAACTATGTTGGAAGTTGGGGTAGTATCAGTATTTTATTTGGAGCGACTGCGTGTCTGACCTCCACGAACCAGTAAGAACCCGGTTGTCAGACTTTTTGGCCACTGACTACTTGTAACGACTGTCAAAGGTCTACAAATGACAGCCGGAACCAACGATGTAACGTGCTTTCCGAGGCACGGAGGAAACTGGGTATAAATGCATATTGATGGTCAACCATCCACGGACAAACCTAGGCAACCGCTGCTTAGCCTTGGAGATCGACCCGTGTGGTTGTGATTATTTAGCTACGAGCTAAAGAAGTAAGCATTATGCCTAATATTGATTTTAGAACTACTAAAGGTAAATACTATCTGATTGCCAAATTATCCAATAAAGCACGCTGATGGATATTCAACTTCATGACACGAGGGTTGAAAAACAAATTGAGACCCATCTTAAACATTAGTAATGTCTGTAAAATCCAATTACAGTTCAAAGCCTTATAGTACTGTTATCTAACCGACAAGAACTACGTTTGTTGGTAACGTTAACTGAAGTGCACTCTACGGAATTGAGATAAAACAGCTAATGTAACGAGCGCAACCCTTCTACTGCAACAATGAGAAAATATTACAAGTTGCTGTCTTATTAGTAACTTAGTAAGCTGCTTCAGAGCTTATTGGCCTGCGATGGTAGTGCTGTAAAGTTGTAGGGGTACTTTAGCGCTTCAAGTAGCGAAGAACATGGACCAACTTTTAGTGGCAAGAAAGAAATAATGTTTATAAGAATGTTTCATAAGTTCCGGTTTTAATTCAATTTCTTTTATTTCAGACTAATGTGTCCATATAGTGTTAGTAAATATATAAAAAACTTAAGAAAAAATGTTAGTAATATATGAGGATCTATATAACATGGATGGATATCCATTTCCCTATTATAGGACTTTCTATTTTTCCAGCAATTTCCTTCAAGTAGCGGTTTGAACTATCCCTCACACTGCGCATCAGCGATGCCACTCGCTTACGCGCTGAGGCACTGCAATAGCGAGGCAGTCCCATCAGCAACCTGACGGCATTGTTGACGCTGACGACCCGCTGAGAGTAGCAGATCCACAGGCTACAGGTATAGTAGGACTGGCAGTAGGCCCTAAATTATGTCTTGGGCACGCGTTAAGAGATCTGAGTGAATCTTTAGCTGTGGACTCGTGCATATAATGGTTGATTCCGCATGCATTTTAAGAGTTGCTAAAATTATAATAATTGGCCAACGTATTTCCCTAAAATACTCGTTATATTTATTTATTGTTCAAGAGAGCATACCACAAGCTGAATACCACACCCTCCACACTAAGATTTCCTGTGTCGTGAAGACTAGTCTCCTTCGTCTTGGAAGATAAATAAGTAGTAAGGCAGAACTACATATAATATCATCGTACAGGTAAAATTTATTAGGCTCCAGTTAAAATATGTAAATACAGAGCAATAGTCAAAGTTAAAGTAAAGTAGTACCTATAGGTTATAAGTGTGTCATGTACTATCGTGTTTATGGTATTTTACATAATGACCACCTAATATGTAGTTCCTGAAAAAGTATGGACAGCCTTGAAAGTAAATATCTATTCATACACGAAATCTCTTAAGGGGACATTGTACTCATCATTATGAGTACAATGACCCCCTAAGAGATTTCGTGTATGAACAGATACACCTTATATAATTGTAGTCCGCAACTTAAATAAAATAAATCATTTGAGGTCAAAATAATTGGATCACAAGAAAGATCTTTCATTTCATTATTTTCTTTACAGTTCTGTACAACTTGAGGCACGATCGCACGATCGGCACGAAGTGACGTAATAAACCTCTTTCGTGCTCACGGCGCTGTAGCATCGACAGGTAATTTAGCACACCACTAGTGGTGTTGCAAGCGCTGTGTGATAGAAGTTTACTGTTTAAGTGAAGCTTTATGTTTGTGGGTAAATAAGAATTGACAGAGATACTGAATTCCTCTGCGATGGTTGAGGATTATTGTAATACAAATACCATCAATGAATTAAAAAATACTGCATTTTTTTAATTTTAAATGATAATTTTCATGACAATTACACCTTGATAATTATCTCGATAATAACGAAATTGATTTTATTATCAATGTCACTTCACGTGTATCGGAACGTTATTTACAAATTTCCACGCGGATCCAAAATGGTCCTAAACAATGTCTTTAATCAACAAACAATATTTTTAGTACCGGTGTTTAGTTTTGTTTGTTACTATTTAACTAAATAGGATCAGAATGGTAATCGTAAAAATTAAGGACCCCTTTTGGACAGAAAATGCAGTTTGAGTAATTTAAAGAGACCAAGTTATGAATCAGCATGATAATTATCATTATCATTCATTATTTTGATAATTTCGAACCCTGGTAAATACACATTGGTCTTCTTTAACTTTTATTTTGATTTAACTAATTTAAAGCTATTTTGTAACATTCGTCTCCAGCGTCGCCACGTACATGCATATGTATATATGCATTTATATATGCTATACGTACACTTGTAATCTTTTTTTATTGGTTTGTTTGTTTGTTTATACTCAGCGAATCGCTCTAAATACGATTCGTTTTTATAGAATTTGCTGAAATAAAATATTAATTTTCATAATTTCAATGTTATGACATGTATGTCAGATTTGCCAAACTGTCAGTTACTTTTGCTTTCTGTCATAGAGTTTCTTACTAGCTTAGTCTATGATGATTACTTTTTGGTTTATATAATTAAAATTATTTTTATTAATATTTAGCTGAAATACTGTATTTTATAGATAATTAAGATTGTTTACTAAATAACTTAATTTTAGTATTCTTTACGCACTCATGGTTTTATGGAGGAAGTCTGTTATGTCCTGGTCGACTACACTTGTCAGATGAGATGATTATATGGCCGCAAGAAGAAAACTAATAATCAAAAATTCGAAAGAATGACTATTGTGGAAACGAGCTGACGAACCGGTCAGACTGGAGAGATTCTTCAATGTGGAACCTGGAGAGATTCTTCAATGTGGAGACTGCAGAGATTCTTCAATGTGGACTAGATATATTCTTCAAGGTGAGAGGTGATCCACTTAACCACTTAAAGATTCACCTGGGACCACTACTCCCAACCTTCAAAACTGTCTTCGTGCCTGCCCTGGTTCTGTCTCGCAGAGCAGCCTTTCGTCTGACCTGTGAACTGCGCTGCTGCCTTCTTGCGGAGCAGCCCTGATGTAACGTTCTACATGCTACCCAGACGCCTGATTGCCTCTTCAATAGTGCTCAACTGATTGTGTGTTAACTATAAAACTACTTCCAGAGTGCGGGTTAGATAGGTCTTTTTTATAATCATTTGTATTTTTTACTTCATTTATCAACTTCCACTATTAATTTTTTAAATGTACAAGACAACTTATATCCTTTAATTTTTAATAGGATCAAGTAGATTTGCTACAGTACCTACCTAACTCATAACCACATAATCACTGTCATTTCTTTGGGATGTAAACCGTATGCCTTTTTATTCTGACCACGTAACTTAATCCCCGAAAGTCAGGCGATGCGGAAGTCTGGCAACCCAGTGGAAATGCGAGTGCACTGTTCGACCGTTATATAGGTCGGCGCGGGTCGCCTAACTAATTCCCCTGTTTTAAATTCAGAACGCGATTAGAACCAGTTTTGAAATTCATTTTTGATTTTCTTTTTCGTTTTTTTGAATAGGTCGTTAGTGGCGTTTGAAGTTTCATTTTATCGTTTGATAATTTTCAGTTTCTGAAATGTTTTGAATCTAGAGTTATACCTATTATATTCTTCCCCATTTAGAAATCACCATCTTTTATGAGAAGTAAACTACAACTACGTTCATTCTTTGCAAGCAAAGGTAAGTAAAAGCGTAATATAACTTTATTACACTCTTAAATAATACAATATATCTCACCCGGCTACTTTAGTTACCAATAAAACTCTTTGTCATAGTTGAATACGCATCAAAGACGGAACTTTAACAATAAAATGGCGAATTAATTCAGTTATTACACATTAAGGAGAAAACTTCTCAAGTTGTAATTATTTTACATTATAGAAGCGCTAGAGCGCGAAGAAGCCTAGCCACGGCCTAGCTTAACTGATTGATGACGTCATTCATAAAAATGAAGGGATCAGAAACCGTTTTTAATCTTGACACTTGGTGATCTATTTTCGTCACTTATTTTTTTAAACTCATATTTTTGCGAAGTAGATAAAACTGAGGCCTTAGAACTTTTTCAAGAGTTCTTCCTCATTTTAAGTACTTACTTACTAAGGACCTGACAGCAATTAGCAAATCTAAAACCAAGCTCAAGATCTGTCAATGTCGTGTTAATATTCCATAAAAATTATGACACTGACAGACATAGACTGACATTATTAATGTTTTAAGCCAACAGAACATTCAAATGAATCTAACTCCAGTTAGAACCCGTAATGTTTGTTTTACTAGCCATCTAATCACAATATAGATACATTTCAAAGTTATCTAAGCACATTTTTTATGCAAATTGCGCCAAATCACGATACAGGTTAACAATTGAGTTAGCTTTGCATAGATTATGCATAGCTTTCACTTGCTACAAGGAAGATTGGGAAACAGAAGGCCCAACGATTTACTCAATAAATACTTACAAATTATGTCAGTGAAGACTAGTTTGTACCACAATACAACAAGCACAATTGTGTATAGCAAAATATGTAAACGATTGACGACCCTAATGGCGCAGCGGATGTTAGGCTGCCTTACGTTCTCAGGGTCCCGGGTTCGAATCCCGGTAGGAGCAAATGTTAGTGTGATGAGCATGGACATTTGTTTCCGAGTCATGGATGTTTATATGTATAATAAGTATGTATTTACAAACAAAAAAGTATCTATGTAGTAGTATCAACTATCTGGTGTCCACGACACAAGCCTCGTTGCTTAGTGTGGCACCTAGATGGCGCTGTGTGTAATGTCCAGCGATATTTATTTATTTATAACAAAACCATTCAGAAGTTACGCATAATGTTGGAAAACCAGTTTTGGCATTTACACAGTTTAAAAAACAAACATATTATGCATTAGTTTTTATCCGCGTCCTGTAAAGTCAATCAGGCAATGATCGGGGATAACAATCAAAACTAAGAAAACTGATTATTTTTTTACGATTACGATGGTGGTCTCCTGTAGGAAGTTGTTCAGCATGATGGTCCGTACCACTCTCTTCCACATGACTGTACCCTTTCTGTTACACGCTGTATATACAAGTCACAGTGATTAATTGAATTAAAATCATTATTTAAGAAACGATTTTTATTCTTTAGAGTTAAGTAATTGCTTGAAGTTAGAACCATGAGAATTATAATTCTTAGCTTTGCTTTCTTTGACGGTTCTTACTTCGTTATAATTCTTATCTATTTCATAAAAATGTTTGGATAAGTAATTACTTAAACTCAAGTAATTACTTAGACTTGACTATAGATACGGGAGTTAGTGGCCAGTCTGCAATTTGGTAGATAGTGGGACTGTCTGGCGGCTAACATTACAACTCTTTAGGATCAAGCCTTCTGCAACTACCATTGTTGTGTCAAAAAGCATTAGACATAACTACTTAGCAGTATCGCGTTAAATCAACGCTGGCACGCAACAGCGCGTCCTTGGAGCGACAGAATGTCGCGTGCGCAACAACTTTAAGGGTAACGCGTTTCCGGATTGAGATTTGTTAGTTTAACAAATTTGATTTGCTGTAAAAACAAAATCATCATTTAAAATATTAATACTGGAAAAAAAAACGCTATATAAGGTTAATGCGCTCAACAGCCGCTCGGGTCGATCTTCAGGTTAAGCCGCGCTTGCCTAGGTTGGTTTGTAGATGGGTGACCACCCGTTATATACCGAGTCCTCCGTGCCTCGGAAAACACGTTAAGCCGTTGGTCCCGGCTGTCATTTCTAGATCTTTGACAGTCGTTACAGGCAGTCAGTGGCTCGAAAGTCTGACAACCAGTCTTGCCAAGGGGTATGGTATAGCTCAGTACTAACTGCGTTGTGGAGGTCAGATAGGTGTCATGTAAAATACTGGTATTCAGGTGCATCCAGTTAGACTGGAAGCCGACTCCATCATAGTTAGGAAAACGCTAGACAGCTGATGATAAGGTTTTCTGCTGCTGTGAGGCAGGTCATTTCTCTGTGAGGCGAATGGCAAATAATCGCGAGGCTAGTGCGGATTGGAGGATATCAAAAATAAAGGGTGTAACAAGACCATTAACGAAACCCTCGTCTCCCCATCATTGCGATCACTTTTTTGTTCTAGACCATACATGTGAACCTTCTAGTTACGGAGATATTGGGGTCAAAGTTCCAACTTTGTCACAAGTTTTTTTTTTATATGTATATTTTTAATGGATGATTTTTACTTTAAACACCTCCACGACCGCCGTAGTATTCAATCCATCCCTCAGCACCATGTTTTGAGTGCGTTTCATTGAGTTCTACCGTAAAACATAAACGTTTGGACCCCAAAAAATAAAGTCGTTTCCCAGCTATAATTTTTGCGTAAAGTTACTTAGCTTGATGGACATAATGCTTGGTTGACGGCTTCGTGAAGGGTCTATTTACACCCTGTATGTCTTGAACTTCTAAGACATACCGGATTCCTCACGATGTTTTCCGTCACCGTTTTAAGGTGACGATAAAATAATTTAGACAAAATAAAGTGCCTGTTTGATTTCAAACAACCCACGACACATACTAGAAATAAATCGACTACATAAACAACTCATGCACTGTTTTGGATAAACCCATCTTACTTGATTTGAACGTTACAATAAAAACGAACCAAAAAACATTCCATTAAATCTGAACAAAGACTGAATGGCAGAACTATTTGATGTATTCCCATTCATTCGTTCACAGTCGTTTGTTCCCGATGTTTGAATGCAGAAAGCCTGCAACAGTGAAATTCTAAAATCGAATAAAGCTAACACGTACGGCCTTGTACCGTTTAACAGCCAAACATGACAATATTCATATTCGAATTCGTTTAAAAAATGAACGCCTGTGTGTCATGTACTTACGACACCGTATAGGTACATGGTAAGGGTACGAAACTAATTGGGTGAAATGTGGGTGTACTACTAGGTACACCTCTACCTAACCCTCCGGGGATTAGCTTATGTTATATTTTTTTTTTAAACAATTCCCCACACTAGGAATTTCTCCTATATCGTGGGTGCGTTTACAAACATTTAAACTCACATACACAAACAGCCAGACCCGGAACAACTACCTGTAGATCATACAAATATTTGTTCCGTGCGGGAATCGAACCCGCGACACGCAGCGTAGCAGCCAATCGCTCAGCCACTGCGCCAACTGTGCCGTCAATTTCCACAGACAATTCCACAAATTTGTACTATCGAGTTCACTGTCGACCGTGTAATCTCCGACGTTTCACCCTTATGTCCTAAGTTATAAGGTTCAAAGTGGTTGACCGTCAAGTGAATTCAGTAGTACCCACAACGGCCTCCTCACAATGTCATTCAAACGCCAAAAGAACTTTAATCCTAATTCTTACTATATTATAAATATGAAAGTGTGTGGGTGGATGGATGGATGTTTGTTACTCTTTCTCGCAAAAACTACTGAACGGATTTCGATAAAATTTAGCACACAGATAGTTTATAACCAGGATTAACACATAGGATAGTTTTTATTCCGTCAGTAGGTATGATTCTGTGGGCCAATTATCGAACTCCATGCGGGCGAAGCCAGTTCACTATAAAGTCAAAGCCCGTACAACGTTTAACAGCCAAACACGACACTATATCCATTCAAATTCGTTTAAAAAAATGGGCGCCTGTGACAAAGCCTTGCATCGCCATCATTTGGCTCACAATGACGTCACGTTAACGTCTAGTGCGTCCCGTTTTACCTTCAACTGGGTCATACCGTGTACCTAACGGACTTACCAGCCAGTTTCATTTGACCCACCCTGCCTTTCTGCTTTCAGTAAAAAGGCCGTGGTGTAAACAGTCTGCCATAATATGGCAGAGGTCTGAGTGTATTGGTCGGTAGTCGGTACGGATGTATTTTTCAGGTTTGAATTTAGAATCGTGTTTCGATATTTGAGTACTGGCAGATTCGATTTTCTACGGCAACATGAGGTGCAACAAGATACAGAATGATAAGTTAATTTCTTTTTAAGCCAATTTTTTTCTACTTTTTCAGGTAAAAATTTTCATAAACAGAGAGGTACATATTTTGCGCCCGGGTCGCCCGCGAAATTCAAATTTTATTACGTGTTTTGCAATTTGCAGGTCAGTGTCAGGTTGTATGTTGATGAAAAATGAGTCGTACCAGTAACATGTATCTAATAATAGAATTATAATCATCAAAATCATCAATACAATCCTTTAAGTTCATTTAACCCCATTAAATGACTTTTTCATGAAATAGTTACAAAATAGGGTTATATGAATTTCGCAGGCTACCCTTGCGGTTCCACCTTAAGTCTCGTTATGCATAATCCATTATAAAAATTAAAGTTTTTCAACATTAGCTTTTTTATAACTCGCAATGTTTTATATGTTTATTTGTTTGTTTTGGTCAAATCTGTCAAATCTTGCAACTGAATTTGCATACACGTTTGGTTAGGATGAAAATGCATGGTTAGCTAAGTGACGTCATTCTAAATCCTATTTGGCGGACTCCCAATGATGATGAACTAGATAGTTTTTAATAAAAAAATAAAATTATATTATTAAAAAACTTGTTATTAAAGACGTTTCCTTCTTTAAGCTCGTTTATTCACAAGCCATTTGCTGGGATACAAAACAAAGGTTTAATTTATAAAAAAAGGAAGAAAAACAAAAGATTAAAGAAAAAAAAGAGAAAAGAAAGGAAAAGTAAAAAAAAATAAAAGAAGAAAAAGAGAAAAAAAGATAAGAAAGAAAAAGGGAAAAAGTTTTTTTTAATACAAGAAAGGAAAGAGAAAGAAATGAAAAAAGAAGAAGAGAAAAAAAGAGAAAAAGTTTTTTTTTATATATCTTTTTGTCAATTTTTTGTTTGAGTTATGGATATTTATTTGTCTGACTAAATAAATGAATTGAATTGAAATGATTGAAAACAGACGATTGAAAATAGTACAATATAAAATATAAACATTACAAAGGAATTGCAAACTGCAAGTCTAACCCCTAAACAAGTTGTCAATACAAGAAGATAAACAAAACATTGTTCAACAATTCGGAACAAAACCGTTTGACTCTTCTACCGTTTCATCGTAAATTTGATTGTGCTTGTCAAAGAACAAAATGTACGTAAATGCGGTCATATACTACGTTTATGCATAACAAACGATCTTATCCCACGCTTCGGCAGATTTATAGCAGATAAATAGTAAGTGCATTTGAGTAGATGTGGATACTTCGTGGTCTGCCAATAAAAGGCAACGGATTGGAACGAACTTAAACACAACATAACGCCCCTAATCCCCGATGGATTACGCAGAGGTGGCTATACACCCACATTTCACCATGTTATTGAGGGCGAGCCTCTTGCTACTAGTCGTAGATCTAGACACCACACTGCTGTTGAGAAAATCGCAATGGAAAAACCAAATAACACATTGCTTGACCAGGGTAGCGAACTCAGGATCTCATGCTTAGTAGGTAGTAAGTTTATGTATGAACATTACGAAAATCTTTACTATTTAAAATATCTATTAAATGTAATAGGGATGATTCCTGAGTAAAAAAAATACAATTCTTTAAAATCCGTCAGTTAGATTATCAAAAAATATTGGATTTTTTGTTTTATCAAATCTATAAAAATGACGAAGATAAAACGCATCAAATAATTGAAATGGGGGCTTGTGACGTCACTTGTTGGTAAAAAGTGTACATAGAAGTGACGTCACGTGAGTTTTCGACGCACTATATCGTCTTAATTTTTTGTTTACGTGAAAAAAGAAAAAATACGTATCCGTATTTAGATGTTTTTGGTCATCTGCCCTATTGCCATTCACAATTATCAATCAAATGATATTATGTGGTAAATAAGGGGGTAAGGGGGTCTGAAGATACTCGGAAGACAGTGGTTCATTGACATTAGGCTTAGTTTCTGATTACTGCAGTTATAGAGCAGTAGGCTCGCTCCCAAGGGATTTAAAACCCCTCCGGCCGTTTTCACAACTGCGATAATATACTTGGCGAAATGTGGGCGTACTATTATGTTCACCTCTGCCTAACCCTTTGGGGATTAAGGGCGTGAAACATCACAAACGAAACATATTATCATTTGATTGATAATTGTGAATGGCAATAGGGCAGATGACCAAAAACATCTAAATACGGATACGTATTTTTTCTTTTTTCACGTAACAATGAACACATAACAATGTTTATAGCAATCAAACGAGATAACGTAACACTGAATTGTACTAGAAGGGCTAAAGATTTTAGCATTATAACTGTAGCAATCAGAAACTAGGCCTAATGTCAATGAACCACTGTATTCCGAGTATCGTCAGACCCCCTTACGTGCCCTTGTTTACCAGCTCTACTGGGTTAACATATCTTACTTGCTGTAATAAATGCGAATGTTTGTGAGTATGGATGTTTCTTACTCTTTCGTGCAAAAACTACTGAACGGATTTGGATGTTGTTTGGTACATAGATAGTTTATCACCTGGATATATATAGGATAATTTTTTATCCCGGTAGCACGATCCCGTGGGACAAGCTAGTCTAACATAGTTTCAATTTCATGTAATTGCCATATATGTCACCACCTGTACAGGATCCTAGAAACCCACACGTATAATAAATCGCGATAATTTTCTAAATGTTACAAAAGACCTTCTAAAAATGATACTCTTTCACACCACTGTTTCATCCAAGATAACTGTAATAAATGTCTTACACTAAACCAGTGTTTTTATCCCTTAGAAAAATTACCACCACGGCTCATGTCACATGTGCGCTTAAAATAAGTGGGTGATCTATCCATAGTCAGGATTCGCCTTATCCTTAGTCGCAGCCTTGTTTTCTTCTACACCCTCTAACTATAATTTCGGTCCTTTTATCCTGGATTTTTTAGGTAGGCAAAAAAGTTTTGTTTCAGTTTCAGTTTTTTTTAAGGGCAAAGGCAAATACCTAGTTCTTTAAGAATTTCCTTCAATACCTTTTTAACTTTCCGTACCTACTCGAACGGTAACTAACGGGACCCCATTACTAAGCTTCCGCTGTCCGTCCGTCTGTCTGCCTGTCACCGGGCTGTATGTATCTCATGATCCGTAATAGGAAGACAGTTGAATTTTTTACAGAGTGAGTATTTCTCTTGCCGCTATAACAACAAATAATTAAATAAATAAGCCAAGTCAGAGGCCCATGGGCGGAATAAAAACTCTGACACCAGGTTAGACACTAACCACACGATAAAGAAGATTTAAATAAATTGAAATTAAAGGGTGCTACTACGATGGTATGGTAACCCTTCATACGCTAGTCGGACTAACACTTGGCCGCTTTTTAATATCTTAATAGGTCAGCTACGTAACTGAGTTCTGAAATTCAAAATGGCGTTTTAATTCAAACGTAGACTTTTGAAAATCTATTCGTTAAGTTTGGGTAATTAAAATTTATGACGGCATTAAATATTTTATCTATCTGAGCTTTGTAAATTACAAGCAATTTGGCGAATTGTGTAATGATATTGTTAAATAACTGAGACGTAAATCAAACACTAGTTTAATACCTTAAAGTTATTGTTGGTTGGCTCAAATAAGATGTGATTTGAGCCATCACTAAGTATTAGGTATGACGTAGGTACCTACATAATACTCTTAGAATACTAAGGCAACTAAGGGTAGGTAATATCTTCAGGCTCGATGTACCTATAAACATTAATATTCATTACCAGAGAACTGAGCACGTCATTGTATGAAGCGATGTTAATTATTAATATTTTGCTCGGTATTCAGAATAAATATAGGTTAAGATTAAAGATCTATAGCGGTATATAAACCCTTGTTCATTTGAAAGATATTCACAGAGCTGTTTTGAGAATTTCATTCTACAAAACCTTGTAAAATGTCACACGAACCACAATAAATTTTCAGTCGGATTTTTGTTTAATTGAAACTCTAAAATGGTAAACGATTAATTTCAGTGCTTATTAAATTTCGAATTCTTGAAGGGGTTCGTGGCTAAATGAAGATCTCACGGCTGAATAATAACAGAGACTCGGATCAATCTTCAGGTTAAGCCGCGCTTGCCTAGGTTGGTCTGTGAATGGGACAACACCCATTACATACTGAGTTTCCTCCGTGCCTAGGAAAGCAACTTAAGCCGTTGGTTCCGGCGGTCATTTGAAGATATTTGACAGTCGTTATAGGTAGTCAGTGGCCCGAAAGTCTGACAACCAGTCTTGCCAAAGGATATCGTGTTACCCAGTAGTAACTGGGTTGTGGAGGTCAGATAGGCAGTTGCTCCATGTAAAATAATACAGGTAATAATACTGGTATTAGTATGCTAATAGCTGCGTTGGGTTAGACTGGAAGCCGACTCCTATATAGTTGGGAAAAGGCTAGGCAGGCTAGGCTAGGAAGATGATTAAATTTACGATTCTTAATTAAAAAGATAAATAAAAAAAAACACAATAAAAAAAGAAAAACAAAAATAACAAACCAAAACACAAAAAAGTGAAAAATTACTTTAGCTTCAGAAGCCGGTGACAAAAACACCAAATCAATCGAACTAAGGTCAAGCTTCTGAAGCTAAAGTTATTTTACACTTTTTTGTGTTTTGGTTTGTTATTTTTGTTTTACTTTTTTTTATTGTGTTTTTTTTGAAGTCCGTTTTATTATTTGCAAAAAAGTTTTTATTTTTCCATGTTTAGTTGTTCGCCATGAATTTATTTTACATTATTAAATACGCGTCTAAATGACAACAGTTCTTTTCTTAAAGTCGGCTAAAATGATTAATACTTCTAGTTTCTAGCACCCACTCTGTTGTCTCTAGAGAAATCAACTATCGATATTAACAAATCGCATTATCTATACATTATTCTAGAACAAGAAATCACCTAATTCCTAACCGTTCAAGAGTTGTACCTTCCTTCATCAGCTCAGCGTCATAAGATGATGATGACCATACGCAAATGTCTCAATAGCTTTAGAAAATATTTTTTACTAACATTTATGTCGTGGCTATTGTGTTGTGTATAAAATACGGGTATTCAGCTGCATCCGGTAAGACTGGAAACCGACCACAAAATAGTTGGGAAAATGATGCAGATGATGAACAATACATGTCATGGTAATGGGCTTATCCCCAATAAATGGAAATCTGGGTGTATTGTACACATCTGCGTACCCCCTCAGAGCATACAGGCGTGATGTTACGTCATGATGTTGTATAAACAATAAACATCCAAGCGATTACAGCAATCACGACAGATTTGCCGTCCCGCCATGAATTTATTTTACATTATAAAATACGCATCTAAATGACAACAACAGTTCTTTTCTTAAAGTCGGCTAAAATGATTAATACTTCTAGTTTTTAGCACTCACTCTGTTGTCTGGAGAGAAATCAATTATCGATATTAACAAGTCGTCTTCTACATCGCATTATACATTATTCTAGAACAAGAAATCTCCTAACTCCTAACCGTTAAAGAGTTATACCTTCCTTCATCAGCTCAGCGTCCTGAGATGATGATGACCATACGCAAATGTCTCAATAGCTTTAGAAAATGTTTTTTACTAGTATTTATGTCGTGGCTATTGTGTTGTGTATAAAATACTGGTATTCAGCTGCATCCGGTAACACTGTAAGCCGATGCTTATCCCCAATAAAGGGAAATCTGGGTGTATTGTACATATCTGCGTACCCCCTCAGAGCATACAGGCGTGATGTTACGTCATGATGTTGTATAAACAATAAACATCCAAGCGATTGCAGCAATCACGACAGATTTGCCTATTTTTGAAGAGTTTCATAGTATATCTCCGAAGATCAGCATCAGATCTTCACCATATTTAAATGGAACCACCTCAGAAGATCTTTCAAATAAAAAAAATAATTTTGAGAATCGGTCCACAAATGGGGGAGAAATCAGGTAACATACATTCACGAAGCCGTCAACCAAGCATTCTGTACATCAAACTAAGTAACTTTACGCAAAAAAAATTGCTGGGAAACGACTTTTTTTTTGGGGTGAAAACGTTTAAGTTTTACGTTAGAACTCAATGTAACGCAATTAAAACATTGTATTGACGCATGGATTGAATACTACGGGGATCGTGGAGGTGTTAAATAAAAGGTGTAAAAGGAGAGGAGGTGTCAAAATCTGACATTAAAAACTTATACTCGTACTAAAAAAAAACTTATGAAAAAGTTGGAACTTTGTTCCCCAATATCTCCGTAACTAGGAGGTTACCAGGTACGGTCTAGAACAAAACAAATATCGCATTGACGGGGAGAACAAGTGCCTTTCGGCTTCGGGAAGGGTCTTGTATCCCCTTCATTAAACACCAAAGAATATAATTATACCACCCAAAAACTATCATTCCAACACAAATGGATAGGCACAAATCCAAACTTCGTGGCTGCTACTGAGAAAATTATTGATTTAAAAATCCAATAACACTTTGCCCGAGCTGGGAATCGAACCCAGGACCTCATGCTCAGCAGCCGAGCTTGCGACTACTAGACCAACGAGTCTTACTGGCTATGTATACTAATGTATGTGGTCCCAGTAATTACTACTATAGCTAGGTGTGGGTAGTAATTGCTAGTAACAACACTACTACATTGTAATCGTACAATGGGTACTTTGTTGCTGCTATTGTGGTTTACAATTGTAAGGCGAAAACGAAATGTCTTGAAAACGAAGAACAAAAACATGATCGCAATGACGGGAACAAGTGCACCAAAATTTTAAGTCTCTTTATTTAGCCCCCTCATAAAAAGTTCTCAAAACATACGGCACATTAGGGTTGCTCCTCATCTAGCGGCACGGGCCCGCCCTTCAACATACAAAGTCCCAACATTAAGCACGAGTAGTTAATCAAACCACTCGTCACATAGTAACACATGGTCGTAAACAGACGTATCGCAGCGGGTAATCTGTCGCAAATCGCAGTCGTTTATCTAATTACCACACATTCCCTGAAATGATCAGTTGTTAGCAGTTCCACGAAAATTGTATTTGTGTTTTCATTCTGATTGATGTCTGGGAACTTGTAACAGGGTATCAATTTCAAGGGAAAAACGTCTTTATGAACACTTTATGAGCTCATATAACATCTCGCCCGAAGGGCTGGGCAGAGGTGTACCTAATTGAACACCCACATTTTAACACTTTTGTTTTTAATTTCCACGTCATATTAGGCGAGCCACGAATCCAGACGGGAATGAACCCTTGAACCCAGGAGCTCATGTTCAGCAGTCGTGCTTGATCACTAGATTAACGAGGCAGTTTATAAGCTTATTAAAGTTAAATTGCGATGGCCACCATGCTAGTATTTTTAAAATAAATATTTTAGATGGCAGTCGTTGTAGGTAGGTAGTCAGTGACGCGAAAGTCTACCAACCGGTCTTACCAAGGGGTATCGTATTACCCAGCACTAACTGGGTTGTGGAGGTCAGATAGGCAGTCGCTCCATGTAAAATACTGGTATTCAGCTGCATCCGGTTAGACTGGAAGCCGACCTCAACATAGCTGGGAAAAGGCTAGGCAGATGATGGTTGTGAAAAAGTAACGGACTGTGTTCACAAATGTGTTCATACCGGCCTGTCATATTTTACTACTAGCTTTCAAATACCTCTTTTTAATAAAATATTCTGTGGTCGGCTTCCAGTCTAACCGGATGCACCTGAATACCAGTATTGTACATGGAGCGACTGCCTATCTGATCTACTTTCTCACAACCATTACCAAGAAAGGCTCTACAGTCGTTTACTGCTCACAATAAAAACCAAGTACGTGCAAATGCATTAGAGAATTGTCTTGTTGCAACGTTGTAACACGCGCCAGCAACAGTTACAGTGTCAAGTTCGCATCGTACGGAACGGTTATCGCACGATTCTCGATGCAATTACCGAGCGATTGTTGCAACGTGCTTAGAAAGGTTATGTACCTCTTGATACGAGAGAGGTGTGGAGGTGCTACCCTGTTTTCGAAGGCTTTAGAGAATTTTAAGATGATTTTTGTTCTCGTTACGTTCTTTTTTGGCTCATCATCTGCCTAGCCTTTTCCCAACTATGTTGGGGTCGGCTTCCAGTCTAACCGGATGCAGCTGAATACCAGTATAATACATGGAGCGACTGCATATCTGACCTCCACAACCCAGTTAGTTCTGGATACCCCTTGGTGAGACTGGTTGTCAGACTTTTTGGGCCACTGACTACTTGTAACGACTGTCAAACATCTACAGATGACAGCCGGGACCAACGGCTTAATGTGCTTTCCGAGGCACGGAGGAAACTCGGTATGTAATGGGTGGTCACCCATCCACAGACCAACCTAGGCAAGCGCGGCTTAACCTAAAGATCGACCCGAGTGGCTGTTATTATTTTGCCACGAGCTCCTCTGCTCTTTTTTGGCTATACTCTCAAATTTGTGTATTGGTAGTTTCACCAGCCGTAATTTAACGTATATTTCTAAATCTATTCAGATATCTTAATCTTTTTCCAAACATAAATTCGTCTTTCAATTTACCTGTCAGTGAACCTCCTAAGAAGCCCCAATATTTGTTTATGAAATTCTTTGACATCATTTATAAATCACAGCAGGTAGACATAAACCTTAAACATCATAAAGGAGAAGATTTAATAAAAATAAAAACAAATTACATATATTACGAAACTGTCAATAGAGAAATAGTTAACATGACGTAGGTGAACGAAATTGGTCTCAGCCAAAAGAAAAATTGCCTGTCAAACGTAGTAAGCGAAAAAGAATTCAATTTTGAACTATTCGAATAAAACGCAATTTGTTATTTTTGTTACAACTTTATTAACCACACCAAAGAACAAAAATATTTTTTTATTCAATTAGTAATAAATCTTCAAAGAACTTAATAGTTTTGTTTCGTTGGTGCAGCAGTCGCAAGCTCCACTGCTGAGCATGACCTGACCTGGGTTCGATTTCTAAGTCATACAAAAAGTTTTAAGGTTTTTTTTCTATTACGAATTTATCAGTAGCAGCCTAGTTTATCAGTAGTGTGCCAATTTGTACTCGGTTGATAGCAATATGTTTGTTCCTTATTACATGCTACTTGCGAAATGTGGGTGTCTTATTTGGTACATCTCCGCCCAACCCTTCAGCGATTACAGGCATATCTATTGTATAATATCTTCAACGGTCTGAAATCTCTACGCAAATATAACATGCAACTGCAACTGTTTAAACACATCTTTATAATTACCAGTGTAGGAAATAGAAAAGTGACATAAGCATTCTATTTATTCCGGAAAGTTAAACCTGTATACATGGTGTGAAACGCGGGCACAGCTGTAGCAAACACAACAAACACATCTTCTTTAGAGAAAGTCATATTCCGCTATTCATTACGCTTTAAACAGTCCACAAAATGGAGGAGGTGGCACAGAAAATGAAATTACTTCGCACACTGATAAAATAAACATATTAATGCCTGTATTTCTTGACGTGTACGTGTAGAGGTGTACTTCTGTTTACAAAATCAACATATTTTCCCTCACCTAGGCCAGCAGGGCTATTGCGTATCTCTGTTGACAGTTCATAGTAATCATCATTTGGCGAGTTTTGATATACAATGACCGTTCTTGTTGGTTTTAACTGACGTTACCCGTGCAGAACTGTCATTGTATATCAAAACTCGCCCAGTGATGATCACTATGAACTGTCAACAGAGATACGCAACAGCCCTGCTGGTGGGTTTCAACTGACGCTACCCGTGCAAAACTGTCATTAGTAGTAGCAGTTTTGTTAACATTTTTATAAAAACTTTGAAGGGCGATTCTTTTATTTGTGTCGGTAGTTTATTGAGTCCTACCGTAAAACGTGATTTTTCACCCCAATAAAAAAATAGTTTCCCAGCAATCATTTTTGCGTAAAGTTACTTAGTTTGATGTTCATAATGCTTGGTTGACGGCTTCGTGAAGGGTCTTGTATACACTGAGCCACATTTTTACGCGAGTTTATACTCCTGTTTAGATAATCATTTTATGTTGCTACGAGCATAGTTTTGTAGAACCTTTATTATTATGAAAGAGATGTTATATCTCAAACTTGAAATCGATATTACTCGACTAAGTGTGTCTATATTTGTGCTTGTGGCTGTACTTTGTATTCCCACGATCGTTTGCAATAACTGGCTTCAGTTACAGGGTTGATGCAATATGTTGTTTTTTTTTAAGAAGTTAGTTATTGAGTAATGTTTCTGGTTTATTGAAATTTTCGTTTTAATTTGTGCATTGATTTGTGTGTATAAACTATCCGACACGCAGTGGCTCACTAAAGATTAAAAATGAATTCATAGTTCCGTCTACCAACCTATTCATCATCAAGGTAAAAATAAGACATCTTCAGGGTCTGGACGTTAAGTCTTATTATCGCTTTTTATCAAGTGCATGAAAAGAAGATAATGCACCTAATTCCAGCTGAATCTACGTACAGTGCCATCACCATTTTTTTTTAATCACCAGTATTTGTATGATCTGATCACAGGTAGCTGTTCCGGGTCTGGCTGTTTGTGTATGTGAATTTAAATGTTTGTAAACGCACCCACGATACAGGAGATATTCCTAGAGTGGGGAAACGTTTATTTAAAAAAAAAAAAAACATCCAAGCTTCAAGAACCATCACAACAATGCAAGCTGGCGCAAAACCAGCGCTGTGCCACTATCTTGCATAGTATCACTGCATTATTATACCGGCCATTTTCCGTGGGGGAGATGTATACTTCCCCCCTAATTATGTTTTTGGTTTATTTTTTGTAATGCATCATGTTCAGGCAAATAAATGATTTTTTTGCGCGACTAGCAATAAAAATATTGTTATGTTTTTAGGGTTCGCGGCAGACCTCGTAGAAGATGGCGGGGCGAGCTAGACAAAGCCAACGTCCAGTGGTCCACATTAGCCCTGGAGCGAAACAACTGGAAGTCATGGGGAGAGACATCTGCCCAGCAGTGGGATGCGCAGGCTACAGTATCAGTATCAGGGTTCACGTATGTCTGTTTCTTTTATACCACGACATCTTGAAAACGTCTAAACTGATTTCGATTTCTTCCATCCTGGGTTACACATTTTTAAACACTTTCTTCCACCTACCTTCAACACTGGGCTTCTCGCAGACGAAGTAGTTGTGTTCCCTGCAGCCCCTGTCGTTCCACATGAAGGTGGCGGTTCCCGGCGGTGGGCGCGGAGGGAACTCCCGTCGGGCCTCCACGCAGTCCTGCCCCGAGGTGCCGTCGTCGTTCGGCTGGCCGCTGTGCTTGCGCCAACCGGGGAACCAGTCTGGGGACAACGAGTAACATTTGAAATATAACAGGTTATAGTAAAAATCCTGGTGTACAGACGCCAGTGCATCAAGCTACCCGAAACTGTTAAATTTTCCCAATCAACCTCGAACCTAATGCTTTAGCGATAAAGTTGAAAATCTATGAAAGAAATTTGCCAGATTGTAGTAGCTTGATGTGCTGGCAACATGACAACAAAATTAATATTCTTCATCATCATCAGCCTAAAGCTCACTGCTGTACAGGCTCCTATGATCATGCGCCGTTTTACTCAATCCTCGGCTCCTCTCAACCATCTGCTACCAAACACTCTGCGGGGATTGTCGCGCCGCCTGAACTAAAACCCTGCCACTTCACTTATGCTATCTTTTGCTCGCAAATAAAACAAGAACGGTTGCACAGAAACTTCTAGACAAGTTTTGACAACTCTGTAAACTGAAGTTTAACGTGTGACTAGTTTGACAGGTGTGTATCGTGACCACATTTTCCTTAACTTTACGCAGCTTTTAATCAGCAGTGTTGGATTGATTAGATTTAAAACTTTTACATTGCATTCTATTGTAAATCGGGCTGGTATCAGTAACTCCACATACTAGGCGAGTATTGAATATGTTAATATTTTGGTTATAGGACTAGAGGCAATAGCGCTGGCGATTTTATTTTCATACAGCAGAATTGGTAGGTACATAAAACGTCAATTTTAAACGACGAAAGTAAAAAAAAATACGCGTTATAGTTGGTATCAGATAGTGTATGATTAAAACCTGACATTATATACAATAACTGCTAAGACATTTCGTTTTCGCCTTACAATTGTAAACCACAATAGCAGCAACAAAGTACCCATTGTACGATTACAATGTAGTAGTGTTGTTACTAGCAATTACTACCCACACCTAGCTATAGGCGTAATTACTGGGACAATGTATGTGGTCCCAGTAATTACTACTATAGCTATAGTAGCCTACTAGTACCTAGGCTATAGTAGTCATTACTGGGACCACATACATTAGTATACATAGCCAGTAAGACTCGTTGGTCTAGTAGTCGCAAGAGCGGCTGCTGAGCATGAGGTCCTGGGTTCGATTCCCAGCTCGGGAAAAGTGTTATTGGATTTTTAAATCAATAAATTTCTCAGTAGCAGCCACGGAGTTTGGATTTGTGCCTATCCATTTGTGTTGGTATGATAGTTTTTGGGTGGTATAATTATATTCTTTGGTGTTTAATGAAGGGGCTACAAGACCCTTCACGAAGCCGAAAGTTCTCCCCGTCAATGCGATATTTGTTTTGTTCTAGACCGTACCTGGTAACCTTCTAGTTACGGAGATATTGGGGGTCAAAGTTCCAACTTTTTCACAAGTTTTTTTTAAATACTTATTTTTAATGTAAGATTTTTACTTTAAACACCTCCGTGGCCCCCATGCTATTCAATCCATCCATCAGCACAATGTTTTGGGTAATCCTACCGTAGACCTTGATTTTTCACCCTAAAAAAAGTCGTTTCCTAGCAATATTTTTTGCAAATAGTTACCTACTTAATTTGGTGTACACAATGCTTGGTTGACGGTTTCGTGTAAGGTGTTACATCCTGTATAGTTGATGTGTGTGTTACATCAATAGCGAGAGCCAAAGAATTTGATGGTGCAGGCAGGAATTTGCTATGAGTAATTAATGGTTCAACGTGCTCTCCAAAACATAAAGCTTTTCATACTTTTTGCAATGAAGTAACAATGCAAAACTCGTTCATATTAGTCAGCACTGAAACCACGAATACATATCTCCCTTTGTGCAATAATCAGTGAGTTGTGGTAAACACTAGTTTAATGAATCGTTCATTGTTCATTTATAATGAAAATTATATGAAAACCTGTTAACAAATTGAAAATATTTTGTAAGAATCACGATCATTGCGAAATACATGTTGCGATGAATATTCATTAAATTATGGTAAATTATTAATTCCCCAGTTTCGGTTGTGCATTCATTTTAAATTATCTGTTGATAATTCGTGTAGACGTCATATTTAAATTGTAGAGAAACTGGATTTAATCCTAGGTATCCAGAGGTAGAATTCACTAGGAGTTCGACGTTAAATAAACAGTCGCATGGGTACAAGGTAAAGCAGTCCTTTCCAAGGTTGGTCCGTGGATGGGTTACCATCCATTACATAACGAGTTTCCTCCGTGCCTTGGAAAACACGACGTTGGTCCCGGCTGTCATTTGTAGATCTTTGATAGTCGTTACAGGTAGTCAGTGGCCCGAAATTCTGACAACCAGTCTTACCAAGGGGTAATGTATTACCCCGTACTAATTGGGTTGTGGAGGTCAAATAACCAGTCGCTCCATGTAAAATATACTGGTATTCAGCTGCATCCAGTTAGACTAGAAGCCGTCCCCAATATAGTTAGGAAAAGACTAGGCAGATGATGATAATGCTCGTTTTCACTGGCACTAAGCGATGCCTAAATGAAGACGTATTGTTGGATTTTGAACGCACCACTCAGAGCCGAAAATTGAAATTCCAGCAGTGCAATTTTATTTGGTGTTATTTTTGGGCGCAAGTGCCTAGTTCTTAAGCTGTATTCAAAACCATAGGTAAGTCTTAAATAATTAAAAAATATATTAAGAACAATCTCTGCTAGGCAGTTCATGAAATTGGTGGATACTTTCATAACACTAAATACTAGTTTACTAATTCCTGAGTATTTCTTAACGGTGACATCCGGCCTACCCTTTGAGACCTCTCTAAGGCTTAATCTAAGCCATAAAAACTAAAATATAAACATTCCCCAATAACTTTCCATGCTGCAACACATAACACAAGCTTACTTTGAAGCTCGTATTTTAGTGAAGCATTTAGTAAGTGGAAGCCGGGTCAGAGCAATTTTGTAGTATAATTTAGTAAGTAATTGTGTTCCGCGAATCGGTTCGCTGTGTTTTGACATGGACTAATAGAAATCATCGTTTCACATGCGATGTTTTGATGTGGGGACACGAACGTTGGATATGGTTATTGTTAAGGTACAAATTATAGGTGATTTTTTATTGGTACGGCCACATTTGTTTGATGTACTATTTGTAGCTGGAATCGTTATTTATACATCTAAAATACCGGCCAAGTGTAAGTCGCATGAAGGGTTCCGTACCATCGTAGTAAGCCCCTTAAATGTTTAATTTATTATTTTTATTTGTTGTTATAGCGGTCAAAGAAATACACATTCTGTGAAAATTTCAACTGTCTACCTATAACGGATCATGAGATACAGCCCGCTGACAGACAGACGGACGGACGGACGGAGGTATAGCGGGGGCTTAGTAATGGGGTCCCGTTGGTTACCCTTCGGGTACGGAAGCCCGTAAACGAACTATTACTACTTCTTTCTTACGAAAAAGTTAAATTATCAGACAAATAAAATAATAAGTTAAAATAAAATCTAGTTTTTGCCTGCGGATTCACCCGCGTGAAGGTCAAAAATGTCTAAACGCAGGTCATGGTGCACCTGTAAAAGCCGTTAAACCATGAAAATGTAAACGACAGTCAGACAGACATGGGTTAAACACTTTCGAATTTATAATATGGAAGTAAGGAATTTTAGATATAGTGCTTCATAAACACAGTAAACCTAAACTTGAATATTTACATAAACATAACAGAACATCACGCCTGTAGCCCCCGAAGGGTTAGGCAGAGGTGTATCTAATAGTGCACCCACATATCGCCAGTTATGTTTAAGTCCCATGTGTTTGAGGCGAGCCCTTTGCCATCAACCGTGCACAAATCCAAACTCCGTGGCTGCTACTGAGAAATTTGTGATGGAAAAACCCAATAACACTTTGCCCGACTTGGGAATCGAACCCAGTACCACATTCTCAGCAGGGAGTCATTTGAATACTAACTTATCTCTCAAATAACAAACTAAATCCAAATCTCCTCAGCTCCCCTACTTACGAGAAGATTGCTCGTATGCTCACTTGGCTCACTCCACGTCAAAGTCGAGTGTTGAGACGGACTGGAGCATGCTAACTGGAGTTAGCAGTTCTCACCACCAATTAGCACACACAAGTACCAAGTTTCATGCAGTTACGTGCGGTGTTAGCTGAAAATACGGTGCTGAAGAATTGATTAGATAAAGGATAGTACGAGTAAATAATAAGACAATGCAGTTGATGTAGAATTGTGTCAAAATAAATGTATTAATGTATAATCTATACTAATATTATAAAAGCTTGTGTGTTTGTGTTCCCGAGTGCCAAGCTATATATACAACGTGCCCCTGGGATAATTTCCGACCAAAACGCGAATGAAGCCGCGGGCAACAGAATTACTAAACTATTATTTTAGATGCGAAATTAAGATTGTTTTATATAATTAGGAAGTATATATACTACGTACATTATATACAGACTACAAATAGAACTAAAATAATGATAAAAAGAAGACTAAAAGTAAGTTCCTACATATATACAACGACGAAAATAGGACAATATACGTTGTCATAAATAAAAAAGGACCGGAGTATTCAATCGAAACAATTCCTCGCATTTCCAAGTCCACGTTTGAATGCGTTCATTAGATATGTAGTTCAGTTCTAATGATACATATATTGATTTTTAGATATACTTCTTTCTTTATCGTGTAGTTAGTGCCTAACCTGGTGTCAGAGTTTTTATGCCACCCATAGGCCTCTGAGTTGGCTTATGATAGATATACTACTACACTATATACACGATATACTAACAAGATATACTAATACAAGCAAAGCCAATAAACTGTAATTTCTCTCGAAGTAATAATTGCAATCTCTCTCGTTACTTAATTCCATTTTTTGTACGATTCGTGAAAGATTTAATTAGACTTCCATTGGCTCGCCACTCAGAAAGTAGTAGATAATAATAAGCAATCGTACACACAGTGTTCAGTATGCGCCATCGATTCCAATATCATAAATGCGAATGTAATTCTGTCCGTCTGACTGTTCTCTTCGGATTTTGATGGAAATAATGATTGGGTAGGATACATTTTATCCACCATCAGAATACAAGCGCTGTGGCATCTATTTTTAAAATGTCGCAGCACCATTTTCTCTTACAGGGGGCTATTGATTACTTTAATTTATGTTTTTGTTTTGTTTTATTTTGTTAGTCTCATTTTTGAAATTTAGTTTTATTTCCTTTTTTCATTTCCATTTATTTTTTATTGTTTGTTCTGCGGGAGCCCAATATTATAAATACTTTTTCTTTTTTTTTCTCTAACCTGGTAATATGTTGCCGTGTCATAATTTTTGAGTTCCACGACAGCTAAGCCGCGGATATTCTTTCGCGGGAGGTCTTTTATAAATTCACCATATCAGTCACAATAATTGGCCCTTGTTTACAAAATCATAATAGTATCCTTTAAAAAGTCTGTTCATCACGGTATGAAACAAAAAACTAGGAGCAACTTTGATTTATTTTTGAAAAAGATATCCACCGTACACAATTGTCTGAAGTCAATCTGCATGCACCTTTATTTTAATTATAAGTCCGCAATTAATAACAGGGGCTTGCGCCGAAGTGAACCGCGGATGAATTCCCGCGCTTTTGTGGACGCCATCTTATCAAGATGGCCGCCACTGATTTATTACTGCCTATTGTGATGAGAGTGAGTTCTCAAGTCATGATTAATAATGAGAGAGCTAGATTTTCTTGCTGTATTTACATTTCGCAGGTGTGTTTAATGTATTGTACTGGTCGTATTTAATTAAGGAACTATTGTTCTGTCAAATATCGCTTTCTATTGGAGACGATATTTGATTTATTACAATAATAATAGGGCTAAAATGACGACTAAATCTAGTTACATTTCGGTGAATATAATTATGTACTTGCGTCCACCAAGTACGGTAAAGCAAGGCTTTATATTGTCTGGGTTAAATTAATTAATTAATGCAAGTAACTACTAACTTACTTTAAGATAAAGTAAGAGTATAAGTTGTTAAACACCCACCGAAAGTCGAGTATCTTTAGTCTTGGTCTTAAGTATCGTTAGAAGTTATTAAAAGTTCTAAAGATACTCGATGCTTCGAGCGCTACGACAGTGCAATGGAGAATAACGAACGAATTTTAGGGCCTGGCCACGGAAACGGGCGACGCGAACAGCGGTGCCTCTGGCGGGGAGGCGCGGCGCGGCTATCCGTGCGGCACAGTTTGTAGGCCACGGGCCGTAGCGTTCGTCGCCGCGACCGGTATACACCGAGAGCGATATTTTTATTTCAAAGTTATCTCTGTATGATATTGCTTGGAAAGTATAGTTTTTTGTTCAATCATAATTCATAATAATTCAATTTTAATTACTGAAAAGTAATAAAAATAGTAGCAGTTTTAGTAGTGAGTAGGTTTACTTAACCTTTCGTATGCCGAGTATATAGACACGGTTAAAAATCTATTGTGTCTCGCGTAGATCTACGTTCCGGCACACGAAGGGTTAATTTATAAAAAAAAAAAACAAGCTTAATATTTATACTTTCGAACATGCGAACATGATTGAACAGGATTGTACATGACACCGCAGTAACGCGGCTGAAGCGTCGCGCACTCGCTACGCTAGCGCGGCGTACTAATGTGCATCAAACGCCTACACTGGACAAACGTTAATGTGAAGGGCCTCTAAGTGTACAATGTATATACCTTAAAGTCAAAAACAATTTTTCTGCAGTACTTAAAATCCTGTCTGCATTTACCATTTTCTCCAGTTCTGGTTGTATATTCGAATTTTCGCTGCAGCGAATGTCCCATGGCCAGGCTGTTAGAAGCTCGCGTTTACGTCTGAATTTTTGTCACGTAATTAATGAAGATTTAGCTTGTTTTAATAAAATATTATCCTAATTATGAGACAATCGTTTTTTTTTACGTAGAAGACTTTATTTAATTATTTTGACAGTATAAGTTGCCTGAAGCTGCGAGACTCACAGACCACTAGGAGATGGCGGGACGACTTGGATGCTCTCAGGAAGTAGCGTAGCGACATACTGGGGCCAATAGGAAAATTGAGGGAGGCCTATGCCCAGCGGTGGGGCAGTTCAGGCTAGCTATACCAATAAAATTCAACATTAGGGGACAAAAGATAATTACGACGTAGAAAATTAAATTAATTTATTTTAAGCCTCCATTTTTCATCTCAAACGTATTTAATCCCCTCCATTAAACCTTCAATATTGACTAACATCATAACTTCGTTAACGCGGGACTACCAACATAATGAACATTTTGTGACGTCACATTCCGGATGAGATCGCAGGACAGCTGGGGTGCGGTGCGGTTGCGGTACGCTGCGGACCGCTGCGGATCGCTGCGGTTCTGAACTTGTTGAATGCAGACGTCGGCATTGTAAACACGACGACCCTTTTTCTTGCTAAGGTTGACTGAGAGACCCTTGGCTTGGTTTTTTTTTTGAAAATGAATTTGTTCGAAAATGAGTAATTTATTATTAAAATTTAATTTCATTGCGTTTAAGTATCCTATTGTCGTCGTTGTATATAATATGTACGTAGTTACTTTTAGCATTATTTTAGTTATATTTGTAGTGTGTATACAGCCTGTAACGGAAAGGGTATATACATACCAAAGGTACGACTTCTTTGGATGATAACAAACGATATGGCAAGGGTTTTTGAATCTCATCTCTACATGTTCGGAAGTTATGATATTTTTTAATTCATTGATACCAGATACTGAACTTTTCAAATTGAAATCAACACATCACTAGCAATAAATCAGCTGATCGGTGTCAGCGAACTATTTGTAAGTAAGAATAAACCTCTTACTCCTGGTAATTCTGAATAAAGGGTTCCGCACGTTTATTTTTTGTTTGCAAAATAATTTTACTTACTGACTTTTCCTAAACTTAGATTATGTGTGTGAACAAGCTACAATTAATTTGTCTAGGTATCTAAATTTAATGAAATTTGATACCACTGCTTGCATTGTCACGGTCTTATCATTTACACACTTGTTTGTTTTTACGTAGTTTTTCTTTTGTAGAAGATTAGTTTGTAGATAATTATTCATCATCATCACCTGCTCTGCCTTTTCTCAACTATGTTAGGGTCGGCTTCCAGTCTAACCGGATGCAGTTGAATACCAGTATTTTACATGGAGCGACTGTCTATCTGACCTCCACAACCCAGTTAGGACTGGGTAATACGATACCCCTTGGTAAGACTGGTAGATAATTATTATTTAGATAATATTCCACCCGCCACCCACCTTACCATCGTACCTACAACCAATAATTACCTAATTTAACAACAATATTCCTGTAAATTTCCGAAGGTTATCCTTTTATTTCGGTGGCCATATGGATCAACGATGTTTTGATTTTTTTTTTTAACGATTCACAGATCGAATACCGTGATCTTGATTGAAATATGTAGATAAACCTACCTATTCGCTGTTTATTATTGTCAGCACAATACTTTGGACAAAGAACTCGAATAACTAAATTATACGCCTTTTTACACTACGATGCAAGAGATTTGATTCACCTTACTATTGAAACAATTGATTAAAATTATTGTTTGCCATTAAAAAAGGATTTAGTAACATAATTTGTCCAATTGAACCCAAAAAATCATCTTTATGCAACTTATGCATCTCCTAGTACAAATAAAATCACAGTGGGTTCCGTTCATCATTTTAAATTATTCACGCTCTGTCGAAAGTTGCTGTTTGAGTGGTACATAAGTTTTATTGGTTTGAGCACGTTTAGTCTTTATCATAATCCAAATGAAGTCAGTAAAAAATGTCTCAAAACAGTATCTAACTGAAGAAAGAAATTAATAAAAGTACCAGGATCGCATGAGCAACAAGAAGTGTTATTGCCGAATTGAAAATCGTTTGCTCACAGAACCCTGATTTCGTTGTTACACACACGTATTCAATCATCGTTGTGTATGTAACCAGGTTTAGGTTTTACGGTACACTGGGACAGCTACCCTACTACCAGGATAGCAAGGAATAGGAGCTTTATTTTGCATTATTGTTAATAATTTATTTGCTCGTCAGTCGTCGACTACTCCGCGTGTGGTGAACATCATTCCTATCCGTGTGATACGCGCATAAGTTCTAATTGTTGTTATTGTTTTCGTTGTTTGTTTCGCGCTTTCCGCAATGGACCGGGCGTGGTAGTAGAACCGTCCGCCCGTCCGTCCGTACTGGAGTGGAGACCACGCATTGGAAAGCGCAGCCTGTGACGGCCACCTGCCAGATGGACTGACGACCTTGCTAGAGTTGCAGGGAGTCGCTGGATGCAGGTGGCATTGGACCGGACACGTTGGAAATCGATTGGGGAGGCCTATGTTCAGCAGTGGACAACAACGGCCTTTACAACCCCAGACCTTACCCCGTGAGACTTTTTTTTTGTGGGGTTACATTAAAACGCAGTGTACGCAGTGCCGTGTGATACAGTGGACCAAATGAAAGTGCGGATTGAGTCCATGAACAAGCGAGCGGCCTTGTGCATACAATACCATGGACACCACATCGAACATTTTTAAAGGTGGGGACCTTTAAAAATGTAAGTTAATTTACTAAATTAAGCAAAGCTGTAAGATTTTACTGTTTACTCTTTATTAAATAATAGGATGAAACTAGCTAACCTACCTAAACTTTGTTTCGATTTTTTATTACGTAACTTCTAATAAGTATCTCAGTTTTTACGTGAAATTTGGCTTGATATTAACGAGTGAACGGTAATTGTAAATCAAGAATTAAATTACGCATTATTATTCATTTTTACATCACGGTCAAGTAGGTACACTCGGCGGCGTAGCGCGCGGCCGGCGCGTGCGGCGGCTTTTTTGATTTCGTCAGTTCGCGCCGACAAGACACCGCCTGGTAGGCTACTAAACAGTATGGTACTAGGCGCGCAGAATTACGGAAGAGATTTGATTTATTTATTAGACAGAGAGAGAGTGATATTTGCAAGTAATGTGGAAAGTTATTGACCCCCGTAGTGCGGTGACACGTTTTTATGATTTGAATTTCAGAAACATAAGAAACCGAAAATTTGGTATCCATTTTTTGAGTATCTTATTTTGAGCTGAAACTTTGTATAGTGATTCTATACCAGCTGTAATCTTTAGTGGTTAAGGATAGTAATACCCTTTCCGTTACACGTTGTATAATGTAAATATTAGATTTATTTCCTGAATAAAAAAAAACATTGATTGTAAAATACTGATTTCTATTTGTAAACGTGCCCATAATAATGTCAAGAACTTCTTTTTTTTTTTTAAAACGGTAGGTTTCACAAGTTTTCAAGTTGTAGCTTGTAAAAACCGAAGAAAGAAGAAGGAGAAAGAAAGAAAACATATTTATTTGGCTCATGCCACAAGTGCAAACAACAAACAATAAAATAAAAGGAAGTACTAATAAAGGAGTAGGGACTGGGCTATTTCCCAGCATTTACATAGCGCGACTGCCTATCTGACCTCCATAATCCAGTAATAGGGTTAGGCGATACCTCTCGCTAAGGCTAATAGTCAGACTTTCGGTCTTTAGGTAGTCAATCCGTAACGTAACAGGGTTTTGGGAATTAAACACTAGTGCCTACTCTCTCGATGAGATGAATTCAGATTTTCCGGACCCAACCGAAAGAACAGCATGGTCAATGAATTCATTAAAATAAATACTTCGAATTTGAGTTAGAAATGTACTTGAAGACAAAAGCCGGGCTTTTTGACCAAATCTAGCATCTTTAATTACTAACTCAACGAAAAAATACACAATTATCCATCAATACTTCACGTCCCACCGACGCGACGCGATATCGGGCGAGACACAATAAATCTTAATTGTGTCTATAATTACCGGTATACAATAGGACTATTATTATTATTAGGATTCAGTGACTGAAAATCGGGCAACTGCGTTGAATGACGAATTTTTGGTATGACGAATAAAAATGTATTTAAATGAATTTTATGTAAATGATTTTTAACAACAGATGAATTTGAATTTAAATTTAAGTTATGATTTTCTTTTTTAATGAATAATTATTGAATATTGTTGGTTATTTATTATTTTATATGACATATTTTCTTAATGGATTTTATTTTGTTTTTTTTTTTGTTATTTATCACATTCAGACACAATGTAAAATTGTTTATTGAATGAATGAAATGATCTAAAACGATAAGTAGCAACCCTTAACGCACTCTAACAAACGTCACGTGTGGCGGCTGCAGAAACATAAATTTAAGTAGTCATAACATATTAATAACGCATCCATATTCTCCCGTCCAATTACGATGAACTTAAAGATACTTACCATGTAATAGATTACATGATTTAGTCAGACCCAACCGTCATTTCAGTAGGTCCCGAGGCCCTGACACGAACGCGCGACGTAAGGTTGCGTTTGATGAGCTAGAATGCGCAGCGAGAGATGTGTGCGCAACTTTTCTTTTTCTCTTGTCTTCTAATTTTTCAAATCGGTTCATAAATGACGGAAATATGAAGATATTTCCGTCATTTATGAACCGATTTGAAAAATTCTTTTATATGTGAGAGAATATAATTATATTCCGATTGGCCCCATAAAAAAATCCTCAAAATCGGTTCAGTAATTTGTTTTTTTTTCCCCTTGAATATATATATTTTTTTCTTCTTGGGCTATGTAGATGACATGATGGTGATGAAAAATTTGTGTGGTATACTACAACTAAAAAGAGGCAAAAAGTCAACGAAACAAACAAAGTCACCGACTTCCGAAAGTAAAGTTATTTTAGACTTTTTTACTGTCTTTTTGGAAGTCGGTTTTTTTTCGCAGAAAGTTTTTTCAAATGTAGCGACTGCCTGTCTGACCTCTACAAACCAATTTGTCTGGTCAGTCATATAAGGGCACACGCAAGAAGCTTCAAAGGGTCACCGTTACTGAAAACGGTAAGGAGGACTTTATAGTACTGGGTAATACGATACCCCTTGGTAAGACTGGTTGTCAGACTTTTTGGCCACTGGTTACCTTTAACGACTGTTAAAAAACTACAAATGACAGCCGGGACCAACGGCTTAGTGACATTTCCAAGGTACGGAGGAAACTCGGTATGTAATGGGTGGTCACCCATCCACGGACCGAGCTAGGCAAGCGTAGCTTAACCTGAAGATCGACTCGAGCGGCTGTTGTTATAGCAACGAGCTCCTCCTGTGTTCGAAACTAACCAATAATACGCTGCTTTTCCATAGCTTGAGCTTAGCTAGCTATGTTATTGGTACATTTTTGCGACATTCTTCATAAATAAAGGGTGTAACAAGACCCTTAACGAAGCCGAAAGGCACTTGTTCTTCACGCCATTGCGATCTTTTTTTTGTTCTAGACCATACCTGGGAACCTTCTAGTTACGGAGATATCGGGGGTCAAACTTCCAACTTTTAAACATTTATTTTTTTAAATACAAGTTTTTAATGTTATAACTTTACTTCAAGTACCTCCACGACCCCCGTACTATTCAATACATCCATCAGCACAATGTTTTTAGTGCCCCCACAAAAAAGGTCGTTTCCCAGCAATATTTTTTGCGTAGAGTTACTTACTTTGTACAGAATGCTTGGTAGATGACTTTTTGAAGAGTCCATTTACACCCTGTATGTGTAGAATACCTGAATATTTTAAATTGAACTTAACCTAAACTATGATGATATCAAATATTTAATGCGAAATGAGTATTTTTAATTTAACAGGCGAATTCACGTAACGTGTACCTCATGCGTTTGTACTAGGGCCTAGTACAAACACTGTTTTCCTCCTTTCAATAACGATGAACCGAAAGATACTTACCATGTGGTAGATTATACGATTTGGTCAGATTCAACCGTCATTTAGACCCCGACCGTCATTCCACTCGGTTGTTATTACAAGTAACTTCTATTCTATTCATTACGGTCAGAGTAACCTCTTGACGACCTAATACGATTGGGCAATTCAACTTTGTGATGGTAAGCCTAATGTTATTGTCGTTTATGACTTATATAGCTAGATTATATGTTAGCTAAGGGTTCGGATGTAAAGAAAAAACATTGATGAATTTATTTTGTTATTTTTCATTTAAGTTTAAATTAAATACAAGCGTAGAGTAAGGTATATTTCGGGCCTGTGGACGGTGAGCTATGGGCTAGCTCGCCGTCCGTCCGTCTTATGACGACAGGCCGTGTCGACGGCGCGTTCGTGTTCCACGCGCGCCTCAAAGAGAGTCAGCAAACAGGAAGGGGTCCGTAAGGGCCGACGCCTGCCAGGGTTGCGGGACTGTTCGAAAGAGATACCGCGGCCCTGGAACACAAAGGGCAAAGGAAGGAACATGGATGGGTTTTAGTCAGTACAAGTCTGACACTCCCTCCTGCTCAGCCCAGAGCGGGAGGGGTCATTTGATGATTTCCCATCGATAAAAAAAAAAAAAAAAAAAAAAAAAAGGTATATTTTTACTAACATTATGAATTAAATTTGTGAACGTGTATAAGTATGAATGTACACTTATGGATCTTGTGATTTAATAGAATAAATCCGAATAAATCACTACATAGTATAAAACAAAGTCGCTTCCCGCTGTCTGATGCTTACATCTTTAAAACTACGCAATGGATTTTGTTGCGGTTTCTATTAATAGATAGTGTATGGATAGAGTGATTCAAAAGGCAGGTTTATATGTATATTATTGCACCCGTGCGATGTCGGGACGGGTCGCTAGTAAATAATAAATGTTTATTTCGGAACAAGAACCCAAGATTAAGTAAACCAGTAAAACAACAGTAGTTGCAAAAGTATAAACAGTAGCGTCGTGTCTGAACTATTTTTTTTTTATGGAGTTACAATATCAAACTTACACATACATACATACAGAACATCACGCCTATAATACCCGAAGGGTTAGGCAGAGGTGTACCTAATAGTACAACCACATATCGCCAGTTATGTTTAAGTCCAATGTAATAGGGGGCGAGCCTATTGCCATCAACCGGGCACAAATCCTGACTCTGTGGCTGCTACTGAAAAATACGTTATGGAAAAACCCAATAAAACTATTGAAACTAAGCACTGATAAAACTGTGGAGAGTCACATTCATGACTTCTTCTATTGCACCATGTTGTAATAAACGAAGTTTTTTTACAATAATTGCTGCGAATACATATTTTTTACCATTGCCACTCGAAAAGGGACATTTTATTCATCGATAACAGTGAATAAAACGCTCTTTTACTCACTGAGTGAATAAAAACATTTTGAATTTGGAACAAGCACGAATTATGAACAAAAAATAAATAAAACGTGCAGGACAGGAACCGAATTTCGAAAAGTGTTCTAATTTTTTTTTACTATACATTTTTAATTTTTATATTTATTCCTTTGTTAACTTATTATATTACCGATTAGGTATATAATAAAATGTGATAAATACTCATCTGCTTAGAGTTATCCCAACTTTATTGGGGTAGGCTTCTAGTCTAATAAGGTGCAACTTAATATCAGTATTTTAAATGGAGCGACTGCCTTTCTGACCCAGAACACAACCCAGTTAGTACTAGGTGGGTAATACGGTACCCCTTGGTAAGATTGGTTGTCAGACTTTCGGGCCACTGACTACCTGTCACGACTGTCAAAGAAATATAAATGACAGCCGGCTCAATGGCTTTACGTACTTTCCGAGGCACGGAGGAAAGTCGGTATGTAATGAATTAGTGGTCACCCATCCACAGACCGACCTTGGTAAGCCCGGCTTAACCTTGAAGATCGACCCGAGTGGTTGTTATTATTAACCCACGAGAAATATAAATAACATACTTCTGGTTATTTTCTCGCAGTCAATGGTAAAAAGTAGAGTACACAACTCGTGAAAAAAATCTAGAATCCCTTGCTACGCTCGGGATTCTACTCTAAAATCCTTCGCTGCTCTCGGGATCCAACTTAGTTCCTCGAATTAAATTCCCGTTTTTTTCACTTCTTGCCAGTGGCTGTAAGGCGTGCTCAACCTCTGCCAATTTTTAAAAGCATGATAAAAAAACTGTATCTCTCTCCTTAAGCTTAATTTTCATTAGGTATTATAATTTAGTTCTTCGCACTTGTTTCTTGATCATAAAAAATTATAATAATAATAATAAAAATGTATTTAGGTATTTAAGTGTAATATGTTTTATGTATATATATGTATGTATCTATTGTATATATGTAAATGGTACACCACAGGCTACCTGCAGTATTGTCTCTCCTTCCCCCTTAAATCCATCCAAAGGTTGTCTTTAAAAGATCGCTTTTAGCGATAAGACCGCCCATTGTGTCACCCCTTTTATAATGTTTTACATTTATATCTGTAATTTTTATGGTGTACATAATAAAGAGTATTCTATTCTATTCTATTCTTGTTGTATAATCTACTATTGATTTATAGAAAATTAGGTGGCATTCGTAAAAAGAAAACAAAATAATGCCTATACAGTTTTTTTTAAGTTGAGATTTTTCATCATTAGGTCTTGCTAATATTACCATTATCTATCGAAGGTGAGCCAAGCGTATGAACACATTGCTAACTTTAACTAACAACCTCGTTACCTGGTGGCCTACCATGACGTCTTACAGCAGGTGTAGTTCCAGTGTGGGAAAGAGACAGAGCTATACAGGTCGTCTAGCGACATCTTTTCCCCACACTGAAATTGCTCCTGCTTTAAGAAGTCATAATAACCCCCCTGTTCTCTAAAGGGATAGCACGAGTATCTATTACTTTTATTATTATTATACGTTTATTTCAGATTAAAATATTTCCTTAGCAAAAATTTCCATACTTAATTACAATCAAATCATAAAAAATTACACAATATTTAAGGTGGATGCGCAAGGATAGCCCGCGAGATTTAAATTTTATTACGTTTATTGCATTTTGCAGGTCAGTGTCAGGTTGTATGTTGATGAAAATATGAAACGTGCTTGTAACACGTATGGAGTTACAGAATTAAAATCATTCAAATGATCAATACAACCCTCCAAGTTCATTTAATCCCATTGAGCGACTTTTTCATGAAATAGCTATTGAATGGGATTAAATGAACTTGGAGGGTTGTCATCAACATACAACCCGATATTGACCTGCAAATTGCAATAAACTTGCGCATCCACCTTAATCGTTATTTTCTAAGTCCTCATCTGTATCTAATCGAATTACAAAATAAATAAGAAGACATTCACATAACAAAAATAAATAATAATAAATCAATCAAGATAGCAGCGGTGGCCCAGTGGTGGCGACGCTGAACACGAACAGTAAATTGTGGGTTCGAACCCAGGCAGGCGTATTACTTTGTGTAATTTATTTCATCACCACTGCTCCCAAAACGGTGAAGGAAATCATCGTGAGGAAACCGGCAAGTCCTAGAACCAAAAAAATCGAAGTTATGTGACATCTACTAACCCGCACTGGGCCCGCGTGGTGGATTATAGCCCATTCCCTCTCATAGAGAAGACGCCGTGTGTAACACCAGTGGGAACATTATAGGCTGATCGGCGAGCCATCAGACACGTCACCGTCCACCAAACTCCTGCGCTAGTTTGCCGCCTTTTGATCATCATCATCTGCCGAGCCTTTCCCCAACTATGTTGGGGTCGGCTCCCAGTCTAACCGGATGCAGCTGAATACCAGTATTTTACTTAGAGTGACTGCCTATCTGACCTCCACAACCCAATAAGTGCCCAGATAGTAGTACCTATCTACGACTTTTGGTAAACTACTTAAAATATACGAAGAAAGTGAATTCCAGAATCAGTAAACATTTTCAAATAAAATTTCAGTTGGTCTAAAACTTGATAGTGCCAACAAACATTGTTTTCTTTACTGCACAAAGTTTTGTTTATATTTATTATGAACTCGAGCAGTGATCGCATGCAATATGTATGTTCTTTGTTTAACTTATGTTTCTACCCATTTAAACTATTCGATAGATACAGATTTGTTTATATTTGTCGTAGTTAAATAGTCTTATTATTATTATATTTTGAGGTATAAAACACTTTTAACGAAGCCGAGAGGCACTTGATCTCCCCGTCTCCCGTTTGTTCTGGGCCACACCTGGGAAACCTAGTTACGGAGCTATGAAGGTCAAACTTTCAACATTTTCACAAGTTTAAAAAATACTCATTTAAATGTTACTAGCTGTTGCCCGCGGCTTCACTCGCGTTTTGGTCGAAAATTATCCCAGGGGTATGAAAAATAGATAGTAGCCGATTCTCATACCTACTGAATATGAATATAAAATTTCATAAGAATCGGTCGAGCCTTTTCGGAGGAGTATGGTAACTAACATTGTGACACGAGAATTTTATATATAAGATGTTATACTTTACTTTAAATACATCTATGATCCCTGTACTATTAAATGCATCCATCAGTAAGCCGTGATTATCCTCACCAAAAAAATTCTTTTCCAAGCAAAAGTTTGGCGCATCAATCTATTATATGTAAAGTTTGATGTATCGAATGCTTGACTCAATGGTTTGTGAAGGGTCCCTTGACACCATGTATGACATCAAATTCTATTTGACTACAATCCATCAATAAAGGGTTCAGTCAACCGGTACGGACAGGCTTCGGTCACCGGGCTTTCACAGATGTTTATTTAGTCCGGTGTACGTAGTCACGGTTGCACCGCTTTGACCGAAAACATTTATGAAAGTTGTCAATCTATATGACATTACTTTGTGCTACAGCGTAGATCGTGTAGAGCTACGACGTAGCTCACACTTTGCTACGGCGTAGATCACGCTATGATAGCGTAGATCACGCAATGATAGCGAAGAGAAAAGGTCAGAATGCTTAAACGCATCGAGAATGAGCCCTATTCCACAGTCACAATGATACTTCTCTCTAGAACTAGATTATAATGGATCAAAACATAAAAAATACGAAGTATAAGGTTTAGTAAAACAGGCTTTTATTTGCGTCAGTAGCACGGAGCAAGGGTGATTGAATTCAAATGATTGTGGTCAAGTCAGCCCGCTGTGAGCTCAAACGTATTTAGATTAGTTGCCGAGGTTAAAAGGAATCTTTAGCATTTATTTGTCTAAAATAGCATCGAAGTGATAGTATTTGTATTTTTTTACGACCCGAATGGCGCAGCGGCTGTGAGGCTACCTTACGTTCTTAGGGTACCGGGTTCGAATCTCGGTAGGAGCAAATGTTTGTGTGATGAGCATGGACATTTGTTTCCGAGTCATGGATGTTTATATAAATAATAATAATAATAAATATCGCTGGACATTACACACAGCGCCATCTAGGTGCCACACTAAGCAACGAGGCTTGTGTCGTGGACACCAGATAGTTGATACTACTACATAGATACTTTTTTGTTTGTAAATACATAATTATTATACATAAGTATGTATGTAATATGTATAATAAGTAGTGTGGCACCTAGGTGGCGCTGTGTAATGTCCAGTGATATTTATTATTTATTTTATTTTATTATTTATTAGAAAGCAGATTTGAAAATACTGTCAAAATGAAAACGATAAGTTTTTAGATATTCATTTATGAATAATAATTATTTATTTTTTACCCAGTCTGGCAGAACGTAATGCAAGTTGTTTTGTGTTTCATGTTGGGCACACTATAATAGAATTTATTTTGTTTGATAACATTCACGAAAATATAATTTGTCACGGAATAAATACGTTTGATAAATAATTCATTAAAAGTTGTTCATTTGAGTTACAGAAATTTTGTATTTCCAACAATGTGAAATCATATTTTAGTTCACCAGTATATTCAAATTACTAAACTCAAATAATTTTACCATTCGACCACAATCAATTTCATTTCGCTTTTACAATATTACCGCAAAAAGTATAACTGAATTGTAACTTTTATACCATGATATGGGTCCCAGTATCTGCGGCCATTGGATGAAATAACGAAAGTTTAAAATTCGATTTCTATGCAGATGCAGGCACAAAGGAAAAACAAAACGTACGGCTCGCTCACGTTACGTTTAATTGTAAAAGTGAAAGAGTTTATGAATTTTCTGTTGCAAAAATACTGGCCGTATTTTTGTACAACCTTTTTTAAAAGGAAATCAATATTTTAAAAGTTTAGATAACATTTGGTGCAGTTAATAGCTCCGTCCACAAGTGTCATTACTTGGAAATCTGCGTTTATTTTAGGATTCAAATCATTCCGCTAAAAGAGTTAAAAATTTATATAAATATTTAATGCACAATAGTTAAGTAAGAGTACAGTACATAAGTTCGTAATTTTTACACATAAGATACTCCATGAAGCACATAGCTTTTTAGGAGATAAGTTAGATAATAGTAAACTTTAGTTATGAGCTGCAATATAATAACTGTAAAGGAGTGACTGTAAAAATGGTCAAATAAAAAGTAACTAATATTTAAGTCCAGATTTTTTTTTATTGTGTGGCTTACAACTAACAATATAAAAATGTATAAGTAGTAGAGTGTATAGTAGTGAGTAGTATTAGTGGTAGTAGTGTTGAAGTAGTAGATTTAAAGAAATATAGCAATGGTTTCCCGAAACTTCGCGAATGTTCATTCGAAGTATATTATTAAACATACATCACGTTGCGATGATAGCCCGCAGCTTTTCATTGCAATTTCCGCCTCGTTCACTTCGTTCAATCATTCAATCACCATTCGATTTGGGAATAAATCATTCGGAACTGTGCACATGAAGTATGTTTCAATTATTTGATGATTATACTAGGAGTAAGCTGACCCTTCACGAAGCCGTTAACCAAGCGTTACTTCAAAGTAAGTAACTGTACGCATTTTTTTTTGCTGGGAAACGAGTTTTTTTTTTTGGGGTGAAAAATCACGTTTTACGGTTGAAATCATTGTATCGCAATCAAATCATTGTGCTGGTGGATGTATTTAATATTACAGGAGCCGTGGAGGTTTTTAAAGTGAAATTATGATATTCAAAACTTGTATGGACTGTGTGAAGGATGATATTAATCGATGATAAGGTGTTGTGATAATGTAAATGGTAAAAAGAATATAAAGCAGCAGAATGTTGAATTGACTTTATTAGACCTACAAGTGACAAGAATAAACAGTAGACTCCTAACCATAACTTTTTGTAGAAAGAGTATTAATATACAACATGCCCCCTCAAAAAGATAATTCCATGGCACTCATAATACAAAGGCAAAAAATAAAAATAAACAAAACCATTACGATATACCAATCATTTGCAAACAACTGCGATGCTTTGTTGGACCCAAAGGTTTCGTCAAAACATCTGCAGGTAACCTGTCGGTAGGCATATACCTAAGGTCAACGGTTTTGTCGTTCACTTTTTCTCGGACAAAATGAAACTTTACGTCTATGTGTTTTGTCCTATTGTGGTGAACAGGATTCATGGCTATTTTTTGTGCACTCTGACTATCCGTATACAAAACTATGTTAAGCGACGTACCTGTTATATCGGATATTAGTCCTTTTAAAAAGCACGCATCCTTTACTGCTGTAGCCAATGCCATATATTCTGCTTCAGCGGACGACAAAGCTACTGTGGGCTGTTTCTTGGCTTCCCACGAAATAGGGCCACCTGCAAGCTCAAAATAGAACCCAGTGTATGATCGTCTATCAGTTGAACAGTTTGCCCAGTCTGCATCTGAAAACCCCGTCAGAGTTGTAGTATTACCTGCTTGTTTCCTGTATGTAATACCACTATCTTTTGTCGCTTTCAGATAACGTAGGCAACGTTTAGCAATATTCCAATGTGACTGATCAAATTTAGAGTTAAATTGACTCAAATAACTCACTGTGTAGGCTATATCTGGTCTAGTATTCACAGCCAAAAACATTAGACAGCCTATTAATTCTCTGTAAGGATGCTCGCACTCACCTATACCAGGTTCAAGTTGTTTCTTGACGAGTGGGGTAGACACACCCTTACAATCTTGCATGTTAAATTTCTTCAGTAACTTTTCAATATAAGTTCTCTGAGATAACTTCATTCCACATTTATCATGATGAATATTTATTCCCGTAAAGAAATTAATTTGTCCAAGATCCTTAGATGAAAAATATTTTACAAATTGACGTCTGAAGTTGTCAAATGTAATTTCATTTTTATACAAAATTAATAGATCGTCGACGTATACAGCCAGAACCAAGGAGTCTGAGTTCGAATTGTTTTTAAAAATACATGGTTCAGATGTAGGCATAAAACCAAGGAGCGACAAAGTTTGTTTTAACTTTGAATTCCAGGCTCTTGGTGCCTGTTTCAACCCATAAAGTGACCGTTTTAATAAACACACTTTCGACTCTTCCCCTTCCTTTACAAAACCTTCTGGCTGTGTCATGAAGATTTCTTCTTCTAGATCACCGTTCAGAAAAGCTGTGTCCACATCCATGTGCCAGACCTTATAATCATACTGCACTGCAAGTGCTAACAAAGTTCGCAACGACGAGTTGCGTACAACCGGAGAAAACGTTTCGTGGTAGTCGACACCTTCTTGTTGTCGAAAACCTTTTGCTACTAGGCGCGCTTTATACCTAACAACGCCACCTTTCGCATCTCGCTTCAGCTTGAAGACCCACTTGCTAGGAATACACGTTTTTCCTTTTGGCTTGTCAACCAAAACCCATGTGCCCTTTCTGACTAAAGCATTATACTCGTCTTTCATTGCTAAAAACCAGTTATATTTTTCATTGCTGTTAATTGCAGCCCGATAACTATTAGGATCATCGCAGCCATCGTCTAGTATAGTATTATACGAGAAATAATCCGGTGGTTTGCGAACTCTTGAAGGATATCGCCTTGATTCATTTGAGGAATCTGCAGACTCACCCGATTGCTGATCATCAACATCGTTGACCTCTACATCGTCTGTTTCACTGATTTCAACATCAGCATCCTCAGCATCCAGAAAAGAAGTATCCCTGCTAGGAGTATCTACCTCACATCTCCCAGGCGAAGACGAAGGTAGTACTTCTTGTCTTAAAACTGCTGGCGTTGGTGACTGTGACAACAAATTGACAATATCAGAGTTTACAGTATCTACAGGCTCAGTATTTTCCTTCAGTCCGATAAAGTTATTTTCAAAAAATGTAATATCTCTTGACTTTAGTAACCGTCTTGGACTTATCGCATTCCGGAAATAATAAATACGAGGGTCATCTGAATATCCTACAAAAATCTGTTCCTCAGCTTTCATGTCCAATTTACATCTTTGGCTTGATGGAACATGAACCAGCGCTCTGCATCCAAAAACCTTCAGATGAGACAGATCGGGTTTTTTATTAAACCACATTTCAAATGGTGTTTTACCACTAAGCGCGCGGTGTGGTGATCGATTTTTCAAGTAGACACTTGTCTCCACTGCATCCTGCCAATAAGCTTTTGAGAGAGAACCATGTGACAGCAGTGAGCGAGCCTTCTCTACTATGCTACGGTTACACCGTTCACTCACCCCATTTTGCTGAGGGCTGTAAGGTGCTGTCGTTTGCCAATCGATACCCAGTGACTGAACATAATCCATCAGCTCCTTATTAATGAACTCAGTGCCATTATCTGACCGCAAAGCCTTTATTTTTCCACCAAACTGTCTCTCGACAAGTGAATGAAAAGAACAAAACTTATTTTTGACTTCCGTTTTAGAAGATATACAATACACAAAAATAAAGCGTGTATAATCATCTATAAAGATAATAAAATATCTATTACCTTGAAATGAATGAGTAGAAAAAGGTCCACAAACATCGGTATGAAACAATTCAAGCGGCGATGTAGCTTTTCTATATTTTAAGCTTTTGAAGGACTTTCTAGACTGCTTACCCTCTATGCAGGGTATGCATGGTTTTTTATCAACTTCCGTGTTCTCTACGCCGATAGCCTGACCTTTTCTAAGCAGATCCATGCCAATACGACATAAATGTCCTAACCTCTTATGCCAAAGCTGGAAGTCGGAACAATCAGAGTGCACAAGTTTAGCTGAAACATTATTGAACATATTAATTGAACAATCTAAAGTATACAGCCCATTACTTAAAGAACCATACACTAAAACATTATTACTATTTACTAAATCACACTTTGTGTTATAAATAGTACAGCCTTCTTTATCAAAAACTACAGAAAAACCTTTCTTTACTACTGTATTCACTGAAAGTAAACTACAGTTCAAATCAGGAACATGAACTACATTCTCTATTTTGTTCGCCAAGGTATCCGTATCAATGCATACATCACCAATACCAACAGCCGCCACTTTTTGTCCATTAGCCACAGTAATCGTTCCACCTTGTACTGGCCGATAACTGCTGAACCACTCGCGATGCGGAGTCATGTGAATGGTTGCACCGGAATCAATAATCTATCTCCCTTCATTTGGAGTTGGCGCAGAGAGAGCCATTTCCTTCAAGATAGCCTGTTCAACCTCCTTATTATGATGGCAATCTGTTTCTTTGAAAACCTTACCCGACACACTCATAGCCTTCCTATCCTTCTTATTGGGACATGCGGGGCTTTTATGTCCTGGTTGTCTACATTTAAAGCAGATTATAGGCTTCGTCTTTTTGCTTGTAGAACCTGTCGAACGTAACGCAGCCACCTCGTCCTGGTGAGAGTCCTTAGAAAGCTCGTTTAATAGCTTTGCCTTAACCAACTCACTGGTTACTTCAACATTCGAATTCTCTAAAGCCATGATCAGCGGTTCGTAACGTGATGTCAATCCTCCGAGAATAATCGCAGCCAAAGATCCATCGTCGATCTTCTTACCAATATCTTCAAGATCCTGAGCAGTGCTCATAATGGCGTTGATATATGATTCTATGTCTTGGAAATCGATCAAGGTATATTTATATAGTCTACGCTCTAGAGATAGCCGTCTACCCATACCTTTATCTTCGTATGCCTTTTGTAAAGCACTCCAAGCTTCCTTAGCGGTTTTCGCACTTCTCACATGCGCAATTGCACCTCCGTCTACCGTAAGGCATATTTTTGACAACGCCTTCTGGTCATTACGAGAGCGCACATCCTCCGCCGTTTTATCGGAATCATCGTACCCAGAGATGGTCGTCCATAGCTCCTCATGAATGAGAAGCATTCTCATTTTGAATTTCCAAGTTGGGTAACTTTCTCGGTTTCTTAACATTTGTATTCCGTGAAAATTCACATTATTCCCTGCCATTATATTTATTTTTACTTCGTGCTGATAACGTGTTGTGATAATGTAAATGGTAAAAAGAATATAAAGCAGCAGAATGTTGAATTGACTTTATTAGACCTACAAGTGACAAGAATAAACAGTAGACTCCTAACCATAACTTTTTGTACAAAGAGTATTAATATACAACAAAAGGAGGTGATTGCTGAAATGACTAGTAATAGATTCTTTCTCAACACTAACAGTTCGTTTGATGTTCGAAACAAATAATTATTTGATTTGATTAGAGAAGTATGGGAAGAAGACATGCTGATGATATTGTACCACAGCTTTTAAACGAAAAAGTACTATCGCCCCGAGATGAATCTGTTAGAAATAAAATAAGCAGGAATCCGAGATCCAAATACGTGGATTTTATTATAATATAGATTTTATTTAAAGGATGTCAAGAACAGACAGATTGAGAGTGACATATAGAACAACTTAATTTGAAAAATGTTCTTTCTTTTTAATTCTCATTTATCCTCTTTCAACACTCCTCCTTAAATGAGATCCTAGAGCCAGTCCAACTCCTCCTCAAACTTGCATTCCTTTCATACATCTTTCATGCTTTTCTCTGCTAAGCCCTTTCGTAAAAACATCTGCAGGCATCTCGTTCGTCGGAAGATAACTTAGCCTTACCTTGCCCATTCTCACCATTTCCCGAATGTAATGATGCCTCATGTCTATATGCTTTGTCCTTCGATGATGCATTGGATTCTCAGCAATTTGGATCGCAGACTGACTATCACTTAATAATTCTACGACTTCATTAATTTCAGTCAACTCGGCTAGAAGTGCAGTTAAGAATGCAGACTCTCTACACCCCTCTGAAAGTGCCACATATTCAGATTCTGCACTTGAGAGTGCTACTGTCGTTTGTTTACGACTTTCCCATGCTATGGGACCACCTCCAAGTGTGAATACAAAACCAGTGTATGATTTTCGATCACACACATCGCCTGCGTGATCAGCATCTATATAACCAACAAGCTTATTCCCCGTCTTTTTAAATGTTAGTCCGAATTCTTTGGTAGCATTCAAGTATCTTAGCACACGCTTTGCAGCTGCCCAATGTGTTTTGTCGTAACAGCTGTTAAACTGGCTCAAATAGCTTACTGCGTATGAGATATCAGGTCTTGAACATACGGCTAGGTACATTAACGAACCAATTAGTTCTCTGTATGGCAGTTCCATTGGTGGAATGTAATTTTTATCCTGTGGTTTTACAAGTTTAATCCCACTTTCAACAGGAGTCTTTACACTCTTACAGGAACTCATTCCAAATTTCTTCAGAATTCTCTCAAGATACTCAGTTTGGTTGAGTTGTATAGAGTCGTCCTTACATTTGATTTTCATTCCAAGAAAAACATCTACTTCACCTAGATCTTTCATTTCAAACTTTCTTTGAAGTTTTTCTTTTAATTTTATTCTCTCCTTCTCATTGTTCCAGAAAATTAAAATATCATCTACATAAACTGCTATAATCATCATACAGTCATGTTCCTTTCTTCTGTAAACACATGGTTCAGTTTCGCATCTCTTGAATCCTATGTCTAACAACACCTTGTTCAATTTCTCGTACCATGATCTGGGGGCTTGTTTTAAACCATAAATAGCTTTCTTCAGTAGACACACATGTACTTCTTTACCTTTTTCTTCAAAACCTTTCGGTTGTTTTAAATAAACCTTCTCTTTTAAGTCTCCGTTTAAGAACGCGGTAACGACATCCATCTGATCAACTTTTAGATTATTTTCAACAGCTAGAGCCAAAAGTAGCCTCAAAGTACTGTGGCGTATTACAGGTGCAAATGTTTCGTTATAATTTACCCCTTTTATTTGAGAAAAACCTCTGGCTACGAGTCTCGCCTTGTACCTTATCTTCCCCGGCTCCTTTTTTATTCTAAAAATCCATTTAGAATCTACGCAGTAGCCATCAGCTCTTTTTACTAACTCCCATGTTTTGTTTTTCTTCAATGCATTAAGCTCTTCTTGAATAGCTTTATGCCACTTATCCTTATCAACTCTTGATAAAGCGTCTTCTATAGTTATAGGGTCTTCCTTTATATCTTCTTCTGCATAATAGAGAATGTAATCATCAAAATTTCTCAATTTTCTTTCCCTAAGAGGATATCTTCTTTCCGGAATATCGTGCGTATTTTCACATTCCAGTAGTCCTGTACTGGAATGTGAAAATACGCACGACTTCACTGCCTTGCACTTCAGTTTCAGAAACATCCACTCCTTCAACTGTATTTTCCACACACTGTTGTTCACAAGTGTTTTCCAATCTGTGTTCAGAACTATTACTGTTCCGCAGTTCAGATTCAGGAACTTCCACTTCTTCACATTCAAAAAAATCATCATTTTCTTGTTGTTGTTCTTCTTGACGAGCTTCATTAGGAGCATTAACTTCTTGGATCATTAAAGGTCTCTCCCAGACGACGTCATCTGATGGCACCATCTCTACAATTTCATCATTTTCGTTTGCATGAATCTTGATTTGATTTTCAAAGAAAACTACGTCTCTTGCTTTGTATAAGCGATGTGATACAGGGTCTAAAAGTCGATAACCCTTAGTTGTTTCACAATAGCCGATAAACAGTAGTTCTTTTGTCTTTGAGTCAAACTTCTTGCGTTTCTGTTTCGGAACATGCATAAACGCCCGGCAACCAAATACCTTTAAATGCCTCAGGTCAACCTTTCTTTTAGACCATACTTCTTCAGGCGTCATCCCTTTAACAGCACGTGTAGGACATCTGTTTTTCAGATAAACCGAAGTATTGACCGCTTCAGCCCAATACTTCGTATCAAGTTTCGCTTCTTCAAGCATGCTTCTGGCTCGTTCGACAATTGAACGATTTGCCCTCTCACTCACTCCATTCTGTTGCGGTGTGTATTCCACTGTCAGCTGGTGGGTAATACCATTACTACGCAGAAAATTATTTACACGTTCATTGACGTAGTCGGTTGCGTTGTCCGTCCTAATCGCCTTGAGTTTTTTACCAGTCTGATTTTCGACAAGTGTTTTAAACTCTACCAACTTCGAGAAGACCTCACTTTTGTTCCGCAAAAAATAAACAAATGTTTTTCTCGATTTGTCGTCAATAAACGTCAGAAAATATTTATACCCCGCAAATGAAGCAGTTTCTATTGGCCCACAAACATCGCTATGTACTAATTCAAGAAGTTCATTAGCACGCGTATTCTTCTGTTTCGGAAAAGGTAATGTGGTTTGCTTACCTTTCAAGCACGACACACATTGTACTGAATCTGGATCCTTGAAACTAATACCTCTAGCCAGTTTGTCACGTAGTATCTTCATGTTGGCAAGTCCTAAATGTCCAAGTCTGCGATGCCATAGCTGGACTTCATCATCAACTTTTGTTTTAAAAGCTGAAAACATGTGAGGATTAGAATTAGACTTTACTACATAAATCCCTTTCTCTTCCTTACACACCAACTCAACGTTGCCATTCACTTGACATTCTTCTGACTTATACAACTCACAACCTCTTTTCGAAAATACTACCACAAAATTTCGATTCACCAATGTACTTACACTTAATAGATTCGTGGCTAACTTGGGCACAAAGACAGCTCCCTTTACACTCACGTTCAACTCATCTGAACAGACATCACCTCGGCCTTCACCTTCCACCCTGTTCCCATTCGCGCATGATATTTGGACTGGCTCATTCAACCTCTCATAGTTGTTAAGCCAATCTTTCCTGTTGGTCATATGAAATGACGCTCCAGAATCCAAAATCCATTCTTGCGAAACGTTTCTATAGGTATGGAGTGCCGTATGTGTGGTGTGTGCATGATTAGAATGCTTCTTGGGGCAAAAACGAGCTTTATGTCCTTCCCCACACACATAGCATTTAATTTTCTTAGTTGCTATCTTTCCTTTACCCTTTTCTTTTGCTTTCCAATAGCTTTTCTTTTTAGCAGCACTCAAAGCATTCTGCGACGAATCTTCATGTGTTGAAGTTGGAGCAATATCAATCTGTAGCAATTTAGTTTTGACGTAGTCGGTTGTTAACTTTATATTACTATTTTCAATAGCCATCCTCATCGGCTCATACTGTTCTCCTAGTCCTTGTAGCATAAGTGCAGCCAGTAACTCGTCATCTACTTCTTTACCCATATCTGCTAGCTGGTTGGCTAGCGACAGTATCTCAGTGACGTAGACTCGTGGGCTACTATACATGCTCAGCTTCTGACTAACTAGTCGTCCTAGCAATCGACATCTATTATTAATTCCTTGGTCTTCGAAGGCAGCTTTTAAAGCATCCCAGCTCTTCTTGGCAGTAGTTGCTTTCTTCACATGTATCAAACAATGCGGTTTAACCATTAACAGCATCTTTGCACGTACCTTCTTATCCATCTTAAGACCAGCAGGAGTTGATGGTGTTTCTTCTATAAAATCCCAGAGATCTTCCATTACTAGATAAAGTTCTACTTGCACCTTCCAAGTAGCGTAGTTCGACGCTCCATCCAACTTTTCGATGCTTTCAACTAATCTCCCAGATCGGTGCGGCGCACCGCCACCATCGGCAACTGCTCCACGTACGTCTTCCATTATTAACAATTTTTCAAATGTTAATATTTAAACGCTCATGCTACCATGTTAGAAATAAAATAAGCAGGAATCCGAGATCCAAATACGTGGATTTTATTATAATATAGATTTTATTTAAAGGATGTCAAGAACAGACAGATTGAGAGTGACATATAGAACAACTTAATTTGAAAAATGTTCTTTCTTTTTAATTCTCATTTATCCTCTTTCAACAGAATCTGATCACATTTTTTTTTTACGGATTTAAGTCATCAAATGACCCATCCCACTCTGAGCGTTGCGGCAGGGAGTGTCAGACTTGTACTGACTAAAACCCATCCATGTTCCTTCTTTGCCCTTTGTGTTCCAGGGCCGCGGTATCTTTTTCGAACAGTCCCGCAACCCTGGCAGGCATCGGTCCTTTCGGACCCCTTCCCGTTTGCTGACATCTCTTTGAGGCGCGCGTGGAATACGAACGCGCCGTCGACACGGCCTATCCATGAGGATAGGCCGTGTCGTCCGTCCGTCTTATGAAAGACGGACGGACGACGAACTAGCCCATATCTCACCGTCCGTAAGCCCGCGGAATCTGATCACCTTACGGACTCTCATGCTTGCAGCATCCGGCCGCGATATATAGAAGCGCTTATTTACGTTCATCAACCAATAGCATCGCAGCATATCGTGTGCACGGGATTTAGTTAAAAAAATGAGCGGATTCAATTCGGGTCGATGGTACCTACATCCTATGCGGTTTGTCGAAAGCTCAAGTCAGACAACCGGTTGACCGACTCTCCAGCTACTTTCATAATAACTAACTATGTATGTTACATCTTTTAAAGTATTTTCAATGTCAGAATATCTAAGTCACAAACTAGCTAACATTACATTGTGCCCTTGCGTGAATAAAAAGAGGTGAATAATTCAATGAGTGAACTAAGTAAAGATACAATCGCATGTTTCTGCTGCCTCGCCGTCTAGACTGAAGCCTTAGGGGTGCTATACACTTCTTCGAGTTGACGCTTTCGATACGCGAGTATATTTTGAACGAAAAAACAGGCGAAGTGCGTGTGGGGCCACGCGCAAGGTAGGGTTCCGTAGTTGCCCATCAAAATATGCGGACACTTCTTACGGTCCGATTTGCCTCGGAACGATGATTTTTATTGTAATAATAAAAAAGGAACTTGCATTATAATTGAAGAACCTGTGCTCTTACTCGAAGTACTATACATTATGTTTAGGAAAATATGTTATTCAAGTACATTTTATAAGTTGGTCGACTATTGCTCGTAAACTTGTAAAGCCTGCTTAGCTGTATTATATTAGCTTATAGTTTTCCTTTTAATTTCGTTATATATACTACCTCCGTAAATTTTTTCACACATCCAAATACAAACATTTAGCTGGTAAACAGCGGGGGGGGGGGGGAGGGGGAACACACTTGAATCTAACAAAAATTAGCACGTTAAAGCTTAATATTTCACAAATCCCCTTACTCGAAACATTATTTGAACACCTCGAAATATTTTTCAAAGACCTATACAACGATGACTCACACTATGGGGTACGAGAGAAAAAAATAACCCCACTTTACGTACAGGACTTTATATACTGGAGATACCATAAGGGTTGCTTATTGAATACGGAACCCTAAAAACTGGCTAGAAGCAGTAACTACATATGTCGTCATTAGGCTTCCACCATCGCTGGATCATGATCGAGTTGGCTCGGCACAATTTCAGCTAAACTGGGCGGGGTTTCCCTGAAACTAGTTTTACGTCAATATCTTCAACCTATTGCAGTCCAATGCTGGAATCTCCCAGGCCAAGCCATAACACCCTGTTCTCCCCCATCTTCATCGAGTCTGACCCAGCCATATTTTTAATGCCACGTATATTCGATTTTTCCGCCTGACTGTGCCGAATTATGCGCTACCCGAATATATGTATACCATCCTTTAGACTCGATATTTCTTGGCAGCCATTGATGCTTTTAACCTATAAAGTGCACTGGCTGTTTGTGTTTTTTTTCTCTTTTTTTGAGAACTTTATATTCAGCTTCTTGAAGCTATGTAAATATACTTTTATGAGTTGATTTTTTAGAGATTTTTATTTTTGTGACGAAATGAAATGAAGACCTTTTTATAGATACAAAACAAGATAATATTACTATCCAAAGGAGGACTTCATTATTGTTTCAGTCTTACTTTGTTAAGTTATATGTATCTAAGTTTGAATATTAGTACCTAGTGATTAGTTCAGTTCTCAGAATAAGCTAAGGAACACTTTGCAGTAATCAGCAAAATCTTTAAACGGCGTAGGCACCTGTTCGTTCTTTACCTAGTAACTTCATACATAACCTCACGCCGTCATCCCATGGGGGGAGGCATGAACTACGACATTATAAGTAGCTTCTTCTTCTAAACGTGGCGATGACAATTTTTTTTTCCAAGTTTTATAATTTGTCACAGTATTCAACAACTCTAATCAAAAGTGATTAGACAGCAAAACTAGGGGTGTCCCAATCAAATAAAACTGCACACAATGACCATCCACGCCACATTCACGCCACATCCACGTCCTTAATCCACACACACGTACGCCACTCGAGTCACGACAGCCCTCGTACTGAGAGCCCTCGCGGTCTACCTAGTACTACTCAATACTACCGGTTAGTATTTCCACGCATGTACAGTTACGAGCAATAATAAGTACACACAGAGAAAGTTTTAAAAGTGACTTTCTCATAGTGTATTGATTAACGTTTTACGTCATCACGAACATAGTATTTTGGAAGCCTACTATTACGAAATAGGTCTTTTCTCGAAGAAGAAAAATTCAAAAATTCTTTCATGAAAAAATCGCATTTAAATTTGGCCTTAAAGCATGTATATTCTATCGATCTATCTATCTGCACGCAAGTTTTCAATGAAGAATATTTGATTTCCAAGTACCTAATGAGTTTCTCAAAACGCAAGTTTAAAAAATGGCTTTACTGTAATAGTATCCATTTCGTTCGATTACAGCACGTCCAATTATAAATCAGTAAGTGGTAATAATTTTGTAACTAGTACAAGACTAAGCATATAATGTACTCACGTGCATAAGAGAAGGGCAGTCCATCCGACCATCGGAACTCGCCTTCATGGACGGCATCAGTCGCTCCGATCCAGTACACGTCGTCCACACCAGCACCGGGACTGTGACCAAAACACATCGTTGTTTAATCGAGAATCACTTTCAAATTCGGCATGGAACGTCAAAAAACAGTCATAGACAAACGCTGGTATTTACTACTTTTTATGTTGACTGTGCACTCTCGCCGTGATATTCCGAGGCAGGGTGAATGCGAGAGTGTACGACCATGAGCCAAGTGCGGAACACCAAGGCTAGACGATCCTGTATACACTCGCATTCACCTTGTCTCGGAATGTCTCGGCCATGTCTCGCCTTAAGAAGAAAGAGTCGCAACAAAATGTCCAGTAAGCAGTATCAGAGTACTGACAGCCCTGTTCCACTGCTCAGTATAGTAGGCTTTTTCTTGTGTACATCTCATAGACAAGTGACTAGTGAATATTTTCCAAAGAGTTTTATATTTACACAACGACTTGACATGGATTCATATAAGCTTTTTTTTTTTTTTTTTACCGATTGTAAATCATCAAATAACCCCTCCCGCTCTGGGCTGAGCAGGAGGGAGTGTCAGACTTCTACTGACTAAAACCCATCCATGTTCCTTCCTTTGCCCTTTGTGTTCCAGGGCCGCGGTATCTCTTTCGAACAGTCCCGCAACCCTGGCAGGCGTCGGCCCTTACGGACCCCTTCCTGTTTGCTGACTCTCTTTGAGGCGCGCGTGGAACACGAACGCGCCGTAGACACGGCCTGTCGTCATAAGACGGACGGACGGCGAGCTAGCCCATAGCTCACCGTCCACAGGCCCGCGTCTACGGTGGCCGGGGGCCACCACGTGGCCCCCGACGCCCGGTGCGTCTCCCGCGGCGGCTATTCATATAAGCTTATAAATTCATTTTTTGTCATAGTTTTCGCTGAGTTGTGGAGGTCAGATAGGCAGTCGCTCCATACTGGTATTCAGTTTCATCCGGTTAGACTGGAAGCCGCCCTTAACATAGTTGGGAAAAGGCTAGGCAGATTAGAGGTATAGGCCCTACTACTGTTCTTCGAGTGACTCCAACCCTCTTTCCATAATTTGTCAGTTTTCTAATAAAAGATATTCTATTTGGAACGGATAATAAAATAACCAGGATGTTACGTAAGTAGTTCGGCGCAGTAAATATGGATGCGTTTTAGGCCACAGCACGAAGTTTATGGCAGCCATTGTGGGTAGTTTGAAAACTTATTTACTGGGGACTGGGGTAGTGTTTGTGTCAGCTACAAAATATTTTTAGCAGCTTTCTTAGGAAAGTTGTTTTGTTGAAAATTCACCAGTTATTATTAGCATTTTTGGTGGAGCCCGGAGGTATTTCAACAAGCATAGCTTAAGGCGTGATGAGTGAACGCAAAAAGCTCTTCCGGCAGGGGCCAATTCGAGTTTTCATAAAGGGCCAAAGACTCAAAACCAAAATCAAAATCAAAGCGTTTATTTCAAGTAGGCCAGTTACAGGCACTTTTGAATTGTCGAAACAAAGAACAATTAAATGTAGCTACAGTCCCAGTCACAAGGCATAAAAACTGTGAAAGTACTGTAGTTGCCCATTCCCTATCGTAGATCTCTATGGAGAAGAACGGGCAAGAAACTCCATGGACACTCTTTTAAATCAGCAAATTGTTACAAAATCTTGGTTACATCATTCATGTTGAGATGGTACACCATGTGAGAACGATGTAGCAAGATGTGCACATTAAAAGTGTCCACAGTAAAAACAAAAAAGACACTTAAAAAAATAAAAATAATTAATTCAAATAAGCCGTGGCAACTAAGAGATGACCAGTCACACTGACAGCGCCCGTTCACGAACATGACGCATAGATCAGCACCATTCAACTCAACCATTTTGAAGGGAACTAAATGATCCGACGCACGCGCCACCATCAGCGAGACAGTTGACTCACAATGCAATGGGCTGTTCAGCAACGTTGATTTTCATGTCATCGTACATGAGATGTCATGATGGATCGTTTTGAACCAAAACGACGTAAACAAGCGAAACTTTTCGAAATTAAAAGAGACACTCGATGTAAGACTCTCTCTGGTACTCGTGTGATGAGACGAAAATCAGACTTGCTTGCTAAAAAACCCTCTGGGCGTACTATCTGTTTTTTTAAATTGATAAATTAGATTTTATTTTGTAAATTATTTAAACCTTATAAGCGTCATTTTCTTATTTAGACTGGATGAGATCGGTGTTTCATAACAAACTACTCTGAGAAGAAACGCCGAAACAAGTGGTCGACGACAGTGAGTGCGGTAGTATACCTATTGTAATGGTCCTGGAAGAACAAAAAAGGACCATGTAAGCCTGAAGTGGTATCTTGAGCAAAGCAACACCCAGGTTTGAGAACATAACCATACAGTGCACATGTGCGTCAGTTATCATATAGCTCAACTCCAACTTCGTATTCTACTCTTTTTTCCTCCCCAGATTTTTATTCATATTGTCTCGCAAGAACTTTGAAATATGTGCAGGCCTACCTTCTAAGTTTAAGCGTACCAAATCTTTTCTCGAGATAAGTAGTACATTTGTCTTTATGAAAAAGAAATAACCATTCCCTGAATCATATTTGAATCCTCAACGGTAATGTTTTTCAAGTAAATATAAGTAGGAATACGTGTCGGGACGGCTTTAATGTGTCGACAAATTGTAGTAGAAAGGTGCCATTAAACTCGCGTATGTCTAGGTTCTGGAATATATTGTCTGCCTTTGTGACAGTATAGAAGGGAATAATACTCAGAGGACTATTTAAGATGTCGCGTAAAAGTATTTTTGACGTTAGAATACATCTTAATCTTTACAATTAAAGAATCGGGGACAGGGCACCATGACAGCATCAAGGCAGGTTCCTAGGAAGACCGGCGGGATGAGATATTGTAGGTAAAAAGACACAACAACAAATGTCTATACTCACGCATGTATAAGTAGTTGGTCCATAATCTGCTGCTGCCTTTCGTTCAGCACACTGGCGAGGTGTCCCCCCAGCCTCACGCACTCGGCCTCCGCCTGTCTCCACGCCTTCTTCGCCTCCCGCACCGCTGATATGCAAAAGTCCCCCGTCAGCACCCACCCGTAGTCACAATGCCCCACGACCTCTTCCACTGCCTTGTCCATCCACCACACTTTCAACCACATAGCTGACGTATTCTTCTTCGCCGTTATACTAATATTCAGCCTGACAGAGTTCCCTTCTGACACTATCTGAACACTTCTCAAGGGATCCCCCGGCTGAGAACAATGCCTCCACTTTGACTCCCCATCTTCCAAACTTAACTCCATTCCCCTGCACAACGCTTGCACATCTTCATGTATAATATTGGACACATCGTTTTCTTTCGCGTCCATTGGTCCGGTGCCCATTTGTAGCCGCAGGGCGACGCGGTTGCCGTACGGCAGGTGGATCTCATATGAGCATGAAAGCTTGACGGTCGGGCCGACTTCGAACGAGCCGTTTCTTCCCGTGAGCAGAACATCATGGCAATGGTCTACTACACGGTATGTCGCGGCGAACGTGGGTCGACCGTGGAGTTCTATGGCGGGGTTTTTGTATGATGCGGTGTAAAGGAACTTTCTGTTCGGGAGGGGTATTTGGTCCAGTTTGCCGCAGAGGGTGGGGGTGTTTGGGGCGAAGCGAATGAAACCGGTGGAGCAGGGCACGTTGAGCTTGTGCAGCTCGACGAGTAGCGCGCGGCGCGGGGCGGGGGGCGGCACCAGCACGCGGCACCCGTGCGTGCGCGGCACGTGCCCCGAGTGCACGCGCCCCACGCGCAAATTTCTTAGGCGTATTGCACAATCTGGAACAAAGATGCAGACAAATTAAATAAGTATTTGGAGCTGAAAGCCCCTTTGTCCAACAGACGGGACAAATGGTTGCTGATATTATTATTTTTGTGAAATGTGATTGTTTCTTTGTTTAACAGACAATAGGATTTCAACCTTTATGCTAAGTTGATAAAATGTTCTAATATCTCATTCGGATAGAGTCAAGAGAAATACCTAGGTTTTAAATAAAAACTAAACGACAGAGTGATTTCTATTTAGGAAACGATCAATACTGTCCCTATTCCAGCTGGAAATATCGTGATCTGAAAATTATTCCAAGTGGAGATTTGAATTCAAGAGATTTGGGACTATCTTGATATTGGATAATATTTTCGTCAAGTCGATAAAATGAAAAATACCATGTCTCCATCTCATGGTTTGTGATGAAAATTATTACATAAATATGTGACTGCTTAGATCTCATCTGCTTAGATCTTAGATCAGAAGAACATTTTTCCTTTTTTTTTAAGTTTCTGCGAACCCTTGTAACCTAGGAATAGTACAGAAATCTCAATATTTGAACTGTCGCTCATCAGTACATTGCAGCTGTGTGAAGCAGGGGTGGGTCGCTAGTATCGTATGTAATAGTTATGTGATACTTCGTGTGTCCTGTTACAAACTAGCGCCTTTGGCATAGTTTCTGTGAACAATGTCCTTTACATCCCACGACATAGCAGGGTATCAGTCAAAGGTGACTCGTGTCACACGATGGTGCTGGACAATTTAGGATTTACCAGAAAATCTCAGAACGTACCCGACGTTCTGAGATTTACTGGTAAATCCGTTGGCATACTGATCGAATTAGGTTTATTTACCAACATTTATATGATTTTCTTAGACACAAATAGACACAGTGTTTAGGGTTCAATACCTCTTGTGATCATGAGTAGTTATATGATCCAGTGGACTTGAAAGAAACGTAAAGCAATCAAATGAATGCGTTCAGTTTCTTTCAAGCGCCCTTAAACACGTCATTGACCTCAGTGATAATATTTAAGACTGAAATACTCGTTTTCACTACCATAAGCCACACCTAAAGGTATATCTAAATCAGGGATCATGTAGCTTCTTTGTTAGTGAAAGAATTTTAGAGATCGGATGTAGTTTCGATGATTACTCCCTACATACAAACTTATAAACAAATTCCTCTTTAATATAGATAATATCCTACTATTTTACAATATCTTGTGTATTCAAGTGTATGTGTTTCCGATTTAATTGGAATTGATAGGGATAGGAGACAGTGATGCGTGTAATGATAATGTTCATTGTACATTGGACGGCCGTCATAGGTCACAAGATTAGGGTATGTCATGCATTCATTACCGGTTTCACGACTAATATTATTACTGAATAATACAATGCAAATTATGGATATCATGCAGTGTTGTTCTAAATGCTGATTGTAAACAGTTTATATAATAAATCAATAGTTCTATTCTATTTTTATTGATGGCAATGATGCCGATGGCGAGTATTCTCCACATGTCGAAGTTAAATGGAAAAGTAAAGTTTATTTCACAATGTGTGTAACCAGAAGTTGATTCCAGTGCACTACAAAAAGTACTACGGCAACGTAGTACATGAAGTACTATAGCGTCACCTATGACACAAATTAAAAGTAACATCTAAATTCTGAATCGCGCTGTTAAGTTATACGCGACTTAAGACTACGAGTATATAGAAAAAAATATAGAAAAACTCGACAAAAACGGTCCGGCAGTGGCCCATCAGCACATACCCCGTCTGGTCGGAGGATCCTTTTAGAACTTTACACCCTGTATTGTATTCCTTTTATTATTGTCAGTCTACGTTTTAGGCGTCGTTTGCACTGTTTAAGAATTAGAAGTACCGCGTTCAGTTGCGTGTGTATGAATTACGACTTACGTAGTCTTAAAAAAAATTGTTTCGCACGATATCAGTTATCACAAAATTCATTCAATGTAATAATTTTCAAGGACCGCGCGCTACTGGCAATGTAATGCTAATTCGTGCAATTACGAGCAATTCAGTTTGAATAGTAAATTGTTATCTTGGCAGTAAAGCCGACAGTGTAGCGAATGGCTTGCAGCTTGCACGTGTATTGCCTCTAACAATGTTTGTTTATGTGCTAGTACCCTTAGGTAGGTGGCATGGTAAGAGCAGACGCGGGAAATGAAAAAACCGGCCAAGTGCGAGTCGTACTCACAGGCACACAGGGTTCCGTAGCACCAAACAATTTAATAAAAATATTTTGAAGGCTCATTCATATTTGTATTGTTTTACATACAACAAAAAAACTAAATTTGTTTTTCATAGCATGTTACTGAAAAACAAAGTTATTGCTGCAGTTTCTTGAAAAAGTCCCATAATTATCTAAAAAACTAAACATTAAATGTTATTCAAACCAATTTTAGTTGAAAGTTTTATTTACGTTCTACAATCCTACATTTTCTTCAGAATTTTCCTCCTCTTACTTTAGAAATTAGAGACACACATTTTACCACTTTGGAAGTGCTTTCAAACGATTGACTTTGAGAAAAAATGGTTTTGGGAACCTCAATATAATTTTTAATTAAAGACGTTGTTTTTGAACAAAGAGCAAGTTTAATATCGATTTAATTGGATTTTAGTATAAAAGGGCATCCTTATTTCTATTTTTTCTTTTTGAGTTTCGGTCACCACGAAAAAATTCAAGTTGATCATAAACAAAGATAGAATAAATGGGCTCTAAATCAATTAATGAAAAGAACACGTTCACTTCTTCTATACAACTGAGCCAGAATTAAACATAAACTGTCACTTACGGGATTTATCCGTGATTGTTCATTATTTTGAGCTCCGGATATTTCGACGCTGTTGCAAGTGCCAATATCGCGGGTTGACACCGTGAAAGCTTAACCTTCTGACCGCCATAGTCACATATACGTGACAAGCAAGCGCGTGCCTTGTACGCCAAACAATACAAATATGTGACAAAATGATAGGTGAAATTGTAGCTTAACGTGGAGAGCACCCGCGTGCGTTTATGTTTTGGCGGTCAAAATGATAAAGCAGTGTTTGAGACAGAATTGTGAAAAAAGATATTTAATCACGTACCACATGAATTCAATGTGATCATGTACCTACCCAGCTTCACAGAATACTATCATTAATACTAGAAACGAGATAATTACCATGTTTATTGTTGGTTTTCAGTTCCCGATACTTCCCAGCAGTGAAAAATAGACAACAGTGGTAAATATCCCGTTTCAGTTTAAAACCTTATTTCACAGAATAAGTCTTTGTATTCATTGTCTCTCGTCCAGCACTGTGGCGTCTACCTAACCTATTGTGTTGATAGTCCTCTCTTCAAAGCTCCTCGGGAGGCGAGAAAACCGCACACAACTCTCGGGTCCGCACACAATATTGTACCCATTTCTACATGTCACTCCACTGATTGTATTAGTATGAATCTGTGTTTCACACTGCAGTTTAATTCCGAGAACCTCGTTCAAAATGTTGATTGGTACTGAAATTGCAATATATGTATTTGATGACACGATTTGTGCTCAAAAGAAAGGTGTCCAAACGGTAATATTGCTTGTACCATAACATTAAGTAGAATCATGTACTTTGTAGTCCTTTCAGTGTACAGCAAAGATCTACATAACATCACGCCTGTAATAATGCGAAGGGTTAGGCAGGGGAAATTGTTACAGTTATGTTTAAGTCCCATGTAATAGGGGGGAAGCCTATTTCCATCAACCGGGCACAAATACAGGCTCTGTGACTGCTACTAAGAAATTCCTGAAGGAAAATCCAGATAACTTTTAGCCCGACCTGGGAATCGAACCCAGAACCTCGTGCTCAGTAGTCGCGCGCGCTTGCGACCACTAGACCAACATGACAGATCTATCTATCTTTTACCAATAAATGGTGGAACTATTTCTCCTCAGGATTGATTTGAAAGGCAGGCCCCTGCCTTCCCTCCTGCTCAGCCCAGAGCGGGAGGAGTTATTTGATGATTTGCCAACCGAAAAAAAAAAGGCCCCTGCCTTGCACACAACACAGGCTGTTAAATTATTCTTAAGGACACTCTTGTGTTTTGTTTTTTTAAAGTGACCTTTTTGATTTTAAATGCTGGGCAATTAATGTAATGTAAAGGATGATTTACACCAACGGCCGGAACGGAACGGATTTAATCTTTAAACGATATTAAATCGTGTACACGGTATTTAAAGTCTATTATCAAGCCGCGCACAGCAGCTTGACCGCGGGCGTCTTCCGCGGCGGAAAGTTTGCTGTGATGCGCGATCGGCTCCGTTCGCCTGTCGTCGTCTCCGACACGGTATGAATGAAGCTATTTGACTAGGCGCAGAAACGGATATGGATACGTTCGCAAGCGACGGTACGGAGGCGACCGTATGCGTCGACATCCTGCCGGACACAATCGACTGTCGACGCATCCGTTCCTATCAACTCATTTAGGTGTTATTTACTATGCCTACGGTTTCCGGTTTCTTTTTCCATCCTTCGTCTAGGAAAACCTAAAATAGCTCTTATACTAACATACCCATAGTCCCTAATAAGTCCACCTACCCACTAATTCATTAACATAGCTACCCACTGGGTATTATCTACTTAGTCGGGCTACATCGTCCTTAGTCTCGCGTGCAACATATGGGTTCCGCACAATGTACAGCACTTGTACGTATTCGGCGACGCTGAATATAGTAGAGCTTTGTACGAAGTATGTGCCGTACTGCGCAACTTTGCTTTTAATTTTGTTTCTACTATATTTCTGTTACAGTGCGGAAATCTAGAATAATGTATACAGTATTTTGGTTTTAAAATGTGCTGCTTACTAACAATGCGGGTGGATGAAAGAGGGTAGACAGATTGGTCTGCTCTTGCTCTTAACAATTTATTTTCCATCCACCCGCATTCTCCAGTCAACCCGCGATCATGGCGCTTGCAACAGCGTCGAAATATCGGGAGCTCAAAATAAAGGACTATCACGGAAGATATCCCGTAAGTGACAGTATAAGTTTTGCTGCTTACTAAGATTTTGTTACCTGTTGTTAAAGAGTATAAATCTTAAAATCATAGATATATCGATCCATGTGGATATGGGACAAGAGCTCACACTTCTCGGCATATTTTGTAATACATATACATACCAAGTTACTGTAATCACACCTTTTCATGGGGGTAGGGTTCTGCACCACAGAATGCCACCTGCTACGCCTCGACTCGCACATATTCATACATCACACATGCACATGAAGTAAAGAAAGTAATTAAATGTTTAGCTATTATAAAATTTGGTGAGCCACAAAAAAATATCATTTAAATAATTTGGTCGGCCATACAAAGATTTTGTTTGCAATTAAAAAAATCAGGCAGCAATCCTTGTTCCGCAAATAATTTTGATAATGGTCAAAAATTAAATCATAAATAGGCAGCTTACAATAACAGGAGTTTGCATAATAAACATTCAGTCCGCAAAATAACTAGTTGATCAGCAAGATTTCATGATTGAGCAGAGAAAACATGTTTATATGCAGTGTATTTGATATATTTAAAACATGGTGAGCAAAATAACTAATTGGTCCCAAAAGTCCGATTTTGGGACATGAGGAGCGTAGGCCGAAGGGGGCTTCCAACTTTATTGGGATCGGCTTCCAGTCTAATCGGATGCAGCTGAATATCAGTATTTTACATGGAGCGACTGCCTATCTGACCCAGAAAACAACCCACTTAGTACTTGGTGGATAATACGGTACCCGTTGGTAAGTTGGGTTTCATGTTGGAACTTACCTACTTATTATGTAACAACTAAATGTACACATGAATGCAATACAGAGTTTGAGTTTGAGACTGGTTGTCAGACTTTCGGGCCACTGATTACCGGTAACGACTGTCAAAGAACTACAAATGACAGCCGACTCAATGGCTTTACGTACTTTCCGAGGCACGGAGGAAACTCGGTATGTAATGAATTAGTGGTCACCCATCCACAGACTGACCTTGGTAATCCCGGCTTAACCTTGAAGATCGACCCGAGTGGCCGTTATTATTAACCCACGAGAAATATAAGTAATATAATAAAATGATTATTATTATTAATATACTTCTAATTATTTTCTCGCAGTCAATGGTAAAAAGAAGAGAACACAACTCGTGAAAAAAAAAACATCTCGGTTATTGTATCCCTCGCTCCGCTCAGGATTCTACTCTAGAATCCCTTGCTACGCTCGGGATTCTACTCTAGAATCCTTCGCTGCTCTCGGGATACAACTTAGTCCCTCGAATTAAATTCCCTGTTTTTCACTTGTTGTATAATACGAGTATAGTATTTCGCACGTGAAAATATTTTTCAATCGTAATAAAATTATTTGGAACATAATATCGTGGTTTTATTTCCAACTGCCAACACAGTTTACATTAATTATATCGGTGTAGTATCCCGTCATTATAACTTGTTTGTTTATTGTGCAATGCGAGCTTCAATCACGGGGTTTAATTACAGTTTGATTGTTCTCGAAGTCTATACAATATTAACACAGTATAAAGGCGTATCCCAGTAAACCAACTAGGCTAATTTTGTGGTTGTCAAGTTTTTGTTATATTTTTTAAACGTCGGCCCACACTACTTATTTCTCAGGTATCGTGGGTGCGTTTACAAACATTTAAAATCACGTACACAAACAGCCAGACCCGGAACAATTCACTGTAGGTTATACAAATATTTATACCTTGCGGGAATCGAACCCGCGACTCGCAGCGCAGCAACTTCACATGTAAAACTTATATGTTAAGTTGCTGCGCTGCGCGGATATGAAGAATGGGGTCGTTGACACCAACAACCAATTGACATACTTTTTGTGACCTGTGAAAACGCAATAGCAAACTGTAACGTCACTGATTTGTAAATTCAATTATTTAACTATGCATTAATTGGTTAATGGTCTTGAAATTATTTGGTTAATGGTGTCAACTAGCCAATTCGAATATACGGTTTGCAGTGTGTGGAGTAGCTCGTGTTTAAATAATACCAGCCGCACAGGTCGATCTTCAAGGTTAAGCCGCGCTTACCTAGGTCGGTCCATGTATGGGTCCATAACATGTGAGCATCCATAACAGTTTTCTCCGTGACTCGGAAAGTACGTTAAGTCGTTCTTCCGACTGTCTTTGTAGTTCTTTGACAGCCGTTACAGGTAGTCAATGACCCGAAAGACTGACAACCAGTCTTACCAAGGGGTATCGCATTTTCCGGTCCTTACTGGGTTGTGGGTTATGTTAAACTGGTAGCCGACCCCAACATAGTTGGGAAAAGTCTAGTCTATCAGGGTTGCATGTGTGTGAGCCGATTCCGACGATTTGTTCCTAGTTGAAATACTGTATGTTAATACTGTCAAGTCCACTGTGACAATATGGTACACTCACTGAGTAAAATGTTTACTTTGCCTTTTATTTGTATGTACTGCAGTGCGGTTGTGAACATAGAATTTGTGTGCACTCATTTGTTTTTAAAGTGTGTTTATTAAATTTTTATTACTGTGAAAAGTTTAGCTGGAGTGCGTAAATGATTTGAAGAAAAAAATGTTACTTATTTTCTTAACAAACACTATTTTAATTACCTGGGTACTACTGCTTTCTGGTCTTCCTATATAGTGGATGTATTTTGGCAAGATAAATGATTATGAAATTAAAGTCTAAAAGTAGCATCAGTGAGAAAAATGTTGTAAAGTGACCCAAGGGCTGGTTTTTACCTTGGCCAAAGGCTAAGTGTTGCCAAACAACGTGGCAACGCCGTCAGTCACTTGCGGAAATTACCAGTTGACAGCGTTGAGGTGGAGTTTTTCGATGCCCTTTTATAGTTTGTTGTTAGTTTATTTATTTTAGTTTATTTAATGGTTTTTAATTAATAATGTATATGCTTAGTTTACCAAGAATCAAATTTAATCGGACCAAGTTTATTGAAAAAATATATAAATAAAACTAGCTGCTAGATGAAATATGTAAAACTTGTGTTTGTGCCCGCGGCTTCGCCCGCGTTAAGTTCGGTTTCTGTCTCACGGGATCATCTACCGGGATAAAAAGTTTCTTATGTGTTACGCCAGGTTATAAACTATCCATTTGCCAAATTTCATCCAAATCCGTTCTGTAGGTTTTGCGTGAAAGAGTAACAAATATCCATCAATGCAAGACCGCATGGCCTCACAAACTTCGCATTTATAATATTTGTAAGATTAATTAAATGCGTACCTATCTAATGCACGTTAACTACGAGTATTTAACAGAATGTATCTAGTTCTATCTTTATGTAGTTAATAATTCTATCATCAATATAATTTTCGCCGCTGAAAAAAAAATCCAGGAACTTCAGTGCTAACACCGAGAGCACGGTAAATCTAGTTTTGTGGATAACTGGAAAATTCGCTAATACGCTAACAATGTTTTTGATGTTCGCATAATAAATAATTTTCCTGGTATTGAATGTTACATACAGGTATATAGCGTCAACATTGAATTCAGTTTATGCAATAATGATGACCCACAGCGGGTATGGTTGATAAGTTTCCATGAAAGATGTTGTATGGGATACGAAAACCTATACGAAAACCTATCGAAAACCTAACCTATATATATATAAATGTGGGTGTACTATTAGGTACACCTCTGCCTAAACCTTGGGAGATTTCATACGTGATGTTATGTGATGTGAAAGCCTAATATTTCCTTATTATATAATATTTTATTTTGACCTAGTGGATGTAGTGTGTGTGGGGCTTTAGTCCAGCTCTCAGACAGCAGTGTCTCTCTGGTTGTATATAATAAGAAAATATTAGGATATCTCATCACAGCAGGACTGTGCCGTACATCCACTACGGTATCATCCAACACGCGGGTCAGGGGATTTGTCTTCATTTGACAGCAATGGTCTTCAAATGATTGTTTCCTTTACCGCATTACAAAATAACGCGCCTAACCTAGGCGCGTTATAAGGCGCGTTCAGCCGTTCAAACTAGGGCAGGGAACTGACAAAAATCGTAATATATATTGTGAAAATCCAGAGTTTGACAATCATACTGACATAATTAAATGAAAACCATAATTGAAAATAAAGTTGATACAAACTCTAAATCTGAAGATCCGTAGAAAGTTTCATGAGCACACATACATTTTAATTAAACGTCAACATCATATAATAATCACATAAAATAAAACACACGCACATAATCTTGAACATAATTTCCGAGTATTACATAAAGCAATTTGGACGTGAAATAAGAAAATATTCACTGTGCACACAATGAATCTAATAAGCGTACGTTCCCGCGCTTTTAGCTCCGCCATCTTTATTTTGTGACGTCACTTGATATAAATCACGGATAACGGTGTTTTTGGGTTTCTTTAGGGCTTTTATTGTGTGTGGTGGGTCGTTTGGTATAGTTATTGTTTTTATAATTACTGTTAGCTTTTAAGGAGGGTAAGCTTATGTGCATATGATGCTGCAGTAGGTTTAATATAGTCTATCAATATCATCGTGTGACGTTAAGAAGTTGGTGGTCCGAAAATGTTATAACCTAGTCTAGTTTGAATAATTAATCATTAGTACAATCAACTTCATCCATTATTTTTTCTAATGATAGCCATACATATAGCAACTGAGACTGAGATGAGAGATTTACTTCGAAATAAATCGAAAAAACGTTACTACCTAAGTGCCGCATATCTCTGGACATTATTTCTTTGTTTATGTGTGCTCTACTCATAAAAGTCAGTCCATTGTGCGCCGCAACTTTGTAGACAAACCGAAATGGCAAAGGGGTTAGGGTAACAACACCATGATAAATGCATAGGTACAGTACAGCTGGTAGCCGGCCGCTTTCGTAACAACAGAACAGATTCACAGTCTGTGTGGAACTGTGAATTATTCATACGACAGATATGAGGCCGCCCATCTGGTAATCAGTTGCATTGACATGGCTGGAAAATACTAAATAAATGTATATCATGCTATAATATCGATAAAATGATAAACAAGAAACCCCCTCCCAGGTTTCTGTTGAATAAGGTTCGAGTTTATCTATGTGTGTAACTGTGCAAGTATGATAAACCACATCGAAAAATTGACCATTTTTTAGTGTCATCTTCGGTTTCGGCCAGGATGAGCCGAAATTTTGGCTGAAGCCGAAGGTTTCTAGCAAAAACCGAAATTGAGCTAACTAATGCGCGAGGGCGCGTAGGCAGAGACGCGCGCAGGGGCAGGGGTGACACATTAGGACGTGTTATTAGTTTTGAAAAGTTATTAAGTACTTACTTACTTTAATTAATATCTCTCAGGCATGCTGGTTTCCTTTTCCTTGCACATGAAACCGAAAAATCAGAGGTGCTTGTCTTGGGTTTGACCTCGAGACTTATGACTAGGCAGTCCGACGGTCATACCACTAGGCTAACTGAACTGGATTGCTTAGATTTATTAAATCTTCGGTTCCAGTTTTGGCTTAAGTCGATTGTTGTTATGATAACCGATGAATTGGGTTCGGCCAGAAATCGACCTTTGGTCGAACATTACCAATTTTCATCAACAAAACCCATAAATTCAAAAACATCCTTCCATTTTCCACCAAAATTGCTGTACAGCTGTCAGTCGGCCTACTTCGCTACAGCCTGTGTTGCTGTGAATTATTCATACGACAGATATGAGGGCGCCAATCTGGGAATCAGTTGCAACGGCATCAATAGGCAGACGTTGGCCTTGTGTCGGGGCGTTACGTACTTGTGTGATTGTTCCCTGGTTGCTGGTTAATGTACCAGGTGCACTGATTGGATACGTGTAGTGTTATTTATTTCTCTTTTATTATGAAGTGTGTCCAATGGTATTTTCTATCGGTAAAATTGATGACCTTTCAAAAAATCTTCCGTAGTGCTTAAATATACTAGTATTTTGATGCTTCTAGAAGAATCTGTTGTCAAAGAGTTCTATTTTTATCTGTGAATTCTAACCTTTTATTTGTCTATCTCAGGTCGTCAAACTTCCTTTTAGCAACTCAAAACTCAGTCGGAATGCCAAGGACATTTCAAGAAAGCGAAAAAACCACGCGAATAATGTCACTAGCGGGGAATCACTATAACACGTATACATACAAAGAGTGTAGAGGTCAAGACAAAGTCGTAATCGGTAAAATCGTATTTTTTCCGTGCTTCGAAGTACTTGGCAGAAATTTCTGCCGACCTGAAGCATCTGGCAGTGTTAATAATATTTTTTAACACAACATATTAAAAAATCAGCAGTCGGCCTTTGAGATGTTTTTTTTATTATTTTTACGCAACTTTAGCACCTGATATCTAAAAATTGGCCGTCGCCACAAGTTAGCAGGTATGCATACGTTCACAGTACATACTAACACTACTTGATGCACACATTTTGTTCATGAGAAAATAAGTATAATATATAAGTGGTGGCCCTGGGATCTTGCTCTACATTGTTCGATGAAATTTCTTACAGTTCTAGACGTTTTTATGACATAATTGACACTTCATCAATTCTTATCATAGGTGTGCCATGCCTTATGCCCTAATATCTGATACCGGAAAAAACCAACGTGTTTAAACTAGGGCCTCTATTTCAGTGTCCCTGGAATTATTAAACTATGTTAGATTTATCTAGCGACGTCACCTTCTTATCCTTGTGTCATGTTACCTGGGGTCGGTCCAGCAAGTTTTCCCTATACTCCCTTGTCAACCATCACGCTATCTATGACTCCTTTTTTTCTTATATAATTCCTCACACAAACCACATGAGACCATCCCATCTCTTCCCGTTGGAGGCGACTAAGAGAGCATAGTTTTACAGGTTCTTTTTACTAACACGATTTGTATATATTTTTATTACGATGCCATAGTCTGTAAGTGTTTATCTATGACCCAAAGTTGCCTGAAAATAAATGAATGTTCTATGTCAGTGTGTACGGGTGCATAGCAACCCACTCAGCAGTAATGTAGTTTGCATATTATCGTGATTTAGTGCGGATACGTCCGACTACGTCTAAAACGGCCTGAAGGGACCATTAGGTTTGGTTTACACAGGTATAGGTACTAAGTATACAGGGTGAATTTTTCAAGTGAGCGTGTGTAGAAAAATCCGAAATTATGAGGAAAACGAACTTAAGTATAATGTATTGCTAAAGCCTGTTGCCTACAAGGTATGGTTTGCTTGGTTTGCAGTGAAAACAAGAGTGAAACTATGTTGTAATTCTTACTGGACATATAAAGCAGTCTGTTATACCCGAAGCCGTCACCCGAGCATTATGTGCATCAAACTAAGTATATTTAATTATTTATGCAAAAAATATTGCTAGGAAACGACTTTTTAAGATGAAAAATCACGTTTTACAGTAGGACTCAATGTAACGCACTCAAAACATTGTGTTGATGGATTTAATAGTACGGGGGTCGTGGAGGTGTTTAAAGTAAAAAATCTTACACTAAAAACATGTATTAAAAAAAAACTTGTGAAAAAGTTGGAACTTTGACCCCCAATATCTCCGTAACTAGAAGTTTCCCAGGTATGGTCTAGAACAAAAAAATAATCGCAATGACGGCGAGAACAAGAGATTTTTGGCTTCGTTAAGGGTCTTCTTACAGCCTTTATAAGTGCCTTTACAAACATGAATTTAGGTTACACACTCAGAACTTAACCAAACGTGCTATAAGTAGGTGCGCAGGTATATTATTATAGGTTACACAAATATTTGATCAAGCTCGTCACATTCATATCTGATCGTAAGTGCTATGCTATGTTTGTAGGGAGGCACATAAGTTATACAAATATTTGATCAAGATCGTGGCTTATCGCGTAGAACAGAAAGCTAAAATAACTAAACCCAAGTGCGACCATCTTACTATGCCGACCGACATTTTATCCTAATATTTGTAAGCTGGGTGCTACATCAATATTCTGTCAAAAGTCTACTGAAGGTAAAAGTATACCAAGCGTACGTCAAACGAAAGTGGTACTTAATGTAATTGAGAACAACACTTTCGATGTTCATACATCAAACTGACCTTACTGAGCTTAATATAATCGCCCAAATGCGAGTCGGACTCGCTCGAAAGGTTCCGTATCATTAACTAAAAAAAATATATCTTAATTGGCGTCAACTATGTATGTATGGGGACACCCTTTAATTTTCAGCTTTTTTATTTTTTGGAATGTTTCCTTTATTTGTGCTGTAAGGCCTTGATTTTTGCCAAATTTCATGATTCTAGATCAAAGGGAAGTACCCTATAGGTTTTGATTCCCTAGTGAAATCGCATAATATGCGGCATAAACAGTCATATCTTTTGATCGCGTTGTTTTACAAGTTTTATTTTTTAACTGATCCAAGGAGTAGTAGACTTGAGTATTTGGTATTAATTTCAGTTTGATACCGTCACGAATTCTTGAGAAAAAAGGGTCTTGACAGACAGACAGACGACAAATAAGTGTCTTATAAGGGTTCCGTATTGCCAATTGAAGTACGGAACCCTAAAAAAAGAAATGTCACGTTCTTTATGCTCGACCCGAGAATCAATCCCTTTAATTGTAAACACGAAGAACTCAAAAAAAGTTAGCCGTCACGTGACACCCGGTAGATGTGAAACATAACCTATTAGAATTCATAATAAATTAAAAAACCTATAATTATATATGGAGTAAAATAAAGAATAAATATTACATTAATGTTTTTTCTTTTCGATATCTATCGATCAGATCTGCATACGACCTAACTACATCACTAATTGAGTAGCATGGAACTGTCGAAAACGGAATATGTAGACAACAGTCGTTCCAAAATAAACTTTATTCTAATGGGAAAAGGTCGAGTAACGTGGTACAGAGGAGGCATCACGCCATGACAGCGTCATGTCATCTTCCGTCGCGGCATACGAGTCAATTTTACTGCCTAGGCGCCGCAGAGCATCATAATAGATAGTACTGGTAAGGCACTCATATAAAGATGTTTCAAATAATAATTAAAAAAATTAAAAAAACGGACTGCGTAAAAAAAAACAAAAGCATAGAACATAGCGACTTAACAGTCGGGACCCATTAGTGGGACGATTTAAGCCGGTCTATATAATATGTTAATGGGTACCGACTGTTAAGTCGCTATGTTCTATGCTTTTTATTTTTATTTTATTTTTTTCGGGTTTTTTTAATTTTTTAAATTACAGTTTTTTTTTTTTGTTTTATTATTGAATAATTTTTATTTTGATTTACCCAGTGTCACTCTCACAGTAAATACGAATCTAACGACACCTCTCAAGCTAAAATCCATCGAGCCGTTCAGGCCACAGAACGTGCTAAACAATTATACATACAAACATACATACTCTTGAAAAACATAACCCTCCTTCTGGCGCAGTCGGGTAAAAAATGAAACTACAATTCGCCGTATTTTCAAGTCCCTACACTCCCTACATTGTCTGTGTTCCTTTGATCTCAGCCATCAAAGGACACATTGATACAACTATTCCCGAGAGTGAAGACTTGATGTAAATATTTGATACACAATACGAGATTAAATGTACATAAACGTAACTTATACGTGACATACCCGTAATTCGGCCAAGTAGATAATGCTTTGGTAAATGTTAACACAATTTGCTAAATAAATAGGCAGGAATTACACTGTAAATAGGTCTGTTTGTAAAAATGTAGGATTTGTTTTGGCGGATTAAGTATTCTCTGTCCGTGTAAATTGTATTTATTTGTTTCAAACTGGGTCCAATTTTTTTTTTACTGGTGTTAATGTCCTCGTAACTGAACCCAAGTGGTAAGATGTAACTCCAACCACGAAAAGTGGGGCTACCTTGACGGAACGTGGTAGCAGAGTGTGGATATGGAGTTGTATCACAAGCCACCACCACCACCACCTATCCCTGTGCTCAAAAACATGTAGTCAAAGTGACCTCTGTGCTGCCGTGCGACACTAAAGAAAGAAGATCCTATTTCTTAAGACGTTAACTTTCATTTTAGTTTTACGTTTTGCCGCGCTAAATTTACCATGTTTAAAAAATAAATAAAAATTTAAAGTGGACAACGATACGTGAAATATTAATTGTCCGTTGTCCCCGTTGCCCATACGTACATAACGGCGACAACGGTAAGGAATTATATGACGTTCTGATGTCCCCGTGACGGGGACACAGATTACGGGGACGACGGGAATACACGAAAATTAGGTATCAAATAAATTTGCATAAATAGATCGATACTACAGATAAAAAAACAGTATCAAAAATCATTCAGATTATATTAAAATTTACTTACACAACAGATAAATTAATATAACATCAAACTTATTTCAACGAGAAATAGAGCCATTATTTATCCGTTCCTAACAATGTTTTTCAGCAGAAAGTTTTCGGCATCAGTACATACAATTTATTGCTTTACGTAACGTGAAGTCGATTGTTATGTGATATGATAAATACTTGTATCCTACTACTTTCATGTTGAAATATTAGGTACAGTTTATTGCTTTCTATTACTCATGTTGAAAGCTTCTGAAATCTACTGATATTGATTCTATGATATTTTAGCGTGAAGCATCGTACACTATCAATAAGTTGTCGGAAGAGATATCTACGCTTTGGTCAGCAATAGTGCCGAAATAAATATTGAGCAATTATAGCGATCATGGAGCGAGCCGTCGTCGGGGACCGGGCGGTGCGCCTCAAGTGGACGCGGAGATGGCCGATGGAACAAGGCTTTGACCGAGTGGTGGCCAAGATTAAATAAACCAGGCCGTCCTAAAGCTCGTTGGGTCGACGATTTCGCCAAACTCGCGGGAAACACCTGAATGCACGCAGCAAACTGGGAAGACTGACAGAAATAAAGGGAGGCCTATAGGTACCCAGTAGTGGGTGATTCCGGACTGATATGATGATGATGGTGATAAATTAGTTTAAGTCGGGTTTCTTTTCCGACTGTCACTGTGAAGAAAACACCGAAATAAAATCTGACATAAATGGTTCTTTTCATCAATGGTGATTTAGGTATATTTCTACATGCTTTTCGTGTCTGTCTATGTGGCCGCCATAATACCAGCATTTAGAGCATACTATTCCAGAAGGTTTCTAAATTAATATTTATTTAGACTGCACTAAAGTGAAGCGGGGCAGATCGCTAGTTTCATACAAAGAACAATAATAAATTTATGAGAGATATAGCAATAACAAGGTAACACAGGCAAACACGTCTATCAAAAGAACCAAGCAAGTTTTATAAAAAGAAAACATTACTTTTCAGTGAACCAAGAGACTTTAATATTGTGACGTTGAAGGACTGAACGAAAAAGGTTGAGAGAAAATACGTACCTACTTGATTGCAAAATCTTTTTATATAACTTTAATGACCTCTGTAAAACTCTGAATGGTCTGAGATGTCAAGACAAAAGGTAGGTACGAGTTTGTTTTATAATTGAAGACATTCTTTTTGTATTTTTGATTTAATTTTTAGAAGGCGATTCCTAATTTTTTCTTTTGAAATATTTTTTGAATAATTATTTGAGTGTAAAATCTGCATTAAAATTAATAAGGGACGACCACATCGTACGTATGTAATTTTCCCATTTCCAGCTTACAACAAATTTAGAATTTATACCAATCATTGCTTAATTATTTTAATTGGATTACTGATTTAAGTAAAGTACCTTATCATGACTTGCTAATTATTTCATTAACTTGCTGATTCAAAAGATTTCAGTAAACGTTCAGTAATTCTAAAATAAACCTAGTCTACACGCTCAGCATTTTTTAAATATTTACTTTCTCTATCGGTCTAATTATACCTTTTAATCATACCAAAATAATATTAGCTATGGCACGAAAGCCAGTCATGCAATCATTATGAAACAAGAGTTTTTGAAAAGAGAATATTCCGACAAACATATATGAAAAAAAAAAAAGAATTCGCCGAAATATTATTTGGTGTGCACGACTCGATTACTGCCAGTGTTAATATTTAAGGGCGGTTACGCTCTGGTTGTCAACGTCCCGTGAAACCGGGACACGGGATGTCCCAATTTTTACGCCTGTGCTAATAATAAACCCTCCGTTTTAATATTTTGGAAGTTTTTATTGTAGTCAGTAGTCATTGCTTGCACACGGTTTTGTTTGTATTGAATTAGAGAAGGAATTTTATTTTTTGTGGTCCCGAGCAGAAGACTGCATTTGTATTTTGTTTTGTACTAGTAAATGAATAATTCTAAATTACTACTCAATTTATTAAAATAACTCCAATTTTTCACAAGGCTACAATTCTTCACGATGCATATCAAACATCATGTTTTTCCAAAGAGAAAACAAACCATAAATAACAAAGTAGTTGCACAAAACGAAATGTCAAAGTATTTTGCATACTAGTGTTGCCAATGACAAAGACGATTATGTCGGGATGAAACCCGCATTTCATGAGTTTATACTCCGGACAGTCTGATTTAAGACGTTTTATTTATTAAATAAAACGTCTTAAATCAGACTGTCCGGAGTATTGTGAGTAGACGTTTTATTTATTAAATAAAACGTCTTAAATCAGACTGTCCGGAGTAAAAACTCATGAAATGCGGGTTTCATCCCGACATAATCGTCTTTGTCATTGGCAACACTAGTATGCAAAATACTTTGACATTTCGTTTTGTGCAACTACTTTGTTATTTATGGTTTGTTTTCTCTTTGGAATAGCTATTGTTTTGTTTTTATTGGCTTTCGGGACTATAAATTAAATTAAATTATATTATTGCAATACATTATGAGTTTGTGGCTGAGTTGTGTTTTTGGTAACTTTTTCGTGTTATATTAGATTACCATTTTTTAGATTAAAAATAAAATTAACGTGCTGCGTTTACAAGTTATAGTTAGTTTACCCAACTTTTTTATGATTTAATGTTGAAACGTTGATTATTTGTGCTTTTTTGTAATTCTTAGGAGCCACTATTTATTTCAAACAAAATAAAGTGAAATATATTTAGGTAGGTCCTCGAAGAGGTTAAAGTACTGCCTCACAGTAAACCTTTTTGGGCCAAATTGATCGGAGAGAATTGTTGTCTAAACCATTTTAGGTCAAGTTGATGGATTGATCGAAAGTAACATTCTCCTATCCTGAATCCAAGATGTCGGAAACCTTATTTCCATCGATACATCTCTCCCTCGCCCTTGTATCCGGCATTTACTTTCTAAATAAGAACATACGTTACATAATAAAGCTCCCCTAGGTATCAATTAAGCTGTATCCTATGAAATGCGATAGGGTAAGGCTTTTCTACTAAATATCACGTATCAAGAAAGTTTCTTACAAGAAACAAATGTGTTATGTGTGCATTACGGAGACAATACCTATTCACAGTTATATACATGTTATATTATAAGTCCTTCTAAACCACACAACGGAATTTGATACGATTTTTACCGCAATTTAGAGAATTTAGTCCTGAGGGCTTACGTGTGTAGTAAACGCAATTTTTCCAACACATGCTTTGTTATTGTTACTTAACACATTCGAGTCCACCCCAGTTTCATAGTGCGCATGTGCCATCCCACCATACATATTGCAAGTGGACCCTCCAGGTGGGTCACTGGCATTACGTTTGCGGTAAAGTGAACCCACCTGGAGGGCTCTCGGCATTAGGTTTGAGATTAAGATTTAAAACCCTAAAATAAGTGGTAAAATAGAATTTTCAGGGGGTATTATCGCTATATTTGCTATCTGTGGGGGTAATTTCATGCCCTAGTAGGGTAGGGGAAGTGCAATAATCAAGAAATAACAAAAAATTGAAAAAGTAAAATCACCCGCTCTGATCCCGTGACAGGGGTGTTCAACCTTTTGTGAGATTTTCATGCATTTTTTTTTAAATTTAATTTACGTAGTCGCAATTATTGTTACTTTTATATTTTAATAAATAACATTTTAAAACTTTTGAATGATTACAAACATTGCATTTGGATTTGTAGGTAGTTTATTTGACAGTTAGTTTTGTGTGAACCACCCAGTAACTCTTGTAATACCGGATTATATTAGCTAGCGATACTCCGCAGCTGTGATGGATATCGATATCTTAACATAATAAACCAAACAAAAAACGGATTTGATGACATTTTGTTAGGTTAACGACCATAAGTAGTGCAGTTATTTTAAATACAACATCGATTTAAATCATAGATGTGCCCTTGCCGTACTTCGCGCGACCGTGTTCACACTGAGATGAGCTTGCTCGCTTAAACTTCACGGCATATAAATACGATATACTAATAAAATGTTGCAAAAAAAAAAACGAATTAAAAACAGAATGCAAAAAAGTTAAAATTACTTTAAGTATTAGTTTTTGTCTATTTTGATGCCGAACACTAAAAAGCCTCGATTGTGAACTCATTTTCGTGTCCTAAAATGGAAAAATAATTATTTTTAGAAAATATTAAAATCGTGCCTATGGTTTTTCATCCCTGAAATAGGACCCACCACGTGGGTTCTCGGCATCTAGGAAGAGGTCGAAAATTGATTGAAAATAAAAATGCTTGTAATTTGAAACCACGGCGTATTCTTATTAATCTTGTTAAAATATACAACTGTTTTTATTTTTACGTTATTTGATGCTGTATTCGCTAAGAAAAACGTACATTAAAAATGAGCCCACGAGGTGGGTTCTCGGCATCCCAAGTGCGACTTGAGTGAACCCACCAGGTGGGTTCCCGGCACTGAATGTGTTAAAACCAAAAGAAAAGCCTGAGGACACACATAGAGGGTGTAACAAGACCCTTAAAGAAACCGAAAGGTACTCGTTCTAACTAACCTGCTAATTACGGAGATTTTGGGCGTCAAAGTTCCAACTTTTTCAAAAGTTTAAAAAAAAAATACAACGTAAGATTTTTCTTTAAACACCTCCACGACCCCAGTACTATTCAATCCATCCATCAGCACAATGTTTGAGTGCGTTACATTGAGTCCTACCGTAAAACGTGATATTTCACTCCAAAAAAAAATCGTTTCCCTACAATATTTTTTTGCGTAAAGTTACCTATAATGCTTGGTTGACGGCTTCGTGAAGGGTCTTGTTATATCCTGTATACAAAATTGTAGTTGTAGTTTTGTAAATTATAAATTTTTCACGAATCGGGGATGTATCAGCCCTTAACAGTAAGTTCTCGCGATAAACCAACTCTAACTTTATGACGAAACTATCATCCAATCCTCTGTTCCGACTAAACTTTCTGGGCATTTCCTCTTGTTCTTGGGCTTTTCATTGAGGCCCTGAGTCACGCGTGAAGGATTCATGACAGAAAACTTATTCCTACGTATAATAATCCTACCTTTGTGGTGCTACCATATTGTTAAGTACCTATCTAGTTTTGTTATGAGCGTGGGTGGAAATTGTGTTTTTTTGGGCTAAATACTTTTGTTCAATTTGGTAGAAATGTTTTTGAAAAAGTTTGATTATGTACAGACGTCAGCACATCAAGGTACCCGAAACTGTCAAATTTTCCTAATCAGTCTTGAATCCAATGCTTTAAGAGCGGCCAACCCGTCATACTCTTCATACAAACGCTCGTACGTGATTATGCAGTTTTTACACATCTATCTTTGATTTTTTTGAAGTAATAGGTATTTTGTGTACCATATCTAGGTTTCTATGGTAGCAAAAAATAAAAAAATGTAGAAACAAATTCAGTATAAGCCTCAAAAATTGCTGTTTTGCACAAATTTTAACGGAACTTTGGCCGTTCATAATGTACTCATAAACTGTAAAAGTAAAGAAAACATCTCGATAGAAACCTTGCACATGTAATGGAGATTCTTAACGACAAACATTTATTTCACACACTTGTAAGACTTATTCAAAAACACGTATTTCCTGGAACAAGTTTAAGAAATTTTCGAACATTATTTTTAGTTTAATGTTGCGTTAGGCGGTATGAGGTGCGCGGGAGACGAGATGTGCGGGGTCGGGGCGGGGTGAAACGGGGGAATTGAAAGAAAATAGCCGCTGTGGCTCTGGATGAAACAACAAGATTTTCGACCATGCTCGCGTTGACGATAGACGGACCGGGAAGGGCCCTCTTAACAATAAAGTTGAAAATGTGTTAAAGATTGTAGTAGCTTGATGCGCTGGCCATCTGTACTTATAGGTTCCATTAATAGTTGAAAAACTAGGAACTTAAGCTCTTATCTACACCAATAAATAAAATTCAAGTGTCTGTTAGTAATTTCAAAATAACAGCTTTTTACTGAATGCTTATGAATGTATATTATTGAGGAGAATGTATTGAGGAAAATATTGAGCTAGAATGTAGATGGTTATAAGAGTGGAGGAAGCCCAAAGAAACGATGGATGGACTGTGTGAAAGATGATATGGCCAGAAAGGAGGTGACTGCTGAGAAGACGAGTAATAGAGAAGTATGGAAGAAGAAGACATGCTGCGCCGACCACAAATAAGTTGGGATGAGGGAAGGAGAATGAATGATAATAAGAACCTTATAACAAAAAAACTTTATTTTTGTTTGTCTCTCTGTCTGTTTGTGTGTTCTGGCTAATCTCCAAAAATACTGGACTGATTTTGACGGCAGTTTTACTGGCAGATAGCTGATGTTATAAGGAGTAATTTAGATCACTTTTGGTTTAGAATAAGGATTAGGGTTCCGTGAAAATTAATTAAAACCCTTGAAATTGTTAACAAAATCCGATTAAAACAATCTCCGATGGGGCTGGACCGATTTTGACGCGACTTTAACTGGCAGAAAGTTGATTTCACAAGGAGTAACAAAGGCTACATTTATTTTAGAATAACAATCAGGTTTATGTGCAAAAAAAATTAAAATCCTTGAAATTGGTAACAAAATCGGATTCAAAGTGAGAAGTAATATTTTTTTATAATAATTTCACGTGAACGAAGGTCGCGGGCAAAAGAAAGTTTCAATAAAATTTCACAAAGTTTTACACAGTTTACTCTTTCTATCTTACTTTTATATCTTTTATCTAACCTAACTTCACTGATAAAATGTTTTGTTCAAGTATTCATTCGATTTTATGAAATTTTATTTAAGCTTCAATGATTATTGTTTCTTTCAAGTACTCTTTCTTTTTGTTGGCTAGACAAATATTTTCGCGTGAAAAACTGGCAAAAAAAAACAATAAAATGACATTTTTGTATCTATTCGATATTTCTTAAAGTATCACTTATTGAATAACAAACTTTGCACTTGAAGTGGCGAGAGGAGGAACTTTTATATTAGGTTTATTTACATCACTTGTAACACTATATTTGGCAAAGATTTAAATTATGACCATCAGAGGGCGGGCCTATTTTTTGGTCAAAGAATCAGCATTGCCATACAACGTGGGAATGCTGCCAGCCTTCTGGGCACTTTTGCCTGTTGACAGAGAATTTTTTGTCGCCCTGTAACCCTTTTGATACTTGTACATATTTTTATTACTATTATAGATTACTAGCGGCCCGTCCCGGCTTCGCACGGGTGCCTATGTTACTCAGGTCATCCTGAGTGTAGATTTCTAATGGTGAAAGAATTTTTGAAATCGGCGCGCTAGGAGTTTTTGAGTTTATTCATTACAAACATACACACAAAAATACAAATCTTTCCTCTTTATAATATTAGTGTAGATGTAGATAGATTTTTAGTTTGTAAATAATGTAAATAGACAGATCTTAAATAAATGTCGTACAACATACGCAAAAATAATGTGTGTGGACATGTAAAAGAGAAAACAGCGCACTAAAAAAGTGAGCTCTTACAACTTGGAATGATAAATACGATTTTCAGTACGAGTGAGCTATTTTAATTCCAGTATCAACGAAACCAAAACAAGATTGTTTTACGCTTTAGGGCGAATCTATTAATTGAAATCTTTGTAGCCCTTTGGTTATTTACCAACAGAACTTATAAGGTCCCTTGTCAAAAGTATTAGTGGTAAGCATAAACGGCCTATTTCCAAGCGTTTGATATAAAACCGTCACAAATACAGATAACGGTGATTCCGTCGGGAATTTGTAAATGTTTATAGCCCTCGTAAGTGTGTTATTTCTGCCCTTAAGTAGGGGCTCCAGATGTGAGGATCATTCAAGGAATTTTATTTAGTTACGACGTTCTTACATTTGATTGGATTTATGAAGTGAGGCCTTTTTATTAGACGGTGATTAAATTGGGTTTAGAACTAAAACTCTAATGGCCGTGTCAATCCATATATTAATCAGGATCAAATAATGTTGCCATTAGCAATTTTGTATGTAATTTTTAGCAAATTGTGATTTATACCATTTCATTTACAGGAAAAGGCACGAGGTTATGTATGTATTAACAGGGAATTATGGAGGTACGGTCGTTCGTCGGAGATACTTATAGAGCGGACTTTGGGAACATTTTCATACAAGAATTACGATCCCGAACATTTTCGATTTTGACACACGAATGCTACCTGGGGGGTTACTACGACAACTTAAAGCAGGAGTAATTCCAGTGTTGCAATGAGACAGAGCTAAACATGTCGTCTAGCGCCATCTCTTTCCCACAGTGGGATTACTCCTGCTTTAAGACGTCACGGTAGGCTACCTGACAATATGAGACTTGACAGAGCGATTTGTTACTAAGTAGTAACAAGTATTGGATCACAATTTTCGTGGTCTTGTCCCGTCTATCGTTCGTAAATATTTGAATGTCTTTGGTCAGAGGTAACTAAACCAGTACCTATAATATATGCTGGCCTCTTACACTACAGGAACTCCGTACTACGCTAGACCAGTTCCAGGTCAAACCAATGTGCAGTCGGCTACAGCTACTCTTTATAAGCTGCTAGCAGTTAATCCGCGACTTCGTCCGCAAAAAATGTGATAGCACGGCTAATATACATGATATAAATATAATTTATAGCCTGTAGCACCCACGATAAAGTATCTTTCTATCAGTGAAAAAAAGTTTAGAATTGGATCATTAGTTCCGTAGATTTTACCCTACATACAAACTTACAAACAAATTTAAAAAAATTAAACTATAGATATAGATTTCTTGTACAAAACCGTACCATACTGTTTTTGCTGTAATAAATTGATAAGCATTTTATCCCTAACATCATGATTTCATCCATAAATCCCGAATACTATCTTAAAACATGGCTACCCTAATAAACTCCAAAAACAGCTTAACTCTTCTCAGCTACATAACACAAAATGCATTTTATTGCTAGGTTTTAAGGTCTATTTTTCTTAGCTGGTTTGGTAGATTTATGTGATAAATGGGCGAGAGTCAGACGATAGATCCGTCGGTTTGTGGGGATATCGGCGATGTGTATGAGTTTATCTTTATGAGACACTTTGATCGCTCAGGATCTAGACATTGACCCAGTTACGAAAATGCAAAGGGATAAAAATAAAATGCAAAGGATTTGTTGGGAAAATATCCTATTTTAGCATTTTGGTGGAAATAACTTTACTGAATCATTATTTAGAAGCATTTAATGCTTCTTACTGTTGAAAATGACGTCCCGAGTTCGATCCCCAGGTCGGACAAAATGCTTAGTAGCAGCCTGGAGTCTAGATTTGTGCCCAGTTTGATGGCAATAGACTCGCCTCTACTACATGAAAAATAACTTACTCTTAACTTAACTTACTTACTAACTCTACTACGTGAAATGTGTGGGTGTATTATAGAATACACCTCTGCTAAACCCTTTGGGAATTACAGGCGTGATGTTATGTTATGCTGTGAGTACACACGGCTACACATCAAGCTATACATTTCCAGTATAAGCTGACCTTTCATTGTACGGAAATCCTATACAATGCGAGATCGGCATAAACGGGAAATGTATAGCTTGATGTGTATCCGTGTGTAGTTACTACTTTAACTAAAAAGAAAGCAAGATTTTAAAGGGTAGCCTAAAAGTTTAAAACCGATAAGAAAAAACGTTGCGAACCCTTTGCTTTTAAAAGAAAATACTTTAAGCTGAAAATAACGTCTTAGCTTTCAAGAAATTACTTCAGTCTTTTCTCGGATTCTTCGTGAATGATATAACTCATTTAAACTAAACCCTTGTTCTTGCCTTATCGCCTTTCTTTAAAAGGGTTGCTTTTGTTTTTAATTCCCACAACAACACGCCTCGGGGCAATTTGTGGATTGAATTAATTAGAGAAATCCTTTGATATATTTTTTTTAGTTCTTTCTGTATCGTTTGGTTAGTGCTTAACCTGGTGTCAGAGTTTTTATGCCCATGGCCTCTGACTTGGCTTTACATGCCGTCGAGAAATATCTTTCAGGCATGCTGGTTTCCTCACGATGTTTTATTAATTATACAATACGCATATGAACCCGATACAATACGCATACGCACCCGAAAATCAGAGGTGCGTGTCTTGGGTTCGAACTCGAGACCTATGACATTGATTTGATAGACCGACGGTCAGACAACCAGGGTAACACTGCTTGCACTTTTTATTTTTTTATTTATTGATAATGTTTGTAGTTCAATATTGAATAAAACTGATCAACAGATTTTGAGATAGCAAAATAGGGAATATATTTTTCCCGGCCAATAGTTTCGCAAAACAGCTGGTAATTTAACTTAGAATTTCAACTTCTTTGTGTGTTGGTTGTATTCCGTCACCATACATAATTACAAACCTACTGGTTGGTTAGATGAATGATGTCTGAAAGTGGCGCTGTTGATTGAAAAGTTGCGTTGTAATCGGTGGTCTTGGGATGGGCTTGTGATGCAGAGGAATTAACTCAACGTCGCGAGAAAAGTTTTGAGTTCGAATGTGGGTGGCTAAAAGAGTAGAGGAAGACCAAAAAGACGTTGGATGGACTGCGTGAAGGATGATATGGCAAGAAAGGAGGTGCCTGATGAGATGACGAGTAATAGATGAATAAATTGGGATAAGGGCAGGCCAATGATGATGGTTGGACATATATGTATTTTTATTAATGTAAGTATTGTATTGTACCTACTGGCAAAATAATTGTATTGTATTTAATAATTAATCTTTTTTTCAATTTTTATTTTATGTAAATGTATCTGATTGATGCCTAGTGGCACTTTTTACCTAATCCTAATTTTGTCAACATGTGGATAATGTAGTGGGCTGCAATATTGTTAATACTACATATGTATATTATTCTTATTTGCAAACATAATATATTGTAGCTGTTTATTGTAAATAAAATAAAATATATGTGTTTTGAAGGAAGGAAAAAGGATCTAACCAACTAATTGCAATCATCCGATCGCGATGAAAGTTAAATTGAAGTGAAACCAATCCAGCTTCAAAGATAGCGGGAACGAATAACTAGTTAATAATAGGTATTTAGAAATGTGTATTGTACTCACCTAATCTTAAATGTTTAGTAAAGAACACTTGGTATATGGTGGCACTCGTCGACTTTCTATAACGTAACCTGAAACAAAGAAAAAAATACATTAATGAACAGCAATTGATTTAAAAAAAAAGGCGGCCAAGGGCAAGTCGGACTCGCGCACGAAGTGTTCCGTACCGTGATCTAAAAAAAATATCTTAATTGGCGTCAACTATGTATGTATGGGGACACCCTTTAATTTTTAACTTGTTTTTTATTTTTTGGATTTTTTCCTTAATTTGTGCTGTAAGGCCTTGCTTTTTGCCAAATTTCATGATTCTAGGTCAAAGGGTCTTCCTCTTTATAGGTTTTACCGCCAGGCATTCCTGAGAAAAAGGGTCTTGACAGACAGACAGACGGACAACAAAGTGATCCCATAAGGGTTCCGTTTTGCCGATTGAGGTACGGAACCCAAAATCCAAATTAAGCAATAAATATTGCAGGACACACATGACTCTTTCCGAAAGCACTGGCCTGTACCAAACATTAATAATATCAAAAGAAAGAGCCATAAAGAACGCACGGCGACCAATCAAGCTATACAAAACCATTTTATGCGGATCTCTCATTGCACGGGAAATCTATATAAACAAAGCGAGGCCACGTTATACTGGAAATGTATAGCTTTATGTGTCGCCGTGTGTACAATAAGTGTCTTAAAATTAACCATGACAGTAACATGAAAATGCCGTAATTTACCATGTTCCAATGCAAATAAACATATTCCATTCTATTCTATTAGCCTTTGCCCTGCCGACGCGCACTATAAAACAAATAGGATAGATGGAAAATAACATTCTGTTCACGTGCACTCCCGTCACCCTTTTTTTCACAAAACGTCCGCAGTTGAATGTGTACACACGGCTACACATCAAGCTATACATTTCTAGTATAAGATGACCTCGCATTGTACGGAAATCCTATACAATGCGAGATCTGCATAAACTGGAATTGTATAGCTTGATGTGTAGCCGTGTGCATCAAATAAACTTTTATATGCGATACGAATTCAACAGTGGATGTCCTTTTAGTTCCTGGAATATTTTGCAATGCCTTGTTGAGCTCGTGGTTCACAAGCGCTGCTGGTGAGACTAAGGACTTGAGATCTTTTGACGTCATAAAGCAGGAGTAATTCCAGTGTGGGAATGAGACAAAGCTATACAGGTCGTCATGGTAGGCCACCTGTAGGCCATGCAAATATTTGTTCCGTGCGGAAATTTATCCCACGACACGCAGCGCTGCAGCGAAATGCTAAGCCCCCGCACCAACCGTGCCGTCAAATCCAATAATCGGTATATTCAAGGATCGGATAATATTTTAGTGGTTTTTTTTTCAGGAATTTCTCAGTAGTAGCCTAGTATCTCGACTTATCCCTGGTTGATAGACAATAGACTAGTCCCTTTACATATCACTTAATCATAACTAGAGAAATGTAGGAGGGTAAACTGTAGGGTACCTCTCTGCCTAACTCTTATTGAGCCTGGATTAAGGGCGTGATGTTATGTTAAGCACGTGTTCTGTGTGAATAGTAGGATGAGTAGGTAAAGAGGAGCATGACAAAGCCCTGTCATGGCCCATCAAGAAACTTTTTACGACTGCCCCACAAGATAAGCTCTGATGTGTTTCTTTCTTACACCGAAACATGGACCCTACTTTTTGGAGGACACAACGTTAACATAGTCACTAAAATAAGATAGGTGGGTATTTGAATTCACAGATTTCTCTAAGTACGTCCTTAGAACAGCATAGCATAATCAGCCTATAATGTTCCCAGTGCTGGGACATACCGCCTCCTCTCTATGAGAGGGAATGGGCTAGTATAATCCACCACGTGGGCTCAGTTGGTAGATGTCACATGTCTTCGAATTTTTAGGTTTCTCGTTTTTGAGAGCAGTGGTGATGAAATAGGGTTCAAACCCTATAACACCTACTGTTTGTACGACCTACTGTTTGTAAGTCAGAGCCGCCACCACTGGGCCACCGCTGCTCTCTAGAATGTTTTCATGTAACTACAACAATCGAGGTAACTAGCCTTACAATCTGTCTCAAAAATCGATCCAGAATTCTAGGCGTTTCATGAACACTGTACCTGTAGGTAGGTACAAAGAACAACGTCCTATAAACAACCGTTGCCCTTTACATCGTGACGTCACTGAAGGTCGCAGCGATCCATCAGCTTCTACTTTGATTAGCCAGCCAGGCTGGCTCGCACCACCCAGCACCAAGTGATTTACACGAATGATAAAGTGCCTACCTATGTTGTTTCGAGAATAGTGGATGAGTACGCCATCGCCATGCTTGGGAAAACTACCAAACCATTTGTTAAGTTAATTCCTCATTTGTACACACTTCAGTTTGGGCTCATAATGTTAAATACTAAAATAGTAATGGTTGTGATTTGTTTTTTTTGTTCACCTAAGTCACAGAGGTTTGATTGTCTATAACACGATAATATTCTTGCTGTTATCTGTCTTAAACTTTAAGTCTACTCAGAAAACTTTGATTTCGAATAAGAGCTAACGATTTATACTGTTCAAATCAACTAATAATTAAGGGTGTAACAAGACCCTTAACGAAGCCGAAAGGCACTTGTTCTCTTCGTCATTGCGATAATTTTTTTGTTTTAGACCATACCTGGAACCTTCTAGCTAGGGAGATATTTGGAGTCAAAGTTCCAACTTTTTCACAAGTTTTTTTTTTCTAATGCCATGTTTTAGTGTAAGATTTTTACTGGAAACACCTCCACGACACACTAAACAACGCACTACTCAGTCCAGCCATCAGCACAATGCTTTGAGTGCGTTACATTCAGTCCTAACGTAAAACGTGATTTTTAAGCACAAAAATAAAATCGTTTTCCAGCAATAATTTTTGTGTAAAGTTACTTTGTTTGATGTTACATAATGCTTGGTTGAGGCCTTCGCGAAGGGTCCATTTACACCCTGTATAATTTCATTTCTCCAAGCCTAAACAACTGCAAGAAATGTGCTATTAAAATAAGTCACATTTAAAACAAGTTTGTTACAATATTGATGTAAAATTAAGTGTATTTTATCCATCTATACGTAAGTATATTGTCTGTCTGTCAGTGCCTCAGAATTACGCACCGATACATAGCTAACCGCAGACCTTGACCATCGTGCTGCGTTTACAACTACTTGCTTCACTTACTGTCCTTTCAGATATTGTACCCCTGATTTTGAATAATTTTGAAAATTTAGGCTGGCTATGTTGCTACCTGTGACAAGTCTGACAAAACCACAGTAATCTTTATTTTCTTTAAGAGAAGGTTGTTGTCGGTTTGCTGCTCTCAGAGGTAAATTACGACTTCACGAGACGGACGACGACGGACTATAGAGTTTATGTTTGGCTTGGTTCTGCTATCTATTGAACAAAAGTCTATTAAGTGCCACGTCGTGCGTCGTCTAGGTATTATTAATGATGATAATGAACTTGAATATTGAAATATCAAGACAAAGTGTTATTCCTATAAAGGTTAATATAAATTTTCGCAGAACACAAGCCTCGTCGATTTACGGTAAAAACAAAATATTCGATTTTAGTTGTGTGTCCTGAGATCTAGGTTGTCTCTTAGAAACTACTGAATCGACAAAACATTCAATAACATTACGTTTAATTGTATTCTGCAAAATTCATGATTTTTTTTTTGAGAAAAAACCAAATTAAACAGTGAACGATATTAATATTATATTAAAACCATCTTGAATTTTCTTTCACCATCTTTTGCTTATGACAAAAAATATAACGTTATTCGCAATTTCCCCTCGCATCTTATACATTAAAAGAAGATTTCGAATGTTATTAAAATCTTGCTTGATCTTAAAACTTCGTTGAACGGAAAAATGAATATTTAAATAAACAAAGGAGGTTTTAAGTCTGTTAGAAAAAGAAGAAATACCTTTCCTAGCAGTACCTTTGTGCTCTTCTATCTTAATGTAATGTCCTATTAAGTATTTTGTGTGTTCATAAATAAATAAATAAGAAATATTTTCCTAATTCTTTGAGCTTATGTCTCAGGTGCCAGTTGTTTATCATTTCCTTAAATTGTATATACAGAAGATTTCCCTGTTTTTTTTTTAAGAGGTTTTTTTTTGACGTAATCATGTTTGAGTAAATCCAGGATTTGATTGAGGATTTATTAAATTGTCTGGAATGTTGACACTAAAGAAAATAATTAGAAGTCTCGCTAGTTTTACTTGAAAAGTTGAACAATATAAACTGGGACAGTGAAGCTAACAGATTAAGGGGTACGAATTGCAATATCTAAAATTAAAAGAATTAACGTAAAATAACCTACGTTCAAAATCCCTAAAATCTAAACTCCTAATGTTTTTATATACCTAAGGAACTAACACCTACCTACGAATTACCTAAGTTTAAAATACCGACTGGACTAAATATCTAATGTCAAAAATATCAAAAGTTATTACAAATCAAATAAGTAATTGGGTAAGTATAGCAACTCTGCTTGCCCATAAGATGTCATTTAGTGCCTAATTAAATATTCAAGTTCGGCAAGTCAGTAACTCGTATAAAGTAAATGCGGCACAAATAGCCCAGTAGCTGCTATTGCATATTGATTTCTGTGGTAAAGATTGCGTGGTCATCGCGACTCGTAACAGCACAAATAATACATTATTCAATCGTTAAGTAGGTCGAAGGTTTTATTTTCAAGAAAAACTGTTGGGCCACGAGTTACGAGTGCGTCTGAAGAAAAAACAAATTAAGAATTGCTAAATATAACCTTGAATTCATGCAAGCCTAGTAGTTCCTTACCTTATAATTATTATAAACAGGAACTGTACATAGATTCTTCTTTTGACAGTTTTTTTAGTACCGATGACGAATAGGAACTATGAAAACAAAAATATTTGAAACAAATTATGAATCGCGATATTTTGGTTTTCGATGACGAATAGGAACAGTATATTATGTTTGAGTCGGTCATAACTCAAACATAATTACACGAGTAATTACGGCTGGTTTCCGATCTCGCCTAAGACCGACCGTCATTCATCTGTTTTAGGACCAGCCTGCCACACCATTCCCAAATGCCTGCAACTCTGCAATTAAAAAAAAAAAAACTCATGGACACTTAAAGAATCCAGTATTAAACTTTTTGTATGTTTTGGGACAAGCCCGCCACACTATTCCCATACCACTGGAACTCCTGAAAGCCAGAATCAACCATGGCGACCACCAGAAAAGCACCGAGACAATGAATCTCAAACAATTTAACTGTCTTGGATCCCGCAATGAAATTAATGAGAAAAGTATAGCGGAGGAGTAGGAAAAACATAATTTCCACTTCCCTCCATATCAGTAGGACTTCACTCATCTATTTACCGAATCAAAAAGATTGTTTAGTAATTTAAATACATCATCAAAAATATCACGAATTTGTTGCCTGTTGTTGTTGTTGTGTGTGTTTGTTGTTGTTGAGTGAAGCCGAAGAAATATTTAAAAAAAAAAGATATTTTTCAAGTCGCATTTCAAGTTGCGTCATATGAAGTCGGGGAATCCCTTAATAAAGACAGTTATTTTTCCCTTTTGTCATTGAGGCGAAGGTTAGTTGAGTATGTGGGTGGTTCACTGGTTATAATGCCATTGGGTCGATGGTATAATTTGGAAAGTTTTTCATTACTAATGTGCCAGTATATTATCGTCATCAGTGTGGTTCTTATCCTATTACATAGCCTTCAAAGTTTTCGATGTTCTTATAATGATGAGGTTGGGTATTAGTCAGGGTAATCGACGTAAAGTTTGACCGAGAAAGTTCAGCAGTTTAGTAATTATGATTCCTTTGTAAATCTAGAACGTGAAAAGTTACATTATGAGCTTATAATCATATAGGTCATTTTTTCAACATGCTCTTTTCATGACGGTCCTTATACGATGTTTTTCATAGAAGAACATTTTAAATATAAAACAAAATATTAAAAAAAAAAAAACATTTAAATGTTTAAAAAAAGGACAAAAGTCCATTTCCATGTCAGTTTAAAGACCATTTAGTTGATTCACAGCCGCCTCAAGATGCCTAACAGACTTACAACCAGCTAAGTATGACAAACAGCTTCCAGACTTCACTTATCTCTGCTCTTTTAATTCTATAATTTAAGAAATTAACATTGTAAAAGAGAATGAACTTAATATTCTTTAATAAAGAGTTGAAACTCGTCGAGACGCGCCATTTCGCGGTTTAAAATGGATATTTTTATTACAGCTGGAAGCTCTCGCTGAAAAGGTGAGAGGTATGCAATAAAACAGGTTTTAAACTTAGGTGCTTTGGCTTTATGTTTTATTTTTAAGGATAATGTCAGAAGCGGGTTACGATGTTTTGAAATTAAATTTTTGCTCGACTTGGTGTTGTTTTTTTTTGACGTATTCGACGTTTGTTATATATTATTATGGGTCGAAGGTTTAAAGAATTCTGGAATTTGATTTTTAATTTTATCATGAGAAATGTAATTTTAGGAGCAAGTTTTCTGAAATATAATATATGAGGCCAAGATCTGTAATTAATGTTACTTATCGCTGGCAGACGCATTGTCATAAATTTGTAGTTTGACAGTTGTGATGAGCGACAGTGATATTATAATGATATATACCGCTTAGCCTAGTCATGTTTATAGATAGAATTTAAATAACCCTAACTACAACTTGCCACAAACATTTCATTCAATAGATAGATAGGAATCCAGCTGTTCATTTGAAATTAACTTCCTAGGTTTACTCTTTTATATACATAATATCTACTTCATTACCGGTTATAAAAGCATAAAAATATAATATATGTGACCTTTAAGGTCACAGATATTATATGTTCCTTAGTGTATTTAATGGTTATCACAGTAGGTAAAGAATACCTTCTGTGAATCTACAATCTAGAAAACAAAATACAAAATCGATTCTCTTATCAAAGGCTAATGTTTCGCTAGCTGATGTGTTTCAAATAATATGTCATTGTAGTAATCTCCGTGTTAGGGTTCCGCACCCGAAATGTGAAAATATAAAAAAGAAAACTTTTTTGCAAGTAAGTACTTCAAAAACACAAAAACGTGTAAAATTACTTTAGCTTCTGAAGTCGGTGACTTGTTTGTTTGATTCTGTTTTTTTGCCACCGACTTCTCAAGCTTAAATAATTTTTCACTTAACGTCTGTTATGGGAAAATAATTTATAGTACACCCAGATTTCGACAGTTCGGCAGTTTTGTGCTAACTGTCGAAGTCTCCCTCAGAGCATACAGACGTTATGATATTGTGTAAACAAAAAACATCCAAGTGATTGCAGCATTCACGACAGATTTGCTGTTTATTATTGAAGAGTTCCATTGTATGTCTCCGAAGATTAGATCAGACATATCTTCACCAAATTTAAACGAGACGACCGCGGAAAAATATTCTTCCAAAAAAAAGAACTATCAAAAATCGGTTCACAATTAGCGAATACATCGCTAAACGAATTGATAACCTCCCTTTTATGAAAGTCGGTTAAAAAGAGGATATTGGACTGTACCTTTACAACTGTAAAATATCTAGCTAGTTGAATTTTTATCTGAATAAACTACGGTTTTAGAAAATAATAATCAAAGTACAGAAAGGTAGAAAATACATTTATTTGGCACATGCCACAATGTAAGTGCACACAGAGTAAGTGACACAGCCGGTGACAAAAACACCAAATCAATAAAACAAAGGTCAAGCTTCGAAGTCGGTGACCTTTGTTTGATTGATTTTGTGTTTTTGTCACCGACTTCTGAAGCTTGACCTTTGTTTGATTGATTTGGTGTTTTTGTCACCGGCTTCTTAAGCTAATGTTATTTTTCACTTTTTTGTGTTTTGGTTTGTTATTTTTGTTTTTTTTTATTGTGTTTTTTTTGAAGTCGGTTTTATTTCTTGCAATTTTTTTTTCCGTTTTTGTTGTTCCCATGTCGCCATGAATTTATTTTACATTAGTAACGATGCATGTTATGGTAATGGGCTTATCTCCAATAAATGGAAATCTGGGTGTATTGTACATATCTGCGTACCCCCTCAGAGCGTACAGGCGTGATATTACGTCATGATGTTGTATAAACAATAAACATCCAAGCAATTGCAGCAATCACGACAGATTTGCCGTCTATTTTTGAAGAGTTCCATAGTATATCTGCGAAGATCAGCATCAGATCTTCACCAAATTTAAATGGGACCACCTCAGAAGTATAATCTTTCAAATAAAAAAAAGAATTTTGAGAATCGGTCCATAAATGGGGGCGAAATCAGGTAACATACTTAAAAAAAAATACATACTCACGAATATATAATTATTTAATATAAATAAACATTATAAAATTTTTTTTTAACCGACTTCACAGAGATTTTTTGAAGTCGGTAAAAAATAAAATAAAAAAGGTGTAGAATTGTTTTGGTGATACAGAATCCAATCCCGCTAGTTCAATTCGCTCTTGGCCTGTTTTATTTTTCTACTAAAATGGCTTTCACATTATACGCCGCCTGACATTAGTCTGCCATGTCATTGGCGCTTTCAATTTCAAGGAAAATTGCTCGTGATACTTGGAATGTTTTGTGGGCAAATGTGGGTAGCGTTTGTTAGGATCGGAGTATGTTTTTATTTATTACTAGTTTCTGGGAATGTTTAAAATGTAGCTTTTAACAATGGGAGATACTGTAGCTCCTCGTTACTGAATTTTCGGAATCGGATCAGTACATCCGAAGATTACCCCATACATACAATTTTGAGTGGAATTTTTCAATGCCACCTGGAGGGAAAGTACTCTAAATACTCGAGATAGAAAATTTTACTCAAGGAAAACATTCCTTTATTTAAAAAAATAAATAAAACTGCATTCAAAGATTTTCGAAAATTTGCTTGCCACACTCGGGAATCGAACCGGCTAAATTCCAAAAAGTAACATTCTGTACTTTTATGACATCAATCGATAGGGTCAATCATATGGATCAAATCACTCATAAACATGTCAAATTAAATGAAAGGAAAAACATGAAATCTAAACTTAAGAATTCAATGGGATAAGAAAAATCTCTTTTACTCAAAGGGTATATATAATTATGATGGACCCCAATTAATAAATTGAAGAAAGAACATTGCAATTTGCCCGTGTTGGCTTGTGCAAATTGCAATCTTCGTATCTAAATAATTCTTCGACATTTTAATAAATAAATGACGTCAAAGATAATTGTTAATTAATACTAACATAAGTAATTGAATAGACCTTTGAGTAAAAGTGCTTTACCTTATACCATTGAATTTATTAGTTAAGATTTCATTGTTTTCCTTTCATTAAATTTATCATGTTTGTAGAGAGATTTGATCCTAATGATTGACCCTATCTATAGATGCCATAAAAGTACAGGATTTATTTTTTTTGGAATTTAGACGGTTCCATTTCCGAGTGTGGCAAGGGAATTTTCGAAAATCTTTGAATGCAGATTTATTTCTTTTTAAAAATAAAGAAATTTTTCTTTTGAGTATAATTTTCTATCTCCAGTATTTAGAGTACTTTCACTCCAGGTGGCGTTAAAAATTTCCACCCTGTATATTGAAATATGTTTGACGTAGTGAGAACCATAACGGTGTTTAGTTTGTCGTATGTAGACGGAATATTCTAAATTACTCTAGCCGTCAGCATCATCTGCCTAGCCTTTTCTGATGCAGCTTGATGCCTGTATTTTACTCTACTACTAAATTGCTCTAGCCGGATGGATATGAAATCTAAAACGGAATTGTTTATCTAGCAGTGAAATGTTGTCTCATTTTCACAAACAGTGCATATTCGATTTGTAGATACTTTGTAACTGTATATTCTAGTATTAAAAATTATGTATACGTAAAGAATAGTAGGTACCTACCCGAAAAGATTTAGGAAAACACTTTGTGGAGGTAGGTACTCCATCCAGCGCACACGAAAAGTAAGCACAGTTAGCCCAGCACTGGGCCATTTTCCGGTTAAGATTGAAAAGAATATCGATGCAATTGCATTGATACAATTGCATTTTTTGCAATTTGAAAGAATATCTCATAGACGCATGCATCTTCCATATCATGGGACTTGAATGTAACTAGCGAAATGTGAGTGAAGCTACTATTACTACACATATGGGGATTATACATATAAATGGAAACTTTTAATGGGCTTTTTTCTACATATTTTTACTGATTACTCGAATGTATTATACAGTGTAACAAGACCCTTCACGAAGCCGTCAATCAAACATTTATGTAACTTTACGCAAAAATTATTTCTGGGAAGCGATTTTTTTTTTTGGTCACGTTTTACGGTAGGACTGAATGTAACGCACTCAAATCATTGTGCAGATGGATAGATTGTATAGTACTGGGGTCGTGGAGGTGTTTAAAGAAAAATCTTACGTTGTATTTTTTTTTAAACTTGTGAAAAGTTTGAACTTTGCCCCCAATATCTCCGTGGTTCAGAAGGTTCTCAGGTAGAACAAAAAAAAATATCACAATGACGGGGAGAACAAGTGGTACTTTTCGGCTTTGCTAAGGGTCTTGTTACACCCTTTATGTAAGTACCTCATTGGTTTAGTGGTCGCAATCACGACTGCTGAGTATGAGGTCCTGGGTTCGATTCCCGGGTCGGTCAAATTGTTATTGGGTTTTCCGTCAGGTATATATCAGTAGCAGCCATCGAGTTTAAAATCTGTACCCTTTGATGGGCTCGCCTTCTATTTTATGGGACATAAACATAACTGACAAAATGATAAAGGCGTGATACTATCTAAGTATAACATGTAAGTTCCTACAGGCGGGATATTATAGTTTTGAATAAGCGTAACCGATTATTTTGGTTCCAGAATTTTCCGGAACATCGACCTACATATACCTACATACTTTATATCTTAAAGCCGCTGTAAGCATTCTTTCACACAGCATTATAATCATTACAATCCTGGCAGCCTTTTGTCTTTGACACAAAGGGCTTCGTTTGCCGCTGAGAGCAGCGAGGTGGCGCTGCCATCACAATTAGACAACGCTTGCCCAAAGAGGTGACGCCTCTTCTTTTACAAAGGCTGTAGAAGTACCTGCTCTTGAAGTACATGGATACTGAATTAATGATGATTTTTCCTTTTTTCTTCAGTGAAGTTAACGTGATATGAACATGTTGGAGCTCAGTGTGGTGGTGATTTTTGAGGACCCGCTGCCAATACGTAAGTAGATTTGTAGATGATAATGACATGACTAAATAAGTAGGAGGAGGAGCTCGAGACTAAATAATAATAGCCACTCGGGTCGATGTTTAGGTTAAGCCGTGCTTGCCTAGGTTGGTCTGTGGATGGGTGACCACCCATTACATACCAAGTTTCCTCCGTGCCTCAGAGAGCACGTTAAGCCGTTTGTTCCGGCTGTCATTTGCAGATCTTTGACAGTCGTTACAGGTAGTCAGTGGCCCAAAAAGTTTGACAATCAGTCTTACCAAGGGGTATCGACCCAGCAACTGGGTTGTGGAGGTCAATAGGCAGTCAGTCCATGTATAATACTGGTATTCAGCTGCATCCGGTTAGACTGGAAGCCGGCACCAACATAGTTGGGAACAGGCTAGGCAGATGATAAATAACAGGACTAAATAACTACTTTCTATTTTTTAGCTTTTGGAACGATAAGACCAATTTATGTCTTAGTACTATAATCTGTAGCTACGAGCATAAATATTTTATTTGACATCATTTCCAACAGCCAACTGAAATGTTGTATGTATTGATCTTATGCGTGATTAATGAATTGGAAAGCTAGTAATCCTGTTGGTCTCTCCCTTAAGATTGTCAGCCTGGCTATGTTCCCATTCATCTGACCTCGAATTATATTTTTTTCACGAGGCATGACAAGAGGATCAATTACTTACCTGGTAGATAATGATTTGTATTTACTGAACTGAATAATTTTATACAGCTTCCAATCATTGCGCATTGAGTACAATTTTTGATCGTGTCTGATTACTCTCAATAACAATCATTTCAAATATAGAAAAAATTGGAAGCCATTTTCCCGTAGGCGTAACACCTTTAATGCGTAACCTTTTCAACGGGGACTCCGATCTGAATGCATTAAAAAAACCCTTATGACCAGGTAAATAAGTTTGAATTTCCAATGACATAATTCGATGGGGCAGGTGGAGCAAAATACATTTAGAAATTGGGACTTTTTAGGGGAAAACGGGGCTCGACCATTAGAATTATGGCGGAAAAGGTTCAATATAATGTAAATCAAAACCTAATGTCTGTTCATTACATTACTTTTTTTTTTTTTTCCGGTTTTCTATTTTAAGACGAATCGCTGCTACGTTTTCATGCGCGTTAATTTTAGCATATTTTTAGGGTTCCGTACTCAGTGGAACCCTATGTATCAATTATCACTTTTTTGTCCGTCTGTCAAGAAACTTTTCCTCAGGAACACGTGGATCAAGCAGAACTTAATATCAAATACTCAAGTCTACTACTCCTTAAAGCAGTGAAAAAATCAAACTTGTATGTCAACGCGGCCAACAAATATATGACTGTTTATGTCACATATTTTGCGATTTCACAAGCGAATCAAAACCTAAGTAACCTTGCTTAGGTTTAGATTCCCCCATCTGGGACCCCATCCGTAAAAAAAAAGGTTCAAGGTTTCCCGTTGACCTCGAATCATGAAATTTGAAAAAATCTGAAATCCTCAAATATCCGTTAATAACGAAATACCTTCATACGGAACCCTCGGTCCGCGAGTCTAACTCGCACAAGTCCGTTTTTTTTTTGTTATTGTTAGGTTAGATCTAAAAATTTTAAGTCTGCCTATCTGACCTCCACAACCCAGTCCCCCTGTCAAAGATACCAAATGCCACGCGGGACCAACAGTTTAACGTGCTTCCCGTACCACGGAGAACACACACCGACCTTAAATCGGTTACCACGTAGTCAGTAGATAGATCATTCTGAGCCTAATATAAAAAAACATCAGTTATTAAAAAAAAACTGCTCAGCCATAAATTTAGACCGTGTAGGTATTGCACTTTAGTAGGAAAGCAAACTTTCGCGTCGCTGTCCCTTCCACCCCCTATAATGGATGGATCACCCATCCATGGACCTCGGCAAGCTTTTCTTAACTTAGGAAATCGACCCGTGGGGCTGTTATTATGTGGCTATGACCCCCTTCGACCGTACAGACGCGATTTAGGCGCAGAAGGCCTAATTCTCAAAATGGCAATAGAGGCGCAAAAGGACTAGTTCTCAAAATGGCATATTCTCTAAAAGCCTAATTCTCAAAATGGCAAATCCTCTAGAAGCCCAATTCTCCTAATGGCAAATTCTCTAAAAGTCTAATACTCTGAATGGCCAATTCTCTACAAGCCTAGTTCTCTAAAGGGCCGATTCTCTAAAAGCCTAATTCTCTCAATGGCCAATTCTTTAAAAGCCTATTTGTCTACCTAACTATTTAGTTATCTCAGTAGCGATTTGACTTTTTTTTAATGTTCCTGCTGGCCACCACTGGTGGACGACTCAATTGTAAATATGAGTATTCTCGTTGTGCACCAATGACAGACAGTGACTCAACATATTCCAAGAAACCACTTTTAACAATTCCTTTTGTGGGTCTGTTGCCATTTTGAGAATTAGGCCTTCTGCGTCTAAATCGACGCTAGCCCCAATCAACCTTGAACCTAATACTTTGGCGATAAAGTTGCAAATCTATTAATGAGATTCGACATATTGTAGTAGCGATGTGCTGGCGTCTGTATCAAATACTTTCATTAGAAATGCTACTATTGTTAGTAGTACAATAATGGATCATATTCCTTCATCCATCTTCCTTTCTTAACAAAGCAAAAATACCGGCAAACTGACAAGAAGCCAATATTAATTCACGCATATAATAAATCAGGAATCCGGGAATATTACCACAGAAACCCAAGATATATTACTTACAATTTAATATATCCTAGTGAATGAAATGATCCATTTTTGCCATTCGATATTTTTGTGGGGTATCAAGGGTATCAAAGACTTATTTTGTATTCGATAAGAAATGGAAGGTAACTAAGTTAGGATGTTTTATAAATTCCAAGGTAAATATTTTCTTGTAGGTTTTCAATGGGTTTCCGGGAGGTCGCAAGCACCTTCATTTTTTTTTTCTAATTTGTGCTTTTGTACATCTTGTTCAGGTTGACATTGACTTCTATAATATCAATGTTGTCTGGTTTTTTGACTTAAAACTACAATCTATATCTGTATTTGAAATAGTTATCAATAATTTGCGCAATGTTTTCAAAATAATCAAAAGAATAATTGGTTGGGGGATATTTACCTACTTGTACATAACCTGGTTACAAAAACAATCGTTTTCGTGAAGAGCTACGCAAAGTTCCTATATAATAACACCCACATAAAAGGGGGCGAGCCTAATGCTAACCGCCATTGTAACCATAGAATTAGCAATATTGTATAACAGTTGTGTTTCAATTCGGGTTTACAATAAAGTATATTTTATCTTATCCAATATCAATTAAAGAATGTACCTAATCCAGGTAAATCCGCATAAATATTTTCCGTTGATTAAACAAAGAAATCTATACCTAAATGGGAAGGTAGTAACGATAACACCCCGGGAATTAACTGAGCAATTTATCACTTCGATATACCTCAGCGATGGTCGCCACCGCGGCGTTGGGAGTGGGAGAAATGTCAAATGATACCGATTCAGTTTGGAGGCGCAATTAGTGGGGAGGGCGATTGAGGACGGGAATTGTTTACGAGTTATGTAACTATGGAATGTGACATTAGTATGGTGTTTGTATGGGACTTGTATGAGTAGTGATTTATACTAGTTACTAAAATAATATTTTTTGTCAACGTTAAAAGTTTGAAGTCCGATATTCCAGTGTGGAGCCCTGTAACTGACGACTACATTTTCCGTCAATAACGTAGGTATAAAAGGTGTAAACGAACCCTTCAGGATGCCGTCAACCAAGCATTCTGTACATTATATTATGTAGCTCTACGCAAAAAGTATTGCTAGGAAACGCCTTTTTTTTTTGGGGTGACCAATCACGTTTTACGGTAGGACACCATGTAAAACGATCCAAACATTGTGCTGATGGATGCATTGAATAGTACGGGGGTCAAGGAGGTATTTAAACAATAACTTTTATTTATAATAAAAAAAAGCTGAATGAAATGTTAAAACTTTGACCACTAACACCTCCGTAACAGGAAGGCTCCCAGGTATGGTGGAGTAGAATAAGTAAGTAAGTTTGTAAGTTTAACGGAGCGAAGACCACGACGTGGTCGGAGATGACAGATTCACACTAGGCTGACGAGTTGAATCGGGATGCAGAATTGGTCCATAAAATTGTACTGTTTAAGTGATTATAGTATCGCAATGATTTGCGTTTTGACAGCATCAGAAGTCGCCGCGACAGTAATGTGCATACTAAAACATATAAAGTTTGAACTAAAAGTTAAAAACGCTGATGTAAATTTCTGTCATTAGCTCCAAACGGCATTACTCTGGGAGGCAGACGGACCAGAGATCAATTAGCTTAATTGAATTAAAACTGGAGTTTATGCACATTTTTAGCGTTAATTCCATAAATGTTTAATTTGCGGTCGTTTTCCGTCATTAGCATGATATTTCTGGTAGTGGATGAGTGGACAGTGCCGCACTGGGCTTTAGTTGCCTCAGCTGTTGAGAGTGAGAAGTTAAGATGAGGAGCACTACTAACAGCCGGTCAGATCCACCTTTAGGTTAAGCCGCGATTGCCTAGGTTGGTCCGTGGATAGAGTTCCACTCATTCCGTTCAGTTTTTTCAGTGCCACGGAAAGCACATTAAGCCGTTGGTTCCGGCTGTCATTTGTAGATCTTTGACAGTCGTTACATGAAGTCAGTGGCCCGAAAGTCTGACAGTCTTATACCAAGGGGTATCGTGTTACCTAGTGGGTTGTGGAGGTCAGATAGGAGTCGCTCCATGTAAAATAATGGTATTCAGCTGCATTCGGTAAGACGGGAAGCTGACCCGAACATAGTTGGGAAAAGTTTGGAGTTTCGAAAACACACGTACAAATTTTTTTACTCAGTTCAGAGGCAAAGGTTATAGTCTATTGTTCTTCAGAAACACGGAACCATATATATTATTATATATATATTCCAAAACACCATGGACACACTGCTTTTCTTTCCACAACTCTAAGCTTAAAAGGATTACTAAGCAGTTCATCGTACTCTAACCAATATCGGTTCGACCTAGTTTATTAAAACTTTTACAATATTAAAAGGTACCTAAAGAAATACATTTTAACTTTCCAATGGTACTTAATTTTTGTTCCCAGGTTCTTGTAAACTTAGTGATTAATGAGCGGTTCTGTTGAGCCACTTTTTTATCGGTTTAGCGGCCGTGAAAAAGGTTTGTAAGTCTGAGATTCGAATCTTTCGTTGAGGTTTTTTTTTTTTGGAGTTTTTTAAGATTAGGTTGGCATTTGCAGATTCTGTACCTAAGTGGTGTCTCACAATCACAACGACAGTATTTACGCAAAAAAAGTTTGGCTATATAGAACGTTCGTCCCTGTCACCCCTCAAACAGTCTATACAATGTATAACATAATAAACGCAAAACCTCTTATGGGGTCACTGTACTCATCATTATGAACAACTTTCACTATGGGACCAACCCCGAAATCGCGAAAAAACAATCAGCTGTTCAGTACATTTTGTCGAGTTATGCGCACAGAAATGTATGGGGCAGTCAAATTTTTATTCGCGATTTCAGTGTTGGTCCCATAGTGAAAGTTGTTGATAATGATGAGTACAATGACCCCTTAAGAGGTTTTGCGTTTGTTCTGTTACACGTTGTATAAGCAAGAAACAGACAGGGAGTGCTATAAAACGCGGCAGCATTGATAATACGCTCGGCAGCACGCTCTGTTTATCGGTCTAGCAAATGACGGTTCTGAGCGACACAAAAAGATAGGAGCATAAAAAAATGAGATTTCGCGCTGATAGATGTGGTTACAACCTACAAGCATTTTAAAGCACGGGTAGTTAATTGACACCGTAATTGCTTACTTAGAAGTTATAAAAACAATTCCCAGAAAATATAAACTTCATTAAAGTAAGGTATTCAGGGTGTAATAGGTCAGGACCCTTCACACTATGTACATCAAACTAAGTAACTTTACGCAAAACTTATTGCTGGTGAACAACTTTTTTTTCGGGGTGAAAATCTCGTTTTACGGTAGGATTCAATGTAACGCACTCAGAACATTGTGTTAATGGATAGATTGAATAGTACGGGAGTCATGGAGGGTTTAAATAGTGAAAATCTTACATTAAAAACAGGTACGTATTTTAAATAAAAATTGTGAAAAAGTTGGATCTTTGACCCCCAATGTTTCCTTAACTAAAAGGTTCCCAGGAAAGGTCTAGAACAAAAAATAAATGATCCCAATGACGGGGTGAATGCCTGTTGGCTTCGTGAAGGGTCTTGTTACACCCTTATTCAACTATCGGGGAAGACCAAAGCAACGATGGATGGACTGTGTGAAGGATGATATGGCTAGAAAGGAGGTAACTGCTCAGATGACGAGTAATAGAGAAGTATGGAAGAAGAAGACATGCTGCGCTGACCCCAAATAAGTTGGAATAATGGCACAAGAATGAATAGAATGATGATGATGATTCAACTGTCGCTTAAATCAATAAACCTTGTATTTTATGAAATTCGTATCACTAAAGCTTAGGGAGGTAAAGGAATTCCGAAGTCGACTGTACATAAATATGGCTAGGATACAGATTAACACCTTATTTAACAAACTGTCGAATGTTCTTGAAAACTTGATGATTAATGTGTTTTAGTCCAAGTTATTGATGGCCGCATCACAAGCAGTTCGCTGTAATATGTTTATGTTGTGCTGAATTGATGGCTTTCAAGAATTGTTTCATACGAGTACTTTATAATTTTCGTTGATGTTTTGAAGTAGGTTAGCTGAAGAGTTTCCCTGAAATTAATTTAAGGTAATCGGAATTCGGAACTTCGCTGCGTAGGATCTTATAAATTGTTGTACTTATGGATTTTTTAGCACTTAAAAAATCTGTAGTTTTCGTCTTCGAAAACGACATACATAAATTAGTGACATTAAGTCGTGAACTTATGTACAGACGCTAGCACATGAAGCTACTACAATCTGTCAAAGGAGGTGTTTCTTTTTCGGCCAAAACATGTACCGAGGTACAATTTACTATTTAAATTCTTTTCAATACATTGTGTTAATAGCTGTATTTTAAATCCTTCAATATTCGATAGATTAAGAAATAAAAGAATATGAAAAAACACTACCTCGAATCATAACTGCGTTCGAAGAAACGTTCTTAACAGCGCTGGCAGCTGTCAAACTATTCCATCCGTCAAAATATTAAACTCTTTCGAGATCGGTCGATCGATCGATCGTCTGACAAGGGCTAAAATAATCTGAATGACAATATTGTCACCAACAACAACAGAAGGAATAAAATAGTAAATTATCGGCCCTGGAGCACTGTCTTTTGGCCAGTAGCTAACCAAACGCAAAAAATAACCTGAAATGTGAAATTAATGTAATTTTTTAATTCTTGATCCCATAATGTTTCACAAAAAAGTGTGCCGGGAAAATCTTTAATACAAAACTAAATTCTAAATAGTATAATTTTTGGTTTTCATGCGTGTTTAAATGAAGTAACGAAACGCATCATCGGAGAAATGAATTACGAGATTGCCAGATTAAAATTCTTGGGTTGCAAGTTTTAGCATCTTTGATCGACAATTTCAGGTGGTATAAATGCATTAATAAATCCAATATTTTTTTTTCAGAATCTGCGATTTTTTTCCTATAAATTCGTACCTTTATTGTAAAGGTACATTGTTTGGCCACAATTGTATGGGGGAAAAAACACCTCCTTTCTTTAATAAATTTTCAACTTTATATCGCTAAAGCACAAGGTTCAAGGTTGATTGGGAAAATTTGACAGTTTGCGGAAGCTTGATGTGCTGGTGTTTGTACATATGTTTATTTTTGTGTCATGCCTAGCTCCAGATTTGTGTACGTACAATTGACTACTCATCAACATTGTATAGAAAACAAATCTACCAGCCAACAAAAACGTTGAAACTAAAAGCTGAACCACATAGAAATAAGTTGATCAAGGACAAAACAAAAACACTTGGCATCAGTTTATCATCATTATCACATAAAATATAACTTTCCTACCGAAAACATGCAAAAACAAAAGCCGAGAGAGGCCAAGTAAAAACCTATTACGTTATGGGATCATTAATCTAAGTTACTATTTCTTGATTGGGTAAACTGTTCAGTTACATACAGGATTATAGAATACGCCTGCTATTATACAGGGTGTAACAAGACCCTTCACGAAGCCGTCAACCAAGCATAGATGTGGTTACAACCTACAAGCATTTTCAAGCACGGGTAGTTAATAACTATTAAGTTTAATCTACGTCCTTTCTTGAATTGAATGTGCCCTGACGTTTGAGAGTATGTCATGCTCACTCAAATGTCTCGCTGATGGTACGCGTGTGTCGGATCATTTAGTTCCCTTCAAAATGGTTGAGTTGAATGCCATGCGTCATGTTCGTGAACGGGCGCTGTCAATGGTGACTGGCCATTTCATAGTTGACACGGCTTATTTGAATTAATTATTTTATTGTTGAATTGTCTTTTTTGTTTTTACTATGGACACTTTTAACGTGAACATCTTGCTACATCGTTCATACATAGTGTACTCGTACCATCTCAACATGAATGATTTAACTGAGGTTTTGTAACAATATACTGATTTGAAAGAGTGTCCATGGAGTTTCTTGCCCTGTCTTCTCCATAGAGATCTACGCTAGGGAATGGGCAACTACACTTTTACAGTTTTTATGCCTTGTGACTGGGACTGTAGCTACATTTCATTATTGTCTTTGTTTCGACAGTTCAAAAGTGCCTGTAACTGGCCTACTTGAAATAAATACTTTGATTTTGAATCATTTTTTCGCTTTAGGTACTTGAAACACGAACAGGGAAATGCTATAATTATGTAACTATTTTTGCCACCAACCAACGCTAGCAGTGGTACGGTAACGAGTGCCAGTATAGTTATTACAGGCACAATGAGACATTTTACTTTATCTCAAGAGTACTGTGGTATACAAGGTGTAAATGGACCCTTCACATAGCTTTCGAATTTTGTTTAACATTTGCCTTCTACGACCTATCCGTTAAGAGTGAGTCTAGACCGTCATGCCAGCGTTTCTTGAGCCTGCCTCGGTTACGGTTACTTTTTTTTTTACGGTTTCGAAATCGAAGTCTCTGGGCGGAGTGGAAGGGAGTGTCAGACTTGACCTGACTAAAACCCATCCATGTTCCATCTTTTGCCCTTTGTGTTCCAGGGCCGCGGTATCTCTTTCGAACAGTCCCGCAACCCTGGCAGGCATCGGTCCTTTCGGACCCCTTCCCGTTTGCTGACATTGCCGTCGACACGTCCTGTCGTCATAAGACGAATGGACGGTGAGCTAGCCCATTACTCCACAGGCCCGCGACGATGGCCGTTTTCAGGCGGCCACTGTATGACTATCTTCGCCCATCTGTCCGGTATCATCCTAAAAACACGACCCGCCTAGTCTGCCAGGTTAAAATCGGATTAAAACAAAGAAAAAAAAACATACAAAAAAACTTAACCATTGCAATGATTGTACAAAACTTTTACTTGAAAATGGTGGGTTCCCCTTTACCTCGATACGCAGCCAAATGTAATAATCATGTCGAATATGTAAATTCATGATGTGATTTAACCTTTGACATACCTCATGCGTGAGATCGCGGTTTGTAAACATTTATGTATGAATGCGCCTGAATAGAATACATAAAATTATACGTATTTTGTACCTCAGTGGTGAAACGGCCTACGTATTGTACCAAGAATGATATAACTGCAGTTCTTTCTTTCAATAACTTTATTCACGGTTAATTTAACAACTTAAGATTTGTTGACTTCTACCCATAGTAAAATTGTAATCACATGTTTTGCTCTTATTTAAAGAAGTTTTATCATTTTCATTAACGACTCACGGGGTTGTCGACATGTGGGACGTGAGTGCAGCAGTTATTGTGCCTATAGCCGTGTCGGCGAACGGCTTAATAGCCTCGATCAACATCCGAGGAGGCTCTCGCTTGGCAGCTGGATCAAGGGCTTGATTCAGAAAGCAGTACTTCTGGACACCGCGTATTGTTAGAAAGTTCCTCTCTCAAGAGCCCAGACCACCCGTAGCTACGATTCTGTTCCCGATGCTTGTGGGCTTTTATTTTTATATTTATAAATGTTTTTTTATGAGATATGTAAAAATATAAATGATATGTGTAAAAATAAAATAAACATAGTAAACCATTTTTCAGTCTAGCTCCCAACTTTTCCTTCAACTTAAATTATAATGTACCTATCTAAATAAAGTCTATGTAATTCTTCGTACCAAGGCCATTAAAGGCGAAGCTAGGGTGTTTTCCAATAAATTCCAATAAATCCATTCCATTTCTCTTTTACTTGCCCCAACCCCGAACGTTAGATAAGTGGATTTTTGTTGCAGATTTCCAGTAAAAAGGGCCGTAGTACCGCAGCCACAGCGAGCGGTGTAGCGACGAAACTAAATCGGATTAGCTGAGAGAATCCTGCGAGCTCGTACAAAATGTTATGTTAAATAGTCTGACGTAATCTCATTTGTTAGTAGATTGTTCAAAAATGTTGTTTTTTAAACTTAGCGTAACGATATTACTTACATACACTTTTAGTTTTTTGTTAGGTTAAAGCTCAAGATTAATTGTTTTTTATAGGCACTGTATCGTGATGTCTAAAGTTATTTAGAAGTGTGAGAAATAGGGTATAAAGTTCCTCAAACTCTGTTTAGGAGGAGGTTCCTCTGACCAGAAGGGTGCTTATCTGGTGGGCAAACCCGACAGTTTTTGTCGGGTACAGTTCTTCATCACAACGTATACACCATAAAGTTTAATAAACGTGGCTTTTTCTTAACTTATGACGTCAGCCTAACCGTGTGGTTAAGCAGACGTTGTTATTGATGTTTGACGTTGTCGTTTGACAATTTTGACGATAAAACATCTCTTAACTTTATGCAAACGTTTATAACAAACACTAACCTGGTATGGAGAAAAATCGCTTTTCGTGTTTTGCAGACAGAGTAACCAAATAAGAGACCTCACGCATGACCGGCCGCCATCTTGAACAAACCTGGTCCGACGGGGTCGTGCGACCAAACTGTCTTCCTGGTTCCAACCAAAAGTCGCGATTGTGGTCGTGTAATGCGCGAGCTATAAGTTTACTTAGATATCGTTTCTGAACAATTTACATAACCAAGTCAGATAGTAATAAAGCTTTTTAAATTTTACTGAAAAAAATGAAAAAATTGAAGTGATCTTAACCTTCTTCTTATCCAAATTATGCTGAAAATCAGCACATTTTTAATATCAGAACCATAAAAGGCCTTAAAACCTAATCCTTTCTTATTTAATACAATGTAGGCACCAGCAGAACCAGCACTGACCATTCAGCCAGCTATGACAAATAAACCTACATTACAACCCAGTCTGTCGACCGCAGCGGTCGTGTGTCACGTTGGCTCCGGAAAAACGATCATTTGTCTTCGTCAGCCCGTTTTAAACTATGTCTGGTGTACTTTGAATGGTAAATGACGAATTGGGGCCTGTTATTGATGTACTGGTTACAGGCAGCTTTGTTGAAGCTTTTAGCGTGTTTTGATGATAATATTTTTTGTTGAGTTTTTTTCTCTGACTTTTTATTTATTTTAGTTTTTATTTATTTATTTAAATCGAACACAAATGATTCATATTGTTGTTAGTACCACTTATCAACTATGTTAGTAACATTTGCCATATAAATTAAAATAAATTAAATTAAAATAAATTTCTCAATAAAATAAAGTAAAATAAACTAATTTAAACTTTTGATCTGCTGATCTCGTTACGCTACAATACTCTTTTGTATCTGCTTGGCCATATACGGAATGATTGACGTTGCATTTTGTAAAGTGTTTTAATTACGAGTAGTATGCTTATTTATACACATTTTAATCTACTCGTCCATCAATTTGGGACTTGATTGTTTGATTTTCATATTGCTCCATACTTCTTTCTTAGTTACCTATGCTAGAACGTTAAATAGACACCCATACGTTATTGTTTCTTATCTATACTTCTATACTAATATTATAAAGAGGTAAAGTTTGTGAGTTTGCGAGGTTGTAGGGGGTAATCTCTGGATCTACAGAACCGATTTTGAAAAATTTTCAAAATAAAATTCCCTAATACGAAGCAACAAGGTTTTCCCTGATTATGCCTTAGGCTATATTTGTGCCCGTGGGATAATTTTCGAACAAAACACGAGCGAAGCCGCTAATAATATTTTCTTCTAGAACGAAGTAAAACGTTCAGGATCCGTAGCGAAATACAGAGCGAAGATATACCCTAATATGGGTAGACACTACAAAGTTCATTGGCGGTCTGTATAATCATCACTTGCTTCAGTACAGGAAAATATTGTGAAGAAACTAGCATGCCTGAGAGATATTTCTCGACGGTATGTAAAGCCGAGTCAATGGCCCATGGGCGGCATAAAAACTCTGACACCAGGTTAGGCACTAACCACACGATAAAAAAGAAGACTAACGGTCTGCCCCTTTTCACCCTTATGCCCTAAGTAATAAAGTTTAAAATTAGTCGACCGTCAGCGAACTCGGCAGTCCATCCTTGTATCTCAAACGGAGCATTGACCCTCTTCGGTACTAGTACCGAGAACCAACAATATGAAGTGGTTTATCAGAGCGCCTGTAAATTCGGAGTTTGTCATCAATTATGCATATTTTCGACCTTTACCCTTGCACGTGGCCCTAGTGGCTTATACAAGGGACTGCCGGTATACTCAGGTAACATCAGTGATTTGATTCTGGCTTATCTTGTTACAAGGAAAGTTCAAGGAAGTTACCGTTTGGTCTCATTTTTCTGCTCGTTAAGTACACATAATGTATAGGAACACTCCAATAAAGCTATATGTCGGAGACGGTCATTCGTACGGGCTGTACAATGACCGTCTCTGACATATAAATATTATCAATGAATCGCAAGTACGCGGTGGTGACATCAAGCGACCTACTTAAAAGTCTACCCACACCGCAGCGTGCTTTTACAGAGCCCTGATGGTAAACTGTGAGCCAGGACGACAGTCAGTCAGTGTCTGATCGCGGCGGAGTTAAGACCTCATGGAATTGCATCGGATTCATTGTGCCCCGTGTTATAGTGCTAAGTTGTAATCTCAAGTAATTCGTTAGTTTTGCTAGACACAGTGTATCGCTCAGTGTCTTTTCATAGCACGAAACCCATCGTCTGCCCACATGATGTAGAAACCTAGAAACCTAGCGGAGTAACCTGAAACCCCGACATATACATAACCAGTTTATGCGGATCTCTTATTGTATAGGAAATCTATACAAAGCGAGGGCAGGTTATACTGGAAAAGTGCGGCTTCATGTGCCGCCGTGGGTACGGTGGTAATCATTTGTCACTAAAGCCAATTAAATAAATTCAAGTACCCACTTTCCTTATTGTAGCTCAGATTTTGTAAAATCAAAGTAAAAAAAAATGACGGCGAGAAAAAGTTCGTGTTAACACAGAACATAACATCGCGTCTATAATCCCCGAAGGGTTAGGCAAAGGTGTATTTAATAGTGTGCCATGTAATAGGGAGCGCGTCTATTGCCGTCAACCGGGCACAAATCCAGACTCTGTGACTGCTACAGAGAAACTTCAATACTTAACACTTTGCTCGACCCGAGAATCGAACCCAGGATCTCATGCTCAGCAGTCACGCCTGTGACCACTCGGCCAAGGACGCATTCCAAATTCCTTATCTTTCTTTAAAAGCATACTGGCTGCTGGTAGTATAAGACAGTATAACGTGTTAATCTTGGCAATTACTATGATGTCATCATAATAATCAACCCCAGCGGTTCTCTTCCACATTTATCATGCGCACAGCCAAAGTGTGAACTCTCTGCCGGCCACCTGTGTTCCCTGCCACATTTAACCCGCCTGCCTTCAAAGCAAGAGTGAACAAGCATCTTCTGGGCACGCTCGTTCCATCATAGACCTCATCTATCGCTTTCCATCAGGCGTGATCGAGGTGAAGAGCAGGCCCATTTTGTAATAAAAACAAAAAAAAATTGCTGTCTTCTTCATTTAGTCCAGTATGTTTTGCTTCATTTTTTCATTATTTTTACTTCATTTTGTCAGTATTTTTACTTTTAAAATTGATATCATTTTATCATTATTTTATTTCGAACGTAAGCCATCAAACAGGGGAGTAATCGCTATACTACGTTTTTATGGAAGTATGACCGGCTAGTGTGCCCTTTTTTTTCCGTTGGGAAATCATCAAATAACCCCTCCCGCTCTGGGCTGAGCAGGAGGGAGTGTCAGACTTTTACTGACTAAAACCCATCCATGTTCCTTCCTTTGCCCTTTGTGTTCCAGGGCCGCGGTATCTCTTCCAAACAGTCCCGCAACCCTGGCAGGCATCAGTCCTTTCGGACCCCTTCCTGTTTGCTGACTCTCTTTGAGGCGCGCGTGGAACACGAACGCTCCGTCGACACGGCCTGTCGTCATAAGACGGACGGACGGCGAGCTAGCCCATAGCTCACCGTGCCCGGTGCGTGTCCCGCGGCGCGGCGGTGGCTGGGACGTGAGGTTCTCTCCCTCTCACGTTCCGCCACCTCCTTCGCTAGCATGACTGCTTCGCAGAAGGAGGTGACGGCGTCCCATTCCGGGCTAGTGTACCCTTAATCAGTGGTTTTTTTGCTTGGATATCATTGGTTAGACATAAGGCTGTTTTAAAATTTGTCATGTTTATGGATAATTGTATCGCAAGCGATACGAACGAACGGAGGAGCGAACAAGCGAAATAAACGTGAAAGACGAAAACAAGTATACACTACAACTACAATCAAAGGTAAAGAAACCACATAATAACACCAGAACATCATAAAATGTTTCAGGGTACCGCTCAACAGATTGGTCCCATATTTACGATTTTACTAGCGATTCTGACACGGTCGTAAACATGGCGTCTGTATGGAATACCATTAACTATTACATCTGTTATTCTTTAAGGGTTTGGGTTAAGAGGACTGTTTAACGGACTGTTTGTCCCGTCAGTAATAAGCTCAAACACAAACGTGACAAAACAAATGTCAAACCCAAACGTAACAAATGAAGTGTCTGTTTGAAATGTTATATGGAATGTACCACAACTAGGTGGAATAAAATGGCCGCTTTAGAAGAATCATTATACAGCCTGTCGCTTTGCATCCTGGTCAAATTCAAGGAGGTTTCTAATTTCTATACTAGTGATTCTCGACCCAAATCGATAGTAAAGAGGGTAGGTTTTTATTTTTTTACCGAAATCGATAAGCGTAAACCACCCCCTAGTTTCCACACTGTCTATAACTATACTATGAAATAAATGTTTGCGTTTGTGTGAGTGACGGCGCGTTTATTGGGCTAGGAACAGAGGGTGATTTACACTTACCGATTTCCGTAAAAAAAAAACAATTAAAAAAAAAACGCTACTTACCCTGTTTATTATCGATTCGGGTCGAGACTCATTAGTGTAGATACCTCCTTGAGTTTGACCAGGCTGCAAAACGACAGCCTGTATTATTGTTTAATAATATGAATTACGTTTCAATTCGTAAAATGATCATTCAGTGATTCAGTGTGTCAAATATAATATATTTTATGTTACGTTTAACTGTACCCAGGATGGTTTGAATCTACAGGCCCACGTTGCATTTCTGCTTTACAGTTTGGCAGAAGTAACATTTTTTGTAATGCCTAGGTTGTCACCACGAGTAAACGCTTTTTTGAACGCATTACATTTCATTTTCAAAAAAAATTGTGTTAGTGTGTGTATCATATACAAATTAAGATACAGCTTTAAGGGATGAGTGCTGTCTGACTTAATCCTAGAAGGATTTTCGTTTCACGTTTAGCGCAAATAAACATGTTTTTGTTTCTTTAAAAAGCTCAGATATTACAACAAACATGTTCTCATTACGAGATTTTTACGCTACCATAGTTACGCTGATAAAACACTAGAAATACAGAACAAATTACAAGTAAAACAGCTGTTAAAACATTCAAACTTGCAGATTATAATACCAGCTCATAGGTCGAGGGTTTACGATCGTGTGACGGGACCATAAACTGTGTTTGTCTCTGGGGAAATAATACCGTGGCTGCGAGCAAACAGGCCCGTTATGGACGTAGATAATGCTTTGGATTAGGATGCGTTACACAAATGAAAACAATATGACGTAGAAGCTGGGAACCAAAACACTTTTTTGTCTACATACATACATAAAGACACGTCTATTTCCCACGAGGGTAGGCAGATACGACAAAACGCCACCAGTTAAGATCCTTACAAACTGATTTTGCTTCTCTCACGTTCATTCTGATTCTTGTAGTCATATTATGCGTCTATTTTTGACTGGATATTATTGCCATGACAATAACAGCCATCTTGGAAGTCACTCGTGCAAGATCTTTTATTACACCAGCTTTCAAGTCACGAAACTCAGTGGGCCGAACGAAGAATAAATCACTTATTAATATGCCTGAAACAGAGAAGCATTCTACTGATATTGTTGATTTAAGTATTTCCTCCTGACCGTTTTCGGGCACGGCGGCCAATCTCAACGCAGATTAACCATCGGCGCAGGAGCTGACCCAGGTGCACTCTTTGTTCCTTTACTCTCATAGTAGTCCGATGGGATGGCAATCTGACACGACCGGACAGAGATCAAGCGCAGGACCTTTCCGAGGCACGGGGGTATCATACCGTCAACTGCCAAATTCCGGGCTATTACTGAGAAATTTCTAATGGAAAAACCCAATAGCACGTTTTGGCCGATGGGGAATCGAACCCAGGACGCCACGCTCAGTAGTTGCGCTTGTGACCATGATACCAACGGGGCAATCAAGATGGGTTTGTTGATATCTCGTTAACGAATATGTACAATATTCGACGATCGAACGTTTCAGTTTGAATGACTGAGGATTTAGAATGTTCGACTTGTTGGTAAAGATACATTGGTAGAGTTGTTAATGATCAGGTTAACAAATAGAATAATAAACATTGCCTCGTTTGCCTAGTTGTTCCGTTGTTTGCACTGCAAATGCTGATTTTTAGGTCCCGAGTTCAATTTCTAGGCCAGGCAAAGTATCAGGTTTCCGTTACGCATTTTCTGTGAGAAATAGAATTTAGTTTCGTACGTTAGTTGACATTTTTATTTTGTTTGCTGATATTTTAAACGGTTCTATTCTAAAGTCGGTTCTGAGATTGTTTGACTCGACTGGGACACTTTGGGTACCCATTTGCTACGAATATATCTTGGAATGTGGGAGACACAATACCCTTGTGCCCAAAACGCTTTGAGGAACACAGGCGCCATTAGACATTATTTGAAAGTTTATGGCATTCGAGGAAGTTGAACCTCCGCCGTTAACTACATGAGCTCGTTAACTCAATAGAATCAAGCCAAATTGGTGTAACCAACACTACAATTACAATAGCTACACGATCCTTCAGATTAGAACCTCTAGCTAGCCTCCACTTCCCGGCTGTGAGCAACCCTGATCCAAGAGCAGTTAATTGACACTCCTATGTGAAGCCGAACGGTTCGATGGATGACTCTTGTGGTGAGGAAGCAACTGCCTTAATTATGAAGACGTGGTCTACTTACGAGGTTCATAACGGTCGATGTAACAGGCAGTGTGATGTGGTGTAGTTGGTAGAAAATCCTTACTAGTCCTTACTAATATTACAAATGCGAAAGTAAGTTGTTTGTTTGTTATCTTTTCACGCCTAAACCACTAAACCGATCATCCTGAAATTTTGCATAAACATTGTCAGGTATACAGACACGGACGTAGCCTAACCATAGCTTTTCGTCCCGAAAAAAGTACTGTTCGCGAAGAAAACAACAATAACGTTCTTATGATAATAGACTGTGCTACGTGTCTTTCGAATCATGATTGAATTATATTATTACAAGTAGAGAGCAAGCCGAATTGATTGTCAAATTCTAAATTATCGCGAGCGAAGTGGCGGGCAAAAGTAAGTAAATAATAAATAAAACCTTTTTAGCTTGAACACTAACAATTTCGTAAAATAATTAGAAATAGCTAATACTTTGCAGTCGCGGTTTTTCGGTCTTCAGTATCTCAAAAGACCAAAATCTTTTGTACCTGTGTACATATCGGCCCAAAAAAAGAATGTTTTCTGCGTGAATCAGAAAGCCCTTTCAGCTGTTGATCCCGGCTGGCATTCGCATTAAGGGTTGTATTTAAACGAGTGTTAAAAATACTGAATATGCTCAGCGACTGAAATATTAAGTGGGCGTCAAACAGTGGGTGAATACAAATGTTTAAAACGGCGACTTCGACGTAGCCTCGCCGTGCGGGGCTCCTCTTTCTGTTTTCAGAGTTTAAAGTATCCTAACTTCACTTCACTAGACCCCGCCATCCCCTTCGAACCTAACCTGTCCGAGTCGGGGTGTCACCAGTTCCAAGCTCGCCTCGCTCGCTCTTGCTGCCTATGTTCTCCTTGCCACAATGACCGGATAAATAGTTACTAGGTATAATAATAATAGTCGTCCAATAACTACCGAAAATACATTGTGAAGGATGGCACGGTTGACATATGTCGGGCATGCCACCGTCCGGGAGAATCAATCCGACACATTATTTCCGGGTGTTCTCGTCTGGCTAACGGAGAGTACTTGCATAGACACCACCTCGTCGCCAGGATTATTCACCAGCAACTTGCTTTGAAGTACAGCCTTGTGGAATCAGAAGTGACATACTATAAGTATGCGCCCGACCCAGTTCTCGAGAGTGGTAATATCACGTTGTATTGGGATCGATCTATCGTCACTGACAGGACTATTGTTGCGAATAAGCCTGATATTGTGGTGATAGATCGATTGGAGCGTCGCGCAATGATTGTTGATATAACGGTCCCGCATGACGAGAACCTCGTGAAAGCAGAGAAAGATAAGCAGTTCAAGTATCTAGATCTGGCTCGTGAGGTTGTCGACATGAGGGACGTGAGTACAGCAGTCATTGTGCCGATAGTCGTGTCGGCAAATGGCTTTATAGCCAATAGCCTAGAACAACATCTGCGGAGGCTGTCGCTTGGCAGCTGGATCAAGGGCTTGATTCAGAAAGCAGTACTTCTGGACCCGGCGCGTATTGTTAGGAGGTTCCTCTCTCAAGAGCCCTGACCATCGGTAGCTCGGACCCTGTTCCCGATGCCGGTGGGCTCCTATTTTTTATATTTTTAAATGTTTTTTATATTGTTTTATATTAGAATATTTAAAAATGTAAATAATATGTAGTTAAATGAATAAAGGAGAAAATAATAGTCGTCCATTCAATTTTTATTCTTCCGATTCATAATTTCCCACAAATAGTTACTTGGTATATAGTCATCATTCAGTATTAATTTTAGTAATTTCCCAATATTTAAGAATCGTTCGTTACGTTAGTCAAAGCCCAAATGTCAAACAGTTTTTCCAAGGATTATTGTGTTACTCAGTAAACAGGCTTGTGGAGGCCAGAAAGACAACGTCACTCCATGTATTTTACTGGTATCCTGTTAGACTAGAAGCCGGCCCCAACATATTAGGAAAAGGGTAGGCCGAAATCAGTATATACAATGTACTCTATCGAATAGATTATGCTGATTTTGCAGTCGTGTTGATTCGGTCTTGAGTTAAGCCTCAAAAAACCAAAAATCTTTTATATCAGATTTAGAATTGGAATTGTACACTAATATAAATAATAAAACAACGAACAATTGTATGTAACCCCAAGTAATTTTAGATACTAACTTCATAATAAAGAAGGCTTTTAAAAGATTCCGCTTTTGGCTTTTGTTTAAAAGGTTGCGATGTTAGAAATATTGTATTTTGCTAATGGAAAAAGCCTATTCATTATTCTTTGCATATTAATATTATGAAGAGAAATGGAAGCATAATTTAACGACAAAAATGTAACTGAATATTAAACTTAATGTTTATTAATGAAAAAATATTTTGTTTCTTAGTAATTTTCACGCGACGAAGTTTTATTAAACTTACCATTGTTGTCACAAAATTAATAGAGGTGTTTTTAATTGAAACAAATTACGTTTAATACAGCTTTTATGCCGTCACTCACAACAATTACCAAACTATTTCGACTATTAAGTTCCACTTAAAATATACCAACAAAACACATTGTTTAATTTTATTTTTTCGAATGATGTCATCAAAATATGGCGGACAGTGAGCGGGAAAGTTCGTCGGCCATTATTTTTTAATTCGACATCGTAAACAGGCCAAGGAACAATGAATTTAATGCCTGGGCTGAGACCGTTCGCGGCCACAATTTAAATAAAATGTTTTGAAGCTCACATAATGTACGGATGCAGCATTTAAAAAGTACTAATGCAATTTTGCTGTACTAAAACAAATCTTAAATGTGAGAAACAAAGTTTAGTTTTGTGCGTTAGTTTACATTTTTATTTTGTTTGCTGATATTTTAAACGTTTCTATTCTAAAGTCGGTTCTGAGATTGTTGGACTCGGCTGGGACACTTTGGACACCCATTTGCTATGATAATTTTGTTCAAAATGCGTTATCCTTTTGCGATCCGTTGTGTTCTTTGTGGCTTTTTGTAGAAGGTTGTCTCGCATGACTACTTGTGATAGTGGACATTTTGTTAGAAAAAAAAAGTTTCGAGAAACTTATTTGTGGTTATTTCGATATACCATATACCGATACCGATACCGTTAAACGTCTGAGGAGCTCGTGTCTAAATAATAACAGCCGCTCGGGTCGATCTTTAGGTTAAGCAGTGCTTGCCTAGGTTGGTCTGTGGATGGGTGATTACATACCGATTTTCCAACGTGCCTCGGAAAACCCGTTAAGCAGTTGGTCCCGGCTGTCATTTGTAGATTACAGGTAGTCAGTGGCCCAAAAATTCTGATAACCTGTCTTACCAAGGGTTATCGTATACCCAGTACTAACTGGGTTGTGGAGGTCAGATAGGCAGTCGCTCCATGTAGAATACTGATATTCAGCTGCATCCGATAAGACTGGAAGCCGCCCCAACATTGTTGGGAAAAGGCTAGGCAGATGATGATGGTCGTTAAACGTGTGTTTTTTCTATAGGGAACCAAATTGTGATACCTAAATCACAGCTTAGAAAAATGAGAACCGCTATTAGAATGTTTCTCACCAATTTTTAAAGCGATGGGGCATCGCTTTAAAAAAAAGTGTCCTAAGTTTTCACCATTAAAACAGACACAGACATTAAAACTCACAGCCAGACCCGGAACAACTAATTGTAGGCCATACAAAGTTTTGTTTCGTGCGGGAATCGAATTCGCGACACGCAGCGCAGCAGCCAATCATTCAGCTACAAACAAACAGCAGTATTGAAGCTTTTCGGAAGATATTATGTAGTATCCATACATTTTAACTGACTTTATAAAAGTAAAAGGTTATGTATTCGTCGAGTGTCCTTTTGGACCTATCCACCATTGGGAATGCTGGTAGAAAGTCGCTTTGCCTAGATGCTAACGCAAAAAATCTGGGGGTTACTATGCCGTCTTAAAGCAGGAGTAATTCCAGTATGGGAAAGAGACAGAGCTATACATGTCATCTCATTCCCACAATGGAATTGCTCCTGCTTTCAGACGTCATGGTAGGCCACCTGGTCCAAATAACAAAAGCCACATTTTGAAGGCAGTAACGTTACCAAATAAAATCATTGACATCAACAAAAAACGTAGCTCGTTGCGACAAAAATGTTCATAGGATGAAGATTTGTAGAAATAAGGCTCAGCAGAGGGAGGGTCGTAAAGGGCGATGAATCCTTGTAAATTATGATGATAGGGATAGGGCTCCGGGGCTTCGGATTACGGTCCGATAGGGGTGCGGTCAGTCTTATCACACATAAAGGGTACAAAGTATTAAGTAAATTGGGTTAGTAAGAAAATGTGGCGTCTGCCCTGTGTACTCTTGGGATCACATTTGGGAGAAAATTGGAATAAAAGACTTTGAAAATATAGGGCTTTGTAACGTACTGTCTGCGTAACGGTGCTCCTTCACCGGGAGCACTCACTTGTAATGTTACATCTAAGATTCGATTTTGAAAAGAAACAAATGAATCTGGACATTATATTTCGTTACAGGCGAAATGATAGATAATTGAATATGATACTTATGCGGTGTGGAGAGAAATGACGAATGGCATAAACACGAGACTTTTAACAAAGTTACATCCTTGGTATCATATCATGACGCCTGTAAGCTTTGAAAGTGTAGGCAGAGTGTAGTACCTACACCAAAATTTTAAAGCCTAGAGGATTGACAGAAAATAATTATGCGCGAGTCTATTTTACATTAACACAAAACACGTAACTCAAGATTTCAAGTTGCTACTGAGGAAAAATCCTATAAACCTTTGGCCGTACTGAGAATCGAACACAGGGCCTAAGATCCATCAGTTTTTCACACCAGGCCACCAGGGCCGCTGAGCCTTTTTTTTTTCCGATTTGAAATCATCAAATAACTCCTCCCGCTCTGGGCTGAGCAGGAGGGAGTGTCAGACTTTTACTGACTAAAACCCATCCATGTTCCTTCATCGCCCTTTGTGTTTCGGGGCCACGGTATCTCTTTCGAACTGTCCCGCAGCCCTGGCATAGGGCCGCTGAGCCCTAAAGAACCAAGTGGAATACTACATGAGTAAAGGCTTAAGGATTACTCCGAAATTACAAATCTGTCAAACTACAAGTGCGAGACAAGGACGGGAGCAGGACTAAGTCTAAGCACGTGACGTAACTTCTCGCCCTAAATGCGTGGGTTGAACAATGAACATGCACTTCAAATGTCAAGCTTAGGCCCCGTTCACACGTCGTTGATCTCTACAATATTTTGCATCATAATTTTAAGATCACTTGGCAATTCCATACTGCATTTGTTTTTAAATGTATGAATATTGGGCTACTGACGTGTGATCCCAACTTGAAACTGTAAAATGTCAGGCCAGAGAGCGCCATGTGAACGCCCGCTTACACGGGTATGTGTGATGTCATCAAACCACATGACATGTCAAAGTCGTGTCACTTCGAAGAAATGTTAATACTAGTCATCGTGTGTGACATCATATATGAGTCCAATTCATTAGGGAGACGGCGTGATAGTACATGCAACTTATTACTTTAATTACTTTAAGTTTTTCGCAGTAATATGGCTTTATTATTGATATTACATACATTTAAAAATACGGAGTAATAAATAAATGGCAGAACGGACATTTTTTTATACTCAGAATGCGTTTAGATATTGGTATGGATGTGATATAAAGGGTGTAACAGAACCCTTAACGAATCCGAAAGGCACTTGTTCTCCCCGTCATTGCGATATTTTTTTTTTTGTTGTAGACCATACCTGTGAACCTTCTAGTTACGGAGATATTGAGGGTCAAATTTCCAACTTTTTCACAATTTTTTTTTTAAACACATGTTTTTAATGTAAGATTTTTACTTGAAACACCTCTTCGACCCCCGTTTTATACAATCCATCCATCAGCACAATGTTTTTAGTGCGTTACATCGAGTTGTACCGTAAAACATGACTTTTCACCCCAAAAAATAAAAGTCGTTTCCCAGCAATATTTTTTGCGTAAAGTTACTTAGTTTGATGTACATAATACTTGGTTGACGGCTTCGTGAAGGGTCCTGTTACACCCTATATAGGTATGCTGTAAGAAACAGTTGAAATCTCCTGTGTTAGAACTTGTACAACGTTTCCTTAGCATTCCGTTCTCTCACTACACCATCCAAAAAAAAAAAACATCAAAAGCCACTTACCTAAAAACAACACTAGTTCCCTCACTATCTAGATGCACGGCATCATTCAGCGACCACTGCAGCAGGACAGCCGTCCTCCCCCCCAGCGGTCCACTAACCACCCTCGCCGGCAGATACCTCCTTCTCATCCGCAAACTCTTCGCGATCCTCCTGTACACCGACCTCTCGTCTCTAAAACTACGGTACTTTGGTCTGAAGTAATACCCATCACTAAGACTATCTAAACTTTTTAAACTATAGTCTTCAAATGTCCTGTAGGTATCACCGTATTTTTTTGTTTTTTTCATATGCTTTGAGCGCTCGGAACGCATGTGTTTTGGGAGGAAGTACGGGAGGGACTCGTCTCTGCAGGGCCTCTCTGTGAAGGAGGTCGGTGTGAAGTTCCCTCGGATGATGTTGTCTACGATCGAGTGCAGGACGTAGTCGCGGAGTGTGGCATCTTCGAACTGAAGGTGAACTGGAAAGAGAGAGACTTATGTTAGTATTGATGCTTTAAATAAAAATGGAACGGTCTTGTGGTATAGAATCAAGGTATGAGTTATAAACCTTGCTATTTTATGAGTCAAAATAACACTGCAAGGTTTACACTTTCTGCAGGATTTAAATACAAATACATTTTTCATTTCGTCACTGGGGTTTACAACATTGCTTTTAAGTTCGGTTAGTATTTCTGATAGTATTAAAGTTGATCAAAGGTCAAATTTGATCTTACCGGTAGAAAATTATATTTAAAAAAAAACTGAGTCCATCATTAACCGGCTTCGAAGTGATAATTGTCTTAAAAACGAATAAAAAACATTATCAAGAGATAACAAAAATTACAACAAAATAACATTATCAATAATTCAAGAGTTCAAGTTATGAATCAGCATGCATAATAAAATTATCATGCTGATATAGGCCGCTCACTGCCATTCACTGCTATAGGCCTCTCTTTGCTTGTGCTTAATCTTCACGTTTCTGTGGCAGCCTCATCTAGGTTTTACCTGCGATGACATCAATATAATAAATAGTCTAATACACACCCTAAATGTCATAATCCAAAATGGAACCAATCTTTCAAATGACTCAGCGTAGCCAACCAATCAAAAAAAGTGTGTCACCTTTCGTCTAGGCTCGAGAATGGCTAGAGACCATTCGGGGCCGTCCATTGACGCCGGAACGGGTCGGGCCCAAACCCGGCCAGCGAAAGGCCCAATTTCCGGGCGGCTGGGCGAGACGGATAGCCGACGTGTTATCTTTTAGAGAGGATTTGTTACTCGTCTGATATTTGAGAGGATAGCATTGTGACGGAAGGTCATATTTGTCTACGTTTCTTGTGGGTTCTCGATTTCTGTCCGCTGTTGTTCTGGAGTTTTGGGTTTATGCTCAAGCATCTACTTAGGGTTTCTAGATTTTATTAAAATTGTTTGTTGATGAAGCTTAAATCAAACCACGATATTATAATAAAAAAAAACATCAGTACTAAAGAGACAAGAGTGGTTTCTTTGTTCACCAATTTATTGTTTAACGTTTTCAAAGCTAGATAATCAAAGACTAGCGAGAGTTATCCACATCCAGCTAGTCTGCTTACCATGGCAAGAGTATGATATCCACTATTTTTGAAATGTTGGTACTAAAATTAGTGGAGCGGTAAAAATATCACTTTTTCAATTTATAATATTCTTCCCGCTCAATGGAACGCTCCCGCCTTTAACCAAAACCATATCCTGACCTTTCGCATTCACAAGATCTCCGCGTAATACAATTTTGATTTATGGTAACATTATTGGCGCCGGCGAAATATTTACATGTAGCAACACAGAGCAATATGTTACGTTTGTACTGTCGTTTATATTAATTTTGTATGATGTTAGGCCTTTTGAACTGGGAGTGGAAGCAGTTATTGTGAGGAAGTTGCTTTGCGGAACAGGGTACTGGAAATTCAAGACTATTATTTTCAAGAAAAAATTAAGTAGGATAGATTTTTGACCACTTGCAACCCACGGATGCCCCTGGAGCTAAATGCGAAAATATACAAGTGATTATATCTACATGATTAGACCTGTCGTACTGTATGGATCTGAATGCTGGGCTGTGAAGAAGATGAACGAAAAACGATTGCATGCAGCGGAGCTGACAATGTTGAAATGAATGTGTTTAGTGACCAGAATGTATAAAGTAAGGAATGAGTATAATAAAAGAAGTTTGAAAGTGGCGCTAGTTACAAAGAAGTTAAAAGGAAGTCGTCTGTCTTGATATGGATATGTGCTGGGGAGCGATGAAACACATGTGAATAAAATAGTGATGAATATAAATGTTGACGGATGGAGAAGGAGAGGAAGATCAATGAAAACATGGATGGATTGTGTGAGGAATGATATGAAACATAAAGGAGTGAATGATGCCATGACGTCTGACAGGGGAGAATGGAAGAAGCGTATTTCCGACCTCGAGTAGAATGTGATACTTTTGTCACATTCTTGCTGCTTTCAGCAAGATGATGTTAAGGACAGGCGAATGATAAATTCAGGCATCCTCAGGAGATGTTAACTCATCGTTCGAGTCCGAGCGGTCGTCTAGTAAAAGTTTGGGTTGCATGTTGCATTATAAAGCACTTGACTGCCTTTTTGGTTTTGGGTTTAATTCCCAGGTCAGACAAACTGTAATTGGGTTTTTAAATCAGGGATTCCTCAGTGCTACAATCACGGAGTCTGGATCCGTTCCCGGTTGATGGCAATAGGCTCGCCCCCTATTAATTAATGTGGGTGTACTATCAGGTACGCCTCTGCTTTATCCTTTGGGGATTACAGGCGTGATGTTTTTTTTATGGATTTATGCGGCGCTGGATTTTGCAACCAAGCTCAGATCACGACGTCATTTATTATTTCTCAAGTTTATATGTACTTTCTAAGTTTATCTTGGACATCACAGACATCGGTGAAGGAAAACATCGTGTGGAAGCCTGGACATTATAAAAGTCTGAAATCGCCAACCTGTCTTGAGCAAGCGTGGTGATCAATGCTCTTGCCTTCTCTCTTGAGAAGGGGCTTTTGCCCAGCAGTGGGACATTAAAGGGCTGGAATTATTATTATTATTATATAGAAAATATTGAATACAAGGTACTTTTTTTTCACTGTTCAACCTTGTCACTACAGTATAAGTTTTTAAACTGTCATGGTCACTAACATTATCATTAACACTAGAAATGGGGTATTTACCATGTGTGTTTTGATGTGTTTTCCGTGATCATGGTGCTTGCAACAGCGCCGAAATATCGGGAACTCAAAATGAACAGTAAACATGGTAAAAACCCCGTTTCTACTGTTAATGATAATGTCACTACAGTGTCTGCCAAAGTCAAACAATGTAAATGTATTAAAAAAAAAATATATATACTATTTTGGTAGTTTCATGAACACATTCGATTATTTTAAAGTCGTGAACTCGAGTTGTTATTAAAATGGTTCTCTAAAAACTTTTTTATTCAACTTTGAATTTATTTTTTATTCTTATTCGCGAACGTTAACCTGAAAGTTTTATTACAAGTGCTTATGAATAAACAAATGAGATGCATTGTAATTTTGTTTGAAAGAATTCGTAGCATCTTATTTGTAGTAAAAAGTTATTCTCAAATAGAGTAATACTATGTAAAATTTATAAGTACTGTGAAGTTTTAAATTGTTTTGCAGTTTGTTATAACAAGATATTTGTTAAAGAAAGGGTAAGACGTCATAATTATAGTTCGCGGTCCTGTGGACGGTGAGTAATGGGCTAGCTCGCCGTCCGTCCGTCTTATGACGACAGGCCGTGTCGACGGCGCTTTCGTGTTCCACGCGCGCCTCAAAGAGATGTCAGCAAACGGGAAGGGGTCCGAAGGGACCGATGCCTGCCAGAGCTGCGGGACTGTTCGAAAGAGATACCGCGGCCCTGGAACACAAAGGGTAAAAAAAGGAACATGGATGGTTTTAGTCAGTACAAGTCTGACACTCCCTTCCACTCCGCCCAGAGTGGAATTTGTTGCCCGTGGTACTACCGGTAGTACCACGGGTAAAAAGAAAACCCGTAGAACTAACAAGCGATCCAGTAGTACCACGGGAAGTTAGATGATTTCTCATCAGGAAAAAAAAAAGACGTCATATAGTTGTAAAAACTCAGTGCTGGTATTATTTGCTTAAAATGGAGTCTCCGAATTACCAGAGAACAAGGTAGTATTCCTACGACGATTTCTAAAAATGGATAAAAGACCCTAAACCTAAAAAATATTACGTCACGCAATTCTTCTTCAGCTCAATTTATTTTTTGTTCAGTAACTGGACGCGTACAACCGGCGAAAAAGTTTTGTCGTCGTAACGTTCCGCTTCGCAACAAATTGTTTTGTCCGCTGCGTCGAAAGCTGTAACCCTTTAATTTATTGCAACTCTTTATTAACGATCCTACAAATTCTCTTTAGTTAAAAAATCTTTGAGATAGAATTCATCGAGGTTTTAATAAAGATCCTATTTCTAAGAAATTATGCTTAGGTACCATGAAAATAAGTCCACGGCCTCATTCCCCACAGGGGTAAGCAGAGGTAAGGCACTGTCTTAATTCGTTAGTTATGGAGTAGTTGCATAAATAAAACAGAAAGCGTGCCTAGTGATTTTAACAGAGCACAAATTCAGCCTCTGCCGTTGCTAGTCAATATGCAGATGCGAGGTATCGACAGCAATTACCGAGACAATGAAGCTCGACGAATTCCCAGAGAAACAATTTAATTGTCTTTTTTTTCGATGGGAAATCACCCTCTGGGCGGAAGGGAGTGTCAGACTTCTACTGATTAAAACCCATCCATGTTCCATCTTTTACCCTTTGTGTTCCAGAGCCGCGGTATCGCTTTCGAACAGTCCCACAGCTCTGGCAGGCATCGGTCCCTTCGGACCCCTTCCCGTTTGCTGACATCTCTTTGAGGCGCGCGTGGAACACGAAAGCGCTGTCGACACGGCCTGTCGTCATAAGACGGACGGACGGCGAGCTAGCCCATTACTCACCGTCCACAGGCCCGCGAATTTAACTTCTCGAATTTAACTTGTCTTGGATCCCGCAACGAAATTAATCAGAAAAGAACACATACCACCCATATCATATTTTACCCCAACAATTTATCAAGTAGGTACACAAATTCCCTAATGAACAGTCCCTAGTTTATCAACAAAACGGAAAATTATTAACCCGTTCAAAAATACTGAAACTACGGCGTAATTGCTGAGAGTACACAGAGGTTCTACACAAAAACGCTGCGTTAAATTGAACTAATAAAGGGTCACCGAAGAGGCCTTTAATTAATTAACATTGGACCTTTTCTTGTGAAACTTAACTCGATTTTGTTGAATATGTTTTTGTTGTAGCCGATTAAACTCTACATAACATGCGGAAGATCCCTAATGGTTAGGTAAAGGTATGTATACCTAATAGTACCTACACCCACATTTCGCCAGTTATTCTCAAGTCTCATGTAATAGGGGGTGAGCCTATTGCCAACAACCAACCAACCAACAGATATCCAGACTCCGTGGCTACTAAATTCCTGATGGATAAACCCAATAACACTTTGCCTGACCCGCGAATCGAACCCAGGACCTCATGATCAAAAAGCCGATTATTCACATTTACATGTGAATATGGAACCTCGAACTTGGTGCGCGGTCAGCTCGCACTTGACCGGTTTTTTTTCGTTCTTTAAAACGTATTTCAATAATTTAGTATTTCTTAGCAGAAAAGCTGTCAAAACGAAAACAGTGTTCAAAAGTTATGTGACGTATAAATCATCAAATAACTTAAACTGATCGGCCCTCGGGTCTTCAAAGATACTTATTGTCTGTCACTCAAGACGCTGTTTTAAAAGAAAGAAAGAAAAATGTTTATTCGATGTCAGTACATTAGGCACACACACAATAATATTAAAAAAGTTATAAAAAAGAGTAAATACATTGTACCTATGACTGTACTGTGTGCCTCATGGCTAAAAAGTGCCTCACGGCAAAAAGGTAAAACATTTTTAGCTTTGTATCGTCTAGTGGGGTTTAATCTTTTTTCTGTCTTCTATTTTTGAAACTACGCAACGGTTTTTATTGCAGTTTTCGGCAATAGATAGAGTGATTCAATAGTAAGGTTTATGTGTACTGCACCCGTGCGAAGCTGGGGCCGGTCGCTAGTTTATTTATATTTCTTAGTTATTTATTTCTAAGTCATAGATATCGTTACGAGGCTTATTATAAGTTGCGTAAGAACGGCTAAACGGTTCGGGATGAAATTTGGCACAGAGATAGGTTGTTGCCTGGAATAGCACATAGGATTTTTTTCTCACACTGACCCATCAAAACTTCCACGAGAACAAAGCCTTGGGCAACAGCTAGAACCTTGGTTGGCTAAGTCACTACTCATACAGAATGATATTTGCCAATAATTCAGCGTATCTTCCCTTTTAAGGTGGTGAATTTCAGATTAAGCAAAAAATTCTCGTAAGTGGCAATTCGAACCATTTTCGCCTGTAACTTTTTACTGCAATAAATCCCTAAACTCCCGATAAAAACTGTATTTGATATCGATGTAATAACAGTGCTAAGCGAGGTCTTTTTCAGCAATATTCAAGCCGTTAAAATACCTTTTATTACCACACCTTAATAACAAACGACATAAACACGACAAAAACTTCACAGTCACAACAAGCCTCTGAATGTCAAACAGCTGATCCAAACCCCATTAGGTATACTAGCACCGTCATGGTCCCTGGTCATAAATCAATGTTTTATGGTGGACAGTCCGTGAGTTCAGCTTCGACTCTTCGGTATGTAGGTCACCTAATCGATGAGTACTTTTGTGCCGACCGGTGTTAAATTTGTTTAAAATGCTTGCTTGAAGCAAGGGAAACAACAAAGCTTCCGAAAAAAAAACTTCCAACGATCTGTTGACTGTAATACCAAGCTTGGTTATAATGAATTACAGAAAAATTTATACAAAATGAACCGGCAAAAAATGTTGTATTTTAACAAACAAATATATGCTTATTCAAGTTACAATTCCACGAAAATTTAAAAAAAAAATACAAAATTCCGAAAAAAATAGAAAGTTTCCGAAAACATGTTCTGCTAAAATAATCGTTTTGTTAAGCTCTATAACTTAGAGCGAGCGAAGCGAGATCGGGACTTGTGGCACCCCGACGTTACGTTAGGTTAGGTTACTTTAAGAGGGCTCTTCCTGGTCCGTCTATCGTCAACGCGAGCATGGTCGAAAAGCTTGTTGAAACAACAAGCTTTTCCAGAGCCTCAGCGGCGATTTTCTTTCAACTCCCCCGTCTTAGCCCACTCCGACCCCGCACAACTCATCTCCCGCGCACCTCATACCAGATAATGCGATGACATTGAACGAAAAATAGTGTCCGAAAATTTCTTAAACTTGTTCCAGGACATACGTGTTTTTGAATAAGTCTTACAGTGAAATAAATATTTGACATTAAGAATCTCCATTACAAGTGCAAGGTTTCTATCGAGATGTTTTCTTTACTTTTACAGTTTATGAGTACATTATGAACGGCCAAAGTTTAGGTAAAATTTGTGCAAAACAGCAATTTTTGGGGGTTTATACTGAATTTGTTTCTACAATTTTTTATTCTTTGTTACCATAGAAACTTAGATATAGTGCACAAAATACCTATTAGTTCAAAAAATTTAAAGATAGATGTGTAACAACTGCATAATCACGTACGAGCGTTTGTATGAAAAGTATGACGGGTTGGCCGCTCTTAAACCTTGCAGACAGAAATCGGAGCCCCGAGTAGCGGGGCTACGTCGACTGCGCCTTATTACATTTTGATATTTATCTTGACGTTGATTTTATTCCTGTTTTATTTATTTTATAGGTTAAAACGCAATTTAAGCTGGGGAATAAATTTTACGTCGGCAAATGCTGTATTGATTTAAGGCATTTTCAGTATTTTATTCGGTCGTTTCTTTGTCCATTTCATATTTTGTCACATTTTTTTTTGGAAGGTTTTATAGCCCTTTCTCTTGCCTAGCCTATTTGAGCCCTTGTAGCAAGCCTGATATGGAGATAAATGTTTGAGAAATGGCAGTGAATTGTTGACAATAAAGCCGCATTTTTATAAGCAAGATATTTGTAAATTAAGCAGGAATGATTGTTATTCATGTCTAAATACAACTTGTTTGCCATTAAACACGTAAACTGAGCGTGAATACAACCACTAGATGAAGAATTGGTTTCCTCCTAGCGCAATTTTTCCAAAAATAAACTGAACACAAAGATAGCATAAAGGCAAAAATACCACCAACAAAAAAGGTCACAGGTATGCAATCCATTTGCTGCCAGGATCACAACCATCTATTTTTCACCTAACACGGAGTCATCGCATGCAAAATGTAAGCAGTTTTACCCCAATTTTTTTTTCTTCTGGTCTCAAAAACACCCCTGAGAAAGGCACACCTGGCACTTTGTATGTTACCTTTGCCTTTCATGAGTGCGGGTATCGTCATACATTAATGCGAACACATTTGAAAGTAGAACGCAGAGTTATGTCCCAGGTATCGGAACACGCGTGTAAAAAATGTGGATAAGTTGGCAACATTAACGAATTCATGGCAACCCAAAATGTTTGGGGAAGTGATTTATTGTAAGGAGGTTTTACCCAGAAGTTGGAGAGTTGTGATTTAGTTTAAATTAAATAGTTTTGTTGTTTGTGTTGCTGTTTTTAGAAAAAGTTTGAAAACTCAAAGGAAAAAGGCTCAGCTCCATTCTGTTCTGCGCATAGGTCTTAACTAAATCAAAGTACGTTTATTTGAGCGACGACATTTTAACATGTCCTCACTAAGAATGTTGTGTATTTAGCAATCCATGAATCGAATTAATTATATAGAATGTAGTAAAGTCAAAGTTTTATTTGCTAAACATGCTAAAAGTGACGGTTTTTATGGTTTCATAATATGGCAAAAAACAACGCATTATAATTAAAAAAAAAAATGAGATATGCGATATTTTCTGTTACAACCGCAGATATAACTTGGTATTAATGGTTTTGTAGAAATAATATGAAATAGATCATTGATATAGGTGGGGAATAAGTGATTGAATCAAAACTGTGCGTGTTACTCACTTATGTGGTGCGCATTTGGCCGATTTTTTTACTTATTTCCTGTCTGTCTATTGTCAGTCGATGATTAGACAACAAAGAAAACAACATAACAACAACATACACATGACAACAACAACACAACAACAACAACTTTTAACATATTCATGAAACTAATGAGTACTAAAAATAATTTTAAGGAACTCGCTTCGCAATTTTCATTCGATTAATAAGTACTAGTAACCCAATTCCCATACACATTCTTGGATTTTACTGATCTATTCATTCTCGTTATCTATGTATTTGATCGATGATTTTATTTTATTCTCTAATGCTTCTTTTCTCGCTTCCTAGATTATAAAATGCTGCTGCATTTTATGATCATCATGAAAAAAAAAAATGTGTACATTTTTCAACTAGTTAACAGGGGCCCAGAAATGCCATCCTCCTTTGTTTTTTTAATCAGGATCACTTTGAGTAGAACAAGAACATTATGACATTAATGTACTGTAATCATATCTACTGACGCTAACATTACATTGATCGCAAACTTTGATAGCTCCGCCAATCTCTCAAACTTTTCTTGAACATAGCTGGTTGGTAAGTAGTTAATTATATACAATGTGTAACACAATAAACGCACAACCTCTTAAGGGGTCATTGTACTCATCATTATGAACAACTTTCACTATGGGACTAACCCAGAAATCGCGAAAAAAAAACAGCTGTTCAGTACATTTTGTCGAATTATACGCACAGAAATGTATGTGGCAGTCGATTTTTTTTTCACGATTTCAGTGTGTAACTGTATATATATGATGTAACGCATATTATTGGTCCTTTATTTATTATACTGCAGAAAGGTCGTTTTTACAAAAAACTCCTACCTTATCTATGTATTTTTTACGACCTCTGCTATGTATACCCGCAGCAACTTTCAAATAATGATCATTATTTGAAAGTTGCTACGTGTTTATCAGAAAATTATAGTATTTTGAGAAACCATATTATTACGAAATAGGTTTGATCTCAAGGTTTGTTTGTTTGTTTTCATGAGAAAATTGCTTCTGAATATTGCTACGTGAATACACATTAGTGCCCATGACTGTATTTATTATGTCCGTATATAGAATAAATAAGTTGGTATAAATTGGCAACACAAAATTATCACTTCAGACATAGTCTATTTAAATGAACTCCCAAAGTACTGAAAGTCTGTCCAACATTCGTCCTTGGTCTCAACAATGGCGCAAACATGTGTGTTAATAATTTTTATGATATTTCCCGACATACTCTCTAGGGACCGCCGCTTTCTGCGAAAACATTTCACGAATGGAATGGTGCATCAACTCTGATGAAAACTCGGGCTTTTTGTATTTTTGTGTAGGCAACATATTTTTTTTGACGTTGAATATTTTTTGTTATGAATAGTAGTGTGTGTGACTGTGAACATAATATTTTAATATGTACTAAAATTTTATAACATTTTGTTTTATCTTTTGTGAATATTCCATAGGGTTTCTGTTGAATTTCTATTTTATAAACTTTATTCAATAGCTTAGACGGAAATTTATTTACAGAAAAATAATACTTAGTAGGGATGCAACGAAATGTCTATTACGATACCGATACGAATGACGAATGCATCGTAATAGCGAATACGATAACGAATGCATTACGATGATTTTATTTACATTTAATAAAACAAGACAATGAGGGCTATCGTTTTAGAGCTCACCAGATGGCACTACTGTCGATTAAGGTCCTGTCAATAATTCTATTTTTAACCGACTCGTTTTGTTCGTGTGTAAGTTGTTTTTTTATGTATGTAGCCTGATTTCTCCCCCATTTGTAGACCGATTCTCATTATTATTTGAAAGATTATACTTCTGAGGTGGTCCCATTTTAAATTTAGTGAAGATCTGATGCTGATCTTCGGAGATATACTATGGAACTCTTCAAAAATAGACGGCAAATCTGTCGTGATTGCTGCAATCGCTTGGATGTTTAGTGTTTAAACAACATCATGACGTAACATCACGCCTGTATGCTCTGAGAGGGTACGCAGATGTGTACAATACACCCAGATTTCCATTTATTGAGGATAAGCCCGTTACCATGACATGTATTGTTCATCATTTTCCCAACTATTTTGTGGTCGGATTCCAGTCTTACCGGATGCAGCTGAATGCCAGTAATTTATACACAACACAATAGTCACGACATAAATGTTAGTAAAAAATAATTTCTAAAGCTATTGAGACATTTGCGTATGGTCATCATCATCTCATGACGCTGAGCTGATGAAGGAAGGTACAACTCTTCAACGGTTAGGAGTTAGGTGATTTCTTGTTCTAGAATAATGTATAAATAATGCGACTTGTCGATATCGATAGTTGATTTCTCTAGAGACAACAGAGTGAGTGCTAGAAACTAGAAGTTTTAATTATTTTAACCGACTTTAAGAAAATAACTGTTGTTGTCACTTAGACGCGTATTTAATAATGTAAAATAAATTCATGGCAACATGGGAACAACTAAAAATGGAAAAATAAAAACTTTTTTGCAAAAAATAAAACTGACTTCAAAAAAACACAATTAAAAAAACAAAAAGAAAAACAAAAATACAAACCAAAACACAAAAAAGTGAAAAATAACTTTAGCTTCAGGAGCGGGTGATAAAAACACCAAATCAATCGAACTAAGGTCAAGGACCTTTGTTTGATTGATTTTGGGTTTTTGTCAACAACTTCTGAAGCTCTGACTCTTGTCTGACTTTTGTTTGATTGATTTGTTTTGAATGCAATACTTTAAAGTACCAATAACTTCATAAAAAATATATTTTATTACGTATAACAACATAATGTAAACTTCAGGTTCTTATATTTACAACATTCTTCCTAAACTTAGCAAGCATGAAACATTTAAAAATCATTTTACCTCCAAGTACTGACAATTAAGATTCTAAATTTCTACTTAAAATTTTCAAGTCATAATTAATCAGGAATGGCCCAATGTAGACCACAATCGTGAATATTTGTAAAAATACGTGTTAAAACAACACGTAACGCGCGAACAATCTATGACATCTGACATTTCGGTACCCCCGCGCTACACTAGCGCCTCTAGCGGCGTATTCATATGCGATAGCCCCCATTGAGAAAAATCAACATTTATTTAAATTTTAAAGACAAATTACCACCTAAATATCATAATAGAAATCAATTTCTTTTAAATTCATATTACGAAAACATTTTGTTTTTCAAATTATCCGGTTTCAGTCTACTTCTTATACAATGTGTAACAGAATAAACGCACAACCTCTTAAGGGGTCATTGTACTCATCATTATGAACAACTTTTACTATGGGAACAATCCCGAAACCACGAAAAAAAAAAAAAAGTTCAGTACATTTTGTCGAATTATGCGCGTAGAAATGTATAGGGCAGTCGACTTTTTTTTCGCGATTTCAGTGTTGGTCCCATACTGAAAGTTATTCATAATGATGAGTACAATGACCCCGTAAGAGGTTGTGCGTTTATTCTGTTACACATTGTATATCCGTATGGATTAAACCAGCTGTGGAGAACAATCTTTCCGAATCTAAAATATACCAAAATATGAAACATAGCTGTCATTAGTGTTGCGAGTGCAAACATCGATGCTGTCCTGCATTCCTTTTCACGATTTTTTTTTACATCAAACTAGTTTTATGAATCGTTATAAATCGTAATCTTTTTACGATACGAATGATCGTCAAAAATTATGTAAACGGACGGACTTAATACTTAGAAAAAATATATCAAAAACACATTTGTTTATAAGTAAAGCTGGTATTGATATTAGAGTGGTTTTTCAGGCCAAGCTACATCCTACTTCACTACATAGTATAAAACAAATTCGCTTCCCGCTGTCTGTCCCTATGTATGCTTATATCTTTAAAAATACGCAACGGATTTTGACGCGGTTTTTTTTTTAATAGATAGAGTGATTCAAGAGGAAGGTTTATATGTATAACATTGCACCCGTGCGAAGCCGGGGCGGGTCGCTAGTATAATATAAATGCGAAAGTTTGTGAGGATGGATGTATTATGTTTGTTACTCTTTCACGCTAAAACTACTGAACGGATTTAGATGACATTTGAATGCATATTTTGTTCATTCACAGTTTATTCAAGGTGTAAGCGGACTGGTGACTGATCGGCGGCGGCGACCTCTCGCGTCCGGCCCTGGTTCAATCCATAGTCCGGGGCGAAAGGGAATGGGAAGCCGCCATCTTCTGCGAAGCAGTCATGCTAGTGCATTCACTAGCATGACTGCTTCGAAGAAGATGGCGGCTGGCGATGGCACCTCCTTAGGTGGCGGAACGTGAGAGGGAGAGATCCTCACGTCTCAGACGCTGCGGGAGACGCCCCGGGCATTGGGGGCCACGGGGTGGCTCCAGGCCACCGTACAGGCCGCGCCATCGACAGGCCGTGTCGACGGCGCGTTCGTATACCACGCACGCCTCAAAGAGATGTCAGCAACCAGGAAGGGGTCCGCAAGGGCCGATGCCTGCGTTGCTGTGGGACTGTTCGAAAGAGATACCACGGCCCTGGAACACAAAGGGCAAAGAAGGGACATGGATTTTTTTTCATTACAAGTCTGACACTCCCTTTCGCTTCGCCCAGAGCGGGACCCCGGGGTCATTTGATGATATTCAAAAAGAAAAAAAAAGTTGTTTAAAATATCTGTCTAGGTAGATTTTCATGGTATTATTTCTTTGCCTAGGATCACTCACGTGTCTGTCTGTCCGTCTGTCACAGCCAATTTACTCAGAAACTACCGGACCGATTGAGTAGAAAATGGGTACACATATGTAAATCGGTGACCCAACGACGGACGTGTGACGTAAGTTAATGAATTTTAAACATGGGAGCCACTTTTGGGGGGTAAATTAGAAAATGAAAAAAAAAATGTTTTGAAAACTATATCGTGTTACAAATCAAATGAAGGACTCATTGTGAGCATCTCAAATATTTGTCGTGATTTTCTTAGTAATTTGTCACATTTAGCTATTTTATTTTATTCCGTGAGAATTCTTTTAGGGTTTGTGGCAGTCTTTGGTAATAAAACCACATAAAATAGTAGATATATAATGGACTGTATTAAATAAATGCACAGGGTACAAGGTAATGTGTTACACCGGCAGGGTGCGAATGGTGACTGAGATAAATTTGTTCACATGAACGGAACGAGTGAATTGCTATGTTTGCTTCATACAGGGTTTGTTTGTAGATTTTGTTATTTGCGGTCTGCAAGACTGCCTCGTTCGTTAGTAATCGAAAGTGCTTCTGCTGAGCAAAGCCCTGGGTCCGTGTCCCAGGTCTGGCTAAGTGTTATTGGGTTTTTCTGTCAGGAATTTCTCAGTAGCAGCCACGGAGTCTTGATTCGTATCCAGTTTGTGGCAATAGGCTCGGAACCTGTTTTATGGGACTTAACATAACTGGCGAAATTACGCGAAATACTATAAGTACACCTCTGCCTAAACCTCCGAGGAGTACAGGCGTGTTGTTTATACTAATATTATAAGTAAAGTTTGCGAGTTTGTAGGGGGTATAATCTCTGGAACCACTGAACCGACTTTGAAAATTCTTTCACTAATAGGAAGCTACATTATCCCCGCGTGCCATAGGCTATATTTACGATGTGCCCGTGGGATAATTTCCGACTAAAACGCGAGCGAAGCCGCGGGCAACAGCTAGTGTGTTATAAGATATTATATTACGTCTGGCTCTGTTAGGGGGCCTTGCTGTTGGGCTTATCTTTTAACATGGAACACTATGCGTTTAATCACACGTCACACAACATCACGCCTATATTTTCCCCGAAAGGTTAAAGAAAGAAAGAAAGAAAACATGTTTATTTGGCACATGCCACAAGTGCACACAACAAAAAATTACATAAAAAAGAGCTTAAATCTAAACAAGAAAAAACAAGAGATAATTGGGTGTCTCAGGCTGTGACTCAGACTATGCCTACAAGAAACACACCGTAGTCAGGACCAAACAAGACAAGAAATTCCGGGCCTAATACTAGCAGCCGAAATAGCACACCCAAAACACGGGAGTGCAGTGTTCGCTAAGCCTAGCACTGCAATAGTGTCCACCTCCGTCTGCTCTATTCACTCTATAGAGGCCGTGACTGTCGATACAGGACAATGTACTATTACTTCTGTCTACAAACCACCGAACCAACCTTTCAAATGGACCCCAACTGACAACTATCATGATCGGGACTCAAAAATCATTGTTGGCGATTTTAATAGCCACAATATTGCCTGGGGCTACCAAAATACAAATCCCGATGGTTTTGCCGTGGAACACTGGGCAGAAATAGAAAACCTGACCTTACTACATGACGGCAAACTCCCAAAATCATTCAACAGCGGTCGGTGGAAACGAGGCTATAACCCTGACCTCATCTTCACCAGTGATAACATCATCCGTCTCTGCGTAAAAACAGTATGCCTGCCAATTCCAAGAACACAACACAGGCCAATAGCATGTCAAGTCTATGGCGCGCTAAAACCGACCACCGTTCCTTTCAGACGTCGGTTTAATTTCTGTGAAGCCAACTGGAGCAGCCTTGGGAAAAGACTTGGACAAGGAGTTGTGTGAGATTGAGCCGATACCAGAAAATTACGACCAGTTTGTGGAAAAGATTTGGTCAGCTTCATCATATTCCAAGAGGCTGCCGTTCGCTTTACGTGCCTGGCTTAGACTCGGACTCGATAAAATTGCTAGAAGCCTACGAATCTTTGTATGTTAATGATGCCTTTTCTGAGGAAACTGTCACAGCCGGAGAGGAACTCCTATCCAAGGTCAGCGAAAGCCACAAACAACAGTGGCTAAAAACAGTGGAGAACATCGACATGGCGAAGAATAGCAAAAAAGCATGGGCAACACTTAGGAAACTCACTGGCGACCCCCCTGAACCAACAAACCCAGGAAAAGTTACGGCTAACCAGGTGGTTCACCAACTCTTACTGAATGGTAAGGCCCCAAATAAACTGCCAAAGATACCAAAACCCACCAAGAACCTCACCCCCTCAACAGAAATTAGTAAGCCCTTTACACTGTCGGACATAATCCCGGCTATAAAGGCGCTGAAGTATGGTAAAGCTGCTGGACTAGATGATATTACTGTGGAGCAACTTAAAAACCTAGACCCAATTGGAGTGTCATGGCTTCTTACCTTTTTTAATGCCTGCCTTAAGAGCTCAAAGATCCCCAAAATCTGGAGGAAAGCTAAAATTACGGCACTACTCAAACCAGGGAAGCTACCTGATCACCCCAAGAATTATCGCCCTATATCTCTTCTATGCTACACGTTCAAATTATTTGAGCGACTTTTACTCAATCACCTCCAGAACATTATTGACCCAAAATTAATCCCCGAGCAGGCTGGTTTCAGACCAGGTAAGTCATGCTCTGGGCAAATCCTCCGACTATCACAATATATAGAGGATGGTTACGAGGCACAAAAGATCACTGGCATGGTACTCGTCGACTTGTCAGCGGCTTATGACACAGTCAATGTTAAGAGATTATTGGTAAAACTATCTGGCATGATCGACGACCAGAGTTTTATCCGTGTACTTGGCGAGATGTTGCGTAACCGACGGTACCAAGTCCTTCTAAACACAGAAAAAAGCAGATGGAGATTGCAGAAGAATGGCCTGCCCCAGGGAAGTGTTTTGGCGCCCATTCTCTTTAACATCTACACCAACGACCAACCTACCGTCGAACACTGCGAGAGGTTCTTATACGCTGATGACCTCGCACTGGCTACTCAAACAAATACATTCGAAGACGCTGAAGAAATCCTAGAAGCAGGCTTAGAAGTTCTCGGAAATTACTATAAAGACAACGCCCTCAAACCGAATCCCTCAAAAACACAGGCATGCGCTTTCCACCTCCGGAATAACTCAGCCAGGCGGACCCTGAATACTAAATGGCAAGAAGATACCATCCAACATTGCGATAACCCTACCTACCTGGGAGTCACCCTCGATAGAGCACTGACATTTAAGGACCATTGCCTGAAAACTAAAAAAAAGGCGTCTTACCTCAACCTCCTGGGGCGCTTCTCCTCAGGTACTTCGAACAACTGGCATAGCACTCTGCTTCTCTGCGGGCGACTATGCATCCCCAGTGTGGCACCGGTCCGCCCACGCCAAAAAAGTAGATGTCGCCTTGAACGAAACTTGCAGAACGATTACAGGCTGCCTTAAACCGACCCCAGTCAGCGCACTATACCCCACAGCTGGCATAGCACCTCCACATGTCCGCAGAGAAGTCGCAAGCGCAGTGGAGAAACACAAACAGGAGTCGGACAGCAGACACCCATTGTACGGCGCCCAACTGCCTAAGCAACGGCTTACAAGTAGGCACAGTTTTTTAAAAACCGCAGCGTCCCTTTCAGGAGATCCGGCTGACGCCCGATGTAAGCTGTGGGAAAACAGCTTTCCCCCTCCCACTCACTACTTACCACCAAGTGAGCATCTTCCTGCAGGGTCTAACCTTCCGTGGTCCACCTGGAAGTCCTTGAACCGTCTTCGGACTCAAGTAGGAAGATGTAATTCCAACCTCGTTAAGTGGGGCTACCGCAATGAAACAGCAGCGGGGTGTGGCTGTGGAGCTGTGTCACAAACTATGCTCCACCTCCTATCCTGCCCTCTTAGCCCAAAAACATGTAGCCCAAGTGACCTCTGCGCTGCCACCGACGACGCGGTGGAAGTGGCGAAGTTCTGGGCTAACAAAATATAAAAATTGTCGTGCCAGCGTCACGAAGAAGAAGAAGAAGAAGGCTGTGTCTTAGGCAGAGATGTACCTGTGTTCACCAAATTTTCGCGATAGATTCAAGCCTAAGCAATAGAATAACGTGTTGCCATAAATCGTGCATTAATCTAGACTCCGAGCTGCACGGAAAAACCTTCTGTGTGTTATATGCAAAAAACGCTGCTTGCGAGCTGCTGAGGTTAGTTTTTTTTTGGTCTAATCTGTCCCACTCGTGGGCAAATGCCTCTTCCAGTCCTTCTAGTTCTCTCGGTGTAGTGCCTCTTCACGCCAAAGTTTTAAGAAGCCTTCCAAGGCGTCTCACCATCTTATCCTTGGTCTGCCACGACCCCGTCTAGCTGTCTCAGATCTTGCGATTTATGGGCCCACAGGTTTGATGACATCTAGCAGATATTATGGCCATCCCAGTCCCATTTCAGTCAGCAAGTTTGTTTTTTTGTTTGTTATTCTTTATATGTTTATTGTTATTATTATGTTTTTTTTTTTGTCACTTTGTATGATGCACGTCATGTCCCTGCGACAAATAAATATTTAATCTTTCTTTCTTTCTTGTAGCTAGAGCTACATCGGCAATTTGGGTTCTCGAGCGCAGAGTAGTGAACTTTCAGTATGCTGCGCTCCATCGCCAGTTGGTATTTGGTCGCCCTTGAATAACTCTTTCATTCATGGACAATAGCTCTTCCAGGTGTTTCCCATGCCTTTTACAACTTATTCATATTGTCTTGCCTGGAAGGTGTATTCTTGGACTTATTTTCTCCTTATCTATGTGCACGTTCATTGGTGAGCTGTTAGTCATAAGCTTAGTCCAACGTCAAGGCTTGCATTGCTAGTTCCTAAAGCATCTTTTCCAGTTCCGCAGCTGATGAAGAGAAGAGTACAATATTGTCGGTAAAGCGTAGATTTGTCAACCTCACCATACCGAGAGATACTCTATCTTCCTTTCGAGATAGCGGGTCAACCTCTTTGAATCCCTTGAGGATTTCGGATTTTGGACCTATCCGTTTTATGTTTATTGCGGCTGTACTTTTAGTATTGGTATCGTGTAATAGAGGTTTGTGTAAAACAATTTTGTTCTACGGGGAATCACACAATCATCAGGTTAACGAACATAATTGCTAACCGTAAATACACTGTCAAAGGACTGGGGGCCTTAAATGGCCACTTTAGCAGAATCATAATAGGATCATAATATGAATTATGTTAAAAATCTTAAAATAGTCACAGACGCATTTAATACTATGAGTTTTCACTTTGTGACCATTTTACGAATTGTAACGTAATTCTTATTATTTTCCTAATATGATTCTGCTAAAGCGGCCATTTTAGACCCCCTGTTCTGCTGGATGCATCCCACGCTGGGACATACATACGTCGTACATAAACGCGTGACGGTTTAGAATTAAAAAAAAATCCTACTTAGATTCATTAACTACTCACAACAGATAAACACACAATTATAATAAAATTATTATTAAAGTAACATAAACTAACCATAAAATAAAATTGAAAATCATTTTGCGTGTAATGAGTATACTGACATTATTGTAAGTACAAACTTGTTTCTCTAAATGACAACGGTACGGAAGAAATATGATTAAAGGGTGCATATTACTATTGTTAATGTTGAGTAAGTAGCTTTTTGATATATATTTTCTAAAATTATTAAAAAACACGGCCAAATGCGAGTACCTCGCGCATGAAGGGTTCCGAAAATTTCAACTGTCTACCTAGCTATTACGGATCATGAGATACAGCCCGCTGATAGACAGACGGACGGACGGACAGCAAAGACTTAGTATTAGGGTCCCATTGGTTAACCTTGGGGTACGGAAGCCTAAAAAACACAATCTTTACACAGTATGGTCATAATTATTTAAGGATGGGACCATCAAACTAAATTCCTCCATGGGACCAACAATGTGATCGGGAAAATAATAATTTGCCCCCCACAATTTCAATAACGATCCGACCCAAAAGTCCCATATACGGCTGATCCTGTTATTAGGGTTCCATAGCCAAATGGCTAAAACAGAACCCTTATATATTCGCCCTGTCCATCGGTCTGTCTGTCTGTCTGTTCGTCCGTATGTCACCCACTTTGATGTGTATTGATGGCACCACACAGTTGAAATTTGGAGTGTGGTGTCTTTTATGAACCGCTAAACAAAATGATGTAAAGTAATAGGAGTGGCTCCCCATACATGTGACATGAGATTGAAAAAAATATTTATATGTATAAGGTCCCATTAAAATAGGTGGACCAATTTTAACACAGCGTTCAGTTCGTCTAACCAAACGTATCCAAGCAAAAAAAACACTGATTAAAGTGATTTTATTTTGACCTAATGGATGTGTTTATTCTAGAGTGCCGCCGGCAATTTATTATATAAGGTCAAAATAAAATCACTATAGTCAGTGTTTTTTTTGTTTGGATATGTTTGGATAAACGTACTGAACGCTGTGTTAAAATTTGTCCACCTATTTTAATGGGACCTTATATACCTATAATTGTGTGGGATGTCTATCGACAGCTCATAAAAATGATTTCAAGTTTCCTAAAATACTTTTGTTTTTAAGTCAATAGTTTATGAGATATTTTGCTTCTAAACCGCAAAAAATATGTTATAATTGTGTATGTGTGTGTATGTGCCCTGTTGCAGCAGTATGTTTCTCATTAACATAAAAATTTAGTTTTGCTGTTAAGTGTTAATTTACATATCAATGTGTGTTAAAAATAATGTTTTTATATTGTTTGATGCTACGGAAACCTGTGTGTGCGACTTCGACTCACACTTGGCCGGATTTATAGGTATTTCTCTAAAGACGTTTTTAATGAATCAATAACATTTTACAGCGCTGTGTTCAAGTTCAATCGTTAAGAAACGTTTTGAAGATTTCTTTAGTTTAGATGCCGACGAAACCTTTGCTTCAGAAATTGGAGAAGATTTGTACGCAGCGCGAAAAAGGTTACGAAGCGTTAGTGAAATCCATAACGACACGAACCATATCATAGATTATGAACAGTATAACGAGAAAAATGCCACACCTATGCATTCAAATACAAAAACCAAAGTACCAGACATATCAACAACAGAAAGAATACGTTTAGCTTCAATATCACCAGATTTATCAGAAAAGCAATTGAACTTAACAGTTAGAGAATTTAAATGGAGACGTGTTAAACTGCAACTCGAAACTGTACTTAACTCCAACAGAACGATAGCAGATTACATAGCCGACTCAGATATGGACATGTTGTCTCGAAAATTTGACAAACTTGTTGAAAAAAACAAATTGAATTTTCCTACCAAGACTCGAAGAGAGATATATGATCTCAAAGAATCAGAAGTCGAAAAGGACAAAAAAAGAAACGTTAAGAGGCGTTTAATGGATCTAATGACGCACTTCGTTTACATTACGCGTTACAAGCTGACGTTTGCACAAGAATTAAGAGTAAAGTATTATGATAGTCCTATATACAGAATTGGATTCTTGTTTGGATTAATGAGGCATCTCAAGAATATGCAAAAATGGTTGTTGTGGGCGGTCGATACGAATGGTATAAGAGGCGCAACTAGAGTTGGAACAATGATGTACGACTTAAAACTTGTCGAGAAGTTACAAAGACTAGACCAAGATATAAAAGATGTGGTCGTATTGATAGAGAAGTGGGAGTATAGGGGTAACATGGAGTCCAATCCCAAGTATTATGACTACAGCCTGGAAAAATACGAACAAATGTTCGAGGATGACGTTTAACAAAACAATATTATTACAGAAACGTTTTCTTTCGAGCTTATAATAAAATTACTTTTTTTGGCACCATGACCTCCACGAAACAATATTGTTTTCCTCCTGCTTTGTGCGGGGAAAGAACGAACAATTTATAAGATATGTCTATTCCCTGCTATAATATTTAAGCAACATGAAAGAAACAACTAGCAATAATATAAACTGTATAGCCGTGTCTCTTTCACAAATAAGCGTTCCGAATCGTATTCCAAATTCATCGTAGTCTTGAAGCAAAATATAACTATAATTAACATTAAACATAATAATATATTAACTTCGCATCCAAATTTCATTTGTAAGGGTAGTTTTCATGTTTCGGGATCGGGCGGGAGGAAACGCCCGGGTGTCACTACTGCTAGGATCGATCATAGGACACGGTGGCGCACACTGTGCAGGGCTGCTCCGCTTGGGCGGAGCACCGCTGTGTTTTCTTAACGGCGATCGGCGGCGGCGACATCTCGCCCTGGCGCAATCCATGGTCCGGAGCGAGACGGAATGGGACGCTGCTGTCACCTCCTTCTGCAAAGCAGGTGGCGGGATGTGAGAGGGAGAGAGCCTCAAGTCCCAGTAGCTGCCGCGGGAGACGCCCTGGGTATCGGGGCCACGTTGTGGCTCCCAGCCACCGTAAGCGCGGGCCTGTAGACGGTGAGTAATGGGCTAGCTCTCCGTCCGTCCGTCTCATGACAACAGGCCGTGTCGATGGCGCGTTCGTGTTCCACGCGCGCCTCAAAGAGATGTCAGCAAACGGAAAGGGGCCAAAAAGGACCGATGCCTGCCAGGGCTGCGGGACTGTTCGAAAGAGATACCGCGGCCCTGGAACACAAAGAGCAAAAGAAGGTACATGGATGGGTTTTAGTCAGTACAAGTCGGACACTTGTTTCCTCTCCGCCCAGAGTGGGAGGAGTGGGTCATTTGATGATATCCCATCCCAAAAAAAAGGTTTATTTTCGTATAAATCATAAAATCCGACAGTCTTTTAGGATTTTCCTTTACAAAGTAAGAAAATGTTTCAAAGGAGGTTGTGGCCTTAATTATAACATGATATATATATTTATATAAATATAATAAGAATACGAATATTTATTTTAAAAAAACGGTCAAGTTCGAGTCGGACTCGCCCATGAAGGGTTCCATACCATCGTAGCTGGGGAGCCCCCGTTAATTTATTTTTATTATTTGTTGTTACAGCGGCAACAGAAATACATATTCTGGGTTTTTTTTTATTCTCCCCCCCCCCCAAGTTAGCTTAGGGTCCTCGAAACCTTAGGATAGTCTTGCTAGTGGACCCCCAAATTACCTCCTATAGAAAATGTTAATATGTATTTGAGTTCAGTCGTTTAAAAAAAATATCAAACCACTTTAATGGAAAAAAAAACAACCTGAAAATGGCTTAAGAGCAACAAAGTATGTTTCATTCACGTTCATTTATTACAAGGGGTGGGTTGCTGGCAGTGCGCCAAACGGACTGGCAACACCAACACGTATTATATTCGAAGTTTAAACTTGGCTATCTTTTGCGACTCCTATGTCAATTTTCTTAATTATTTGATGGCAACAATGCTGGTGCAAGTATACTCGTAGATGAATGAGAACTGAGTTGTTGAGTTTTGAGCATTATATACTTCTTGATCCGTGTGCCTTTTCCCAAGTATGTTGGTGTCGGCCTCTAGACTAACCGGATGCAGCTGAATTCCAGGGGGCCTAAAATGGCCACTTTAGCAGAATCATAATATGATCATAATATGAATTACGTTAAAAATCTTAAAATAGTCACAGACGCAGTTAATACTATGAATTGTCACTTTGTGTCCATTTTACGAATTGTAACGTAATTCATATTATTTTAGTATTATGAATCTGCTAAGGCGACCATTTTAGACCCCCAGTATTTTCCATGGAGCGACTGATTCAACACCATCATGATAATATTATAATACCAAATGATTTGAAAAGAGTAACCATGGAGTTTCTAGCCGGTTCTTCTTCATAGGAAACGACCAACCCGAACTGTGCACCTTTTTGTCGACGTTTTAGACGTTCCCATCTAGGCCTTTGTGAAATAAAATATTTTGATTTTCAACCTCTTCGGTGGTTTATAGTAGCTTCTTAACAAAATTACAGGGCGCTACTTCACTTGCAGCGCCGCCAAATACATTCATAGGTTAATAGAAATCCATAACTTTGACTACCCAACATTTTTATATGCTGAGTAGCAGATGCGTCTTTTTTAAACGAGCATCTAATTACGTCCTGGCCATTCTAGCCATTCAATTGATCGTCCTGGCGATATTACCACTACACACCAATATTACTATTGTGGTCTTCTTATTGGTTTTTCTGGCAATTTGCCCACTACCTCAGTAGGCAAGTCTTCCGATATTTTATGTGGTAATGTTATTCTGTTCGATGCTTGTTATATAAATATTTCTTCCTTAAGTACCTAAAGGCTATCTTTCATGTTGATTTATAGAAATAATGGAATGGGATTTCTTCTATCTTATAAGTATGTAGATGATGTTTGTGTTTAGATTAGATAGACGATACAGGTTACACAGATCTTTGACAATATTCTTCTTCTTACCGTGTCGATGGCAATCTAAATGGTGTCGGCCCAGAACTGAGCCACTAGTTTGGCGCCTTCAGTAGCGTCCATCAGGTGGCCTACCATGACGTCTTAAAGCAGGAGTGATTCCAGTGTGGGAAAGAGACACAGCTATACAGGTCGTCTAGCGCCATCTCTTTCCCACACTGGAATTACCCCTGCTTTAAGGCGTCATGGTAAGCCACCAGTTCCTGTAATGAACAAACAACAGGACACGCAGGACACGATATTAAGTGCCCCATCGTTTGTGGAACGATTATGGTATAGAGATTATGACCTTGAATGTTGGCAACTACACCATCACATCCGTTTATAACAACACTAGCTTAGCCCGCGGCTTCCCCCGCGGCTTCCCCCGCGTGTAGTTCGATAATTGTCCCATGGGATCATACTAAAGGGATAAAAAGTAAAAAGTAACGTATTCCATGTGTTAATCCAGGTTATAAACTATCTGTTTGCTAAATTTCATCCAAATCCGTTCAGTTGTTTTTACGTGAAAGGCAAACAAACATCCATCCATTCTCACAAACTTTCGCATTGAAAATATGTATTAGTAGGATAGGGGTCTTATATTAACATGTCTATAATTCTATAAACGAAGCAAAACAAACTTTAAAAAATATACAACTATCTTCCTTTAGTTGTAAAGTTTTTGCTAGAATCTTTTTTTATTTTTGACTTGTGGAGTTCACACAAATTCATATTTTTATCATTTTCGTCTTGTTTTCCAATCTTACAAATGAGTCCGTTTGCGTCGACTAAAAAAACTGTTTTTAATCGACTTCAAAAAGGAGGAGGTTCTCAATACGATTGTTTTTTTTTTTTTGTTTGTACACCTATGACCGATTACTCTGAGATTTATGATCCGATTTACGTGATTCTTCTTTAGTTTGATGCGGAATAGTTGTCATTTGGTCCCATTTAAATTTGGTGAAGATCTGATGCTGATCTTCGGAGATATACAATCAAAAATAAACGGCAAATCTGCCGTGATTGCTGCAATCGCTTGGATGTTTATTGTTTGTTAAATTTATTGGGGATAAGCCAATTACCATGACATGTATTGTTTACAATGTAAATAATAATGCAAAGCAAATATTTGTATAGCATATTACAAATAAAAATGGAAAAATAAAAAAATAAACCTTTTTTTGCAAAATATAAAACCGACCGTTTTTGAAGTCGCTTTTATTTTTTGCAAAAAGTTTTTTTATGTAAGTACCAGGGGCGTGCCGTCCATAGAGGCAATTAGGCCTAGCCTACCCTACCAACAACGCCCAATGCATTTATTTTAAGTATGTAATAAAATAATACGAAAGATTAAAAAAACAGTTAAAACTCCTGTTAAAATACTTATAGCAACTTGTCGCGCCCGTGTGACGTATTTCACAGTTCGACGGAGCTCGGTACGAACGCCTTAGGCTCGAACTCGCCTAGCCTAATTCCCATTGATAAATTTAGGCACACTGGTATATTCTTCTTGTGTATGTACGGCACACATGGTTGAAATTAGGGGCGTAACTACTGCGACTGTAGCTGGCCACCGCGTGTTGTGATTGGCTGTGTGTAAAGTCAAGATTTAATGAATGAAAAGTATTGAAGACCAGGGTTCCCAATTTTTTGACAATTCCCCGAATTGCGGGCAATTTGAGAAACAGACTACACACAGATACGATAGTTTCCTTAATGATTACTAGAGACAATTAAAAAACAGGTTGGTATTGTCGACTTTAAACCTTCCAAAACATTATAAATTGTAAAGAATAGCAAAAGCCCTATAAAAATAATTAAAAACTTCATAATTTTTATTTTTCTCCTCAAGTTTTGGAAATTTCGCTTTGATTTTTGGGGAGTTAGGAAAATAAGTATCGGCAACCCTGGACTGTATTATCCGCCCAAATTTTTGCTAATCCCTTTTGTAGGAAAACACGGTATGACAATGATGCAATTTTAATTGGTAGTGTTTTTTTATCGACAAATTAGAAATGACATCTTTCTTAGAGAAGCCATATTGTTTCATGTGACAAGCAACTTACATCCGATCTTGATTGTTTTACTTTTTATATCTTCTAAGTTATAAGTAATTCGTTTTGAAACGTACAGTAGTGTAAATATTATTTGTTGTGTTTATTATTTGTTTATTTACATAAGAATGGTGTTCTGTTGTGAAGTTTGCGCCGATAATGTGTGTTTGTTAGAAGTTAAAAGCAGTAAGTTTGCGCAATTATCGTTTAATGATAAGATTCAAGTTGTGTCTAAAGGTAGATGTGTGCCCGAATTACGAGAATTAATCCAAAAATATGTTAATTCATCTCGTACTCGTCATTTCAATCCTCAAAATTATGCAACATATAACTGGATGTGTGGCTGTATACACACAAATAAATTATTTTGTTTTCCGTGCATTTTGTTTAATACTTCCAGTAAGTGGAGTGAGGGATATATTGATTTGCATAATTTTCATTCCTCGGCAAAAAAGCATGACGTATCAGAAAAACATCTAGAGGCTTGCTTAAAGTTAAAGCGTACGCGTATTAAACGCGTTTACGTAAGCGTATGTATACATTTGGTAAATCACGTATTGAAACTAGTATTAACAGCCAGTTAAAATTAGATACAGAAAGGCATAATTCTAAAGTAGATAGGAATAGAAATATTTTTCAAAGACTGATCGATGTCGTATGCTTTCTGGGAAAACAAGAATTAGCTTTTCGCGGCCACGATGAATCATTATCATCACTGAATAGAGGTAATTATTTAGAAACAGTAGATTTATTGGCAAAGTATGATGGAGTTTTAGAAACCCACTTACAAAATGCAAGTACCTCATTCACGGGCATGTCGAACAGAACGCAAAATGATTTGATCTCGAGCGTTGCATCTGTGATGACTGATCACGTTAAAGACGAAATTAAACAGTCCGCGATTATGTTGCTGTCATGGTGGATGAAACACCTGACATAAGCGACCGAGAACAATTAGTTCTGGTTTTAAGATATTTTCATGATTCCGAAGTAGTGGATCGATTTATTAAATACGTAGATGTCAGCGCGGATCGGACCGCTGTAGCTTTAAGTTCTATCATTTTGGAAACTTTAGGAGATTTAGATTGCCATTCTAAATTAATTGCACAAACTTATGACGGGGCAGCAGTTTTATCCTCTCAAATTAACGGCGTGCAGGCTTTGGTGAGGCAAAAATGTCCGCAAGCTATGTATGTTTGGTGTTCCGCACATGTATTAAACTTAGTTTTATCGAAATCTTTTGAACGGGTTCCTGAAACAAAACGCTTTTTTTAGTATAATAAAATCAATTGCGGTTTTTTTTCACACTAGTACGAAACGAATGCCGTATTATAACGACTTTGCCGTTATGAAAAAGCTGCCTCGTGTTGCTGAAACAAGGTGGACATATCACTCGCGCACGTTAAATATAATTAATAACGAGTCCACACTCCTCCTTCAGTTGTTTGAAGAAATGAATGAAAATACTCAACACTGGGATGGTGATACATTGTCACAAGTCACTTCATTTTTATTTAACATGAAAGAATTTGAATTTAATTTTTTTTTTTAAAACATTCGCGGATATTTTTGCTGAAACTGATATTTTATACGACATTATACAGAAAAAAACTTGTGACATCGCGTATTGTGTTAAAAAGATAAAACAATTCGAGTCATTTTTAGCTCGTTACAGAGACAGGTTCGAGATCAATTATAATGCAACTGCTCTCATAACCGGGCCACCCAAAAGAAAGCGCAATGTCGATGATGTAAAAATACACTATCGGCGAATTTTTTTTTGCGAATTGTAGCATATATAGTATCATTCAAAATTTGTATAAAAATAATTTAGATAAAGTTTTTTCAGAAGTTTTACGTTTGGCGAAGTTTATTGTTACTATCCCAGCAAGCAGCGCATCGGCAGAACGTTAATTTTCGTCCTTAAAACGTATCCACACCTATCTAAGAAACACACAAAGTCAGCAACGACTCACAAATCTATCTTTAATTTCTATAGAAAAAGAATTAATGGTCGACCTACGACGCAAGCCTACTTTTTATGACGAGGTCTTAAATTCATATTTGAAAAAGGATAGGCGCGTAGATTTAATTTATAAATGAGTTGATTTTTTCACTAATTTCAAACCCATAGTTAACATGCGAATATACATGCGAATCACATGAAATAGGGCCTTTATAGGCCGCTTTGGATATCTTGCAAGTGACGTGTTCTGTAATTATCACCCACTCGCTTGTATAAGATATTTGAGGTGGCCGAATCTTTCTTCTGTTTGCATCGTCAGGAAATCGTGTTTTGAACCTTGAATAATTTGGTGAGTTCTTGTATTTATAACTTTTGTTTTTACAGGATTATTTTCAATGTTTTTTTCTTTCAAAATATTATAAATTGATAAATGTTACTTCTTTGAGGGTCATCATAATATGTAGAGCGTCGCTGTGATGTTGTGCGATTTCTTTTTTGTGTCATTATGCGTGGCCTACCCTACGTGGAGAACCACTGCACGCCACTGGTAAGTACATTTAATATGCACGTGAAATACTTCTTAATGTTGTAGTTGCAATTTTGTCCAGGGCAGCATAAAATTATATTGCTTAGAGGTTTGCGTTAGACGATTAATCTTTATTTTTATTTATTAAAACGCAAATGTTGCGGTTGTCTTTTTGGGTTAGGGGTCATTCGGCCTACTATGACCGGCTACGCTTAGAAGAAGGCGTGACATTATTACATCTTGTTTTTGTTTAGTCTTAGAAATAGAATGTATTGTGCTAATTTTCTTTTATTGGTGTGGTAAAATATGTGTACGTGTTTTTAATAAATCATAAAATATCATCATCATAAATCATATATTTATTTTTGTAAATTGGTTTTATAACACTTTTACACGTCGCTCCATGTTATGTTTTAAAGCTAAATGAGGCCGGTGTTTCGTACCTGACTACTCTGAGAAGAAACATCCGAAAAAAACTCAGAGGTCAGAGGTGTATCTTTTAAAGTCAAGTCATATGAGGACAGTGCAGATTAGTGTCTGAGATGGTCTTTTGAAAAAATAACCACACAGATTTGAGTGGACCTGTCCAGTCAGTGCAAGCATTTGTCAGTTATCGTGTAGCTCGACTTATAACTCAAGGAGCTCAACGACACGACGAACAATACCAAAGAAAAGACATTTGGGTAATTTTGACCTTCACAGTCCGCAGCCACTTTCATTTAAAATACTGGTTATACAGCTCCTTTTTTTATGGATGAGAAGTCATCCAATGACGCCTCCCACTCTGGGCGGAGCGGAAGGGAGTGTCAGACTAGTATTGACTAAAACCCATCCATGTTCCTTCTTTTGCCCTTTGTGTTTCAGGGCCACGGTATCTTTTTCGAACAGTCCCGCAACCCTGGCAGGATTCGGAGGTTCAGGGGATAATGGAGGAGATTTTCACAATCTGAGTAAATAGTTGTGTAGGTATGCAGCTATGTTTTTAACCCGAAATTTTGATGCATTCTTCTTCAACACTAGTCATTGCTTTGTACAGGATTCAAAAATTTTGCAATAATATATTTCAGAATAAATCCAAAATGTGAAATGGAATAATCTAGTTTTGACGCGGCTGATTGGAATAATCAAGTTTTGTTATGTGCTCTAGAGAAACCTGTGGATTAATCTTGTTTTGCTGAAACTAATTAGGTATCATAAATCTAATTTTTGAATTAAAATATCCTGTGGTTCATCTTCTTCTCTAAATAAATATTACAAAAAAAAACACAGTATGTTCATTTTTTTAAATTCTTACAGCCGCAATGGGTAATGTCATTTTGACGTGGAATAATCTATTTTTGAAGAAATCATGCCTTTTAATATTTTTTTTTCTGGTGTAATTATCAAGTTTTGGCCCAATTTTATTTGCGCGGAGTGTACATTTGAATGTTAACAAACAAAAAATAAATAAAAAGTCAGTTTCATCAAAATCAGTTTCGACGACCCGAATGGCGCAGCGGTAGTGAGGTTAGGGTCCCGGGTTCGAGCCCCGGTAGGAGCAAATGTTTGTGTGATGAACATGGACATTTGTTTCCGAGTCATGGATGTTTATGTGTATAATAAGTATGTATTTATAAACAAAAAAGTATCTATGTAGTATTATCAACTATCTGGTGTCCACGACACAAGCCTCGTAGCTTAGTGTGGCACCTAGATGGCGCTGTGTGTAATGTCCAGCGATATTTATAAAAAAAAAGTGGAATAGTCAAGTTTTGAAAAGAAATTCTTCAATGATGATATTATTTGAACTTCAAATATAGTAAAACAACATCTCACATTTAAATCACGTGACTTTCAGCTTCCCTTTACACTCATTATCATCAACTCCAAATATTGAAAAAAAAAACAAATTAGTTAAAATAGTGATGGTATCAGGCCTAACATTGCGTGGTGAACCAAATATTTCCAAACGAGAGTCTTCAAGAAATCGTGCCATAGCTAGGGTTGTCACGAATTCACGATGTTGTGGCTCTTTAATACTTTCCTGCACGCATTTTAGAGTTGCTCCCGGGGAGAAATAGGGCACTGGCACAAGACTGCTGGTGTAAGTGAAAAGAGCCGAGCTGGTCTTCTTTTTCTTCGTGTCGCTGATACGACCTTATATTTAATTATTATTTTATAATTAAATTCAATTTGGTTAAAACTTCGCCATTCCCACGGCCACGTCGGTGACAGTGCAGAGGTCACCCCGACTGTTGTCGTCCCTAATGTTTTGTGGCTTAGTGGGCAGGAGAGGAGGTGGAGCATAGTTTGCATAGCATAGCTTCACACCCACACCTCGCCGCTGATCCATCGAGGTAGCCCTACTTCACGAGGTTGGAGTTACATCTTACCGCTTCGGTCCCCAGGCGGACTACCATGTGGGCCACTGGGGGTTGGACTGATGACCGTTTGGGTAAACGTGTTCTTAAGAGGAAATGCAGTAGGTATTTGACGAAATTATCGCTGTCCCTCAACGAGCACTATTTCGATATTGGTGAGATAAAGACAACTACAGATCCAACAAGTATAAAAAGTCATAATTCGAGGTTTGAAAAAGGTCATATTTCATAAACTGAATAAGAAAAATATGTACTGTGTCTCTGTTTTCCTTTTTTCATTAATAGTTGTTAAATTTGTACACTAGGCCTCTGTTCACAGCGGTCCAAATAGGCAATTTTAAGCATTTTGTAAAGGTTCTAGTGCTAGTGATACAGATTATGTATCATCAAAAAGGAGAAGAGGTTGATATTTATTTAATTGTAAAAAATGCTATAAAGTCATAAACAAGAAAGAAAACAGGCGAGAGCGTTTGTATGGAGAAAAGACCACCCGCATTTCCTCTTAAGTGGAGACAGCCCTCAGGCTCGGTGGAGCGACGATTTTCGCAGGGTGGCTGGTGGCAACTGGATGAGAGTTGCTCAGAATCGAGTTGAGTGGCGTGCGATTGAGGAGGCCTATGACCAGCAGTGGACTGGTGTAGGCTGTTGATGATGTTAATTTTATTCTAGTTTCGAAGCCGCGGGCAAAACCTACAAAAAAGTATATGAACGAAATGCTCAATCCAGTCTCGCTTTGGTTCATATTTAACTTGACGCTCCCTCCTATAGTGTAAGCTTGTTAAAAGCTAAGTATCAATAAAAAGTATAGTCGCATGATAAATAACGCCATTGTAGAGCGCCACTATCGTTTGACCCGGAACTGGCGGTATTACGAATTTACGCTTTATTATCAACTGTTTAGTTGTGGAATCGCGTGCAGTGTAGAAATTAGTTTTAATTCGTTTTCATTACTTTGTTAATAGGTTTAATTTTGATGTTATGAAAAACTACTGTAAACGGTCTACTGGTCTACTCTGTTACTGTAAATGTGACCATTTTTTTTGTTTAATGTTTTGTCCTGTGCGGGCTAATAAATACATACTTTTTCTTTCTATCTTTCTTTATGAAATAAATAAACTACAACTGTTGCCTCTGCTTTAGTGAAAATACTTTTATGAAGCTTTTGTCTGTGTTCAGAAGACAGTCGCCTGATGTGATGTGAAGCGATGATGTGTACATTTAAAGCGCAGCTAAGTACACACGAGCTGCTGTGAACCAGCGTCTTTATTATGATGTTAGAAACTGAGGGCGTAAATTATGTATATAAATTGTCATTATTTCAGCAATAAAACGGTTATCAGAAACATTCACTTTATATTCATTAAACAAAACTTGCATCCAAATACACTAATTCCTGTAAAAAATACGATACAGTGTAAAGTTGGATTTCAAAAGCCCCCAGAGCCGATCACGTAAAGTTCTGAGTTTTCCCATGAGAGAAGTCAACGTGTCTATTCTACATGTCAAACGATTTCGTTCTGTCCCAACACAGAGACAAATATTTGTGAGATCTGAAGGAATTTGTTCTCCCAGCTGTTTTGCTACGAATTCGGATGATTTCGAACAGAATTCTAAAATAGGTTTTTGAAGACTTGTAGCAATAAGGCTAGTTGTGATACAGGTTTTCCTACGTATAGCCTGATCTAGTTTCACAGGCTTTTTTTTCGGAAGGGAAATCATCAAATAACCCCTCCCACTCTGGGCTGAGCAGGAGGGAGTGTCAGACTTTTACTGACTAAAACCCATTCATGTTCCTTCCTTTGCCCTTTGTGTTCCAGGGCCGCGGTATCTCTTTCGAACAGTCCCGCAACCCTGGCAGGCATCGGTCCTTTCGGACCCCTTCCTGTTTGCTGACTCTCTTTGAGCCGCGCGTGGAACACGAACGCGCCGTCGACACAGCCTGTCGTCATAAGACGGATGGACGTCGAGCTAGCCCATAGCTCACCGGCCACAGGCTCGCGCCTACGGTGGCCGGGGTCCACCACGTGGCCCCCGACGGCCGGTGCGTCTCCCGCGGCGGCTGAGACGTGAGGCTCTCTCCCTCTCACGTCCCGCCACCTCCTTCGCTAGCATGAGTGCTCGCAGAAGGAGGTGACGGCGTCCCATTCCCTCTCGCTCCGGACCATGTATTGAACCAGGGCTGGACGCGAGAGGTCGCCGCCGCCGATTAGTTTCACAGGCTGGATATTGAGTTTGTGTTTGAGCTGTCTACTACTTGGCGGACAAAATTTGAGAAGATGATTGTTCAGATAGTAGGTAATAAGAAAAAAAATCGGACTCAAAAGCATCGTTTTTCTACCCTTTACTACATTCCCTTCAAGTATTTCCAGGTATTTGTATCATTTTTCTTTACGATAGAACGAAAAAAGAAATCTAAGCATCAAGATACAACGATGCATGCGAGAGACATCCAATCTGCTAATGCACGCTTCAGCAAAAGACGACACATATTATATCGATACAACCTCGACAAACATCAGCCCAGCAATATCGGGAAACGGTTATGTCCCCCACACAATGTTACCAATATTGGTTTATATTACGACCATAACTAAATGGAACAACGAGGCTGTTCCCACTAAGACAAACATTGGGGCCAATAAGCCAATGTCGCTCAGTCTTTAACGGAAGCGTATTCCGCTTTATTGCAGACATGTTGTGACATGACTTATTCATGTTGGAACATGTCCAGATGTATTTGGGACGTTTGGAGTCATGTTGAGCTAATTTTGGGGAGTGACGGGAAACGGGCATGTTTTTGGCTAAAGTGAGTAAAAAAAAAAAAGTGAAAAAGCGTTTATTCGGGGTTCTAGGCATTACAAAAAAATGTTACTTCTGCCAAACTGTAAAGCAGTTTGTTGGCAGATGTAGCTCCCATATACAATAATAGGTACCTTTAGTTCTATGCAACTATTCCTAAGTACTTTTCCACCAATAACAAGGTTAAACATTAACTATAAAATTATGCAGCCAATTATGTAGCGCGATGCAAAAGATTTCATATATTACCGCTGTATGAGCGCAGACGCATTGCTGATATGGCATACTTATTTAAAATAGCAAATGGTACTATCGATTGCCCTGAGCTGTTAAGTAGTTTAGGTTTAGTTACACACTGCAAAATGTTTCGCAAACCTAGTTTGTTGCATGTCCCTCATTCAAAGTCCGCGTACAGGCAGAATTCGTTTCTGATCCGTGCGAGTAGAAGTTTTAATAAACTTAACACGACTGAACACGATTTGGACATTTTCAATACCAGTGTTTCTCGGCTTAAGCATTTATTAGTGAAAAGCTTTTTTACAGACAAGTAATCGTTTACGTCTGAATTTAGATTTTAGTTATGTTTTTTTTTTAATTATTTTTAGGTTGTAATTTGTATTATTCGATCGCGGTATTTTGTTTTGTTTCCAATTTATGTTACAGTATTTTTATATTATAGTATGTATTTCTTACCTACCTTTTTTTTTGTTTTCTTTTTTGTTTCAAGTGTTTATCTGTGGAAACTTGTAAATGGCCTTCAAATTTGTATTGTTTATGAATATTGTTTATATTAGCTGTAAGTTTCCCGAATAGAATAAAATAAAATAAAATAAAATAAAATAAAATAAAATAAAATAAAATAAAATAAAATAAAATAAAATAACTAATCAAAAATAATTTAACATCACAAAGGCTGACTAGTAGTGAATTGAAACGCCACTACGCAATTCAAAGTGCTATCAGCATTAGCTAATAACATCCTAAACCACGCACTTCAATTCACAACGGCGAAGCCACGAACATAAGATAGTAGGTATGATATAAGCTTTGAATCTCCAGATATGAGGCTTTGACAAAAATGTTAAAAAGAAACTTCCCCATTCTATTTTTATAAGACATTTTTGTGGTACAGCTGTGGTAAAGATGGACATAACGTAGAACAGCTGATAGTTACTAGAAGACTCTACCACTACGCCGAGGATAGGCACAGATGGCGAAGAGAAGATGACTTCATTTAGGGGGAATCACGACCCTCAGTATGTAGTATGAGTAGGAAGGCAGAATGTGTATAAATAGTCAAGTATTGTTAAGAATAAATAGAACATTCTAGTTAGTAAAGCAGTTGGCAAAGCTACGCTTCGCTGACGACATTATTTTTTCTCTTCATCAGTTGCGGAACTGTAAAAAATGCTTCAAGAACTCAAAAAGCAATCCTTGAGTTTGAACATGTCAAAGACTAATAAGCTCATGACCAACGGCTCACCCATCAACGTGCACTTAAACAGGGAGAACTACTAATACATGTCCAAGAATACTCGTACATTTACCTGGGTCAAGTAGTCTCCTTTCAGCCGAGACAAGATAAAAAAGTGGCAAGACGCATGGAAAACGCCTGGAAATGCTACTGGTCCATCAAAGAGCTATTCGGGCGATTTACCCAACCCCTTAAAACGCAAGCTAATGGACATGTGCATTCTCCCCATCCAATTATATTATTATCCATTCATATGGTGCACAGACTTGGTCTTTGACTAAGATCCAGAAGTCCAAACTCAAGGTTTACCAACGAGCGATGGAGCGCAGCATACTAAATGTTAAATAACTGACCGGATAAGAAACACCACACTGCGCTCCAGAACGCAAATTACCGATGTAGCTTATAAAGCTGCGAGATCGCAGGCCTTGTCTGCCGGATGACACTTGACGGAGGAGCCCTGAGACTGCTAGACGGGTTCGCGGCAGACCGATGAGAAAATGGCGGGCCGCCTTGGATGGCTTCCTCGCGAATTGGCGAGAAGAAGCACACCATCGTGAGAAGTGGAGGGAATGGGGAGAGGCCTTTGCTCAGGAGTGGGACAATACGGGCTAACTAAAAAAAGTTAGTAAAGCTACCTTACCGGTGAGTTAATAAAACGCCAATGTAAGTTGATTAATGTTGAACAACAACGATATATCTGCCGATTGTTTCATTAGCCTTAACAAAATAAAAAAATAAAACCAGCCTATTACGAGTCGAACTCGCGCCTGGTTATTTTGTAAAATTCGAATACAATGTAAATTGTTTTATGAATAAATATGATGATGATGATGATGATGAAGGATTCCGTACCATCGTAATAGGCCCGCTTTAATTTTGAATTTATTTTTTGTTGTTATAGCGGTAACAGAAATACACATTCTGTGAAAATTTCAACTGTCTACCTAGCTATTACGGATCATGAGATACAGCCCGCTGACAGACAGACTGATGGACGGACAGCGAAGGCTTAGTATTAGGGTCCCATTTGTTACCCTTCGGGTACGGAACCCTGAAAACATCTTTAAAAAGGAACAGAGGGATTGAGCTAGAAAAATACTAATTTAACCTAATCCAGTACCAAAAATCAGACGAAATCTTTGTAGCATCTTCGCCAAGGAAAACCCATTATCATTTTCGTTATTACACAATTTTCCCAAAGAAAATCCGAAACCAAATATTGCAGAACTTTCTAAACGAAAACAAACAAAGTTTAAAATAAGCTGCAGCACCTGTTTTGCATTTACCCATTTTTCTTCTACCCCACTCTTCTGAGACATGCCCCAGAAATATACCTGGGAGAGACCGTTGACAATTTATGCATTTGACTTTAAAAAGTTAGCATTATGTTGTCTGTGATATAAATTGTCATTCTTTTTTAAACGTTTTACGTCGGGATTTTTGTGGATCGAAGTTAAGACTTGGGAAGAATACAAATTATTTTAGATATTAAATCAGTTTTTGTTTTCTATTTTCTGAACGTTGAAGGTTAAGGTTTTTAATATTATTTCGTTTAGAACTTAGATTTTCTCCGAATATTTTGATTTATAATATTAATTTATGTTTATATGAATAATTAATTAATGCCAACAACAGGGCCCAAGCGTAACGCGTTAATTTTTAGTAATATATGAAGGAGGTTATTATGTAATCCACTACCGTTTTTTTTCACACTTTTTTACGTGATACCGGGCCGATGTATGCGATTCTAAATTTTATCCACTTTGCTTGACTATTTTATGTAATAGCTTCTTTATTACTAATTTATCATTCTTCGCGTATGTTGATGATATGATGATATCATAATAACTTCCAGTTACAATGTAAATGTATGCATGGCGAGAATTTGTGTGGAACATCACAACCAAAAAGGGTAAAATTAAAAAAATCGGTGACTTTATTTGCTTTATTGACTTTACTGCCACCAACTTCCGAAAGTAAACTTAGTTTTTACATTATGAGTGTTTTTCTGAAGCAGTAGTGTGATCATCAGACTGCCAAGTATCCAGTTCGAACCCAGGACACACCTCTGATTTTTCGGATTCATGTGCGTATCGTATAATAATCACTTGCTCCGGTGAAGGAAAACATTGTGAGGAAACCAGCATGCCTTAGAGATATTTCTCGACGGCGGTAAAGCCAAGTCAGAACCCAATGGGAGGCATAAAAATACCGATACCGTGATGGGCACTAACCACACGACAAAGAAAAAGTGTTTTTTTGGAAGCCGATATATTTGTGTTTGTAAAAAGTTTTTGCTAAATGATTTTGATACGTTAGCGGTAGGATCCTCGCGGACCTGTGGACGGTGAGCTATGGGCTAGCTCGCCGTCCGTCCGTCTTATGACGACAGGCCGTGTCGACGGCGCGTTCGTGTTCCACGCGCTGCTCAAAGAGATGTTAGCAAATAGGAAGGGGTTCGAAAGGACCGATGCCTGCCAAGGTTGCGGGACTGTTCGAAAGAGATACCGCGGCCCTGAAACACAAAGGGCAAAGGAAAGAACATGGATGGGTTTTAGTCAGTAAAAGTCTGACACTCCCTCTTGCTCAGCCCAGAGCGGGAGGGGTTATTTGATGATTTCCCATCCGAGAAAAAAAAAAAGCGGTAGGATGGACGCCTATGTACCTGACAAGGATACAGTTGTCCACGTGTTTATAGTGTTAAATATAGATAGCCGTCAATCAACAGTGCTTTGGATTACTTCATCATCATGTCAGCCAGAGGCAGATAATTTTAGGCCTAAATATTGTCAAAACATTTTGAATAATAAAACAATAACAAAAAACAAATGACCGCGGCTTTCAACGGAAAAAAGTTTAAATAAACTGCTTTATTAACTTAACAAAAAATGCAAAATTGCGTACCTCGGAAAAATACCCGTATCGCGTCCAGCGATAACCACCGCATAGCTATAAAATTGCAACACCAGTCATTACCAGCTATAAGTGTTCCAATAGTAAGCCCGGGGAGGGTTTACTCGCCGAACCTCCCCTTTCAATTTAAAGGCTTAGAGGAAATTGAGTGGAGTAGGCATCGTCGATACACCGATACGGAACAACTTGAAATGAAAACAATATTTATTGATAGGTAGAAGCGGATGTGAAAGGGGAGCAGTAAGGGGTTGGGGGAAGGAGGGGGGGTTCGTTTGAAACTTTCACTTGTTTCTAGGTTTTGGAGATAATATTGTTTTGTTGCGAGTGGGAAGATTGTATTTCGTTTTAAAAAATACCTGCGTGTATTATTTAAGGGCCGACCATGACGGTTATTATTTTACTTGGTGTTATTATATACTATTTTACAATTGATATTTGATAGTACTTTCTTATAGACACGTGTTTTTTATGTGGGCGCTTTTCTTGTATACCAACACTACTTACGCCGAATCTGAAGAACAAAGCAATTATCTAAGTTAAGTCTTGTTTCGATTCGTCTAGTAGTCATCATCATCTGCCTAGCCTTTTCCCAACTATGTTCGGGTCGGCTTCCAGTCTAACCGGATGCAGCTGAATACCAGTATTTTACATGGAGCGACTGCATATCTGACTTCCACAACCCCATTATTACTGATTCGTCTAGTATACTTTACAAAATAGTATAATTTTATCGTCTTGTGGCCTTCACCTTTAAAATCGTACCGTTCTATTAAGGCATCAGAACGTGACGTCCTTATGGCTTTCGAACGACTTGTTCACTAAACACATACAGTAAGTAATTATAAAGTTTGTAGATCATAGTAAACGTAGCACTTCGTAGGAGTGTATTGGATTCATTTAAAGAATAATTCCGTATTTTTGCTTAATTTGTGTGATGATCCGTTCAAGTAAGTTGAGACATTATCTCGTGAATCCAATTAAAAGCCACAATGACAGCGTTTTTGATTAATGATACGAAACTTTGTCGGAAAAGAAATTAATAAAATTGTTCTCCGTGTAATTACTTAAGTTTTTTTACTTAGTCGCGCTTGATTTGTGCAGACCTTAAAACTTTACCTTTTAATGAGAAGGTTTCAAAATAGGATATGCATACTGACCCTATAACCTTCTCACGGCTGGAACTCAGGCCTTCTCCGGTAGTAGGAGTGGGCCATATTCCACCACTCGGGCCAAATGCTGGCTGGTGTATGACAGATGTTTTAGATTTTTTTGATTTTAGAACATAACGGTTTCTTCACGATATTTTCCTTTACATTTTTGAGAGTAGTGCCCGCGTAGCATGACCACCGTAGAAACGGGTTATGTCGACGAAGAATCGAAAAAAATAACAGATTGTGGAAAGTTTCCTATCGTGGTCGCAAGCATGGCGATGTTAGACATGAATGACAAGACATGTCAAGTTGTATAGAAAGAGCTTTGTCGATTCTTGCTAGAATAGAGATAGTATTGCCATGCTACGCGGGGTAGTCTATATATATATATATACATATAATAAAACAGTAAAAAAACTGTGTCTGTACATTGAATATATTAAAAAAATGATTTTTGAGGGGGGTTTGGAAACAGTAATAGAGCACAAATCTAAAAAAAAAATTCTGTCTGTATGTCTGTTTGTTTGTACACGCTAATCTTCGGTACTACTCGACGGACTTAAATGTTTTTTTTTTTGTTGTATAGATATTAAATCTGGGCAACATATAGGCTATAATTTATCTTGGAAACTTGAACACCTGATGCAGCACCGCAACAGACCAGCTAAACTATAAGAGATACAAAAATGGTACCGTAGCAAAAATTGTTCCACGTGATGAGCATTTTCTGCTAAGAGAATAAATTTAAAGATCTGGAACACCTGAAGTGGAACTCCAAGAGCCCAGCTACACTATAACATATATAGGAATGACGTCTTAGCAAGAGTTGTTCAGCCTGATGAGCACTCTCTGTTGTCGTATAAAATTTGAAGATCTGGAACAGCTGATGTGGAATTCCAAGCGCCCAGCTACACTATAACATATAATAATAGGAATGAAGTCTTAGCAAGAGTTGTTCAACCTGATGATCACTCTCTGTTGACGTATAAAAATTGAAGATCTGGAACACCTGATATGGAAATCAAAGCTATCACTAATTTCACTGTATAATTATAAAATAACATAAGCTGGGAGTACCTCCACGTGGTGAAGGCGGTAACAGTTTAGGACTGATTTTCGATGAATCATTGAAAATTTGACTCTACTGGCCGAAACTCCCATTTATTATTTTATTTTATCAAATAAACCAGTAATAAACCAGAATACCATAATAAGCCTTCGGGCTTATGTTATTTGAGTGTTTAATTTCCTTTTTCATTTATTTTCGTGACACGGTAGCCTACCCGGTAACGCAGGGGACCAGTCACTTAGATTTTAATTGATCAGGTATCATCAGAATTAAACTCTAACTATGCCTAGAAAGAGGTCAAATCTTTCCCAACGTTCCAAAGGAGCTAAAAGATTGAGGATCATAAGATCCCAAGAATCTACCGGAGAGCGTCAGGAGAGACTTGATGCTGTTCGAGAAACCTCTCTCCGTAGAAACCTAATCGGATCGCGAAGCACACCTGCGTTCTCAGCGTATTTACGCATTTACATCCAGGTCTCTAGAGACCAGTGAAGAAAATGATGCGCGAATGACCGCTGATCGTGAACGTCATGCATTGTCTCGTGAGTCGCAGACGTTCACGGATAGCGAATTGCGCATGAGTTCTCAGCGTATCTACGCATCTGCTTCTAGGTCTCTAGAGACAAGTGCGGAACGTGATGCGCGACTGTCCGCTGATCGTGAACGTCACGCATTGTCTCGCGAGTCGGAGACGTTCACGGATAGAGAATTGCGCATTTTTTAAAAGTTATTTGCAATATTATTGTTAATTCAGTGTACCCTTGGGATCCGCTGCAGAATAACGGGAAGAAAAGGTATTTGTTGTGTAGGTATTAAGTCTGGGCAACATATAGGCTATAACTTATTTTGGAAATAGGAACACCTGATGCAGAACAGCAACAGAACAGCTAAAGTATAAGAGATATAAAAATGGTGTCATAGCAAAAATTATTCCACGTGAAGAGCATTTTCTGATGTGAGAATAAATTTGGAGATCTGGAACCCTGTTGTGGAACTCCAAAGCCCAGCGACACTATAACATATTAAGGAAAGTCTTAGCAAAAGTTGTTTAGTCTGATGGGCATTTCCTGTGGACTTACGAAAATGAAAGATCTGGAACGTCTTCAATCGTCTCGCTCATCCCGTTGTTTTCCCGTCCCCGGGCCTCAGAATTCTACATCAGACGTTTCAGATCTTCGATTTTCTTGACGACCCCGTTGTCGCTGGCAAAAGCAACAGGATCCGCGTACGAAGTCGCGGGCAGAAGCTAGTGATTAAATAAACTGCATAAAGTATGTTAGAACTCACGATTTACGATGTGTCGATCAAGTCGATTTAATGATAGTCTTTTAGTATAATAATAGTCAACATCTCCTGAGAATGCCCAGTGCTGGGAAACACGTGCTTGCACGCAAGCGCGCTTGGGTGCATGGCATGCTAATTATTGCCTTTAGCAGCTGGGGGGTGTTGCATGCTGTATCTTTTTCGCGGAATTAACACTAAATATTTTACATAACATTAACATAACTCTAGGACCGTGGGGTCCAAGTGCTCACAGCCTTTTCAAGGACATTTCAAAACGCTTAGTTGACACTTCCCGTGACCCTAGAGCTAGTTTTACCTTGCCATATTAGTGGCAACGCCGCCAGTCTCTTGGGTACATTACCAGCTTTGAGGAGGAGTTTTTTGACGCCATTTTTTAAGCTTTTTCTTAAGTTAGTTACTTTAGGTTATTTTAATTTAAAAATTTTATTGTATAATATTAAATTAAATTTTGAGCAAAGTATATTTAAATAAAAATACTTCTGAGTTGCTGGCTTCAAAATATTTGATTGAAATTCGGTTCACTATCCACGATGCCCACAATGAACTATGAACTAGTAATACAATAATGGACTTTATAGAATAGTTTCACAAAGATCTTACCTATTAAAACAGCATCTTACGTATTAAACACTCTGTCTGCACGGATAAAAATACAAAACGTAACAAAACTTAACTTGGTACAACGTGGTATAAAAGAAACGAAGGCACTTGGAAGTGGTCAGCGTGAAATAACAATTGAAGCGGTTCAATAAAGCAGTCCACTCGAGCGGCGGACAGAGGCAGCTTTGACCATGCCAGTGTTTTCTTTTTTATTTGCGTTCCCTTATAGGATCACTTTGTTGTCCGTCTGTCAAGACTCTTTTTCTCAGGAACACGTGGTGGTATTAACTTGAAATTAATATCAAATACTTAAGGCGGCTACTTCTTGAAGCAGTGAAAAAATCAAACTTGTAAGTCAACACGATCAATAGATACGAACGTTTAGGTCGCATATTTTGCGATTTCAACACCTATAGGGTACTTCCTGTTGACCTAGAATTATGAAATTTGGCAAGAAGCAATGTCTAACAACATAGGGAAAGGAAAAAATCAAAAAAATTTAAACTACTGTTTAATAACAAAATACCTACAAGTTTATACGGAACCCTCGGTGCGGAGTCCAACTTGCATTTGGCCGGTTTTTTTAAAGATAAGCCAAACCTGTATTCTAATAGTATTAAGGATCATTTTTGTTTCCACAAACTGTCATTTATGAAAGAAGAATTACGAAAATGAAAGATAAAATACAACAAACTCAATAATTCTAAAAATCCGAGTAGCACGGCCAGAGCAGGATCTACGGCGTAGCCGACCAAGCTACGGTTGCTACGCAGCGTAGCAAATTTCTACGAGGCGCTTCACTTTGATCTCTGCAGTGAATCAATATGGTTTCTTAGACATAAATAAGTAGACAGTTATCAATGTTATTATGAAGTAAAAACGTAGCTAGTTAATAAGCTACACCTTATAAGATTAAATATAACATCACGCCTGTAATCCCGAAGGGTTATGCAGAGGTGTACCTAATAGTACACTCACTTTTCGCCAGTTATGTTTAAGTCCCATGTAATAGGGGGCGAGCCTATTGCCATCAACCGGGCGCAAATCCAGACCATGTGGCTGCTACTGAAAAATTCCTGATGGACAAACCCAATAACACTTTGCCCGAGCTGGGAGTCGAACCCACGACCTCATGCTCAGCAGTCGTGCTTGCGACCACTAGACCGACGAGGCAGTCAAAAGAGTCAGTTATAAGATTAAAGTATAAAAAATAAATTTACCCGTCGAAGGCGACTGTTTACAATATTTTCCCGGCATTTTAGCGAGTATACCAACTGTCCAGGCTTTTTAATGGCAACTCCAGGCTATTTGATGGCAGGTCTGCACAATATCTCACCATGGATGCGGCGCGACGTAAAATCGAATCGTACGATACGTTACGTGTACTCGTGGAGTGGAGAATACTGGAATAAAAATTGTGCTCCAGTTTTGAGTGTAGCATTTATTTGGAGTATCCTGTGTTGTTTAGTCTTTGTAAAATATTGGCAATGTCTCCTGAAATGATAGTTTCGATACATCAAAACATTGTTTGCAAAAGGACAAAATTCATTGGTTTTAAAATGAGTTTCTGCGAAACAAATCGTCGTGACGTAAAATAAACGAGAATACAATAATACAGTACTTCAAGTTGTATTTTTAAATAATAGTATAATTTAATTAAAAATTATGAATTAAAATAAAATAAATAAACTAACCACAAACTATAAAAGAGCATGGAAAAACTCCTCTTCAACGCTGTCAGCCGGCAATGTGCCCAAGAGACTGGCGGCGTTGCCAAGTTTCTAACTTTCTATTTCTTTAGATACTTAAAAAAACTTAGGTTCCGTGTTTCACTAATCTCTACCGTGTACCAGAACGGTGTGCTCATAGTTTAGGTTGTCGTCAGGCCATCATCACCTGCCTGTCTTTCCCAACTTTATTGTGGTCGGCTACGTCTAACAGAATACAGCAAAATATTTATTTTAAATATTTTTTTGTATTTTACACCAATTTTAATATAAGGCTATAATTTGTCAGATGCAACAACGCCGTATCTAGAAAAAATTATATCGACGCGTCAAAAGTAAACGTACGTGAAATGATGCGATTGGCTTTATTCATTCAACCCTTTTCTAACAATAATAGGGGGGTTACTATGACGTCTTAAAGCAGGAGTTATTCCAGTGTGGGAAGAGACAGAGCTATGCAGGTCGTCTAGCGCCATCTCTTTCCCACACTGGAATTACTCCTGCTGATGTATCAAAAAGCTTTTAGTGCAATTTACTTTTTCTTTCTTTTTCTACGCTCATTATCTGCCTAGCCTTTTTCCAACTATTTTGGGGTCGGCTTCTAATCTAGCCGGTTAGGTACAGCTGAATTCCAGTATTTTACATGGAGCGACTACCTATCTGACCAATCCAGTTAGTACTGGGTAATACTTTACCCCTTGGTAAGACTGGTTGTCACCGTCAGAATTTCGGGCCATTGACTACCTGTAACGACTGTCTGAACTGTGTGTCCTGCACGTCATGTCGCTGTGACAAATAAATATTTTTTCTTTCTCTTTTTTTTACATGTGTTTTTTAGTTACCACACCCATACCACCGCACCGCGCTATACCGCATCCATAGGAGCGTTAACGTCTTACGGCATTTCATACAAACTTTGAACTCATTTGTTTTCGAAATGACTGAACCGATTTTAATGAAACTACAACTTTTTACACCTATGTGTCCTGCTTATGCGTATGAAGTTTCATTAAAATCGGTCTAATTTTGCTGTAACATCATTTTACTACAATGTTCTCCGTCAACTTTTTAGACCTATGTTTCCTGCTTATGCGTATGAATTTTAAAAATCCGTTTATTAAAAACATATTAAGACTTTTAAATCAATTGATGTACAACAACCTTAACCAGACTACACGGTCGACATTTCATACAGTATAAAGTATCAACACACACACATCCAACTTTTGTTTGTTACATAAAAGTTATATTTATCAACCGACCCTCTGTCTGGGTTAATATTAGTATAGGTTATATTCAAATACTTTTTTGCGGACTCTGTCTGTGACCTCGTCCTCAAACTCCAGTAAATCAAGATCCTCGGTTCAACTAAACATCGCGTAAGAAAAACTAAATAAAGAGAATTCCCTCGCAAGACGTTAATGATAATAATATCAGGGTCTTTAGTTCAATTGCAAGGCAAATGCTTATGTTACAAGGAGAAACACCCATTTCTGAGATTACTCAGATTTTCTAAATACAACTTAAGATAGACCAATACAATTATAATCATGCATCAAGCCTGTAGCCCTCGAAGGGTCTTTCGCCAGTTACGTTTAAGTCTCATGTAATAGGGGGCGAGCCTATTGCCATCAAACGGGCACAAATCTAGAATCCGTGGCTGCTATTGAAAAACTCTTGAATGCAAAACCTAATAACACTTTGCACGACCTGGGAATCGAACCCAGGACCTCATGCTCAGCGGTCGCGCTGGCTGCCACTAGACCAACGAGGCTTATAATATCATAACAAAAGAATAATCAAATGCGATACATAGTTCTTGAACAACCAACAAAATCTTCACTAGGACAATAGACACCAGGATAATCTAATCATCACCAGATATAGACAAAACCCAAAAAAGAACTGCCACTTCGTAAATAAACCTGCTCAATATTTTAAAAATAAAATTTCAAATATGTGGATTACCTACGCAATAATACTGTGCCTCCATTTTGTTGATCATGGCCTTTCCAAGCCCCGCATTGCCGCGGGCATACCGACTCAATGCCGACCGTTACAGATGTATAGTCGTGTAGTCTGTGATACCGACGATGTCTGTTTATGTACGTCGAAAACGAATATTTGGAAAGGACTAATGAACTATTTTTTTGCTTAGGTTTGATAATAATTACTGATACAAAGCTGGTTTTAGAATCTTTCAGCTTTGTTTTAGAAAATATTAGGGAATATAGTATGAAATTACCGATTTGTATGGACGATTCGTGTTAAGTACTAACACTTTTTTTTTCTTGGAAACGTCTGAACCGATTGCAATGCAATTTCAATAGTTAGAGTGAAAAAAGCTGCGTAGCACTGCGTTTCTTAAATTTTTAAAATACATGTTTTTATTGTAACATTTTTACATTAAAACCCTCCGCGATCCCCGTACTATTCAATTCATCCATCAGCACAATGTTTTGAGTGCGTTACATTGAGTCCTACCGTAAAGAAAAAAAAAAGTCGTTACAGTTACTTAGTTTGACGTATCTAATGCTTGGTTGACGGCTTCGTGGAGGGTCCTGTTTCACCCTGTATTTATTGATTGTTTTTTTTTTTATTAATTCATTGTTGATTTGTCTATAAGTAAATTTATCCTCTAAATACCTTTTAATTATTTATACTCTAATTTGAATTGTTAATTGCTATGTGTAACCGATGAATTTAAGAAATTACTTAGATGCTATATAACATCCTACCTCCTATATTTGTACGCCGTTCAGGCGAAACATGAATGATATATAATTTGATGTAACATTTTGCATGCCATGTGTATGTATACTCATGTTTTGGACAAATAAAATTTATTTTATCTTATCTTACCACTTAATATCGAGTCCTTCGTGTGCTGTTATTTGTTCACTACAGGAACTGATGGACGGTAATGGAATACTGATAAACGAGAGATCGTGAGTTTTTCTATACTAGATGCACTACTATACTACACACGTCTAACAAAAGCGAGAACAATTGTTAGGCTAAAGTCCAAATAACTTGAAAAATCTTCTTTGTTGAGCGTACAGAAATATTTACAAGTAATGTGCAGAATAAATAAAAAGCGAAACAAATGAAATCATTCAAAAGAAAGTCCATATAAATAAGTTGCGCAACATTCTTATGCCCGACTTGTCACTGTTCCAACTCGTCATCGAAAAACAAAACATCGCGATTAACAACTGTTTATTTTTTATTAGTGGTTATTAATAACGGTTATTAACGGTTATTAATTATGACATAGTAATATTTTTTATTTATTTTGTTTTTTGTTACATTTGATTACTTATTGTTTTTGTAATTATTTTGTAAAATTAGAATAGAATGTAAATTGTTTTATGAATAAATATATGAATATGTAACAAGACCCTTAACGAAGCCGTCAACCAAGCATTCTATACACCAAACTATCTTTACGCAAAAATTATTGCTGGGAAACGACTTTTTTTTTGGGGGTGATAAATCATGGTTCACGGTAGGACTCAATGTAACGCACTCAAAACATTGTGCTGATGGATGGATTGGATAGTAAGGGGGACGTGGAGGTGTTTAAAGTGAAAATATTACATGCAAAACATGTATTAAAAATAAAAAATAAACTTGTGAAAAATTGGGAACTTTGACCCCCAATATCTCCTTAATTAGAAGGTTCCCAGGTATAGTCTAGAACAAAAAATGATAACCATGACGGGGAGAACAAGTACCTTTCGGCTTCGTTAATGGTCTTGTTACACCCTTCATACATATGTACATAGTTAGTTTCTATCGCAGCATCATCTGCCTTTCCAATATAATTGGCTTCCAGTCTAACCGGATGCAGCTGAATACCTGATACAGCTAGCTTATAACAGCAAAAACTTGGTATGTAATGGATGGTCACCCATCCACAAACCGACTTAGGCATGGGCGGCTTAACCACGCGGCTGCTATTATTTAGTTCCTACTCTAAAACACACATACACGCACAAATAAGTAAAAAGAAATCGCGGGTTGGAAAACTCTCAATGGAAATCCAATCTACGTTTTTGTGTTTTACGTATCGCGTTTTAATTGTATACCGAAGGGTGGAAGCACCAGTTATCCGCCTCGCCACATACTGATTGCTATAATTATTTTGTACTTAGCGTTGCGTTGATATGCCTTTAGCCTCCGCTTCAAGGGCGGTGAATGAAAAATTTTATGTTTAGGTTATTATATTACCATTTTCTTGTAAATCAATCGGACATGGCTACCTACGTAGGTATGTGAAACTGCTGTAGTTATAGCCTCTTTCAGGGTTAAATAAGGGGGATCATAATCATTAAATTATTTTAAACCATAATTATTAATGTAAAAAAAAAACTCTTTGAAGTAAATTTCTTCGCAAGGTTATCCTGTACGTTTATTAATTAAATTACGCAAGTATAAATATTGTTATCGTAATTACATATATTATTATGCGTGTAAACATTGGCATGTTCAGTTACTATATAACCATGTTTTAATAATCTGCATGTATGTCACATTAAAGCGGAAAACTGATAAGAAAGCAATGCTAAACCAGCTGACTCCCCCTGCTGCGCGTTGATCTTCAGTAATCTGATCTGGTTTACAGACTGTTTGAATACAACTCCTAACAAACAAAAAAACATAAATAACTTTTTTTCACTATGCAGCAGCAAATCTCAAACTCAACGCATTAATTTCAAATACTCTCTTCATCTCTTTGTTTTTTCACTGACCGGAAAAACAAAGAGATGAAGTTAATTGCCCACTCTAAACCGTAAAACTCTATGGAGAAGGACGGCACGAAATTCCAAGGACATTCTTTAAAATCAAAATATAGTTTCCAACAACAGTGTTCTCCACCCTGTAAAGTGGTGAACAGAGTACCACCACAGTCCACAGCCGCTCACCGAATTTATTTGGAAACGTTTCAATTGAACCCGTTTCACGGACACCTGTTCAAGTGCCTTTTAGTTTTATATGCAAGCACTCCATATTTTAATTTCTATATGTATTTTTAGTATATTTAAGCGCACTACGTACCTATTTTTGCTCAACAGCCATCGAGAAAGTGGTTTTTGCCGCAAACTTTCGTACGGTCCACATTTAATTTTAGTAACGGGTATGCAGTTTTTTGGTTCTTTTTATTTTAAAATGTTCTTGGTGTTTCAACTGACTATTAATATCAAACTGAAAGCATTTGACACTTAGTTTCTGGAATGAAAATCATAGAAGTGTCAAAAATCAAGTTATTAGATTACCGTTTGCCATTTAACTAATCACATCAGGATAAATAGTGAGGTAAGGGATAAGCCAAGGTGAACCTTATGTTATGTTTAAGTACTATGTAAAAGGGGCGAGGCTATTGCCATCAACCGGGTGCAAATCCAGACTCCGTGGCTGCTACTGTGAACTTCATGATGCAAAACCCAATAACACTTTACCCGACCCGGGAATCGAACCCAGGACCTCAAGCTCAGCAGTCGTGCTTGCGACCAATAGACCAACGAGGCAGCTTTTTTTTCTCTCGTTCAAAACAACCAATGCTCAGTTTTCTAAGTCCAGACAAACCGTCACCTGCCTACGCCAATAACAACAGAGCCGCTATACAATTCCGACAGAGCGTAAGTGAGCTCGCCCACGACTCACCTTGGCATTTCAGCTAGTTAGGTGCCCTTTGCACGAGCGGCGCGGTTTAGGGGTCCGCTAAAAAGGCGGTGTTTGTCAAGCTATGGTTACTGTTTGTACAGTGGAAGGTTCTCGTGTTGATTTTTGGATAGTGTTGTCGTCAAGGTCATTTTCGTGGTTGTGAAGTGTTTTTTCTTGTGGTCAGTGTAATGTTGTAGTCTTGAATTTCACTGATGTTATGATATAAGTAACTCACTGTAGTTACTTAACATACCTACATACAGATATAACACCACGGCTGTAATCCCCGATGGGTAGGGCAGAGAGGGCTTGTGCCCGACTCGTCACTGTTCCGATTGGTCACCAAATTTTTATCCAAACAAGAAGTCCCGATTCGTCATCATGAGAAAATAAACCACTCAAATTTCACCAGTTATGTTTCAGTACCATATAATAGGGTGCGAGCCCCTTTTAACAGCAACTGAGCACAAATCCAGACTCCGTGGCTGCTACTGAGAAAATCCTTATGGAAAAACCCAATAACACTTTGCCCGACCTGGGAATCGAACCCAGGACCTCATGCTCAGCAGTCGCGCTTACGACCAACTACCGAACGACTAGACCAACGGGGCAGTTCGTAGTTACTTAATGTTAGTCAAAATTATCCTCATAATTATTTACCCTTTATAAAAAAACGTTACTCCTAATAATTTCTCATGAATCTCTTGTAGTTTACAGCTAATAAAGTAATTATTCAATACACTATAAAATTTAAGCCGACAGGTACATTTATACAATGGTATATAAACCTTTATCCTCCTCGGGTAGATACATACGTGTATCTTTGTGCTAAATATTATCATGTGAGTAATTGGAACAGCGGAGTTTGAATTCACTACCTCTTGTACCCCAGTTTGCTTTGACGGTTCAATTCATTCTTCTTTCTCTTATTATCGCTATACAAGGTGTAATGGACAGCCCTCCGCAAAATGACAGGGTGCATTTAACTCCTTAATTTGAATCATATTTCACCGAAATTTTTCTGTTACAGTTCACTTCCTGCCGCAAAGTTCATCGAACTCATCGTCGCGCTTGCCGTTCGCTACTACGTGCATTTGCCACGGTAATTATACATTGCGTATGAGGAAATAAAAAAATCAAATTTATTGCATTCCCATAACGTTCCTGAAATAATTTCTGGTACTGCTGCTATTTGTGACATAGAACAACAACATATAAACAAACATTTAAACTCACATAGAGTTTAAATGTTTATGAACGCAACCATACAGGAGAAATTCCTTGTGGAGGGCAACGTTTTTTTTAAAAAAAAAAACCCTTTCAATATTTGGTTGTTATCGGGTGTGATGATGATGCACAATCCAGGTAGTCAGTCAAGCGACATTCAAAAGACTTTCATTAAAGCTGATCGTATTTAAGTTTATTATTCATGCATGACATATTGAAAACATCTCGTTTATTAGTAAAGCTTCCAAGCTAATTGTCAATTCAGATCACCGATAAAATGTTTTAGTCCAATGATATTTTGTGGTTATTTTCAATTGGAGATATAAAAGTGTTTAATGTTTCATGAAAGCTGTTCTCGATTTAGTTTTAAAATCATTTCACAAGATAGAATGTTATCATTAAGCAGGGTTGATTAGTTCAGGTTTTAAAGGAAGGGTGCTAATATTATAATAAAGTAAATTATAACGGTCCCGCATGATGAGAACCTCGTAAAAGCCGAGAAAGATAATCAAATTAAGTATCTTGACTTGGTTCGCGAGGTTGTCGACATGTGCGATGTGGACTCGGCGATCATTGTGCCGATAGTCGTATCAGCCCATGGCTTAATTGCCAAGAGCCTCGATCAATACCTGAGGAGGCTATCGTTAGCTCTCGGCAGCTGGATCAAGGGCTTGATTTAGAAAGCGGTACTCCTGGACACGGCTCGTATTGTAAGGAAGTTCCACTCTCTGGAGCTCTGATCGCTGGTAGCTTGGACCCATGTTCCCGATACCGGTGGGCTACAATTTTTATATTTTTAAATGTTTTTTGCTTGATTGATTTTTTTTCTAAGAATTATTATTTAAAAATGTATTTGATTTGTAAAGATATAATTACAGCACATAAAATAATGATTCCTTTGTATTGGTCTGTTGATGGGAATCTAGGTGCTGCGGACAATTAAACATAAACAACGAATATAACAACATAACACTATCTCTCAGGCATCTCAAAAAGCATTAGAGATTATCGATAGAGATTCCTCAAAAAAACATCAGTGACAGCTGGCAGCCTGAAATAGACTTGGCGGAACTTGGCTTGGTATTTTGTATACCTCTGCTTATATTTTCTGAGAACACTAGAGTGATGTTTTATTTAATCTCACAAAAACCTACTGAAGCTTACCAAACACTTGATTAATAAGGCTAAAAGATAAATAACACTCGCACCTTTAGATTAAAAATATTTACTCGAACTTGACTTTGTATTGTATGGATTCAGACCATTATATAATCAAACATTCAGACTTATTATTAAAAAACTAATATTTGTACACTAATTTCATTGGTAGGACACAGAGCTCGACTAAAATGTATACATAAGACCTTATTGTAATACCTGTGTTCACAAATAAAGATTGATTTGATTTAAGAGGACGGGACGGACGTGTCGGGCCACGCACAATGTAGGGTACCGTAGTCTTACAATGTTAATTTAATACACTTCTTATGGTCCGATTTGCCTCCGAACGATGATTTTTATTGTAAGAATAAAAACAAACTTACATTTGCAGTTGAAAAACCTGTGCTCCCTTACATTATGTTTAGGAAAATATGTTATCCAAGTACATTTTATAAGTTGTTCCATTATTAAACAAACACAGAGTATTTTTATTTTTGTCTGTCCGTTTGTTCCGGCTAATCTCTGAAACGGCGAGACCGATTTTGACACAATTTTCATTGGCATATAGCTGATGTTATAAGGTCTAACTTAGGCTACTTTTATTTTTGAAAAATAATTAGGGTTCCGTGCAAAAAATTAAAACCCTGGAAAATGTAGTATTTTTTTAATAATATTTCACGTGAACGAAAGTCAACAGCTAATTATGTAAAATTCTTACGTTGGTTAGATCTCGAGAAGACCCTCTGTGACAGATGAACAAAAACGTGAGATTGTAAAGGTTCTTTCTCTTTTAGAGTCGAACCGTATAAGCGGAAACGACCACAAACGGACAGCGGACGAATCGCTCATTGTTATGTAATGTTTATAAATAAAAGGACAATGGCAAGATAACTTCCACAATGCCTGTATTAATGAGTGTGGGTCGGAGCCCCTTTTAATTCAATTTGTCCATTAGGGGGTGAATTATTCGGGTCTATTCCAGAGGGATCACTTGACGTGGCTAAACGTGTTTTCCATAATTTCACTGTGTGTTTGTTGAACAGTTTTTGTCTGTTTACAATATTTCTACTTCGAGCTATTGAATATTATTATTTTTACGTTATGGAATAATATGCTCCTGTCAAATTTCGGTGTAAACACAGGTATACACTGCCTCTTCCATCTCACCCTCATAGTTCACAGCCGACTAAAGATCAAGTTCGCTTTGATGGCGTACCGACGAGTATTTAAGTTTATAGACCTACCATTAAATTGAGACTATGCATGAGGTAATTGGGCGGTGCGACAGGGGTGTGATCACGTGTCATGAGGATCACTTTTTCAGCCGCTGACGAGCCCCACCACCATCTCAGTTAAGAGTCAGTCGAACAGGTAGGTACAGACAAATTGCGAACCGTCTGTGGAAACCGGACAATGACATACTGTACAGAATTACAGTAAGATAAGGTACAGGTAATTTCGTACTACAAGGTACTGCCCATTATTATTTTTTTCGTGTGGGAAACCATCAAAGAACTCCTCCCGCTCTGGGCTGAGCAGGAGGGAGGGTCAGACTTTTACTGACTAAAACCCATCCATGTTCCTTCTTTTACCCTTTGTGTTCCAGGGCAGCGGTATCTCTTTCGAACCGTCCCGCAACCAAGGTACTGACCTTGTAGTACGCAATTACCTTTAGCTTATCTATCTACATCTATTATGTACACGTGCGCTCCTTATTAGTAAACTCCGAATAAAGTTACGACAGGAAACGTCAGTTTAAACATACATTTTGTAATATGCTTGTCATAACTTTTCATGAGTTTCGAGTTGGGCTCTGATGGGTAACTTTTATTAAACCAAAACTGCTTCATCATAATATATTATATGATTATAGCTACCACGAAAGGGGGTATCGCTTTACCCAGTCACTAAGCTAAATGATTTAGTATAAATATATTTTTTAACACTAAAAATGCTTGCGTTTGGCCACAACTCGCCTGGTGGGAAGCAAAGACGCGGCCTAGGTTTGAGCACGCTTGCCTAGAAGAAACCAATTCGCTCCAACTTTGAAGTGATCTAGATTATACTGATCGGGCAACGGAGAAGCCGGCAGTAAATTCCACGGATTGGCGTAGTGCCAATTTTTTTTGTAAAAAAACCCGACTTCCTAAATACATCAGAAAAGTCTAAAATAACTATACTTTCGGAAGTCGGTGATTTTGTTTGTTTCATTTACTTTTGCCACCGACTTCCGAAATTAAAGATATTTTAGACTTTTTTAATGTCTTTTTGGAAGTCGGTTTTTTTTACCCTTTTTAGCTGTAGACAAATAACTTGTCACGAAAAAAATTTTTACATTATAACTAGCTTATTATGGAACCATCATGTCATCTACATAGCCCAAGAAGAAAAAATACATATTCAAGGAAAAAAAAACAAATTACTGAACCGATTTTGATGATGAACCGATTGATATGGGATTGGTCCCATGGGAAGTGAAGAAAGTAAAAATACGAAACATTTTGAATCTGTCAAGGCCTACAGGTATGATGCCACGTGAACTATTAGATGTTAACTGCATCTGGTCAGACTAAAAGCCGATTACAACGTGGTTAGGAAAAGTCAGGGAGATGATGAATCACACTACAAAGAACTAACCAGACAAAACCATCTACTCATCATCATTTCAGCCGAAAGACTGTCCACTGCTGGATATAGGCCTACCCCAAGTGTCGCCATATTGTATCTAAATGCACAAATAAATTCTATTCTATTCTATTCTATTCTATATTGACCGGACCCGTGCGTCTCGAATTCAGCGGATCCACGCAACCTTCACCAGGTCATCGATCCACCTAAGCTTTCCAACGCAACGTCTTTTGGTTCGCGGTCGCCACTCCAGAACTTTTCGGCCCCATCGGCGAACCGTTCTGCGAGGAATGTGCCCTGCCCATTGCCGCTTAAGTTTGACAATTCTTCGGGCTACGTCGGTAGCCCTGGTTCTCTTGCGGATGTCTTTATTCCATGGGTCCAAAGTCGCAGAAACTAACGTGCTGACATACTTCTTTTACATTTGCAGAAACATTTCAAGAACAAAAAATAAATTCACACTGATAGTGAAATTTGAACTAAGCTGTTTTACGCAATTTCTCACTTAAACTTGTCTTAAGTTAACCTTTCAAGATATCAGAAAAAAACGAAGTTATTCATTCAGATCGGGATCAGTTTATTTAGGACTAATCCGTTATGCGGCGCCATTATGAATATTTCATGACCAAAAGAGAATATTCTCGAATGAATACACATCTTATCTGTTATCTTTATTTCGAAACTTTAGCTTTTGGATGAGACTGGCTTTTGTCCGCGGCTTCGTGCGCGTGGTGGTCGGAAATTATCCTTCGAGACCTTAATACTGGGATAAAATGTTGATACATAGATAGCATACCCTTTATTATGTACAGTCACGAGCACCAATATTTTTACACTTTCCTAAATTTAAAACCAATTTTCGAGAGATTTAATGATTGTAACTTGGAGCTAGGATCATTTTCATAAAAATATGAGTTCCAGAATACTATGTTCGTAACAACATGAAATTTTAATCAGAACAGTACGAGAAAAACACTTTTAAAAGTTGTCAAATGTTTACATGTTATATTGGTGGTCGTGACTGTACACCACACAAATAACAGATGGCCTACCATGACGTCTTAGAGCAGGAGTAATTCCAGGTTCGGAAAAAGATGGCGCTAGATGACCTGTATAGCTCTGTCTCTTTCCCACACTGGAATTACTCCTGCTTTTAGACGTCATAGTAACACCTCAGGTATCAATGACTATTTAGAACTATAGTAAATAGGGTGACAGGTGACACAATGGGCGGTCCTATAGCAAAAACCGATCTTTTCAAGACCACCTTTTGATGGATTTAAAGGGAAAAGGAGAAACAAAAGTAATCTGTAACAACAAAATTTGTCTATCTCCTTATCCTGCTCATAGTCTACCTGTAATAAAATAAAAATAAAAATAGCCTTTATTCTACCACAATTAAACAATTATTAAACAAAGTTATGAAATAATCACACTTAATAAATATATTCTAAAAAATTCTTAATTTAAATTAATATCATTATTGATTAAAAAAATATTAATTAGGTATCATTTTATTCCAATGGAATAATGCATGAAAAACAAAAAAAAAAAAACCCGAAAAATCGTCGAAAGTTTCATGACAAACTGACAGAGCTACTTTCATATTTATAACGTTAGTCTGAATGGATGTCGCAACTGTAGCATTCTGACAAGATTATTAAAAAAAATGCTATTGCCCGCGAACTTCGTTCGCGTGAAATTATTAATAAAATATTTCTTTCCTTTTTTAATCGAATTTTTCATCAATTTCAAGGGTTTTATTTTTTTCGAATGGAACTCTAATTCCGAAATAATATCAGCTATCTGCAAGTTAAATGTTATTTATTTGTAGGTATAGATTTGTATAGTTATAGCGAAAGTATATTGGTTTTGAAACTTTGTTAGAAGAAGATAACATGCTATAAATTAGTAATTAATAAAGTTTATGTTGCTGCCACTGCTGCGTTAAAAGATCAAGTTTTAATTCAGTTCTTCGTAACACTTCGAAACTTGAACGGTATCGAGTTGTAAATACTCGATGGATCAATTTCAAAAACTTTAGCCTCCTTCTTGGGCAGTCGGGTAAAACACAAGCATGCAAGTTGAGCGTACCTATTGGAAAGGCAACAGCATAGAGCACCTAGAGAAATTCATAATCATTTATGAATTTTAATTGGTGTTAGAGCACCATTCAAAATTATAGAAAATAATAAAACGGCTCTGCTGCCGTACCAAACTTTATCATTCCGAGAATGTTGATATGAAAAGAGGAATAATAGGCACAAGCGGGAAAATGGTGGAACTCGACACCAGGGTGCAGGCAAGGCCAAGGAAGCTATGCCATCTCTGGATACGAAGCTGACCAACCGCCTTCTGCGCCTGGACAGAGATAGCCTGCGACTGGTGGCGGGGACCATCACTGGACATTGTTCACTGAACAAACACTTCCACACGCTAGGTATCACTGACAGCCCCCTGTGCAGAGCGTGCATGGAGGCGGAGGAAACGGTAGCGCATGTACTCCTCGAGTGCACCGGCGTCACCCAGATCCGTGAGGACTTGAGAAGACTATTGAAACACCGGGCGGATGTCCTTAGAAGAGCGTGAAGTTTGATTTGCTTCTGGAGGGAGGTGGGCTGGTTGGCCATCATGGCTCACGCACAATGGTCCAATTTAGGTACTAAGTGCGGAAACAAAACCTTTAACATAGATAGAAGAGGAATAATCGAAAGAATATGTCAGTGCTGGTACATTTTATAAATACAATTTGTCATTTCCTCTCTTCTTACATTTCCATTGCCGTCTGTTTCCAAAAAGAAGAGACTTATGTCAATACTCGTAATCATAAAAAAAACAAGTGCTTCCGTACCATTGTATTAGTAGGGGAACCCCCTTTAATTTTAATTTATTTTTTGTTATTATAGCAGCAAAAGAACACATTCTGTGAAAAATTCAACTGTCTACCTATATGGATCATGAGATACAGCCTGCTGACAGATAGACGGGCGGACGGACAGCGGATGCTTAGTAACTGGGTAACTAATACTGTGGTTACCCTTCGGGCACGGAACCCTGAAAACAACAAGAATCTATTCCAAAGCAACCTAATTTCCTTTCAATCGAATCTATGTAAGTCGAATATAAAATAATCTTTTTTCTTTTCTTTTATCTGATATTAACAGATTCAGGAATTTCTTAGTAACAGAGCATGCTCTGGTTTTGTGCCTCTTTGATGGCAATAGGCTTGCCCTGTATTACATGGTACTATAGGTACATCTCTGCTTTACCTTCGGGGATTACAAGCGTGATGTTCTGTTAACAGATCATGGTAAACTAATAAATTATGATACACTCCTAGTGCCGACCATCGAACTTAGTTCCTTTGGGAATAAGCCCATGAATATGTAACAGCATGAAACATTGAAGATGTTGATACATAAATGTGTTGTTGGTCTATAATAATGTTCATTTGTGTACGATGGATGGCCATAGGAGCTCGTGGCAAAATAATAACAGCCGCTCAGGTCGATCTTTAGGTTAAGCCGTGCTTGCCTAGGTTGGTCGATGGGTGACCGCCCATTACATACCGAGTTTCCTCCGTGCCTCGGAAAACATGCCATTGCCATTGGTCCCGACTGTCGTCTGTAGATCGTTGACAGTCGTTAGTCAGTGGCCCAAAAAGTTTGACAACCAGTCTTACCAAGGGGTATCGTATTACCTAGTACTAACTGGGTTGTGGAGGTCAGATAGGCAGTCGCTCCATGTAAAATACTGGTATTCAACTGCTTCCGGTTAGACTGGAAGCCGACCCCAACATAGTTGGGAAAAGGCTAGGCAGATGATGATCTCCATAGCTAAGACACTTACCATATAGATCTGTAGAAATTGATGACCTCACTTGGCCTATTTAAAGCTCAAATAAATGTGCATAGCTGGCGGTAAATAGGTAGAATATTCTATAATTATTTCACGACGATTTGTGATGAAAGTCAGTCTACTGAGTTTTCCAAACCCGACCTAATACTTCCGCCGAAAGATCCTATATCAAAAATAGTCTTTATTGCTCATTGAAAAAAAAACATAGGAAGCTTGGGACAATTGCATAAATTGACATAGTTCCTAAAATGGCCACCAGAAACCGCACAACACTAAAATCCAAAAAAAAAGAAAAACTCGCAACGGCACATAAACTAAAAGGCACAAACCAACCACATCAATTACAAAGATAAAGGCTCAAAGCAAAACAACATCCCATAGCCATACGTATCGTCCCATTTGGCAACAGCCGCGAGTATGTCTGGCAAACTCCCAAATGCCTAGCGTAATGATGCCCCAGCTACGTCCCGCAGACGTTAAGTACGTTATCAGTCGCCTAGTTCCGGTAATTAGACCTACTGAACCACATTTGATGATTTAATGGACCGTCTTATCAGTACTTAAAAAACAGAGAGAAAATGCAAAATTATGGGTGACGTCAAGGCCTGAAAATAAATAATATTAGCCTGTAAATTACTTCACTGTAGAGAGTGGGGCAAAGTCTTTCCTTTGTACGAAAAAGGACCGAGGATTAATACACCATGCTATCAACAGTTATCTACCGATAGTAAATGACGATTCGGTCGATCAGAGTGCGCACTTGCGTCGAAATAACTTATTCGCGATTTTAGATCAATGCCATCAGAGCTATTTGCTACCTAGAACCTAATGAGTTCTTGCCTCAAACCTAGCGAAGTTTTGGCACTGCCGTGGTCACAGCTTTCTCGGAGCCCTGGTCTCAATTTATCGGGGTCTGCGCAACAGGATTGTTCTTATATTCATCCCTATTACTCGTCATCTCAGCAGTCACCTCCTTCCTAGCCAAATCATCCGTCACCAGTTCATCTATCGTTTCTTTGGCCTTCGCCTGCTGTTATGCCAAATTCATACTCAAATCTTTCCTCACAATATTTTCCTCGTTTCTATGCATCACATGTCCAATTGTCCATATCATAACTACCGAATACCAAACAACTTTTCAGGCATCAAATTCAGACTTCCTCTTTGGTGCGTCTGTGGTTCATTTTCAAAAGTAAAATTTCGAAATGATTTTTAGAGGAAAACTACACATTTTAAAACTAATACCGTGTGCTAAAAAGCTGGTATAGACCTGCCAGACAAGCCAAATTGCATCGCAATAATCGAAATTCATTCGGGTCGCCTATTTTCAGCCACCGCACTGGGATAGTCTTTTATGAATGTAAAGTTATGTAAAACGATGATATTACTGGCACTTTGCCTTTGGTTTAAGAGGCTGTAACTATGGCTGTGAAATCGGGCTTGGGGCATTCTTTATGTGGTTGGAAGAAATTGATCCTATAATACCATTTCATTTCTCGTGAGATATAACACAAGTAACCAATATTTTAGTTGTGAATCTAAAATTTGGAATTAATCATGGTGTGTAAGCCTATAAATCTCACGAAATATTTAACTAAGTTTATCGTAGATTTATGTCAAGGAGATCAGAAGTATCTTCTTGATGTCTTCGGCGATAGAGCAGCCCTACCTAGATAAGACTAACGTGGATGCGGCTGACGAACCAAGAAGACGTCGATTGCAAAATATTCTGCCGCACTAGCAATATCAGCAGTAAGTGAAATTTTAAGGAAGATTACAGGTGACAGCACACTGTTAGAGCTCATTGCGCTGATTGGGGATCAATATTTAACTCATTTTGTCAAAAATTTCACTTACTGCTGATATCGCTAGCGCGGCAGTATTGCGATGGATAAATGAGCTTGTTTTAAAAGATAATTTGTTAATAACTTGCCATCACTGTATTTACATATTATTTATAATAAACGAATAGCTAGATATAGTGTATCTTCTTGTCTGGTAGAATCATCAAAATTATCCTTTCAATCTAATTGAAAAACGTGGAATGTGGTATGTCTATTTCCAGCAAGACAATCAACTGTTCGAAACCCTTATTCAGTAGTGAACTCTAGTAGCGAACGCAGTCTTTGATGGTAATAATATAGTCTCTTACTATAGATAGATCCTAGCCGAAGTCTTTCTCAACAAGGATCCTTAGGACACTTAGAACTGTCGCAAATTAAACCCGAAGCAGTTAGTTGCGGCCGCCATAAGCCCTGCGAAAAATTTCACAGAATAAATAGAGGTACAGAAAGTCACCTCTACAACGTGTAACATCGACGCGCAACCTGCCACGAAATAAAAAAATACTGTTTCATACAAGACTGAGAAGTTTGTGGCTACATAATAACAGCCACTTTGGGTCGTTTTTAGGTTAAACTGCACTTGCCTAGGTTGGTCCGTGGATGCGAGATCACACATTCCATACCGAGTTTCCTCCATGCCTCAGAAAGCACGTTAAGCCGTTGGCGCCGGCTGTCATTTGTAAATCTTTGACAGTCGTTACAGGAAGTCTCAGTATTAATTAGATCCAGTTCAGATGAGTAGTTTTTGAGGTAGCTTCCATAATGCGTTTGTAATCTACTTTGCCAATGTTGATGATGTTATGATACCAATAGTTTGTTGGTCAAGAATTTGTGTAGGATTTTTTGGAAGAGTACTATTCCGAGGTAGTCTTATTTAATTTTGGTGAAGATATGATGAAGACCTGAGGAGATATACAATGGAACTCTTCAATAAATGACGGCAAATCTGCCGTGGTTGCTGCAACCATCCGTGCATTGTTTACACAATTCTTTTACATGACATCGTGCCTACATACTCTGAAAAAATGACATGTATAATCAACCGAATTCTAAAATAGTAGGAGCTCAATTCCTTTTTTTTTTTTTGTATGAATCTGTTTTATTCTTTCCATAAAATGATTAAGTTCCGAGGATTAATAATTGAGTTAGCATCTCTAAATTCGTATTTAATATACTTCATCTGTGTTGATAATGCTACTAGTTCACAATGTACTACTAAAACTACCTCTATACTACATCTATTTATTATCTCTATTTTTATTTGTGAAAAAAAATAATGCAAAATAACTATAGGAGTCGGAAAGTCGGTGACTTTTGTTAGTACGATTGATTTAATATCCGACGAAATCTTTCTACGTGTCCTAGAATAAAATCATTGGTTGCGGTTGTGGACGTAACGAGTGAAAATAGACACACACGGAATTGAAAGAGAGAGTCGCTGTATGACAAGCACGTCTATGTGTGCGTGCGATTTCATTAATTGTTGCTGCTCTTCTGTTCGCTATCTACTCAGTGACTCCGAACTCTGTTAATTAAATATCTAGGAGTAGTTTGTACTGGCATGAGATACGTTTCTTAGTTTAATAAGAATAGTAGATGTAGAAATCATTTGAAATTTTATGCTAAGAATTTTAACTCAAGACTTTCAGTTAATTAATTTTGCTACCAGAAGTGATGTATTGAAAGTCGTCATCATTTGCTTAACCCTGTCTCTTGAAGCTGGTTCCCTAAAATACGCGAACTTTTTTAAGCATTAACATTTTTAGCAAACCACTTACATTGAGTTTACATTACTAATGACTGTACCATTCACACACACAGTCAGATACGAAATTCCAACCTCATCGAGTTTGTAAAAAAAATAACGAGTAAAACTGTTTTTAATAACTTCCTTACAAAAATAAATAATTATCTTTTAATTTCACAAGAGAAAGACTTCAAACGGATATTTTAAATAAGGAATGTCTCCAGTATTTTAAATATCGAACGAAACCGGATCAGAATAGCTAAAGTCACTTTTACTGCAAAAGCGATTTCTTCTCCAAACCACCCACCACTGAACTACTCTTTTAAACTCAATAATCAAAGTCATCAATGTAAATATGGAAGGCCAATATCGCCAATCTCGGCCAACGCAGTGTGACATAGAGAAAGTTGGCCAACTCACCTCATCTGGGCCGTTTTTGCATATTCCAATAAGTTTAATGGAAAACGCTTTGAACTTTGCTAGTTTGCGCTACGAGTAGTTCTTGGCACATATTTGAACTAACTTTATTAACTGCAGCAGTACCTAATGATTGGTGCAACTTTACCTGGACGTAAGCAGAATTCTAGGGTATGAGCTCGGTCTGTACCAATGACTTACGTTAAGATCTATGTCTGGAACCAGAAACATCTATACAAATAAATAAAATTCCAGTGTCTGTTTGTAATTTCAAAATAGCACTGAATGCATATGAAAGTACATTTATTAAATTATGCCATTTAAACATTTTTTTTTTAAATATTTGTCTGTCTTCTGTTTGTTCCGGCTATGTTGACGGGACTTTTACTGATAGATATCTGATGTTATACAGAATAACTTAAGCTACTTTTATTTTAGAAAAAGCTTAAGGATTCCGTGCAAAAAATTAAAACGGAAGTAGGTCACGTAGCTAGTTATTAGTAAAGATTATTGTGGTTGCAATGTGTAGCATAACAACACGCTTGTTTCACCAACAAGTTAGGCAGATGTACGCACGACGACCATTATAGTTGTACAAAACCAGTCTGTGCGGAACTCTTATTGTACGAGATATCCATACACAGCGACGCCATGATATGGGGAAATGTACAGCTTGATGTATTGTACACTTGTACACCCACATTTCACCAGTTAAGTTTAGCGAGCTTGTCACCATAAACTGGGCCCAAATCTAGACATTGGCTGAGACTGGACTGCCGCTGAGAATTCCTAACAGAAAACCCTGGTGGATACTTTGCTCGATCTGGAAGTCAGACCCCTGGGTCTGACTAATTAAGGTCCTGACCTTAATTATGCTCAGCATCAGTGCTAGCGCCCACTGGACCAACGAGGCAGTCAGCACATCCACAAATATGTTAAGGGTTCTATGTTCTATGTTAAGGGTTTGGTTTTCGCATTTAAAGTGGGCCATTGTACGTGACCCCACAAATATCAATAAACATCTAAAACATTCACAGTGTTGAGATTTTAACGACGTTAAAGTTCATATATAGGGTGACTGGTAATTAGTGACGGATACTTTAACACGCGATTGTACTTGTGATAACAAACAAATTTCCCAAAGAAGCATTTTTTAACAGTGGGTAGGCAGCGCACCTGCGCGGCGCGCGAATTTCATATGGCTGTTGTGTTATTGTGATAGTGAATGAGTATAAAAAAATGTTTCTTTGGGAAATTTGTTTGTTATCATGAGTTCGGTCACTAATTACGAGTCACCCTATATTTACGAAATAATATATGAACTAATAGAACATAACATCACTCCTCCCAAAAGTGTTAGGCAGATGTATACCTAATAGTACTCCCACATTTCAACAGTTATATTTAAGTCCCATGTAATAGAGGGCGGGCCTATTGCCATAAAATGGTCACAAATCCAGACTCCGTGGCTGCTACTCAGAAATTCCTGATGAAAAAACCCAATAACACTTTGCCCGACCCGGACATCGAACCCAGGACCTCATGCTCAGCAGGCGTGCTTGCGACCACTAGACCAACGAGGCAGTGAGATGATGGTTTCACATCAAGCTATACATTTCCAGTTTATTCTGATCTCGCATTGTATATATAGGATTTCCGTACAATGCGAGGTCAGCTTGTACTGGAAATGTATATAGCTTGATGTGTAGCCGTGTGTACTACCTACTATGTATTATTAATTTTCCTTATTAAAGTCCGAGTATATCGATAATGATTGTATTTGTATAAAAAACTTGCGATTCAGTATACCTACTCACTGGATGCTTGTTTTGTCCAATCTATTATGTTGCCGTGCCCTAACCGGGTTTCATGTTGGAACTTACTTATTATGTAACAACTAAATGTACACATGAATGCAATAAAGAATTTGAGTTTGAGTTTGAGTCCACCAAAAATAAATCTTTCCAAAATTTATCACTTAACACGTTAACAATACAAGCCATTTACTTCCGACCGTCGCGTCTCAAAAGAATAAAAAATTACTTCACAATTTACGGCACTTTTACTTTTCTTTGAAACTTGGGGTCCCCAAGGGGCTTGGAGCTGAAAGCTATAATTCCCTAAACGCCCTAAATGGGACGGCTTGTGTCTTGTCATTACGATGTTTACGGTAGTAATATTTGTAGTGTTAAAGGTTAGATTGCCTTTATCTTTGGAACGCAAATATAATTATATACCTACGCTTGTATTAATCTGAAGTCTAACTAGAATTATTGAAAAATTTCTCGTATTTCGGACTATTTCTATTTTTATATACCTACATATTTTATCTATATATATATAATTTATTAGTATTTAAAACAGGATGTAAAATGACCCATTACAAAGTTGTCCCACCTTCTGTACATCAAACTAAGTCAGTTGCCCCACCGGCGCAGCCGGCAACTTTTGCTGGCTGGCAGCTGGGCTATTTGCTTCATTACATAGACTAAACCAGTCTCCGATCTAATGGTTTTTGGCACAGGTAAATTGGCACAAACACAGAAAAATCCCAATCGTTTTTCTCCAAAGCATTAATTCAGAGTCGTCGACGATTCTACTCATGCAGAATAATCGCTAGACTCAGGTTTATGGGTATGGGTACGTTTACTTTTTATATGATTTTGTTTTAATGTTATTTGAACCATTTTATTATTTTTATTTTTTGTATTGTCCTGTTTGAATCTAATAAATACCTTTTCTTTCTTTCTTTAGGTATTAAGCAATTATATATTTACATTGGAATGAAACTAATTCACTTGACGGGCGGTTCTTACGTTTACGGCTATTAAAATGCTTAACTATTGCTCTGAAAACGAACAAGGCATGTTACAAAACTACTAAGTTTGAACTAACAGAAAATGCAGAACTACTTACATGAAAATTATACACTGTAATGCCCGTTTTAACTAACCCAAGTCGATAACTAAAGCAATGTTTATAAAAGAACGCATTGTTACATTTCCAATGCTTGGAGTTTAAATTCCTAAAATGCAATAGTACTCGTATTCAGTCATTGTTTAGGTGTAAATTAAGTAACACGAACGGAGAATGGGTGGAAGTGGTACCTAGTACATTTTGTAGTTCATAAATGTTGGGTTTTTTTTTAATTAGGGGCCAATTTTATGGTAAATTGGCTTATGAAGAAAAAAGTTATACGATTACGAAATATGGGTATTGAAAATATTAATACTATTGTATTGGGGGAGGTCTTTGCCCAGAAGTGGGAAAAAGCAGGGTAGAAAAAAGGCATTGTACTGTGTGACTTTAATTTTGCAATGTTTTTTGGTAGTGAATAAATTCACAAAATTCTATTAATTTTGCTGTACACATAGTTTCCAAGAAGACCAAAAATGCCGTCGGGAGCAAGCGGTGTGGAACGGAGTAGTAGGACAAACTGCGTGTTTGCATCGTATATTAACATTATATCGCGTATGGCTGGCCAAAACCATTATTCCTTGGCGCTCCATTTATCATCTTCCTGTCCTTGTCCCATGTTATTTGAGGACAAGGCAATATGTTTATTTTTTCAGTCTCCTCTGTAAATTTCACACCATCATTTACTCCATTTTCTTTCATATAATTCCTCACATAATCCATCCATCGTTTGTTTGGTCTTCCTATCTCTCTCTCCATCCATCAACATTTATACATTATATTTATAAATCTTTTAGTCTCATGCGATTCGTCTCTTTTCATCACATGCCCATACCATGGCAGTCGATTCCCTTTCAACTTCCAATATAAAATAAAAAAATACGACTTGGTACAATCTAAAAGTCAACCAAAGAATATGTATTTTTGGGTGACTTTCAGATTGTGAGCGAATAGATTCGGCTGGTGTAAAGTTTTGGATGATTTTGGACCTCATCCAAAACAGTACACCAGCAGAATCTAAACTATATTTATCGTATTTTTCACACTGGCAACTCGGCGTACAATCTTCAAAGATTTATTTCACGTCACTGACAAGGCAGCCGAATTTCGTGCAGAGCAATGTTACCATAGAGCATGGAGACGCCTCGGCGGCCGATGAAAAGTGTAGACATGGCATACAAATACAAATTAAACGTATAGGTGGGCGTCACTGTTTGAATAATTTACTTGTGAATTATGCCACAGAATTCTGCTAGTATACGTTTTTAATTAAATCAAACACCAAGCTGCCTCGTTCCTCAGTGTTCACAAGTGCTACTGCTAAGGTTAAAGTCCTGGGTTTTATTCCCGGGTAAGGCAAAGTATTGTGTGTGTGAAGGGTTTCTATTCACCTGTAAATTCTCAAAAGAAGCCCAGATTATGCCCAGGCAATAGGATCGCTCTCAATTACTGGAAACAAAACTGGGCACATATGGAAGCACTGGTTGTCTACCATCCAATCAACCTTAAACTATGCTGGTTATATGATAGGACGGGCCACATTCGGCAGCTTAAACTATGTTATAAATAAAATATGTACTTGTTTCTTTAAGTCATGTCAGTTCAGTCTGCTAAAGTGAAATCCGTTCTCTCAAATAAGTAGTTTAAAGTTTCTGCAGGGCTATGCTCTATAAAGAAGTAACGTGCCTAATAATCTTCAGGCACGTTACAGTACTATAGGTAAACCTCTGCTCATTAAAGATGTGTTGTTAGGTTATTACATCAAATCAACGTGCAAATAAACTGGCAGCCCGAGACAACCGCATTTTAAAGGGTTCCGTAGCCGAAAGGTAACCAACGGGGCCCTAATCCCTATTACTAAGCCACCGCTGTCGTGTCGCCGTCCGTCCTCCGGCTGTCTGTCAGCGGGCTGTCTCTCATGATCCGTAATAGGTAGACAGTTGAAATTTTCACAGATTGTGTATTTTTGTTGCCGCTATAACAAAAAATAATAATAACGATACTGCGATGGTACGGAACTCTTCATGCGCGATTCCAACTCACACTTGGTCGGATTTTTACTACTACCGCCGCAATCGATTTGCTACGATTCGAGGCTCTATGAGCATTTCACATTGGCTCGAGTTAAACAAAACAAAGCCGGTGAGATACATTCCGATATTGGAATATGTCCAAAAGCCTCGTTTTGTTACTACAGTTTCGGCTGGAGAATTGTAGTTGATGCTAACATTCGATATGCTGGAGCTACAATATTGTTTGGCGATTTATTTAGAGGCAATTGCATAAATAAATATTTTATTTCAAACCAGCTGTATCCGCGGCTTTGCTCGGGTTTTGGTCGGAAATTATATCACGTTATGGCACCCCATTACTATGGCACTCTTACCCCCTTCATCTCTTTATAATATTATTATAGTATCTATTATAGAGGTATAGATAAATATAATCCATATTGTGTTAGTAGTAGTATAACTTAGCCTAATATCAGTATTAAATTAATAATAATAAGCAACTAATGAAAGTGGTTAGACGGAAATAATGGGTGCATTATCGCATCAATTTTACCATCGCCAGAAATCTTTATCCGAGGAAGACCTGAAATTTATTTACCGACTCTTTGACCATTCAAAAGTGTCAGTTAGTAGTTTATTTGAAACTAGTTGTTGCCCGCGATCTTTGTTCGCGTGAAATGATTATAAAAGAAATCCCCATTATTTAGGCAGTTCCCTTTTTGAATCGAATTTTGTTACCAATATCAAGGGTTTTAATTTTTTTGCACGGAACCCTAATTATTTTTCTGAATTAAAAGTATACCTTAGACCTTATAACATAAGCTATCTGCCAGTAAAAGTCCCGTTAAAATCGGTCTAGCCGTTTCTGAGATTAGCCGGTACAAACTGACAGACAAACAAAAAATAAAAAAATGTGTTTTTAAAATAAGTGCCGTATATGTATATTTTCATATGCATTCAGTAAAAAGCTGTTATTTTGATATAGGTAACAAACAGACCTTATTTGTATAAGTAGGTAGATGAGAATTTCGTGTAGAAAAGCAATTATTAAAAATAGCTCAAATAAAATATACCCGTTTCATTAAATGGTTATTTTAGTTCATGTCTATTCTATTCTTTTTTTTACTATGGCAAACAAAGCCGATGTCGACCATTCTGCCAATGTCAAAAGTGAATTGGAACAGCAAGTGTGTATTTTTAAAAATGATATAAAAATATATATATATAAAAATCTTCGACGATACATTGAACTTAATGTAGATCTTGTGGGGTTAGCGCTGGACTGTACTGAACACAAGGACAAAACACTTATATACTAACAAGTCACAAAAATATCAATAATCACAAAGAATAAAAAACCAATATTCTAAACACATGTGCTGTGCAAGAATACTGTGGCGAGAATCCTTAGTTCATGTCAATCTTTGATCTGTGACTATGACAATAGTATATTAAATACGTGATCGAACAAACCACAACAATGACCAATCACGGCGTGATATTACCATATTCGACACAGTTCCAGACAATCACGATCGTTGTTGTGATGTTATAACTATTGCATTGGCCATGTTCCATTATGCGCTTGAGCTAACTTATAGTGATTTTATGATTTTTACACAAAATAATGTCAAGACGTGTCAAGAAGGAAATAACTCTACTGGAGATTATTGGGTTTAAGGAAAATAACATAATTCACATAAAATCAAAACGTTCATATTATACCAAATTCATTTATCCAGATACAAATTAACTGCAAAGTTATTACGGAACACACTCACAAATCTTAAAGCCAGTCTTCTGTCAATTATTGTCTTCTGTTTGTCAAGAAGACGATTTTTTCAAATGATTAGAAATTTCTTCCAAAATCCTTCGGATCGTGGTGAAAGTGACGCATTTTATTCTGGTGCAGATATTTTAAAATTATATTTAGCAAATCAGATAGATTCTTTATTACAACAAGAACATATATCATCTTCATACTATCTTTTACTACAAAGGAATACGTAAAATATTTCCTTCTAAGTCTACAAGTGACAATCCTCGTCTACCTAATCCAATACCCATAAGATCTTTATCAAATCGAGGATGTATATCTTCACTAATAGGCACGTACACATTGAACTTGGATAATCTTCTCGTTTTTATTGCGTTTGGTGCAAGTTCCTTATTCTTCGATGAAAGATCTTTTTTATTTGTGATATTTACCAATGTTGGAGGTGGGGATTCGACATCTTTGTTTTGTGAATTCACTTTATTTGCTGAATTTTGATGCACTTTTTCGGCTTCTACAACTGCCGGTTCTGTTGCACCTTGGGCAGTGTTTGGTATTTCGATAACGATAGGACTATTAGTAGAAGCAGTAAAGTTTTTGCTAGATTTCGTTCCTTCAGTTTTAGTAGTATTTTTTTTATCCTCTAAAATATATACTTTAACCATTCCAGGGGAAGTTTCACTAAAACTAAAATTTCTTTGTGTCACAATAGGGTCACTGTTCACATTTAACTTCACGTCATCTGGATGAATTACTGCCGTGTTACAGTTTTTGATAATAAGAGCAACAGTAGTGACGTACAAACAGTACATTCTGTGGGCTGTACAAATTGTTGTTAAATGCGTGATTCTGTGGCAAATAACTCAAAAAGATGGCGGTAATTGCTTGCATTTCACGCTCTTCCACATGCATTCGTTCCAATTTCAAAACCAAATCGGTTAAATTAAAAAAATGCTCGAGCCTACACTCTGCGGTCGAATGCAACGCATTCGCGCATAACCATAATACCTACATGCATTTTATAATATTACAAGCCGTGGGCACACGGCAATTTTCAATAATCCTTCATCAGTGTTAACCATCGATAAATAAAGAACGCTTACGCCTCTATGCTTAGTGGTTTCGGATTTGCATTGTGTTATTTAAGTAAAGTAACTGACGGTTAGTGTATATAAAGGAGGCTCTACACTCTCATTGAGACACTCCGAGGCAAGGCGAGTGCGACAGTGAATATGAGCTCTCGCTAGCTCGGTGTTCCTAGCTTGGCTGTACACTCTCGCACTCGCCCTGTCTTGGAGTGTCTCGACAAGAATGTAGTTTCATTAAGTACATTTAGAAAATAAAAAACTGTATTTTTCATGTAAGTTATTCACTCGTTACACTTTATTTTCAAGAAGCTTGTTTCTCGTGAAGTTATGCAATGAGTTGGCGAGTAATCGGCAATTGAAATGACAGCTGTAAAATAAGAAATGTTTTCTAGTAAAAATAAATTGTTTTAATATTACAGGTGTTATATTTATAGCGTTTCTGTTGAGTTGAGTGAATGAGTCTGCAATTCAAATCCTTCTGCCGAGGTCAGAAATGAAAGGTCTAAGGAGACTATCTTGGCCATATTCTTTCCTTTGGCAAAGAGCATCAAACAACGGAGATATCTAGAAGAATTCAGATAGGGTGGGCTGTATTCAGCAAATTGGACAACATTCTGAAATCAGCCAAAATTCCACACACTGCCTAAAGACCCGTCTAGTGTGTACTGCCCACCATGATGTACGGTGCTGAGACGTGGATGCACAGAAAGCTGTGTACAGGTTCCGAGTGGCACAGAGAGCCATGGAGCGTTCCATGCTCGGTGTAAAACTAGTAGACCGAGATCCAAACGTCGAGATCCGGAGACGTACGAAGGTCATCGATATTGGAAATCGTGTTATGAATCTCAAATGGAGTTGGGCAGGACACCTAGTAAGGCGCGGTGATGGCAGGTGGAGTAAAGCTGCGACCGAGTGGCGTCCAAGGAATGGAAAGAGAAGTGTTGTTCGTCCGGCGGCGAGATGGGAAGCTGACATTGTAGCCATTGCGGGAATATCCTGGAGGAGGCTGGCACAAGAGCGTGGAGCTTGGCACAAGCAAACAGAGGCCTATACTCAGCAGTGGGTGAATCCGGCTGTGGATGACGATGTAATAATAAATTGGAATATTGTTCTTTGTTTTGTTCAGGTGGTGTGTAATTTTGACTGGACTATTATAACACTAGCTGTTGCCCGCGGCTTCCCTCGCGTTTTGGTTGGATATTATCCAACGGGCACGTTGTAAATATAGCCTATGGCACTCGGGGATAATGTAGCTTCCCATTATTGAAAGAATTTTCAAAATCGGTTCAGTAGATCCAGAGATTACCCCGTAACCTCACAAACTTTACCTCGTTATAATATTAGTGTAGATAAGGTCACCATAGACATCATTGAGAATGGAGGATAACCTGCACAAGCAACCGTCGCGGCAAATCGTCATTGGGTAACATATTTTCTAACACAATTTGAAAGGTTTTAAGGAATTTTTGTAATTCATTGGCTTATTATGATATTTAAAAATGGTCTGCTGAACAACGTTAATAGCGTTATGAATATTAACAAATTGTCGACGCAGTCATCCCGCAGGAGTTATTTAAGTTTAAGAACCCAAACACCGGACTGAGCAAGCGTGGTGAAAAATAATGCTAGTTTCTTCTTTGCATGACAAGAGTCGTACGTGTCATGGGTTCGGCACAAGATCCAAAAAATCTCGAAACTCAATGTGTTAACAAAAAAAATTTACATGTTCGGACGAGGCTTCATAATAATTTATTATTATTTGGGTAGGCTTCTATTTATGCCGTTGTTGCCATCCATCATGTTGCGTCCTTCTCAAATCGTTCATCATGCGAACCTTGGGATGACGGATATGAATTATTAAGAGAAAACAAACATTGCCTACTTCTTATTTGGTCGACAATTCATAACTAGCTCAAAATAGATCTTTCTTTCTTTTTTGAAACAAAATATTAAAAATAGGGATTTCCCCTGTATCATGATTAATTAGAAGTTCCTGTGTGTGGTGCATTTTAAACTCACATACACAAACAGCCAGACCCAGAACAGTACTACCTGTAGGCCATTCTAAAATTTGTTCCGTGTGGGAATCGAACCCGCGACACGCAGCACAGCAGCCAATCGCTCAACAACTGCGCCAACCGTGGCCAAAAACTTATCACTGACAGATAAGAAAACTACTTTAAAATTAAAGCAATAAATGCTATACCGGATAGTGATTCATTAATTGCAACTCGCTTATACCTGATAATTTTTGTTTGACGTTTGATGGTGTTTATAAGTGTGACACTTTGGTTGCGGGACTGTTCGAAAGAGATACCGCGGCTCTGGAACACAAAGGGCAGAGGAAGGAATATGGATGGGTTTTAGTCAGTAAAAGTCTGACACTCCCTCCTGCTCAGCCCAGAACGGGAGGGGTTATTTGAAAATTTCACATAAGAAAAAAAAAAAAAAAGTGTGACACTTTGTGAATGTAGGGCTTAAACGTCAAGACCGTACTAGATATCACTTCAATACTGTTGCTCCCAGAAACTTTACTTAAAAATAATCAAACAATAACTTTATCACTACAAGTAGGTACTAAGTTTATTTCATGAGGAACTGGTATCACTACATAGTATAAAACAAAGAAGCTTCCTGCTGTCTGTCTGTCCCTTTGTATGCTTAGATCTTTAAAACTACGCAACGGATATTGATGCGGTTTTTTTTTAGATAGAGTGATTCAAGAGGAAGGTTTATATGTGTAACATTGCACCCGTGCGAATCCCGGGCGGGTTGCTTTGTGTATAATGTTCCAATAGTACTAGTCAATGGCCCAAACGTCTAACAACCAGTCTTACCAAGGCGTATAGTATTACCCAGTACTAACTGGGTTGTGGAGGTCAGATAGGCAGTCGCTTCATGTAAAATTCTGGTATTATGTATGAGTAACAAACATCCATCCATGATCACAAACTTTTGCATTTATAATATTAATAATTAATATTTTTTTCTGAAATAAATAAATAAAGTCATTAATACGTGTTTTTTTAAAGCTAAGTAATCATTTTATTTTCTTTCTCATATTGTGTATTAATTTTTTACTAACCATACAGACTTAATAATAACAAAATTTGTATATCAAAAGCAGAAAATAATTATAGGGCGTCGAATCAGCCAAAGAAAGTAGCCAGTACAATTTGTAGTTGGAAGACAATGCTGATTCTTTGGCCATGATTGAGTAACAAACACAAACACTTTAGTTTTTTGTACAATGGGATGTCAAAAGCCACATTAGTACCTATCCGGTTTTGAACGGGTACTTAGCACGTCACTTAGAAACGGATCCGTAAACTCATATTACTATGAAGCCTTAATTATCCTCTTCTAACGTAATGTTATCTCATTTCGGAAAACATCTGCGCTTGTAACTTGATAACTACCTAGGATGCCTTAATTAACTCCTATTATAATAAGAACGTTGTAATAGCATCCTATAAAGTGATTAAAGGTTTTAATAACATGTTATTCTTTTGATTTAGTTTAACAAACGATCTTTAAAGTTCTGAATTTTATACTCGTCATTTGCATGGTGTACATATACAACGTGTAACAGAATAAACGCAATACCTCTTAAGAGATCATTGCAATCATCATTATGAACAACTTTTACTACGGGACCAACCCCGAAATCTCGAAAAGAAATCAGCTGTTCAGTAAATTATGTCGAGTTATGCGCACAGAAATGTATGGGGCTGTCGAATATTTTTTCGCGATTTCAGTGTTGGTCCCATAATATAAATGATGAGTGCAATACACCTTAAGAGGTTTTGCGTTTATTCTGTTACACGTTCTACATTAGAGGGTATTGTCATTAATTATCCGATTATATAGCGACTGCGTCGTTGGTCTAGTGGTCGCAAGCGCGACTACCGAGCATGAGGTCCTGGGTTTGCCCAGATCGGGCAAAGTGTTATTGGATTTTCCAATCAGCTGGTTTCCTGACGATGTTTTCTTTCACCAAAAAGAAAGTGATAATTATACTATTTCCATGAATCGGGTACGAATCCTGGATCCTGGAGAATAATTTTATAGATTATTCCAGAAGGTAGATATTATGTTGTCTTTTTAAACATAGGTACTTCTGAGTTCACTCCCGGTCAGCCACATTTCACCCTTATGCCCTGAGTAATAAGTGTGAAAAAACTTTATGCAAAAAAAAACGACTTTTTTCGCAGAAAGCTTCACACACAAATTTTTGCCACATAACATTTTTTACATTGTAACTAGCAATTATTAAGGAACCATCATGTTATCTGCATAGCTGAAGAAGAAAAAAATACATATTCAAGGGAAAAAAAAAACAAATTACTGAATCGATTTTGATGAAATTTCTATGGGATCAATCGGGAAGTATATCCTTATACATAAAAAATAATTTTTCAAATTGGTTCATAGTTAATGGAGTTTTGAGGTAAAAACCTAAAAAAAAATACAGCCGAATTGAGAACATCCTCCTTTTTGAAGAAATTCGGCTAAAAATGGTCGACCATCAGAGTAAGCGCTGGTACATATAAAATCTGGATGTTTTGTCAAGTCGTGACAACCGTGGGAAGCAGGGACGGGTCGCTAGTCCACGAACAAAAACAAAACACTATCCCGAGACATCTACAAACGAACAAGAAAGCTAAATCTAAAACTAACTCACAAGTCTTGGAACTAACTGAACCACAGTACTTGATACAAACTTAGAAACAGACTAATGAGTCTTCAAGAAACTAGTCAAAAGGCTTGCTATGCGGTGATTAGTAAATATTTGCGTTACATGTACAAACGCCTCTTATTAAATTGGAAACACTCACAAATTCATTTACCTTTGAAAGGGGTAACCAATTAGTATTGGAAAGCATTTTTGGATAGATTATATTAATTTAGATTTAAATGGGCTGCTCGTAGCTAACTAACAACAGCCGCTCTGGTCGATCTTCGGGTTTAGCCGCATTTAGACAAGCGTGGCAACTGAATACCAATATGCACGTAAAATACTGGTATTCAGTTGCATCCGGTTAAACTGGAAGCCAACCCTGTTGGGGTTGGCTTCCAGTTTAAACAGTTTAGTTGGGAGAAGGCTAGGCAGATAATAGTCCTCCTGACCGTTTCCGGTCACGGCGGCCAATCTAAGCGGTGATTAGCCATCAGCGCGGGAGATATTATAGTGCACAAGTGTGTGCGCAGGCACATTTGCACTCTCTGTTCCTCTCATAGTCCGATGGGACGGCAATCCGACACGACCGGAGAGGCGTAAGGTGGAGGTGAAGCGCAGGCATGATGCCGCTTCAAAACGTTTTCATACAAATTGTACGTAGGCGACGTGTCGTGAATTACAATCAAGCGATGCGGCGCAGGCACGCCGTTCTATTTTTTCGTTATACTTTCCACGCCTGCACTGCACCTGCGCTGCCCCGTCACCTTACGCCGTTTGTGTATAATTCGCGCCTTAGATTGCCATCGAGACGGTAAGAAGAAGGATGTCCTGACAAGCTAAATACGCCTTCCATCTAGGTGCATGAAGAAAATCTTTCAGGATGTGAATGAACCCCGCCTTCTTGTATTTTCCGGACATAATTCTAAAATGTAAATTACATAAAAAATAAAAATAAAATAAAATAAGTTTATTGCGTATAAATTTGGGTTATATAGCATGTCAAGGAGTCTCCATTTAGGCATAGAAAATGCCTGTAGTTGAAGGCTCCGCTCTTCCCATACATCTTAAAGATACAAAATAAATAGGCAATTAATAAAAAGAGAAAAAATAAATAAAATAAAAAAAACAAACAAAATTATACAAAGTACGATAAATTGTATAAGCGAGTGTGCGCCTGTGTGTGTGTGTGTGTGTGTGTGTGTGTGTGTGTGTGTGTGGGTGGGTGTGTGAAAGAGAGATTTTGAGTGTACATAATGTGTCTACCTAAGCAAATAACATCACTATATTATTTATTATTAAGTCACACGTTGCAAAAGTAACTCTGTGTCATCATAATTTAAATTGTGTAACCATATTGCTAGCTTTTTTTTGCATTCATATTTTTTTTTATCATAAATATATATTAGTTTATTAATTGCATTGTATAAATAGGCGGACCGTTTTTTATATTGTCTACTGGCAAATTCAGTTTTAGTTGAGGGAACGTTTACTATACAGTGTTTCTTTCTCTTTTCTAGTATTTTAGGATCATATGGTATCTCTTTGTGCGTTTTGAGGATGATAAGAAGGATGTACAATTTTCTCACTGACAGCAAATTACATAATTTGTAAAGCTTTTCAGTGGAGAATATTCGTTTTTTGAAGTACATCACCTTCAGTATCGCTCTTTGAGCGCGTTCTAACTCTAAAAACCTAGATTTCGTTGCTCCACCCCACGCAGTGATGCAATATATTAAAACGGACTGGACCAAAGATACATACATTTCATTTAATAGATTTCTTTGTTGGTTGGTTGGTTGGTTGTCATTATTTTTATTTACATTTATTCTCCTTGGTAAAACATATCTCAGCTCTTTGAATATCCAGATAAGTTTTCGTACTCTACTCATGACTAGTTCCAGTTGAGGATACCAGGAAAGACGCTGGTCAATAATCACTCCCAGATATTTTGTTTGGGTAACTTGTTGAATAGTTGGACAATTGCAGCAAGTTCCAACCGTATTCATGTCGCACGTGTGGATTCTTAAATTAAATTCCTTGTCTGGTTGAATCTGGTTATAAATATTAAAACAAATGTAGTTGGTTTTTATAGTGTTCAGGGTGAGCAGATTTTTTTTTAGCCAAGTTGCAACATGAGCTAGCCCTTCTTCTGCTCCTTTTTTAACCTCATCCCATGTTTTCCCTGAGAAGACGACAGCTGTATCATCGGCGTATGAGAATACTTTGGCATTATTAATCCTCATATTGCAGAGGTCATTTATATAAATTAAAAATAGTGTAGGTCCTAGAACGCTTCCCTGAGGTACACCGTATGATACATCCACGTCCTCTCCAACAATTTGTTCCAGTTTCACCTTTTGAGTTCTACCAGAAAGGTAATCCTTAAAAAGTGCCAGTGGTATTCCACGAACTCCGATGGCTTCAAGCTTGTGTAAAAGAATGGGAGTAGAGACGGTGTCAAAGGCCTTTCTTAGATCCAGAAAGGCTGCCATACATTTGTTTCCTTTGTCGAGCTGCTCGGTTACTAAAGAACTTAGTGCTATAACAGCATCTTCAGTTGACTTTTTTTGCCTAAATCCAAATTGAGAAGGTGACAGAATGTCAAATCTGTTTAAATACTGCAAGAGGCGAGTATTTATCAATTTTTCTAATATTTTTGAAATTGCAGTTAAAACGGAAATAGGTCGATAATTGTTGACGTCGTCTCTATCACCACCCTTATACACAGGTGTAATAATAGATTTTTTTAATGGGGCTGGAAAAGTACCTTTCTGAAAACATAGATTGGCTAGGTGCGTGATAATTGGTACAACTTCGTTCTTAGCCAGTTTCAAGAAGCTCGTAGGAATATTGTCCCATCCAGGGGCACTGTCAGTTCGTACATTCATAAGCGTAGTACAGACTTCACGCTGATCTGTGTCCAAAAGTACCATTGAGCTGATGTGTGATGGCGTTCTATTTAGGAGGTGGCTTGATAGGTTAGTGCCAGATGCTATGTTTTGGGCCAGATCTCTGCCTATACTTGCAAAATATTTATTTACAAAGTTAATTGATTCTATGGGAGATGATTTAACCTGCAGCAATTCTAAGTTTTTTGTTCGTGATTTATTAGTATAAGTGATATTTTTTATGTTTTTCCAAAGAAGTCTATTGTTTTTGACAGCGTTAGTAATTTGTTCCCTATTATATTTTCTTTTTAACTTTTTAATGAGATTATTGCAATAGTTTCTATAACGCGTGTATGTAATTTTGGCAGTTTCATTGTGGGGATCATTTTGTGCCTTTTTCTGTAACGCATTACGATTCCGAATACATCTTAGAATACCCTGAGTAATCCAGGGTTTTAATAAACGTTTACTGCTTGGTATGGTAATAGTGCGAGTATTAGCAGTCAAAGATTCAGTTATCTTTTCTATTAAGGAGCTAGTAACTATACTTGGGTCATCAATAAATAAGAGTTCAGCTAAGTTTTTGTTCTGCAGATATAGAAGAGCGCTGTTAAAATCTGTAGTTGTTTTAGTTTTATCAGGAGTAATTTTGTCTTTTGTTTTTGCCAAAGAAAGAAATGTGGTATAGTGGTCTGTAGTAGAAGTGCGTAAGATAGCTATAAATGCAGATATTTTTTTCGGATTAATTTTAAGCATAAAATGATCAAGGCAATTCGTTTCTCTAGTGGGTAGTGTATGCCCGGCCAGAATTCCGTATGACGATAACATAGTAAGGTAGTTTACTCTATTTTTGTGTTCGTAGTATTGTTCAGTTTCCCTGGGTCTTAAATTAATATTTATATCCCCTGTGATCACAATGTTTCTTTTTTGTACGTTAAGTGATTCCAAATGTAAACTTAAAGAGTCAATAAAATTGTCTGCGCTTGAATTTGCAGGGGATCTGTAAACTCCAAAGACAATGTTATTTAGTACCTCAATTTGAAGACAAGATGCGTGTAAGAGCTTAACTTCTGTAACTTTATGTTTTAAAGATTTTTTTACATACGCAACGACTCCGTCATGTTTATTAGAAAGATTTGTAGTATAATAGCAATTGTAATTATCAAGTTGTGGTACAGGTTTATTTAAATTCAGTTGGCATTCCGTTAATATGATGATATCTGTTTCAAATTTAAGACTAGATAATGTTAGTAAAAAGTCGTCGAAATTACAGCAAATGCCTCTAATGTTCTGAGATATAATAGTGAAATCATTTTTGTGTATGGATGTATGTTTCTCAAGATCTGTACAGTCGCATGTGATCGATTTAGCAAGCTGTTTACTGTTTATTCACACGCGGCAGCCATTTTTAAAATAATAAGTAATAATTGTCCTTGCTGGCCTTAGCTTAAAAAGTGTGTAGTGTGTCGGTATGATGTTTGTGTTTGTCTTGAGTGTGTTTATGTTTGTTTGGACATATAATTTAGAAGTGTGTTTATTGTAGTGTTGTCTAAAGCGATTGATGGAAATATGTGTGTTTTGTTGGTTTTTGCGGGTGAGTGCAATTTTAAAATTAATAAAACAATTTTCGTTTAAAGCTAATAAATTAATTAGAATTATATAAACCAAAATTAAAAAGAGGTAAAAATAATAATGAAAGTTATGCTTTATTTCTAATGCTGGTGAGATCGTTCTCTGATTTGATCTGCACTCGTTCGTTATCATCAAGTCGTAGAAAAACCGTTCCACGAAAAATCCAGCATGTGTAGCCATTTGTTTTGGCAAATTCTCGGACTTGAGAGAATAATTTAGCAGTTTTTTTTGTGACACTCTCGGACACATAGATGGGCTTCCTTTCTCCTTTCAAGTTAAAATGTCCAGTATGTAGCTTATCATTAAATTCTTTACCTTTGTTGAATTTTTTTGTAGCTGTTAGAACCCTTTCTTTCCTCAGTACTGTAGAAAACTCAGCAATGATAGTACCTGTGCCATTCGACTTTTCATGTGGCTTAATTCTGTATATGTCTTTGATGTCTGTATCTTTGATCGCAGCATCAATTATCTTGCCCAGCTCAGACATAAAACTGCTGAGCTCCTCTTTCCCTTCAAACTTATTCTGGTCAGAGATCAATTTTGGTACGTTTCTAATTTCAATTGTTGATGAACAGGTTTTCTTTTCCAGATAATCTACTCTTTCCTCGAGTACAATAATCCTTTTCCTGTCCTCCTTTTTCTCGTTTTGTAGCGATTCAATCTGCTTCAAAGCCACGTCGTATTTCTCTGATAAAAAACTGATACTTTCTTTAATCTCTTCGCTCTGTTTCTGTAAGTTCGCTTGCAACTCCCGGAAGCGTACATCTTGTTCAGCTGCCAGAGAACTGAAAAGTGTACGCATTTCTTGCATAACGTCTCCCATAATCGTAGCATTCGCTGTTTTAATTTGAGGAGGCGTTCTCAAAGCTCGTCTTTTATTAGTCCTGCGGGAAACATTTTCATATTCATCTGTATGTTCTTCCAGATCCTGTTCAGACTCATATTGCAACATACTTGCTCGCTCCTTTAAAAGTTCTTTGTCTTTTAGTGGTGAGCTACTCTGAGCTGACATGGCTGGCTCAGTTCAGAATCTCTTGAATCTTGAATCTAGAGAGTTATCAACTACTGGCTCTGGAATGCAAAGTCACCTGCGAGAAACGGAAGTGGTTGATGCTCTAGTTCCTGATGTAGTAGGTTTCTGGAACGCTACCGATGGATGACACTTGATAGTGACTGATGACACTGACAGATGACACTGGCAGGTGAAGCTGACAGATGACACTGACAGGTGACGCTGACGGATGACACTGACAGGTGACGCTGACGGATGACACTGACAGATGACGTTGACAGAAGACACTGAGAATGGCGTTGACAGATGACAAGGACAGAGAACACTCACTGTTTGCTGTTGCCGGGGCACGTTAGCGTAGTTGTGATGGTTGTAATGTTCGTGTATGTGTGAGTAGTTTACGCTCGCCGCGCCGCACGTTCACCGCTGCTTGCTTCTGCGCGCCTAGTACTTCCACTGAATTGTTTTTATTTTATTTTTGATTTAAAATACCTTTATCAAATTATTTACTTTGCGCTAATTACACGTCCGTACTGCTTAGTATCCGAGGGGGAAAGGGACATACATACCTACCTACGATTGCAAAGTTACAAGCCTCCCTGTATCAAAATACCTAAATCCACCCTTAACGCTTCCGTCGGCTTCACGTTCAAAAGGGAGCAAACTAATGAGTCCAAACCTAGCGAGCTCGTTAAAGGATTTACTCTGCGCTGATTACCAAATATTCCCACGGAATTATTGCTAACTAGAACTCCTAGTTGATTGGTTCATCATCAAACATGGTTCGGAAATGCGGGAGTAATTTCCAGTTATGTATTTGCTGTGGTCCAATCAGTGTTGATTTACAGTTCACAGCATTGTGAATGTTTTTTTTTGTTTTCGGTTTTGACACTTGTCTTTTTTTCGGATGAAGATAATTCAATAACAATATTTTGTCAAAAAAACAGTAAAGAAAGAGAGGGTTATATTTAATTGAATTTAATTATTTTGTATTTAATTTTGAATTCAACTGTTTTGACTTGAATTATTTTGAATTAAATTACATTGAACTAAATTTAATTATACTGAACTGAATTGAATTATTTCGATTTTAAATATATTGAACTCAATTTTATGGAACTGAATTGCATTGAATCAATAATTTAATGGAATTAAAATCATTTTTAATTTGTTTTTAATGAATAAAGTAGGAAATTTTTAATAGAATTAAATGGGAATAAATTAATTTGTAATATATTATATACAGCTGTCTCAGAAGGCTCAGATTATTCTCTGGTTAAGATGTGGATATTGGTGTGGGTGACTTGTTTGTGATCTTTAACTTTTAAGGATTTTTTGTATTTTCTGTAGCATGTAACTGTTTTATGTCCCGTAATCAGGTAAATTGTATTCATAATAAAATTCTTGTTTCCATTCACACATTTTTAAAAGCAAGATAAGCTAAGGTCTTCTTTACCTAGTGGCACAGATACATTTAACTCTAGTGGTGTCCGGCACTGTATTTTTACCATTTTTTTTTCTGAAACCTTCCCTGCCATATGAAAAACAATTGTGCAAAATTTCATCAAAATTTGTTGCCCTTTCATCAGTTTTTTTTTTCTGACAACATCCTGTAAATAAAATATAGAATAACTGTACAAAATTTAATCAAAATCGCTTACTAATAGGGAACGAATGAACAAACGAACGAACGAACAGACTTTGATAATTTTACGAGGATATAAATCACGCACGTCTCGTCACGAAGTTTTCGTTCACCGTTTAGAGAGTAGTGGCGATCAAATAAATTATTCAAAGTTAAGGAATCGTATGGGTTCTAACTTCGAACCCACGACCCTACAACTCGTAAGCAGCGGCCGTTACCACTGAGCCAATACTATGTTCTCCCTGGTCCCTGAGGGCGGGGTGGAACTAATTTCAAATGTTTTTTTTCCAGTAATAGTTAGTAAATATAATTGATTATGTTATTCTGAATTATTATGTTTAAATTAAATTACTTATTTTGTTATTTTAGATTGTTGTTTATGAAATTATGGATATTTTTGTCTGAGTAAATAACTGAATTTAATTGAATTTATAGGAACATTTCTTAACACATGCAAAGAGGCCCAAAGCCTGAATCAGTTTGGCAATAACGGTGCTTTGTTTATTTTTAATTAGCTGATGTTCACTTCCCGCCCTGTTTATATTTTCAGCCTATTCTATGTTTCCATAACATAAGATTACGCCTACAATGTCCGCACGGTAAGGCAGAGGTGTACCTAATAGTACACTCACATGGCTCCAGTTATGTTTAAGTTTCACGTAATAGGGGGCGAGCAGATTTAAAAATACTTAAGGAATTTATTTATTATTTATTTATTTATATATTTTTTATTTATTTAGATAATTAACGTGCGGAACCTTCTCCACGCAAGTCGAACTCGCACTCGTCCGGTTTTTGTTAATAGAAACAGCTATCCCTACTGAACAAATGCAAAGAGGTCCAAGTTTGCATCAGATTAGCCTTAGCAGTGCTCTGTTTACTTTTAAAAATTAGCCGATATTCACTTCCCGCGCTGTTTGTGTTGCCAACCTGTGTAATGTTTCCGTGTTTAGGTCTTACAATAAGTTTGAAGGATGTGGTTTTAATTTCGGATCGTTTAAGTTTTTCATAGTACATACATAGTATATTTGAGGCAAGAGTAGACAGAAAAGAGACTTAAACTTGGAGGAATTCATTGGCCAACCTGTTGGTTGGCCAATGAATTCCACAATTGTTATTGTTGCCACTAAATATTTAAAGTAATTATCTACCATAATATAAGGTTAGTGGATCAATTTCTTATAGGTTAGCACCGCATGCTCCATAAAAATATATTATTAGGTGTGCCACAAACATTTTACTATAAAATTAATGTCTAATTAACTAAAGTTAAAAATATAAAACTAACATATACAAAAAAAAATCTATAGAACAAAACAAACAGAGAAAACACAACAGGAAAAAAGACATCAATAATAGTTGTTCTATGAAACTTGGCATATGAGTCAAAAGGCACCTCAACAAGATCGCTGTATAATATGGATGCTAATTTTCTTTTATGATCAAAATATATTATGTGTCTAATAATATTAAACAAAAAATGCGCATTTTTAAAAATAGTTTTAAAATTCAGAGAAGACCGACAGTACCGCCACGTCCTAAGGTATTTAATCTAAACAATGAGGTGGTGTTAAGCCCCCAAAAAGCCAATGGCAGTTTCATCTGGGGAACAATCAATGTTATACAAATTTACCATAAAATCCATATTTAATATGCCGTACAGAATGAGAGAGATTTGTATTTATGTGAATGTTCTTAAAATATGAAAACTGCCTCTCAGACTTTTTTAAACGGACAAATACCGCCACAGTATTGATTCTTATCAATGAGTAAAAACAAAAACAATGGTAAATTGAATTAATAACATCCAATAGAATACCTTAATGCTTTTAACGAATTGGGTATTTAAACAAATATAAAGAAAAGCTTCAAATCTAATTAATAAAATATATTTTAAGGTACTTACATTAAAGAAATCCTATTAAAAGCTTAAGTTACCTTTGGAAAGTTTTAGTTAAACTGAAATAAGTTTTCATTTACGCACCAACAAAATGAAATTAGTTTCCAATCAGTTTAGAGATTGAAGATACATTAAAATGTCAAAGATTTAAATTTGCAGCTGTTTCAGATGTATTTACTTTTTTGTTTCAAATATTTTGTGTGTTTCTCTTTAAGAAGTGTTCGTGACGAATTGAGTCTGATAGTGTTTGTCACAGTATATTTTATTTGAATCAGACTTTTCACGTTTCGTCACATTATTTTGTACTTACCATCTGGAATTCTTACAAAGGTTAGGTGTAGGTCGTGGTTTCAAAATTAGGCATACACTTTACTTAAACGGCTTTAGAAAAGGGAGAGGTTCTATGTTTGGCTGTTTTTTATGTACTTATATATTGTTTACTAGCTGTTGCCCGCGGTTTCGCTCGCATTTTGGTCGGAAATTATCTCACGGGCACATTCTAAATATAGCCTATAGCACTCGGGGATAATGTAGCTTCCTATTAGTGAAAGAAATTTCAATCAATCGGTTCAGTAGATCCAGAGATTACCCCCTACAACATCACAAACTTTACCTCTTTATAATATTACTAGCGACCAGCCCCGGCTTCGCACGGGTGCAATGTTATACATATACATCCTCTTGAATCACTCTATCTATTAAACACCACATCAATCAGTTTTAAAGAACTAAGCACACATAGGGACAAGTAGCGGGAAGCGACTTTGTTTTATTCTATGTAGTGAAGTATAGATGTATGTTCATCAATATTTCCGTCAATTATGGACCGATGTACTTACGTGTTTTGTTACAAAGTTTAAACAATCGAAATAACTATCACAACATGCGAAAATTAAAAACTAAAACTTAAATTCTTCTCCATGAAAACACAACGTCCTTCAACAGTGAGCAACACAGCCCCGGCAATCTGCTTGTTTTATTAACACTATCAGGTTGGAATGACGTAGATATTTAATGAGGGGTGCTGCCAGCCAATTTGCATGCAAAATAAAAGCAATCTTGAGTTCGGCGTACACCTGTGGTAGTGACGTCATGTTCGGATTACGGCCATGTTGGCGGTTTTGGTGTATGGAGTTATACGATTCATTTGTTTTAGGAACCATTGAAGGAACGGTCAAACTGGTTCCGTCAGCCTGCGGACCACTGCACATACATTAGTAGTCTTTGTATTTAGGTGTGTCTTTTACAGAACCACGACCGCAGTTTATCTAAACTAGTTTCCCTGATACAGTTGCAAACGAAGTGAATAACAAAACATCATGCCTTTATTCCCCGAAGGGTTAGGCAGGGGTGTACCTAATAGTACAACCACATTTCACCAGTTATGTTTAAGTCCCATGTAATGTCATGTCCGAGTCTGTTGCCATCAACCGGGCACAAATCCGCAGACTCCGTGGCTGCTACTGAGAAATTCCTGATGGGAAAACCCAATAGCACGTTGCCCGACCTACGAACCGAACCCACGACCTCATGCTCAGCAGTTGTGTTTACGACCACTAGTCGACGAAGTAAATAAAGTAGTTTCTTATTGTGATCCTCTGCATCATCTCATCGTCAAAACAAAATGAAATCAAAACACCTACCCAAAAACAAGCGAATTCCAAACAATCACATACAAAATAGTGAGTTTAACGAATACAATAGATTCAGTACTGTATTGTATTCACAAAATTGGTTTCTACGGTCATACCACTCCAATAGTGCTAGCCAGTTTAATATTTAACGGGACCGGGATATAAAAATACGGGACTTGCATTTTTAAAGCGCTTTATCGATTCCTTACCGAACGCCGCTGAAAAGAACGAGAGCCTGCTGGGTTTTAAATGTTAAAGAGAGAGAGCGGTTACACACACATGTTTGCTCCTCTTACATGGCTAACTTGGGAATGTAAGGCACCTGCCTCTTCGTTGACGGTTGGCGATAAGCGAATAGACCTAGTAACTATAATGGTGGCTATCGCTGAGACACTCCCAGGCAGGCCGAGTGCGAGAGTGTACCAGACAACATCGACGCCAGACGAGCACGACTATATGACAATAAATGAAAACTTAGAGGAATATTTTTAAACTACCAAACAAATCCTATAACTTTGTTTATTTTATTTCTGGTCCCAAAACACTACTCAAATTATATTATATTGTGTTTTTAGGTGGAATCCGGGACCGCGGTACCGGTCATAAAAGCCCCCCGAACCATCGAAAAAAAGTTTTTTTTTTTTTCGAAAAATTAAGTAGCGTAAAACTTAAACGAAATGGAAGACCATTTGGATATTATTAATATTGGTTCATTAAGTATACAGGGTGTAAATGGACCCTTCACAAAGCCGTCAGCCAAGCATTCTGTACCTACATCAAACTAAGTTGGTACCTGAACGCAAAAATGATTACTGGGAAACGATTTTCTTTTGGGGGGAAAAATCACGTTTTACGGTAGGACTCAATGTATCGCACTCAAAACATTGTGCTGATGGATGGATTGAATAGTACGGTGATCGTGGTGATATTTAATTATAATTATTTAACAAAAACTTGTGAAAAAGTTGGAATTTTGGCCCCCAATATCTTTGTAAATAGAAGGTTCCCAGGTATGGTCCTGAACAAAAAAATGATCGCAATGATGGGAAAAACAAGCATCTTTCGGCTTCGTTAAGGGTATTTTTACACCCATTATTTGCACTAATTCACATTAGGCTTTGATCTGTTGGGGCCATATTGCCCATATTGCGCGCGAACGTATATACAGCGTGTAACAGAAAGGGTATAATCATATGGAATACACCATCGAAATCGTAAAAAAATAATCAGCAATCCTATACAAAATTTCAATACCTCCTCGACCCAAATATATGGGACAGTTGATTATTTTTTTACGATTTCGATGGTGTCCCATAGAGAAAGTTGTTCAGTTTGATGGTTCGTACCACAGTATTCCATATGATTATACCCTTTCTGTTACACACTGTCCCTCTTATTAATAAACACGGAATAAAATTACACCAGGAATAACAAAGGAATAACCATACATTTTCAAAGGTTTAAACTTGGAATAACTTTAGTCTGTGTTTATTAATAGGAGGGTATATGTCTAAAGTTAGGATAGGTAGCTTTCTACAAGTTTATGTCGTTGGAATCGTTATTAAATAGCTAACTGGTTATATATAGATTAGGGTAGTTAAAAGAACAAAAAAAAAACAAAAAGGAAGCTTAACAATAACATGACGTCAAACATGACGTCAGTGACGTCACGTGACACTTGCCGCGTTCTGAATAAATGATGTGTATGTTTACACGAACGCTTTAGGCCTTGTGATTGTAATTTTATAATAATGTTCAATCTACGTTCTTATCACAGACAGAGTCTCAGCTTTTAGAAGTGTTTAGTTTGTGTTGACCGGGTGGTTTTGTCGCTGAGCAATGAGCGAGTGCGCGGCGTCGACAGCCGATTTGTCGCTGGTATCCGAAGTTACCAAGCAAGAATCTCTCAGCGAGTGTTGCCCAACAAGCGAGCGGCGCTGAGCGAGTACTTACTCTATTTGATAGCTCGGCGATAAAAGAGAGTAGTCGTCGGTGGTGTGAACAGACAGCGATCAACTACTTACTTAAGTATCTCCTTCACGTACACGTTTGTGTCTTGAGCGAGAAAATACTCCAAAGCTACTCGCTTCCTCGTCAACGGTGGGACAGATCCTTTACACAGGTTCCTTGTGGGTAAGTTGGGTTTAAAAGTAATTCTCCAGATACCTTGTCTTATAGCCAGCGTGTCCTTATTTAAAGGGAGGTGCGAACTTTTTCAAGTAGCAACTAGATCTCTAGGGCGCAAAGTTTCCTTTCTACTTTGAGACTCGTTTGGTGTTGTAAGAAAGAAAAGTGTACCTTCTATGTAGCGCCACAAAAGCAAATTGACACCCTATGTTAATAGAAATGAGAGTTGTAATTTGAATATACGGGTGGTTTATGTGGCCTTAAAGGCCACCGAAGAGAACTGAAGTGGCATAGCGTATATAATGTATAAGCTGCTATTAAGATTTTAATGGTAATGGGGTAACCCATTACTATTAAAATCTTAATAGCAGCTTCCACAGAAAAAAGTTCAAATCCCTTGACAATTGAATTCCCTGACTTACTTATGAACCAACTAGCCAATTATTAAAAACACAACTGACATCCATGTCGCTAAGAATGTCCCAGCATAATAAATAATAATTAAAAATTCTCACTTAATAATGATTTGGGCCAAAAGTGTCAAAAGCTAACTTAATCTCACCCTAGTTCCGGAAAATTCCCTGAAACACCGGAATTAGAAAATCCCGCAAATTAAAACCAGCCCTACCTACTGCTGGATTAAAACAGAAATGTGCAAAAGTACCTATAGTATAGCTACCGATCACCACAAGCATATTTAAAAAACAGCAAAAAAATACGAGTTTATTAACAGAATGCTTCAATAGAGGAATTTGTAATCGTTCGTGATTCATTGAAAAAGTTTCGAGGCACGAAGTGAACATATTGAACAAGTAGAATATTTTCCGTGGCCATATTTTTATAGTGAACTGAAACTATTTTTATACGACGTTTTTTAGAGAAATTGTATTTGAAAAATGTGAACGGGATTTGTTGATGGGTTGATTTCAAATTTGTATTTCTTTTTGTAAATTACGAAGGCTAAATTATATTTGCAAATTTAATTTATGATTATCCTTTGTCAGCTCATAATAGGCAAACATAATATCTAAGGGATCTTTAATCATCACGCTACTAAACAGAAGATCGGACGCACCAATAATGCATTATCTGAAATATTTTTATACGCAAGTAGCATAAACATACACGACAAAGTCAACTTTGTGACAGGCACTAAAAATCCTGTATTTCTCTTTTCATCTTGCTTTTACATAAAAGCAAGATGAAAAGAGAAATACAGGATTTTTAGTGCCTGTCACAAAGTTACACATGCATGGTGGCACATGCCACCAATATTATTCTTCAGTCACAATGATCCTTTACTATTTGTCAGCCTATATTTCTGTCCGATTACAGGAAAAGAATAACAGAAACTGACAAATAACACTAAAAGCCAATTATCGAAATCGATAAAACTGCCAACAAGGAAGGACAAACAAACAAAGGAAAGTTTTGACGCAGACATATAACATGACTGTCATCGGTGGTCCGCCTCGAAGGTAAGAGGGGGACAGGAGTGTTGACAGTATATGTGGAAATGTACTGTGGACATTATTTTTCTGTTTATTAGGTCCGCTACTGTAAGGCAAAGGCATTTTGCACTTAGAGAGACTGAACCCTAATCTACATCTATACTAATATAATAAAGAGGTAAAGTTTGTGAGGTTGTAGGGGGTAATCTCTGGATCTACTGAACCGATTTTGAAAATTCTTTAACTAATAGGAAGCTAAATTATGCCCGACTGCCATAGGCTGTATTTACATAATTTGGTATAATTTCCGACCAAAACGCGAGCGAAGTCGAGGGTAATTGTATAAGATCATCGTCATCATCTGCCTAGCCTTTTCCCAACTAAGTTGGGGTCGACTTCCAGTCTAACCAGATGCAGCAGAATACCAGTGTTTTACATGGAGCGGCTGCCTATCTACTTCACGACCTAGTTAGTACTGGGAAATACGATACCCTTTGGTATGACTGGCTGTCAGACTTTCGGGCACTTTATTTTATAAGATGACGATATAATTTTTATCGTTTATGATTTCAGGCCATTGAAGCGAGGTATCTTCGCTATCTAAAGATACGATTATGATGATGATGAATAAGATGCTTTCTAAAGATAGATATCGCAAATAAAAGATTGAGGAGTTGAATTCGCATCCCCGTTGTTCTATAAACTTCTGGGTCAGCACAATTCTATTTCATATATGTTTATGTCATAATTTCGATCATTCAGCTACAATATGGGACCTTAAACCAGCCTTGGTTACAAGGAGTGAACCTTATGTAACAGGTATAAAAGCTATATCAAAAAATATACCTAGAGAATAATTAACAATGATATACAGGATGGTGCTTTAGTTACCCGGATCCTTCCAGGGGGTGAGTCTACATATATAGGATTCATAAAAAAAAAACTTTCGATACATTCGTTCGTAACATTCTGTCGACAGTTGTTTTGGTGTTTTTTCATTGAATTTCTTTGGGAAATAACCTCACTACATCAAAATGTGTAGGAAGACACATGGTTTATTCAGTGCAACAAAATTAATATGTGTGTATGTACCAACTTTTTGGAATACATAAAGGACCGCCAGTTCGCCGCGGGTAGTGCGTCAAATAATATCAACTTTTGGAGCGCAACCTAAGGTAAACGTAAATACAACATGTTCGTTTGAATTTGTTACAAACTGGTACCTTTGTCTGCAAATAGATGGATGAAAGAATTGTGTGTCATGAAGAGAGGCTTTTGTCCAGCGGTGGGATGAGGCAGGGTAACCATATGGTTGAGAGTGGCCCAGGCTGGACTTGATGGCCATTTCTATTGAGAAGGTTTACGTTTAGCAGTGCAATGAGCCCTTTCATTTGATGTAACGATTAAAAAAAAACTTATTTGAGATACTCATATCTCAAATAAGTTTTTTTTTAATAATTTTAATATAATTAGTTTCGAAGTTACTTAAGAAACCCTTTAACTCCAAAACAACAGAGCTGAAAAAAAAAATAGATAAAAATAGTTCTTTGCCTATAGATTACAGACAAAATCTGTAATAAAGCTATAACAAAAAGTAATATAATAAGTAAAAGTTAATCTCGGCTCGGCTCGCCTACTACGGAACCCTTCATACGCGAGGTCCACTCGCCCTTTATGTATGACCACACATAGCTTTTCACAGTGCAGTCCGATTTTAACATTTTTTTTTTTGCTGGATGTAGCTTTATTTGGTACTTGTGCCAGTTGGCGCCGCTTCAAAATTTGTCACTTACAATAAATTAAGAGCCTATTTAGACTAAGGCTTATAGGAAGTCAAAGGCTTGAATGTCTGACAACCAGTGTTACCAAGGGATATCGTATTACCCAACTGCTGGTATGTGGAGATCTGATAGGCAGTTCCTCCATGTAAAATACTGGTATTCAGCTACATCCGGTTAGACTGGGAGCCGACCCCAATATAGTTTGGGAAAGGCTAGCCACATTGATGATGTGAAGCAGGGTGGGTCGCAAATAAACACTTTAAGGCTAGTCTTGTGTGTGTGTGAGTGAGATTGGATCTTAGAACCTAATATACAGCGTGTTGACATTTGGTCTACTATATTAGGCCCGGGCCCTTGTACTCGTAAAACCGCAAATTGAATTGTTACACGCCTTTTAGCTAGATTAACTGATGCTATTGGGTAGGAAACTAGGTAAGACCTCATGAAGTGAAATCGTGAAGCTAAGTTTAATTTTTTATTTAGGTAGCATAAGCTTGTAAATACAATAATTAATGTTACTTGTGAAAATACCTTCGTAATTTTTTTTGCCACCTTAAAAAACTCTTTAGATAAATAAGTTTTTTGTCTTTTAGTTGAAAACTTAATCTCCTCTGAACTGTAAACAAAGCTTGTAATAGTATACATTAATATAGTATACATTCTAAAACTTTCAAAACGCTTATGTTAAAAACCAAATAACAACCTAAGTACTTTTAACATGATTCTAGTGTATTGATTCAGTATTTAATTTCATAAAATAAAAACGTGTAAACAGAGAAAATAAAGTTAACAATTGAAAAAAATAAAGTAACCTCTCTAAGTTCATTTATGGGATTAAATAAACTTAAAGAGGATACTTTTAATTTTCAATAACTATTTCATGAAAAATTTTCATCAACATACAACCTGACACTGACCTGCAAATGGGGGCTATCGCGTATGAATTCGCCGCTAAAGGCGCTAGTGTAGCGCCAGGTCACCGAAATGTCAGATGTAGATATTTTTAGAGACTGTTCGCGCGTTACAAGCTTTTTTATCACGTATTTTTACTAATATTCACGATTGTGGTCTAGATTGAGCCATTCATAATTAATTATGACATCGAAGATTTTAAGTAACAACTTAAGATTTTATTTTATTTTTTATTACTTGCAGGTAAAAATGATTTTTAAATGTTTCATGCTTGCTTATTTTAGGGAGAATACTATAAAGGTATAAACTAAAGTTTACACTATGTTGTTATACATAATAAAATAAATTCTTTATGAAGTTATTGGTACTCTAAATTATAAAACAGAATTATAGACATGACCTTACTCGACAGTGGCGCCTTCTGGTGAGCTCAAAAACTATTTCCAGCAGATCTGCGCTTATTTAATACTGGCTGTTGCCCGCGGCTTCGCTCTCATTTTGGTAGGAAATTATCCCACGGGCACGTTGTAAATATAGCCTATGGCACTTGGGGATAATGTAGCTTCCTATTAGTGAAATAATTTTCAAAATCGGTTCAGTAGATCCAGAGATTACCCCCTACATACAAACATACAAATGAATTGTACCTGTTTATAATATTATAGTATAGATTGTGCTGTATGTAAATTTTGGATTTGTTTTGTTCATTCAATTACAAATAAGATTAATTTTGATCTGTAGTAGTAACACCGATTCGTTTGTTCACCAAAAGAAAGGCAAACGCTACGCAGTAAGGGGCGTAACCATTCGCTACGTAACCCACTACGCCGTAGCCACAGTCAAGCTACGGCGTAGCGAACACCGTTCTAATGTGGCATGGTCAAAGAGATTTCACGACTTTTGAATAATAATATGCTGTTGTTGTACTGGGTAAAGAGGGCTTCGATACAACAAACGTGTTTTTTTTTTAGTTAATGGTACGGCAGCCTTCGTGTCCGACTGAGTAGCACAGCGACTGAAGACTCCGACTCGAACGTGGCCGATTTTGTCCTTTTTTTTTTAAGATAGTCTCATAAGGCCATTTTCGAGTAGTTGCAAAGGTTAAGGTAGTTCCCCTTACTGCCACGCTAAAAGTTCCCATCCCGTATATTTAAAGGGATTACTCATAAATATGAACGACGTTTACTGTGAGGCTATCTTTGAACGGTGAAAAAAGAAGGCTGTTCCCAATATAATTCTTCGAGTTCGATTTCATGGCTGGTCCCATATTTAAAGTAAAGTATGTTCTTCGTTTTACCAATCACCCAGTACAACAACAGCATATTATTATTCAAAAGTCGTGAAATCTCTTTGACCATGCCACATTAGAACGGTGTTCGCTAAGTTGTAGCTTGACTGTGGCTACGGCGTAGTGGGTTACGTAGCGAATGGTTACGCCCCTTACTGCGTAGCGTTTGCCTTTCTTTTGGTGAACAAACGAATCGGTGTTACTACTACAGATCAAAATTAATCTTATTTGTAATTGAATGAACAAAACAAATCCAAAATTTACATACAGCACAATCTATACTATAATATTATAAACAGGTACAATTCATTTGTATGTTTGTATGTAGGGGGTAATCTCTGGATCTACTGAACCGATTTTGAAAATTATTTCACTAATAGGAAGCTACATTATCCCCAAGTGCCATAGGCTATATTTACAACGTGCCCGTGGGATAATTTCCTACCAAAATGAGAGCGAAGCCGCGGGCAACAGCCAGTATTAAATAAACGCAGATCTGCTGGAAATAATGATTAGTAAAATAATCAATAGCTTTGTTCTTGTTTATTTTTATGTGTGTCACGAATATAATAATGCTATTTTCAGACTAAAGTGGATAGACGACACAAACAAAACGCCAGTCCGTCATTTATTAAAGAAACACTTGAAAACAGACATTGAGCAGACGACGACCTCGTCTCCTGAAACTTTACAAAACGTCAAGATTTTAATTTAACGATAAAATAGAAACCTTCATGAAACGGACGACAACCTTATAGTATACATATTATTATATCAACGTATAAATATTTTGTTTTTGGAGCTTTTTTTTATCTAGATCTATTATTTATCATTATGTTCATCTGTAAAATTTGTGAGACATAGATCGATACGTTTATGTTTTCTATGCGCAGCCTTGCATCGATAGAGCGCTACTCAGTCGCAACTTTTTTCTAAGGGTGGTTTTACTAATGTTTGTTCTCCGATATAGGGTTCTTCGACAATACCCTTTCTCCTCACGGATGTATAACCCCTAGGATAAGATGCAAAACAGCCTTTTTGCGGACTCCGTGTTCCCCCATAAAAAGCAAAGGGATTTTTTTTCCATCATATATTTCAGCTCATTATTTAAATAATGTGTTCCTGGTAGGTATTCTATTATTGTAAAATAGTAGGTACATTATACATCAAGTGTATAAAACGCACTCGAGCTTGCGAGCGAGGATGGATATAAAGTAGAGTATAAAATGAGTTTTATGGACGAGTTGCACACTCTACTTTTCACTTCGATTGCGAGGAAATGAAACAGCAACATGTAAATATTGTAAATTTAATTAAAATTTAAAGTTACATTAGGGCTATGGGAAATAATAAATGGACGAAATAAAAAATATAAGTTTATTTCATAAAGTTTTATTGTGTACTTTGGCTGTTGGTATCCTTGCCCTGTTCTTAGAATACTAACGAAACGAATTAAAATAAAGAGGTTATTCTATGAAGTTGAAGTTGTTCGTGTGGCTGTTGGACCGATTGCCTTGGTCTTCGACGAAGATTTTACTTTAAGCTCTAGACCATAAAAAGCGACTTTATGTCGCCTACGCACGATAAAGACGAACTTTTAGAGCATGAGAAGTGAAAAGGTTATTTAAAGACTTATCAATTACTCATTAAATATTCAAAGAACATAAAAAATATTTAAAAATCTATTTTTTTTTTCAACCTACTATATATTTCAATATGCATATTTGGCATTATTTTACGATTTCCGGATCGTTATGCCTGTTAAAGGGTTATAAAAAGCAATTAAAATTCCTTTGACACTCGTTTGTTCAGAAAACTGGAAAACGTCCTCCGTTGATGCGACGACTCGCTTGGTTTTACGTCCGCTTTGGTTATGACGCAGCCTTAGCCGCAATGGAATAAGAATTATTTTCAAGCCTCTTTCTATTAATAGTTACCAAGAATAGATAAACAAAACAGTTTCAAAATCCCATTGCAAAATTCTTAGCCGAGGATCACACGGGACCGATGTTTCAACGTAAAACTTCAACGTGAAACTAATCTTATGCGAATCTGCAGCACTCCCAAAGATTTTTACGTAAATGCAAAATATCAAGGAGGCAATATTTCTGGAAGCTTCTTATCTTAGGAGCTATTAGATTCTATGCAGGAAGCAGGGGCCATGTGTTATCCCTAAAGAGATTCGTGAACTGTGTATTATGTAGTACGGAATTTTAGACAAAATAAAGGTAGAAAATAATTGAGACATTATGATGTTTAATGGCCAATTTGCGTCGATGTGACGCACGTTTTCCCCCTTCTCATGTTCACAGCATTTCTTTTTTCATCTGAAGATTTACTTACATCTCTTCGTTGGTATTTAGTATTTTTTGCTACAAGTTCTTGAAATTGAATTATGATGTCATGCCTCATAAGTACCGACAATATAATGTAACATACCATAACGCCTATAATCCCCGAAGGGTTAGGCAGGGGTGTACCTAATAGTACACCCACATTTCACCAGTTATGTTTAAGTCCCATATAATAGGGGGTGAGGCTATTGCCATCACCCGGTCACAAATCCTACCAGGTCCGATAAAATTGTTTTTTTTTAAGAAACCGTAATTTTCTATCGTTACCACACTTAAGATCCAGCTAAGTTGATCAAAGATCTATCTTAGAGAAGAAAACACAGCGAGTATGATTAGGGTTCCTATATTATTTAAAATAATAAGTACTTAAAGATATTATCTTGTATGTATGTGATTAGGGAAAAGCCTTTTACTGAAATGTCAAAAAACCAAAAAGTTTAAAAACGCACTTTCTAAACTTGTCTAAAGCAACAACAACTGCAACATACATAAGCAACTACAAGCAATTATTCACTCAACTAAAAAACAATAAAAACCTCTAGCTACCTGCATATCAACCCTGTAGTGCCAGCCATCGCGTGATACAGTTCGCGTTTACTGCATTTCCCGTGACCGGCCACCAGTGCGACGACCCCAAACTAAAATAGCCTCGGCCAGGTAATGGACGTCAATTTAACTGAACTGGGGGAACGGGTAATTTCTAATTTTAGCAATACAGAAATTCAAAATTCTACGTCATTTGAAGATTTTTTTGTGACGTGATAGGGGTTCTGGAATCATTATTTCTGGATTGGCCGAATAAAGCAAAATATAAAGAGGTCAGGAAGAGAGAGGGAGAGAGGAAGAGAGTAGGAATCATCATAGGAATCCTCTGCACAGCACGTTGGATAATAATAATCACTACATAGTTATAAAACAAAGTCGCTTCCCGTCTGTGTGTCCCTATGTACGCTTAGATCTTTAAAAGTACGCAACGGATTTTGATGCGGTTTTGTTTTTAAATAGATAGAGTGATTTAAGAGGAAGGTTTATAACTATAACATTGCACCCGTGCGAAGCCGGGGCGAGTCGCTAGTTATAGATAAACAAAAGAAAAGTGAATTTTTGATATTGAAATCTAATTGGTAGGATATTCTATCCTACCAATCAGGATACAGGTCTATTGGTTAGGATGATATTTCTGAGTTATATTTTTGATGGTATCATTTCAGCTCCAGGTAGGTATTGCTTTTTAGTTTACATTCCAAAATCAATTCTTCTTACAATACTACAATGGAAACGAAATACAGTCCTATAATTTAGAAATAAATTATTGAAAATAAACGTTTTAATTGACTAAAATCATATCTCTCACGCTATAAAAGTAATATCTCATAAAGCAAAAATATTCTTCATGCAGCGAGAAAAGGGTTAATAGACTGTCGGTGGCTGTGGTAAATACTTGACATTGTACGTTTCAGATATTCGAAGATAGTTCGCATTCAGACCGACAGGTGGCAAATACTAGCGATATTCCCACGCTAGTACCTAGCCAGCCTAACATTTCGAACGACTTGTTGTATGATATTGAAGTGTTATTCAGCTGTGAATTTATTCAAAATGTTGTTGTACATTGAAGTTTTGGTGAATCAGGAGTAAATGAAAAAGTCAAGTATCAACAGATAGTCATCGACATTTTGATAGGCCTATGTTCAGCATTGAACTGCAATAGGTTGAGTTCATGATTGATCAACATAGTACCTGCGAATATATATACAGGCTGTCGTTTTGCATTCTGGTCAAATTCAAGGAGGTATCTATACTAGTGATTCTCGAACCGAATCGATAAAAAAAGGGAAGCTTTGTTTTTATTTTTTACGGAATTCGGTAAGTCTATACCAACCCCTAGTTTCCATACTGTCCATAATTATACTGTGGAATAAACGTTTGCGTGTGTGTGTGTGACGGCGCGTTTATTGGGCTAGGAACAGACGGGCTGCGTTTTAATACGGGTAATTTACACTTGCACATTTCCGTAAAAAATAAAAATAAATAAAAGATAACCCTTTTTACTATAGATTCGTGTCGAGAGCCTGTATAAATTAGATGAAAAAAGGCGAAAAAAAAAACAAATACTAAAATTCACCTGTCGTTAGAATTTCACGATTTCTTCTTCCAATACTAAATTCACGTGCTTGAATATTGCAAGAATTTCGTGAAAGGTTGAATACAAACACACCATCGTTTAACTGAAAAGGAACCGTTACTTCACAATTTTTCTTCAACTTTGTAATATAACAAACATAACTTGCTCTAGTCCTCAACGCAGTATAAAACAAGTCTTGTACTGCGACAGTCCCATTCACCTACTAACGCTAGTCAGGTCGCCAACCCCATATCGATGACCGCTCAGGTCGTTAACCTCACCTGTGACGTAAAACCTAGATAGCTCTGTTTTTCCGCAAACTCCGCTTTCGACTTACTTCCTAGTACCCATTTAAGCACGGTAGTTATTTTGTCTGTGTCGTTTAAAGTACCAGTTTTTTACTCGGTCCAGATTTGTTCGCGGAAAATTCTGTAATGGAGTATTTTTTCCTGTTTTCTTTGTTTGTTATTGGCGTGTAGTAAAAAAGTTGTTCAATGTGTGAGTATGGTGATTTCTTATCTTATTCGTAAATTCGGAATAGGACAAACGGAAATGCAATTGGAAGAGTGCCAAAATCTTAGCTACTCTGGGTAGGGAAAACTGTTTTTATGGGTAACATCGAAAAATAAATACAGGTTAATTTAGAAGACTGACTCCCTCGACTTCTTTTACTTCCTGGTTGGTCTAGTGGTTGCGAGGAGGTCATAGCTACATAATAACAGCCGGTCTGGTCGATCTTCAGGTTAAGCCGCGCTTGCCTAGGTTCGTCTGTGGATAGGTGACCGCCCATTCCATACCGAGTTTCCTCCGTGCCTCGGAAAGTATGTTAAGTTGTTGTTCCCGGCTGTCATTTGTAGATATTTGACAGTTGTTATAGATAGTCAGTGACGCGAAAGTCTGACAACCTGTCTTACCAAGGGGTATAGTGTTACTCAGTAGTAACTGGGTTGTGGAGGTCAGATAGGCAGTCGCTCCATGTAGAATACTGGTATTCAGCTGCATCCGGTTAGACTGGAAGCCGACCCCAACATAGTTAGGAAAAGGTTAGGCAGATGATGGTGTAGTGGTCGCGACTACTGAGCATGAGGTCTTGGGTTCGATTCCCAGGTCGGGCAAAGTGTTATTGAGTTATTCCATCAGGAATTTCTCAGTAGCAGCCACGATTTGATCATGGAGTCTGGAGTTGCGCCCGGTTTATGGCAATAGGCTCGCCCCCTATAACATGGGACTTAAACATAACTGGCAAAATGTGGTAGTACTAATGGGTACACCTCTGCCTATCCCTTCTTGGATTACTGGCGTGATGTTATGTTAAGCCAATGTGAAAGATATGTTTTATTAAAGTGGGTAAGCAACAAGACCTCCATGCAACTCAACTGGAGTTGCGTATAGGAATTGAAGACAAGTAGGTATTTAATATGAAAGTAGCAGGTACAACTCAGTCTAATGTTGACGTGAAGTAAAGAAGTGAAGCCACATACGATAAGTCTCAAGGTTTTCAGTTAAATAACAATAGTTTGTGAGCAACATTAATCTAATTGCTTAGAAAGGAAATAAAAATCGAAGCTAAACTTAAGTCGTGTACTCACGTTTAGGACCACCAGTGTCTCTAAACTAACTGACCGCACTGCTCAGTCTCCCGCTAAATTGTGAGCGTGATGTGAACGCCAACATAGTCAATTAGGTCACTGACTTGTTACTGGTCGTTCACCCCTATTTTGTAATTGTCTAGACTTGTATCGTTGGAAACAACCTCATTACTTTATTACAGCAAATCCACCGCAGTTCAAATATTCATGATAATTGGATAATGTCAGGGCCTTACGTGACCGCTAATTGTAGACTTCTTAATAACTCAACATTACTGTATTTCTTAGAGGGTTAGGAAAGCTTAGCTTAGAATAGCTCCCAGCGGGTCACCAACTGCCATGGCCCACCTGGAAGACTCTAAACCGACTTCAAAGCCAGGTGGGCCGCCGAGCGGAGGACACGGTGGAGCACACGGTGGAAGTCTGCCCCGCGTGGGCGGAGCACCGTCGTGTCCTCGTAGCGGCTATCGGCGGCGGCGACCTCTCGCATCCGGCCTTGGTTCAATCCATGGTCCGCAGCGAGACGGAATGGGATGCCGGCGCCTCTTTCTGCGAAGCAGTCATGCCAGCGAAGGAGGCGGCGGAACGTGAGAGGGAGAGAACCTCACGTCCCAGCCGCCGTGGGAGACGCACCGGGCGTCAGGGGCCACGTGGTGGCCCCCGGCCACCGTAGGCGCGGGCCTGTGGACGGCGAGCTATGGGCTAGCTCGCCGTCCGTCCGTCTTATGACGACAGGCCGTGTCGACGGCGCGTTCGTGTTCCACGCGCGCCTCAAAGAGAGTCAGCAAACAGGAAGGGGTCCGAAAGGACCGATGTCTGTCAGGGTTGCGGGACTGTTCGAAAGAGATACCGCGGCCATGGAACACAAAGGGCAAAGAAAGGAACATGGATGGGTTTTAGTCAGTAAAAGTCTGACACTCCCCCAATTCCTTCCATGAGCTCATTTCCCGTGCCACCTCGGACCAGCCCTCGCGGTACGCGTCCAAATCGACTCGCGACCTCGTTCTGGGCCAGCCTCGGCGGCGCCGTCCGTCTTCTTTAAGAGACCAAATTAAATTAAGTATCTATAGGAATCATCGACACGAACAAAAGGGGTTTAGTCGGCGGTGCAGACAAATGCACCCACATTTTGCTGTCTTAGTTCCATGTAAAATGTTGTTGTTTTTTTTTTTTTTAGAAGATGATAACATTAATATGGATTGACAGAAATTGTCAATGTATTCTCTGAATCAAACCTACTTAAAAGGCTAAGATAATGTTCTTCCGAAAGGTTAAGTCCGTAGTACTCACAACTGGCGAGTGTATAGAACGTGGACGAAGCAAAATGATTCGAAGCAGCATGAGGAATCGGGTTCTACAAACCCTTCGAGTCCGCCCACAGACGCGATGGTATACATAAAACGTTACATAAGATGGCATGTTATGTGAGTAATCAATAAAGTTTGGAAGTATGCCAGTATTGCCAGCGTAGCAGACAAAGAGGGCAACACTGATTCTTAACAGCCATATCTCGTAGTGGTGCTTCTTAAGATTTTTATGTTTGAGGAAAATTAAGAAATATTTTATGTACTGGTTTACGTTTATCTTGGACATCACTGACATCGGTTTAGGAAAATATTCTGAGAAAACCTAGAATTATAATTCATTTAACTCTGAAATTATGAAGAACGATTGTGAATTAATCTTGTGGTTGCAATCAGCTGGTAAGATATATAAATCGGCCTTGAGGCAGCACGGTGATCAATGCTCATGCTATCTCACCAACAACCTGTGACCCGTATTAGCCCTAGATCAAAAGAACTAGAAGTCATGGGAAGTGGCCTTGGTCATCAACGTCATCACGTATTACGCGCTAGAGATGCCTGCTTACTCCCCATGGTGACAATGCCACCACAACTTTATTCTTCCGTATACTAAACTTGAAAAATATTTCTCTTTATGAGAAGACGTTTACTTTTAAAGCCAGGAAAATTGCAGTGGTGTCTACTTAAGGAGTAACTGTTACGGGTTTGACTTACGAACTATCTAATTCATTCTATTTAAGAAAAGCCTAATGGAAATTAAATTAATATAAAAGAAAATGATGATTATGTAATTGTGTAGTTTCTGTTGGAGATCCAATAAATAAATAAAAACTTTTGGTGCAATAAAGTCTCTTAAAAATGTATTTGTGTTTGACTTACAGGTTGTTTTAAACAAAAATTTGATTAGAGGCAAACGACGGACATTAAAATTAAAGACATCACCATCATCATCTGCTCAGCCTTTTCCTAACTAAGTTGGGGTCGGATTCCAGTCTAACCAGATGCAGTTTGTGATAAAAATATCATTAAAACCCGTCCAGAGCCAGTGATTGCTCTACTTATAACTAGTTTCAGCAAAGAATACATCTGTCAGTAACATTGCCTATCTAGGGATAAATGTGAATAAAAGCGTGAAAATATAAAAATGTTATTCGTCTGAATAAATCGTAAAGTGATTCCGCAGTTGCACTCACTGAATACCCGGCTACCAGGCTATACCCGGCTATACCCGGCCACCCGGCTATCCGGGTCACGCATATCTGCATAGGGTAATCCGAACGGCTCTAAAAGGCTTTCAACTCGAAAATGTTGCAAATCTAAAACATGTTACTGCTATTCTTAGTAATATGATGTAACTACTAATGCCAGAGTTAGAGCGGGGAATGTTATAATATAAGTATGAGAAAGTCGAATTAGGTAAGTTGGCTGACTTAATTTTACTTAAGGTAGCGCAAGGGTAGCCCGCGAAATTCAAATTTTCTTGCGTTTTTTGGAATTTGCAGGTCTGTCTCAGGTTGTATATTGATAAAAAATGAGTCGCGCATGTAACACGTATGTAGCTACAGGATTATAATCATTAAAATTATCAATACAACTCTCTTAGTTCATTTAACCCCATTTAATGACTTTTTCATGAAATAGCTACAGAAAAGGGTTAAATGAACTGTATTACTGAACAGGTACATAGATAGTTTATAACCTAGATTAACATGTAGGATACTTTTGATCCCGTGGGACATTAACCGAACTTCACGCGGGCGAAGCCGCAGGCATAAACTAGTATCTAAATATGAAAGCAGTTTGTGTTTTTTCTCGGTTTTTTGTCAATTTTTTCATACACGTACGTTGTGATGGACGCACTTATGTAGTGAACCTAAGTATTGTTTCTTGTCACCAGTTAAGTATTCAAAATATTTTTGTCGTACCTGGGAGACATAAAAATAACAATAAATTTGTTTTAGAAAAAATAAGCTATTTAACTTCTTATATTCGAAGTTTTTCGACTACCGTCTTTTGTAAGGCTGCTCACAGACACAGGAGTTTGAACAAGAAAGACTTCTCAAATCATCTTCACATAGTAATAGACCGGTCACACCCCATCTGCGCAGTCCTCTGAACAACTGAAAGTTTCTTCGTTATTTCTCAGCTGAATTTAGGACAATTTATATTTAAAATCTAAAGTCTACGTGATCGGGCTACGAACGATCCACTTCGGAAGTATTCGGCAATGAAACCCGAAGTCTCTGCCAAGAATTGTGAGAAAATATTTAAATTTTAGGATAGTATATTCTAAAGTAAATTGACACAGTATTTCAGTGAGATATTTTATTAAGTTTCTGTTTGAGTAACGAGTAGTATTCATAAGTTTCTGAAACATTTTATTTGTCGTCTTTTGAGTTAGTTGTCTTTTGAGGACATTCACCGCGAGCATTCGCTTCACGAATTTGTTCAGTAGACATTTGTTGCACGACGAACGTTTATTCGTTTGCAAACGTTTTTAAATGATTAAATGTTCGGTCAAAAAGTACGGACAAAGTGCAAAGTACAAAGTTGTCAGTCTTACGGGCCACTACTGTAACGACTGTCAAATATCTACAAATGACAGCCAGGGCCAAGAGCTTAACCTGCTTTCCGAGGCACCGAAGAAAATTGATATATAATGGGTGGTCACCCATCCACGCACCAACCTAGGTAAGCACGGCTTAATCTAAAGATCGAGCCGAGCGGCTGTTATTTACCCACGAGCTCCTTACCAATTATATAGTCCCGAACATAAAAGTCATTAAGGATCGCCAGAAAATCGACATTTGCAAGGCTACTGCTTATCCTAAACCTGAATCATCTTACATGTGTAATATATTTGAACTTCGAATAAATCAATTTAACTTTAATGACTTTTAAACATTTGAACAAAGTTGATGAGTTTGTGGCTTGGAGATTGGGCTGAAGTTTTCATATTTATATTACATTTTAACTTTAATCTGATATAGTCTTGTGGTTGGACTAATTATATAAGTGTATCTAAGGCAGGCTACATAAAATAGTCTACGCTACCTTACCCTTGTTTATGGTAGGTACGGAATGTAACTATACAGGGTGTAACAAGACCCTTATCGAAGCCGTCAATCAAGCATTAAATACGTCAAACTAAGTCACTTTACGCGAAATGATTGCCGCGAAACGTCGTTTTTTTTGGGGTGAGAAATCACGTTTTACGATAGGACTCAATGTAACGGATTCAAAACATTGTGTTGATGGATGGATTGATTAATACGGGGGTCGTGGCGGTGTTATAAGTAAAAATCTTACATTAAAACATGTATTTAGAACTTGTGATAAAGTTGGAACTTTGACTCCCAATATCTCCGTAACTAGAAGGTTCCCAGGTATGGTCTAGAACAAAAAAATAATCGCAATGACGGGGAGAACTAGTGCCTTTCGGCTTCATTAAGGGTCTTGAACATTTTAACGGGCCGGACAGAATGATTTACTATACATTCGTAAAAAATACAGCTAGTACCAAAAAATAGTAATCCAAATAATACTTACTTAATCCAAAATCTGTAAAACTTTACTTACAAGGAAGAAAAAAATACAAAAATAAATCTTAAACAAAAATCCTTAATCCTCCTGATTTATTCTTTCAAGAAATAAGTTCTTTAGCTTCTTACGATCGAAGTTTTTTTGCGCATCAACTACCTCAAGTGCTTGTCTCAGGCAATGGTTTGTGAAATGGCCATCTCTTATTCATGAAGTGACTGAAGAATGGCTGAGCGTCTATCATTTGGGGCAGCCATGATGAATTCGAGTAGTTTTCTCTTGATGTTACTGGGGTCAATGTCTGGGCTTATTTGATCGATTTCTCGGAACTCGTAGTGGTGGCTGTTGATTACGTTTTATTAATATAAAATGGTCGTTTCGGCTTATTAAATTGAACAGTACTTTCTTGTTCGTTTGTGCGTGTGTTAATACTTGTTTACTCATAGATCACTTAAGAACATAAAAGAACATAATCTACAAACAAACAAATAAATAAATAAAATATGTAATAGATTCGTTTATTTTAGTTTTTCAGCATGTGACACGGTGAAGGTCTCATTACACATAATAAAAAAACAGATGGCTAAACAAAGAAAACTCAACATTTCGGTAAAAACCGTCCAAGTGGTTGGGTTCCGTAGTTGCCCGTCAACGTATGCAGATTTGCATCCGTACGATGATCTTTATTGTAAAAATAAAAAACAAACTTACATATGCAGTTGAAAAACCTGTGCTCCCTGTGCTCCATGTTTAGAAAAATAATTGTTATCCAGATACATTTCATAAGTTGGTCGACTATTACTTGTAAATTTGTAAAGCCTACTTAGCTGTGATAGAAGATTTTAGCTTGACTTCGTTATATTTACTTCCACCGTGATTTTTTTCGCACACCGAAACACAACCGTTTAGCTGGTAGAGGGCGGGGATACTTTAGTCTAACAAAAATTAGCACTTTAAAGCTTAATATTTTACAAACGAATAACTTAATCGAAAAATTATTTGTCCGAACTCGGAATATTTTTTAAAGACCTGTCCTAAGACATCCCACAAGTTGGGGTACGCGAGAAAAAAAAATCTCCATTTAACGAGTAATTAGTACTGGAGATACTTTAAAAAAATACTTTTATTCATGCCTAATTAATGATTTTTATTACTACGAGTCTTTGAGCGAGGGTGCGGACAGACAGGCAGAAAGACGGACATTGCAAAACTATAAGGAGGAACCCTTGTTGACTACGGAACCCTAAAAATCAAAACTGGCCGGACCGATGGCGTCGTCTAAAAATATACCAAAAGACACCCTAAATACATAATACATCACCTAAATCTAATTATAGAAAAAAACCGCATTTTTCGCACAAAATTAAAAATGAAACGTAAAGCGAACCGCACGGGGTACAAACAAGACAGTAGAGTGCGGTTTACGGCCTGGCCGCAATAAAAAGTGTGGCCAACTTTGGCGCGGCCTTTTATTGTCCAACGTACGTAAGATGGGGGAAGGGGGGTAGGTATGTTGAGGACTTTTGTAGTATAACGCCTGTCTGATGTGTAGTGTGTAAGCATGTATGTAGACAGCTTTATTTAGAGTGCTTCTTCAGCAATACTGTTTTATAATAAATTGTAAATATTATAAACACACATTAAACCGGACCATGAAACCAAACAGACGTATCATTTCAACTCTTCCAACCTAACGACCTGATCACACTTCATGGCGACCCTGTCAGCCCTAACAACACAAACATTGACAAACACACAACACTTTGAATTCATTGGTGTTAGTGTGTTGGCGATTCTGACATGAAATAATCGTGATAGGTACAGTTAGTAAAAACTGACTTAGCACAAAAATGTGAACGTCTGAATCAACAAAGTAGTGGAAGAACCATTTAACGACCTCGCGCACTACGTGGCCATGATTACGATTTTTGGCCGCAGAAGCGACTTTTGGCCGAAACCACGAAAAAAGTATGAGGTCTACCTGTAATCATGACCTTCCGTCACTTTAAATATAACTAGCGACCCGCCCCGGCTTCACACGGGTGCAATTTATACATATAAACCTTCCTCTTGAATTACTCTATCTATTAAAAAAACTGCATCAATATCCGTTGCGTATTTTTAAAGATCTAAGCATACATAGGTACAGACAGCGGGAAGCGACTTTGTTTTAATAGTGATATTATGTAGACTTGAAGCTAAACTATATTACCGAAGACCTGGTTTCACCAGGAAGTGTTTATAAGCCGTTCTAAATAAGCTTAGTGCTATCCAGACAAAGTTCCAGCTCAAGGAAATTAGTTTGAAACACGATTTAGCAACAAATGGGCTCCGTTGAGTTCACGCGCACTGATAACGTTTGCAAGTAGTGGATGGAGTGGCGCGATGCAGGTGTGAAAAAATTCAAACATACAGAACAGCAGAAGAACAACAGAAGTAAACAGAATATTGAGAGCCTTGTTGTAATGGTTGATCAATCTAAAAATTTACTACTGAGCATGAGTTCCTGGGTGGGGTATACCCGGACGTGTAATGCGGGATTTGGTTTTTAACCAACTTTTAAAAAAGGAGCAAGTTATGTATTCTGCCAGCATTTTAATTTTTTTCATGCATGTACACCGAATTCTCTGTGATTACTGGTTCGATTCAAGTGATTCTTTTTTAATTTTGTTGGAAGTCCTCGCCAAAAAAGCTAATGAAACAAACAAAAGTCACGGACTTCCGAAAGTAAAGTTATTTTCCATTCTTTAATGAAAGTTTTTTTTGGAAGTCGGTTATTTTTTTTTGCAAAAAAGTTTTTTCGATAAAACAATCCTCAACAGCAGCTAGGGGTTTTGAATCATGAGGTTTCCTACAATAACGTTACACGTCTGCCTATCCGTTAAAATCCAGATAAAAATGCAGACCGGCTGCGGACCAAGGATACCGTCAGATAGTTAAATCAGTCTAATTATCATCTATCTGTCAGAGATCGGTGTCCGCAACCGTGCCTGCAAGTTGTCCTTACCAGTTTGACAGAACTTTTAGAAAATTCCATACGTAATATAATAATAGCAGAAACCTAATATGAGCTGCAAGCCGTGGGGTTCGACCCCACACAAGCGCATCACTTTGAGTAATTAATTTAATCACTGCTGCTCCAAAAACCTCGTGAGGAAACCGGCATGTCCTAGAACCAACCACCAAATACCAAAAGGTATTGGTACCAAAAGTACTAAAATTTCGAAGACATTTGTCCAACCAACCCACACTGGGGCGTTGGATACGCGGGGTGTTGGATACGCGGGGTGTTGGATACGCGGGGTGTTGGATACGCGGGGTGTTGGATAATCCACCACGCGGGCCCAGTGCGGGTACAGCGCGAATGCGCCAGCCCATTTCCTCTCATAGAAACGGATAGGCAGACGTGTAACGGCAACCTCATGTATCAAAACCCCTAGCTCCTGTAGAGTATTCTTTAATTGAAAAACATTTTTGCGAAAATAATAACTGACTTCCAAAAAAATACACTAAAAAGTGGAAAATAACTTTACTTTCGGAAGTCCGCGACTTTTGTCTGTTTCCTTAGCTTTTTCGGCGCCGATATCCGAAAAAAATAAAAAAGAATCACTTTAATCACAGAGAATTGATGAAAAATCCTGTGTCCCAGCTGTGGGAACATTACAGGCTGTTTGTGCTCTATAAAGCCTAATTCGTAGAAAATCATTCAACAAAAAAAAATACTCCACAAAAAACAATACTTAGAACATTCCTCTTCGCACCCAAAGAACCATACAGTTCATTAAACGTTTATGATCATTCAGTTAATTCAAGTATAATTATCTAGAGCTTTTACCAAGGGCCTTTACCAAGAGCCTCTCAGGTTAATGACTCATTAACTCAAGAACAGGTTGCACGTGATTTATGAAGAGCTCCTACTGATTTGTGATCGGATTTTGAAGAGCTTAGTGGTTACGTATTACATCGAATTTAGAAAATTGTAGACTATGTATAGGACTTAGCTTCTCGGCTGTATTTAGGTAAGTTTTGAGATAGGGGACTTAAATTTTACGCTTTATTTCAGCTTTATTGAGCCATTTGGTATAGTACACGCAAGGGCTGAGCATGAGGTCCTGAGTTCAATTCTCGGGTCGGATAAAGTGTTAATGGGTTTTTACATATAGATTTTTTTCAGTAGCAGCCACGGAGTCTGGATTTGTGCCCGGTTGATGGCAATAAGCTCCCCCCTACTACATGGGACTTAAACATAACTGGCGACATGTGGGTGCACTATTTAGGTACCACCTCTGGTAATCCTTCGGGAATTACAAGCGTGATTGTAGGTGCCAGTAGGTCTGCCAGGGTTGCGGGACTGTTCGAAAGAGATACCGCGGCCCTGGAACACAAAGGGCAAAAGAAGGAACATGGATGGGTTTTAGTCAGTAAAAGTTTGACACTCCCTCCTGCTCAGCCCAGAGCGGGAGGGGTTATTTGATGATTTCCCAACCAAAAAAAAAAAGGTGCCAGTAGTTCCGCAGGACATAGACAAAGTGACCTTTTATTCTATCAGCGTTAGCGAAAAGTCAAACATGTATTATAAGACCAGTCCCATGCGACTCGCATCCAGCGGATCCCCGCAACCTTCACCAGGTCAGCGGTCCACCTAGAAGGCCTTCCAACGCAACGTCTTCCGGTTCGCGGTCGCCACTCCAGAACTTTTCGGCCCCATCGGCCATCCGTTCTGCGAGCAATGTGCCCTGCCCACTGCCACTTCAGTTTGGCTATTCTTCCAGAGCAATTCATGGTTAGGTATTAAACTAGAATCAGTAACATTAAAATCACACCATATCTATTTAATTTCAAGGCACATAAACTACAGATAAATGAACAAAAGATTTTTCTCCGCGAATTCGTAAGCTAACGTAAAAAATTATATATTTTTGGGTCGTCCTTTTCTGTCAGTCACTCAGGACGAGATTTAACTTAATTCATTTTTATTTTCTTAAAGAAAACGTCTGGCCCACATCTCTTAGCCTTCGGAGACAGATATTTTATGCTTTACTGCGTTAAAAGAGATTCGACTTTATTTTATTAGCTTGGCTATATTTCATTTGGTATGTTTTGTGACACACTTGTACCTAAGTGATGTTGAAATAAGCTGGGTACTAAATTAGTCAACGCAAGTAGATTGCATTTGTTATGCGAAACATCTATGCGCGCCTAGGCATTAAAATCTATTCGTATGCCGTGACGAAAGATGGCATGACGCTGTCATGGCGTGATGCCTTCTCTATGCCACGTAAAATCAACGTTTTCCCATTAAAATAAAGTTTGTTTTGGAACAATTGTTGATCTACATATTCCGTTTTCGAAAGTTCCACGCTACTCAATTAGTGATGTAGTTAAGTCGTATGCAGATTTGATCAATAGACATCGATAACAAAATATACGACGTCTGTCAAAGATCATAGTGACAGCTGAGAACAACAACAATACATTCATATTTTCTATTTTTTTTGCAATTTGTAGGTTTGTATGTTGATATACAAAACCGACTTCCAAAAAAACACTAAAAAAGTCTAAAATAACTCGACTTTCGGAAGTCTGTGTCTTTGTTTGTATCATTGTCTTTTGCCACCGACTTCCGAAAGTCAAGTTATCTTAGACTTTTTTAGTGTTTTTTTGGAAGTCGGTTAAATTGTTTTCGCAGAAAGTTTTTTTATTTTACCTTTTTTAGTTGTAGTATACCGCACAAATTCTTGTCATGAATTATGTTTTACATTGTAACTAGAAGTTAGTTAAAGTACTCGTCAAGACAAATCATACGAGCCCAAACTCGATGGGATTATATCATTTTATTACGGACTACCTGTCACCACCTTCCAGCTCCATCACCAGACCCTGGGTACCATCTAGAGATAAAGTACTCGACAAGATGAATTATACGAACCCAAACTCGATGAACGATTCAAAAAAATATAAACGATATTTAAAAAAAAACAACAGAATTGAGAACCTCCTCCTTTTTAAATTATTAATACAACCCTCTAAGTTCATTTAACCCCATTGAATGACGTTTTCATGACATAGTTACAGATAATTGCACTTAGACGGTTTTATTAATGATTTTAATGATTATAATTCAGTAACTACCTATGTGTTACTGGCGTGACTCATTTTACGTAAATCATACCACTGACCTGCAAATTGTAAAAAAACGTAAGAAAATTTGAATTTCGCGGGTCACCCTGACGCTTCCACGACGTATGTTTTCGATTATATTTTCCAAATCATTTGATACTAAGTTAAGTCTGTTACTCAACAATAAAAATAACATTTCCAAATAAAATAAAGCCGAAAACACACAACACATGTTGTTTAACCCCCATTTTATTCACGTCAATAACTTTTATCAGTGCGTTTAAAACTAAATGTAACTCTTATTCGCACTCACAAATCTGCTGAATTTATCGCGAACCATTTCAGATGTACTCTATTATCTGTGATAGGTATAAAGCTGTTATCAAACGAAATGACATCAATTATATAAATCGTTTTTGATAGTGAGATACGGTTTTCACAAAATGAGCAGAATTATTGGTTGTTTTTTTTTTTCATGCCAATTGTAGTTCAATTATTGGCGTTTTGGGAATATATTTTATCTGTTATTGCTGCTTTTGTAAAAACTTGGAATTAAATATCAATCTCCCACCCTCAACCCAATTGTTTTGGCGTTGGCGCAGCATGTATTGTTCTTACATACTTCCGCATTAGTCATCACAGTTTAAAGCTTTCACGGTTTATAATTAAACAAAAATATTGGAAAATATCGGGAGCTCGAGAGTAATTGATAATCACGGAAGATATCCCGGATATATAAGTGACAGTATAAGATTTATATTAGTCGTCATCTCATCTCCCTTTCTAAACATGCCATCCTTCACACAGTGCATCCAACGTTTCTTTGGTCTTCTGCTACTCTTAATACTTTCATAATCAAAATTTTCCTTTTTCAATTGCGCATGTTATACAGAGGAATGAGAAAACTACTTTTTAATCCAAGTACTTTAAGTCCAATTCCAATAATTTACGACCTTTATATCACAGAGTACCTAAATCCCATTATTTTAACGCCATCCACCAGCATTAAACTGAGATAAAAACTAGCTCCTCCTCAGCCGCTGGGGAACGGTAATAAATACAAATGAAAGAAGAGACATTAGCGATAGACAGCTAGCTGTTCAAGATAACAAGCCAGTTAAATAATACGAGATAGAAGATTATAGTTGGTTGGTTTTTATGAGATAGAAGATTTTATTTTTCATCCACCCGCATTCTCCAGTCAACCCGCGATCATGGCGCTTGCAACAGCGTCGAAATATCGGGAGCTCAAAATAAAAGACTATCACGGAAGATATTCCGTGACAGTATAAGTTTTGAGGTAAAAGTATTCTGCAGTCCGTTCCAGCTTTAGTTTCTATAGTTTGTTATACAATTTGTAGCTTGACATTGATATTAAATGTCCTTTTAAACAAATAGGCACCGTGTTTCCGTGTTTGATGCAATCGCTTACAGTTTGTTGTTGCAAATAATAAAGGGTGTAACAAGACCCTTAGAGAAGCCGAAAGGCACTTGTTCTCCCCGTCATTGTGATCTTTTTTTTTTGTTCTTGGAACCTTTTAGTTACGGAGATATGGGGGGTCAAAGTTCCAACAAGTTTTTTTTTTAATACATTTTTTTAACTTACGATTTTTACTGTAAACACCTCCACGACCCCTACCCAATCCATACATCAGCAGAATGTTTTGAGTGCGTTACATTGAGTCCCACCGTAAACCGTGACTTTTCACCCGCAAAAAAAACTCGTTTCCAATCAATATTTTTTGCGTAAAGTTACTTTGATGTACATAATGCTTGGTTGACGTCTTCGTTATGGGTCTTGTTATACCCTATATAATGACCATAATTTAATGTAATTTATGTAAATTATAATTTTACTAATTGCCTTTTAAAAGTACATTATTAAAAAACTTTTCCTTGTAAAAAAACATACTATACCTACGTACCTATGACGTATCTAATTCTAACAAAACGTATTAAAGCTAGGACTACACAAAAACACACGTTCACCCCCGATGACCCCATCACCCTCCTCCAGGAGAGCAGTAGGGAAACCAGCACTTTACGTATATACAAATACAGACCGCCATGTTTCCGTCCTCGCCGCCGAGGCCCGACGCGACGCCCACGTTCAACGAACCCCCCCCGACCCTTGCCAGAGCCAGCCCGCGATGCTGAGCCGGTAGTTTTAAACCAGCCCCTAATTAATATCACTCAGATCCAGCCTGTCCCTTTGCTGCCCCCCCCCAGCGACGCCCTAAGCCGAGGCCCGTACCCCACAGGGGGTGCCCTTAGCGAGTGGTCGCTTAGTTTTTAAGTATAGTTTTAAGCCCCTGGCTGGAGGCCTTAGATTCATTTTTAAGGCATCCACAGGGAATAGTCCGGTTAAGCAGTAGCCAGCCTCAGAGGCTGAACTGCGAGATGCCATCACCAAAAAAAAAAAAAAAAAAAAAACACACGTTCGTAAGTACAAGAAAAAGTAAACCAAAACTCAAGGGCAAGCGATAAAAGCCCAATAAATTATAACTTTCACTACACACTTAAACTATTAACAAGAAAAACTAGAGAAACTGAAAGGGTCCGTAAGTCAAGGAGTCCGATGTAGGTACGTAAATAAACTTTATCGTTACTATTGAGTTCGGTTTCAACTGACGCCGATGAGCTCTTAACCTAATTGCTTTCCGAGTTTCCGGTTTGCAGAAATAACTATATTGAAAGAGGTCTGTTTTTGTCATAATTGTCTGTATTTTTCTTGTTCTAGGGTTTTTTATTCAACGAAGCTTCTTTGATTCCCTAAAAACTGTCCTGTTATTGAAATGAAAATAGGAATTTATTCGGTTTTTCCGTAGGTACTGCACACTTCCCAAAGGAAGAAATAATTATTGAGCTATCAAAAATCTTCAAAGGCCCGGCTCGATTTTTTCTTTTTCACACAAAGACATTGAGTGAAAGAAAAAATATTAAAGCCGAAATCACGGCACGACGGGCGCGGGCGCGGACTAGACATCGACAACGGCTGCTATCAAAACGCACTGAGATGTCGGGGGATTCAGGGGATTCGGGGGATGTCGGGGGGGAAGTATTATTCAGAAAAAGAACTTTGGATTCACGAAATTAATGAAATTATTTTATTATTAATGTTATTGTTATTTTATTGTGTAAAGCTCAAAAAAAGATTATTTTTGTATTTTAGATTTGAAACCAGTCGTTTCCAGTGTGTTTTAAAATAATAATTTTATTTTAATTGTATTGTGATGAATGTTAATATATCTTAGTTTTATTACTATATAGAAAAGTATGCAGTTTTTCATAATGGAAAATTCAAATTTTCCACAAAAATCGATTATTTTCAAAATGCAGAAACGAAAAGTGTTCTTTACGACAAAAAAAAAATACCGATTTTTTTTTCTGAAACTTGGAAATTTCTCGGAATCAGTTAAGTATATTTAATAATACTGTTATTTATTAATCTGTACAGTAAACTAATTGAATTAATTATTTTTCCTTTTTTACGTTTTCTATTGTTATTAATTTAGGTAAAGAACGGGGCGGACCCTCCGCCTCATGTTTTCGTTTCCCAGAATAGCCAAACCTTGCCCGTACAACGGGAAACCTTGTTGTCTCTTTCTATCTTTTGTTTGTCGCTGGTAAACAATGACAAAAGAGTTGAGGGAAAAAGGGGTGTTTCTCATTAAAAGCTCCGTCGTGCGCGCATCATTCACTCCTGTAGTTTCTCAAGTTGTGTACGCATATTTGACTCATTTTGAATTGTTTTTTTTTCCTATACTTGTTATAACGTTTAATGGATTTGCTTCACCTTGGCTTGATTTTATGGACTACGTTTTACCGCAAGTTGTTTTGATTTCTGTTTACGTTGAGTTCCAATAATTGTACAAAATGAATAAATGGTATGAAAACCCATAAATTGTTTTTATTGGCCTTGTTAGTTCTAACTATTAAAGCTGGTATGAAAATTAAATTAGCTTCCGCACTTACTTACGGCGTTTAAACGAAGATAAGAAGATTACCTTTATTTTTTAAACAATAAAAATCGCGCTCTTTGTTTTTAAAACAGAAACAGTAAATGAATTCGACAGTTGTTTTACTTTATTAATTTTAGTTGTACTTAAGTAATGTTCCGACATTCAGAACAAATATTCCGAAAAAAAAAATGTCATAAGGAAGTCTCCACTTTCATTTCTGTTCCTTGAACTTTAGGCACATTAGCTCTATCTATTCCGATCACTGGTAATAATAACCTTGACGTGGCAAATGTAGTTTATATAAGGATCGCAGCTGGTGGCGTTCTGGAGTCTCTGTCTACCCCCATAGAAAAAGTGTAAGTTATTGTTCGATGTACTAATTACTTGCTTGTAATAAAGTATAAGAATTACTTAACTAAAAATTCCAATTCTACCTACTAGCAGTCAGACAGACCAGCAACCAAAAAAAAAAAACATCTAAAACAGAACAAATCCATTCACCAATTAAGATCACTTCGCAATGACCGAGAATCGAGAACAAACCATACTTTAAATTGCGTTGTAACTTGTTAGTTGGCTCCTAAATCAGATTGCCTCCGCCATCGATCTTCAAACTTTCTCAAAGTTTTTTTGATAAGTAAATCTAATTATAACGATCTGTTTTCGTGAGAAGTTGCTCTTGTTTTCACGCCTTTTCGTTCCTTTGAAGCTTTGACAACTTTTCGGAAGCATTTTCCGGAAATCGACACCATTTTTGCTAAGTGTTAAGTGTTAAAAATGACGCAGAGGAAGTATTAGAAAGAAAGAAAGAAAGAAACATATTTATTTGGGACAAGCACAGGAACAACAAAAATAACAATAAATAAAAGAATCTAAAACTAAATAATAAAAAAAGACCTGTGCGAGGCCAAAAAGGCTCCTATCTCAGCATGATGCTGCGATATATGAAAAACAAATACCGCAGCGCTGGTATTCTGATAGGGCCCACTGTGACGTCACGGGAAGTATTACGGAAACTCACTTTATTATCATTCTCTCGCCCTTATCTTTAGGGTCCACGCAACGTAACTCTCTTTTTTCTGCCACGCTTTTCAATTAGTCGAAACCTCAACTCCATTTCCAGCCTCACATCAGCTTATACTCAGATCATATAGGTACAGTTTCTTTGGCCTTTTCCTTCTACATTCATACTCAAAGTTTCATCACGACATTTTTCTCATTCTACCTTCAAGATATCACCGAGGATCCGTGGAAAATACATATACAAGAAAAAACTCAGTAATACTTATCCTCCTACTTTATAAAGTCAGTTAAGAACGAGAAATCCATGTAAAAACACAAACATGAATGGAATATACAACCTCTTTGTTTTTGAAGTCGTTCGAATACCACCTTCACCTATAACTTGTTTACAGCAAACATAATACACCACAAGGTATCTCCAAAACAAGAGAAAAGCTCAAAACATTCTGATACCAATTTAATCTTCTTGGCAAGACGCTCTAAGCCTTACAACAACGACCAATTTACAGACCTCTAACATGTTACTTGTGCTAAAGTATTAGAGGTCATGTTTACTGGTTGGTGCGTCGTACGCAATTTTCCATTGTTTACCTCTCATGTTTGAATAATAAGGGACTTGTAACCGCTGTAATTATACTTTGATAGCTTTGAGGTTTGTCTATTTTCAATATGGAGGTAGGTCACAAAGGTATTTGGGCTTTGATGCGCGAAATGAAAAGAAAACGTAGGTGATTTTATTTATCAAAACCGTAAGTATTTGGAATATACTTGTATACTGTTGTGTGATGATCGTAAAAGGTGGCGTTCTGTGGTTTCTGCCTACTCCCATGGAAAAAAGCGTGAGTTTTAAATCGCCCCGTAAACGTTGCCCCACACTACCATAATAGAAATTTCTCCTGGGTGCGTTTACAAACATTAAACTTACACAGTATACACCTGTAAGTCATACAAATGATTTTCCCGTGTGGTAATCGAACCCGCTACGTGCAGCGCAGCAGCCCATCGCTCAGTCACTGCATCAACCGTGCCGTCAAGTTATGCCGTGCTGTTTATGTTTATTTAACAATGCCTTCTTCGTTAGTAAGTAAATCGATAACAATTATTCTCTAATTAAAATTAACATGTAGTTCAGCCATTGCAAAAGAATTACATACAAGTAAACCAGAAAAGGTATGTGCTTTGGAAATCTTCGTTTTGGCGAATTAGCACGAACATCGCGCCCAGAGTAACCCCTTGCTTATTAAACTCAATCAATGTTCCATTAACTATTGTTTTACTTTGTTATCAATAACTCACAAAGTAACAAAACAAAACAATCACCAAACAATACATGTTTCACGACCTTTCCAAATCATCAGCCAAAAGAAACCAAAACAAAACTTCCTATAATTATTGTGAACTCATTAAAGTGATTACCGTCAACTTGGTGACATTGGAGCGAACATTTGTTACAAAGCATGGCGTGCCAAAATCAAAGCCCTAAAACTGCCACACGGAAATGTACGAAGCATAAATTAGACGCAAAAGGTTGAGTCTACGGAACGAATATTATCGTAGCCCACCCGGGTAGTCTGTATTTAAGACCGTGGCTGAACTAAGACCCCGCCACCCTCTTCGAACCTAACCTGTCCGGAGTCGGGGTGCCCCAAGTCCCGAGCTCGCTTCGCTCAAATTTTCGGGAAAATAAAGCTCGTGTTTAAATCAAACGATCTTCAGGGTTAAACGATACTTGGCAAAGTCGATCCGTGGATGGGTGATCAGGTACTCAGTGGCCCGAAAGTCCAGTTTTACCAAGGGGTATCGTATGATCCAGTACTAACTGGTAGGTATTTAACTGCCAAGTTAATAACCAAGTATGAGGTTATCTAAAATCGAGGCAGGTGGTAGTGGTAGTGCTGGTGTGGTGATAGTCACTAAAAGAGCAATTGAACGGGCATTGCTATTGATGAATATCTTCTATTCGTGATCATATGAGAAAATAGTGATCCATAGACCAACGAAGCTTTGGTGATAGCACGGAAGAAGTAAGCAGGTCATATGTGCCACAGCGACTGACCGCATGGCAAGTGGAGTGCGGGTTAGAGAACGGGTGTTAGACTGGAGACCCAAAACTTAGCTTTATGCTATTTTAAGATCCTCAAACATTATGGAATGCAAATAAATATATGAATGAATATGTTTAAACCGGGCAAAGGAGCCTTGAGCACTTGTGTTTTGGTTAGTTCTAGAGAATATTAATGTTTTTACGTGAAGTCAAAGTGAAATTATGCAGTCTCCTTTATACCTTCTGTCCGTCCATATCACGTAACAAATTACCTTCTCACAACTTCTTAATATTCCCACCGACTTGCTCACACCGTCACGCGATGGAAGCACGACATCAACCAATTCCAAAGTTATTTGCTACAAAACTTACTCATGGGGAATGATTCCTCAAAATTGGACGGCTCAAGGTCGTTACGTCACAGAATTTTCTAGAAGTATTAAAGGCTATAACTTAACGTACCCGCCACGAGGTCGGTCTCTGTTTTAGAATGGAAAGTTGCGACTTTAAACCTTTTGGTAAATGGTGAGGAGTAGATGTTGTTGTCAGGAAAGTGGCCTCTTGAATAATTTAAGGATTTTTTAGCCTAAGGGACCTCGCGCACTAAACAGCTACGACCACGATTTTTGATCGTAGAAGCTTCGACCAGGAAGAAAGTTTGGTCACACGACCGGGCTTCCGACCTGCTTTGTCATGCGGCACGCTCACGTCGTGATCGTGGCCGTGTCATGTGCGAGATCTCTAATACAAATTACTAGCGACCGCAGTGTTTTTACGACTTTACAAACCATCGGTATTTCTTAGTCATAATCTTCTTCGTATCGATGATTCCCATAGTTATTAAATTAAATTTGTTTCGACCAGTACTCAGCAACATCGATAGCGTTGGAAGTGGCTTCGCACAGGTTGCTTAAAGTGCAGGTGGAGTTGCACAAAAAGTAGATCAGGAGGTGAGGCAATGGTTTGGGATTGGACTCCACAGTCGCACTCATAATAGACATAATGCAGGTTTTCTTAAGATTATACCTACATAAAATCCTTTCAGAGTAAATGGTTTCAGAGAAATCTCCATCAAGCACGACAATTGATGGACAGATAAACACGAAAAGACGGCAACATTTTGTTAAACTTAAGAGCATTAACGTCTTACGGCATTTCATGCAAACTCTGAATTCATTTGTTTTCGAAATGACTGAACCGATTCTAATGAAACTTCATACAGAAAAATTGAAAAAAAGTTAATTGGAAATTTCTATGGAAAATCTAAAATCGGTCTAATTTAGCTGTAACACTATTTTTCGAAATTGTTCTCCGTCAACTTTTTAGACCTATGTATCTTGCTTATGTGTATGTAGTTTCATTAAAATCGGTTCATTTATTTCGAACACACATAAGTTCAAAGTTTGTATGAAATGCCATAAAACTTTAACGCTCTTAATAAACACAATTTCTAGACAAGTGTGTCTTAAAAAAGATGTCGAATATACATTCAAGAAGCTACAATAACATGCTATAGTGAAACTATAACAATAGCGGTCATGGTTTAATTGTTTTGAAACTCGACACGAAACAGAAAGGTTCAGCTTTCAACAAATAGGACCCTCCTATGCCGTAATGGTTATAACTAATGGACAGATAGGTTAACGTTATTGAGAAATTGTAGTTTCAAATTATTTCAAGTTGAACTAGGTAGGATTATTATAGTTTTCGGATAGTCAGGATTTATTCCGTTGGGCTCGTACATCATGTGGACAGAACACCTGTTTCGTGCAATGAAAACACACTGTGTGCGATACAATGTTTTAGCAAAGTAACAAATTACTTGAAATTACAATTTAACACAATAAAACGGGGCACAATGAATCGGGTACAGTTCCAGAACGTTTCAACTCTACTCCGATCAGACACTGAATGTCGTCCTCGCCTCGAGATGTTAACATCAGGGCTCTGTAGGAGTACGCTGTGGTGTGGGTAGACTGGTAAGAAGGTCACGTGATGACACCACTGTCGTACTTGCGATTCATTTTATGTCTGTACCAATGACCGGATCCGACATAGTAAAATACAAGGGATATTATTGCGTAACAATTGAGATAAAACAGTCTTTTATTTCTGGACGTATTTGTCATTCTTTAATCTTTCAACCGATGTTTCTCTACTTGGTTGATCCGTGTTCTGTGTGTGGTTAATTCGGTATGATTATCAAAACCAAAGGGCTAAATAAATTGGCATTCTATCCAGTGATAACGATGATCTAAAAGTCAAAAATGTACTGAATTGGCAATTATATATTATTGAACCTGAAAGTTTATGTCAATCCTCACGAATGTCGATGTAGAAATACAAAACGCAATGAAAGCTATACTGCCACACGAAAATGTACAAAGCATAAATTAGACGCAAAAGGTTGAGTCTACGGAACGAATATTATCGTAGCAGCCCGGGGTATGTATTTGAGACCGCGAGCGAACTAAGACCCCGCCATCCCCTTCGAACCTAACCTGCCGGAGTCTGGGTGCCCCAAGTCCCGGAATTACTGGCTTATTATTCACTAACTGTTGCTACCGACATTCGCCCGCGTTTATAAAAATATTACTTCCCTCTTTGAATTGGATTTTGTTAACAATTTCATGGGTTATTTTGTTTGCTCGTAACCCTAAGCTTTTCAAAAATAAAAGCCTTAGTTACTCCTTATAATACAGATAGCTGGGTATCTGCAAGTAAAAGTACCGTCAAAATAAGTCCAGCAGTTTCTGGGATTAGCCGAAACAGACACATAAAAATGAAATGTTTTTTACGTACAGTAAGTACCGGTGTATGCATTCAGTAAAAAGCTGTTATTTTGAAATTACCGAACAGATACTTCAATTTTATTTATTTGTATAGGTAGATTATATATCTATCATTGCAAAGGGTTCGTATACCTCTCCTGTTTGCTGACTCTCTTAGAGGCGCGCGTGGAACACGAACGCGCCGTCGACACAGCCTGTCGTCATAAGACGGACGGACGGCGAGCTAGCCCATAGCTCACCGTCCACAGGCCGGCGGCGGCCTACGGTGGTCGGGGGAATTTTGCTAAAACTTGAACACTAATTAAAACCGTTATGTGAATATTAAATAGCTTCCACGAATATAAGGTTTCGTCAAAACAGTTTAATTTAGAATTTCTCAGAACATAATTGATTTGGCTTCGGTTGAAAATGTTTGCTTTTTAACTCCCTTGAAATTAAATACCTAGTCTATGTTCAGTCCAATATTTTAACAACATGAAATAATATGTAATCGACAAAATTGTTATTGTGACGTTACCGTTATATTTGGGTTTTCAACAGCATATAAGCATCAGCAAGCAGCACCTGAACATGTGACGCGGAGGAATGAGGAAAATGTCGGTAGGAAAGTGTTGAGTATTAATGTGGATGGGTATAAGAGGAAGACTAAAGAGACGATGGATGGACTGTGTAAAGGATGATATATTATGGCTAGAAATGAGGTGACTGCTGAGATGACGAGTAATGAAAGCGAAGTATGGAAGAAGAAGACATGCTGCGCCGACCCCAAATAAATCGGAATAAGGACAGGAGAATGATGATGATACCTAGGGGTTTGAAATGACCGCTTTAACAGAATCGATAAAGGATAATAATATGAATCAGGTTCAATTTCTTTTTTTTTTATCAATTTTAGTTTATCATTCTGCTAAAACGGCCATTTCAGGCCCCCTGGACTGTTCCTTTGAAGCATTTCTTATCAAAATCAAATAATATTCTGAGAAACGCTGATCCCTCTACACGTGTCAGAAAAGCCATTTCCACGAAAGACTAAGATATGCTACATAAGTTAGGTGCTAAACGATAAAGTTAAAAACTGAAGTTTAGCCAAGATAATGTTTTCCGAGACGATATGCTGTCGTGTTTGAAGTTTATATAAGGTGCAGTTAGAAGCTCACTTGTGTGGTTTCCAGCAAACATCCTTCTATGTCGGTTGAACTTTTCGCAGAACGAAAGTGAAGGTGTCTATTAAACCTTGATTCCTACGTTATCGATTTTCCATCGGTAAAAATTACAAACTTGAATTTCTTATTAAGCTCACCTTCGTGATAATTAAGGAATAATGATACAGGTATAGACCCAGTCTGCGCAGATTTTATCCAGAAAAAAGTGTATTCCTTTGTCATTTAATAAAAAAATCCCAAACTATTGAACCATCTCAGATTCTAATTTGATATTTTATAAGATTAGGCTTATTTTGGAAGACTTTTGTTCGATTTTTTAATCGAAAATACAAGGGAGGTCCTCTGTATACGCCGATACAATAACAAAGTCGTATTTTCTCAATCAACAAAAAACACGTTACTTAAACCATTACCGATAAACAAACCGGTTTCTCGTAACTTTCTATCAGACTTAAGTTTACAACAGACAACAGAATCCAATCTAAGTTTACCAAATCAACAACAGTTGTTTAACTAATCCATTAGCCATATTTAAATCAAGAAGCCACAAGAAATACAGCTTATAACCCTTTGGTAAGGAATATTACAGAAGTTAGGGTCCATCCATAACTAACGCAAACTAGCGTATGCACACTTAGGCCCCGGTAACGGCCTCAAGGACGCAACTCGGTCGTCACTTCGAAAGTCGTGTAGTCGGTGTCTGCGCATTGCCGAAGCACGGAACGCGGTTTCTGTGCTGCCGTTCCATATATAGGGTGACTGGTAATTAGTAACCGATACTGAAACACGTGATTGTACTCATGATAACAAACAACTTTCCCAAAGAAACTTTATTTTTTTATACGCATTGACTTTTTTCATGATAACACAACAGTCGTACGAAATTCGCCGCGCGGCCTCTACCTACCCACTGTTGCATAGTACGATAGTAATGAGACAGAACGGCGTCACGCAGCTAACAGCTGATAGGTCACAGGCGCGCGCGTGCGAATTTCATACGGCTGTGGTGTTATTGTGATAAAAGTGAATAGATAACAAAAACATATGTTTTTTTGGGAAAGTTGTTTGTTATCATGAGTACAATCACGTGTTTAAGTATCGGTCACTAATTACCAGTCACCCTATATATGGAACGGCAATGTAAGAAACAGCAGATTTGTTAGAGTACGGCAAAGTTTAAATAAAAGTCCTTTGAAATAAACATGAAATGTACCTTCTGTGTTTATTTACTATTCTATGTCGTCTTTCTAGCGTCCTCCAAACTTCTAGGTACCCTCAAATAATTTGTGACGTCACATGATTTATATGAGAGGTGACTTGGAGAGTAAATTAATGTTCTGTTAGCAAAACAAAGTGGTTTTCGAGTTGGTGAACAGTATTTTAAGAGTTCTGTTAAGAACCAGAAGAGGTAATTCTGAACTCAGGGTAGATATCGGTGCTTTTTGGTGTTCGCAAGTGTCCTGGTTTCTAATTAATTGTAAGTCTTTACCAACGATTGCCAATTATGAAAATTAATTTTATAACACGCTTTGATTACATAAAATCAAAGGGTTGACGGCAGACTTTATAACATCCAGGCACAAAAATAACATTCACTTATTTATGTATTTAATACAAAATATATATTAAATTATATATAAATAGTATATGAACCAATATCAACATCATCAGTTATGGTATATCATAACAACATCAACAGTTTTTCCATCAGGAATTTCTGAGTAACAGCCACGGAGTCTGGATTTGTGTCCAATTGATGACACTGATGATAGGCTCGCCCCCTATTACAAGGGACTTCAATGAAATGTGGGTGAACTATCAGATAGCTACACATCTGTCTCACCTTTCGGGGAATTCAGTGTTATATTAATACGACAATGATTGTAGTTCCAATCACTATTATCAAATAGATATTCACCGGACTTACCTATTGCCATAACCCCTTAGACGCCCACTCAAAAAGTGAAGCCAGCCCGATCTTTGGAAACAAACGCTAATAAGAAAGCTATGGGTACCAGTGGCGAAGGTTCCATACAACTCCATTCCTACGGATTCCCTTTGAAAAATGGCACAGTCAGTATTGTATAGACCAATAATATAATCACATTAAAGATAATGTACTCCCGCGTTTCGCTACTGATAGGTACTACATTTAATTTACAAAAGTTACCTAAGGGTATTATTATAATATTAATGGCAAGGGTTTTACCTTCCCAGAATCTTTCCTTAAAGATCTTGAAATTAAACGAAAACAGTGTTTCTACCCTCTTGTGTGTGTTGTAGGGATGTAAGTATAATTGGGGGCTTGCTGGCTTCCTAGTTACTTGGGGCTATTTTTCTTTGGCTGTATTAAGACATGTTCATTATGTGTGTGATTAGGAAGACAAGGTTCGGCCGAGAACTCATTAGAAGTTAGTCTTGCCTTGTTGTATACTGGTGTGTTTTTAACTTTAAGCCGGCCATAGAAGATAGAGTGTGCATGTGCAGCTTTGTCCGCACAGTCAAACTGTGCAGGCATGCGTGGACTTGTGTAGGAAAAATTATACAGTTATCTTTCGGCTTCAGCCAAAAGCGGCCAAGCAAAGCAACCAAAAAACCCGCCTAGTGCGAGTCGGACTAGCGCATGAAGGGTTCCTATCAACGTAGTAGGGGAGCCCCCTTTATTTTTATTATATTTGTTGTTGTAGCGGCCACAGAAATACACATTCTGTGAAAATATCAACTGTCTATCTATTACGGATCATGAGATACAGCCCGCTAACGGACAGACGAACGGACAGCTGATGCTTAGTTTCTTTTTTATTCATAAATGATCATAATACAAGTTCCTTTTTGTTTTGTACCATTAAACCAGAGATGGTTTGTAAAACAACACTGCTTAATCACTATTAACAAATATAAGTAAAAATGTAGGTACATGAAAAATACTTTTGCACGTAACTATTTTAGCCATAAACATCTATCAGTAAGTACGTGAGTTACATGTCATGTTTTGATTCCGAGTTGCTTGCTGTTGGGCAGCTCATTAGAAAACCCGTTCTAGTCAAGTATCCTAAATAGGTTGCTTCGTTAGTAATAGGGTCCCTTTGGGTAGCCTTCGGGTATGAAACCCTGAAAAAAGCAAACGAGTTTGGCTGAAGACGGCATTTTTGGCGGAAGGTAGCCGACGCCGAAGCCGAAGCTTGGATCGGACACTACTTGTTTCCATCGCGTGTGCAACGTCTCGTCGCGCGTCATCGGCACTCTGCATGCTCTAACCTATTTCTTCCTTTTGTTTAGTCACCACTGTCGCTGACGTAACACGCAGGTAGTTCGGGCGTGTAACTAGTACGGCTATTTAGACTTTGTATTTGTGTTTATCCTTCACATAAACGGTGATTAGATTAATGAGTTGACAGCTGATATGTCTACAGTATTAACGTCTGTATACTATGATAGAAAAATTGTGATACCCCAAAAAAATCTTGTTTTATTTTGTCATCTAGGACAAAAATTGCAAAACACTATACACAATAAAAGTGCTTCATAACACTGAAATATTGTTATTTTTGTTCAATTCAATTTCATCGTTCCAATCCATCACTCTACAGTTTGATAGTCCCTTCAATAGATCGCTTGTAGTGGCTTCTCCTTTTCTTTGTGTGCTCAGTAAATTTACTGTCTGTGCTACAGAGCTCGGAGACGCCTCGGCGGCTACTCTTAGATTCGGCATTGGCACATCTGTACATATAAATAGTATTTGTGTCTGTTTGTGATTTCAAAATAATAGCCTTTTACTAAATTTATATGAAAGTATATACGGTACTTATAACAAAAAATCATTATTTTAATTTTTGTGTTTCTGTCTGTCTGTTTGTTCCGGCTAATCTTCAAAACAGCTAGACCTAATTTGATGGAATTAACTGACAAATAGCTGTTATTATAAGGAGTAACTTAAGCTACTTTTTCAGTAAATTTACTGTGTGTGCTACAGAGCTCGGAGACGCCTCGGCGGCTACTGTTAGATTCGGCATTGGCACATCTGTACATATAAATAGTATTTGTGTCTGTTTGTAATTTCAAAATAACAGCCTTTTACTAAATTTATATGAAAGTATATACGGTACTTATAACAAAAAATCATTATTTTAATTTTTGTGTTTCTGTCTGTCTGTTTGTTCCGGCTAATCTTCAAAACAGCTAGACCTAATTTGATGGAATTAACTGACAAATAGCTGTTGTTATAAGGAGTAACTTAAGTTACTTTTTTTTTTAGAAAAAATATTAGGGTTCCGTACAAAAAATAAACCCTTGAAATTGTTACCAAAATTCGATTCAAATAGGGGTAATATTTTTATTACTTTTTTTTTATTACTGTTGTGACGAAGGTCGCGGAAAACAGTTACTTTTCCATAAGAACCAAGCGTGTTACCGTTTACTCGTATTATTAAACAAATGACTGACGACTGGGATTGCGGTCCTAAAGAGAAATTGTAAGCTCAACCAACATCCACAATTAATACGTGTATTGAAAAGTACTGCTGTCTCTAGAAACTTCCATTTCTATGCCCTATGGGCTGTACGCAACGAGTCTAGGTGACGACACGGCCCCCAAATATAAAGTCGATCGGAATAGTACTGAAAGCTTTGCCTAGCTTTCAGTACTATTCCGATCTACTTTATATTTATTTATTTATTTATCTTTGGATTGACTGCTTTGAATTTTTGGAAAATAAGATTTTGTGCTCGTCATATTGCAAGTTATGTTGCGATTTTCATGTCTTTTAATTCAATGCTTGCTTTTGTTTTAAGTTAGATGGAATCCCCTAAAATTCCGTTTAAAATAAGCCCACAAGTATGCGACTCTAAAGGGTGTAACAAGACCCTCAACGAAGTCGAAGGCACTTGTTCTCCCCGTCATTGCGATTTTTTTCTTTCTAGACCATACCTGGGAACCTTCTAGTTACGGAGATATTGGGGGTCAAATTTCCGACTTTGTCACAAGTATTTTTTTTAAACACTTTTTTAAGTAAGATTTTTAACTTTGAACACCTCCACGACCCCCATACTATTCAATCTATCCATCAGCACAATATTTTGAGTGCGTTACATTGAGTCCTACCGTAAAACGTGATTTTACATCCCAAACAAAAAAGTCGTTTGCCAGCAATATATTTGCGTAAAGTTACTTAGTTTGATGTACAGAATGCTTGGTTGACGGCTTCGTGAAGGGTCTGTAAATCTTTCATGTTTTCAGTTCAAAGGAGTATAACAACCATGCAGTTATAGGTGTAAACGTAGTTAGACTTAATGCAGAAACCTCACCCTTCGGTTAGTGGACCTTCCCAACAACAATGGATGTTAGGTGCTATTTAAAGAACAATAATGAGTTAATGTGAGCTGTTCGCAGAACTAGGTTAATAAGTTATTTCTGAACAAAGACTAACAAGTAGTTATTGTGGATACTGAAAGTCTATGCGCTGTTTATTCGATTGAATAGTATTTAGTTTGTCCAGTTGAAAACCAGTGTCGGGTACAAGCTGAACAGGGCTTATTTGGCGCAGGCATGAGAGACATAATTATGTCTTGTTTTTTCCTGGTCAGATTTAAGTTTTTTATTTAATTTTTTGCTGTGTGCACTTGTGGCATGTGCCAAATAAATATGTTTTCTTTCTTTCTAGTTTCAATCATGGTTTATTAACCAAAGGTATAGAGGGTGTAAGGGACAGCCATCCGTAGACTTGTGGGGTGAATTCAATGCATCATACTAAGATGACCATATGTGTCAAGGTCAACATCCATCGTTGGTTTATATTTATTTTAGCCATATTATTTACTACTAAGTGGGGTGCTGCGCAGGTACGGAGAATGTAATTTTACATTGAAATAAAGGAATAGTATTAAAAAACGATAAAAAAATAAAACTTTCCTGAGAAAAAATCCGGTGGAATATGATTCAAGATCGCCTCTGCTTAACTCTTTGAAAATTACAGACTTGATGTTATGTATTACAAATTTACTGTATACCCAGCGGTTAGCAGTTAAAAGTCAATGAGACTATGACTTGACACCTCTCTACTAAGCAACGTCAACGTTTGGGTCAAAATGAAAGGTTTCGAAAAGTAGTACCTATTCGTTTTGGGTCAAGAACTCAAGATGTTTTCTTAAGAAGTACGTGTTTCATTTCATACCACGACACAAGTAAATACAGCTAGATAAAGATTATGTACTTAACCGGGTGTTGCTATAAGGGATTAGCCAATTATCTAGACGGATTATGGATGTTTTAATTCACATCAATTAATGGCACAGGAATCGTCAGAAACTAGGTGCACAGTTTGAACTGGTAGGTGCCAAAGGAGAAGAACACGCTGTGAACTCCGTGGTTACATCATGGTTAATGTTGTCAGCATCATCATCATCATCATATCAGCCCGGAATCACACACTGCTGGGTATAGGCCTCCCCTTTTTTCTGCCACACTTCCCGGTTCTGTGCGTCTCTTAACCAGGTGTTTCCGCGCCTATGACGATTTCGTCGACCCAACGAGCTTGAGGACGGCCCTGGTTTCTTTGGCCTAACCTTAACCACCACTCGGTCAAAACCTTGCTCCATCGGCCGTCCCCACGTCTAGCCAGATGTCCTGCCCAGGCCCATTTAAGGCGCACCGAACGGTCCCCGACGTCGTAGACTTTCGTCCGACGGCGGATTTCGTTACGCACTCGATCTAAGAGGGTTATGCCGAGCATGGCTCGCTCCATGGCCCTTTGTGCCACTCGTACTCGGTGGACAGTCTCCTTTGTGAGCGTCCATGTCTCGGCACCAAAGGTTATTGTTAATTTTGTGATATACAGTGTTAATAGTTAGGTATGAGAAAACATGTATATTCCAGACAAAAAGTACTTAACATAAAAGGTAAACAAAACCCGTCTCAACTCAGCTCTACTCACTGTCTAATACAAACTCAACCATCTAGAAATGACAATAGAAAAAGAAATCCTTGAGAAGCCATTCTTCGACGAAAACTTCTAAAAAATTCAGTCTTTCTCGATGACAACAAAGACTGGAAACACGATTAATATTAAAAGCGTCTGAAATCGATTGGGACTAGCTCACAAAAGAATCAATCGACGCCTTTGTTGTTACAACGCTCCCCGGCCTGGCGGATCATATTGTACACTACAATATGACGAATCAGGCCTGATTGATTAAGGTAATGAATCGTATACCTGGGGTAATTCCAGGAAAAGGAAATTCCGGAGTTTTATTAATGTCAAGGCTCAGATATAACAAAAGATGGCGACTGTGTTCCTCCAAGAGTTAGGCAGAGGTGTATACAATGTGTCCGGTCATAGAATAGCGACATTCTAGGTACTTACTTATCAATGTTAATTTGGAAAGAATTTGTTGTCAATTTGTTTGTTTGTCCACATTTTTTTTACATATTTTTTTATATATTCCGGGCACAACCGGGGACTCTGTGGTTGCTACTAAAAATTTGATAAACGAAAAACCGGACCTCATGCACAGCAGTCGCGATTGCGACCACTAGACCGACGAGGCAGTCTACGTTTACCAACAAACATTACGTTTCGTAAATAGAAAATCCGTTGCGAATATAGGATCAGGGTTTGAAGATACACAATGACCTCACATACCCGTACCTACAAGAGTAGGTACAAGTCGAAGTCGCAAACTAGCACGCTAATCTGTTTAGGCACACCCTTCCTATGGTCCGTATAATTTTAGATCTGTGAGCCCTTCGGGGTCCTCCCCTAGCTACTAATACTTCATAAGTTTAGAATTATATAGGTCATATTTGTGATACTTTATTATAACAGTGTGATTGTCTAATAAGCCTAAGTATCTAACGGATAAGATACTGAAATTCATTTTTCGAAATCAGGGCTCCTAGATCAGCGAATGTAAAAAACCGGGCAAGTGCTAGTCGGGACGCACGAAGAGTTCCGTATCATTATTTAAAAAAAAAAATTTGTGTAGTGGAGCCCCCTTAAATGTTTATTTTATTCAGTTTTTAGTATTTGTTGTTATAGCGGCAACAGAAATACGTCATCTGTGAAAATTTCAACTGTCTAGTTATCACGGTTCATGAGATACAGACTGGCGTGACAGACAGCTAGATAGACAGACAGACGGACAGTGGAGTCTTAGTAATAGGGTTCCGTACAACTTGGCTACGGAACCCTAAAAAGTAGTGAACTTTTCCACGACTTACCAAACATCGTACTTACAGTTTAGGAAGTATCAGCTACTTTCCACCATTTTTTGTTAACTGGGCCTTCTGAGGCACAGTTTGTTTACATGCCAAACCCTATTTTCTCAGTGATGTCTCTCAACAAATAGCCACAGAGAAAAACGTGAAGGAACTATATTCATATAAACAAGTAGAATAGTCTTCACTCAAGCAATTCTAACGTCCAAGTCAAGACAAACAAATGATATCAACCAACCATCTTGTAGTCTATTGATGGACCATCAGACCTTAAAATGAATCTCAGTGAGATTTCGTCCTGTCAATACAATAGACAATTACTGTCATTGTGCTCACAATAGTTAAATTAGATCTCCTGCAAATGCCAATTTTGGAGAGATTTCAATTTGAGTTTGGCTTGAAATTGATATACGAAAGCTATTCAAATATTTGAACTCCACAATGTAATCTTACAATTGAACGCAGTGATATTATTATTAAATAATCAATTTCTATTGATATTAAACGGTATGACAATCTTTACATTGAATACAGAATAACTAGCTACCGTTTAGTAGGAATTCTAGACGTATTTTTACTTGCCTGTGCGCCAATGGCAACAGTCAAAACTGTAATTAAGCTGTAATTGTCCAACTACTAGAACTAGAATAAGATCGCTTTGCTGTTAGAGCAAGATCCAAGGGTCAGGGGTACAGAAAAATCACGTTTTTTGTAAAATAAAAAAAATAGGTAAAATAGGTATTTTTAATGATTTGTAAAAAAAAGTATTATTTTCAAACAGTTTATGTTTGAAAATAATACTTTTTTTGACGAAAATATTAAAGAAACAAACCTGTTTCCTTTACTTGATTCCTCACCGCCATTGGAATTATGTAGTTAGTTACTACTCACTATTGTTACTAGGTAGTGTAACTATTATTTAATTAAACACAAACAAACCTAGGTTAGGTAGATTGAATATGCTGCCCTGCCGACAAACAGACTGTCTCCCTCGAACCAACCCGATCAAAGAGTAAAGTAATCGATCAACTGACGCCGCCTGCCCGCGCGCCGCGCGCGTACCGCGGTCGGTGATGATCGATCGCAATGAGTGACTGGCTCCATCTGTTCCACAGACTCGGAACTTTTCTTAGTAGTAGTTTATTTCGTTTTTTTCCCAATCCTACCGTATTTTACCGTAAAATATAATATTTTACGTAAAATATCGTATATTACCGAATTTTACCGCTTTACATATCTAGGTACGAAATACCGGCCTCATCTAGTTTTAAAAAAAGTTGACGTGTAAAAGTGTTTGTAAAAACCTATTTGCAAAATAAACACGTGTGCCAATAACTTCACCCGTTTCATCTTATAAGTAATGTAAGCACATCACCTAAAATTCCCTACCCATTTTGTCACACTACGACGCTTTATGTCAAGGGTACAATGTACCCATTTGTAAGCGGAAGTGACCCTCCATTGCCTTATGTAAAGATGAGTACTCACTAGCGAGCCGTTGACTGTTCAAGCGTTGATGTAAATAACCGCGTTCCATTTTGTATGTAACCACCATAGAATACAATTAATGATATCACACTTTGATTTACGGTAAAAAACAAGAGTAAGTACTCGTACATAAGTAAAGAAGGAAAACAACTGAATAAGAATAATTATGTCATAATGTTCTTAATATTTACATAAAAAAAATTGAAACAGGCCGATCTGTACATTGAAGATATTGAAAAAAGAAATATGGGGGTCTTTAATGGAGCAACAGAAGGCAAAACAATATTTTTTAGAATTTTTGTCAGTCTTACTGCATGGATTTGAACGCAGTTTTCACTGCTCTCCTGCTAGATGCTTAACTTAAAATATAGGCTACATTAGATATAGTTTTGGACCCGATAAGAGGCGCTGTGGGAAGCAAGGGTGGGTCGCTAGTGCGTCATAATATTTGCACACTTCAAATGGTATAACTATACAGTGCAATCAATCAATCAAATTCAAAATATATTTATTTCACATAGGCCTAGATGGGCACTTATAAAACGTCGGCAAAAAGGTGCACAGTCCGAGTAGCTCGCTTCCTATGGAGAATAACCGGCAAGAAACTCCATGGTTACCCTTTTCCTAGTGTACCTTATAAACCCTTTGTGACATCCTCAGAACCTATAATGTGCGAATAAGTGTATTAGTTTTTGTTTTGATATTCTTTGAACATAAATTAACCCAATCGTATTTCGTTAATCGAAACTTGATTCTTATAGAACGGTTATTTAAACGACTGCCAGACAAGGCGATTCGCCTAGGATTTGTAATTATTTGGACGTCATTTTTATTGGTCATGGTTTATGAGTGTCAAAACTAGACATAGAAGTTACTGGACCTCATAAAAAGGCTTAAAATATTAGATCCACAAAAAAAGACAATACGTCAATATAACGTGTCCACAGCTACATGTCACTCATGAATTATCATGAATACCCAGCTTTACGGGATAATTCGATCCTTCACCATAACATATGAAACAAAAGTTAGCTGGCAGGGATGACATAGGTGTATAGATAATATCACGCTCGTAATCACTGAAGGGTTAGACAGAGGTGTCTACCTTTTTTTTTTCCTATGGGAACTCATCAAATAACTCCTCCCGCTCTGGGCGGAGCAGGATGGAGTGTCAGTGTCATTTTACTGACTAAAACCCATCCATGTTCCTTCATCGCCCTTTGTGTTCCGGGGCCTCGGTATCCCTTTCGAACAGTCCCGCAGCAGAGGTGTGTACCTTATAGTACACCTTCATTTCGCTAGTCATGTTTGCGTCTCATGAAGCAGGGGGCGAGCCTATCGCAATCAACCGTCCACAAATCCAGACTCCGTGTCTGCTCCTGAGAAATTCCTGATAAAAATACCCATTATCATCATGCTCAGAAGTTGCGATGGCGACCAATAAACCGACGAGGTAGTCCATGATATGCGTATGATAAATAGCCCATGTTTATTCATAGAAACATGTCCTTTGATGGACAGGCATGTCGCGACATGTTAGACACGCTTGCTATGCTTTGTTGAACATGTTTGGAGTTGTTTGCGATTAGCATTTCGTCGGCTGAAAGCGAGCGGGAAAATTTATGATGTTTCGAGGGTGTTAAATTCATTCGTGATACCTACAAGTGGTTTTGGCCATTCTTTGAAAATGAAGTTATTTTAACTTAAATTACAAATTTTGTGGCGTTTTTTCTGGTGTTACAGCTATATTTTGGGGTTCAAAACAGTAGTCATAGTTCATTAAAATTTGAATACTTTACTTAAATGATTTGATTGGTTACTTGTCTCTTTGATATGTTAGATGATCAAACGAACTTACCTGTGTGAAGTTCGATCATTATTATACGAAGTGCTTCGTTCGAAGATATAATATGTATTTACCATGCAGCTTTCTCGAGTCACTCGGCAACTGAACGCAATTTTCAGAGCTAAAACTAAACGTAAGTCTTAGTGTGCGTTATCTGTGTACTTACGCGAACTGTCATTCTTTTTAGATTCTTGCGCCGTTATCTCAATTTTACCTGGGGTGAGGTGGGTAGGGAACATATATCTTCGAACGAAGCACTTCGTATAAGATGACCCTGAGTCCTTGTTTTTATGTTTTGAAATCAATTTTTTTCATAAACATCTTAAATCCTTTTCAATAATTAAATTTAATTAACAATCTGTCATCATTTGTTATTGATCAATTAATCAGCCTTATCTAGTTAGTACATAACAAAACCATCGGTTTTTACCAACTAATGATAGCATGTTTGAGATCACTATATCCAAGTATAAACTGAAAATATAGAAGCTATTATGCATTAAGCACAGCATGGGCAAATTCTTCTAAATTCAGAATTGGCCGGTTATAAAATTTTGAAAATGTTATTGAGCTATTTGTCCATCCAGCAACCTGTCTAATTACATCTAATGAAATTCCTTTTGACCTGAGCAGACACGCGTATCGATACCGCAGTCTGAGAGAGTATTCTTAATCCATCTATCAATAGTAGAAGCCGAAACCGGTTTAAGGGGTTTTTTAAGTGATAAAAACAAGTAGTCATTGTGACCTCTTATCTCTCTAGTAAATGCTATATATTCACACAATATTTTGGCTGGACAAATCTCAGGTTTTTCAAAAAAGGATAGGAAAAGATTAGGCTGGGTCCTCCCGCAGCCGAGGTTTTAATGGTATCGGTAATGGCAATATTGACACCACTTTCACTTTGTGTTATATTAGATATTTTTATTAAAGATAAGGTTTGTGCCCAAACACCGGAAACTCCCTTGTATCAACTGAGCCTAATTTTTCTATTGTCGAGATTCTAAAATGAACCAAGTATTTAATGAAAACCAGAAATATGGTGTGATTACTGTAAAGCGTTAATAGCGACAACTGTTTCATCCTTCTGATCCCCTAGTCGTTTGCCAGATATTCCTCTGACAGAGGTAACAATTAATTATTTAAAGCTCTGGTACACCCTATTACACCTTGTGCATATATTAATAAAGCTCGATTCAGCTTGCTTTGTGTAGTTTATATTTATTGCATGCTGCTTATAATTGTTGGTTCCTTTGAAATAGATGAATATGTATAACTATAATATTTAGAGGTACAGTCAGCATACAAACGGACGATTCCTAAATTGGAGAAAACTTTAAAAAGGCCAAACTCACTTTCAGAGGCCAATGAGTAAACTATTGATAATAGATATCCATCACAGCATGACATCACGCCTGTTATCCGTCAAGGGTTAGGAAGACGTGTACTCTACAGTACACCCGAATTTTGCCAGTCATGTTAAAGTCTTATGTAGTAGGGGTGACCCGATTACCATCAATCGGGCTCCAGGCCCAGGGCTGATACTGAAGAACTTTTGGTGGAAACACCCAATACCAATTTTGCAGTCCAAGGAATCGAACCGATCGACCAAAAAGGCAGTTCATATCTATATTTATACATCTATCTATCTATTTTATGAATAGACAACCTCTATCCCCATTAGTTAAATGGTAGGTAGGTAATCTGTCTGTGATAATGTCTATAAAAGAACCTACTTATATCAAAAATAAAACATGTTCACCTTGAATGACCTTGATGAAACTCCCAAACTTTGTGTTTTACTTTGAAAATTTAATCAAAAACCGTTTATAGCCGGTTGTCAAACAAGTCGGGACATGTCTGACGGATAATAACAGGCTTGGAGTCTAAAATTAATGATTCACCGTCTGAAACCAACTTTCTAGTGGGTCTTCAGTTACAAACAAGGGTTGGTTGTATACCGGTGGACCTTGGAAACTGGGAAGTTCTCATTGACTTTTGACAGCATTTTAGGGTAAGTATCTATATTTATACATCTATCTATACAAATAAGTAAAAATGAAGTATCTGTTTGTAATATCAAAAAAACAACTATTTACTGAATGCACATTTGTGTGAAAATATATACAGTACATAAAAAAAAACACATTTTTTTTTAATTTTTGTCTGTCCCTCTGTCTGTTTGTTCCGGTTAATCTCCAAAAAGGCTGGACCGATTTCGACGGGACTTATTGGCAGATAGCTGTTGTTATAAGGTCTAACATAGGCTAGTTTTATTCTAGAAAAATAATCCGTGCAAAAAAAAAAAAACAAACCATTGAAATTGGTAACAAAATTCGACTCAAAAAGGGAAGTACAACCTATAATAATGGGGATTATTTATAATAAATTCACGCGAAAGAAGGTTGCGGGCAACAGCTAGTTTATAATATAACATCACGCCTACACATCTCCGATGGGCTATCTCACCTATGCCTAAGCCTACGCTTAGGCATAGGAGTGATTAAGGGACACCTTTATATGAACAGGTAAAAAAATATTATCTATGTATAACATATTTGTTAGTGTTGCTATAGTAAAGCTTTTTTTTTTCGGATGGGAAATCGTCAAATAACCCCTCCCGCTCTGGGCTGAGCAGGAGGGAGTGTCAGACTTTTACTGACTAAAACCCATCCATGTTCCTTCCTTTGCCCTTTATGTTCCAGGGCCGCGGTATCTCTTTCGAACAGTCCCGCAACCCTGGATAGTAAAGCTTACAAGCTTTACTATAGCAACACTGACTTCCTTTTCCCTTGTACCGTTTTTTCTTGTCTTGAGCCTTGCGGCATCGTCGCTGCAGCATGCAATAGTCAATGTTTTTAGATTCTAACTTGTTTCGAGTTATTCAAAAACGTTTCATTAAACAGCCTTGTAACCTGCACACATACTGTCATTTATAGGGTTCTGAACTCGAAGGGTGAGCAACGGGACCCCGCAACCTTCACCAGGTCATCGGTCCACCTAGTGGGAGGCTTTCCAACGCAACGTCTTCCGGTTCGCGGTCGCCACTCCAGAACTTTTCGGCCCCATCGGCCATCCGTTCTGCGAGCAATGTGCCCTACCCAAAAATGTGCCCTGCCTGCATGTGTGCTGAAAATATATTACCTAACTTAAAACTAAACTGAAGTTCTTTAAAATGGCGCTCGAACCAAAATGTCCGAATTTCGTTCAAATATATAAAAACGTTAGAAGCGACCCGCCCCAGCTACATATAAACCTTCCTCTTGAATCACTCTATCTATAAAAAAAAACCGCATCAAAATCTGTTGCGCAGTTTTAAAGATCTAAGCATACATTAGGGACAGACAGACGGGAAGCGACTTTGTTTTATACTATGTAGTGATTCTACTTTATGAAAATTTAATCGCGAGTTGGTATCGGGTCATCACATTTAAGACTTTGGGGACATATAAGTCATATAACGCACGAATTGTATTGAAAAAATTAAAACTTTGTACTCAAACTCGAATTTATGCCGAAGCTATCTAGGGCCACATAAAAATATTTTATATTTTTTAAATTGCATGTATTAGTACTTTGAACAGAATATTTCGCTGTGCGAAAAGGTCTCGTGTGACCAGAATATTGGAAAACTACTTACGTAAGTACTGGTTTGTAGCTTTTATGTATGTTTTCAGACAGTTACTGTAAATAGCATTCTAATATTTTTCAATAAAACGCGATCAATAATGCGATGGGATCATCGCATTCGCATGAAAATTTTGAACCAGCGATTGCGATTGGGTTCCAAAAAGTACTTATACTAAGAAATGGACAACTTTTTCTGGAGGTTTGATTTAAGAATGAATTGTAAAAAAAAAGAAAAACAGAACGTCTTCACGGTTTTGCTTTCCTACTGCAACGTGATGTGCTAAACTTAAAAAAAAAAAGCTTTTTCGTACATGTTAACCGTGCTATCGCATATTTAAAAGACCAGCTGATATTTTGCTTTTGAGTTCAGAATCATGTACTTACCCTTAGTAGAATTTTGTGTCACGATGCCTTACACTGTATAGGTCTATTAAACACGCAATATCTCAGAAACACTGTCTCGGGGCTCTAACGATCGCTTTTGCAACTCCAATGTCTGACACAAGTGTTCGTTTTTGTCTACACCAAAAAGCAATCAGTTCCTCAAGTGTTGCGTGAAAAATAAGTTCGTCAAGTGTTGCGTCAAAAAATATTTAATCACTCTCCCTCCTTATTCGATACCATGTAGGTAATAATTAATTAATAATTGGTTACTTACCGAAATTAGCCTATTTTTAACAAGGGAGCCTGCTTTACTCTGAAAGGAGAAAGTCCTTCAGCCAGCGTCGGGCACTAGCTGCTTGGCAGTTTGTTGAACTGGGCCTATTTGGCGCAGCCGTGAAACACACAATATTATCTCTTCTTTTTTTTGTGTGCACTTGCGGCATGTGCCAAATGAAGAGGTTTTTTCTATCTTTTTCTTTTATTTAATTTTTCATTTGATGACCAGACTTGTAAACTGTAAAATAACCATAGTACTAAGAAATAATTTTAAGGAACTCGATACGCAACGTTCAATCGATTATTATGTATTTTTAACTAGTCACTCGATTTCCATATAATATATTATTAGATTCCACCGATCTGTACATTCCCGATAACTAAGTATTTAATTTATTATTTTGTTTAATACTTTAATGCTTCTTTCTCACTCCCTAGATTGTAAAATATTGCTGTATTTTGTGATTACCTCAAGAAAAAAATAACAGATTGTTTGGAGCTATTTCAAATAGAACTAACAGTTAGGCCCAGAAATGACTTCCTCCTTCCCGTATACAGTATATTTCGACACATCAAAAAACATTTTACAAGAAAGACAATAGGCACCCTGATAGCCCCTATTCACGACTTCTACAACCCAGAATAGTTGATCCCCTTTCCTAATAGCCGTGGGAGGCACAAAAGTGAGCATAATTCATTTATGTTGCGTGGGCAGGGTTATTCATTTAATCTCTGATTATTTCATGCTCATTAATCGCTATTTTTGGTAGTCAGCCTAGATTCATCAAAATGATGTCATTGGAGACCTACCATAAACTACGTCACACGAATGATTTTTCGACCCCGTCCTTGTCACCGCTGATCACATTTGTGAGACTGCGCCCTAGTCTACCCTTGCCTAGTGTGATGTTACATATTTTGCAATTTTGCATGTTGAAAACATGACATGATGTTCAAAACACAACGAAAAACTTAAAAATATTTTCAACGCTATCTGTATGAGATAGAGTTGAAAATATTTTTAAGTTTTTCGTTAATTGTTCTTGTGTTTTAATACTTAAATAATGTGTTAGATTTTGAAATGTGACGTCACGAAATTTAGGACGCTTCCCAATCCTTGTCACACAATGTCTAGTTTTGTCGAACCCCTCCCCCCTCTTAACGTGTGACATAATTTATGGATGGCCCCTTGTCGGTATCTATTACAATATTCTAAATATTTATTTCTTTTGTTTTCGAAATCTCTCGGCGCCAGACTTGGTTACAAAATATGTTTTTAGAAAGTTGTGAAGTGCAAGGGAAATTTAGCGCAACGGTTGATGGAAGAATGTAAGAAGCATTATGGCTGACCCAAAGCAACATTGAAAGACTGGGCTAAGGTATTTAGTCCGATGAGGTTAATTACTTTTGTTTATGTGAAATGGACAAGCCTAACTATTGCAACACTTTTTTTCTTCAACCGTCTCTTCTCAACCGTCACGGTATCATTTATATAATAATACCAGCCTATTACTGTCCCACTGCTGGGCAAAGGCCTCTTCTCAACAGAGAAGGCACGAGCATTGATCACCACGCTTGCTCAAGACCGGTTGGCGATTACAGACTCACGAATTTTAAATTAAATATTATTATTATTATTTCTGTACTTTTTTTTTTAATTTTCACTTCACGGTATCATTTATTATTTTTTATTTCATATCACTCCTCACACAAAAAGCTATATTAAAGCTCTTTACGGAAGTCAAAGTAAGAAACCACAAAACGAATAATCAATCAATTCCTGACTCCAACCAAAGCTCCGCTCTGAGAATATTAATTGAGTTGACTGATTTGTTGAACGAACCCACTTACGTTTACAACAAATCATAATAGAGCATCCATAAATATAGTTTACCTAATCATGTATAATTAATTTCTACTTTACATAGCTTATGTATTCACTACATGAGCGTGATTGTCTCATTGGTCTAGTAGTCACAGGCACTAATGCTGAGCATGCGGTCCAACTCTTGGGTTCGATTCCCAAGTCGGGAACGTGGTATTGAGTTTTTCGATCAGGAATTCACGGAGTTTCGGCTTGTGCCAGGTTGAAGGCAATAAACGCCCCCTCTTACATGAGACAAGAATAAATGGCCAAATGTGTTAATATATTATTCACTTCTTCACATAGATTATAAATTCATTGTCTAAGCGTCACGTCCTCTCCGAGTGTATTCCCTTGGCGGACAGAATATTGTTGAATTTAGAGATGGAAATTCAAAGTCAACTCCAATTTTATGCATACAGAGAATTGAATAGCATTCAATACGCTGCAACAGGTTTTTTTTATCTAATATTCGTATACATATTCAGCTTGAAATCACATTCAAAGAGAAACTGACGTACTTTTTCAGCAAGAAAATACGTAAACAGCAACGTTCAACAATTCACGGTAATAGCAATTGACACCATCTATCCTAGCAGGGGAACAAGATACAGTTTTAAAATACAATAATTGCACATGGATCTTTAAGAGCATGGCCAAAATTGGAACCAACTTCGCTTTTGTTTTCATTGTGATTTCAATAAAAAAACTAACAAACATTTTTACCAACAACGATGTCATTCAAACTCAAAAAGGCCCATGTAGTGCTCTAGTTCAAAATATCAAGTCCACTTACCATCATACACAACTCCTCGAACCAGCTCGTCAGCTTCAAACACCGGGTGGCTTAGCGTCAAGTTCACGTCACTATCTTCGTCACTGAGCGTGACAATATCGTCACTGTCACTTGGGATCCTCGCGAAGGCACAAGCATCACTGATATCCACCGTCCTTTCACTCACTACCTCACTCACAGTCGTCACCTCTATCACTTCCTCACTAGTCGTTGTCTCATCGTAAACCTCTGGTATTTCTAGAACTTTGTCATCTGTGGATGCTTCTTTTTCATCAAGTTGAGGTGGCCCAGGTGACCTGCCCGGGGCAGGGTCACCATTAGGCAGACTCAGTGATGAGCTATAAGGCAGCGAAGCTAAGATGACCATCGTCATTAGGAAATTTATTGAAATCCTGTGCATTTTGAATTTGGTCGGCTTTATCATGTTGCTTTTCACCGTCTGACATTGCATTGGTTTTCGGTAACTGGACATGAGAAGGTTTCTTGATGACATTTTTATGTGGATTTGATTCTGTGCCTTGTTTTATGTAGATCTTGGGTTGGATCTGTTTCGATCATGATTTCTTTTGTGGATTACCTGCGAAAGAAAATATGTTTATTAGACGACTTAGAGCATTTTACAAGACAGTTTTGTTCTTACAAAAGCCTCAAAAACATAAATCCCTTTTCACGACATCACTACTTAACAAATTCGCTTCCCGCTGTCTGTCTGTCCCTCTGTGTGCTTAGATCTTTAAAACTACGCAATGGATTTTGATGCGGTTTTTTTTTAATACATAGAGTGATTCAAGAGGAAGGTTTATATGTATAACATTGACAAACCAGTCCCAAAGTGATCATGAGGGTATGTATTGGCCCGGAGGCACTGTACATTTTGTGACGGCGAGTTTTTGTCGTACTTTTTTTCCGCTGCGCGGGGCTCTTATTTCTGTTTGCAGGGTTTAAAGTAACCTAACACGAACCTAACCTCCGAGGTCTGAGTCAGGGTGCAATAAGTCCCGAGCTCGCTTCGCTTGCTCTTGAATCCTAAGTATTTGTTGTTCCATTAATTAAAATTACCGTTGTGCCTATTTAATAAGTTGAATTTTTAGGAAATTGCGTAATGTGTCATGCAATAAAAGATGTAAAACGTTTCTATTTCAAACGTTGTTTTACGAGATAACATGAATATAAAATATTTTTTTGTCAATTAATACGTGGTCAAATAATTAATGTTTATCGGGTATATTTTTTTTTAAGTGAATTATTTGCTAAACTTGTTGTTGTAAAATGATGAAATGACCAATCATGGTTTTTCCAATCGTTGCTTGTCAAGTGAAAATATGTAAATTATTTTTTGGGGAAAAAGCTGGATACCAAGGGTTAATCTTGGAAACTATTGATCCGATTCCAAAAAATATTTTACAATTAGGAAGCTACACTCTCTACCAGTGTCGAAGGCTATTTGAAATCGTTTTGGTGGGATAGTCTATCGAACCATAATGCGAGTGAACCACGGGCAAAAGCAAGTTTTATTGTATAGCTACGAAATTCACATTTAAAAGAAAAAAAAAACTTTTGACAGGCGCCACTTTCAAATCACCGACAGGCAAATTGATTAGGTACCCTTAATTACTTGTTCTGCTAACAATAAAGTACGTAAACATCGATCTAACGTTATTCATTAATAATTCAACTCAGCTTCTACTTTAATCTTCATATTTTCGAATAACAATAGCCTTAATCAATATTATTTCCACAAACATGTTTTGGAGGGTAGACTACGAAAAAATATTTTGCGAAAATAAAGAGACTAATAGATTACTCTTGGCATGCTTTGTGCCAAGCCGGATTCGCCCTAGAAACCTATTTATCAGGTATAATAAAGGGCACGGGACAATGAAAGCTATTGAGGGGATAATAGGGAAATATTTTTCGTTGACTTTGATTAGGGTATTATATTTCAATGTTACTCTGTAGGTAGCTTGAAATATTATTAAGGAGGTAATTTTTTATGATATCAATTGTAAGAATTAACCTTTAATTTATGGTAAACTAGCTGTTGCCCACGGCTTCGCTCGCGTTTCGGTCGGAAATTATCCCACGGGCACGTTGTAAATATAGCCTATGGTACTCAGGGATACTGTAGCTTTCTATTAGTGAAAGGAATTTCAAAATCGGTTAAATAGATCCAGAGATTACCCCCAACATACAAACATACAAACGAATTGTACCTCTATAAAATACTTGTTTAGATAAAACGTTAAACGAAAACATCGCGAGGAAACCGGCATATCCTAGAACCAATAATTCAAAGACATGACAATTGATGACACGCGTCCACCAACCCACCTCTATCCCATCCATCTCAACAATGCTAAAGTTTTAGGCTGATCATGTAATCCATACGTGCTTATGCTTACATGGGAATTAAACATAACCGACGTAAAGTGGGTGTACTATTAGCATGGGTCCCCTCGGGAATTACAGGCGTAATCGGAGGCACGTCTCAGGAGCAACAGAACCTTTTAGCTCAACAGCAATGCATTGTTTGAAAGGACGTGACCACTCACATGCCACTCACCGCCACCTTCCCCGAGCTTCCCAAATTAACTTGAGCTTCCCAGGGGTCATCATACTTAGAACTCGCACAACAACGCCCTCTGGTCACCCTTAACAGAACCACACACCAATAAAACTAAGTCTAAAGTTACACACTTAAGTAATTAGCCAGCGGCCTAGATGGACGTATAGTAGGTACCCAATGGATCCAAAACATTCGGCTTTGTTATAAGGTTTTTTATATCTACGTTTTAGTGGGAACTAAGGGATCGTTATGATTATGGTCATGTGAATACGTTAGGGAAAGCAATCAGGAGAAATAAAAAGTTTGATTAAGTGGAGAACTAAAAATTCAAGAAAAAATAATAAGGAATTTGTGGAGCCGCATTGCAATTCGTTTTGGTGATTCATGACAGTTTTTCAAGTATTTCTAGGTATTTCAGTATTTTCCACGAAGTTTTCACAAGAAGGCAGATTAACTTAAAAGTAACATATTAGTATAGTTAGACAAATCAACCTTGCTATACAATAATTGACCTATTGGTACAGAACACAGGACAATCAACCAGTTGTGAGCTCGTACTACGTAGCTGACTGTTGTCACGTAGTAATGGCATTGAATGATCTAGCGGCTAGACCATTCAATGCCATTACTACGAGCTACTAGGCTAGACTAGAGTCTAGCCTAGGGTTAGAACCCTAGATAGCTAACCTCCGTCGATTCAACGGGTACCTCAACGTAATATCGCCGGTACGCAGACTTAATTTGCCGCTCCTGAACGACTCAGTCGCCGACAGGATCGTTGCAGTGGCGTACGGTTCGTTTAGGTAAGTACCTCAGATTTGGAGATACGTTCGCCTTGCCCGTCATTATGATAGAGGGTTAGCTTCAACGTGAGCTTTTACCATATAGTGTGCGATTTAATTATGATCAATAATAATAATCTGTGGCTCGGATGTCAAATTGACGTGACATAAAATTTTCAGAAACTAATTTAATTTAATATTTTTACCACATTTCTTCAACAAAACGGTTTAGATAACGAAATTATGAGAAGAAAAAAAAAACATTATCAAAATTAAACGAAACCACCGGAATATACCAAAAATGAAAATACCTAAAGGAAAACCAATCCCATAAAACGTCATAATATTAAGATGCTGACCAGAAGCCGAGCCAAAGAACAGGCACACCCACCATCTCCGGGCTCGTCGCTCAGCTCCGCCTCGCAGCCGCCGGGACGCGCCACATCCGTGAGCATCGTGTCGCCGGTCGCTGCAGTTGCGTCGAGCTCGAGCGACGAGTTTTTCTCCCCGCCGTCGACACCACCACCACCATCGCCTCGACGACGAGGAAGAAGACGGCCACCAGCGGGCTTGGGACCTCGAGGCCAACCGGCCCCGAACAGGGTCCCCGCTGCCGGTGGAAATGTGTCGCGCATGCGATGGACTCATTCCATAAACGAGAATGTCATGCGCGCATATTATGGGGCTACAGAGGGAGGAAACAACCTGACCGCGTACCGTGTTCGGATGCTCTCTCTGTTTCAGGTGCTTGAGCCAGCTGTCAACGTGTCGGCGCAACGACTGTCGGATCAGGTGCGAGTCATCCAGCGTAATCGTATGTTGGATGACACCGTACTTGATCGCTTGCGGACTGAAATGCAGAGTAGCTATGTCATTGCCACGCCGTCGCAGGCTGTGGTTCCACCACAGTCTAGCATAATACCAAATCGCAATAACGACGTAAGTGATGACATGGTTACTAATGTAAGTACCCAGTGTAATGAGGAAATGAGGAGTGCTTTGGAAGGTGCGATTCGGGAATATCGGTTCATGCCAGCCGACCTTAGGCCACGCATACCTCGTTTGCCCATGCATAACAAAAATAGGGCGCTGGTGGCTGTTCTGGATTCGCAGTTGTCAAACTATTTTGATAACTGCGAAGACCTCATCGATGCTCATTCAATCCTGTATTGTGCAGCTGTAGCGGCATGTCGTGTAGCTCACGTCAAATTTTCTGATGACAGAGCTACACGACCTAAGCCAGTCGTACCAGCATGGCAGTACAGGATTGAGCGACGTATTGGTGGGGCCAGAGCACTCATCGGCAAACTGATCTGCTTCAGGGAGGGCAATACACCCCCTAGAGTGATGCGTTTTGTGAGGCGGGCATTCTCGGGGACTGATATCAGTCCTCGAGATTACATGTCCCGTGTCACAGAGCGCATCGACTTCCTGAAGCAGAAAGTGTATGCATGGGCAAACCGTATTCGTAGGTATAAACGGCGGGTGGACCGATACACTCAGAATCGCACATTCCAAAGAGATGAAAGGTGGGTTTATAGGGCTTGGGAGCGACCGGACCAAGGTATGGCTGACACGCGTCTGCCGGATGATGATGCCATGTGTTCGTTCTGGCGCAGCATCTGGTCGGTGCCTGTTAGCCATACCGAGGATGAATGGACCCGGGAGGTCGAGCGGGCGTGCGATCCAGTACAAGAAATGGGGGCAATCACCATCTGCCCCCAAGACGTAGTTCGTGCAGTCCGTCCGTTGCCTAACTGGAAATCTCCAGGGCCGGATGGGCCCTGTTCCAGTCAGCCTTAGAGTCAGGGTCGCTGCCCGAGTTCCTGACAACAGGTATAACCCACCTGCTCCATAAATCGGGTAGTACTGCGGAACCTAAAAATTATAGACCGATTACCTGTCTTCCGACAGTCTATAAAGTTCTTACATCCATTTTGAGAGCTAAAATTAACAAACACATTGATGATAATTCTATCATGTCCGCTTCCCAAAATGGATGTAGGAACGGGTCCCGCGGTACTAAGGAGCTACTCCTCATTGATATGGCCATTAGCCAACAGGTTCGCCGTTCCCGAAGGGATCTGTCGACATATTGGATAGATTACAAGAAGGCCTATGACTCCGTGCCACATACATGGCTCATGAGGGTGCTAGAGTTGTATAAAGTAGATGCAACTCTGCGCACCTTCCTGATGTCGTGTATGGGACAATGGAGGACAGTCCTTCGCTATCCAGGATGTCGGCAAATCCAGAGGAATAGCGAGCCGATAAGGATAAAGCGAGGTATATTTCAGGGTGACAGTTTGAGTCCACTTTGGTTCTGCTTAGCCTTGAATCCTCTTAGCACGTTGCTGGAGGATTCAGGTCTAGGCTATCGGTTGAGGAGAGGTGGTCAAGTTGTATCTCACCTCCTTTACATGGATGACCTGAAACTCTTTGCCCCCAACGATTTGCAACTGATGGAGCTACTGAAGGTTACTGAAACTTTCAGTAGCGCCATCAGGATGGAATTTGGTGTGGACAAATTTAATGTGCGGTCATGCATGTAAAACGAGGGGAGATTGTGGAATCTGTGGGAACCCAGCTCTCGGATTCCATAAATCTTAGATCCCTCTCAGCAACCGAAACCTATAAGTATTTGGGTATGTCGGAAGCGCTGGGCATCAATGTTGCTGACATGAAGCAATCGTTGAAGGAACGCTTCTTTGGCCGCCTGAAAAAAGTATTGAATAGTCTTTTAGCAGGCGGAAATAAGGTGCGTGCCTTCAACGGTTGGGTCATGCCGGTTTTGATGTACTCTTTCGGCATACTGAAATGGACTCAAACAGAACTAGACGCCCTGGATAGGAAGGTCCGTACATTGTTGACGGCATATCGAATGCATCACCCACGTTCTTCGGTTATGAGACTGTATATCCCGCGGAAGTGTGGGGGTCGAGGCTTTTTAAACGCTAAGACTCTCCACAATCGCGAGATATGCAGTCTCAGGGAATAATTCCTAGAAGCCGACGTGGGGATGCATCGAGATGTGGTCGCGGTGGACGAGGGCCTCACCCCGCTCTCCTTGGCTAAAGAGAACTGGCGCAAACCTGTAGTGCTTGACACTAACGACCGCAGGGAGGTATGGCAGAGTAAGGAGCTTCACGGACGCTTTTTCCGGGCCCTGCACGGGCCCGATGTAGACCTGTCAGCGTCCGTATAGCCTGGCTACGTTCCGGGGACCTCTTCGGAGAAACCGAAGGTTTTGTCTGTGCAATTATGGATGAAGTTATGATGACGAATAACTACCGGAGATTTATTGTGAAGGACGGCACGGTTGACATATGTCGGGCATGCCACCGTCCAGGTGAATCAATCCGTCCATAATCTCTGGGTGTTCTCGTTTGGCTAACGGAGAGTACTTGCATAGACACAACCTTGTAGCCAGGATTATCCATCAGCAACTTGCTCTAAAATACAGACTTGTGGAATCGGAAGTGCCGTACTATAGGTATGTGCCCGACCCAGTTCTCGAAAATGGCAATATCACATTGTACTGGGATCAATCCATCATCACTGACAGGACTATTTTAGCCAATAAGCCTGATATAGTGGTGGTGGACCGATCAGAGCGGCGCGCAATGATTGTTGACATAACGTTCCCGCATGATGAGAACCTCGTGAAAGCCGAGAAAGATAAGCAAATAAAATATCTTGACTTGGCTCGCGAGGTTGTCGACATGTGGGATGTGGACTCAGCGATCATTGTGCCGATAGTCGTATCAGCCCATGGCTTAATTGCTAAGAGCCTCGATGAATACCTGAGGAGGCTCTCGTTAGGCAGCTGGATCAAGGGCTTGATACAGAAAGCAGTACTCCTGGACACGGCTCGTATTGTTAGGAGGTTTCTCTCTCTGGAGCCCTGACCACCGGTAGCTTGGACCCTGTTCCCGATACCGGCGGGCAACATTTTTTTATATTTTTAAATGTTTTTATATTGTTTTTTTTTTAAAAGAAATATTTAAAAATGTAAATAATTTGTATAAAAGTTAAATAAAGGAAATAAAAATATATATATACCTAATTACTAAAGATTTGTATTAGCTAAATATTATATACATTTATAAATTAAAATAACTTAAAGTAACTAACTTAACAATAAACTTAAAAAAATGGCGTCAAAAAACGCCTCCTCAACGCTCTCAACTGGTAATGTACCTAAGTTGTACCGTACGTTGCTACGTTGTATGCCAACGCTAAGCCTTTAGCCAAGGTAAAAGCCAGCCCTTGGGTCACGGGAAGTGTCTCTACTAAGCGTTTTTTTTAATGTCCTTGAAAAGGCTGTGAGCACTCGGACCCCACGGTCCGAGTTTCAACCCCAAACGGCTCGAAAATATAGTTACCAATAAGGTTACCACCACAGTTCGCTGTGGGCCGTACTAGGAAGATGGGATGGCGCAAGGGCGTCAACAGATATTGTTGCATACCACACCAAAGGTCTACCCAACTTCCAAGGCATTATTGTAGACATACCGTCTGGTCTACTCCTGCTTGACTCGTCGCGAGCCAAGTCATTAGGTTCTAAAACATTGCAATCATGTACATACGTCCTTGGGGGAATTTCGCCACTGAAACTGAATATGATTAACACATTTGAATGAATGCGTTCAACAGCTATCAACGTCATCATCTCATGGAATATTGACACTTCCGCTTTTGAACGTTTAGATGTGATGATCGCGTTCAATTTCCCAGTTTGTTGATGATTTCAGAAAATGTATGGGTGTAAAAATACACTTCACGAAGCCAAAAGGCACCTTTTCTCAGTCGCGGATCCACCGTTATGGGCACGATGGGCATGCCCACAACTTTAATCGAGGTCGATAGTCTGATGTTCTACACAAGGCTTTAATAAATAATAGAGTTTAAATGTGTTTTAGGCATTCAAACAAATACACTTTTGTAATTTTCGTGATGAAACAGGTTTACATTATACAGATTTAAAAATTAGTGTTCGCCCCACGGTTTTATCTGCGTGAACCTGCACACTGTAGATACATGCAGTGGCGTATTTATTTACACTTAGGCCAAGAAGGCCGGAGCAGCGAAAGCACTATGTATTTTCTAGCCTTCCGCCGCATATTCAGGTAGCTTCTCTAATTTGTATTGCTTAGTGGTCAAAAGAAAACCTAACCTATCCGAAGCGAGCTGCTTAATTTTTGAGCTCGCTACTCTCGCATCGCATCCTACAGTCTTGTACACCAGGTAAATTTAAGCTTCGGAAGAGCGAAGTGACCTAACACAGGCATTTTTTGTCTAAAAGGTCTCTTCAACCACTAGATGTAGTACATACATTGTAAAAAGAAAAAAAAAAAAAAAAATTGTAAGTCTCTTAATTGGTCAGAAACTTTTATGCGTAATTATGTCGACAATATTACCTGTAGGATTATGTTTTTCGAGCTCGTTTCGCTCGCTCTTGCATTCTGGAGTTCAAATTCTTCTTGTGAAATTCATTATTAATTAAACTACTACCACTCCACGAAGATTTTTCCCTTTTTTTGTTTCGATGTCACTTTGCTCGTTTTAGCGGCCGTGCCCACAACTTTTTTTGAGGGTTGGATCCGTGCCTGATTTTTCTCCCCGTCATTGTGATATTTTTTTTGTTCTAGACCATACCTGGGAACCTTCCAGTTACTAGAGATATTGGATGTCAAAGTTCAAACTTTTACACTTTTTTTTTTTTTTTAATAGTTACAAATTTATAATGTTCCTTTAACTTTACTTCAAATACCTCCATAGCCCCTGTCTATACAATGCACCCATCAGCACAATATTTTCAGCTTTACATTGAGTTCTATCATAAAACGTGATTTTTCACTCAAAAAAAAAGTCATTGCGCAGCAGTATTTTTTGTGTTACTTTACTCGTGGAGTTACTTAGTTTGATTTACAGAATGCTTGATTGACAGCTTCGTGAAGGCTCTGTTACCACCTTCTATGTAAACGTAATCAAAAAAATATGTAATCAGAATACAAGTTTCTGAAGGCCTTGTACAGTAATAGCCAATAATATCAGTGCTTAGCGAATAAGCTGCCGCCGCCGCCGTCGTACATTGTATTTTTACCAAACAATTACTGTCCCGGACAATCTCCAACTGTTGAATCTGAAGATAACAAGGGTTATTAATAGACTTGAGATAATTATAGGCATAGCCATCGTACTAGCTGTCTATGGTCACGTAGTTCTTTGATACCTACTTAGATCTAGTTTTATCTATACAGCGTGTAACAGAAAGGGTATAATCATATGGAATACTGTGCTATGGACCATCAAACTGAACAACTTTCCCTATGGGACCACAATGGAAATCGTAAAAAAATAATCAGCTGTCCTATACAAAATTTCAATACCTACTCGACCCAAATGTATGGGACAGCTGATTATTTTTTTACGATTTCGATGGTGGTCCCATAGAGAAAGTTGTTCAGTTTGATGGTCCGTACCACAGTATTCCATATGATTATACCCTTTCTGTTACACGCTGTATAAGGTCCCATTAAAATAGATGGACAAATTTTAACACAGCATTCAGTACGTCTAACCAATGATATCCTAGCTAAAAAACACTGATTAAAGGGACTTTTTTTGACTTAAATTATTAAATTGCCGGCGGCACTTTAGAATAAACATCCACTAGGTCAAAATAAAATAATCTTTAGACGTGCTGAACGATGTTAAAATTTGTCCATCTATTATAATGGGACTTTATCTACTAATAATTATTATTATTTACCCCCTACTTACAAATGTAGGGAGTAATATTCGGAACTACTGATCTTATGCCGATTTCTTTTTTACAAACAGGAAGCTACAAAATTGCAGTGTCAAAAAAGGCTACATTATAAGTATAACGTACCCGTGTGTTACATTCCGTATGAAACGGGAGCGAAGCGGCGAGCAAAAGCTAATATCTATCTAGATATTATAAAGGGTGTAACAAGATCCTTAACGAAACCGAAAAGTACAAGCTTGTTCTGTTTTTTTGTTCTAGACTATACCTTGTAGTTACGGAGCTATTGGGGGTCAAAGTTCCAACATTTTCACAAGTTTTTTTTTAAATACATGTACAATTTTTACTGTAAACACCTCCACGACCCCCGTTCTATCCAATACATCCATCATCACAATATTTAAGTACACAACATTGAGTCCTACCGTAAAACGTGATTTTTCACCCCTAAAAAAGAAGTCGTTTCCCAGCAATAATTTTTGCGTAGGTTGCTTTGTTTGATGTACTCATAATGCCTGGTTGATGGCTTCGTAAAGGTTTACAACCTGTAATTTCTACCCCACTAAGGGTAGGGAAGGATTTTTTAAAACATTTTGAATCAATAGAACTTCCTTAAAAAAGGATAAAAAATATGAAAGAATGAATCGGTTGAGTTTTTCATATTCATTGCACAATGACTGACTATGAGATATATACCAAAACAATAGCTTGTTTTTATTACGGTATGACACTTTCAACCAACTGTCGACTTACATTACGTTTTAATCAGGGTTATTAACATGATAAGCCATTTTGATGATACATTTTAATTAATTATTAATTAAGTAGGTACAGTTAGCAGGAATCATAAGTAAAGAGAGATTTTATTTCGAAAGTACCTACGTATAATGCTAGTATTATCTATAATAATAATAATATTATTATATTTTTTTCTGGTGTCAGTACTACTAACAGATTCTTAATTAAAACAACAGATATGTGACGTACACAACACAATCTCTATTTATCCTACACAACTTAAACGCCCGTCTTGTTCATTCCGTGTTCATTCATAGATCATACTTGAGAACAAACGCGCGTCATGGAAGTCCAAACGGGCTCTCGATTCGAATCTTTTGAGACAATCGCTGATAACAACTATTTAGAACTTCAGCAATGTATAAAATATATTATGAAGAAAGAAGGATATGTGTCTTATAATGTGAAGAAAAAAGTGTTTACTCCAGACGGTGGGAGCTTTCTTGGGATCCTATGTGAGGTTGACATCGAAGGGGAAACAGCTGAAGGAAAGAAAGAAACCAACATATTCTTGAAGATCATCACTCCAGACATACAAATGACTATAATATCTCTACCTGAAGCTTATAAAAGTGAACTATTCGTTTATAAGGAACTGTCAGGAATATTCATGGAACTGCAAAACGAACTGTACATGCCTATGGCAGAGAGATACCAATTTGTCAAAAGCTACGACGAAAGCAGTCCTAATGTAATTATTCTCGAAAATATGAGCAAAAAAGACTTCAAAACTAATTTTCGTATGGACATAATTACATTACAATACGCCAAAATGGCTGTAGCAGAATTGGCTAAATTCCACGCGTTGTCCTTCGTACTAGAGTCAAAGCGACCGGAGTATTATGAAAGGAAAATAAAAACGATCAAAGCTACATTTACTTTCGACGACGATTGGGACGGTTTTGTACAAAATATGTGCCAAATTACATTAAATTATTTGGACAATGATAGTCGGAGAAAGTTGGAAGATTTTATTCCTAGTTTCAATGAGAAATATCGCAAATATTTGGAAGGTAGAAATGCGAGACTTTGCTTGCGTCATGGTGATTACCGGCCGAACAATATTTTGGTGAAAGAAACTGTGAGTATTTTTAGTTTCGTATATTTAATGCTATAATGGATTACTTTTGACAATCCTAGAAAAATAAAACCCTTAAGAGCGGTCAACCCGTCATACTTTTCATACAAACGCTCGTACGTGATTATGCCGTTGTTACACATCTATCTTTGATTTTTTTTTGAACTAATAGGTATTTTGTGCACTATATCTAGGTTTCAATGGTTGTAGAAATTAAAAAAAAGTAGAAACAGATTCAGTATAAGCCTCCAAAAACTGCTGTTTTGCACAAATTTTACCTGAACTTTGGCCGTTCATAATGTACTCATAAACTGTAAAAATAAAGAAAACATCTCAATAGAAACCTTGCACATGTAATGGAGATTCTTAATAATAAATATTTATGTCCTGGAACAAGTTTAAGAAATTTTCGAACACTATTTTTCGTTCAATGTCATCGCGTTAGACGGTATGAGGTGCGTGGGAAACGAGTTGTGCGGGGTTGGGGCGGGGTAAGACGGGGGAGTTGAAAGAAAATCGCCGCTGTGGCTCTGGATGAAACAACAAGCTTTTTGACCATTCTCGCTTTAACGATAGGTGGGCCGGGAAGGGCCATCTTAAACGTCCCTTTGTGCCTATTGGCCTTGTTTTGTTCTGTCTCATGATGATATGGAGGGACGCGGGAATTATGGTTTTCCTACTCCTCCGCTATTCTTTTCTGATTAATTTCATTGCGGGATCCAAGACAGTTAAATTGTTTCTCTGGGACTTCGTCGAGATTCATTGTCTCGGTGTTTTTCTGGAGTTCCATTGGTTTGGGAATAGTGCTAAGGGATTGTCCCAAAACATAAAAAAAGTTTAATACTGGATTCTTTAAGTGTCCATGAGGTTTTTTGGTTAAAAATACAGATTGCTAAAACTGGCGAAATACTGGCGTGTACCTCTGGTGCAGCTCTGCCTAAACCTTAATATAGGCGTAAGGAATGTTGTTATGTTATGTTTGTTTATGCTGTAGTTTCTTTTCACTGTATAAAAACAATCTAATTTACCAAAGAAACTTCATTGTTCTTGTCGATACTCTAGCTCCAATGGTCATAGGTCAGCTATTGTCGATACATTATCTACTTAAATGTCAATGTCAACTATAATAGGTAATTGTTTTATATTTATCATAAACTTATTTAGTACGAACTAATGCGAACTTCTTTGGTGGTATGTTTTTCGGCTCTTTTGTGACCTCATGGAGCTTGAACAGCACCACGAGTCAACACGTGGCACACGTGGCACACGTGGCACGTGGCACGTGGGCACACGTCACAACGTGTGTGGAACAATTATGTCTTCTAAACGTAATCAAACGCAAAGTTAAACTAATAGTGAAAGAGAAAATCGAAAAGCGTCGAGTTGCCTTTGCACCTCTGTACAGTAATTATAATCTAGCTATAAATTAAGATGCTTATTGCAATCCTGTTAATAACATACACCGTTAATTATTATTTCTTTATCCTTTTCATCATCATCTGCATATAGCCTTATTCCAACTATGTTAGGGTCGGCTTCCAGTCTAGCCGGATGCAGTTGAATATCAGTATTTTAAATGAAGCGACTGCCTATCTGACCCCCACAACACAGTTAGTATTGGGTATAATACGATACCGACTGTAAAAGATTTAAAAATGACTACCAGAACCAACGCCTTAACGTGCTTTCTGAGGCACGGAGTAAACTCAGTAAGTAATGGATGGTCACCCATCCACGGACCAACCTAGGCAAGCGCGGCTTAACCTAAAGGTCGACCCAAGCTGCTGTTATTATTTACCCACGAGCTCCTCTTCTTTATCCTTATAATTCTAATTTTATAATTCTTTAATCTTTTATAATTCGTCGTTTTCTTGCAGAATGGCGTCATCTCCAAAATGATTCCGATTGACTACCAACTCATCTGCTACGGATGCCCTATCCTGGACTTCACCTACTTCATCTTTTCATCGACAGACCAGAAATTCAGACGCTCCCATCTTCTAGACCTTAAGGATTTGTACTACGACAATCTTGGAGGTTTCCTAAACCAGTTCTCCTTGGATGTCAGCAGTGTATACCCGAGGAAGGACTTTGAGAGGGATTATAAATCCATGCTGGACTACGGCCTGATGATTTCCCTTCTATTGATACCTTTACTGATGACTTGTGACAGCAATGTTGACGTAACTAGAGAGCCGTTGGCTGGGCTCAGTATCGGTGTAGATGATCAGTGTCAAGAGAGATTGGTAGGGATTGTGCAGGATTTTATTGAGTGGGGATATTTGTGAGATACACATAAACTGCCACTGTCTGTGATTGTCTGTGAAGACAATCACGGAAGATATACACCGTGAAAGTTTAAAACAATATTTGTGAGATGTTTGTTGGAAAGTATACCTATTCCTAATAATATATATTATTTAGATGTCTTTTATGAATTTTGATAGAAAGATGAATATTTTTTATTTTTACACCAAAATATACCTTTTTAGAATAACACCATCAGAATGTATTTCTGATAGCAATTGTATGCAAATGTATAATAAGACGATTTTGTTCAAATTCTGGCAACGACAGAAGAAGTTCTTTCTTGACTGGTCTTTAGCGTAAGACAGCGTAGACATAAATACTTCTAAGACACATTTTTCTAAGCACAAAGATTAGAGGCAAATGAGGGGATCATGTCAAGTTAAATTGTTTACCTTTGAAGGGTAATATTGTAATAATAATTAAATAATTTTATCTAACATGACCAGAAATCGCTCAGGATAGAGAGTTATGGATGGAGAACGGGGCGGCCTTTTCGTCCAGCAGTGGGACACAATGTGGGCTAGTAAAAAAAAAACAAAAATGATGTCTTTAATACATATTATTATTTATGAACATGACAATTAATAATTATATTATTCGTTTGAACGCTGTTATCATACAAATCCCTTCTCCAATTGTGTATCTAAATACTTCAGTGAATATGTGCACCATTTCGTGAAATTACTAGAAATCTAAATCCTATTTAATTTACCTTACCTGTAAAAAGTTAAAATTAAGATACTTCATAAAAGTGCTAATATTTTAGCTTTTTGAAATGTAAATAATGTAAATATTCATATGCCGCGTCTAGCGGTGGATATGACCCGTATCCTACGATTATATGTCTTTGTCTTTGTCTCAACAATTTTAACGGAAAATGGCTACACGTTAGCTTTTAATTCTATTAAATCTTTTTATTTATATAAAAACAATGCAATTAAAATATTGGTTAAATAATAATAGGGTACCTACTTTGAATTTTAATGGTACGAGTAGATCCAAGACAATTGAAGAATTTAATGACGATTGACAGCTTCTGCTGTATTGCTTCATGTGTCGCAGTATGTACAGTACTTTATTAAAGCCTAGGGATTGTTTAATACAATTGTAGGTACCTTAGAATGTTTTCAAAACAAATGTCTCTCGAATCAGGAAAGTAATAATATCGACCAATATTATAAAACAAATAGCAATCACATTGTTCGCAGATTTGCTCCCATTGCCTCGTAAGAGGAAAACGAAGAACGAAGTCTTTGAACCCTTCTTATCCCCTGAGGGGACGAAACGTAATAGAAAATATCGCAACGAACACAAGTTCATTAAAATAATTCAGTTAACATTATCCTATTGTCTACAAAGTAACGGTTTTGGGAGAAAATCAGGTTTAAGATTCAAGGAAAATACCGTAAGTTATTTAATAAAAAGACGTTAATTTCTTTCTTAAAATCTTTATAATTATGGATGGTCTGTTCTTATTCAAAAGTAGTCAGTCTGTTACTAATAAAACACCTCATAAACCCGTGCAATCCTGAAACTGACGAACTTCATGACAAAAGTATCAAACTCAAACTCAAAGCATTTATTTCAATTAGACCATATCAGGCACTTTTGAATGTCAGAAAAACAAAGGCGAAGTTACAGTCATAGACACAAGGCATAATAGCTTGTGAAAGTACTGTAGTTGCCCATTCCAAAGCGTAGATCTCTATGGAGAAGAATGGGCAATAAAATCCATGGACACTCTTTTCAATCAAAATATTGTTACAAGATCTTGGTTACATCATTCATGTTGAGATTATACATATATGTACTATACGTACGTACATCCATTACATACCGAGTTTCCTCCGTGCCTCAGAAAGCATGTTAAGCAGTTGGTTCCGGCTGTCATTTGTAGGTCTTTTACAGTTAATCAGGTAATCAGTGGCCCTAAAAGTCTGACAACCAGTCTTACCAAGGGGTATCGTATTACCCAGTACTAACTGGGTTGTGGAGATCAGATAGGCAGTCGCTCCATGTAAAATACAACAACATCCAACATGCAACATACGACTTTTTACTGTAGGTAGACCATTGTTTTGTATTGCAGGTACCTTGTATACATTTTGTGTAAGTATTTGTTCCTGATGTTAATTTTATAATTGTAAATAATGTAATGTCTACCTAAATTAGAAGAAAAGCTGCACTTTCGCATTTGGTATAACCTGTAATGTTAGTTGTAAAGGAGATTTTTATTAAATAATTCGCTTAGGGGTGTCTAGAAATTCAAGACAGTTTAGATCTTTAAATATTATTTTTCTCTTTTTAAAGAATGAAAGTCAAAATCTTCAAGTTTCGTGCTAAAGGTACTCTTTTATGACGAAAACACGAAGTATCTAGGAACATTAGATACTAGTATCCTATTCAATGTCGCATCAGGCTAGGTCTCCGCAAGGTGGCTGGTAGCAGCTGTGGAGACATACAATTTCTAGAAGCGCAGTCGCAGCGTCACTAATGACGTGCGTGTGTCACGGTAGTGGCGCGGCTGCCTCACCACAGTGGTGCCACTGCAGCGCTTCCTCACACCTCTAATTTGAAGGCGCCCTAAGAGTTGCAGAGAATCGAGCTGAGTGGTTTGTAACGGAGAGGCCTATGACCAACAGTGGACTATTGTAGGCTGATTGATGGTGGTGTTGAATGTCATCTACATCCACAAAATCATTAGGTGAAGGAATTAGTCTTAAGATTGTAATTATAATATATTATTATATGAAAACTCTCTATGTTACAGTCAAGTTGAATAAAACAAACTTTATCAAATACAACATGTTTATTTATCAAAAACATTATCTATCCATCAAAGGTAACCCCACTGTACAAAATCGTAGACGATACCACGAAATCTATCAGTGAATCTGTTATCAACGTTAAAAGATAACGTGGACAGCTCTTCATTCGCTACATCAGGAGCACCATCTTCAGCAACAAATAAAAAGGGAACATAAAAAACATTTATCATCAAACCAAAATCCAACTTCTCCTTATAAACCCTCTCAAATTCTTCTCGAGGAAAAATCTTCTCAATATTCATTCCAAAATATTCCAGAAACGTTTCCATAGCTTCATAGTATATGTCTTTAAGGTTTGACAAGTTATTCTTTCTAAATTCTTGATCAGTTCCGTTGAAAATGAAGTATAGGAAATCCAGAATTGGACATCCGTAGTGACTTATTTGGAAGTCTATTGTTAATACTTCTTTTAATTCTCCATCCTGCAAAAATTGTCAAACACTATTAAACAAATTACTTCGATTTGTGCTTAGAACTTAGCAGTAACCGGATGAGTAAGTACTTAAATTAATTAAAAACGTAGGTATTATACCTCTTTATTAATAAGAGCGGGGTTATCATTAACACAATATACGGGATATTTACCATGTTTACTGTTCATTTTAAGTTCCCGGATATTTCGGCCCTGTTGCAAGCACCATGTTTATCCGTGATCATGGTGCTTGCAAAAGCGCGTTTCTAGTGTTAATGATAATGCTAGCGACCATGACAGTTTAAAAACTTATAAGAGCGGGGTTGTATGTATTGCATGTAATGAAATTAATGTAATGATATGAATGAATGATAAAAAATTAATGTAATGCTGATAGATTAAGGTTAATAATGTAATGATCATAATGTAATGTTAATGAATGTGCATAATGTTAATAATGTAATAATACTATTGAATGTTATGGGATTATTGCAATACTGATAGGTATACGTAATGTTAATATGATTTGTTACATTTACGATGAATCAAGTTCATATGTTTAGTTGTTGTGTTTTATGGTAGAATTAAAAGCTTTCTTAATTTTATTTATTTATTTAATTCCGTTTGGTTTGGACATGATGAGGATGAATGAAACGCATGTGTCTAAAAGACTGACGAATACAAATGGCATGGGGTGGAACGAGAGGAAGGCCAAAGAAAAGATAGATAGATTGAGTGACGAATGATACGAAAGAAAAGAGTGTAAATGTAGCGTCACGGTTAACAGGGGATAATTAAAGAAGAAAAAGTGTTGTGCAAACTCCGTGTAACATGGAATAAGATGAGGAAGAAGAATACTACTCCATTTGAGTCCAACTCATTTCTAAATATGAATAATAAAGTTAAAACTTAACGACGCGACGGCCGCTTCAACAAACGAGCGCTTCAACTGACCAAACTACAGCTGCGCACAGTTACAGCCGCCATCACTGGACACGGTTCTTTTAATAAACACCCCTTTGTCATAGGAGTCACAGACAGCCCCCTGTGCCGAACCTACATGGAGGAAGATGAGACAGCCCACGAGGTTCTGCACTGCCCAGTGGTTGCAACATACAGGGCAAAGTACTTCGGTAACCCAGGTACTCTCCGCGAGATTGTCAGCAACATCAAGGTGCTGCTGGCCTTCCTCGGGGAGCTAGGGTGGATTGAATAAATTTTCCAACCGCACGCAAAATACGCGCTTGGACGTGGAGTTGCGGACACCAGCCCGCTATACAATACAATACAAAGTTAAAACTTACAATTTCTTTAGCCATGACATTATTAAGTTTGTAATCCCCATGGCAGAGAGTGCAGACACCCGATGTATTATTCATATACTTAGGGTAATCATCTACTTTCTCCAAAATCTTCTGTCCCACTTTCTCCTTAACATCATTTTCCAAACAATTAATAGAATAATCATACATGTTTTTAACAAATCCGTACCAGTCTTCTTCAAAATTAAAAGGTTGTTTCATCGTTGCAATTTTCTCATTGAAATACTCAGGTCTTTTCTCTTGTAAGACCATCGATAGGGCATGAAACTTGCCTAGCTGTTGTACACACACTTTGGCATAATCTAAACTGACCGTCTCCATTCTATTATACACTGTAAAACCTCTCTTACCTAAGTGTTCAAGAATAATAGATTTTGGATTGCATTCTTCATAAGCCTTGACAATTTGAAATCTTTCGTTATTTGGAATGTTAGCTTCATCTTGCAACTCTGCAAAGATTTTAAACACTTCTGTGTAAATAAAAGCTTCTCTTTCGAAAACGTCTGATACTGAGTAAATTTTCATTTGCTCGTTTTCGGGTATATTCTTCACAAATATATTTATTTCTTTAGCATCATCAGCAGTATTTCCTTTAACATCTATTTCATATAGAACACCCATAAAACCGCCGCCAGACGGCGTCAATTTTTTACTTATAATTTCAAAGGTAAGAAAGCCATCACTCTTCGCTATACTCTCAATCGATTCTTTCAACTTCACAGGTAAAACCTCACCAGACATATTCTCTTCACTTGGATTTTCCGTGACCTCCATGTTATTGTAAAAATAGAAAAACTATAGGTTTCAACGTTATTTACAATCTGTAGTATTTTTTATCAAACCTTTATAAGATAAAGACACAAGATAAACTATTGATAAGAATAAGAATATATCCGTGGCTGGCGTGAATATGTTGACATGTCTAAAATTGTAAATTGTCAGGGCGGCCATTTTAAAGTTTTGACGTCTTCTGGTAAATCGGTAAATTGGTTTAACTTATGTGTTTTAGTTGTTTTAGAGGTTATTTTATGCCATCTTTGAAATGATGACAATAAATAAATGAAATTCCCCATAGATTGCATAATAATAGACTTGTCAAGTCGTTCACCAACGAGTTATCAACTTATTCACCAAGTTGTCAACTTGTTCACCAACAGTTATCAACTTATTCACCTTCTGAGTGGGGAGTGTTATTAGGTAAACAATGTTATTTTAATGACAAACACATTATTTTACATGGATAGCAAACAGATGAAAAACAAAAATATGTTTGATTTGCTGAAATAGGTACCTAATACTCACTCAAATCAAGCAATGTGATATAAAAACAAAATAAATATAATTAATTGAAACACCACGAACCTACCAGTTCCGTATCGTTTTTGCAATGTAAAAAAAAAAACATAAAATAGAAAATTGTTTTATTGGAATATAAAGAACGTCATACAGATACAAGTATGTTACGAACACAAATAACTAAAAAATTGACTCCATAACCTCGTCGAAAACCCATTAATCACTCCCATTTAGACGACATTACCATTCATATATTTTTATTAGACCTCAGAATCCTCTTCATCTGGGTTGTCCTCGTCCAAATCTGGATCAGTGGATGCAGAGACATCACCGACAGTTTTTATGTTAATATAAAACTCTTTGAACGAGTCGTCAATCAGGTCAATCATGTCCATCAAATCCTTTTTTTTCTCTGCACTGAGCGGCAAAGCTTCCTTGGAGATTTGGCTCAACTTACTGACTTATAGATATCTAAGGTGGTTTTTCCTCTTTTCCGAAAATTTACTGATTTGAAAGGGGGTTCGCGATCCAGGCTTTTCTTGTAATTAATTTTTCTACGCTGTTTTTATCATATTGCAGCCATTTAATTGGTTGCCACAGAAATTTGTCTCCAGAATCGTCCAGCTTTTTGACAGAAAAGGGAAGGACCCTTTTCTGTTTTCTTTTCTTGGATTTTAATTCAGCAAAATCCACAAAATCACTTACCGTTATTACCACGACCTTGAATGGTTTCTGAACTTTGCAAGTCCTCACCAGCTGCACCCAATCATATAAATGATTGATCCTCATCTGTGTCCTCTTTTTAGTTTTTTCTATAATCGCATGGTCAGAGTCACACTCCATATGTCTGTGCCCACTGAGGAGGAATTTGTGGCTTATCTTTTGCAGCGTCGGATGATTATGTAGCAAAAACATGAACATCATTGCCACGACATTGTTTTTGTTTTGGCCACCACAAGTATCCGAATAAAAAATCAGTTCTTTGACTTCCGATGGCAAACTGTTGCAGAAGTGCCACAAACATGAGGCAATTTGGTTTGCTCCTCGAGCTCCTATTGTCTCGTCCCACATGTAGCAAGTAGCCTCATTAGTTGCTAAATCATGCACTGTTAAATTAAAAGACCAAACCTGTCGTTTGTAAAACGAGACAGATGTTTTTAAATATGGTGTCGGCAAGCACTGCTGGAGGTCAAATGCAAATGCCCTAACAGACGAATCTGCTTTGACATTCTCCTTATCCACACGTTTTTCAGCATAAGCTTTATCAGCTTGATGTTGGTGTTCAGCTAATTCAGCAGTTAAATTAATTTTGCGGTCTTCATCTGCAACTTTAATTTTAGCGTTCAACACATCGCACGTGTTGCATGTGTCTTTCGATGGTTGCTTAAACGACAGATTGAGGTCGTGAAAGCATTTGGCATATAATTTTAACGAGACAGGGTTTGAAGAAGTGTTTTTATACTCTCTGTACATTTTAGCAATTGAAAGGTCAGCAGCTAGATATTTCTTACCAGTTGAATTTCTACAGTTGTGACTTTCGTAACTTGGAAAACTCAAAATGTGGTGGTTGACAAGCGAAATGTCTTCGATAGTCTCCTTATTTTTGGGAGGTTGACGACCTCTCTGTTCCTCATCAATGATTCCGTTAGGAGACAATTTCTTTTTTTCTATAATAACATTAACAAATCCCTTGGTTTTTTTTTTACGTCAAACTATTTCATTTATTTATTAAAATAACCTAGCAACAAACTTAAAAAATGGCGTCAAAAAACTCCTCCTCAACGCTGTCAACTGGTAATGTACCCAAGAGACTGGCGGCGTTGCCACATTGTATGGCAACGCTAAGCCTTTGGCCAAGGTAAAAGCCAGCCCTTGGGTCACGGGAAGTGTCAACTAAACGTTTAGAAATATCCTTGAAAAGGCTGTGAGCGCTCGGACCCCACGGTCCTAGAGTTTCAACCCCAAACGGCTCGAAAATATAGTTACCAATGAGGTTACTATATTTACGCCGCTTGAGGTTCTCTGCAGCCGCAGCGGCAACCCCGGCACAGCACGATGAGCTAGGAAGATGGGATGGCGCAAGAGTATCGACACATGTTGCGTCCCACACTAAAGGCCTACCCAACTTCCATGGAAACAAAGACATCCCGTCCGGTCTCTTGCCATCGTCGCGTGCCAAGCCATTGGGTTCTAATACAGCTGGAACGCCGAAGGTGACAAGAGCTCGTCGGATGATGTCATTTAAATTCGCGTGCCGTGCAAAACGACGTTTGTTTACCAACACACGAGCGCGGGATGTGCAACGATATTTTTTTTTAATTATTTTTTTTTACGAAAGTTTGTTGATAACTCGATTATTTTTTGAATACGAGTACAACTTGCGTAACTACTTATGTTGTCAACTAAATATATTCATTTAACGTTAAAGTTTTTTGTAACGGACATGTAGTGATATCTATACTTATTACATTTAGGATTCAGAACTTCGTTGGCCGTAACTGGACATCTCAACATATCGCAATTTAAACAGAAATACTTCAGTTGGCCATATCTTGATATCTCAATATATCACGATTTAATCAACAAGACCTCGGCTGACAATAGCTTGATACTTCAAGTCGTCAATTTAACATTAGTACCTAGAGAAAACTTTTAAGTGTATATGTTGAGATATCAAATAACGAATATTATTTTGGGTACTGAGTATAGGTTGATATAACAAAATATCAATGTTCGATCACAAAAACATGTGAATCGTTAATTGGACATGAGGTTTTGTTAAGTTAGACACGTTAAAATGCGAGATATCAGCATATTACCAAAGTCGATTGCTCCAAAAATTATGTATATTTGGAGTTGTCAATTTTTTTCATATAAGTTCCTAATGCGCAGGATGTAATAAGCCAATAAAAAAAAAAACATACAAGTCGACATGTCAATGTGTTCACGCCAGCCACGGATATACAAAAAAAAAACACTTGAATAATACTCGTATCACAATAAACACAGAACATAATATGAGATCAGTTTTTAAGAGACAAAGATGACTGATACAACGTGATTCACGTATCAATGAAACCGGAATGAGCAACATGACGCCTGCGACACAAGCATTGAATTTCGGAATCATTCGGTTATCTCCGGCAACTCTCGGCTTCGGAAATAATCGCAACAGCGTCTGTGTCAGCATGATGTGAATTATCAGCGTCAAAGGTCAACGCATTTAGGAGTAATTATGGACCATTTTAAGTAACGTATTTAAGTTACTTCTACATAATTATTATTTACAAAGCAGTCAGGATACATTTTTGATTTTTGTACATATGTACGTTGACTTTGTAATATTGTAAAACGGATTTGTTATATATGCGTAGGGTTTCGTTAAAATGATTAAAAGAAATTAATAGTAAAAAGAAAACACATTTTTTATTTATCCCAAGCCAATAAACATTTTAACAAAAAAAGCTTCACCTAAACAAATTAAGAAAATTGAAGTGTTTGTTTGTAATATCAAAATAACAGTTTTATACTGAATGCACATATTAATTATGAGAATAAATACGGCAATAATAACAAAAACACAAATTTTGTCTGTCCATTTGTTCCGGCTAATCTCCGAAAGGGCTGAACCGATTTTGACGACTTTGACAGGCAGATAGCTGATGTTATAAGGTCTAACATAGGCTACTTTTATTTTAGAAAAATATTTAGGGCTCCGTGCAAAAAAATGAAAACCCTTGAAATTGGTAACAAAATCTGGTTCAAAGCGAAGTAATATGTTTTTTAATAAAAATTTCACGCGAACGAAGATAAGAAACAAGGCAACAGCTAGTACACAATTATTTAAATAACACCCCACTCAATATAATCGTCGACAATCCCTTGGATTCTATCCTTATATTTGTCATCGACTTTAAAACTTAAATTGCTGACATACTTCGACAAATCAGGAATATCGTCTTCCCTAACGAACATGAAGGCAAGAAATGTTAAAGAGAAAATCAGACCATAATCCAACTTCTTTTTGTACTCCTTTTCAAACTGATTCCTCGGGTAAAAGGAGTTCACGTCAATGTCGAAATATTTCAAGAATTTCATCATCGTCTTGTAGTACATCTCTTTGAGATGCGTCAGATGTGCCCTTCGGAATCCCCGATCAGTGGACGTGAAGATGAAATGTAGGAAGTCTACGATCGGACATCCGTAGTACACCACTTGATAGTCCACTGGTAGTATTTCTGATACCTCTCCATCCTAAGAAACAAAGAGAAGGTTCTTTTATTAGGATCATAAAAGTACAAATACCTAAGATAGGAACTAAAATAGATTTTTTCTTTGAATTAAGAGCTATTTGTTTCGTTTATTCATTTTGTTACAAATTTCTTACATTTTTATATTTATCTCCCTTTCTCTCTTTTATGATTAAAAAAAATACAATAAAAACTGTGGTCCGCAGGTGTCGGGAGCCAAGCTGTAAGTGGTTAGGGCTCCAGACACAGGAATCTTCTCATAATGCGAGCCGTATAGAGGAGCACTTCTGAATTAGGCCTCGAAAGATGTTTGTCAAGGCTCTTGGCCATCAGGCCATTGGCCGTAACGACTATCGCCACAGTGATGGCCAAGCAAGTCGAGATATGTTTTTGTATTCTATTTGTTTTATTGTCATGAAAACCTATCAAGACACCAAATATTTGACGTGATGTTAGTATAAATGTGACGCTTTATGTCTAATTGCTGGCAAGTGAGAGGATAGATAAATAATTAATAATAAATCAAGACCATGCGACGTCAACCAGCCCGCTCGGGGCCCAAGTGGTGAATTTCGGCCCATTCTCTCTCAGCTAGAGGAGGCTTGTGTGTCAGCAATGGGAACTTTATAGGCATATAATGAGAGATGTGAACACTTAAATAATAAAAAAGCACTTACGATCGTCTTCATCAGTATATTACTAGGTTTGTAATCACCATGACACAAGCATCGCTTAGTTGTCTCATCATCATAATGTCTCCCAAATCTTTCCCCAATGCCTTCAGAAAACTTCTCAACAATTTCTTTGACATCTTCATTAACATTATTCATCGCTATTTTCGACAAGCTCTGACAAAATTCACGCCATTGTTCACCAAAATCGTACGCAGGTTTTTTAGCTTTGATTTGTTTCTCAAAAAAATCAAGACGTTTCTCTTTCAACACAAACGTAAACGCATGGAATTTGGCAAGCTCTTGAATGGCTATTTCAGCAAACTTCAATGACACCACATCCATTCGGTGACCTGCAGTGAATCCTTTTTTCGATACGTTTTCCATGATAATCACTTCTTCAACACTTTCCTCATAGCATTTGACCATTTTGAATCTTTCATCGATGGGTACTTTTGCTTCTGCCTGCAGTTCTTCGAATATCTTGAAAAGTTCTTTGTAAGTAAACAGCTCAGTTATAAAAATGTCACTTAAGGATAGTATTTGCAAATTGCTCTCACCTGGGATGACACTTTTGACGAAAATGTTTAGTTCTTTATCGCCTTCCTTTGTTTTTCCTTTTAAGTCAATTTCGTATAATAATCCAGCATAGTTACTACCATTTAAACATACAGATTTCTTTTCAACGTTGCATTTTGTAAATCCAGTTTTTTCAATAATTTTGTCAATAGACTGATCAAGTTTGTTTGATATTTCCTTTGGACAAATGTAGTTTTTTTTAAGTTGATAGTTTTCGGTACATATTTCCGCTTGCATTTTGACTGGACACAATCGAATGACGCGAGTATCGTTATAGCATGTTTCAGAAACAAAATAACACATTTATACTGCATTATAAACGTAAAGGTATTTTTACATCGGTGTTCGATTTGTTGCTTTTTTTTAAAGCCAATGTTCAAAGGGCTTCAATGAGTGTCCCTTGTTGTTTAAGCAGTAGAGTACGTTTAAACTTCACCATTATTCAAAATTCTATTATGCTAACATTATAAAATTTACCAATATAGTTCAACATAGTTTTTAGTTTGTAACAATATTACAAATATGTATTTAAAAAAAAAACTTGTGTACACGTCGGAACTTTAACCCCCAATATCTCTGTAACTAAAAGGTTCCCAGGTATGGTCTAGAACAAAAAAAAGATCGCAGTACGGGGAGAACATTTGCCTCTCGGCTTCGTTAAGGGTCTTATTACACACTTTATGATAACTGCAGTAACAAATGCCCACGTAAATCAAACGACAATAAACTATCCAACAAAAAAAAAAATAATAGAACGAAAGGTTTTTTGTCATGAATTATTAAGAAACTATGATTTTAATTTTCTTATTTTTCCACGATTTGCTTTCGCCAGGTTGAAAGAGAAGCAAATGTATGAAGCCGCTGAACAGCCTAATATGAACAATTTAATATTTTTTAATTTAGAACATACCTACATTAATGTTAATTTGTTCATAAAAGTAAATACTTATTTTAAATAATCATGTTTATCTATGATAGTCTATATAAAAACACATATTTATACATACGCCGTAAAAACGCGTATCTCTTTGTCGAGATTTAAAAAAAAAACAATCACCGCCGACTATAGTGATTGAACCCATTTGGATTTAGTATATGTATCCAATTTTTATATCCGCACGTGTGCGGAAAATATTAAATATCCTCGTGTGAAATACATTGCATGTTGAACCTTAACGTAGTGCAATAATGAGAACCAGTTTTCGAGAAAGCGTATTAAAAAAGACTTTTTTGTGTGAATTGAATATAGTTACCTCTATACATGTATATAGAGGTATTTCAAGTAAAGTTCTCACACATTTAAAACATCGATTTATCTAGAAAAACGTCGGATAATGTTTGAATCTTCAATATCTCCATAACTAGAAGTTTCCCAGGTATGGTCCAGTATATAGTAAGAAAAAAAAAAACGTAATGACGAGAAGAAATAAGTGGCTCTTGGCTACGTTAGGCGTGTTGTTACACCTGTTATATTTTGTTGGCTAAATTAACGTCCACTCGGGTCGATCTTCAGGTTAAGCCGCGCTTGCCTAGGTTGGTCCGTGGATCAGGGACCATCCATTTCGTACCGAGTTTCTTCCGTGCCTCGGAAAGAGCGAGTCCAAGCTGTCAATTGTAGATCTTTAATTGTCGTTATGTAGTCAATGGCTCGAAAGTCTGACAACCAGTTTTCTCAAGGGGTATCGTATTACCCAGTAACCAGTAGTAGTAACCAGTTTCTGGGTTGTGAAGATCAGATAGGCAGTCGCTACATATAAAATACTGGTACTCACCTGCATCCGGTTAGACTGGAAGCTGACCCGAACATAGTTGGGAAAAGGCTATAGGCAGGTATGATATTTCTATTGCACTGACAAATATAAATAAATAATAAATATCGCTGGACATTACACACAGCGCCATCTAGGTGCCACACTAAGCAACGAGGCTTGTGTTGTGGACACCAGATAGTTGATAATACTACATAGATACTTTTTGTTTGTAAATACATACTTATCATACATCCATGAATCGGAAACAAATGTACATGCTCATCACACAAACATTTGCTCCTACCGGGATTCGAACCGAATTCGAGGGACCCGAAGAACGTAAGGCAGCCTCACTACCGCTGCGCCATTCGGGTCGTCTAAAAATACTTCGGTAATTCTATCATTAACACTAGAAACGGGATATTTACCACGTTTACTGTTGGTTTTGAAAACAAACAGGATCGAGTTGCGAATGACAGTGGTAGCGGTACTGAGTGCAAAAAACGAACAAGAAAGAGGGTAGACCGATTTGGCTGCTCATAAACAAATAAACACCCACCCGCAATAACTTCAGTTTATCCGTGATCATGGTGCTTGCAACAGCGCCGAAATATCGGGAACTCAAAACCAACAGTATACATGGTTAATATCCCGTTTCTAGTGTTAATGATAATGTTAGTGACGGTTTAAAAACGTTATATACTTCCGTAATGTATCTGTTAGGAACCAGTGTTCAGAATCACATCCGCTGTTAGTCCGTGACGTTTGATCGAACATAACAACACGCCGGAAATCCCCGAAGGGATAGACAGAGGTGTACTTATATGTAGTACACCCATATTTTTCCAGTTATTTTTAAGTTCCATGTAATAGGGGGTGAGCCTATTAAAGAGCCTTTCTTTCTTTCTTTCACAAATCCGGCAGCTACTGCCTCGTTGATCTAGTGGTCGCGAGTGTGACTGCTAAGTATGAGGTCCTGGATTCGATTCCCGGCTCGGGCATAGTGTTGTTGGGTTTTTTTTCATCAGCCACGCAGCCTGACCTAATCGAATCTTTAGTGTAAATTGCACCTTACGATGACTTTTAGATCCTTTTTCAACAAGGAATTAACTATTATGTTCCGAGAACAAATGATGCACGTAATCTATTTGACCAGTGACATCCAGCTTAGAGATAAAAATGGTAATAAAAACAGGTCAATATTTAGCGGGCACTTAGTGGTGTTATCCTAAAATTTATATTGTCTTTTGATTATGTATTATTTCAAGATTCCGGTTAGATTTCTATGTAATCTTTCGTTAATTTACTATTATAAATTGGTTACTTTTTTTGGTGATAAACAAATATTAGGCTTATGCCAGACTCGTCACTGTTCCGACTAGTCACCAAATTTTTTTCCATACAAGAAGTCCCGATTCGTCATCAGGTTAGACGAAAATATCAAGTACGGCGAAAAAAAAAATCTACTTTGGGGGTTTATTTTTAATGGATTCTCTACGTACGGAATCAGTTCGGAATACTATTCTGCGAAATTTGTTCCATGGTAATAAATTGGTACCTTGATACTGCGACATCAAGGTTTTAACACGCCTTTTGGTCGCTGCTTCTAATACATTGATTACGTTACATCGAAATCTTGTTTCTTCGCCGTTCGTTTGGTCTACATGACAGAATTGGAGATACTCATCAACTCTTTTTTCGATTTTTATGACAGATCACATAAGGTATGTAAGTTAGACAAACATTTCATCACCTTATACCTTCCTTACCTTATTTTGTCCTGTGCGGGCTAATAAATACATTTTCTTTCTTTCTTTATAAGGGACTATAGCGACCCGCCCCGCCTTCGCACGGGTGCAATGTTATGCATATAAACCTTCCTCTTGAATCACTCTATATATTAAAAAAAACTGCATCAAAATCCATTGCGTAGTTTTAAAGATCTAAGCATACATAGGGACAGACAGCGGGAAGCGCTATTGACTAGATAAACTACGATAAAGAAGGTATACTTCAAAAGCCGTTCGTGGTCTCTAGGTTAAACCTTCCTTGTATTAGTCTGTATTATAGTGATTTCTTTTCACATCGTCATCATCTGTCTAGCTTTTCCCAACAATGCTGGGGTCAGCGCGGCGTCCAGTCTAACCGGATACAATTGAATACCAGTATTTTACATGGGGCCTATCTGATCTCCACAACCAAGTTAAAATTAGGCAATACGATATGATGGTAAGACTGGTTATCAGACTTTTGGGCCACTGACTACCTGTCACGACTGTCAAAGATCTACAAATGACAGCCGGGACCAACGGCTTAAAGTTATTTCCTAGGCATGGAGGACACACGTTATTAAAGGTACCATACTCATCCACCTTATCAAGTGCTGCTTAACATTGATGAAATGATGATCGACCCGTGCAGCTGTTCATGTTTAGCTACGTCCTCGTCAATCCTTCCAGATCTTCCACGAATCTCGAATCTATTAGCAATATCTACATGAAGAAACCATTAATAAGCAGTTGTATTGTGTGCTAGTTGTTGCCCGCGACCTTCGTAAGATATAACTTCCATAATTATATATTATGAATCAGATTTTGTTAAGAATATCATGGGTTTTTTTTTCACAGAACTCTAATCTCTATCTAAATTAGAAGTAGTCTAAGTTACTTCCTATATCATCAGCTATCTGCCAGTAAAAGTCCCGTCAAAATCAGTCCAGCCGTTTCGGCGATTAGCCGGAACAGACAGGCAGACAGACAAAAACATTTTTTTTAAGTTTTTTTTTTAGTGCACTTTCATATGCATTCAATAGGAACCTGTTATTTTGAAATTGCAAACAGCACTTCAATTTTATTTCTTTGTATTATTAATAAATAATTAATATTATTTATTTGATTACAAATTAAATACATCGGTAAAACAGAGAACTCATTTTTATTAAACCCATCTTAACCAATAAATATTTTAACAAAGAAAATTTCAAACAATTAAATTAAATAAACAACAATAACACAAATTAAATAAACACTGTTTTAAGCTTTCACGGTTTATAACTAAACTTATACTGTCACTTACGGGTTATCGGGAGCTCAAAACAATGAACAATCACGGAAGATATCGCGTAAGTGACAGTACAAGTCTAAATAACACCCCACGTAATGTAATCATCAACAATTCCTTGGATTCTATCCTTATACTTGTCATCTACGTTAAAACTCAAGCTGCTCATGTCATTCTTCGTCAAATCGGGAACATCATCTTCCTTAGCGAACATGAAGCCAAGAAATATTAGTGAATACATCAGCCCATAATCCAACTTATTCTTGTACTCCGTTTCAAACTGATTCTTAGGATAGAAGGAGTTCACGTCAATGTTGAAATATTTCAAAAAATCTGTCATCGTCTCGTGGTACAAATCCTTGAGATGTGCAAGATGTGCCGTTCGGAATTTCCGATCGGTACAGCTGAAGATGAAATAAAGGAAATCTAGGATTGGACATCCATAGTACACCAGTTGATAGTCCACTGGTAATAATTCTGATACTTCTCCATCCTAAGGAACAATAAGAAAATTTTGATTAGCATCATAAAAGTACAAACCAATAAGTCTTAACTAAAGTCATATTCAATGGGAACAAACATGAATGTGTCAAATAATATAACTTTTAATAAGAATGCACTTAAAATGAAAATTACGACGATGGCAATAGGAAGTACAAGGAAGAACAAGGAAACTGCAGTAATACGAAAATCATCATCTTCCTGCCCTTTTTCCAAGTTTGTAATAACATAATTATATGAAGTACTTACGATTGTCTTCATCAGTATATTGTTAGGCCTATAGTCACCATGACACAAGCATCGCTTTGTCGTCTCATCATCATAATGTCTCCCAAATCTATCCACAATGTCTTCAGAAAATTTCTCAACTTTTGCCTTTACACCTTCATCAATATTATTTATTGCTATTTTAGTAATACTCTGAACAAATTCACGCCACTGTTTACCCATATTGTATGGAGTTTTTCTAGTTTTAACCTGCTTCTCATAAAAATCAGGCCGTTTCTCTTTTACCACAAATGCCAAAGCATGGAATTTAGCAAGCTGTTGAATAGCCATTTGAGCAAACTTTAAAGACGGCACGTCCATTCTGTGGCCTGTGGTGAATCCTCTTTTCGATACGTTTTCCATGATAATCACTTCTCCAAAACTTTCCTCATAGCTTTTGACCATTTTGAATCTTTCATCGATGGGTACTTTTGCTTCTTCCTGTAGTTCTTCGAGTATCTTGGAAAGTTCTTTGTAAATAAACAGCTCAATTTCGTAAACGTCATTTATGGATAGTATTTGCAAATCGCTCTCACCTGGGATGACACTTTTGACGAATATGTTTAGTTCTTTATCGCCTTCCTTTGTTGTTCCTTTTATGTCAATTTCGTACAATAACCCAAGATAGTTACCACCATTTGTGCATACAGATTTCTTTTCAATGTTGCACTTTGTAAATCCATTTTTTTTAATAATTTTGTCAATAGACTGATCTAGTTTGTTCGATACTTCCTTTGGACAAATGTATTTGTTTTTAAGTTGAAGGTTTTCGTGGCCTATTTCCACTTGCATTTTGACCGGACACTACCGAATAGTCGCGAGTAAAGTAATATATCTTGTTTCAGTAACACAATCACACATTTATAACAACATAACAAAGCTTAGGGTGTTTTTACATTGGCATTCGGATTGTTACAAACATTTTTTTTACCAGTGCCAATTTTCGAATCCATAATAAGGCTTTTTTGGCGCAAACTTTACGATAACACTTCGCTAGTATGATACTATGAGATCATTATGAAATTGATCAGGCAATATTTTGTTTTCCAAAGTTTGACCCGTTGTGATGAAATTCTTACTTCTAAATCTCGCATACATAATATTCAAACGTTAAAATATATAAGCCAGAAACATTATCAGATTGAATACTGAAATTGTTACCTAATATTATAGTACAAAGTTTTTTTACACTGCCTATGCTTGCGTTTTGCCGCAAATCACTTGATATGAAACGATAATGGTATCATAGGATAGAAAATCCATGTCGAGATTTGTTATTTATAGAACGCAACAATTTGCGGTCATTATCTCTGATGGTTGATTAGTTTCCAGAGGCATGATTTTGGATTTCTTTCTCTAGGTCCCGACATTTTAGATTACCCTTTTGAATTAATGAGTTTAGAAACAAAAATGGTGATGACTTTAGAGAGGTATTTAGCCAATATAGCCATATTCCGTAAGAACCAAGAAATGATTCTGATTCTAGGAGCCTGCGCGCGTAGCATAGCTACTTACTCCTATCTCTACTCTACGAACACAATCATTTCTTTCTTCATTGCACTTTTGACTTCTCTTCGTAGAAATCATTCTACTATTTTTTAATATGTATAAAGGAGGTCGTGCCTAAATAATAACAGCGACTTCGATCAATGTTCAAGTTAAGCCGTGCTTGCATAAGTTGGTCTGTGGATGGACCACCCAATACCTACCGAGTTTCCTCCGTGTCTCGGAAAGCTCGTTAAGTAGTCCGCATGTCATTTGTAGATCTTTGACAGTCGTTACAGCTTAGTCAGTGACCCGAAAGTCTGATAACCAGTCTTACCAAGGGGTATCGTATTACCCAGTACCATCTGAGTTGTGGAGATCAGATAGGCAGTGGCTCCGTGAAAAATACTGGTATTCAGATGCATCCAGTTACACTAGAAGCTGCCCAAACATAGTTGAGAAAAGGCTAGGCAGATGATGATTTCTCAACATGTCTTTCGTTTCTTCCGTTTTTAAGTTTGTAATGCTACGTGAGCGAGTTATTATCAAGAAGATTAGCCAATTCGGTATGAACCAGTTGCTGATCAATGGCACTGACAAACACTTCAATAAAGTATGATGTATCGGCGTTCTTTTTTTTTTCGGATCGGAAATCATCAAATAACTCCTCCTGCTCTGGGCTGAGCAGGAGGGAGTTTCAGACTTTTACTGACTAAAACCCATCCATGTTCCTTCATCGCCCTTTGTGTTCCGGGCCACGGTATCTCTTTCGAACAGTCCCGCAGCCCCGGCAGGCATCAGCCCTTGCGGACCCCTTCCTATTGCTGACATCTCTTTGAGGCGCGCGTGGAACACGAACGCGCCGTCGACACGGCCTGTCGTCATAAGATGGACGGACGGCGAGCTAGCCCATAGCTCACCGTCCACAGGCCCGCGCCTACGGTGGCCGCCACCACGTGGCCCCCGACACCCGGTGCGTCTCCCGTGGCGGCTGGGACGTGAGGTTCTCTTCCTCTCACGTTCCGCCGCCTCCTTCGCTAGCATGACTGCTTCGCAGAAAGAGGCGACGGCGTCCCATTCCGTCTCGCTCCGGACCATGGATTGAACCAAGGCCGGACGCGAGAGGTCGCCACCGCCGAACGCCGCTACGAAGACACGGCGATGCTCCGCCCACGCGGGGCAGACCTCCACCGTGTGCTCCTCCATGTCCTCCGGTCGATTCTCACAATGGTAACACCCGGGCGTTTCCTCCCGCCCGATCCGGTACAGGTACCTCCCGAAACAACCGCGTCCGGTGAGGACCTGCGTCAGGCGGAAGGTGAGGATGCCGTGGCGCCTCTCAAGCCACTCCTCAAAGAGGGGACTTATCGCCACTATTGTGGCGTGCCCTGTACGGGGTTGTGACAGTCGTTCTTTCCATGTCGCCATGAGATCACGCTGGAAGTCTGTCCGCTGACCGGCAATTTGCCGCAGCAGCGGAGTTTCCCCCCGGCGTAGAGCCTCCGCGCGCCATTCGGGCAGGCGCGCGAGGATTGTTGCGTCTAGATCCCATGGCGGCAATCCGGCAAGGAGGCTCGCCACCTCGCGGGAGATCGTGCGATAACCACGGACTAGCCTTACGGCTACCACCTTTAGGGGCATGTTCAGGTAGTGGGCGGCTCGCAGCCTCAAGGTAAGCGCCCACACCGGGGCCCCGTAAAGGTCGGACGCCCCAGGTTGGGCAGGAGCCGCTTGAAGGCAGCCCCGGCCCGTTCCAGTTTTGGGGCCAAACGTCGGAAGTGCTCCACGAAGTCCCACCGGCTGTCGAGGACGAGTCCGTCAGTAAAGATCCCGTCAGTAAGGATCCCGGCGGTGGCGCATTCCGAGGCCCATGAAAACACATGGCCTCAGACTTGTGCAGCGCCACCTCGAGACCCAGTTGCCGGATCCGCTCAACGACTATCGCAACCCCGCGTGTCATTACTTCGGCCGCCGCCTTGTGCGACCTCCCAGCACCAGCGTGTCGCCAGCGTAGCAAACTACGCTGATGCCGTCAGACTGGTGTTCCGTAAGATCCGGCCCCATCCCCGTAAGGTGCTCGGTGAGGCGGTTTGCAATTACTCTTTCGAAGAGCTTGCCCATCTCGTCGAGCAGCACAACAGGCCGGTATGCGGACGGAGAGTCCGCAGGGCGCCCAGGCTTCCGAATGAGGACCAGCTTTCCCGTCTTCCAACGAAGCGGGAACTGGCCTCTCTCCAAGCAAGCGCTTAAGAGCTCCTCTAGTCGAGGCCCGAGAGCCCCCGAGGCCAGAACCCAGGCTTTGCCAGGCAAGCCGTCGGGTCCCGGGGCGGTATTTTTGGCCCTGACCCTACATACCGCCACTCTCAGGTCTACCCCAGTCACAACCGGAATATCGTCGTCGTCATCCTGATGGTCCGCTTCCGACACTGCAAGCGGCGGAGCCATAGGCGGGGGGGATGTTCCCCTCGCAAAGGGAACAGAGCGCTCACCACGTCCTCCACGAGCTCAGGCTGGAGACTCAACATCAGTGGAGGGGCCCAGGTGCGGAGTTTATCCCGCACCATCTTGTAAGGGCGCCCCCACGGATCTCTGTCGAAAGTCCCCAGCATCTCCTCGCGGGCCATTTCCCTGGCCCGCAGGACCGCCACCCGGAGGGCGGTTTTCGCCGCTCTGTACCCCTCATATAGCTCCGCCTCAATGGCTGCCGCATTTGGTGGGCGAATGCGGAGCTTGCGATGTCTGGCGTACAGGTGCCGTGTAAATTGCACCTTACGATGACTTTTAGAACGTTTCACCCAACAAGGAATTAACTATTACGTCCCGAGAACAAACGATGATAAACATAATCATTGGATGCATTGTGCGTCAATCAATAACGTTGTATTAACTAAATTATATAAATATTCTTCTATTTGAACAGTGGTATCCTGTTTAGATGATAAGATAAAAATGGTAAATAATTATATACTTTTCTTGTACAGGTCAATATTTACAGGGCACTTAGCGGTATTATTCTAGAGTTTATTTTAGTGTTCGGTTTTTGACTATGGAAACTTTTGAGGTTTATTTTTAGTTTCACGTGACTGAATCAGGTACATTTGCATTTTTTCATGTACATTCGAATAGGTTCAACTTTTTTCGGTAGATTTTCAAAATTAATCAAACATAATTATGACATCATCACGCCTGTAATTCTCAAAAGTTAGGCAGAGATGTAGTACACCAACATTTTACCTAGGTTCCATGTAATAGGTGCCCGAGCTAATTCCTTCTTTGCCACCTGCACAGCTCTTTCGTTGGCTTCGTTTAAATCCTGGAAGGTGCATGTGGCTAGGCAGGATGGGCAGGAAAGGAGGTGGGGCATATCCTGCAGAGGAGCTCCACACTGACAATTCAATAGCCAATTCCTAACAACCGGGCACAGAACCAGACTCCGGGCAACTGCGGATCGATGATAGAAAAACCCGATAACACTATCCCTTACACCGGGAAATCGTATCCATGCTCAACATTAGCGCTTGTAGACCACTAGACTAACGAGGTAGTCAAGATGAATGATGAGAAGAAAATGAAGATGATATACATTTAGTACAAGGTGAAAACGGACCAATCACGAAGCCGTCAGTCAACCAAGCGTACAAACTAAGTAACGCTGCGAAAAAATATTTTAAAACGGCTTATGAATAATACGGGGGTCGTGGAGGTATTTAAAGTAAAGTTAAAAGGTCTAACATATGCTACTTTTATTTTTGAAAAATAATTATGGTTCCGTGCAAAAAAAACCAAAACCCTTGAAATTGGTAACAAAATTCGATTAAAAAAGTACCAACTTAATATTTTTTTATAATAATTTGACGCGAACGAACGTCGTGTGCAACAGCTAGTAAATAAATAAATCAATGAACAAACTTTTTATAAAATAACCGCATTATAAGCTAGTAAATACTATTTCAAAATTCCATTAAAAATCAACAACTGTTAAGACATTGAAACAACCTTAAAACTGTAAACAATGGAAAAATATTGCTTACTCCATAGTAAGCAATATTTTTCCATTGTCACAAAGTAATACCTAGGTCTATTGTTGGGTAATACCAGTACGTCATATCTAAGACCAACACGTTACGTGTAATTATGAATACACGTATAAGGGTGACTCATCGGTTTCAGTTTATTTTAGACTTAGTCATTTGTAGGAATGGGCAGGGTAGGTGGGTGTGTCAAGTATGCCTGTAAGTGAGAAATAAAATTACTAAAAAAAACTCTCAATAGCTATTGACTAATATTGAAACCAATAATTATGTCAACATTTTTTTACGGTAAACTTATACATGAAGGTACAATATACCACATCACAACATCCAACATTGTGTCAACACATGTCATCTAAGTAAACTTTGCAAAATAATACATCAGAAACCTTGAAACTTATTTGAGGGTTTCAATCCTTCTTGCATTTGTATAATCCTTCAAGATTTAATACTGAATATGAATTAATTGCTGCAGTTCTATGTAGATACTCGTAGAGTGTAAAAAATATGTGAAAGGCAGCACATGACCTTACTAGCATTCATTAATGTGTCCAAGTATTTCAATGGCAGCTGGACTTTCTCATACATTGGTATTAATAATTAATGTCATTATTATTTCCAATAAATATATTAAAAACCTTACGAATGACTTAAATTACTGGGTTCTGACCCAGAACAGTTTCTTTACAAATACCTGATGAAGAATTCGCATTTATTATGAAACGTACTTACTTTGTATTTTTTTTGGCATGACCATAGTCTTAAGATTCTTGAGATTTAGGTATTATTAAGAAAATATCAACGAAAATTAGTCTGAATTATACGATTATGTTATATAAGTTATTAAACTGTGATGGTCACTAGCACTATCATTATCACTAGAAACGGGATATTTACCATGTTTACTGTGATTCGTGTGTGTGTTTGTGTGGTTTTTATCCGTTATCATGGTGCTTGCAACAGCGCCGAAATATCGGGAACTCAAAACCAACAGTAAACATGGTAAATATCCCGTTTCTAGTGTTAACGATAGAATTACGTTATATTTTATTTATAAGTTAGTTTTATCAACGTTCCATTTTAAGTACCGAAACATTTACAGAAATTTTATTTACACAATTTTTGTATTGTTTTGTATTCGATATAATTATATATTTTAGCAGTTCAGCTCTTCGTTTTGTAAAAACATTTACATAATAATTTACGAATATTGTAGGAAACTATTCGCCGCCAAAAACACGATATTAATTTGTTTGTAATGTCGCAAAAAACGAACCTACATTACAGGGATTGTAAACATTTTGTACATAGATAGTATTGAGTTTGTAGGTGCGCCTCGATCGACCGCCACCGCCGCTACAAGGTCACAGCACATGACTCCGCACCTAAATTATGTCACCACTGACTGAGGCAGGTGAAATATTAAAAGGGATGTCTTGGCAAGAGCCAGGGAGAGATCCAGGGGAGAGGTACAGTTGGTGTTTCTACTTCAAAGACTTGGTAAAATTTTAAGAGCAGTGTGTGAGTTTAGTGATAATGATTCTTATTTTGTTATAACTATATTGCAAAAAAAGAACATTTTAAGTATAGTATAAGAGCTAATTTGTTTCAGTTAATTTTTTAGGGTAAGACTCCCACATTTTTCCCTAAAAAAGTAATAAATAATACGGATGTCGTTTATACCACGCATTGAAGAAAGGATCGTGTTTGAATTTCAAAATACATTTGACACAGAATCACATTATTTTTTCCATTCAGTGATAATGACGATGGAATAGTCAAAATATATTAAATTTAGACAAACTACCGTAAAGCTTATTTCAATCTTCATGAAAGCCGTCGTAGTTGTACAGCTATGAGATCTCAATACCAAAATCTATTATGCACGGGCGTATTTAAAACTAACTTACTAATGAAAAATGTGATTTGTATGGCTCCTGTAATCTTTAATAATATTCCTGACAAAATTAAAAATTTACCACTGCAAAAATTTAAACAACGTCTCACAGAATTACTTGTAGAGAAATGTTATTATACTGTGCAGGATTTCTTACATGATAATTTTTTTGTAATAAAAATTTGCATGCTTTATTAAGGCAGAATGTACATGGATCCTATGATATTATTTAACAACTTATTTTTATGTACCTACATTCTAAGCAAATAAAGACCTATTCTATTCTAGAAATATGAAATCTTTGAACGCGACTTTCAATAGCCTAAGCCAACTGATACGCCTTGACAAATACTATAACCACCAAACGTTTTTTGACTTGTTAACCAGACATAGCTCACGTAAAAAACTACAACCTCACACAAAGAGCCAACAGGTAAGTAGGTGAGTAGGTACTTTAGAAGTGTTGCGTGCCAGGTCGATTGTCCCAAGGTTGACCGATCGGTTGGTGTTAAAGGGACGGGCTCATGGCCAGTTTGACACTTCAGCCTGTATAATTATATGCTTTAGGGCCGATTCTTCCAACCATAGATGGAAAGCAGCAGATTACGGAATCGAAATACGTTAGCGTCCTGTAAGTATTGCATTCTTGTGTGACGATAAATAATTTATTTTAACTATGGAATAAAATTGACGTTTGATAGCTATATTTCGCTAGATTTTTTAACCTAATTTAAAAAAATCAGACAGTTGTTGTAAACCCTTGTGTGATGTAAACGGATCCTTCATTAGCCAAACCAAACATTATGAACAGTCACAAGCACCAATACACCTATCAACTTTTAAAAGTGTTTTTCTTCTACTCTTCTCATTCAAATTTCATGTTGTTACGAACATAATATCTACATATTTTGGAACTCATATTTTTATGAAAAAGATCCTAACTCCACGTTACAATCGTTTAATATCAGTGCGCAAAAATATTGCTGGGAAACGTCTTTTTCATGTTCACGGTAGCCCCAATGTAAAGCACTCAAAATACTGCTGACGGATGCATTGAATGGTACTGCTGATGGATTCATTGAATGGTACAGGGGTCATGGAGGTATTTCAAGTAAGTTATAACATTTAAAACTTGAAAAAAAAATGTTATTAAGGTGGAACTGTTACCTACAATATCTTCTGAACAAGATGGTACTCACTTATGGTCAAGAACAAAAAACACAATGACGGTTAGAACAATTTACCCTCGGTTTCGTTAAGTGTGTTTTTCACCCTTTTTAATCTACATGGGTCAATACAGGGGGATGTTTTATCATAGACTTCGTAGTGAATAATTTATACGACAGCCTTTTCAGAAGTTTATCTAGTTGGCATTTGAAAATAACCTTTATTGGGTCAACATGTTAAGGATAGCTAAGGGAAAATTGGATTACTTATTTTCATCGGTACCTACTATAACGTTACTACAAACTAGTGATGTGACGAGTTGGTATTTTTTTGACTCGAGTAACTCGAGTTGATATGGCTACTGACCCGAGACGCAAGTCGAGTTGACTCGACTCGGTGTCTCCTGTGGGGAGGTAACTCCTAACACTAATAATACTAATAAGGCTGAAAAGTCGTCGACCGAAATACTACATAGACGAAAAAAACTGTAAATATAAAATATGTAGAAACTGCATAAAATACACCGAAAAACGATTCGTTCCCACTAGTTCTACTAATCAATTCTACGGTAGAACTAATTGGAATATTTTTTCCCACTAGTCCTACGATTTAAGGACACAGCACACATATCAAATCGGAATGGGATCGGCATCGTATCGCCTTTCGCTTCGCCGTCAAACAGACGTCAACCTAACGTAAGCAAGCGGATCAGCAGCTCCGATACGTCAACGCGGCTACTCGCTGACCTAACTAGAAAATGTATGGCGCTATTTAGTATTTTGATAGAATGACAGCACGTGTGCCAACAGTAGTGTGCGTAAGGATGAACGAAGAACGTTGGCTCGGGTGCGGCGGGACGTAAGAGCGGGGACGACGAGATTCGTGAGCTTGTCCCGAGGCGAGGCAATTACGTTACGATTCCAATTAATGTGCGTTGCAGTAGGGAGTTTCATAAAAATAATACTGAACGGCTCGAGTTGATACGGTGCCGATCCCTTTCCGATTTGATATGTGTGCGGTGTCCTTTAAAGTGGTACAAAATCGTAGAACTAGTAGGACCACAATTTCCCATTAGTTCTACCTGTTCTATTACACAATTCCAATACACAATTCAATTACTTTAAAACTAAGGGGGTTTTTGTTCTCACTACTCGCTCTCACTACGCGTTCTCACAATCGTTTTGGCGGACGGTTCGTACATTCACAATTCCCGTTTTGTGCATAATTAATAAAAGTAAAAATACATGCTCCACCACACACACACACACCCACGGGGAACTCGTCTGTGAACATGTAAAATTAAATTGTTTTAATTATCCGCACACGTTTCTGTAAACTGTAGTTCCGAAGAGTTGGTCACCTGGGAGTAGCTTCGAACGAGGGCAAGGTTCTTAGAGATATAAACACAGCTACGAAAGGTATATGATCAGGGATACCTACCTGATCAAATATGTAATGCTTTCTAGTTTAATATTATTTATTTATTTGCATCAAACACAACGATAATTTAGTTAGAAAGTACACTTAAAAATAATGTTAGTAGGAAATCAAATAATCAGAGACAAATTACATACAATTGTACACAAAATGAAATTTAAATTAAATTAATACAAACATTTTTAGTTATATAAAATATAAATTGTAGAATGTCCGTAATCAAATTTTATGTGGCGTAGGGTTTGCTGGCTCTTATACTCGTACTAACTTACATAGGAGCAAATAAACTCACGCGTTTTAATAGTTAGTTTATTATGCGTTTCACTCAGAAAGTACAGAACAACAAAAGGAACAAGCGTTGTCCACCCCGCGTGAGGACTGACCAATAATTATTTTGCAAAAAAATTACCGACTTCCAGAAATACCTTCCGGAAGTCGGTGATTGTTGGGGTTCCGTATCCAAGGGGTAAAAATGTAACCCTATTACTAAGACTCAACTGGTCCGTCTGTCTGACTGTCTGTCACATGGGAGCCCCTTTAAATATTTATTTTAAATTCTGTTTTTAGTATTTGTTGTCATAGCGGCAACAGAAATACATTATCTGTGAAAACTTCAACTGTCTAGCTATCACGGTTCATGAGATACAGCCTGGTGACAGACAGCCAGACAGACGGACAGTGGAGTTTTAGTAATAGGATCCCGTTTTTACCCCTTGTGTACGGAAAAAAAAGACCAGGAAAATTAATTGATTTTAGTTGCACAACAAAAAATTATTTTTCTTTAGCATTTTGCTATTTCTTAAGGAAAATTATTAAGAACATGTACGCACCTCTATCCTAAGCTTGTCATAATCAAAAGGCGAAATAATGTGAAACTTTCTTCAGCGGTTGTCCTGGGAGAGCTGTACATTTGCTTATATTACGTCCATGCGGTGTCGAGGGAGCTAATTTGTGTCACCTTCGTTCTCCTGAATTATGTAAATTAATAAATTAGGCGAGGAACATGATCCTCAGAAGTCCTTGACACTGACTTTGATCATTTATGCTCTAAAAACTTGTAGATCTTCTAGTAACTGTTGCCAGCGACCTTCGTTCGCGTGAAATTATTATAAAAAAATATGACTTCCTTTTTTGAATTGGATTTTGTTACCTATTTCAAGGATTTAATTTTATCTATTTGTGTACCTAGACTAGCTGTTGCCCGCGACCTTCGTTGGCATGTTTTTTTTATAAAAATACTAGGTTTTGCCCGCGGTGAAACCTAGTGAACAATCAACAACGAACGAACAACCTAGCGATGTGAAATATACTTTACGATCCATTCTCATACCTACCAAATTTACATTAAAAAAATCATTGAATTTGTCGAGCCGTTTCGGAGGAGTGCGACCACAAACACCGTGACACGTGACTTTTATTTATAAATACAGACACTATTTGAATCGGATTTTGTTAAAAATTTCAAGGGTTTTTTTGTACGGAACCCTAATATTTCTCCTAAAATAAAAGTAGCCTAGTTATTAGCTTATAACATCAGCTATCTAGTAGGAGTCCCGTCAAAATTGGTATATACTTTCGGTACTTATATTTCGGCTCGAGTGGAACCGGACTGGAAGATTGGTGAAGGAGACCGACTTCTTACGGGGTCCATGTTGTGTTGAGGGTCGTCATTCACCATTGTTTAAAAATAAAACTGATTTTAAAATCAAACTATTTTAATGAGAATTAAAATTGATTAAAATTATAAAGTAATAATAAAAACAAATAATAATAAAACTATACTAAGGGTAATTTGATTCAGGCGTGATCTGTGTCACAATTAGAGTTGTGGACAGGGCGCCCGCTAGAATTGGAATGACCGCACGCGCTCGGCGCTCCGTCTTATAAATGCCGATCCCTTCCACAACTCGCCTGATTCACTGAGTGGTACGATGATGTCACAGAGCGTTCGTTTTACATTGTAATAATTTGCTCACGCCGACATATATATTTTGATTATGCATTTAGTAAAAAGCTGTTATTTTTAAACTACAAACAGACACTTCAATGTTATTTATTTGTATAGAAGAGTACCTGTTGCCCGTGGCTTCGCTCGCGTTTTGTCGGAAATTATTCCACGGGCATGTTTAAATATATATAGCCTATGGCACTCTGGGATAATGTAGCTTCCTATTAGTGAAAGAATTTTCTAAATCGGTTCAGTAGATCCCTTCATACAAACTTACAAACAAATTTTACCTCTTTTTAATATTAGTTTAAATGTATAGATTTTAATGATATTTAACACAATGTGATGATGATCGCCATATTTACTCAAGTTTTTCTTTCTGTCTTGTTTAAAACTATACTGTTAAAGTTCGCTGCAGGAAATAAGCAACAACGCCCATAACAATTTTATTAGGTTAGTTTAGATCTGTGACCAGCAACACAGACGAACGAGCGCTATATCCAAGTTGATTGCTGTTAGCAAAAGTCACAAAAAGACGTGTAGTAAGTATGTTTTGTATATTAAATATATATAACGCCTGTAATATCTGATAGATTACATTTCATCAGTCATGTTTAAGTCCCATGTAATAGGGGGCGAGCCTATTAACATCAATTGGGCACAAATCCAGACTCCGTGGCCGGTACTGAGAAAATTCCTGATGGAAAATCCTAATAACACTTTGCCCGACCAGGGACCTCATGCTCAGCAGTCACGCTTGCGACCACTCGACCAACGAGGCAGTCTCATATTAGTATATTAATAAATATTTTTGGGCTACGCCAAAAGCATTGTAGATGTCCACAGGCGACGACCAATAACCAGCAGGAGAGCCGTCAGGTCTAGGCACGTAAGTTGAACTATGACCTTGAATGCGCGGTAATCGGGTCTCAATCGGTCTCAATCCATAATTGTACTTGCGCGGACAACCGCCATTTTGGTTCAATATCGCGGCACGTAAGTTGAACCAAAATGGCGTGTGGTACACCACACAACGAAAAAATGCGGTAAGCTTCCTGTCCTATGGACACCCCATAATTCATAATTTTCCTACCCTTGTGCCATTCGACTTGGGGTCTGTGCAACATGTTTTCCTTTGCGTTCCTCTCCCTCATGACTTGAACTGACTTTCATCAACCAAATCCCAGTTAATTGAAATGCTTTTTTAGTTCTTAAAGGGCAGGGCACGCCACAATAGTGGCGGTAATTCCCCTCTTTGAGGAGTGGCTAGAGAGGTGCCATGGCGCCCTCACCTTCCGCCTGACGCAGGTCCTCACCGACACGGTTGTTTCGGGAGGTTCCTGCACCGATCGGGCGGGAGGAAACGCCCGGGTGGAGGTCTGCCCGTACTCGTAGCGGCGATCGGCGGCGGCGACCTTTCGCGTCCGGCCTTGGTTCAATCCATGGTCCATGGGACGCCATCACCTCCTTCTGCGAAGCAGCTATGCTAGCGAAAGAGGTGGCGGAACGTGAGCCGCCGCGGGAGACGCACCGGGCGTCGGAGGCCACGTGGTGGCCCTCGGCCACCGTAGGCGCGGGCCTGTGGACGGTGGGCTATGGGCTAGCTTGCCGTCCGTCAGTCTTATAACGACAGGCCGTGTCGACGGCGCGTTTGTGTTCCACGCGCGCTTCTGAGAGATGTCAGCAAACGGGAAGGTGTACGAAAGGAGCCCTGAAGAAAAAAAAAGTGCAGTTTATTCGTAAATATTCCTTATTTATTCACAACAAAAAAAATCTTTTACTTCCTTTGAAATTTCAATAAAAGTGCTGGGAACACTTTAACCTTTCTCCAAGGGCGTCCGTACACCAATCTGTCCTATTTAGGCGCGAATTTATAAGGGTACCCTATAGTTATGTCCGAAAGGTGACTAACTCAATAAATACTAGAGTAAATCGAGCTCTAGAGGTTCTCTACCTTATTTGTTTGACTATTTTAGGTATCTACATGATTTTTGCCCGAAGATATTGGTAGAGAAAGAATGAATGTGGTTTTAAGTAGTTAGCGTTCATTATGACTTTTTCAAGAGAGCAGAAAGAGAGCCGGAGAGCAGCGGTGGCCCAATGGTGGCGACCCCGACTTACGAATAGTAAGTCGTGGGTACGAACCCAGGCAGGCGCATTACTTTGTGTAATTTATTCCATCACCACTGCTCTCAAAAACGGTAAAGGAAAACATCGTGAGGAAACCGGCATGTCCTAGTACCAAAAATTCGAAGACATGTGACATCTACCAACCCACACTAGGCCAGGGTGGTGCCCATTCGATCTCATAGAGAGGAGGCCGTGTGTCACAGCAGTGGGAACATTATATGCTGATAATGCTAAGAATTTTTCCATAGCATATTTTTTAATTTTCGCTTCAATGTCCGACTCCTGGTCAAAGGCCGCTGCCACCACTCCTCCCATGTCTTTCTAACCAGCGCGGTCTGCCGGGCCCCGCCGGACTGTCTCAGTGCACCAGTTTCCTGCTATTTTGGCCCACAGTTTTTCCGGCATTTGAGTTGTGCAGAGCCTTTTGGGCCACGTCAGCTATATTTGTTTTGGAGCGCAGTTTCAGACTTTTTATGGCCTATAGACATTTTTAATTTGCATATTCCTTACATTTAGGTAGATAGATAGGTAGATAGATAAATCATTTATTTAGTGAACACAAAAGACACAACACACGGAAGTACAATTAAATTATAAAATTTACATGAACATTCTTTAAATACCTATATGTATAAATAAAAAACAAGGTGCCAATTTGCAAAAATGAAAACATAATTTATGAAATAAGTATGGTAACACCATGACAAACTTCAATAAAATAACGAGTATTTAAACAAGGTGCGGTGTGCGCCTCAAGGTTGCACCAAATGGGAGTCCAGCTCAGCATGTGTCAGGCATGCACCTGACGCTGATATTCTGCTGGATCCCTGTAGTGACATACGGACGTCGAGCAGACGAGATAAATTGGTTTTGTGATAAAGTGTTGTTCATGCAGGTGATCCACCGGTAAGAAAAAGTGCCCGTAGTCTACCCAGGTGAACTAAGAAGGTGGACCACGACCGAATCCCGGTGGTTTTTGGCACTCGTAAGAGGCAATGCTTCACGCAATAACTGAAATACAATAATCACTAGTATGGGTATCTGGACTCAAAATAATTCATAGTCCCAGTTTTACGTTCCGTCTGACTTTAAGTGAGTAATTAATCAGTTAACATAAATAAAATGTGCCAATACTACTCAGTTAGACAGTCTTTGAGTTCCAAATCAAACAGCAAGCCTTTTCAAAGAGTTCTAATAAAATTGCTGAACACACAGCGACCCCAAACAAAAACCAATTCGAAATTTAATTGGACCTGCCCCAAGCATAGGCTGGAAGAATTCCCCAACTTTTGTGCGATTAATATTCCAATCTTTTAAGACAATATGTATTTTTTGCGTAGGTGTACCCTTATTACTTAAGTTTGATGTAATAATTGAGATCTTTATGTTTAAAAATAAACTTTGAGTGATATTACTTAGTATGTTCTTGGTAAATGAAAAGTTTGCAATTAATCAAATCTTTAGACGATCTTCGGCTTCGTCGTGTCGATGATTTCTGAAGGTTAAATAAGTTTTGATCGGAACTCTGCCACCTCGAGAGCGTTAGTAGTGGCCAGACAGGTCCTTCAAGGTGCTGGTGGAGTTGCACCAGGAGCAGGATAGGAGGTGGGTACACTTCGCGATGTGGCTCGGTAATTACATTGTATTTCATCGGAGTACCCGCATCCAACTCTGTTATACTTGTAGCGGCCCACCTGGCTTCATAGTCGGTTTAGAGATTTCCAGATTGGCCTTGGCAGTTGGTTGCCCTTTAGGAGCTTTTCTGCAGAGCAGGCTCAATAAAGTCACCAACAAACAACAAAGAAGAGGTGTATGTTGCGAGAACCCATAGTTTTATGTGTTTCACACTAGGACCACTGAAATAGAGTTTTTGTTTTTTTTTTTCATATCACGTTACCCCACACTAGGAATTTCTCCTGTTTCGTGGGTGTGTTTAAAAACATTTAAACTCACGTTCACAAACAGTCAGACCCGGAACAACTACCTGTAGATCATACAAATATTTGTTCCATGCGGGGATCGAACCCGCGACACGCAGCGCAGCACCCAATCGCTCAGCCACTGCGCCAACCGTGTCGTAAAAAAAATAGTGGGGATCTGTGCATCCGTTTTTTTACATCGTAAAGTGTTTAGCGATTTACTTGATAAAGTTATAGACGGCAATTACTTATTTATTTAATAATTATTATTTAACAACAAGCAACATTAAACCAAAATCACGTTCTGAGCAACAAAAAGTAATTGCCACCAATTAATGGCAATGGTGGCAATTCGCCGACGGTACCGTAACAGCACCAATAAAGAGTACCGTTCGTACCAACCCGATCATCATTAATATACTACTGCTTGGCACGGAGCGACACCGGGCTTCTATTGTTTAATAAGAATATTTGACAGAAAAAAACTTTTTTTTTTAATAAATAAAATTAATGTGCCTGTTTGTTATATCAAAATAACAACTTTGAATGAATGCATATGAAAATATATACGGCACTTAAGGCCTAAAACTGCGTAAAGCGGACGCTCGCGCGGTTTCATTCAAAAGCGGTTTCTTTACGCAGTTGCAGGCCTAAAACAAAAACATTTTTTTTCAATTTTTGTCTGTCGGTTTGTTCCGGCTAATCTCCGAAACGGCTGGGTTCATTTTGACGGGACTTTTACTGGAAGATAGCTGATGTTACAAGGTCTAACATAAGCTACTTTTATTTTAGAAAAAAAATAAGGATTCGTAAACAAAATCCAATTAAAAACGAAAATAAATATATTTTTGATAATAATTTCACGAGAACGATGGCCGTGGGCAACAGCTAGTTTTTTTAAAAATAAAATAACGTCACGCCTATAGAATAATCCCCGAAGGGCTACAGGTATTATACTGTAAGGTTTTATAACTTACATCATCATCATCATCATTCTCTTGCTCTTATCCCAATTAATTAAGGGTCAGCGCCGCATGTCTTGTTCTTCCATACTTCTTTATTACTTTTTATAACTTGCAACCAACCTTAAATTATTTTGAATTAAGAGTTACTTAAGAAGAGATTTTTCTTTTGTGGGCCCTTTTTTTTCGGATAGGAAATCATCAAATAAAAAGAAAATCAAATAAAATAAAAGTCAAATAAAAACATCATCAACATTTTCATCAAATAAAAGTCTGACACCCCCTCCCGCTCTGGGCTGTCAGACTTTTACTGACTAAAACTCATCCATGTTCCTTCCTTTGCCCTTTGTGTTGTGGGCCCTGAGATTCAAATTAGTTCTATCGTAAATTGTGTAATAGAACAGTACAACTAATGGGACTATTTGTTCCCACTAGTTCTACGATATTGTACCACCTTGAATCGTAGGACTAGTGGGGAAAAAATCCCATTAGTTCTACCGTAGAACTAGTGGTAATGATCCGTCAATTGAACTTTATCGTTGTGTGGTCCATTATTTAAAAATAAATATAAATTAAATCGCTGAAACCACTTTTATTTAATGTAGAATATAGCCTCCCGCGTTGATATTCTATCCTACCTACCTACCGAAAATACATCGACATTTCGTCAGTTATGTTTTAAGTCCTTTGCAGGTAACAGATCCTTGCCCCGGAAAGCACTTTAATCTGTTTGTTGATCGTCCGTAGATCTTTCACAGTGTGGACATTACTGATAGTTAGAAGCCCGAAAGTTTGACTGCCAGTTTTCTGAGAGGATCTAAGATCGTGCCCTGTGGACGGTGAGCTATGGGCTAGCTCGCCGTTGATGGATCTAAGATCGTTTTGTTACTCACTAACTGGAATGTGGATATCAGATAGTTATTAGTAGTTGTAGCAGTGTTGAAGCAGTGATAACCTAGTGGTGTGACCGTTTGACTGCCAAGTCATAGGTCTGATTTTTCGGATTCTTGTGCGTATTGTATAATTATCACTTACTTCGGTGAAGCAAAACATCGTGAGGAAACCAGCATGCCTGTGAGATATTTCTCGACGGCATGTAAATCCAAGACAGTGGCCCATGAACGGCATAAAAACTCTGACTCCAAGTTAGGCACTAAGCATACGATAAAGAAGATTGGTTGGTCTATGGAAAATATAGTTAAGTTTAAGTTTTATAGTTGGTAAAAGCTGGGTAGATGGTCTGATATTCATGCTGTTGATGTTATGTCATTGTGTCAGAAATTATAAGTATTATTAATGAAAAAGGAGTGAACGATAGCTGAGCACAGACAGGAAAAACTGGAATAGCATATATGATGACAATCAGCAACGCGGCTACAGTGGGGTAGCTCAAAATCAAACCCCCGTTACACTTACTTTAATAAATCTAATAAATCCATGTTTTTAATTTTTTTAAATAAAATAAGAACCCTCATTTTGAACGACTGCTACGGCCCATCCTCCTTATTATAATAATAATTAATGACCGTACGATAATACATATAATATATCAACGGCTAATGTAACTCCCTTACATCTCATTACATCCCGGTCCTTCGAGCAGGATTACAGGATTAAGTCCCGGTCACAATATTGATCCAAACCTTTTCTATTCTCAAAAAAATACGAAGCCGTATTTTAGTTACATACCAATTCAAAACCTTGTACAACCTATTCAGTAGCATTTGATTATAATTGAAACTGACCCAAATATATTTATAAAAGAAGGCAAATGAAAACCTTGTCTTAAAAAAGGCTTTTTCAAATTACCAGTAGGTAAGCAATTAAGTTTGCATTGATTTTATTTTCCAACTGCAATCAAAGAAGAAAGAACTCATGTTTACCATACTAACAAACCAGTGCCACCTCCAGTTTATCCGTGATCATGGTGCTTACAACAGTGCAGAAATATCGGGAACTCAAAACAAATAGTTAACATGGTAAATATCCCGTTTTTAGTGTTAATGATAGAGTTAGTAGTGATAAGGTTTGTACCTTCATAAACAGTTAGGAAGATATAATATTTCTAGTTAAAATCTTGACTAGTAAAGCGATCACCTAGCAAGCCTTGGGAACATACCCTTAGCTATAAAAATTTCACTCAAAAAGTAACAGCATTTCTTCAGATAACATTACCTGATAAAACTAACACGAATCACTTGAGTAAGTTATTAAAATTAACATTTACATGTGCTGTAAGACATTCCTTCTTACCAAATTTCATGATTCTAGGTCAACGGGAAGTACCCCTAATATGTTTTGATTTCCTTGTCAAATCGAAAAACAGGCGACTTCAACGTTCATATCTTTTAATCGCGTTGAGTTACCAGTATGATTTTTTCAGAGGTTCTTATAGTAGCAGATTTGAGTATTTGATATTAATTTCAGCTTGATACCTCCACGAGTTCTTGAAAAAGAGGGTCTTGATAGATGGACAGAAGGACAACAAAGTGATCCTATAAAGGTTCCGTTTCTGCCGATTGAGGTACGGAAATCTAAAAATTTATTTATTTATTTTTATTTATTTACCAACAATTATAACATCCTTACAGACTTGTCCAATACGATGCTATAAGACATACAATATAAAAAAAAAACATACAACATAAACAGTTAAAATAGAAAAATATAAAATATACACATGTGAGATTACACATAGTAAAAATTAATAACTAAATTAATTGAGCATGACAATGTTTACAGTTGCACACCTCTTTCAATGATGACATGCGCTCTCTGGACAAATCTCGGCAGGTTTTGCCCAAATATATCTTCCGATACCATTATAATATTAATAGTGAGTAACTTGAGTAAGTTAGTCTTAACCGCTGGCACTTCTAATAGGAAGAAAGCACACTTTAACGAATGTATCGATAAGCGAAAGCATTGAACTCTTTTAATCATCATTGCATGGATGAATAGAAGCTTTTAAAAATAAATGTTAAAATAAGAAGCCACAAAGCAGAACATTCCGTAACACGAACAACAAAAACATTAAGAAAAGTATTTTGACCCTTTTGCTTCGAATTCCAGAAAATTCTTTTTGAATATTTCTTGACTAGAGAGAAAAGTTGTAAAAAATTACGGACAAAAGCTTTTTTTTACGATAACAAAACAGTCAAAAGGTTTTATTCCCACGAAGTTGCGATGTGAACGACAACGGACGGTGTTCACTAGAGAATGAATGAATGAAAAAGAACTAAGAATACAAATCTTGAAGAGTCAATGCTAGGGGTTCCGCAGCTCTCTCTTTTTACCTTGTGTTTTTCTGTGTTCCTTAGCCAAATGGCTAAACGGAACCCTTACAGATTCGTCCTGTCCGTCCGTATGTCACAGCCATTTTACTCTGAGACTGTTGGCACCACACAGTTTAGTTTAGGTATCTTCTATAAACCGCTACACAAAAGTGTGTGAAATTATGAAAAAAAAAAATTTGGTTTGCACTCCATACATGTAACTGAGGTTTGAAAAAAATGTAACCGTGTGAGATGTTTATCCAAAGCTCTTGAAAAATGAGGTTATTAAATTTTTTTTTTTCTTAAGTCAATGGTTGATGTTGATGAGATATTGGCTTCTAAAGGCGTCAAATTTGTGCCCCTCCCTCTAATTTCTAAAGTATGCGGAGGAAAATTAAAAAAAAATACAATGCAGGTTTGTAAAACGTAAACAAATTTAACAACGAAACTTATTTTGAAAAAGATTTGATGTTTAAGTTTTTGAGATATGGGACTTACAAGTATTCGTCAAACTGCAGCAGTAACAGTCACATTATTTGAGTTCTAAAATTAAAAACACCAATTATGTAAGTAAAACGACATGGAGTATTATTAATAGTGAAACGAGAAGGGCTAGTAACCGAAATAGTGACTATAGCTTAACTATTAATTATAGAGTACTAAAATCAGATTCAAACGTAGCGTCGCCGCCGAGGCTTTCAAAAGTTGCTTTTCTGATATTCCCGTTTCAACTACGAAATCCCTAAACTCATCACCTACCGAATCTTTGCTTAAGGAAAATGTTAAAGTTTGCGACTTGGAATTTCATTTTGAACATGACACATGAAGAGATATAATCAAAACCTTTCACTCCATAAATGTCAAGAAGACTGCAGATCTGTTGGGTAATTCTGTAGAAGTTGCCAAGTCCATTATTGACATTGTTGCACCTACCTTAGTTCTTGTCTATAATAATTGTGTCGATTGTGGGGAGTTTCCTGACCTTATGAAAAATAGTAAAGTTTAGTAAAGCATTTATTCAAAACGGGTAGTACAGCAGACCCCACAAATTATAAACCTATTTAAGTACTTTTAGTAAATTTTTTGAGAAATTAATTCTAGAACAACAAAGATTTTTTAATAAACAAAAATTATTACATAGCAAACAGTTGGGTTTCATGAGGGGTCGTTAAAATACTGGTGTTGAACTTTTAGTACATATTTATAGTGCATGGGGAGATAAATGCGATGCTTTGGGCATTTTTTGCGATTTGTCCAAGGCACTTGATTGCATTCTTCATGAAACGTTAATCAGGAAACTGCGGCACTACGGAATCCGGAACAGCGCTCTGGATTATCTTACGTCATACCTAAGTATTGGGATCCAGAGAGTTGACATCAACGGAAAAAAATCTCCCGGATCTGTAGTAACAATGGGAGTTCCTCAGGGCTTAATTCCCGGTCCTTTCTTGTTTCTTATTTATATTAATGACTTGCATTTCCTCATAAAGGATAATCAGGATAGAGTGTTGTTTGCGGATTACAATTCTCTTTTGTTTAAACTTAAATGTCAGCAGCTAGTTACTGACGTGTAAATAGCGCGATTTCAAAAGTAGTGCATTGGTTTAACGTTAATAAATTACTTCTTAATGAACAAAAAAAACCTCCCGAAACAACCGTGGCCGCTGAGGATCAGCGTCAGGCGGAAGGTGAAATCCACGAAGCCTTCGACAAAAGCCAGTAATATTTTAGAAATATCACGGAAATATCAAGAATTACTGAACCCTAAAAAACCATATTTCCCGAGCACCGTCCAAGATTGCATTTTCACGAGCGCATTGCATGACATCGTCTTTTACATGCAAAATAGTGATTTGAATTCTCAGACCACTTGTTAAAGATATGAAATAAATTGTATCGATTTTAAAAACGAACGCTTTAAATATGAGAACAGGGACAATATCAGTAGAAATAATTGACACACAGAACGAAATTTTAATAATGTTTAGAGATCACTAACAGTTTCTTATTTGTATAAAAATATTATAGTGGCCTTTTATGAATTAAATCAGCAATTTGCCATTGATCTTTGTTTTTTTTTTATTTAGCCAGTGACATTCGCGGCGCCAGACGTATCTGACGAGCGACGACGTAAAATTTATCCAAATCGGTTCATCCGTTTAGGTGTTATGAAGTCACAATGAAACGGCCACATACATAATGCGCGCGAAAAATACTACCTTCCTTGTGGGTCACATGGGTGAAAATCAACATCGTCGTCTTCCTGCCCTTGTACCATTGTCCTGTCATTACGTCACGTGGGGTCGCTCAGCGCTCCCCTGTTAATCGTCATGCTACCATTTACTTATTTTTCCTCCATATCATTACTCACACAATCCATTTTTTTTTTCTTTATCCTTCGTTTCCCGTTCCATCCAAAAACAGTTTATTTATATATAATATTTAACTTAGGCACTTCAAGCACAAAGTACAAAGGCGGACTTAAAGCCATCGTTATTTTTTACCAGCAACCTTTGGGTGATGCACAGACAAACAGTAGGTATAGATCTGATAATATTTTTTATTAATACTACAAGGATACATGAAATATGTATTAAAATATATAGAAATTTAAATAAACATATAAACGGATAAAGTAAATTAAAAAGGCAAACAATGGGGGAAACATTAACGCTGTGACGATACTGCCAACTTACATGTACTCGCGAACTTTAATTTTAAAAGATAGACGATTGGTTCCTGATTTCCTTGGGAGTGGGGAAGCGCATTTCACAGAGAAACAGCAATTGCAAGATTACGAAAGATTACAAAAATCTTAAATTTACATTTTCCTAAGAATAAAGTTCACCTTTACAAACCACCTGAGAACCAAAAACCCGATGTAAAAAAAGAAAACAAAAGACAATTGAAATCCTATTAAAAAATAATTAAATCGGCATTTACTTTGTAACCCGGCCTTGATTAACTTCGATTCTCGTAGCGGGTCTACGAACGGCTACGAGAGCGCTACAGAGCGTAGGCGGAGATTTTAAAAGAGAAGGCTTTAACTAGATTGGAAGTCTAGGCTGTAATCTAGTTCATTGGACTTAGGGCGGTGGACGATGTTAAGAGGTAGCTATTGTCGGTAATATCGATAGTATAATAACATATGTTAAAAAATCGAGGTCGAGAGAGGTGAAATTGATTAAAGCTGCTTTCAGAGGTTAATCAATAAATATTTTAACACGACCCAGGAAAACCTTAGTCATAATAATAGAGGATTATTATAACACCTCACTATGTTTCTATTAGTGCAATAATAAATAGATAGCTATTCAAGTTAGTATGTCGTAAAAACAAAACCGACTTCCAAAAAAACACTAAAAAAATCTAAAATAACTTTATTTTCGGAAGTCGGTGTCTTTGTTTGTATCATTGACTTTTTGCGACCGGCTTCCGAAAGTTAAGTTATTTTAGACTTTTTTTGGAAGTCGGTTTTGTTTTCGCGGAAAGTGTTTTATTTTATTTTACCCTTTTTAGTTGTAGTATACCGTACAAATTCTTGTCAAGAATTAATTTTTACAATGTAACTAAAAGTTAGTACTCGACAAGACGAATCATATGAGCCCAAACTCGATGAAAGTTTTGTCGTTTTATAAAGAAGTTCCTATGGCCACCGTCCAGCTCCATCATCAGAGATTGGTGTTATATTTTATTTGTTTTAGGTTTAGCATCAGTTGCTCAATTGATTTAAAAATATTATATTTTTATGTGTCAGTTTCATATCAGTTGATCAATTGATTTATAGTGTTGGTAAAATTACTGATTCCGGTAGTTACGTTTTTAATAAATAAAATGTAAATGGCTGTAAAGCAATGGCGGGAAAGAATGGCGGCAATAGTTTAGGCGGCAGCCGTGTTGTCCAGAGCGAGCGCATTCTTTCTCCAGCCGTTGCAGCTTCTACATTATCTTGTAATAACCAGTGAATTAATATTTGTTGAGAAAAATACAACAAAGAATTAAGAAAAGTTATACTGTGCTTTATTTCGCCTCCTTACTTCTGAATTTTATACTGGATAGCATTTAGGTCAAAAGTCCTCGACAAGATGAATTATACGAACCCAAACTCGATGGGGTTATGTCGTTTTATAACGGAGTTCCTATGGCCACCTTAAAGCTCCACCATCAGACCCTGGTTACCATTTAGGACTAAAGTACTTGTCAAGACGAATCAAACGAGTCCAAATTCGATGGCGTTGCGTCGTTTTATTACCAACACTATAAATCAATTGATCAACTGATATGAATATCAGTTGATCAATTGATTTATAGTGTTGGTAAAATTACTGATTCCGGTAGTTGCGTTTTTAATAAATAAAATGTAAATGGCTGTAAAGCAATGGCGGGAAAGAATGGCGGCAATAGTTTAGGCGGCAGCCGTGTTGTCCAGAGCGCGCGCATTCTTTCTCCAGCCGTTGCAGCTTCTACATTATCTTGTAATAACCAGTGAATTAATATTTGTTGAGAAAAATACAACAAAGAATTAAGAAAAGTTATACTGTGCTTTATTTCGCCTCCTTACTTCTGAATTTTATACTGGATAGCATTTAGGTCAAAAGTCCTCGACAAGATGAATTATACGAACCCAAACTCGATGGGGTTATGTCGTTTTATAACGGAGTTCCTATTGCCACCTTAAAGCTCCACCATCAGACCCTGGTTACCATTTAGGACTAAAGTACTTGTCAAGACGAATCAAACGAGTCCAAATTCGATGGCGTTGCGTCGTTTTATTACAGAGTTCCTATGGCCACCCTCCAGCTCCATCATCAGATCAGCTCCATGTCATCATAATATTACATTGTGTCGCCATATACACATGCATGCAAAATTTCAGCTCAATCAGAAATCGGGAAGTGTGTCAAATTTAACTAGCAAGTATCACGCGACGTCGCGTGATGTACATCAAAGCGCCTGCACGCGACGTCGCGTGATGTGATAATTTACGTGAGGAAAACAATCAAAAATCCTAAACCGATTTTGATGAAATTTCTATAGCGTCAATTGGGAACCATATCCTTTCAGATGAAAAAAGTATTTTTCAAATCGGTTTAAAAATGACGGAGATATGAGCTAACATAAAAAAAAAAAATACAACCGAATTGAGAACCTCCTCCTTTTGAAGAAAGTCGGTTAAAAAAGCAACTAAATAGGCATTAACATCGCCTCACTAAAATAATATTCATTCTATCGACACGTAAAAAAATTACATGCTCTAGTGAACAATTACAATAATGCCTATAATTGCATGAAATGACGGCGTCAATCCAATATTGTAATTAGTTGTAATGTTTCCACTAATTACGCGTAATGCCCTCGCCATTATCGTATTTAATGTAATGTGGTTTGAATAATTAATGGCATACCTTTCAGCTTATAATTGCCTCAACAGAACAAAATACTAGATCATTGAACTCTTCCTTGCTCGTTCCCCATATACTCGTGGACTAATATTATAAAGAGGTAAAGTTTGTGAGTTTGTGAGGTTGTAGGGGGTAATCTCTTGATCCACTGAACCGATTTTGAAAATTCTTTCACTAATAGGAAGCTTCATTATCCCCGAGTGCCATAGGCTCTATTTACAACGTGCCCGAGGGATAATTTCGGACCAAAACGCGAGCGAAGCCGCGGGCAACAACTAGTATTTGATAAAGCCGAAATAAACATACACCTGAAGCCCAAGCTCGGGCTTGGGCTTCAGGTGTATGTTTATTGCGCATGCTGTTAACGTAAAGATAATACGTTTCACATTTTCAATTAAAAAAATCGGAAGACGTTGCGTTGGAAGGCCTCTAAGTGGACCGATGATCTGATGAAGATTGCGGGGAGCCTCTGGATACGAGTCGCATGGCGACACTTGGTGGAGGCCTATGTCCAGCAATGGACGTCTTTCGGCTGAAATTATAATCATGCTTATGTTTTACATTTAATATTTTCATTTATTTTAAGAATTTATTCATATTTATGGATGATACTGATTGGGCTTGTTGCTAACAATTTAACTAAAACGCTACAGGAAAATTGTATTTTCGATTCAATAATAATCGTTTATACCGCGAGCTCGTATTAGGCTCGTATTGCTTCTGTAAATGGTTAATGCTAGTCGATTTCATACTCATCATCACAATCAGCAGTGTGATTCTGTAAGATCTCATTCTAAACTTCGATTGTGAATCCACTGTGAGTTTCTTGATTGGCATTCTAAAAACTCGGTTGATCATTCGAATTTTATACTAGCGCCACCCTTGCGAGCGTGTCAGCGAGTTGAACTAAATTGACGGTGAGATTTTGACAGATAAAGTATGAGATGACGTAAGAAGTGGCATTCTCTAAGGTAATTCCACCATCACATCGACGCTCACCTCGCACTCGAACCCGATTCAAAGTGTCAAATAAAAAGCATCTATTTTACGAGTGAAAATAAAAGAAATCATCAAAAAATTGAGTTAAAATAATATTTTTATGTCAGTGTTAATTTGTACAATAACTATAAAATTTGTGGTTAAAAACTTATTTTTGGGCGTTTGTGTAAAGTGAATACGATGGCAAGAATGTTTTTGCTTAAATCTTTTTAGAAGAGGCTCATGCTTTGGATAAACTAGAAAAGCGTCGACAATGTAACCAAATTCGAAGTTTATCTTTATTAACCGGACTTTATTAACGACTATGTGAGCGTATAAAGATTTTCAAAGGAACTAATTGACTAACTAGATTATGTGACTTACTGCCTCTGATAAAGCCCACAAAACGTCGAGGCAAAGGACTTTCAACTTTCAACTCTTGTAAAAGTAAGTGCTTCATTTTAGTAAGTATAAAGTTACTTTAAAAGTATTTACACAGTTTATAACTGATAGATTTGTAACCAAGCACACCAACATAATTTATCGCTTGAAACTCATGAAAACACTTCATATTATGGAGTATTCGCTTTAGGTTGTTTCTCTGCTAGCTATGTTTTCATGTTAGCCTAAGGACTTTAAATTAATATAGTTATAATATTGGTACTTGGTATAATTATTATGAATACATAACCCCCTATTTTGTTTTGACTAGATCTAGATTACTTACTTAATTTTTTATTGATTTATTGTTTCACAGATATTATGCACCTTGTCATTCTTGGCTAATGGAACTACCATAAGAAAATATAAGGACGTATAAATCGCAACCATCAGCATCTCGTTGCATAAATGAAGTAGTGGAAACTCATAATAATCCGGCAATAGTAAAAAATATATAAGGTTCCCTCAAAATATACAAGAAAGACAAGTGTTAAAGGAAAGGTTAGTAGGTATATTATAATTAAAGTGACTCTTCTTTGATTTTTACTTTTTTGTGAGAATTGATAATGATAGTGGTTACTTTAAATTGCAGGTTCTACAAAGTTTGGGTTTCCAGCAGCTCTTGGATGTGTCTCTGGCACTCTGGTGGCATTGAAAAAACCAGTAGAGAATGAAGAACATTTCTACTGCCGCAAAGGTTACCATGCAAGAAATGTGCAATTGGTAAAATTGAATAAAACTAATCACCAATGGGCAAAATAATAAATTCAATAAAACCACTAGTATCCGTTTAAATGTTTTATTTATTATATTAACTTAAATTACTACACCCTATCTCTATTGTTAGCGTCTGCCAATGCTTGCAGCCCTTTCCCTACTGCAGCCACAGCTTCAGCCAAAATCCTGTCTCTCTCTGCATTCCTTTCATCCATGGCCCTTTCTCTTTCTGCACTCCTCCTTAGTCGTTGTATCCAGCTGCTGTTCTTCCACCCTCAAGAATCTCTCAGTAGATGTCAAGAATACCATTCGCCGTTGAGATGGTAGAGGAGCAGCAACTGAAGACATGTGACATGATGCTGAAAAAAGAACACCAATTACTAAGATGCGTAAATGGAAAATCTTAAATAGCAGCTTTTCATTGTCATTCATTTGAAAAATGATGTTTTAATAGTTATTTTTATTTTGTGGCATTTTTTTCTCACAAATAGAGAACCTTGTCACTTCTAATTTCTGAGAATTAAAATATTCATTAATTGCTTGTTATTATATCGAATAATGACCATCATAGACAACTACCAATAGTAAAAAAACCTTATTACTTATAGTTTTCAAAACAAAAAAAAATACCTTTAACTCCTCTTTTTGTTAGAAAAAATTACCACTGTTTTAAGTTGGCCAAAACTTATTTTTGTTGCTTATACTAAGTGGCATACGTTATCTTAGTTTTTAAACATTACTGCATAAAAGTTTTAAAACAGTAGTGTTCATAGTTGTTAAATAAATTAAGAAAATGTTAGTATGAAAAATGCAACTTCTTTAAAATCCTCCATACAAAACGCTGATTTCATGGGTAACCTAATAGTCGTGAAAGTTGTTTAACATTATTGGTCGACGAATCACTGGAGAGGCTACTTGGGTGGCACCGCGGCGTGAAGGAGGTGTGGGTGTGTGTGAAAGTGTTATTGATGGAGGGGACATGCTAGGATGATATGTATGAGGATCTGGAGGAGGAGTGTGTTCTATCTGGATATTCTGAAACAGAAACAATTGTAAAAGGAAACCCACTTACCCATATAATAATTAAATATTGACAATTCCAAGGAAAGTTACCGCAGTAAATAATATTAAAGCACTTAAAATTTCAAAAAGAAATTGAAAAAAAATCTTGGGTAATGTTATTAAATAGTAATCAACAAAAATAAGATACTAAATTAGTTCAGCAAAACTAATAGCTCGGGTCAGAGTGTAGCGGATCTGTTCTCAAAATATGTTACATGATTTGAGTTATCACGGTAACGTGATAACTCAAATCCGTCTACCCAGACACATACCCGCAAAATACTTTAGCTTGTTCCAACAGTTGAGCTGGATGAGGAAGTACACAGTCTTCTTCTTGAAATTACAGGATTTGATAGTCTGTAACTTAGAGTATCCTCAGTTGGTGCGGAACCCTGAAAAGTAAATTGGATATATAGCTAAGTACTACATTTAGATCTAATAGAATAGAATCTAGACACATCAGCAGATTTATAATAGTAGGTATGTACCTACCTAGTAGTTAGTAATTTATTATTAACTTATATAATTCGTAATAGCTGGTGGTTCCTCTGTAGGTGCCAGACTCTGTTGTTGTGGTACATAAACCATACATTGTGGTACATATTACAAGTAAATTTGCTTTCAGGAATGCTAGGTGGTTCTAACTAACATGTACTTAGTGAAAAAAGCGATGCTTACCTTGGTCCACTTTTTGTAATTTTTAACTGTTACACTATTTAGGCGCACAGCTAGTTCCTCCCACTGGCCTCGACTTCGCTCTCTGGCATTTTGAGTTCTCAAGAAACCCTTCGCTATGCCAGGGTTTCTTTCCATAAACTCTAACAGAGTTTCAACCTGAGCCGACGATGGACGAGAGGAAAGTGTCTCATTTAGACTGGAACATTATTGTTGGATTAGAAAACAAAATAAATACTATTTTAATTAATATCATTTTTAAACTTCACAACCACAACTATAAACTTACTTCATGATTATTTCAAATTATTTTCGGCACTGAACGATCAAAACAAGCAACGCGCTATCAAAATATTGTCTGACACTGACATATTGTTTTTTTTTTTCGTAAGGGAAGCATACATATTCATGGCACAAATTTAGAGTTTTCTGTTTTTTTACATAATAGCTGCCTCAAATTCCATAAAATAAGAAATTTTAATTTAAACATCATATTGTCTAAGATTCTGTGCCCAAAACTCAACAATTGTGTCAAAAAACATGAATCGATAAAACTAGATTAACATTTTGTTGAGTGTGGTAATCACTAGAACAATATTGGTCGCTTGAGAGCTCACTTCACTTCGCAAGTGCCTAGGTGATGCTTACAGAATGCAAAATCAAGGTCATTTTGAACCTTATGCGAAGTGAGAGTGAATAGCGAGGTGAGATGCGAGTTGTTGTTTAAATTTTACAGAATCGACATACTGAATTCACTTACTGCTGGGTGTAATAGGCCTCTCGTTGACTGTGCTAATCCACAATGTAGTAATCTTTTAAAATACTGTAATAATTTGAACCTAATAACACTTCTCATTCCCCAAACCTTCCTTAGTCACAGGTATTAAACCATTTAAGCACAGACGTCAAGTGACGTAGCATCCCGCTTACATTAAGCCCGGGATTCGATTTCCCGCACAACGGGATCACTGTCATCCTCTCCCGCAAACACCGGGATGTTTGTTTTCCATTATTTTTTGTGCTTTCCGAATGAAGCCGACGGTGGTCGATGATATACGATCGTCAAATAGAAACAATACATTTTGGATTGGATTAGAGTTATCATTTGGATTTTCTGTGTTGTTTATCAATTCTGTATTGTTTTGCAAGGGAGTTGAACAGAAATGTTATCAGCATTGTTTTCATTGTTGCTTCTCGTTGACAAAAGAGTTTATTTGAATACTGCGGCTACAGTATAAAAAGATACACATAATAGGTATAGATAATTATCGTATCGTATCGTATCTTTCAGTATTAGCATTAAAGCAAATCTTGATTTAATCAAAAATCACGAACAAATGATGAGTCTCAATGGTGTTACTGATTGGGTAAGAAGTAGTGCCAATATGTCACAGTGTTACTGTATGAGAATATTTTGTTCCCAACGAGTCACACTCTTCACTTGGCGTGTGATCCGTTGGGAATAAACACAAAAAGTTGTCCTATCGAGTAACTGTGTGACTGGTTGGGATTTTTACTCACATTTTTGCCCAACGAGTCACACTGTATAACGTGTCACAGTGTGACTCGTTGAAACGATAATTATCAGTGTATATAACACTCTACATTTTCGTTGCGTTGTTGAAAATGCTTTTTTAAACGTAAACTAACAACTTGACCTTAACCAGTGGCAAGCCGTCTTTAATATTCTACTTCCTATAAATATTATAATTATGCGAAAGTTGGTGAGGATGTATGGATGTACTGCTGAGTATATTCATTTGAGTGTTAGTGAGTCTACACCACATACAATAATGGGAGCTAATATTACAAAAAAAAACAGATGAGGTTGTTATGGGCTTAATTGGGTTGATTAGGCTGCAGCTATCCGCTTGGTTCTGAGGTACAAGCTTACAGCGGGTTGGAAAATTTCACTTGTTTTCCTCCAATAGCGGTTTCGTCATATAGCGGCGGTAATAAAGCGGTGAATGACGTCACAAGAGAGTTAACTATGTAAACAAAACGACATGGTTTCATAAACAGCCGTATTTGTTACTAGTAACGTCAAAACGCGTTACCGTCATTTCCATGACGACCATCTTTGCGGTGTTGAAGAATAGTCGAACGTTCTTTTCATAATAGCGGTGAACAATTTTCTAAAATGAATTCCATCTGAAGCAACGAAGGTGACGAAATATTAACAGATATTATGCGGGTTCACGACATATCAATACTTAATATTATAAAGAGGTAAAATTTCTTTGTATGTTTGTATGTATGTAGGGTCTAATCTCTGGATCTACGAACCGATTTTGAAAATTCTTTCACTAATACGAAGCTACATAATCCCCGAGTGCCATAGGCTATATTTACAACGTGCCCGTGGGATAATTTCCGACAAAAACGCGAGCGAAACCGCGGGCAACAGCTAGAATGAAATAATTTGTCAAAAAGTGTCTGTGAAAATTACTGACAAATAGAGTTACATGAAAAAAATACTTCTTACTACTATTATATTATACATGCGACAGTTTTTTTGTTTGTTTTTTCTTTTTACCTTTTCTACCCTTTCCTTCCATTTTTTACCCGCCCGCCCATCTCTAGCAACAACGCATTTAGGGACCTGTTGCGTCTGCCTCGGTATATGCTATCACGCGCTCGCTAGCTGTATCTACCTGTTTCTAGCCGTAACGGTCAATGCATCGAAACTCATCAGTCCAGTCATCCAATGACTCACTTGATCTAATCCGATTAATTCAATAAATTTTGTTAGACGTTGTGCCAACCAATAAAAAAAGAACAAATACTATATAAAAAGTAAGTGTAAGTGAAAAAGACAATAGAAACTTCAATTTTCCTTTCTTTTCACTTTTATGATAATGCCCTACGCAAGACAGACTTGTCTTGTTGTTTGTTCTTTATGTAAAGAATAAGAAAGAATGAGATCAATGTGTAGTAAAAATTATGTACTACATATAGTTAAGTCACAATAGCGGCTTTTGTTTTCCAAAATTGAAATTAAAGTCAGCGATACCATATTCTATCTTTTATATTTTAGCAGATATAGATAGATGTAGTAGCTTTTATGTATTAAAAAAGTATTTTTCAACATATTTAAGTCGAAAAAATAAAAATTAATATACAATAAATCAACTTATCAAAAAAATATTATTCTAAGTGGGTCAAATAAATTATAATTATATCAAGCAAATTGGCTGAGCTATCACAATTTTTGCGAAGGAAGTCGCGGGAAAACTACTAGTGAAAAATAAAGAAATAACGTTTTATTCTACTTATTGTTTGATTTTTCTGCTGTCTGTACGGAAATAAACAATATGGCGGATTATTCTTCATGAAAGTAGAGCTGTGGCGAGTTTACACATACTTTTTATTGTGGCGAATTTACTTTGTACCGAATGTATAATAACCCTCTGTAGCGCGTTATCTATGTCCGCTGAGGCACGTACCGACTATTTCGATGCAGTACGGCGTAAAAAGGCGGCCTCGCTGCTAAACAGACTCCGTGGCAGCCCCAACAGCATTCTGAGCGCCATAGTCGGGAGGCATGACAGTCCGTTGGTAAGGTCACTAGTCACCTGTACACTGTCAGTGTTTTTAGTTGAGTACTAACATAGGTTAAGAATATTGTTACTAACCCAATGGATCTTGGTTATCTAAATAAATGAAATGAAAAAAAAAGTATTTACCCCTTCATTTTATAAATGAAATTATCACAATAATTTCATTTATAAAATATCTTGTTATTAATATTAGTGTTACTGTTGCTTTATTTTTAATTTCACAAGTGTGTATATATTTATGTTAATAAAGATTCTTTTTAAACAAAACGATGGTTTGGGAAATCGTGAGCTCACCCTAGTTCTGTAAGGTTGGATGGTGTTTATTATTAATTAAATACTTATATAGCACAACAGGAGCTGGTAAATGTGGTAAAAGAAAAGAGAGGCCTACGCCCAGCGCTGGGTGATGCCAGGTTGAAATGTACGTGATGAGGTACAAATTTGTGTACAATAGGCCGTCTAATCGCACAGAGCGATTCAATACAGATATCGTTCGGATGAAAAAAAAAATTTTTTTTTGCGCATGAGAGTACTTCTTGAACTAAAGAAATAGATTTCAACATTGCTGTCTTCTTTAATGCGTCACTAGAACAAATTACGGTGCCAATATGGCTTTTTATTTTTTTCCCTTATGTGAAATGAATGGTTCAAATCCTAGTATTTCATTTATTTCAGTAACAATTTTTACATCGCATCGAAATTTTACACTATTTTTTTAGTTTTAGGGAAAAGGCAAAAAAAATGGTGATGATCCATTTTTTTTAGCCTTTTCCCAACCATGTTGTGGTAGGTATTTTGTTGTGGTCAGTATTTTTTATGGTATTCAGTAATTGGTGTAAACATATAAACTGTTTTTTTTTTTATCTTACACCACATTCAAGAACCCAATTGATTGCTATCTATAATAGTACATGAATAGAATTCTAAAGAGATCTAATGAAGGCCAACTCTGAGAGAGCACCCTTCGACAGAAAATCAATTATCTAACTAACTATATAAGAAAATATAATTGAAATCGTTTCCTTATAAGAAACAGAAGATATAGAATGTTTTGATTTATCTAAAATTGAATTATTAGAACACTCATGAGTAAAAAAAGATTGCAAATGAGCTTTTTTGTTTTTGTTGAGCTTTTCAGTTGATCGCACGTCTGCGAAAACACTTTTAGCTGGCCTAGCAACGTAAAGAGTTTCAATAAAATTAGGCTTATTTTGCAATAAAGCGATCTGGCTAAAACCGGAACCAACGCCACTATTTTTTTACGCGACTACGCCAAAGCCAGAGGGAAGGGTTATGATTGTAGCCGTCTATGTATGTATGTTTGTAACATTTTTATATAACAAAACACTACTTATCCGATTTTTATAAATGAGGTGTCAATCAATTCGTTCAACATAAATATCAGTCCGGGTGTCATAGTGTAGATTTTATCCGAACAAAATCAATATGGTGGATACATCCAAAAAAGACGCGTTTTTTTTTTTGTAAACCTTTCTGAAATAAATGTCATATTTAGTAATGAAGTGTGACTCTGATTATTTCGAAAACTGAAAAAAAAATAGTTTACCATTTTTGTCGTAGTTGGTTTTTAGTTTTTTTTCCCTTTTTTTAACAAATAGGACAATGTTATTCAAGAGCATTCAAACAATCATTGTAGGTGTTTTTCAGTAGTTTCAGAAGTTCACGCTAAGATTTGTCACTGAATCTTACAAGACCTCTGGGAGCTGTACAGGGATGCACGAACGATACTGCGATACCGAGGTTGATCTGCATTTCCCCGGAGATCAAAAATTTGTGGTGCAAATCTATACATCGTCTGTACCTACAAATGAATAAAATTGAGGTGTCTGTTTGTAAAATCAAAATAACAGCTTTTTACTGAATGCAAATGAAAATATATACAGCACTTATAACAAAAACTCAATTTTTTCAATATTTGTCTGTCTGTCTGTCTTTCTATCTGTTTGTAGGTAATAAGGTAGAGGCATAGGCTAGAGGCTAGCTGCTTTTATTTTAGAATAATAAATAGGGTTCCGTGCAAAAAAAACCCTTGGAATTATTGACCAAATCGGATTCGAATATAAAAACCATTTACGTATACGTAATTTAGTTGTCGGATGGATTGGGTAATCTCCTTCTTCCCAGCTGTATCCAACCTTAGGTGGGGTCGGCTCTCCTATGTTTCTGGCGCCAGGACAATCTGTCCTGGGTTGTCGGGTCGGGCAGTTCGTCCTCCACTAAGAGCTTCATGCTAGTCTACGTAGCCGGACGTCGTCCACTACGTCGCTTTTGCAATGCTGTCTTCACTACATACTCCTCGTCTCTTCGCTTCACGTAAACATACCATCTGAGACAGCTCTCGGTTAGTTAATAAATCGGTTAGTAAATCTGTGATGGTTTCAAAGTTTACAGCATTACATTCCCTGAACCACACAACCGCAATGCCACTTCATCTCAGTCCTTTTGAAACGATTGAAATGTATTAAAAATGGATCATTTATAATGAGGACGAAACCGTTTACCCGTCACGGGGCCGGCACGGGCGCGGCACGACAAGTATCCGGCACGATAACCGACCGGAGTCGCGGAGTGGAGTGCCACTCCATTGTTACGGTTAATGGATTTCCGTGACTGTCTTTTCATTCCGTACCTTTTGTTCAAGATGTTGTTAACCTGGATGCGGTTTGTGTCTACATAGTTTCGTCAGTTTTAAAGTTATCTTTTTACCATTGCCGCTCGAAAAAGGGCATTTTATTCATCGATAACAGTGAATAAAACGCTCTTTTACTCACTGAGTGAATAAAAACATTTTGAATTTGGAACAAGCACGAATTATGAACAAAAAATAAATAAAACGTGGCCGGACAAGAACTGAATTTCGAAAACTGTTCTAATTTTTTTTACTATACATTTTTAATTTTTATATTTATTCCTTTGTTAACTTATTATATTACCGATTAGGTAAATAATACAATGTGATAAATACTCATCTGCTTAGACTCATCCCAACATTATTGGGGTCGGCTTCCAGTCTAATCGGGTGCAACTTAATATCAGTATTTTACATGGAGCTACTGCCTTTCTGACCCAGAACACAACCCAGTTAGTACTAAGTGGGTAATAAAAACCCCTTGGTAAGACTGGTTGTCAGACTTTCGGGCCAATGATTACCTGTAACGACTGTCAAAGAAATACAAATGACAGCCGGCTCAACGGCTTTACGTACTTTACGAGGCACGGAGGAAAGTCGGTAGGTAATGAATTAGTGGTAACCCATCCACAGACCAACCTTGGTAAGCCCGGCTTAACCTTGAAGATCGACCCAAGTGGTTGTTATTATTAACCCACGAGAAATATAAATAATATACTTCTGTTTATTTTCTCGCAGTCAATGGTAAAAAGTAGAGTACACAACTCGTGAAAAAAATAATTTATCTCGGTTCTTGTATCCCTCGCTCCGCTCAGGATTCTACTCTAGAATCCCTTGCTACGCTCGGGATTCTACTTTAGAATCCTTCGCTGCTCTCGGGATCCAACTTTGCCCCTCGAATTAAATTCCCTTTTTTTCACTTGTTGTATAATCTACTATTTCGCAATTTATTATGCACCCAGCTTTTGAAAAAACAAACTAATCATTATAGTGATGGTGACGATAGGGGAAAGGCTTGGTGAATGCACTTAAAAAAGTAAAAAAAAAACAAGTTTATGTTGGCATCCTATTCATTGAAACTTGGCCAACTCAAGATCAAAGTGTCACACACTACCACCGATAACCTGGGGTCAAATGAACTTAAGAGTTTTTATGTGCTATCAATAATTATATTTATCAATGTACCACATGTATATAAGTTCCAGTTTAGCTTTTTGGTAAAAAAAAAAATGGAAAAAAAAATATAAGTATATCTCCGAAACGGTTAAAATTTTTAGTGTCGCAAATATTTTGTTTTTGAAAGCAAATTATTCTACAATTTTTAACTTATAGTTTTTTACATTAAAAAATGTAACCGATAAATTGAGGGCGTTTCCATACTAAACTCTTATGGGAGGGTTTTAAAATTTATGATAACCATTTTTCAGCTGTAAACCCATCATCTGCCCATTAATTAAAGATTTTATGCCATGCTATAAATCCTCTATAAAAGTATCTGAAACAGTTAGCCAATATTAAAACAACCAGTGTCATAGTAACCATAATATCATAGAAACTGGTAATGATGTACTAAATATCATAAATCTACTCATTTTAAAAAAAGAACATGGATGCCCGCGCGTTTTATTACAACAGCGCCGTAATTTAAAAAAAAAAAACCTAAAGGTTAATTCGAATTCATTCTTATCCCGCCATTTTTGTCCGAAGTTAGTATTGCATTAAGTACTTTGTTGTTTACAGAATTAGTGATACAAGCTTTGATAACATACCACCAGTTAAATACTCAGCAATTAAACTTTCCATGAATTTACATAGACTTCTTACAACACTACAACACCCTATGGTATCAGAACCTTATAAGGAGGATTCATATCATGGATCTGATACCCACATTCGTGTTTTAATACCCCTTCATACAAAAGTTGCATAAAATAACTATTAAACTTGAACAAAAAAAAATTATAAAAACATCAAGTTGGTTTATTTATAATATTCTGCTCATTATATAACCTCTACAACTTTTGTCTAAAAAGTTTTTTGATCCAAAGGGTTGAAAAAAATAAGGGTGGTACCTTCTTCGAAATCTATCTCCTCCTGCGGCTTGCCGAAGGGATTTTTTTTAAATTACATTTAAGTTTTATCAGACAGAATAATGACTATCTGGACACTGTCAAACATGCCTAATAATCTTGGAACCAGAGTCATACACAGAGTAACATATATCAGCGAAGACGATGACGGCATGAAATTTAACTTTTTTATAAAAAATAAAACAAGATTTTATTATAAAATGTAAAGGAAGAAATTAGGTTTATCAATCACAATTAAACGCGTATACAAAGTTTCGTGTTCATGCTATTAGGTAACATTAACGATGCGGATTTGATATGATTTTAGCCGGTATAGAATGACTTGATCAAATTAATTAACGGTACCTACCTCCCGTACAAATATTATTATAGAAGCGATTGCCATATATCTGCGTTCTAAGGTTCTTGTCACTTCCATTTCTCTTACAGCTACGTACTAGCGCAAGTCCTGAACGCATAGCATATTTTTCTCACGTTTCAGCCAGTTGACCGTCTGCTCTCTCGTTATGTGACTTCAGTACTTGTTATATAATATGTTAAAAGGTGCTTTAGGAAGTACCTACCAACGGTTCGGAAACTGTCGGGGAGTTTCGTTTTTTCGTTTTTGGTATCCTTTAGTTTCTTCGACGTAAAGGTCGCACGATTGGCGAAGTGGCTGAAAGATTGGCTGCTGCGATGCGTGTCGCGGGTTCGATTCCCGCACGGAACAAATATTTGTATGGTCAACAGGTTGTTCTGTCTGGCTGTTTGTCTAGGTGAGTACTAATGTTTGTGAACGCACCCATGGTAAGGAGAAATTCCTTGTGTAGGCCCCATTGGTCGAAACCCGCAGGACCTATTAAATATTATTTTGTTCCGCGTTTTACTTAAGTATCTTCGGATAGTAACTGCGACCAATTTATCTAACTAAGAGGTAGCGCTCACCGATCACTACATCATTCGCATGGCTCACCCGGCTCGCGCGTTTTTAGGCACAGTTACACATAACCTAACCTAACACGAACGCGATATCTGTACTAATATTATAAAGAGGTAAAATTTGTTTGTAAGTTTGTATTTGTATGTAGGGGGTAATCTCTGGATCTTCTGAACCAATTTTGAAAATTCTTTCACTAATATGAAGCTACATTATGTGAAGTGTGCCCCGAGTGCCATAGGCTATATTTACAACGTGCCCGTGGGATAATTTCCGACAAAAACGCGAGCGAAGCCGCGGGCAACAGCTAGTGTGTTGATAAAGATGTACCTGTAAGGATCACACACATCACATTACGTTCTTCACATTACCTTCATGCTCGTCGCTAAGGACGCGAGTTTATGTATTTATGGTAACTAGGAACATTTTGGCAGTTCAGTGGTACCTAAGATTTTAATATGGCCCTGTGCCGAAGTGCGAACTTTAAGTAGGCCACAAGGGTTCAGCGCGAGTATTTGATGACCTTTACATACTAAAATGAACCTTATTTTAAAGTAGACTAGAATGTACCCGTGACTTTGTTTACGTGGAAAGTTTTTGTTACTTACCGGAATCAAAAGTAAACTGTGCATACTTTAGGTATTTATTTAAGAAAGTGTATGGAAATTGTAGGTACTTTCGTATTTACTTTGTTTTTAATTTTTTTATTTTATCTTATTACTCTCTCTGACTTAATGTGTACCTATATTATCTTTCTACATCGTTCTCACATATATGTATAATCTCAACATGAATGATGTAACCAAGATCTTGTAAAAATGTGTTTTGATTGAAAAGAGTGAGTGTCCATGGAGTTTCTTGCCCATTCTTCTCCATAGAGATCTACGCTTTGGAATGGGCAACTACAGTACAAGAATAAAGTAAATTGAGAAGTTATTATGCCTTGTGTATGTGACTGTAGCTTCGCCTTCTTTGTTTCTCTGACATTCAAAAGTGCCTGTTATGGTCTAATTGTAATAAATGCTTTGAGTTTGAGTTTTATAATTTTTTGTGTTATTATTATTATTCTCTTTATTCATCTTTATACACATGATTAACATTTTAAAATATTTATATAGAAATATTAATACAATTAATTATTATTAATTATTTATTTATTTCAGAAAGTCTCCATATAAGTTACATTAGAAAGTAAAATTTTAAAAAAAATACACAAAAACATAAATAAACATAAAATGATAATGTGTTAGTAACACAAAAATATACCTAAAAATATGTCAGTATTTTTAGTACCTATATCTAACTGATGCCTATGGCTGTCCTTATCCACTTATTCTGGAAAGGACAGTCAAAACGGGCAGCAATCGCATTTAGAATGCTGTTGTTGCTGCTTCGCAGACGGTGCAGCAAGGAGTTGGCTTTCTTGCGCATGATGGCTTGAAAACCATCCGTACGCGCTTCAGAAAACATATTAGACGCGTTGCAGCGCCACGGCAGCCCCAACAGCATCGTGATAAAAGATAAAAATAAATAATATATGTAGCGATCCGACATAATTTTGGTAAGATGTGGGCACTGTAGTGGGCACTCGAACGAAAGATAATTTAAATTAAAATAACTTTTAAACTAACGATTTTACAAGAAACAAACACGTGCGTTGGTACTGAGCGTCTGCCAGGACTGTCGGAGCTCGACTGTCGTAATACTCCGTCTCTTCACAGTCCTCGCTGCATCCCCTCTACCGACGATCGTGTCCAAGCGGTAGGGCGCGCTTGCGTTTCCGGTAACGATATTATTAGTTCACAACATTAATTGTTAGATGGTGCTGCTTGTTGCTCTTTGGCACCATCAATCCACGACATATAAATAAAAATGATACTGTGTGCGCAGGGCTGTGTAGGTTCACCTGTGGGGCCACTCGAGTAAAACGACTGGCAGTACGCCTTACAAATTGTTATTTTCACCTCGTTGGCACAGCGGCAGCGTGCGAACCTGCGAGCGAGCATATTGAAATATGAAAGAAGATGATGGTCAAGAAACATGTTTTTCTTTTTTGACTTTAAAGTAAGATGTATAATTATTAAAAACTAGCTTTTGTCCGCGGCTTCGCTCCCTTAAATTTAGAATTTGACAATTAAGCTCTTAACACACTATTAAAGTTTCTATAATAATAAAGGTTGTAACAAGACCCTTAGAGAAGCCGAAAGGCACTTGTTCTCCCCGCCATTGCGATCATTTTACTTTTGACAGATATTGGGGGTCAAAGTTTTAACTTATTCACCAGTTTTTTTTTAATGTGTTTTTTTCATGTACGATTTTTACTTAAAACACCTCCACAACCCCCGTTCTATTCAATCCATCCATCAGCACAATGTTTTGAATGCGTTACATTGAGTCCTACCGTAAAACGTGATTTTTCACCCCAAAAAAATATGTTGTTTCTCAGCAATATTTTTTGCGTTAAGTTACTTAGTTTGATGAGTACATAATGCTTGGTTGACGGCTTCGTTAAAGGTCTTGTTACATCCTGTATGATATACCAACAGTCAAATGCATTCCTATTTTTTCGACTTGCCCAACGAGGAGTATCGAAAGCCGAAGCATTAATAAACCCCTGTCCAGGAAGAGTTGCTCCAAATGTTTAATTTTGCAAAAATATGGAAGTCGATAATGTATTAAAGTTTTTTTAGGCTAAAGTCGGTGAAGTAAATTATGCCCAATCTAGCTATACATGCATGCATGGTGCTGCTGGCCCCCTCGGTCGGTGCGCTCCGTAAGCTTCTCGATATTTGCGAGTCGTATGCTGCTTCTCATGGCCTTGTATACAACAAAGGCAAGTCAAAATGCATAGTCTTCAAGTCTGGTACCAGGTGCCCCTCCACCGTCCCTCCTGTGTTACTGAACGGTAGGGAGCTGCATAGGGTGTTCTCTTTTAAATACCTGGGTCTCTTGGTGTCGGACGATTTGAAAGACGACGCAGATATGAAGAGGGAACGCAGAGCATTGTCGGTTCGGGCTAATATGCTCGCACGTCGGTTCTTCCGATATACAGCCGCGGTCAAAGTAACGCTGTTTAAAGTATATTGCATGTCGCTGTACTCGGGGAGCCTGCGGTTCAGCCACACCCAAAAGGCATATAACAACGCATTTAGGGTGCTGTTGCGTCTGCCTCGGTTCTGTAGAAGTAGTACAAAAACATCCATCCAACCATCGATCCTCACAAACATCCATCCAACCATCGATCCTAACAAACTTTTGCATTAAAATATAAGAATAAGAATAATTATAAAACGCAAGTAAAAGTAATGGCACCACGAATTTTATTTGGGTTTCAAACAAATTGGACGTTTTTCTGAACAAATGGCGCACGATTTATCATTTTTTCTTCGCTTATTGTGAAGACTTAGACGTTTGCAATATATTACCTTTTATTATTTGGGAAACACCCTGCTTCACCCAAAAGAATTATGCAAAGGTGTCCTGAAGAGATTCCACTGAGAAATGAATAACAGATTTCGAAATTGTCAAGATAAGTATTTTCTTTGATAATTCTCGTGATAATTATCGGGCTGAGTCATAACTTGATCTTTTTATTTGTTTTATTGCACTCGAAGTTAGTCCAAACAGGTTGTTTTTTGTTTAGTTTCGTTTGAATAAACAAAAGCAAAAATTAAGTATAAGTTTTTAAACTACCATGGTTACTAACATTATCATTAATACTAGAATCGGTTAGTTCCCGATATTTCAGCGCTATAGCAAGCACCATGATCACAGATATAGGTACTGAAGTGATTCCGGGTGGGTGTTTATGAGCAGACAAATCGGTCTCCCCTCTTTCTTGTGTGTTTCTCGTGATCATGGTGCAACAGCGCCGAAATATCGGGAACTCAAAATGAACGTAAACATGGTAAATATCCCGTTTCAAAAATTAAGTAGGTACTAAAAATTGTGTTTGTTTTTTAAACACAATGTTTGAGACCGTTTTTTTTTCTAACGTGTCATTTGACTCGTTTGGATACGTGAAGTGACATTGATAACGTTGGCAATTGTTTTATTCATTATTTTATTGTTTTATGATCTTTGTTATTGTCAAGGTAAAAATTATCAGTGATAATTAACAAATAAGACTTCGAACCCTGGTTCATAAAAGTCAGGTGTTTAGTACTAGCAATCGCGTGTATAGGACATATGTAAGGTAAACACGGCTACATATCAAGCTATACATTTCCAGTTTATGCTGATCTTGCATTGTATAGGATTTACGAGCAATGCGAAGTCAGCTTATACTGGAAATGTATAGCTTGATGTTTAGCCATGTGTACGTAGCAGGTAGCGTGCTGTAGTTTTTGCCTACACCCGTGGGAATAGGGCGTCAGTGTATGTATGTATGTATTACATTCTGTCGATCTACCCCTTAACTGTTTGAAAAAGAAAGCAGCAATAAACATGAAACTGTCAGAAAACGTTCCATTATAATGTACGTTACTCATGTGACACTTCCACTGCAACATTGTTTACCTTTTAGCCCCATACAAACAAAACAAGAACAAAAAATAACAAAGAAGACTTCCTTACAATTAATCGAAAATAATATTTTGGACCAAAATATACTTAGCTATGGTGTTCCGGCTCTTAAAAATAAGTATTTAAAAAAAGATTACCCATTATACAGGCTGGTGTTAACATTAATACTTATACAGAGGCCGGAAAACATTCGCCGCCATAATGGTGGCCGCAAAAAGTTAATGGACGCTTTCACCACCCTGTATTTGAGTTCGGGGCAATTCGGCATGAATCGGCATATTTCGAGTGTTACGCTTGCGCATTTCCTTTTTAGGGTCCCGTGATAAAAACCAAGTATTCTTCCGAATAGATTTTTTCTGTCCATTAAAAGATTCTAACGAATAAAAATAAAGTTCAAGGGTAATGTTTCAATATTTATATAGAATCAAAGGGGTGAGTTTAGCAACAATTTGTTTATTTACTTTTATTTATTTATTTGCTAACATGTAAAACACTGGTTAGTAGGCATGCATTAAAATTTCATAACACAGTAAGACATGCACCTGTAAGGACACTGCAAATTGTATCTATCAAATTATTAAATTATATAATCTATTATTATTATTGATTCGAATTATTACAATTTATTTCATTAATTATGCTAAACATTAATCAATCATTTATTAAATTTTATTTTAGAATAAATCATTATTATCAATTTGTTCGTTCATTTTAGTCATAGGTATAGGTAATGTACAGTGATTGGATATTCAGATGCATATTTACCTAAAGTGTAGGTGTTGGCTATTATGGAATGCACTTTAGTACTTAATATGTTTTGTATCGTGTACCTAAGTGCAATAAAGTATAATTATATTCATTTTTTTTTTAATGAACCTACTATTTCTCTTACACTCAACATAGTCATAAATTGATGGGGAGCTTAAAATTAACTTCAATTAAATACACATTAATAATTATGTAATCCCCGTTTTTTTTTTTTAATTAGATACCACCTGCAAAAGACAACGTTTCCTCACCATGTTACAGACTAGTTTCGCATTCCCCCCGAATTGTTTGTTCCCGAATTTTCTGGAATCCCGGGATTTATATTTTATAAAATATGTTTTAAGAAGCCGCTTCCATAATTTCCTAACCAAAAATGAACTTTAGGTTAATATGCATCCGATTATCCGATCACTGGTAATTTAGTATCAATTATTATTTCACATTTGCGTAAAGTTAATATTATTACAAGATCGATCGATTCACAATTTGTCAGTTTTAAATACATCAACGGTATAGTAGTAGCCTTTCTTTAATAACAAAGATTTCAACTATTTAGAGAAAATTGAATCATTTGGTAGGGATTTTAATCTTTCAGGCAGCTTATTAAATTTTGTTAGCTAGTCTTGAGTATGGGCTTTTCCCAATAACCATTAAGTTTGTGATGGGTAGTATTAGTCTATTCCTGTTCCGTCGGTTATACAACATTGCAGTATACTTAGATATTGCTGGTAGTGTAAGAATTTGTTGTTTAATGAAGTGTCTCTCTCGTTGATCTATGTTCATTAGTACTCTGATATATTTCTTTTGCTGAATGAAGAGGTCCAAAAAGTCAGTACTTTCTCCCCACAGAATGATACCATAATTTAGCCAGGAGTAGGCATACGCATAATAGGCAGATAAAGCGGTGTTATAATCTGTGTTACGTTTCAGTATGCTTAGCGCATAAATAAATTGGGACAGTTTTGCTCTTGCATTTTCTATGTTTCTTCCAATTTAGGTTTGAGACTAATGTTAGGCCTAAAAGTGTTAATTCATTTATTTCTTCTAGTTTAATTTTTTGTGTTAATATATTTAGATTTATTGGGGTTCTTCGGTACGTTCTGAATTGGCATATTTTAGTTTTAGATAGGTTTATTTCTAAGTTATGTTCGTTTAACCATTGCTCAGTTTCTGTGAAAGTTTTTAAAATAGCTAAATGGTCTACATTTGCTAGCGTTTTAAATAACAAGGAAATAGAAACTGCCTGTTTTTCCCCGTTTCCGGGGTAAAATGGTCTATGCGGTATATGCGGGGCATAATAGGCATACACAGGCATATTCACTAATGTTTTAAAAAGAAGTTAAAGTTTAAAATCGAGCACAAAAAGAACAAATGTGAAGAGACTCGTCATTAAGAACAGTGGGCCCATCTGTGGCATGCACGACTAGTAACTCAACCCTCAGTAGATTCCGAGTACCAATATCCACACTACAAATACTACATCTTCTTCCTCCGATTCGTTTTCCTTATTTTTTTTCATTTTTCTTCGTCTGTTTCTTCTTCTTTCGTTTCGTTTCTTTCTTTCTTCTCATAAGTCACTGGTTTCCATGTCTGGGCTTCTTCTATATCCTTCTTATAATTTGAACTCGAGTTTTCACTGGAAAGTTGATCGTGGCACATTGTACTCAAGAGCGGCCCGTTTACAGCTTAATCTTCCGCTAATCACATCCCTTACGGCTGCTTCCATCTCCTCCAAGCTCCTTTGGCACTTTCTGTCTTCCTTTGGTAGTGCGAACCATAATAGTAGCTATAGAAAAAAAGATCAAATTAAAACAATCACCCGAGGCAAAACGGGCACCTTACCCATTTTGCCCCGCCCAAACTTAGACTTAAAAATGAAAAATAATATCAAATGCATCAACGTACGTATTTTCGTTCTGTCGACGTACGACGCACATCTATACACTCGCAACCACTTCTCTCTCTAGCGCGAGGTCGGCTGCAATGCGATCCGCCTAGTTCCGAGTGTCTCGGTTTATTATCCTGCGTCTTACCCCGAGGGCCTGTAATGCCCCGGCCTCCCCTAGTAGTTACTGACGCCGCCGCCGTATAGTTTATTCGATACCTCTTGACGCCAAAAGAACCACAGAATCACAAGGGCCATGCTATAAAATCGACTCCGTAATTTATTATAAGGAAGTAAAAAGAGGAGGGACCTCTTCTCTGGAATAATCCCAAACCTCCTTCATCGAATTGTCAATGAGACGGGTGGTTGAGATATCGCCTGCATCTCCCCGCCCTCCGCCCCCAGAGGCACACGAAACTTAATCAACAGTTAGTAAATAAGTTAGCACATGATAGATGGCGCAAGAAAGGTGCAGGAAAAGTGCTGTCGGGTAAAATAAATATAGAAAAGGTCTACTAAAATGTACCATAAAGTAATAATCTATCAAAATGACATCACAGTGATGAAGTAGCGACCATAGCTCGGCAGCTATATATATCAGCTTTTTATTTCAGTTGAAAATAAAATCAAATTCTCGGTTTAAGATGGTTTTAAATTCAACTGAAATATTTTCAGTCATAGGTAAATGTTAAGTAGGTTCATTATTATATAACAAAAGACTGGATGAGTTGATGATTATTAAAATTATTTTGACGTGTACTGTAAGGTTGTAAAAAAGGTATACAACCTTACAGTCAGAAGACGGTATGTAACTTTACGTTTTTTGCGATTTCTGAATTTTCAGTACTTCAACGGTGATCGGTCGAGGACCGGCAGTATTAGAAACAGTATCGATTGGCATCCAAAACATATTTTGTGTAAAATGGCAATTTTCTTGTTATCTGTAAGATTTTTTGTTTTGAAAATCTGTGATTGGGGATAAAAATTTCACAAAAAATTATGAATAGTCTCGTAAGACCATTTTCGTGTAGCCGCAACGGTTAAGGTAGTTCCCCTTACTGCCACGTTAAACGTATCCACCCTGTATACGTGGTGTGCCTTTTATGTTTTGTCGTTTCAACAAAAAAAAACAATTAGAAAGTTATAGTGCTAATAATGTTTTTCAAGTATTCACTACGTAATTTAATACATTTTTCCATTCGCTCGAACCAGTTTAAAACATTTATTCCACTCCAAAGCAGCCATATTGAACACCCCTAGGTGTTCAATATGGCTGATTTGAAAGCGTCGACTGCTTCTTCACTCTCTAGAATCTTTGACCATGAAGAATTTTCTTAATTTTAGGAAATGTAAAGAGATTTTTAGGGTTTTGGGGACAGCGGCCAATCTCAACGCGGACTAGCCAAGTATACGCAAGAGATAGTACGCAAGTGTGTGTTCAAACACAGATCTGTGCACTCTCCGTTTGTTCGTGTCTCTGCGACCAACACATTTTTTTTTCAGCATACTTTTAACTCACAGTCCAAAGATACAATGATAAGGGAGCCTAACTAAGGGAGCCTAAGTTCGTCATGTGTAACGTTAGCGAACAACACTAAAGGTACTAACATCTAATCTGCTAATTTTATTTTGTTTTGCTGAAAGGTTGTTATAACTTACTTTTTTTTGCGTAAACTTTACTTTTAGAATCGCCATAAATGATTAAAATAAATAAATAAATTCTACAATCGAGAATTCGAAACACAATATGATATTTTCAATTTATCTGGTGTGTTTGCAATCCACTATTGTATTGGGGTCATCCTGTAAAGATAGTGAGGGTAAGTTTAATAATAAATAAATCAATAATTATTAGCTTCCCGTGAATTTCTACAAGTCAACTGTTAAATCCACATATTTGGAATATCAATTGGTGTTGGCTGTTAACTACAACCAGGGTTGGGCAAAATTTAATTAACTAACGACTAATGATTGAATACGTCAATCATGATTGATGATTACTTAGTTATCAGTTCGTGTGACTAATGATTGAATAATCACAGTGTTATTCGAATAATCATGATTGATTACTTATTTTTTATACTACCAGCTAAATAAAACATAATACTTCAGTCATCTCATATTCTACTAAATGAATCAAAGTAATGTCTTAAAATCTTCTGTAATGGGAGTTAAAGGTTTACGAGGTTTAACTACATATTTTTTTGGTTTTTATTTGGGTACACTCGTGGCGGCGCGGCGCCTGCCATCGGCAGATGTTTTATACACGAGATCCTGTGTATCGGGCATTTCATGAAATCATCAAAAGCATTAGTCATCAAGTCATGATTGATGACTTTAGTTAAAATTTTGAATAACGTCTCAGTCATTATTAAATTAGTCATCAGTTTGTCGTGTCTAAATTAGTCATACATTAGTCATCATTAATAATCTGATCGAAAAAAAAAGATTGATTGCAACACTGACTACAACTGATTAATTAAATCGATGTCAGTTTTCATGATAAATTTATATGATCCGCCGTTTCAACAATCTGTACGGGATTTTAAAATCACTAAATTTAAGAAATTATTTATTTACAAATGCAGGTGCAGGCCTTTTGTCATAGCATTGATTACCAATCACCAGACTTGCTCAAGACGGGTTGGTGATTTCAGACTTTAATTATTTGAAGTCTTAAATACATATTGTTGTTATTTATGACACTCTTTTTTTTACAACTTTAAAATTTTCCAACTATGTAACTAAAATTATCTATTTTGTAGCTGTGTAGGTACTTGTTCATACCTGAAACGTATGAACAATTTAATAATAAATTTAAAAAATCTAGAACAGCACGCAACAAATAATATTTCACACAAAAAACAGTAGTATTCGTTTTTTTATGAAGAACCACTAATTATATTAACTCTTTGTAATTTCGCAGTGTTTAACATAAATTGACAAAGTTACATATTTTTATTACGAATATTTGTCCCAGCAGTAAGGTAATTTAATCATCTTAACCGGAGCGCAATACAGATAAAGACATAGTCTCACTTACCTGTACAACAGTTACAAAGCCTTTCACAAATTACGCCGAGTCCTTTTATACAATTATTTTACACAGGTCACAACACGGCCACAAAAAAAACTTTTACTAATGTTTGTCAGAATGTAAAAAAAAACAAAAAGCACTAAATGTCGTTTGAATCCAATCGTCGCGTGCGTCAGGCCGCGTCGCTTGATTTTGATAATTTAATATATTTCGTCTACATTTTTTTTCGTGTTTATTTTTGTGGACGAAGCGACACGTTGCGTCATTCGATCGCGCCTTGTTACACTGGCTGGAGGGGTAAGAAACCCCTACGCTCCGATACTACGGGCCACAGATTATAAACGTTATTTATGCAGAAGGGGCATTTTCATAAAGTAGAAAAAATATTGCACAAAAATTTGTTCTCTGTCTCATTAGTTCGATTTTCATCCGTTTTTTAGTATACAGGATATAAAAGGACCCTTCAAAAAGCCGTCAACCAAGCATTCTGTACATCAAACTAATTAACTCTACGCAAAAATTATTACTGTGTAACGACTTTTATTTCTAGAGTAAAAAAATACGTTTTACGGTAGGGTTCAATGTAAGGGACTCAAAACACATGCTGAGGGATGCAGGTGATTAGTAAGGGGGTCATAGGTATTTAAAGTAAAAAGATATTAACACGAAAAAAATTAAAATAAAATTGAACTTTAACCTCCAATATCTCCGTAACTAGAAGCTCCGAACTGAACCACCTCGTTGGTCTCGTGGTCGCAAGCGCGACTGCTGAGCGTCGGGTCCTTGGTTTGATTCCCGGGTCGGGCAAAAAGTGCTATTTTGTTTGCTATTGGGTTTTTCCATCAGAAATTTCACAGTAGTAGCCAGAAACAGTCAGCATAGAAGTTGGCGGTATGATACCCCCGTGCCTCAGAAAGCACGTTAAGCCGTTGGTCCTTCGGGGGCCACGTGGTCACTCCCGACCACCGTAGGCGCGGGCCTATGGGCTAGCTCGCCGTCCGCCCGTCTTATAACGACAGGTCGTGTTGATGGCGCGTTCGTGTTCCACGCGCGCCTCAAAGAGATGTCAGCAAACAAGAAGGGGTCGTTGGTCCTGCGCCTGATCTCTCTCCGGTCGTGTCGGATTGCCGTCCCATCGGACTATGAAAGTAAAGGAACAGAGAGTGCACCTGTGTCAGCGCACACACTTCTTCGCTAAAATTGGCCGCCGTGGCCCGAAAAACGGACGGAGGACTATATACAGAGTGAATTTTCCAGGTGGGCGTGGATGGCCAAATTTGAAACTATGAGGAATTTTTGAAAAATGCTCCAAAGTAATCTCGAGCCCGATTTTGATGAAAACTAAAATTGCAACATTGGATTTTTGAAAAATCAATATTCCTGGCCAGGAATCGAACCTGTTAGTTTTGAAAAAAAAAAAAAAAACATTGTATTTATACACCATTCGATAGTATCGCTAATAAGGATCAAATACTGGGAAGTAATGACATATGAAAACCCAAAAGACGGAGTTTATTTTCGATAAAATACCTAACAGTCTGCAAACAGTTAGTAGTTTTCAACGAAACCTCGAATAAAATCACTATTGGCGCCAACTCACTTGTAAATTTAAAGTTGTATAAAACGTTGCCCACATTATATACAAAAAAAAAAATCCGAGGATGAGGTATCATTTTTGAGCTCACTGCACTTGCATTTGCATTATCTTGTTTCTGTTCATTAGTTGACAAAGTACCTAATTACTTCATCAGGCACTGGGCAGGTAGACATGTACACACAGACGTCAATGTCGTCAATTAAATGTATTGTTTACTTATTGTTGTTTGTTTCTTACTAACAATTTATAGATGATGCCAGCTATTGATAACAGACAAAAGAAAACGGCGGGTGTTATTTTCAAGCTCGCTACGCTCGCTCTGCAATTAGATTTTCTGAATTGTATAAAAGTGATTTTCTGTGGAAGTTGACGAAGTTATTATATTCCTTGTCATCATTGTCATCATGCATTGTCGTGTTTAATATATGGTTTTCATGGACCTTAACATGCACCCCGTCCCCCCGTCGTCCCCCTGGAAATCCTGTTGGTGCCCATGGTCGTGATGTTGATATCAAAAAGACAGATGTCGTGCAGAGACGGATGTTCAGCGTTTTATCTCCCTAAATCCCTTGAAAAGTGCCCAGTGCCCAGTGCTAAGTATCCAGTACATACCTAACTAGCATTTTATAAAAAAGTTTGCTAAGTAGATAGTAACTTAGTGTTTCAAAGGTTGTTGCCAATTTTTTTACCCCATCTGAATTTTAATTCAAGGTATAACCCCTCCCGAACCTAATTTCTGGCTACGGCCCTGTCAATAGTAACCTATTTCGAATCATTCAATCGTTAATCATAGCGTAGGCACAAAACACGCCTCCCTAAATAATCTTTGACATTTTCCGGGCGTGCCAGACTGAGACGGCGCATAGTAAAAAGCCTGTTGTTTCGATAGAGACAGGGCATATCGACGGGCTTAGACCATGTTTGACCAAGTTTTCTTTCTATTCAAATAATTTATGTGGTTCCGCTTAGTGCGGAAGCAGGGCATTTTAGAGCAATTATTATTATTAGTATCGACGCGACATAATGTGTCGCTCTGACACAACCAGAAAGCCTCTTGGCAGACCTCGTCGCCGTTGGTAGGATGAGCTGGACAAAATCATCAACCAGTCAGGTCCGCATTTGTCTTTGGATTCAAAGAACTAGCATTCATGGGTGTTCCTGCATCATCCCACAGCTGGGCAAAGGCCTCTCCTCGTCCAGCAGTGGGAATAGACAGGCTTAAAGTATGGGAATGCGGGGTGGTATGGTTTTGGGACTAGTGAGGCGGGCTTGTCCCAATAAAAAAAAACACCTACCAAGTGCGAGTCGTACTCACACGCACACAAGGTTCCGTAGCACCAAACAATATAATAAAATATTTTGAAGGCTCATTCTTACGTTATATTGTTTTACAATTAACAGCAAAACTAAATTTGATTTTTCATATAAAATTAATAAATAAATTTATTTATTGGCATAAACAAGTAATTTACAGGGTTGTGAATCACTGGTGCCTGTGGTAGGTAGTAAAACTGATGTGTATGCGTACTCACACATGGTTATACGGTGTCAATGTATCTGAGTAACCCCTTCCCAAGTCAGTAATAAACTAGCGATCAAGGACGACACTCATTTCATTATCTCCGCAATCCCACCCACAACTTATAAACATATCAAAAACACCTGTATTACAGGTCACCAGGTTTCCACTCAGAAAGCATTTACAATTATCATTGTTAGGTACCAATATTAAAGGTTGCTTAGCAAATTAAAAGAAACAAAAGTAACATTAAAGAAATAAAAGTAAAAAGTAATTTAGGAAGTATATAAGAACAAAAATGATTTAGAATAATTACTTTCATGGTGTAGGTGTGTGTGTGTATATAAGTGAAAGTGTGTGTGTATGTTGATCTTGTTCTTGCGCGTATGTGTTCATGTGCATGAGTGTGCGTAAGTGTGTATACTGTGTATGATGTGCCTGTAAGTTGTAGGTTAATTAAGTCAAAACTTGCAACAGCAGGCCTACCATGATCTAATTAAAAACTATTCAAAAGCAAGACATTTCAGTTTAGGTTCCTAAACTGTATCGCTTCAAATCGTACCATGCCATCCAATTTGCTCAGCGGCACTTGGATCGCTAAAAGTGAATGAAAGATCGCAATTTGTGGCTGAACCGCGTTTGAAAAGTTTTTGGTGAAAAAGAGATAACGCTAATAAGATCGAATAACTTTGTTTCGCTCACATTTTAGTGTCAGACACGCTCAGAAGCAAGTAATGTTATAATTGTTTTTAACTCGGTATCATTACTTAAAGTAAAAAAGACACTCAACAGTTGTTTTTAAGATTCCACGTTAATGCGGCAACTATTGTTAAAATAATTCCTAATCAAAGTAGATATTTATATACCTTTTGCTGTTACGAAAGAAATATTTTTATTTCGACGTAATAAAACAAATTATGTTTAATGTTTCGAACGTACCAGAGTAAAAAAAGTTGTGTGGGTTGTCACGTCAGTGTCAGTTTGACTAGATGCTTAAGGTGGATGCGCAAGGGTAGCCCGCGAAATTTAAATTTTCTTTCGTTTATTGCAATTTACAGGTCAGTGTCAGGTTGTATAAATCAGGTTGGATAAATAATTGCCTTACAGTCAGTACTTGGCAGTATTCGTACAGTTCAACTGTGGGAAATAGGCGAGGTTTGAAACAACAAACTTTAAGGACCGCTCTTCGGGCGCGCTCGACTTTTATCACGTTAGATTTGGCGGCACCTCCCCAGGTCGTGTCACAATAGTTTAAAATCGACTGACACAGCGCCTGATAGACCATCTTCATAATGTCTGCACCTGCGGATTCGCGCAATTGCTTAAATATATAAATGAGCTTCCGTACACGGTTAGAAAGGTGACCGATATATTTTTTGAATGTCAGATGACTATCTATCACAACGCCGAGATACTTAACATGTGTGACTTTATCTATACTAGTGTTATCAGTAGTAGTAATTGAAGGACTACATCAGATGGAATTGCGGTACTGCGAATGGAGAAATTGAGCAACTTGGTTTTGGAGACGTTCAGGCTGAGTAAATTTTTGCTAAGCCAGTCACTAATAGCATTAAAACCTCTCTGTGTAAAGCGATACGTTTCAGCCCAACTGTTCGAAGAAAATACAAGTGCTGTATCATCCGCATAAGAAAATATCGTCCCATTTTCAATAATAAGATTACACAAATCATTTATATAGCATAAGAAGAGGGTCGGTCCAAGGATACTGCCTTGGGGCACCCCGTAGACAATTGACATCTCAGAACTAGTGTGCGACCCTATTTTTACACATTGGGTTCTTTCGCTGAGAAAGCTCTGGAATAGGGACAACTGAGTCCCTCTAATCCCTATATTCTTCAACCTCTTTAACAGGATTGGGATCGAAACCGTGTCGAATGCCTTTGCAAGATCCAGGAATAGAGCGACACATTTTTGGTTTTTATCAAGATTTCTGACTATGTGGTCAACCAGGTGATGTACTGCATCAGCCGTTGATGTTTTTTTGCGAAAGCCAAATTGGTTATTTGAAAGGAGTTTACGCGATTCTAAATAATTTACAAGTCTAGTATTGATAATTTTTTCTAAAATTTTTGACAATGCTGGTAAAACTGAAATAGGCCTGTAATTCTCGACACGGTTGCGATCCCCTGATTTGAGAACAGGGTGATGGAGGGCTCTTTTAAATAAGTCGGGAAAGATGCCAGTCTTCAAACTTAAATTAATAAATGTAGGAGAACGGAGGCACAATAATCGAACTATACTTCTTTAGAAACCCTGAAGAGATGCCGTCATAACAAACTGCACAGTCGTTTCTAGTGACATTAAAAACGCATTTACCACTGCTTCATCTGTTTCCAGCATTACAAAAGAATCTGTCACGGAATCCATTGAAGCAAGGGGACAGCGAGTTTTATTAATCTTTTCCGCTAGCTATCTTCCTACATTGGCAAAGTACGAGTTAATGTTATTCACCGCTTCCTGTTTATCACACTGGATTCTAATAAAGCAGACGCAGTGTCCTTTGGTTTATTAGTTTGCAACAGATTTAATGACCTTTATGAACTTGGAGGGTTGTATTGATGATTTAAATGATTATAATTCTGTAACTCCATACGTGTTACTGGGCGATTCATATTTTCATCAACATAAAACCTGACACTGACCTGCAAATTGCAATAAACGTAAGAAAATTTAAATTTCGCGGGCTACCCATGCGCATCCACCTTAATAAGTTGAAAACCAGCGTCGGGCACTAGCTGCTCGGCAGTTTGCTGAACTGGGCGCAGCCGTGAGACACACAATTATCTCTTGCCTTGTCTTGTTTTTTTTATTCTATTTTCTTGTGTTTAGCCTTAAGTTCATAATTTTATTTTTTGTTGTGTGCACTTGTGGCTTGTGCCAAATAAATATGTTTTCTTTCTTCCTTTCTTCTTTCTTTCAATAAACACAATTACTCCACCGTTTTGGTTATGGTTGTTTAGAGTAGAAAAGGAGTTGTAGTCCGTGTTTGTTGTTGTTGTTGTTGTTGTGGTATAATGGGGTTGTAGGAAAGCCAGCATTCGGAGAGAACTAATATGTCGCAATCTGTGTTGATCCGTTCTATTTAGTGTTAATAACCCGGAGAAATTAGCGTTTATACTACGGATGTTTTGACATAGGACACTAATGTTATTATTTACGGGTAGTAGTAAGGAACATTCGTGGGGGTCACATAAAACTGAGTCACAAAAAGAAATGTTATCTAAGTCAGATAACACATCATTAAGGGCTGCGAATTATAATTAAAAATAGTCTAAGTTGACAAACTTGCGATCTTATAGATAAGTGTGGCAATGCAATCAGTGTTTTGATAGTAACTACGATATTATTGTATTGGTATAATAATATAACGGGGCAGTTCTTTGATTCTGGATAGCCTCTTCTATGTTTTAATAAAATTATCCCGACGTAAGGCACACAGTACATTAAATGTTGATCATTCATATAGATCTTGTGTGTTATATTAGTACAATTGTGAGTGTGAGGTAGATGGATATGTTTTGTTCTTAAGATATGGATGTGATTTATAATTATGGTAAGTGGGTATACCTAAAAAATACATTATAACAATTGTGACAAGCACTATTAGGCAGGTGACACAAAGAGTACAAAAAGTGAGTTTGATGACACAACTAATAAAACTTTTAACAAAAAAGTAAACCAAGCAATATAATAAAAATATTTTGAAGGTTCATTCATATGTTGTATTGTTTTACATTCAACAGCAAATCTAAAATTGTTTTTCATAGTATTGTAATTAAAAACAAAGTTACTGCTGCAGTTTGATAAAAAAGTCCCATATATTAAAAACTAAACATCAAATCTTATTCAAACCAATTGTGGTTGAAAGTTTTATTTACGTTCTACAATCCTACATTTTTTTTAGAATTTTCCTCTTCTTACTTTAGGAATTAGAGGAGGGGACACATATTTTACCACTTTGGAAGCGTCTATCTTTCAAACGATTGACTTTGAGAAAAAATGGTTTTAGGAATCTTAATGTCATTTTTAAAGATCCATATCTATAGACACCGCGGGGTGTCGTATAGGTTTGATGAAAAAAATATTTTTTAGTTTCAGTTCCATGTATGGGAAGCCCCCTTAATCTTTTATTTTTGTATAAAAATCGTAAAGCGGTTCACAGAATACATCTAACGACTAAGTTTCAACTATTTAGTCCTAATAGTTTCAGAATAAAGTGGCTGTGACATTTATTTATTTAAGTTAGCCAACAATTATTTACACGTTACATTAAATTTAAAAGTATACGATATACATTTATAAGTGCGACAATTACTTACAGGCTAACACCACATGTACTATTTTCTTCTTCTTCTTAGCGTTTCGATAATCATTGTGGTGAAAGGATTAGTCAGCTAGACTCTGCGTTACCGAGTACTAGCTGTCCAGGGTGCGCCGGGCGTTTGGAATCGCAGTACGATATTTTTAACGCCACTCGGGGAGGCTCCTTTTATTTACGTTACATTATACATTTTCATTAAGTATTGCAATTAATTGTGAATTAAAGATGATAAAGAAAAATTGTGTAAAACTAAGCATAGATCTAGAAGAAAAAAAAAACAAGATATTCGAATAAAATAAAAATAAAATATTTATATTGTTTGGTGATAAAATAAAATAACAGATAAATTAATAAATTTAATTAAACCAAAATTAAATATTTGGCTTACACTAGATAATAATTAAGAATGAACTAACGTTAAATTGTTATTTACATTTTCAAATTGGCATTACATATGTCTTATAGTTTTGCGAATTTATTGAATAATTATTTTACAAAAATTTCCGATGCTGTCGTAGTGAACGTCAATCAGGTCACTGCAGCTGTTTAAGATTTTACATATTCGCAGTATTGGTGAGTTAGCACCTAGGACAGTTCTACGCAATGGCGGGTAAAGCAGAGTGATGGGATTTCTAGGATAGCGGGTTGGAACACGAAACTTGTAGTTAGGATAATCGGCACTTTTGAAAATAGCCCAATCTGGGTGATCTCCTTTTGTGGCCTTACCTTTCCTGAACATTTTGTATACTTAAACGTTTACTCCTACGTTTATACTGAATCAAAAACCGATCTCATTTATAAGGTGTTCCCAAACTTACAGAGATATTTGGTTGAGCGAACGAGCTATTTTGGTTTGGCTTTTCGAATTGAGGACATACCAATCAGTTTTTTCCGCTACCAACCAAGATGATGCCGTCATCTATCCACCAGAATTTTTGAACTCGCTGAATTTGCAAGGATTGCCGCATACCAGTCTTCAATTAAAGGTCGGACAGGTGATCCTAATGTTGCAAAATATCAACCAACTGCGTCTTTGTAACGGCGCACGGCTATCGGTGAATAAATCAACAATGTGATCGAAGCAACCATCCCAAAGGGAATGTATAAAGAAGAGGTTTTGATACCACGTATCCCAGTGATTCCGAATGACATACTCGTACCATTTGAATTTGCCGCTGCAGTTTCCTTTTTACATAAATATATCCCAGAGGCATTCATTGAGAGTTTGTGACATTAATCTTGAAAACCCAGGTTTCTCGCTTGCCCAATGCTATGTTGAGTGTTCCCGTATCGGAAAATCAAGAGCCTTGTTTGTTTAAGCTCCAGGTAATGACACAAAAAATATCATTTAACACAATATTAGTATAGTGTTCGAAACAGAAAATTGTTTTTTGTAAGTAGTTGTTGTTTATGACATTAACAAAAACCATGCAGGAGTATTAACACTAGGCAAATTCATTGTTAGTAGGTATATCGTAGGTAGGAATAAATGTAGTTTTTTTTTTAATTTATTGCTGTAATTATTTGATAGTCAATAAATGAAGTGTTCACTCTGAACAACTTTTTTTTGTGTTGTTCAAATTAGACATTTGTGGCTGTATAGTGTCACAAATTTATCTGTTCTGGTGACCATAACTTAAAACTAAAGGTGTCATCACGACGAATTGTGCACAACCTAAGCGACACCATCACCAGAACTTGACCAGAAAAGATAAGTTTTCACGACTGCCACAGTCCAGTAGTTTTTGACAGACCGACGTCTATCGGGTCAGCTAGTAACCAATATTTTAGAGTAAGTAAATCAAGTACACGAATATTGTTACTAACAAAATATGGACATTACCTAGTCTAAAATAAATAAATTTAATGTAATCTATTATTTTATTTTAGATCAAATTATTAATAATGTAATCCTTCAATTTTTACTTTTATTATTTTAATCATTTTGACAAACACAAACCTCTGAAACAAACCTCTTATATAATGAATTATTAAATAGTAATTGTAACTCCTCTTCCTTAATAACTATTGATCTGACTGAAGATTCCATAATGAAGCAGAAATATACAGTTAGCAACAAGAAATTAAAAAAATATGCAAAAATGAATAGAATAATTAAAAAATGTTATCAATTTAGGAAACAACACAAACATTTTTCCAAATATATTCCACTGAGGAAAGAGCGTGTTGATTTAGTTAATAAGTTAAATAATTACCAAATAAATTTAGAAGACAGTATAAAAATTTATGAAATTGATACTCAGCATTTGCAGTCTGAAATACAGGTACTTCAGGACTCACTTAGTTCCCTTTCTAGTAGATATGTGAGTTCTCAGAACCAAATTAGGGAACATATTCTTGCGGCAAATGAGTTGGTAATGTGTCAATGTAGTTGTCAGACGGTTAAGAACCATGATACGGTCCAGCCTGAGGTAATGGAAGACCCGTCCCAGGATTTGAATTTGTCTCAGGACTCTATACTCAACCAAAAAATAACTAGTATTACACAAGATTATTTGCACGTGGTACAGCCTGAGATATATGATAGTCATGAATGTTCTTACTCAATAATGTTCTCAGACAGTATAGGAAGAGGTGTAGGTAAATTAGTAAGTAATAAACTGAGTTGTTCCAACCAAAATCACTGTATGCCAGGGTCAACATACAAATAGATAATGGCATCAGTAACTAGAAATGTTTACAATGCTAATACTGATTTAACAATATTTATAGGAAATAGTTTAAAAATTAAAAAAAACAATACATCACAGATAGTGTAACTGAGTTGTTAAAGTTGAATTGTCGTAAAATAATATTGTGTGCTTTCCCATACTTTGAAAAATTGTCAAACAGGAAATAGTACATTTTGATATAAGTGGGGAAACTTTTTTATTGCATTCGAGCGCGGAATTAACACCCGAGCTGCAGGCGAGGGTGTTATGGAGCCGAGAACTGCAATAACAAATCCCCACGCGTATCAAACGACGTTTTTCAATACACTTTCGAAGAAATAAAATATTAGAACGGAAAGTATTTTTGTCAGGAATTATTAGGAAACTATGATTTAATTTGCTTTTTTTCCGCGCTTTGCTTTCGCCAGGCTGAAGAAGAAGCAAAGGTATGATGCCCCTATACAGCCTAATATGAAAAGAAGAAAATTCTTTTTTTTTTTTTAATTTAGAACTCCTTAAGATGTTAATTTGTTCATAAAAATACATATTTGTTTTAAATAATCACTTTTATCTATGATATTCTATTTATAAACACAATTTAAATACTCGAAAAATACTTAATCCGTAAAGACGCATATCTCTTTGCCGGGATTAAAAAAAAAAAAATCACCGCCGACTATAGATATAGTCATTGAACCCTTTAGACTTATCTGTGCAAATTTTTATTTCCGCAAGTGTGCGGAAAAATATTAAAAATCGCACGCGTGTGAAATACATTGCATGTTGAACCTAATCGTAGTGCGATTAGAACTAGTTTTCGAGAAAGTGTATTGAAAAACAATTATATTCACATGTTGAATAAGGATGTTCATTTCTTAGTAGGTCACTATAGTGACAGGCTTGTATTTCTTGATATCAAGAGTTTTGTTGGTAAACTTAAGTCGACACGGGGTAAAGTGTATCTACCTATTAGTTGTAGACACAAAATAGCTAGGCTATTAGTTTATAATATTCACTCAGACATAAGTAGTATGTCTATGTTTAGTTATTATTATTCACACTGCGACTATTAGTAATAAAACTAATAATTATTTTTACAATTACGGGGAGGATCCATGTGTAACTTTAGAAGATTCTCGAGTGGGGTCCATTAGTACTAGGATCTCATTGTCTTGTAATGGCATGGGAGTCTTGGGGATCACTCCGGATGCTCATTTAAACTAGTAAGTAAGACAACAGAAGATACCAGAAACATTAATGTTACACCGAACAACAGCAATGTACCTTCTTGCTCTCAAATAGCTAAATGTAAAAAAGGGGCTAAGCAGAATTTCATGCAGTTATTTCATCAAAATATTCAAGGTTTCTCTTCAAAGCAACTAGAAATTGAATTATTTTTAGCAAAAAACAATGTTTGAAATTGTTTGTTTCACTGAACATTGGTTAAAAGAATGTGAAATGCTTATTAATTACGCAAATTACAGTGTGGGCAGTTGCTTTAACCGGAAAGCTAAGATTCGTGGGGGTTCATTAATCTTAGTTAAAAATTGTATTAAAAAGACTCGTAATGACATTGTTGATCTATCGGTTGAACATAGAATTGAGCTGTCTTGTGTTGAGCTGGATAAGCATGTAATAGTGTGCGTTTACAGACCCCCAAATTATCAAAACTACTCTATATTTGAGTCAGTAATGGAAGATGCTTTAGCAAAACTTGCAACTGGTAATAAATCATTAGTTATCTGTGGTGACTTTAATGTTAATATTTTAGACAAAAATTCGAATAGCAGTAGATTCTTACATCTTTTTAAATCATTTAATTTGTCAAACGTGTTTTCGGAACCAACTCGAATTACTACAAATACTGCTACATGTGCTTTCTACATCGTTCTCACATATATGTATAATCTCAACATGAATGATGTAACCAAGATCTTGTAACAATATTTTGATTGAAAAGAGTGTCCATGGAGTTTCTTGCCCATTCTTCTCCATAGAGATCTACGCTTTGGAATGGACAACTACAGTACTTTCACAACTTATTATGCCTTGTGTCTGTGACTGTAGCTTCGCCTTTGTTTTTCTGACTTTCAAAAGTGCCTGCTAAGGTCTAATTGAAATAAATGCTTTGAGTTTGAGTTACATTGGACGTAGGTGATCTAACCATTCGACGATATAAACTTACGTTATTTTAATTTTCGGTTTTATTGTCGTTCGATATTAAAATTTTGCGATATTTTGGATGTTGAAATTTTACCCGTAGGTATTTTAATGTTCGAAATTCAAATATGTACCCGACTGTTGTTTAGAGGAGAAACATGACATTTTACAGTAAAACTCAGTGTGCACTCAAAACATTGTGCTGACTGATGCATTAAATCATCAAGGTGTTGAAAAAAAAACTTGTGAAAATCTTAGGTACTTAGGTATGATCCAGAACAAAAAAAATATCGCGATTACCCGTTGAACAAGTGACTTTCGGCTTCGTTAAGGGTCTATTTACACCCTTTTAACATTGACAATTGAGGCCTATGTCCAGCAGTGGCCGTCTTTCGGCTGAAATGATGATGAGGAACGATAATACATTGACTAGGTTTATGTAATTACCTACCTAAATACCTAAATGATATTTACAATATTTTATACATGTAGAGCTCATAAAATGACTGAATTGTATGCTTAGCCAGTTGTTTTATGCCAATAACCGCATTTTCTTCGTTTCGAATGTTTTAGGAAATTCATTGTTTTAAGTGCCTGTGATTAATTATTTGCACAACATAAAAACTGTTCGCAACGGTAATTAGGACTAAATTACCATAATATGAAAGTTTCTGTGTGATAAGTATTGTAGACTGTAGTATAAACATATTGGTAAACAGTCATGTTTACTAAAATCGTGGGTAAGTGATCCATTAAGTCAACGTGAGTCTGAGAACATTATTGTATCGTGTTTCACAGTAACTGGGTTCTGGAGTTCAGATAGGTTGTCGTTCCATATAAAATACTGAATTCCAGTTGTAAGTGGTAAGACGGAAATCTGACCCTAATATAGTTGTGAAATCCCAAACACGATGAACATTAGAGTCAATGCAATAAAAGTTTATTTCTCAGTAGTAATTTTATATTTTCTTCTTTAATTCTTACGGAAGCATTTGTTTCTTTCTTTGGTGTATGCTATTTGTTCACCTAATGCAACAGCTTCTTCATAATAAACTAAAGATTGAACATTGTCAGAAAAACCGTACAAAAAGCAATCGACACTTGTAGGAACATAACTTGAATCTCCTACTTCTTCCCATTACAGGACTCGTACTAGTTGTAACAATTATGAGTCACACACAAACAGTCGAGAAGCAAAATATCAAGACTATACATAATCCTGATGGCTTTAGTACTATACCCGTGAATAGAAGACAAGAAAGCAGCAAAAGCACTAAAAAAAAATGGAAGTTCGAAGACTATTTGAAAAAATTCGAGCCCGGTACTATTTGGGAACAAATTGACAAACAAAAGAAATACAACGGCCTTATTTTATCTGGCGAGGAACAAACAGAAATGATGCTCCGGTCTATGGATCCCACAGATGAACTCATGGGACTTAAAATTGAGAACGGGGACCCCAAATTAGTCCAGGATGGACGACGGAAAAGCAACTACCCTTGGAGACCCAGTAAAGTTTATATGGGTTATTTGGTTGATCAGTTCAATCTACGACCTCGGCTGCACGAACTTATGAAGCAAGCAATTTATACGTCGCGAAAAAAAATGGTTATCATGCAAATATATAGAAATAAATACAGAAACTTTTCTCTTTACAAAATGGGGTTCCTGTTTAATAAAGCAGACAATGCTGCTAAGACATTCAGCAAATTCTCTTTCAGAGCATATAGAACCTGCCTATTGGCAAGAGAATTTGTCATGTACAGACTCCCTATTTACGATCTAATGGCTGCAAATGAGAGGCAGATGCATCTTTGGTTTAACGTCGAAATTTTGGCGGATCTAATCATTGACAACGATTTAATTGCAAGAGAAATTATCAAAAACTATACCGAGAATCGGTCGCTTGTTTTCGACGAAAAGTTTATTGACTAAGAATATATTTATTTCTATTTTGGACAGCTAAGTACCTCCCGAAAATTACTCGGTGCAGAAATGTAAGCTTATCTCAAAACGCAGCATAGATTCGGGCTAATGTGTTGCTTCCCAACTGAACTCTAGTCGAGTCATTTTCGGTGGGTGTATCACAACTTACAATTTTTTTTATTTAAGACAAATAAAATCTGTAAAGCGACATTAAATCTCTTTATTAAATTCACACCGGTTTTCTGCCTTACCCCTCAGAATAAAACCTGTAGAATGATTAGACTGAATGTAGTAATAAGTTATGTGTATGCGCTGCTGAATGGGTCGCACACACCTTGATTGTTAGCTTGAATAAGTCACGGATAGCCAAAGATGATAAATTATTGATTAGATTTAACTACCACGTAACGAATGCTATATGAATAATGCGTGAATGAGTACTACGAACGCTGACACGTGAGAACGTGAACGTGAGACTATGAACGCTGATTGTGTACTGTCGCTTTACAACATAATTTGTGTAAGGTGACAGAAAAGTGCTGATCTATGCAATGCGCGCGTGCCATGTACGATAGATGACTCGTACATTATGACTTATGGCGCTCAAACCTATTCGTCGACCGGTTTTTTATTTAGGATAACGGCTATGATTGTAATACCTTAAGTTATTTTAGTGCTTACCATGTCACCTGCGAATATGACAACCTATTGTACCCACTTCTTCCCTTACCTTTCTCACAATTCCGTACATGGGTTCGCCAGAGATCAACTGAACTTCACAACAACAAATGGTCACGGTCTATGGACTGCAGGCAGTCCAAAATGGCGATGCCAAGTCTACATCCGCGACTAACAAAACGACTGCTCAGCCTAAGTAGAAATAACTTCAGAATAATAATAGGGACAATAACGAGCCATTGCCCCCTAAATAAACATCTCTTTAACATAGGCGCCACGGACAGCCCACTCTGCAGGGGCTGCTTTGACGCCGAAGAATCAGCCGCCCACGTCATCCTGGAATGCGAGGCCGTGGCTACCCAACGCAAACAAATCCTCGGAACGGTGAGGTCGCTCCGCGAAGCCTGTGAAGCTCCCAGGAAACTTCTGTGCTTCTGGGCGGAGCTAGGTGCAGGAAATGAGCCCAAACACGATTTCTCAATTTAACAAAAAAGGATCAGGCATATCGGACTTCTCTGTAAGAAGTTGTGCGTAATCAGGTCAACATAAAAAAATATAGACGCGTCGAATTGAGAATCTCCTCTTTTTGTTTCGTCGGTTAAAAAACTAAGCTTCAGACATTTGACACAGGCGAGGGTCATTCTTTCACGGAAAACTTAACACCACAATTGAACGCTAAAGACGTCTAACATATTTATTTTAGTAAGAATTAATACTATGTTGGTAAAAACACCTTCGCAAGTAAAGCATTATTTTGACCAAATTTTAAAATCATACAAATGGTTATTTTTGGTCAACCTTAAAAGATAGGCATGTGCTGCTGCTGACTATTTTTAAGACCTTTTTAAGAGGAATAATTTCCCCATACCTACATTATTTTTGTGCAACTTTAACCGTTTAAGCAGCGCACGCAACGGAAGCTCTCAAAAATTATAAATTTTCCCCGTTTTTGCTACATTTTTCAATGATGCTCCGCTCCTATTGGTTGTAGCGTAATGATATATAGCCTTTCTCGATAAATGAGCTGTTCAACACTAAAAGAATTTTTCAATTCGAACCAGTCGTTCCTGAGATTAGCGCGTTCAACCAAACAAACAAACAAACAAACTCTTCAGCTTTATAATATTATTATTATTATATAGATTTATTTATTTGTATTTGTATAAACATGATTGTGTTACAATAGCTGGTACAATATCTCATAAGTTTGGTATCAACATGTATACTTGTATACATGAGCGCGCAGTCCCTTTGATAAAAGCCGCCTCTGAATTAGACGCTATAGTTGTCAACAAGCGACTTTCGACTGTAACTTCAAAAAATAAAGTCGAGATTGTTTACAACGCAATTTTAATGTTTCCCTTTTTATTTTTGCTTTTTGTTTATCGAAGGCGCCGACTCGAGTATTTTCGAGAATATTCGAGATCGAGTCTAGGACTAAGTATAAAAGCGGCGATCGCGCGTCGCGCCTCGTTTTGTAAGCTCATTTTGCCCCTGGCTGGAGGCCTTAAAGTCAAGGCATCCACAGGATTAGACCGGTTAAGCAGTAGCCAGCCTCATAGGCTGAACTGCGAGACAACAAAACAAAAAAAAAAAAACGCGTCTCGTCAGTCAGTTGGCGATTAGCGTTCGGAGCGATAAGTTCCTAGCTACCTACTTACAAGCTCGCTAGCGAAAAACTAGTGTTCATTGTTCTACTGCCTACTATATTCTGTTGCCTCAGTTTTATACATTTCTTCATTGTACTAAACTGTCTCTTATACGCAGTAACGATTGTGCATTATTTAGACCCCCACCATCCTGACGTGTAACATTATAAATAAAGAAGAATGGAACGTCGGCTTAAAGGTGTTAAACGTGTTGCAACAACATCTTATAATGACGCGCTGTTCAAAAGCAGTACGCGCGGAGAATATAGCAATCACTGATCCAGACGATGATGCCACGACGTCAAGCTCGACGGTTTCAAAGACGAAAAAAAGGTAGTATGATGAATCATATATCGGTTTCGGATTTGTTGATTCCAACGGCTCACCTCTCTGCATGCTATGTAGTAAACTGCTTCCTAATAGTTCCATGGCACCTGCCAAATTGCGCCGACATTTAGAAACTGTACACCCCGAGTCTAAAGACAAGAATAAAGATTTTTTTCAGATCAGAGAGAAGATCAGTTATTAGAAAGTCAAAAAAATATGATGCATGTAACACAAACTATCAACGAAAAGGCCACGGAGGCATCATATTTAGTTAGCTATCGCATTGCACAAGCAGGTGAAGCGCACACTATCGCTGAGAATTTAATAAAGCCATGTTTATTAGACATAACAAAATGTATGCTCGATGAAAAATCTGCAAAGCATCTTTCTACTGTGCCGCTATCAAACGATACTGTTTCACGGCGAATCCATGATCTGGCAAGCTACGTCAAACAAGAACTAGTTACACGTCTACAAAAACACGATTCTCCTTGCAAATGGACGAGTCAACTGATGTCGCTGGTTTGGCCATCTTGCTGGTTATCGTGAGATATCCATATGAAAGTTCTTTTGAAGAAGACATGCTTATGTGTTCACCGCTGCTCACAAACACTACCGGGGAAGAAATTTTTAATAAAATAAATATAATTTTTGAAGAAAATAATCTCAGTTAGAACAATTGCATTGACATTTGTACAGATGGGGACAAGGCGATGACAGGTAAAACAGCAGGAGCAGTGTCACGAATAAAAAATAAAGCGCCTAATTGTAGTTCCAGCCATTGTATTCTGCATAGACAAGCACTTGCGATGAAGCAAATGCCGTCAAATCTAAAATTAGTTATGGATGAAGCGGTAAAAATAATTAAACATAAAACACTGCTGCTCCATACAGAAGTGCGATGGTTGCTTCGTTAAGGGTCTTGTTATACCCTTTATAGGTAGGAATATGTAGTTTATTTTTATTTATAACGGTAATTATTTAATAGTCAATGTACGAAATAAAATTCGGGTGAACTTTAAACTTATGCCGTCTTATTATAAAAACTTCCATAAGTACCAGGATTAAACCAGAACTAAAAGGTCTAGGTTTGTTACGGTACTAACGTTAGTTCTATCATTCGTATTACAAATCGTAGACCAACAAAGGACTACTTAGTACCAAAGATAGTCCCTGGTCTAAACATTATACACAGATTTTAGGCAACAAAATATTTAAACTATTCATTCATTCGTGTCTTGTTACGTAATTGAAAGAAAAAATATTTTATAAATTGTTATTTGTAGTGGTAAAACAAAGTTTTGTTATATAAAGGTATTTAAATATTTCGACTTGTATTTTTTTGAATGCATGTTCACAATTCAATTGTCCAGGGGCCTTAGTCTGCTATTGCAATAGTGTCAGAATGGTCTATAATTGATTTAATAAGGCCCCAAGCCCACGGCGTATTGAAGCGCGTTCGAAACTCGTTTGACGTGCGTACAAAGGGTAATTCGTCTGCGCGGGGCCTTATTAAATCAATGATAGACCATTCTGACACTATTGCAATAGCAGACTAAGGCCCCTGGTTTGGAACAACTATCGAACTAGCACGTATAACGAAGTGAACTTGGCGGCTCGCGTAATTCGAGTAATGTTATCGAAATATTTATGTTACAATTTAATACTAAACTAAATGTCCGGTTTCACATCAAGATTATTAATACAAGTAAAGGCACAGTATTCTTTGTGGTGAGATCGTGTGTGCATTCAAGTTAAGAAAATGGAACAACCAAAGAAAAAAAGGGGTGTTAAAAGGAGCCCAGAAGAAAAGGTTAGTGATAAGTGATAACGGACATATTAGATTAAGTACACACAGTATTTTTGATGCTATGTACCTATGCCACATTACTTCCATGAATACAAATTTCATTCTAAGATATACTGCGTCAACTTATTGCCTTAAAATTATGATTTTGTCATTTGACAATTTAGTACTATAGTTAAACTAGGCGTCACGATGGTCTAACTTTGGTACTGTGATATACAAATAAACGTAAGTGAGCCACGTTGAGGTCCGTGTAACCAGTGCCCAATTATACCGAGAGCGACTGCACGTACCCTTACGTAGTTTACCTACTTACTGATAATTCCGTGGTTTTATTCTAAACCCTAACTAGTGTTTCAAGTGAACACCACTTTGGCGACGAGTAAAAGCGCAGTAAGTGAAATAATGTACTTGCTTACGGAAATTGGTCAACAACAAAATGATCTATTATAAAAAAAAAAAAAAAAATGTTCTGAAAAATAATGACTGTCATCTCAGTGAAAACTAGTAACAAGCCTCATCATAAAATCACGTCTGTAATCCCGACGGTGATCTAAGTGAGATTGAGTGTCAAACATCATCATAAAATCACGTCTGTAATCCCGACGGTGATCTAAGTGAGATTGAGTGTCAAACATCATCATAAAATCACGTCTGTAATCCCGACGGTGATCTAAGTGAGATTGAGTGTCAAACATCATCATAAAATCACGTCTGTAATCCCGACGGTGATCTAAGTGAGATTGAGTGTCAAACATCATCATAAAATCACGCCTGTAATCACCGTAGGATTAGGCAAAAGTGTACTTAGTAAGTTCTCCAACATTTCGCTTGATATTTTTAAGTCCCAACTACCTAATAGGGGCGAACCAATTATCATAGCGAAATTCAGTATTAATCATGATTTGTTTCCGTAATTATGTTTATTTTGTAGATATTTAACAAAAAAATCTTGAAAAGATCGCTTTTAGCGTTAAGACCGCCCATTTGTCACTTTATGTGAAATGTATTCTTGTATGAATGTCACTTGTATGGTGTACAAGTAATCATTAAGAATATTGTGCTCTATTCTAGGATAGGTACATGCACTATTCAAAAATATATTATTATATACAATACAAAAATATACAAATACAGTATTTAATGAAAACTGTTTATTTCCTTAATTGTGTTACATTTCGATCAATCATTGATAAAAGGTATATTGTTACTTATAAAATATCCTATGCGCGATCTGCGTCGGCGATAAGCTGAGGGATGTGCAGCATGGATCGTTGAACTGAGTAATTACGTCACTAACTACTCGTAAACAGAACCGAATGTTGCAATAAAGTAACGATATTTTGATTCGTCTCTATATTTCGACTAATTAAATGGCATAAAATCATCAAAAATGGGAGTACCAAAGAATTAAATAAAAAAGATTAAAGACCTAGTACCTACATATTGTTGACTAAATCCGTTTGCAAAAAACATTATCGAAAGACAAATTCTGACGAGGCGACGGCCGAGCTGATGACTCGCGGGGTTGCGATAGTCGCGGAGAGGATCCGGCAATTGGGTCTCGAGGTGGCATTGCACAAGTCCGAGGCCATGTGCTTTCATGGGCCTCGGAATGCGCCACCGTCGGGATCCATGCTCACGGTGGGAGGGGTTCCCATCGGCGTCGAGCCGACGTTGAAGTGCCTAGGTCTCGTCCTCGACAGCCGGTGGAACTTCGTGGAGCATTTCCGACGTTTGGCCCCCAAACTGGAACGGGCCGGGGCTGCCTTCAAGCGGCTCTTGCCTAACCTGGGGGGTCCAAACGCCTCCTGCCGGAGGCTCTACGCGGGGGTCGTGCGGTCCATGGCCCTTTACGGGGCCCCGGTGTGGGCGCGTTCTTTGAGGCGGCGAGCCGCCCACTATCTGAACGCGCCCCAAAGGGTGGTAGCCGTAAGGCTAATCCGGGGGTACCGCACGATCTCCGGCGAGGCGGCGAGCCTCCTTGCCGGATTGCCGCCATGGGATCTGGAGGCGATAGTCCTCGCGCGCCTGCACGAGTGGCGCGTGGAGGCACTACGCCGGGGGGAACTCCTCTGCCGCGGCAAATTGTCGCTCAGCGGACAGACTTCCGGCGTGATCTCATGGCGACATGGAGAGAGCGACTGTCGCAACCCCGTGCAGGGCACGCCACTATAATGGCGGTAAGTCCCCTCTTTGAGGAGTGGCTGGAGAGGCGCCACGGCGCCCTCACCTTCCGCCTGACGCAGGTCCACACCGGACATGGTTGTTTCGGGAGGTTCCTGCACCTAATCGGGCGGGAGGAAACGCCCGGGTGTCACCACTGCGAGGATCGACCGGAGGACACGGTGGAGCACACTGTGCAGGTCTGCTCCGCTTGGGCGGAGCAACGCCGTGTCCTCGTAGCGGCGATCGGCGGCGGCGACCTCTCGCGTCCGGCCCTGGTTCAATCCATGGTCCGGAGCGAGACGGAATGGGACGCCATCACCTCCTTCTGCGAAGCAGTCATGCTAGCGAAGGAGCTGGCGGGACGTGAGAGGGAGAGAACCTCACGTCCCAGCCGCCGCGGGAGACGCACCGGGCGTCGGGGGCCACGTGGTGGCCCCCGGCCACCGTAGACGCCGGCCTGTGGACGGTGAGCTATGGGCTAGCTCGCCGTCCGTCCGTCTTATGACGACAGGCCGTGTCGACGGCGCGTTCGTGTTCCACGCGCGCCTCAAAGAGAGTCAGCAAACAGGAAGGGGTCCGTAAGGGCCGACGCCTGCCAGGGTTGCGGGACTGTTCGAAAGAGATACCGCGGCCCTGGAACACAAAGGGCAAAGGAAGGAACATGGATGGGTTTTAGTCAGTAGAAGTCTGACACTCCCTCCTGCTCAGCCCAGAGCGGGAGGGGTTATTTGATGATTTCCCATAGGTAAAAAAAAAAAAAAAAAAAAAGACAAATTCTGACAAATTCGAAACAAAATAAATTTAAAATGAGATCAATTTCTCGTAAATACCAGATTTAATCGGAATTTCTTTTTGATCAAAACCTGATGTATCTAAAGAAATGTTCGAGAAAATCAAAGTGCCTACGAGAACATTTCCTCATAAATTCGAGTTTTAACCAAGTGCTCCTTCGATAACCTCGAAGTAATGCAGATAAATATACTTTAAAAACTGCAAATAAAATGTGCCTATTGAAAGAAATTTCGATCAAAAACGAATGTGCCCACGAGAACATTTTCTTGCAAATGTACCTATTGGAAAACATTCAATCAAAAACAAAGGTGCCTACGAGAACAGTTTCTCGTAAATTTCAGTTTTAACAGTGCCCCTTCGACAACCTCGAAGTAATGGAGATAAATATCACTTTATCTCTTTATTACTAGCATGCAATAGTCAATGTTTTTAGATTCTAACTTGTTTCGAGTTATTCAAAAACGTTTCATTAAACAGCCTTGTTACCTGCACACATACCGTCATTTATAGGGTTCTGAACGCGAAGGGTGAGCAACGGGACCCCATTACTAAGCCTCTTGTCCACCCATCAATAGTGGGAGGACAGTAAACGACACCAATAACAGTTTTGGCTCCTTTGACACAGACTTCATGGAAAATAAACTCGGCAGAAGCAGAATAGTGCGATGATGACGAAGCAAGTATTTTATACGGAAAGTCACTGCGGAGGTATATGGCCACACCATCCCCTCCCTTACCAATCCTGTCGTTGCGTATAAAAATGAATCCAGTAAGAGGGAAGGTAGCGGACAGGAGATGTGGTTTGAGCCAAGTTTCGGAGATCAGGATGGCGTGAACGTTGGTGTTGTTAAAGGCGTCGTACAGCTCACTATATTGGCATTTGAGCATTGATGTTATGTTGTATGATTGCATAAACAAGGCATATTTACACAGCAATCACGGTTGTTTTGCTCATTAACCGACTTTCTTCAAAAAGGAGAAGGTTCTCAATTCGGTTGTTTTTTTATATGTTTGTTTCCTCAGAACTCTGTCATTTGTTAACCGATTTGAAAAATTCTTTTTTTATCTGAAAGGATATGCTTCCCGATTGGTCCCATAGAAATTTCATCAAAATCGGTTTAGGAATTTGGTTCTTTTCCTAACGTTAATTGTCACATCACGCGGCGTCGCGTGATACTTGCTAGTTAAATTTGACACACTTCTCGATTTCTGATTGAGCTGAAATTTTGCACGCATATGTATATTGCAAGACAATGCAATATTATGATGACATGGAGCTGATCCGATGATGGAGCTGGATACGAACTCTGTAATAAAACGACGCAACGCCGTCGAGTTTGGACTCGTTTGATTTGTCTTGACAAGTACTGTAGTCCTAAATGGTAACCAGGGTCTGATGATGGAGCTGGAAGGTGGCCATAGGAACTCCATTAAAACGACATAGCCCCATCGAGTTTGGGTTCGTATAATTCAACTTGTCTTGTACTTTGTCTCTAGATGGTACCCAGGGTCTGGTGATGGAGCTGGAAGGTGGTCACAGGTAGTGCGTAATACAATGACACAATCCCATCGAGTTTGAGCTCGTATGATTCGTCTTGACGAGTACTTTGGTCGTAAATGGTATCCAGTGTCTGATGATGTAGCTGGACGGTGGCTATAGGAACACCGTTATAAAACGACAAAACCTCATCGAGTTTGGGCTCGTATGATTCGTCTTGACTAGTACTTTAACTAACTTCTAGTTACAATTTAAAAACTAATTCATGACAAGAATTTGTGTGGGATACTACAACTAAAAAGGAAAAAACAAACTTTCTGCGAAAACAAAACCGACTTCTAAAAAAACACTAAAAAAGTCTAAAATAACTTTACTTTCGGAAGTCGGTGGCAAAAAAGATACAAACAAAGACACCGACTTCCGAATGTAAAGTTATTTTAGACCTTTTTAGTGTTTTTTTAGAAGTCGGTTTTTTTTTTAAGAGCTTCGTTGTCTGTCTCCGAAACTCATCATCAGATCTATATGAAACCATTTCGCAAAAAAAACCCCTTCGAACAAAAAAGAATTTTGCAAATCCGTCTATAAGTATATGACGAAGTTATAATAATAATAATAATACGCCCCCTAAAATCCAACCTTACGTCCGAGCTGAACACCTAGCACACGTGGGGGGCGGACACGCGTTGACTGACGTACGGACGTCAAACAGCTGGAAGCTTAATCTGTATATCTTTGCATTTTAAAATAAACAAATAGTCCTTTGCAAGTATTTATTGTTTAAAGCTCACGGATACATGGTCATAGACAACATACACTGTTATTCAGTGATTCAGTGCTATAAATAGACAAAAAAGTGCAAAAAATAACAAACTTATAAACTAAAGTGAAAAAAGTACCTACTAATACAAAAAAAGTGAAAGTTACAAACGGCTATAGACAAATACACAAAAAACTCGGTTTTTGGATTGCATCCGGGGTGTGTGTTGTGACGAGGGAACTGAAGCGTTACATGGTGTTTGTTATACCATTACATCCTTCACGCTTTTCCCATTAACAAATATTTGGTACAGCGCCATCTATTGACGCTCCGGGGTACTGAGTCAGTAAAATCGAATCGAGTCGGCTAGTGAACTCCTGTCAGCAATGCCGGCAGCAAAGTGTGGCGGTTGCGCTAAATTTATTTCACCACTAGAGGCCGCTAGGTGTTGTACTTGCAACGCCCTTTATCATCGCGTTTGTGGGCTCCTGCCACTGACGGGTTTTATTGCCCCCACTTGGATTTGCACAAGTTGTAAAACTGCATCGTTGAGGGATAAGGTGGACGCTGCACCAGTGGAGCCATATGGGACTGAGGAGTCGATGGATACCAGCGGTTTAAGCTGCAGCACATTGGCTGATAATCAGGATGTTGGCCCTAGTTTGTCAACAATCTTACGTACATTTAAAGAGGAGTTGCAGACTGAGTTACGCCAAATGTTCAAGGAGGAGTTACAAGCAATGCAGAATCAATTCCATTGCGAGTTTCAGAGTCTTCGCACAGACCTGGCTCAGCTGCAGGCGGACAGAGACCATATGAACGGGGCGTTTAAGGACATGGAAAGTAGAATGGTCACTCTCGAGCAGAAAATAATCACAATGAATGGTTCGGGAGCGGTTGAGGAAGTTGCTCAACTGAAGAGAGATCTAAATGACCGGGACCAACAGTTATTTTCTAGTGATCTGGAAATTTCGAATCTGCCGGAGCTAGCTTCAGAAAATCTTTCGCATACGGTGAAGCTTATAGCAACAAAGCTAGGCGTAAGCGTTGAAGATCGCGACATAGTGAGCGTGGACCGTATGGGCGGCCGACAGGTTAACGCCACGGGCGCCGCGGGCCCAGTGGCGACCCGCCCGCGTACCGTGGTTGTGCGCCTTGTACGCCGCGACCTGCGCGATCAGCTGCTGCACGCCGCGAGAGTACGGCGAGGGGCTAACACCGCGGATCTCGGGATGACTTGTCCACCTAGTAGGTACTATCTAAACGAGCGCTTAACAAAACTGAACCGGCAGTTATTTCGGCGTGCACGGGAGGCAGGTCAACGACTCGGCTGGCAATTTGTATGGACAAAGCATGGTCGTATCCTTGCCCGCCGCAAGCCCGGTGATAAAGCTAAACTCGTGCGCACTGAAGAAGACCTGCGGGAAGTCTTTGGATCGGACGATAATAATCACCCTCAGAATTAATTTTACAAATATTGTGTTTGGTCTCGTTATGGTACTAAGTTCTGTAATGTTTGTATGGTCGAGGCAGTTTTTCTTTGTTTTTTATTGTCGTGCAATGTTTGACACTGCATGCCTTGACTATAGGAGAAGCAAGTGTGCAACTGTTATTTATGTAACGTACGGATATGATCAGCATAATTTCAAAAATATTTTAATTATTTATTTTATTACTTTGCTGTACCCTTTGTTTACTAATACTTTATTTTTTTATGTCATGTACTTTTATTGCCTAGATGTTTCGTACCTAACCGTTTTGTCTCGCTCAACCCGTATTCTAAATGTGTCTAATACTTTTCACATGAACAATGTTGCGTAATAAACATATTAAATTTGGACTTCTGAACGCAGGTTCATTATCGACAAATCATGATGAGTTTATCATTGCTATGAATCATCATTCAGTCGACGTGATGGCAATTAATGAGACGTGGTTGCGGGAGGGGGAGGAAGGCCGAGCGCCAGTGGTTCCTGGGTATCAGTTGCGTCATAGACCACGCCCGGAGTCAATACGTGCGGGGCGCGGGGGAGGGGTCGCGTTTTATGTCAAAACCGGAACCAGCGCTCGAATCAGAGCTCACCCGCATCATCCACAGGTGGAACAAATGTGGTTGAATATAACCGCCAAAAAAAAGAAGTTGCTGATAGGAACCGCATACCGGCCTCCTTGGTTAGATTTAAATATATTCCTAGATGCAATCACGGACAGCATCTGTGCACTGGCTCCGTACGACAACATTATTTTACTAGGCGATCTCAATGTAAATATGCTTGACACAAATAATTCAAAAACAAAAAAGCTCACTGAATTTCTAAATTATTGTAACTTGGAACAAATAGTACTTACGCCTACGCACTTTGTAGGAGAAAGCGCTACCCTAATAGATGTGATATGTACGGACGCGCGGCATCGGGACGTTGCTGTGAACCATATAGCGGAGCTCGGTCATCACTCGTTTGTATCATGCGAAATCGTTTTTAAAAAAGAGAAACCTCTACGTAAAAAGGTGACATATCGTGCGCTTAGAAACATATCGGCTGATGATTTCAGGAAAGATCTGGAGGCCATCCCATGGGATTCAATCTGCGGGCTACAGGATGTTAATGATATGGTGCATTCCTTTAATAAACACCTAATTAAGCTTTTCGATGCCCATGCGCCTATAAAAACCAAGATGTTCAAAGCGCAACCAACACCGTGGATAACTGACATTATCAATTTAATGTTTAAGTTAAGAAATGATGCCCGCTATCGATATCGTCAAACCAAACTGGAAGCACACAAACGTTATTACCTAGACCTCAAGCACCAAGCAACAGTTGGTTTACTAAATGAGAAAAGAGCATTCTTTACAAAATATATAAATGACAACTTAAGCGACTCAAAATCTTTATGGCATAATATAAAAAAACACGTACTTCCAGTGAGTAAGAACGATGATGTACTCTTAGAACCATTTGACGACCCAAACGGTATAAATTCGGCTTTTCTGGATGTTCCGGGTGATCCTAATGTTAACACCACTCAAGAAGCCTTTTTCAACTGTAACCGTTTCGGGCCCGCTAATTTCAACATAATGCCAACAGACCCGAAAACAGTTCTAAATATAATAAAAAATATATCCACAAACGCGCAAGGGATTGACGGTATATCGAGAGACATGTTAACTCTCACACTTCCGCAATCATTAACTACAATCACAGAGATTATAAACAGATCCATAACCTCAAATGTATTTCCTGTTTTGTGGCGAAATGCAATTGTTCGGCCTCTTCCAAAAAATAATAACCCGCAAAGCTACAAAGATCTTCGCCCCATAAGCATATTGCCATGTTTATCCAAGGTGTTGGAGAGGGTGGTCTATTTACAGGTCACCGATTTTCTGGAAGCGCATGGTATGCTGCCTGAACTGCAGTCGGGTTTTAGAAAGGGGCGCGGAACCGCAACTGCCTTGGCAGATGTGTTAGGTAACATCTTGGAAGCTCGGGACCGTGGCGAGGGATCTATCCTGGTACTGCTAGACTACTCGCGTGCGTTCGACTCAATAAATATTCCTCTATTACTGTCCAAACTATCGTATTACGGTTTTGATAGGCGGGCGACGGATTGGTTTGAAAGCTACCTGACCGGCAGGTCACAACGGGTTGAATTGCGTAAGAAAGACGGTTCCACGTTATCTTCCTACCCACAAACAATAACAAGGGGAGTTCCTCAGGGATCCCTGCTTGGTCCGCTTCTCTATATACTTTATAGTGCTGACATAACAACATGCATAAAGAACTGCAAGTATCATGTATACGCGGATGACACCCAGCTGTATGTTTCATTTAACGCCCTTAACACTGCAGCCGCCGTACGTACCCTTAATGAGGAGCTTGATAGAATTGCTATGTGGTCTAAGGACAATTCTCTTGTACTGAACCCTCAAAAATCTAAGTTCATGGTTATGGGGAGCAGAAATCAAATTAAAACAATTCTTTCTGCTAAACCTGATGTTAAAATTATGGGCGAAAGTATACAAAAGGTAGAAATCGTTTGTAACCTGGGGCTAATTACTGATCCAGAACTACGTTTTGAAGAGCATATAAATGGCGTAGTGAAAAACTGTTTTTATAGACTAAAGGTTCTGTACAGAGTGAGGGACTTCCTTAGTGTCGCAATGAGGAAGAGATTGATGGATAGCTTAGTACTATCCAAACTAAATTATTGCGACACTGTTTACGGGCCATGTCTTCTTTCACGTACTGAACGTTTAATACAGAGAGTACAAAATGCTTGTGCTCGTTACTGCTTCAGTATACCCCGGAGGCATCACATCACACCGTACCTAAACGAGCACAACATCTTAAAAATGGCTGCACGGCGGAAACTGCACTTAGCAGTTTTGATGTTCGGTATCATAAAAACACACAAACCAGAATATCTTTTCAGAAAAATTAGCTGGAGGCACGAACACTACAGCTACTCTGCTCGTTCCACGGCCAATCCACTCTCGATGCCTCGTCATAAGACCACAGCCTTCAGGGGATGTTTCAAGCATGCCGCCACTCGTTGCTGGAATGATCTGCCACCTCCCATAAGATCCCTAAAAACAAAAGAAAATTTTAAATTACACTTGAAAAAACTCCTTTTAGAAAAACAAAAGTATGAACAGCAAATATATTATAAATAAATACTCACATAAGGTTTATCATCTATCGGCAAGGCATATCTATCCAAGCGACTCGAGACGGCATAACGTTTATTTAACGGCCAAGAAAACACGTTACTTGTTATTAAGCTTCGACTAGATACAAGTAGGCACAAAGCAAGGTAGCCATCGGAAACGCCCTAGTTACTAACCACGCGAGTCGCGTCCCGTGAGCACACAAGTCTGGTGCGACACTGCGTCGCCGCCGCCGCTGGCGGTTGGCGTGGCGCGCGGCGCCTGCACTGACTTTTTTCACGTCATCACGCTAACAGGCACAGAGGAGAAATGCGTACGCGTAGTATGAGGAAGTCGGCATCGGCAGCGCGCGCGCGTGGTGGGAGCGAGACAAAAAAACGCGCCTTCATTCTGTATTTATGCATTTTGTTTAGCCTGCACACATGTATATTTTTTGTAGTGTTTATTATATTTCTAGGTAGCTGTTTTATTATTATAACCCAAGTACTGTTTATTTTATTTTGTTATTCATGTAAAATTTATTTATTTATGCTGTTTTGGCTTCCGTACGTTTTTTCACGGGTGACCACTGAAAACCAGCGCTGTGCTGTGGGCCCCCCATAGCACAGCATCATGCTGAGTGGTAACCTGTTTGTCGCAGTCACGACGTGCAAGCTACGAACGTCTTTTTTTTTTAATGCTTTGTATGTTTATTGTTATTTTTTTTTGTGTTTTTATCATTTTGTATGATGCACGTCATGTCCCTGCGACAAATAAATATATTTTCTTTCTTTCTTTCTTTCTTCTTACTGTACAACTGTACAAAAAACTTACGCGGCTAACAAGGTAAGGTAACCCTTTATGGAGATGAGTAAAAGAGTATATAATTTACGGTCGCTTCCCGGGGAGCGCCGGGGCGCATCTGGAGCCGATGCTGGATGCCACAGCATGCGAACCATCGGCGGCGAGGAGTTGAGCAAGCGGGCTCCCACCGACAAGATAGTTACAGCTGGTCGTAGTGAGCTGAACAGGCGGGCTCACAACGTAGAAGCTACAGCCGATTCCACGGGCGATGATACCACTTCGTTATTCTCATCCATCCCTTCAACTCGCCCATCGTACATGACAAGAAGAACAACTAGCTTGTCCTCCACTACAACGCTTGACAGTGTTGTGCAAGAAGTCAACCTTGACTCTGAGTTTGCACCCGCTACAAGCGCTCCTAGAACACGCAGACGATGGACGCCAGAAATGAATAAGTTCATACTGCGTACTTATCTTCAACTTACCTCATTAGATACAGATAGAAAAACTTACCTTGAGCCGCTCCACCTAAAATTCATAGAGAAATACCCTAGCATGGAAGTCAGCAGACAAAGAGTAGGCGACCAACGCCGAGCTATAATTAATAACAAACTACTAACACAAAAAACAATAGATGAAATAGAAGCTGAAGTCAGAGAAGAAATAAATCAATTACAATTAAGTGCTCAAACTCAATTCCCCACGAATCATACTCAATCAACAGTCACAACTACACAACCACAATCTACAACAATGGAAGCACCTAGGGCACAAAATAAGCAGCAACCTCGAATGAGATGGACCACTGAACAAAATGAAGCGATTATGCGCTCATATTATCGAGTTACAACTTTGGAGACTAACCAAACGGTATATAGAAAACTCATGCATGAAGATTTCATCAGAAAATTTCCCTCACTTGCTCATTTAAGTGAGCAACGAATTGCTGATCAAAGGAGAGCAATAGCAAACAACAAATACATTAGCACTGAAAGGTTAAATTCATTAAAATTAGAAATATCGAACGAATTACAACGAGACAACAGCAACTATAATAATTTAGCAATCACAGTTAATGACAACACGACTGAAACCCAATCAAGCGCAAATAACATAGATTTATATTTTGCAGAAAATCCAATAGTACAAATATTAAATAACGATCAAGTAGATATAGCAACAGATGGACTAGAAAATTCTCAAACCAATCTAGAAGAGAGAGACCTATTAATAGATACAACTTTCCAACAGACACTAAAATTTTTCATACCAACTAGTCCAACAAACAGAATGTATATCCCCAAACAAAAACCGTCTAAGAATTTGGCCAGAATAGTAGACTACATCAACAAAATAACACTCCCTGAAAACGTAAATAAAGACACTGACTTTCATACGTTACAGACTGCCATATACAGTGCGGCATGGACTGCAGCTAAAGTTAATGGAGCAAAGTTAACACTTCAGCCAAGGGAAATGAACACAAACACTAACACAAAAAAATATACACGCCCCATTGGCAAAGACGTTTAGAGCGAAAACTAAAAGACTTACGATCAAAGATAGGCAGGATGACGCAATTTATTAACGGCAATAGAAGCAGAAAAATAATAAAACATGTAAAACGTATCAACAAACAATATAAAATCCACACAGTACACGAAGAACCAAACACACAATCCGAAAACACATTAGACACATTAAAACAAAAACTTGCAGTTGTAACAGGCAGGCTACAAAGACATAAAGCGTGCACCCAAAGAAAACGACAAAACACTCAGTTCATCCTTAACGAAAAACTTTTTTATCGTAACATCAGACAGGTTTCCGCCAATGTTCAGGATAACAACCCTAGTGATGACGTTGGTCATAAAAATCTAGACCTAGAGACCTTAAAAAAATTCTGGGCAGGAATTTGGGAACAACCTATCGAGCATAACACCCAAGCAGATTGGATACAAACTGAAATGTCTAATGCCAGCACAAACATTCAGCCAATGCCATTCGAACATATATCGCCACAAATATTTCATGAAGTGCTAGCTCGGTTACATAACTGGAAGGCACCCGGATCAGATCAAATTCATAGTTACTGGTATAAAAAGTTCACAGCTGTTCATAGCTTTCTTTATAATTACGTAAATAATTTCATCCAGGATCCCAAAACAATTCCGCCCTACTTAACATCAGGTACAACATATATGATACCAAAGGACCGCAACGACCTCTCTAACCCGGCAAAATATAGACCTATCACATGCCTGCAGACCTTGTACAAAATTATTACAGCCTGTATATCCTCACTAATATATCAACACACTGACACTAATAACATCTTAGTCGAACAGCAGAAAGGGTGTCGAAAGTTTAGTCAAGGCTGCAAGGAGCAACTAGTCATAGATTCTATAATTCTTAAAAAGGCTCAAAAATCCAAAACTGACCTTTACAGTATGTATATTGATTACAAAAAAGCTTATGACTCTGTCCCCCATTCATGGCTAATACAAATTTTAGAAATTTACAAAATACACCCAACAATTATCACATTCCTGAAAACTACGATGGCAACCTGGTCATCTGTCCTTAGATTCAATGCTTCAACCGATGCAGCGGATACCCGTCCAATCACAATACTACGAGGTATCTTTCAGGGAGATGCACTGAGCCCGCTGTGGTTCTGCCTCGCCCTAAACCCTCTATCAAACATTTTAAATTCAACCTGTGCAGGATTCCCCTTAGACGATACAGCCCCCGACGGACAGCTTGAGGTACAAAATAACACTTTAAATGATCTACTTTACATGGATGACATTAAATTATATGCAAAAAGTGAGAGCCAATTAAATGACCTAGCGAACCTTACAGAACAATTCACAAACGATGTCAAAATGGAATTTGGTATAGATAAGTGCAAAATAAATTCAGTTAGAGCAGGACAATACTATCAACACCAGTACACATTAGAAACAGGAGAACTCATAGATCCATTAGACGAACACGATACATACAAATACTTAGGGTACAACCAATCACGACAAATAAACCATAAAGAAACAAAACAAAAATTAAAGCAGCAATTTCAACACCGACTTAATACTATTCTGAAAACACAACTTTATTCAAAAAACACAATAAAAGCACTCAACACTTTTGCAATACCCGTACTTACCTATTCTTTCGGCATTATCAACTGGAACAAAACAGACCTAAAAAACCTACAACGCAAAATAAATACCACCATGACCAAATTCCGAAAGCATCATCCAAGATCGTGTGTGCAAAGGCTAACACTGCCAAGAAAAGAAGGAGGCAGGGGGCTCATCGATATTCAAAATTTACACAATAAACAGATAACAACCCTTAGACAATATTTTTTTACCAAAGCAGAATCTTCTACACTTCATAAACAGATAGCAAACAACGACCAACACTTTACCCCTCTAAATTTAAAAGACAAATCTGAACAGAATGACGAAAAAATAACCGACAACAAAACCAAAATACTTGAATGGAGCCAGAAGTCTTTGCACGGAAGACATTACCAAGATTTAAGCCAAATTAATGTAGACAAAGAAGCGTCGAACGCATGGCTTAAACGAGGCGAACTCTTCCCTGAGACTGAAGGCTTCATGCTGGCAATACAGGACCAAGTTATCGAGACTAAAAACTATAGGAAATACATCATAAAAAACTTGAGCACTGACACATGTAGAAAATGCAACAGTTCACCAGAAACCATCCAACATATTACAGGAGCGTGTAAATCAATAGCCCAGAGCGACTACAAACATAGACACGACCAAGTTGCTAAAGTCATACATCAGAAACTAGCACACCAATACAAACTAATAGACTCCATAGTACCTTACTACAAATACAATCCCGAAACTGTGCTAGAAAACACTTCAACTAAATTATATTTTGACCGAGGGATTTTTACTGACCGAACCATCCATTTCAATAGACCAGACATCACATTAATAAATAAAACAAACAAAACTGGATACCTCATAGACATAGCTGTACCAAATACACACAACTTACAATGTACTATTGCAGAAAAAATATCTAAGTATACTGAATTAAAAGAAGAAATAACCCGCCTCTGGCATCTGCAAAAAGTAACAATAGTCCCCATAGTATTGTCCACAACAGGAGTAATACCAAAACAACTCCACCAGTCCCTTACTTCTCTGAACCTGCCTTCTAACACCTACCACCTGCTGCAGAAGGCAGTGATACTGAACACATGCAGACTGGTGAGGAAGTTCCTGCAATGTGAATCAGACAACCCGCACCAACATATCCACTTAAACATACCCTCATCTCTCTTTCAAGCTACAACGCAAAACCGTATTGTACCTATTACTACCTCTTTAACTCCTAACCCAGCTGATAATCACTTGGCTTAGGCCCGTGCTATCAGTACTTTCCGGCTACCCGGCTAGCCGAGCAAAAAAAAAACGCATGGACATAATAATAATAATATATTTTTTCCGTTTCTAAATAGTACACAGTGAAATGAAGCCTTTTTTTACCAATAAACACCATAGAAAAAAAACTGTGATCAACAATGACGTATGTCATATCTAAAATCGGACTAATAAAAAATGGGATGAGATGAAACAATAATGTTGACGAGATCAGCTGGTCGACGTGCACGCCTACCACCTCCGGACCCGTCGCTCAGCTCCGCCTCGCCGCCGCCGGAATCCAGCCCCGTCGTGAGTGCTGTGATACCGGCCGTGGCAGTCGCGTCTAGCTCGAGCGACGAGTATTTCTCTCCGCCAACGTCGCTAACACCTGTACGTCGGCAGGGGAGAGGCCGGCCACCGAGAAGCTTGGGACTTAGGGGCCATCCGGCCCCGAGCCGGGTCCCCGCTGCCGGTGGTTGTGTGCAGCGCATGAGATGGACTCAAACAATAAACGAGAACGTCATGCGCGCATACTACGGGTCTACAGAGGGGGGAACTAACCTCACTGCGTACCGTGTTAGGATGCTGTCTCTGTTCCAGGAACTGGAACCAACCGTCAACGTCTCGGCCCAACGACTGTCGGATCAGGTGCGGGTCATCCAACGCAATCACATGTTGGACGACGCCGCACTTGATAGGCTGCGCTCAGAGGTACTGAGCAACCGTATCGTCTTAACTCCGGCACAAACCGCGGTGCAAGCGTTAGCTATTGACGCAACCCCACCGCGGTCAAACCCTGCTGTTGTAGAGGAGGATGATAGGGTTGCCACGGTAAGTAGCCAGTGCAACGACCGATTGAGGAGCGCACTGGAGGATGCGCTTCGCGAATATCGATCCACTCCTACCGAACTTAGGCCCCGATTACCACGGTTACCCATGCATAAGAAAAATAGGGCGTTGGTGTGTGCCCTGGACTCGCAACTCAAGAATCTTTTCGAGAGTAGCGAGAACCTCGTTGATGCACACTCGATCCTGTACTGTGGGGCTGTTGCGGCATGTCGTGTAGCTAATGTCAAGTTCCCAAATTGTGACGTAGCTACTCGACCAAAACCAACCGTACCGGCCTGGCAGCGCAGGATCGACCGCCGTATCGACGGGGCCAGGGTACTCATTGGCAAACTATACTGCTTCAGGGAGGGTAATACACGAACACGTGTGATGCGCTTTGTGAGGCGGGCATTCTCGGGGACTGAAATCAGTCCTCAAGAATTCATGTCTCGTGTTACAGAGCGCATCGACTTCCTGAAGCAGAAAGTTTATGCATGGGCGAGCCGTATTCGGCGGTATAAGCGGCGGGTTGATCGGTACTCGCAGAATCGCATGTTCCAGAGCGATGAGAGGTGGGTGTACAGAGCTTGAGAGCGACCCGAGCAAAGTATGACGGACGTATGCCGCCCGGATGATGCCACCACGAGTTCTTTCTGGCACAGCATCTGGTCGGTGCCCGTCCGTCATACTGAGGCTGACTGGATGCGTGATGTCGAGCAAGTGTGTGAACCTATCCCAGAAATGGAACCAATATTAATAACACCTTTGGATGTATCCAGAGCAGTTCGTCCGTTACCGAACTGGAAATCACCGGGACCGGACGGACTGCACAATTTCTGGCTCAAATGGTTTAGTAGTTCACACACTTGCCTGGCATCTCAATTTCAGTCATCCTTAGAGTCTGGGTCTCTACCGCAGTTTTTAACAACAGGCGTTACCCACCTGCTCCATAAGTCAGGTAGTCCCGCGGAACCCAAGAATTATAGACCGATCACGTGTTTGTCGACGGTCTATAAGCTTCTTACATCCATTTTGAGAGCGAAAATCAATACACACATTGACAAAAACTCCATTATGTCTGCCTCTCAAAATGGATGTAGGAACGGGTCCCGCGGTACTAAGGAGCTACTCCTCATCGACATGGCCATTAGCCAACAGGTTCGTCGATCCCGCAAGGATCTGTCGACATGTTGGATAGATTATAAGAAGGCCTACGACTCGATTCCACATACATGGCTCATGAGGGTGCTGGAGTTGTACAAGATAGATGCAACTCTACGCGCCTTCCTTGAGTCGTGTATGGGGCAATGGAGGACGGTCCTTCGATATCCAGGATGTCGACAGATTCAGGGGAACGATGAGCCTGTATGGATTAAACGGGGAATATTCCAGGGCGACAGTTTGAGTCCACTTTGGTTCTGTCTAGCTGTTTCGGAGACCAGACCCTTTCGATGTCTGATCGTCCTGGGACAATCTCCCACTGAGTTTGACGTACGCTGTAAATTTTTTGCTGGTGGCGCACGTCGCCACGCACCCTGAATGCGTTGAGTGTGGGTACTGAGCACAACCCACTAGGACCTCGGAGCAGAGCGCAGGAACGTTTCAACGTTGAGCGGAGGGGTAGGCAGGAATAAAAACACTTTCTTCTTTTTTCCCTGTTCCCTAGGTTTCGGCTTTTCCTTGTTCCTTGTTCCTTGTTGCCTCTTCGGTGGCCGTACTGCGACTGACGACTGAGCGGACAGGACCCCGTCTTTTATACGGGCCGTGCCTACGATAGCGAGAACCGCGTAATTTGGACCGATTTTACGCGTAATTTTTGCTGAAGCCGAAACCTTTGGAACCCCATATTTTATTTATTTCTTTAAGAAATCCTTATGTGTTATATATTGTTTTACACGACTTAACTTACTCTATCATATAAAACAACAATATTTAATAAATCTTAATTAAATAAAAAAGTCCTAGAACATAAACTGCAAAAAATTAAGCTGATCAAATTTTCACTATACAAATTTCCTTATATTTCTTAAACTAATAGAGTTATCAACATGAATCCTTTTACACAATTAGTTTTATACATAATCCTTTCATTTGACACTAATTTCGATAAAATATCTCTATTAATAAAAAACCTCATTTTCAAGTTACGTAATTTCTATGAGATCGAATTTTCAACATAATTATTTTGCTTAAAACTTTATTTTATCAGTCTTGCGGTTATTCTAATAGGAAACTAACTATAAAACATCCTTTGTTAAGCTATTTAAAACATAAAACATAGATATTGCAAATATTCAACTTATTTAGGAACCATAGATTTGAACGTCAAATTTATGTTTATAGGAATTTTACGCGTCTATATATCGCTTTATCGCTATTCTTATAAGAAAACACAAACTCTAAATCTAATAAGAACGTAAATTTCACAAGTTATTTACTTTGTCAGAACCCTACATTAAACTAATTGAAACTGTTTAACTTAAATCGATTCGTAATAGAAAGCGCACACATCTACGTACCGCCACTACTTGCACCCTGCTCTCTGGATACGGTCTTGTCGCCGACATTCTCCCCCTCGTGCGTCGCACCATCCTCCTGACTCGGCGATACTCCCGGCACCAACAGCACTACTCTCGAACTGGGTCTTCGTAGCACGCCTCCTCTGGTCTCGACGTCGACGATCCTTGTCCGCCCGTCTGGTCCAGGATACACCTGCAGGATTCTGCCGCGTGGCCAGGTGCATCTTGGTAGGCTGTGGTCGACGATCAGCACGATGTCCCCAACTTGCAGGTCTGTGGTGCAAGTTCTTCCTTTACTCTTCCTTGGCAGTAGGGTGGGCAGGTATTCTCGCAGCCAACGTTGCCAAAAGTGGTCGGCAAGTCGCTGCGTGGTCTTCCAGGTGGGCCTGCCCAGCAGCTCGTTGTCTTGAAAGCTGCCGATTCTCGCTGCGCCGCAGGATCGCCCGATGAGGAAGTGGTTTGGAGTTAGTGCTTCTTCTTCAGGGTTCTCGGAGATGTGGGTGAGAGGCCGAGAGTTTACTATGTGCTCGGCTTCTAGCAGGAGGGTATGGAGTACCTCCTCTCGTGGATGCCTTTCGTTGAGTGTGGCGTCTAGTGCGGTTTTAATTGATCGCACCAAACGCTCCCATGCGCCGCCCATGTTTGGTGCACCAGGAGGGATGAACTTCCACTGCACGCCGATCTTTTCTGCTTCTGAGGTGAGGTCTTCTTGCTTCATGATAAGTAGCGCTTCTTGCAGTTCTTTGTTGGCGCCGACGAAGTTGGTACCGTTGTCGCTGTAGACTGTTGTTGGCATTCCTCTTCTTGCGGCGAATCTTCGTAGTGCCATGATCATACTGTCCGCGGAGAGTGAAGGAGTGAGCTCAATATGCACAGCCCGGGTAGTTAGGCATGTGAACAAGGCACCCCATCTTTTCTCATGACGCCTTGCTACGGTGATGGTCATTGGGCCGAAGTAATCGACGCCAGTGCACGTAAAAGGAGGGTTTCCGTGCATCAGCCGTTCAACAGGTAAGTTGCCCGTCGGAAGTTCTTGTGGTTTCGCCTTCCTTGTTCTACACCATTGGCATTGGTGCTGAACTGCCTTGATCGCTGACCTTAATCCTAGTATCCAGAAGCGTTGTCTCAATTCGTTCATTACTGTTGCGTGGTTGCCATGATTAAAACGGCCGTGGAACTCTTCTATGATGAGTCGCGTAGTTTTGTCCTTGCTGTCGAGTATGATGGGTCGCTTGTAGTCTCTGGTCACACCGTGTATCGCGTCGATTCTTCCTTTCATTCGCAGGAGACCTTCCTCCATTATTACATCGAGTTTCTTCAACTTGCTGCTGGCCTCTAACTGTTTCCCTTGCTGTAGATTCTTGATATCTTCTTTGAAGCTTCTCTCTTGGCTCCTTCTTAACAATAGAGTTTCAGCTCGCTGGAGTAGGTCTGCGTCCATTTGTATGTAGTTCCATTCGGGCATTTTCGAAGACTGAAGTTGTTTTTCCGCTATCTTCTTCTTCTTTCCTTTCGTTAATTTCCAGGTGGGGTCTTCTCGGCTGACGTGGACTTTCTCCTTATTTCTGCAGATTTGTATGAACTGCAATACCCTTGCCGTTGCTCGCCAAAGTCTCTTCCATGATGAAAACCTCTCGGGGTCTGGTGTTGGGTGCGCGGTGTTTGCTGCTGCGACGATGTCTGTTGCTTTCTCTTCTCCGGTGGTTTCCTTTTTGAAGGTTCTCGCTGTGGGCCAATGGACTTCCTCTTTTCTTAGAAAGTCTGGTCCGATGTACCATCGGTGAGTGCAGTTGAAGTGTTCTGGCACGTCGCGCGTCGCATCATCTGCAGGATTCTGTGCTGTAGGCACCTATCTCCATTCCTGTGGTTGGGTGAGATCTTCTATCTCTGCTAAGCGGTGAGCCACGAACGTCTTGAAGGTTCTGGGGTCTGTCTTGATCCACGAAAGTACGATGCTGGAATCTGTCCAAAACGTTTTCTTAAGTATCTTCAGTTCCATTTCTTCTTCCACCGAGTGTGCCAGTCTGCTTCCCAGGAGGGCTGCTTGTAGTTCGAGTCTTGGAATCGATACGGGCTTCAGTGGAGTGACCCTTACTTTTGCTGATACTAAGCTGACGTGGTAAGTTCCGTCTTGATCTTCTGTCCTCCAATATACAGCTGCTGCGTATGCCGCTTCACTCGCATCCGTGAACGTGTGTAGCTCCCCCTCGGTGCGATGTGGCGCCAGACATCTCGGAATCTGAAGGTCTTGAAGCAACTTCATTTTTTCCAGGTAAGTCTTCCATACTTCGTACTCCCTTTCTTCTATTTCTTCATCCCAACCGACACCGCTTCGCCATGTGTTCTGCAGTAACTTCTTGCCTTGGATGAGGACTGGCGATGCTAGTCCCAGTGGATCGAACGTTGACATTACCGCGCTGGTGACTTCTCTTTTCGTGGGTATCTTGAATCCCTTGGTTATTTCTTCTGGCGTGTTGCGCAGGTTTGCCCTGAAGCCGATGGAGTCCTTCTCTGTGAACCAGCGCAGTCCTAGCGTCTTCTCTTCTTTTTCACCAAGATCCACCTCTGTTTTCTCTGTTGTTTCAGTCTTCACGTCTTGTAGCAACTTAGGTTGGTTTGACGCCCATCCCCTGAGTTCGAAGCCTGCCTTCTTGTGTATGAAGTCCACCTGCGTTGTTATTTTCTTGAAGCTCTCTTCCGAATGAAAACTGTGTAAGTAGTCATCCATGTAGTGGTTCAGCTCGACGGCCTTTGTAGCTTCCGGATATTGTTCCTTGTAGTCCGCTGCGTTTCGGTTCTTCACGTAGATCGCTGTGCTTGGAGATGATGTTGCGCCGAAGATGACTGATGTCATTCTATATTCCTTGGGCGTCACGTCGCGACGATCTCCGCGCCACAGGAACCTCAGGCTGTCTCTGTCTCCTGGTCTGATGCGAACTTGCAGGAACATTTCCTTGATGTCGGCTGCCACTGCTAACGGCCCTTGTCGGAATCTCAGCAGTACCCCGAAGAGTGATTGCAGTAGATCCGGTCCTGGTAGTAGAGCGTCATTGAGACTTCTTCCTTTTGACTTGGCTGCAGCATCGAAGACGATCCTTATTTTCTTCTTTAATGGATGTACCACGGAGAAGTGAGGGAGGTACCATTTCTTCTTGGATATTTCTTGTCCAACTGGTGCTTCTTCTGCATACTTGCTGTCGATTAGATGCTGGATCTGCTTGTTATATTCCGCTTTCAGCTGATGATCCTTGTCGATCTTCTTCTCTATGTTGATCAGTCGGTTTCTGGCAGATGTGTAACTTTCTGGCATCTGTTCATCTTCATTTTTCCACAGAAGTCCAGCTTCAAATCGACCATCTTCTAATCTTCTGCAAGTTTTCTCTAGGATGGCGAGTGCTCTTCCTTCTGAGTCCGTAGTAGGTCTTCTCGGTTGTACACCAAGTGCTTCAATCGCGAAATGATCCTTGATTGCTTGATGCATCTCTTCTTCTGGCGTACTGATGTGTAGACACGTGTTCAGGAAGTGTACCACTTTCACGCCTCCGACGTCTGACCCATGGAGCACCCATCCAAGCCCCGTTCTTGAAGCAACTGGTTCTCCTGGTTTCCCTCTTCTTACTTCTTGAGTCACGATCAGCTCCCAGTTGTCTTGACCGATGAGCAGTTGTGGCGACTCCCCTTCGTAGTATAGAGCGTCGGCGATCTTCTTTAAATGTTGACATTCTTCTATCCTTTTCTTTTCCAGGAACTGCGGTGCAAGCTTTAACTCGTCGATTGTTCGAACTCTCTTCAGGATCTTCTTGTTTCCTTGATGAACCCCTTTCACGGTGAGGTCCAGCATCTGAGAGTTCTTCTTCCTTATCAGCCTGCCTCCCACTGTCTCGATGACCAGTTCTTCTTGGTTTCCTTGAGCGCCGACTTCTTCTACCACCTTTTCATCTAAAAGTGACACTGTTGACCCTTCGTCCATGAGGGCCAATATTTTCTTTGATCCTTTTGACCCGAAGACTTCGACAGGAACTATCTTCAGGTAAGCTCTTGTATTGCTGACTGCATTCACTGATGCCATGACGGTTGTTACTTCTTGTGATGTCTCCGTCTTTTTCTCCCCCGAGGTCCTTTCTTCTGGTTCCACATGCAGCAGATGATGATGCCACCTCTTGCATTCCTTGCACGGCGGCTTCCTGCAACTCTCCTTCCTGTGTTTTCCTTGTAGACATTTGAAGCAGACATGATTCTTCTTCACTATTGCCCACCGATCTTGCACTGATGTCTTCTGGAACTTCGGACACTCGACGAGGAAGTGTTCACCCTCACACATAGGGCAAGTCTTCTCTTGATGTCTTGATTCTTTCCCCTTAGTATCCTTTTCTCTGAAGTCCTTTTCTTTTGTAGAATGTGCTGCTTGTCGGTAGGTTCTTCTAGGTCCGCTCTTCTCTTCTGAAGTCGCGAAGGCTCCACACTTGTCTGCTTCTAGGTTCAGGAACTTCGACACCATCGTCAGGTCGGAGAACTCGCCTTCTTCTGATGCTGCTGTGAAGTCGTACCACCGGAACTTGAGAATGTTCGGTATCTTCTCAATGATTTGTTTCACCATCTCAGGTGAATGCACGTACTGAGGCTTCTTCAACCCCTTGATCGATGCTACGCTGTTGTTAATCTGGCTTGCGAAGATGCATATGTCCCTCGGGTTTTCAGATATCTTCGGTAACGCCTTGACCTTATCCAGCTCGGCCAATACCAGCGCATCAGGTCTTCCATATCTTCTTCTTAGGGCTTGCATCACTTCCAACGGAGAGGCTTCGGAGTATAACAAGCTCTTGATAGCTTCTCTTGCGTTGCCCTTCAGTGCTCTTCTTAGACGAGCCATATTTTGAACTTCGTTGAACATAGGTGCTGTATCTTCGTAGACAACCTTGAAGGCCAACCACTCGCTGCTGTTGCCGTCGAAGTAAGGTAACTCGTGGATGTACTTCGGCTGCGCCACTGGTCCTCCTCTTGTGGTAAAGGCTTCCTTTAAAGCTGTCGCCAACGCTTGAATTTCGATCGTAGCTCCTCCCGTTGAGGAGTTCTCTTCAGGCTTCACGATTTGGGGCTCTTTCGGAGGGTGCTGACCTCATAGCTCTGGTTGTTCCTTGTTGCCTTCGCCTAATACTGACGACTCGATCCAGTTCTGCACCTGTGCTGTTCTGTCTTCCTGGTCTTCATCCACGGAGTCTTCATCTTCGCATTGTGCCAGCTCTAATCTGACACGGGCTAGGTTCGCCGCAGCCCGTGCTTGCTTCAGCTCCAGGCGTGCTAATTCTTCTCTGGCTTCCAGCTCGCGTCTTCTGGCTGAGGAACTCGTGGTCTTCGTGGACCTGGCGCGACGACTGGCCCCCATCGGTTGCAGGGTCGCGGCGTTGCGAGCACCCGGGTCCGGGACATCTTCTGGGGTCTTCTCTGTCGTCTTCTTCTGTGCGGCATCCTCCTTCTGGTTCTTCTCGGATGTCGCCGTAGTCGCAGTCGCGACCGTATTTTCGGTCGTCGTGGTGCCCTCTGTTGCTGTAGTACCCGAAGAAGTGTTCGTGTCTGAAGTGATTGTGGTTCCTGATGATGCTGACGCGGACGCAGACGTGACCTCTTCTGACCCCGACGTACCTTCTGTCCCATCCCTAACGGAGGGGTGGGACACGGGGCGGGAGGGGGCATCCTTCTTGCTCCTAGTTATCGGCATCTTGAATCTTCAATCTTCTGTTTCTTCTGACTCTTCTGAACTCTTCGCAGGGAATCCGGCTCGAAGGACCAACTGTTTCGGAGACCAGACCCTTTCGATGTCTGATCGTCCTGGGACAATCTCCCACTGAGTTTGACGTACGCTGTAAATTTTTTGCTGGTGGCGCACGTCGCCACGCACCCTGAATGCGTTGAGTGTGGGTACTGAGCACAACCCACTAGGACCTCGGAGCAGAGCGCAGGAACGTTTCAACGTTGAGCGGAGGGGTAGGCAGGAATAAAAACACTTTCTTCTTTTTTCCCTGTTCCCTAGGTTTCGGCTTTTCCTTGTTCCTTGTTCCTTGTTGCCTCTTCGGTGGCCGTACTGCGACTGACGACTGAGCCGTTGATGTCGCTGCGCCCCCGCAAGGGGGCGCGGCAGGCGGTCACGGGGCTATGCCCCCTGGCCGCGGAGGCCATACCGTGGCCCGTTAATACGGGACCCGTCGTTGGGTAGCTATATGTAGGCTAGAGCCTTGTGGGCGCGCGTGTACAACGCGCGCCCATGTGTGTGGTTGCTATGCGAGTAACTGTAGGCGCGCCACAGCGCTGTCAATACAGCCGTCCCCGCCAGGTGAGACCTCCGGTTGCCCGGAGGAGGCCCGGCGGAGGACAACCAGCGACAGAGGTGCCGACTCCGACGCACCCACAGTGGGTGTGTGGCTCCCGCCCGTCCCACCACCAGAACTAGCCGGTGATGACCCGGACCAGAGAGCCGTCGTGTGTGTGTGGGCGGTATTGTACTGTGTAACACCGCCCAGTGGCTGCGTAGACACAGGCCCGCGCCATGTGTCCACGCGTGTGTCTGGATGCATGTGCAGAAGTGCATGTGTGGTGTTGCTACGCGACATGCCTATATTAACTTAGAACACGTCGCGTAGCAGGGCGTGTGTAGTGTGTGGAGTCATTGTGTGCAGGTAAGCTGCGTGTAACCTGGTACAGCTTACCCGGGCGTCAATCCGGTGGTGGGGTCATCGTCCGCAGCCAGGTCGCGGGGAAGGCGGCGCCTCGCGTCGGGGGGGCGCGCATGCCAGGGCGCTATGTGCTTGACATGAGGCCAAGCAGATGCGTCGGCACGCGCGAACATTCCCATCGCAAGGCGCCGGATGAAGTCGTCCAGGCTCTCAATCCCGAGATCCCGCCGGATGACATCGTTCCTCACATAGCGAGGGGCACCAACTATGGTCCGCAGCGTTAGGTTCTGCTGCGCGCGGAGAGTTTTCTTGTTTCCCTCGCTAGTGAGGGCGAACCAGGCGGGGGCGGCGTACGTCAATATTGAGCGTATATACGTCTTATACACGCTCAACTTGACGCGCACCGGGAGGCGGGACGAGAGCGCTGGACGGAGAAGGCCGCGGGCAACCCTAGTCCGTCCCGCGACCTGGCGGACGTGTGGACCCATGGTGAGCCGACGGTCGATGGTCACACCCAAGTACTTGACCTGGGGCAACCAGTCGACGTCGGCGTCCTGGAGAGTCAGTGGTGGTGGGTGGTGCGCAGAGCCTGTAACCATCGCTTGCGTTTTACTCACGTTCACCGAGAGCCGCCATTTTGACAGCCACTCGGGGAGAAGATCGAGCGCGTGCTGCATTTTGACCGCCGCGTGTCTCGCGTTAAGCGAGGTAGCGATGTACGCGGCGTCGTCAGCATACAGCGCGAGCATCACCTGAGGTGTAGTGGGGATGTCGTCGGTGAAACGTGAGTAACACGCTGGCGACACGCAGCTGCCCTGCGGGACGCCGGCCAGCACCGGGTAGGCGCCGGAGAGCGCTCCCTCCACCACCACGCGGAAGCTCCTGTGGGACAGAAAGGACTGGACCACCTTGACCACGCGACGGGGCGCTTCAGAGTGGGCCAGCTTATAAATTAGGCCGTCATGCCATACACGGTCGAAGGCCTTCTCCATATCGAGGAGTACTGCGACCGAGCATTCCTTTTTATTTAACGCAGCTGTCAAGTGGTGCAGTACCCTCGACAGCTGGAGCGTCGTGCTATGTTCCGACCGAAACCCGAATTGTTCCGGCCGAGGAGTAATGTGCGGCTGGAGATGCCGCAACAGGAGTCCTTCGAACACCTTGGAGATGGTCGACAGCAGCGTTACGGGCCGATAGCTCTCCGGCTTCAATGTATTTTTCCCCGCCTTGGGCAGCATAATGACGCGCCCTTCCTTGCACGTAGCCGGAAAGGCCCCGGTGCGCAGTATCGCCGTGTACAGGCGCGCCAGCGCCACTACCATACGGAAAGGCAGCCGGCGCAGCGCTGTGTTGGTGATACCGTCGGCACCAGGGGCCTTCCTCAGCTTCGTCCTTAGGATGGCGCGTCTGACTGCCCCAGGCGAGAAAAAGATGGCATCTTCCTCGGGAGCTATCGGCGTGGCGAAGTAGTCCCCAAGGTATTTCTCGACTGTCGCGACATGTTCCACGTCGGTAGTCGGGTTGTAACAAATCTACTAGATCCTGTTAAGAATTAAAGGATAAGAGTAGACTTGTACATTTAAAAATTTAATAGAGATATGGATGGTTTTACAAATGAGATAAAAAATACAAGTGTTTACAAAAAAGACGTATCAAACCCGCACTCTGGAAGCAGTTTTTGAGTATATTTACACGATTAAGTAGCACTGTTGAAGCACGATGAAATGTAGAGGTGGAGATGTAGGACGATGAATCAGGTCTGCTCCTCAGGAAGGCGGCATTTATAAGAACAGGAGTTGAGGTCCTGGTAGATCTTTAGAGTTGGATCACCAGCTTTTAGACCCAGGGCAGCTCCGCGAGATGATCAGCAAGGATGGCACAACGACAGTTTTTAATAATAAGATTGGGAGTAGTAGTCCCAGGTGTATCTTTAGATGGATCACCTTCAAGAATCTGTCTTGTCTCCAATTTTAAGAATTCTTCAGTCTCACATTTAAGAAAACGCTCTCTCGTCTAGTCTAGTCCAGTCTCCACTGCCTCGTCAGCTCGTTTTCCACAGTAGTCTCCTTCCATTTTTGAATCTCAGATTTTCTTCTTGCGGCCATAAAATCATCTCATCTGACAAGTGTAGTCGGCCAGGACATAGCAGACTTACTTCATAAAACCATGAATGCGTAAATAATTTATAAATATAATTTAAAATTAAGTTATTAGTAAACAATCATTATTAACTATAAAATACAATATTTCAGCTAAACATTGAAAAATATAATTTAGATTAGATAAACCAAAAAGTATTCATCATAGACTAAGCTACTAAGAAACTCTATGACAGAAAGAATGTACGTCAGTTTGGCAAATCTGACGTACATGTCACAACATTGAAAATTAATTTTATTTCAGCAAATATAATGAAAACGAATCGTATTTAGATCGATTCGCTGAGTATAAATAAACAAATCAATAAAAAAGGATGATAAATGGTATATGGTATGACAATTGTAAGTGTAGTACAAAGTGTAAGTATAGCATATACTATAGGGTTCGGTCGAAACTGACGCTCCAGGTGCTGGGCGAAGACCTCCGCCCGGTCCTCTGCTCTGTACTTCAGCGCCCCTCCGCTATCTCGTAGCGGGCGCACCGGAGCTGGGGTATTCGTGAGCTGGCGGCAGAGTTTGTGGACGGATGGCCAGCTGCCGGCCGTCGCCTCTATTCTCTCCTCCCAGCTCGCGGCTTCCCGGTCCCGCATCTCGGCCTTGATCCGTTCCACGAGACGGTTAAGCTTCCTTTTGAGAGTGGGGCATCTCAGCTGTTGCCACTGCTTGCGAAGGCGCCTCTTGTCGGCGATCATCTTCTGCAGGTACGCAGGTAGAGGTGGTTGCCGCTCCGCGGCCCTCTCCTGCGATACGGTTGACGTCGCCGCTTCCAAGGCGCTCCGTATGCAAGCAGTGACATCTACCGCCATCTGGTCAACGTCCGTGGAAGTTACGATGGGCCGAGACGGGGTGGTGGTCTCAATCCTTTCTGCAAATCGGTCCCAGTCGATTTCTCGACGTGGCGCTGCGGGCATCAGTCGGGTCGGCATCCCCTAGAGAACGACGAGAACAGGGTGATGATCCGACTGCATCTCGTCGTCCAACACTTGCTGCGTGATCTGGCAGTGTAGCCCTCGGTAGGCCACGATGTCCAGCACGTCCGGCATGTGGTTGTAGAAGTCCGGGTAGTGGGTAGGCGACTCTGGGCCGGACACCGTGTAGCCGAAGGCCTCCGCGTCCGCGAAGAGCCGTCTCCCTCCCGTGTTGGTGACGGCTGAGTTCCACGCTGGGTGCTTGCAGTTTAGGTCGCCAGCTAGGATCGTCGCACCGCCGCTGGCCTCCAAGAGGGCCCTCAGTTCCGATGGGTCCAGTTGAACCGAGGGCGCCCTGTAGCAGGCGTAGATGGCGAGATCCTCGCCGGCGACATGCAGCTGCACACCCAGCGCGTAGAACGTGCCGGTCGACGGCACGGGGAGTTCTTGATGTACGACTCTTCGCTTCACTAACACCGCCAGACCACGGTAGCGAGCGTTGAATGCCGACCTTTCATCCTTCCTATAAGCGAGATAACCCGAGACACGCAGCTTGTCTTCTTCTCCCAGGTGCGTCTCGCTTATTAGCGCCACGTCGATGTCCTCTGTCCTGAGGAGGCGGCGGAGGGGGGCGACCTTGCCTTTGAGGCCGCGGGCGTTCCAATGGACCACCCTTAACGGCCTAGCCATGATAGAGGGTGAGGAGAGAGGCCAGGCCGTCAAGGATGACCAGCTCCGCGTCTTGACCCTGCCTGATGGCCTTGATCAGGTCCATCAGGAGTTTAATGGCGCAAGCTGTGAACTCCTTCTTCTTGGTCTGTGTTTCTTCGGCGCTGGCAGCTGGGCCGGCGCTCGTAGTGGGCTTCTTGGTAATTGGTTTGGTTGTGGCGGCAGTGGGCTTGACCGTAGGCCGCGCTATGCCGGCGCCAGCTGCCGGCCTTGCCTTCTTCATGATTGGTGGCGCTGGTTGTTGAACAGCTTGCGCCTGGGTCGATGTTTGGTCGCCCCGGTTGCTGTCTTCTTCAGCAGGTGCGGTGGGGGGCTCAGGCTTCTTCCCCTTGCCCCTCCTCTTCCTCCGCTTCCTCCGCCGCTTCGAGGAGGTGGGGGCTTCTTCCTTGTTGGTGGGCCCGTTGGCCGCCGCCATCAGCGACGCGCCTTGGGCCTCGTTGGAGGCCACATCTGTCGGCCCCTCGGTGACCTGTTGAGGTCGGCGTGAGGCGCTCGTGGCGGCGACTGTGCCAGCCCGCCTGTTCCGTATCTCCCTCTGGAATACGGGGCAGCGCACGTTATTAGCGGGGTGATCCCCCCCGCAGTTGGCGCACGTCGCCGTTTCCTCCCGCGGGCGGGGGCAATCCCGTGCGGTGTGCCCCTCTCCGCAGCGGACGCAGGCGGGCGGCCGGTGGCAATGGTGCGACGAGTGCCTAAACTTTTGACACCGGTGGCACTGAGCGGGCCCACGTTTGCCCCGCCAGGCTTCGACCTTGACACCCCTCATGTATAAAAACACGGAGGTGTCAAAGATCTTCCGGACATCCGGAGTCCTTTTCAGGACGGCGTGGAACACGCAGCCGGGCCTCTCCCCGCGCGCCTTAATGTGGCGCACGTATTCCGGCTCGTATCCCAACGTCCGGAGCTCCTCCTCGATCTCCTCCGGGGTGGTGTCTACGGGCAGCCCCCTGATGGCTATCTTAACGCTTCGCTCCGCTGGGAGCGAGTAGGCGAACCAGGATACGCCGCTGTCCTTCTCCAGGCCAGTCAGGTACCGCTGGACCAACCTAAATTCCTCCTCGCTGTCGGGCGAGAAGCGTACCCCAGCGCCGTAAGGACGGGCGTTGGGTGGTCGGCCCAGTTTGGCAGTTATGGCCCTGAAGTGGGCGGCCCATCCTGGCAGCTTCTCCACCACCAGCGGAGGATACCTAGGCCGCTTCTGCGGCTTCGGCTTGGGCTGGTCGGCGGCCTCTCCCTCTACGTTCCTCGGGGCTGCCGTCTGTGAAGTGGTGTCATTAACATTGGAAGCACTCACCCCGTGGTGTGTCTCCTCAGGATTTCTTGGCGTCGTCCGTGGTGACGGCGACGCAGGAGGCGTGCGTCGAGCCACCTCAGCGAAAGTGGGCGACTCGGCACCGCCCCGGCCCCGCGGTGATGCGCGCACGCGCTGTGGGCGCGGTGGGTCGAGGCAGTACCTCTTCGCCTCCTCTTCGGACTCGTCCGTGCTTCGGCGCCGCCGCTGCGGGCGTGGCTCAGGCTGGAGCCCATGCTCGCGTCCCAGCGACGACGTCGGGATGCCGGTGGAGTGCGCCTGTACCGTGCACTCGGCCCAGAGTCCACGGAGTCGGCGGACACCATCGACATGCTCGAGCCGGCTCTCGACGAGCATGCCGACAGTACCGCCGGAGAATCACAGGCCGAGGCACGCGGGGGCGCCGGCGAGTCAGGTGCTTGAGGCAGTGGGGGCTCTGATCGAGCGCCGGGTGTCCTCAGCACGAAGGGTCGTCGGTCCCGCTCCGCCTGCGCCGGTCCGGCCAGCAAGCTGTGGCCGGTGCCAGCGGTGGCGGTGCGCGGCACCGCGGGGTCGCGGCTAACCGAGCTCGCCGCGGACGCAGCCCCTGAGGGCGCAGTCGACGCAGCGGGCCGTGTTGCGGCGGTAGAGCGCAATGTGGGTTGCGCTGTGGGGCGCACAGGTGGCGCTGATGGGGGCGCTGTGGGCGCCGGGTTTCGGGTGGTGGCCGCGGAGGTGCGCGGCGGAGGCACGGACGACACGGAGTCGCGCACAGTCGCGCGCGCGGTGGGGCGCACATAAGGCGCGCGGCTCGGCTGTGCCGCGGTGGAGCCCGGGGCCTGGATTGGCACCGGTCGGAGCGCGGGAGGTCGCACGGCTACTGCCTGCGGTCGGCTCGGCGAGGGCGCCGGCGCAACGCGCGCAGGCGCCAATGTCCTCGACGGGCCGTGCGCGGCTGCCGCCGTGCTCGTCCCCGCTCCCTCTTCTTCTTTCTTCATGGCAGCGGTAGTGGCTGGCTTCCTCTTGCTGGACGACTTCTTCTCCTCGCTTCGAGGAGGGGAGCGTCCAGCCGGTGCTGCACCGGACAACGCCACGCTGATATTCGGCATTGACGTCGTCCGGTCCAGCCCCTGACGATGTTCGTCCTGGCCGGCGCCTCCACGGCCGGACGGACCGCGGGCGCCAGGCTTCGGCATCTTCTTATTAAAAACTTCCTGCAGTGGGGAGTGGTCCCGCGACCGCAACAGTGCGCAGTGCACTGGGCAGCGGTGGAGGCTCCCCCTGTGCTCGCGCCAGCGCTAGAAGCACTTGCGCGAACACAGGGAAAGTGAAGGTAAAAGGCGGTCCGGGCGGAAAAAGTTTTCGCCGAGTACCCCCAAAAGTTGGCACAATTTAAAAACTTCACTCACAAGTTCACAATCTCGTCCGTAGGTGTCGTGCTTGGAGCGTGGACCACTGGCGAATCCGACGACTGAGCGGACAGGACCCCGTCTTTTATACGGGCCGTGCCTACGATAGCGAGAACCGCGTAATTTGGACCGATTTTACGCGTAATTTTTGCTAAAGCCGAAACCTTTGGAACCCCATATTTTATTTATTTCTTTAAGAAATCCTTATGTGTTATATATTGTTTTACACGTCTTAACTTACTCTATCATATAAAACAACAATATTTAATAAATCTTAATTAAATAAAAAAGTCCTAGAACATAAACTGCAAAAAATTAAGCTGATCAAATTTTCACTATACAAATTTCCTTATATTTCTTAAACTAATAGAGTTATCAACATGAATCCTTTTACACAATTAGTTTTATACATAATCCTTTCATTTGACACTAATTTCGATAAAATATCTCTATTAATAAAAAACCTCATTTTCAAGTTACGTAATTTCTATGAGATCGAATTTTCAACATAATTATTTTGCTTAAAACTTTATTTTATCAGTCTTGCGGTTATTCTAATAGGAAACTAACTATAAAACATCCTTTGTTAAGCTATTTAAAACATAAAACATAGATATTGCAAATATTCAACTTATTTAGGAACCATAGATTTGAACGTCAAATTTATGTTTATAGGAATTTTACGCGTCTATATATCACTTTATCGCTATTCTTATAAGAAAACACAAACTCTAAATCTAATAAGAACGTAAATTTCACAAGTTATTTACTTTGTCAGAACCCTACATTAAACTAATTGAAACTGTTTAACTTAAATCGATTCGTAATAGAAAGCGCACACATCTACGTACCGCCACTACTTGCACCCTGCTCTCTGGATACGGTCTTGTCGCCGACACTAGCCCTGAATCCTCTAAGTACATTGCTGGAGGATTCAGGTCTACGCTATCGGTTGAGGAGAGATGGTCAGGTCATATCTCACCTTCTTTACATGGATGATCTGAAACTCTTTGCCCCCAACAAATTGCAACTGATGAAGCTACTGAAAGTAACTGAAACTTATAGTAGCGCCATCAGGATGGAATTTGGTGTGGACAAATGTGCAGTCATGTATGTAAAGCGAGGGGAGATTATGGAATCCGAAGGAATTCAGCTCTCGGATTCCATACACCTGAGGTCCCTCTCCTCATCCGAAAGCTATAAATATTTGGGTATGTCGGAAGCGTTAGGCATTAACGTAACTGACATGAAGCAATCGTTGAAGGAGCGCTTCTTCGGTCGCCTGAAGAAGGTATTAAATAGCCTTCTTTCGGGCGGGAACAAGGTGCGCGCCTTCAACGGTTGGGTCATGCGGGTTTTAATGTACTCTTTCGGCATACTCAAATGGACTCAGACCGAACTCGATACCCTGGATAGGAGAGTCCGTACACTGCTGACTGCAAACCGGATGCATCACCCACGATCATCGGTGATGAGACTGTATATCCCGCGGAAGTGCGGGGGTCGAGGCTTTTTAAACGCGAAGACGCTCCACAACCGCGAGGTATGCAGTCTCAGAGAATATTTTTTAAAAGCCGAGGTGGGTATGCACCGAGATGTGGTCGCAGTGGACAAGGGCCTCACCCCGCTGTCCATGGCTAAAGAGAACTGGCGCAAACCTGTAGTACTTACTACCGATGACCGCAAGGAAGTATGGCAAGGCAAGGAGCTTCACGGGCGCTTCTACCGGGCTCTTCATGGGCCCGATGTAGATTTTCTAGCATCCGTGTCCTGGCTACGTTTCGGTGACCTCTTTGGGGAAAGTGAAGGTTTTGTCTGTGCGATTATGGACGAAGTTATGTTGACGAACAACTACCGGAAATATATTATGAAGGACGGGACGGTTGACGTGTGTCGGGCATGCCACCGTCCGGGTGAGTCCATCAGACATATTATTTCTGGTTGTTCTCGTCTGGCTAACGGCGAGTACTTGCACAGGCATAACCAAGTAGCCAGGATTATCCACCAGCAACTTGCCTTGAAATATAAACTTGTGGAATCAGAGGTACCGTACTACAAGTATGTGCCCGACCCAGTTCTCGAGAAAGACCATGTCACGCTGTACTGGGAGCGGTCTATCATCACTGACAGGACTATTGTCGCCAATAAGCCTGACATAGTGGTGATAGACCGATCAGCGCGCCGCGTAATGATAATCGATGTTACCATTCCGCATGACGAGAACCTCGTGAAAGCTGAGAAGGAGAAACAAATAAAATATCTCGACTTGGCACACGAGGTTGTCGACATGTGGAATGTGAACTCGGCTATCATTGTGCCGATTGTCGTGACGGCCAATGGCCTTATGGCCAAGAGCCTCGACGACCACCTTTCGAGGCTCTCCTTAGGCGGTTGGATCAAGGGCCTGATTCAGAAGGCAGTACTCCTCGATACGGCTCGCAATGTGAGGAGGTTCCTGTCTCTGGAGCCCTAACCACCGGTTGCTTGGACCCTGCTCCCGATACCGGCGGACCACTATTTTTTATATTTTTAAATGTTTTTTTTTAATATTAATTTGTTTAGAAATATTTAAAAATGTAATTTATATGTATATATATGAATAAAGGAAATAATAATAACATAACATTTCTTCAACAAAACAGTTTAGACAACGAAATTATGAGAAGAAAAAAAAACATTAGCAAAATTGAATGAAACTACCGGAATATACCAAAAATGAAAATACCTAAAGGAAAACCAATGCCATAAAACGTCATAATATTAAGATGCTGACCAGAAGCCGAGCCAAACAACAGGCACACCCACCATCTCCGGGCTCGTCGCTCAGCTCCGCCTCGCAGCCGCCGGGACGCGCCACATCCGTGAGCATCGTGTCGCCGGTCGCTGCAGTTGCGTCGAGCTCGAGCGACGAGTTTTTCTCCCCGCCGTCGACACCACCAGCGGGCTTGGGACCTCGTGGCCAACCGGCCCCGAACAGGGTCCCCGCTGCTGGGGGAAATGTGTCGCGCATGCGATGGACTCATTCCATAAACGAGAATGTCATGCGCGCATATTATGGGGCTACAGAGGGAGGAAACAACCTGACCGCGTACCGTGTTCGGATGCTCTCTCTGTTTCAGGTGCTTGAGCCAGCTGTCAACGTGTCGGCGCAACGACTGTTGGATCAGGTGCGAGTCATCCAGCGTAATCGTATGTTGGATGACACCGTACTTGATCGCTTGCGGATTGAAATGCAGAGTAGCCATGTCATTGCCACGCCGTCGCAGGCTGTGGTTCCACCACAGTCTAGCATAATACCAAATCGCAATAACGACGTAAGTGATAACATGGTTACTAACGTAAGTACCCAGTGCAATGAGGAAATGAGGAGTGCTTTGGAAGGTGCGATTCGGGAATATCGGTTCATGCCAGCCGACCTTAGGCCACGCATACCTCGTTTGCCCATGCATAACAAAAATAGGGCGCTGGTGGCTGTTCTGGATTCGCAGTTGTCAAACTATTTTGATAACTGCGAAGACCTCATCGATGCTCATTCAATCCTGTATTGTGCAGCTGTAGCGGCATGTCGTGTAGCTCACGTCAAATTTTCTGATGACAGAGCTACACGACCTAAGCCAGCCGTACCAGCATGGCAGTACAGGATTGAACGACGTATTGGTGGGGCCAGAGCACTCATCGGCAAACTGATCTGCTTCAGGGAGGGCAATACACGCCCTAGAGTGATGCGTTTTGTGAGGCGGGCGTTCTCGGGGACTGATATCAGTCCTCGAGACTACATGTCCCGTGTCACAGAGCGCATCGACTTCCTGAAGCAGAAAGTGTATGCATGGGCAAACCGTATTCGTAGGTATAAACGGCGGGTCGACCGATACACTCAGAATCGCACATTCCAAAGAGATGAAAGGTGGGTTTATAGGGCTTGGGAGCGACCGGACCAAGGTATGGCTGACACGCGCCTGCCGGATGATGATGCCATGTGTTCGTTCTGGCGCAGCATCTGGTCGGTGCCTGTTAGCCATACCGAGGATGAATGGACCCGGGAGGTCGAGCGAGCGTGCGATCCAGTACAAGAAATTGCCCCCATTTCTTGTACTGGATCGCACGCTCGCTCGACCTCCCGGTCATCACCATCTGCCCCCAAGACGTAGTTCGTGCAGTCCGTCCGTTGCCTAACTGGAAATCTCCAGGGCCGGATGGGCTGCACAACTTCTGGATCAAATGGTTCACAAGGTCGCACGCTCGCCTGGCAACCCTGTTCCAGTCAGCCTTAGAGTCAGGGTCGCTGCCCGAGTTCCTGACAACAGGTTTAACCCACCTGCTCCATAAATCGGGTAGTACTGCGGAGCCTAAAAATTATAGACCGATTACCTGTCTTCCGACAGTCTATAAAGTTCTTACATCCATTTTGAGAGCTAAAATTAACAAACACATTAATGATAATTCTATCATGTCCGCTTCTCAAAATGGATGTAGGAACGGGTCCCGCGGTACTAAGGAGCTACTCCTCATTGATATGGCCATTAGCCAACAGGTTCGCCGTTCCCGAAGGGATCTGTCGACATGTTGGATAGATTATAAGAAGGCCTATGACTCCGTGCCACATACATGGCTCATGAGGGTGCTAGAGTTGTATAAAGTAGATGCAACTCTGCGCACCTTCCTGATGTCGTGTATGGGACAATGGAGGACAGTCCTTCGCTATCCAGGATGTCGGCAAATCCAGAGGAATAGCGAGCCGATAAGGATAGAGCGAGGTATATTTCAGGGCGACAGTTTGAGTCCACTTTGGTTCTGCTTAGCCTTGAATCCTCTTAGCACGCTGCTGGAGGATTCAGGTCTAGGCTATCGGTTGAGGAGAGGTGGTCAAGTTGTATCTCACCTCCTTTACATGGATGACCTGAAACTCTTTGCCCCCAACGATTTGCAACTGATGGAGCTACTGAAGGTAACTGAAACTTTCAGTAGCGCCATCAGGATGGAATTTGGTGTGGACAAATGTGCGGTCATGCATGTAAAACGAGGGGAGATTATGGAATCTGTGGGTACCCAGCTCTCGGATTCCATAAATCTTAGATCCCTCTCAGCAACCGAAACCTATAAGTATTTGGGTATGTCGGAAGCGCTGGGCATCAATGTTGCTGACATGAAGCAATCGTTGAAGGAGCGCTTCTTTGGCCGCCTGAAAAAAGTATTTAATAGTCTTTTAGCAGGCGGAAATAAGGTGCGTGCCTTCAACGGTACGGTCATGCCGGTATTGATGTACTCTTTTGGCATACTGAAATGGACTCAAACAGAGCTAGACGCCCTGGATAGGAAGATCCGTACATTGTTGACGGCATATCGAATGCATCACCCACGTTCTTCGGTTATGAGACTGTATATCCCGCGGAAGTGTGGGGGTCGAGGCTTTTTAAACGCTAAGACTCTCCACAATCGCGAGATATGCAGTCTCAGGGCATATTTCCTAGAAGCCGACGTGGGGATGCATCGAGATGTGGTCGCGGTGGACAAGGGCCTCACCCCGCTCTCCTTGGCTAAAGAGAACTGGCGCAAACCTGTAGTGCTTGACACTAACGACCGCAGGGAGGTATGGCAGAGTAAGGAGCTTCACGGACGCTTTTTCCGGGCCCTTCACGGGCCCGATGTAGACCTGTCAGCGTCCGTAGCCTGGTTACATTCCGGGGACCTCTTCGGAGAAACCGAAGGTTTTGTCTGTGCAATTATGGATGAAGTTATGATGACGAATAACTACCGGAGATTTATTGTGAAGGACGGCACGGTTGACATATGTCGGGCATGCCACCGTCCAGGTGAATCAATCCGTCACATTATCTCTGGGTGTTCTCGTTTGGCTAACGGAGAGTACTTGCATAGACACAACCTTGTAGCCAGGATTATCCATCAGCAACTTGCTCTAAAATACAGACTTGTGGAATCGGAAGTGCCGTACTATAGGTATGTGCCCGACCCAGTTCTCGAAAATGGCAATATCACATTATACTGGGATCAATCCATCATCACTGACAGGAATATTGTAGCCAATAAGCCTGATATAGTGGTGATAGATCGATCAGAGCGGCGCGCAATGATTGTTGACATAACGGTCCCGCATGATGAGAACCTCGTGAAAGCCGAGAAAGATAAGCAAATAAAATATCTTGACTGGGCTCGCGAGGTTGTCGTCATGTGGGATGTGGACTCAGCGATCATTGTGCCGATAGTCGTATCAGCCCATGGCTTAATTGCTAAGAGCCTTGATGAATACCTGAGGAGGCTCTCGTTAGGCAGCTGGATCAAGGGCTTGATTCAGAAAGCAGTACTCCTGGACACGTATTGTTAGGAGGTTTCTCTCTCTGGAGCCCTGACCACCGGTAGCTTGGACCCTGTTCCCGATACCGGCGGGCAACAATTTTTTATATTTTTAAATGTTTTTATATTGTTTTTTTATAAGAAATATTTAAAAATGTAAATAATTTGTATAAAAGTTAAATAAAGGAAATAATAATAATGTATATTTTTCTTCCACAAATAATACTTATAAACTAACACATGTACATTGATTGAAATGATCACTATGTTTATTTGTGGGAGACTGGTGCCTAAACTAAGCCTAAACTTGTATTTCGGGACACCAGGGACTCCCCCCTACAGGCAAAAATTACATTCTTATTGGTTATAAAAATAGCTAGGTATACTGGTGTCTAGTTATTGTAATTATAGGTATACAGATATGGATATTTGATGGAAAGAACAAAACATTGTAATTTAATAGCTAAGGTAAATTTTTGTGAAGTGTGGTGGAGACACGATGTGGAGAATAAGGTGCATGTGGGATGGAGGTGCGTTTAATAGGTTTGCCTGTATCTGTGTGTGTGTGTGCCTAGTGTATTTGTCTGTGTGTCTGTGTGCGTGTGTGTGTTTGTCTGTATTGGTGTGTGTGATACAGTATAGTTAGGATGAGAGGGTATAATGTGAGAGGGATCATTATATAGCTAGATGTATGGTAATTGAAGGATGTCTTTTGGATTCCTGTTAAATTTTTATGGCTAGTAACTTCTGTTTTAGTGTAGTTCAACTTTATTAGCCAGTTTGTTAGTACCCGTTTACATTTAGATTTACTGTAATTAAAAATACCTATTTCTTTGTTTATCTTATTGTACAGCTCAGGGCCTCGGAAAATAAATTTTTTTTGGGAAAAACCTGATTTCATTTTAATTGTATTACATATTGCATACTTCCTTCTCGTTGTTAATTTTGAGAGATCAAAAGAAGATGAATCCGAATGTTGTCTCAGAGTAGTGGAGAGGATGTATATTTGTCATACTGTTAAAACCTCGGCTTCCTGATACAATGCGGCAGTGGGGAAGAGTCGTGGTTTTGAGAGGCCTACTTTCAGAATCAGTCTTTGAGCTCTTTCTATTTCCAACATTTTTGTTTTACCGGCACCTCCCCAAGTTGTTACACAATATGTGAATATGGATTGAACAAGTGCGAAGTATACCATTTTAAGTGTTTTACTATTTGCAACCTGTCTAAGCTGTTTAAAAATATAAGTAAGCTTCCGCACTCTGTTACATAAGTTGTGAATGTGTTCATCAAAAGATAATCTTCTGTCAATGGCAATACCCAGATAACGAATACTCTGTGTCGGCTGTACATTCGTGCAGCTGCATTGATTCAAGGGAGGAAAGCAACACCGATGCACAAATAGGGGGAGTTTATTTTGGAAGAACGTTTTAATGCTCCTGATTGAAAATGGAATATATTTAGTTTTATCAGCATTAAGTGTGAGCGAGTTTGCAGCGAGCCAGTGGCAAACCGTATTTAGCCCTAATTGTGCTAGTGAATATACCTCCTCCCAAGAATCACCAATGAAAGTTAGAGTTGTGTCGTCTGCGTATGATATTATTTTGCAGTTTTTTAGTTTAAGTTGACATAGCTCATTTATGTAACATAGAAACAAAGTATGGCCAAGAATACTGCCCTGTGGCACGCCGTGCTCAATAGGAAGTTCATCACTCAAATGGTTCCCGATTTTAACGCGCTGTGTACGATCTGACAAATAATTGGACATTAATTTCAATTCATTTCCCCGTATTCCCATGTTAGCTAGTTTCCGAATTAGGGTGGGGATAGAGACTGTGCCTACTTAGGCCCGAATATACATAAAAGAAATTTAACATCCAATTGATAAGTGTCATTAATTTTGAATTTAACAGTACTGTAATACATCTAAATAAAATTAAAATTCAGAGTCTGCGACTTATACTTTTTTTTTTTAATTTGTACTTGAATGTAAAATTTGAGTATTTTTTTAATAAATCAATAAAAAGTCGATGAAAAAAAAATCCACCCTAGTTTGTACAGTTTAATTATCAATAAAGGTATTTCAATACCGGCGCATCGTAAATTAAACCAATTTATTTTAATGGGTTAAGCAAATAATTTAAATTTTATGAGCTGGATTATCTGGTGTGTTATTAAATAAAAAAAACGCCGCAGGAAATGTTTGTACTTTCAATTTTTTTTGCAATGCTTTGTGAGTATAATAATTATTATTAATTTAAAAGGGTAAGGTAGTAATAAAAGCTCCGAAAAAAAATTAGCATACTCAAAACATGAAATTTACTGCTTGATATACTGGGTACAGTTAGGACTGGTTGCCAGAATATCAGGTTCTAACATCTCGAAACGACAGTCAAAGATTTATAAATGACTAGCTTTTGCCCGCGGCTTCGCTCGCGCTAATTTAGAATTTGGTAATGAATTCGGGTTGTACTCTGCTTCAAATAGAACTCTAATTAATAGAATTACGCAGTTACAAATTGTTCAATGATTTTTGTTTCATTCTTCTTTCTTTATCAGATGGTTAGTGCCAAACCTGCCGTCTGAGTTTTTATGCATGAGCCTCTGACTTGGCTTTACATGCTGTCGAGAAATATAGTTTCAGGCATGTTGGTTTTGGGGTCGGTGTCCGATGCCGCATCCAGTGTGTGCGCGGGAGGCTCAGAGAGCTCCACAGTCACGGGGCAGCCCGTCCGGGCTCCTCTGGTGACGAGGCAGGTGCAGCTGGCGGCTCCGATGTGGAGCTAAGGCCAGGTTTTCCAAAGGAGGTGGAATCCGCTTTAAGGGGAGTAGCCATGAAGAAGTTGCCATCTTCAAAGCTATGGGCCATACCTGCGGCTTCCGCCTCCATCATATAAAAATGCATTTATGTATGTGATTGTCATTGTATAACAGGTTATTGAACAATTCTACTCTTAAGTTCTACATATTAGAGTAATAGCTGTATTTATACGTAGGTAAACATATTTTAATATTTGTGTTATTCACAGCTACAAGTGTTTCACGCAAGTTATGAATTAGATCATGATAGTTGTTTGTTGTGCTGAAGTCCTCTTCGCCGATGAGAATTATGCAGTAATCCTCAGTCGTAAAAGTAGTTAATTTTTTATCAATGTCACTGACGAGATGCCTTATCCCACAATATGGTTTGAGGTAGTGACATATATTATAGTTAGGGAATGTTGTTTCTGCTATTGATAAGATCTTTTTTGTCTTATTAGAACTCAGAATACACAATTTATGTTTTTGTTGTTGTTTATTGTTAGCTACCTCCATATTTGGTTTAACTAACTAAAGTATAGTAACTAAAGTATTTACATGTTTTGTAGTTAAAGTTATTGTAGAACTTTCCAGTTTCTTTTTATGTAGATTTGAATTTCGAATAGGAGTGGCTTGCTAAAGAGCAATAGATGTCCCAATGTCATTAATTAGCTTCTTAGTTACTTTTTTTATAAGTTTACGTTTGTTATTTAGCGAGTCAATCGTTCTCTTTAGCTCAGTGTTCTCGCATGATAAATTATTTATTTCTTCATGGGCATGGCATTGCATCTTAATCTGAGTTGAGTTGGTCAATCTGTTGTTTTAACTGTGTGACTTCGTCGTTTTCATCATCCGATAATGTGGGTAAACTGTGTGTGGTGCCATTTAGGGATGAGTCATTGGAATTATTACATTGTTCCACTACACTTTCTTTCGTGATTGAGTACGGGTACGCGTCCGCCGAAGAGTAATATTCTCGAAGAAGTTTATCTTTACGCTTCGTTAGTGTTATTGTAGAGAATTAATTATAACACAAAAATTATTTCACTATATGTGATTTGAACCAGCGAGACGTCGCGCCGTAGGTCAAGGATAAAGTTCGTTAACACTGTTTTCAAATTTAGAGTTGTTTTCACTGTTAAGTTTTCATTATAACTTTGTATAACATAAGCCGATTATCATAAAAATGTTTTAATAGTATCAACATAATTTCCCCATATAATGATGCCGCACGGTGGGCTGGAAATCGGCTTTCATAGACTTAGGGATTTCAATTTGCAAGTGCCTGATTTTTTGCCAGATATCGCTTCTATTTGTCATTCCTATGTACAAAAATGACACCCGAGTTAATTCTGCCCAAAAACGAAGGAATATGTACATATATATATTTTTTACAAATTTTCCTTATCACTCTCGTTGTCAGACTCCAATTCTGAGTCAGCATCCAGATTGGATATATCCAATAACTCGAACTCAGTTTCCTGAAATTGAATTAAGTCGAGAGTTTCAGCAAAAAAGCTCTGCTTTTTCTTGGCATCTAACTTAGGCCTTTGTGCACTTATCAAAGGATCCGAAGAAACAACAAGCATATTTAAAATGTCTTGATTGGAATCCTGCCTACTTCTTTTCCGCGAATGATGTTCTCGAAACCTCCTAAAATCTTTGTTTCGAGACTCTGAGGCTTCTTCCGAGAGAGTCCCAATCAGCACAATATTATTTTTCTCGATTATGTCAGCCCCATGGATTAATAATTTACGAACGGTTGACGACATGTAGTACCAGTCGTATAATAATACGTACTTTTCTGCTGTTTTGCGGGCATAATCTCTAAATTTTATTATATCGACCTGCTCACCAGATGTAATTGCTTGTAAAATTACAGCAAATCTTTTAATGAGGTCTTCATCCAAACCGGTTATAGCTGCGGTTTTATTAGGAAACTCAAAGAATTTTCTGCAGTATTCACATCATTGGTGGTTCCCGACCCTTGTTTTACTATATCAATCAACAGATTGAGCTCATCTTTGAATTTATTTTGAATTATTTTTTTCCTTGTCTGTAGCATTTCTTTGTGCTCATCACTTCTCGCTGCCCACCGTTTGAAGTCGAGCCTGTATGCAATGTGTAACAGACATTCCATACAATTTATACGGGCGTGTAGGGATGACAAGCCAAATTTATACAGGTCAGAACACACAATTTTTGATGTTACAGCATCTAAGCGGTTCATTTCTGTAGGCTTTGCTAAGCACAGGTAGCACGATGCATTTGATCTAGCTTCAGAAAGGTAAGTGCAAACTTTAGCGTCGATCATCGTCATCATTAGTTCATGAGTCACCCTATTATTATTATTGCACTCTGTGGGGATAAGGGCCTCAATTTCTTCATCCATTTGTTTTTTTCAGCTCAAGGACAACTGCTTCACTCTCATCTACAAAAGTAAACTGAACTGGACGACAATACAAAACTGAGCATGGTTTTGGGTTCGTCCATAAGATGTTGTCTCCATCTGTCAGTTTTAATGGCACCAAGGAGGTCATGAAAATGCTCGAGTCATCTTCCTCACCCTCCATTTTCTGCTTGTATCGACTTTGGTTAGAAGCACCATCAAATCCCCACTTGGATATCAGCTTCAACTGCATGTTATGCTCTTCGTTAGAAAGGCTTTGAAGGATTCTTGTAACTGTGATATCAAGTAAAGCTTGAAGTGTAATCCTAGCAAATGAATCAGTAACTGTCACTGATTGCTTCGGAGGGTAGCAATCAAGCTTAGTTTGTTGCACTTTATAGTAAGATGGATAAATATCCTTAGCACCTCCCGAATGGCATCCTCTCGCAACGTAATATATTGCCACTTTGAGAGTTTTGGCGAAAGAAGCAATCCAAGCGCCTTTTCTGGTGTAAATATGATTGTTTTCGCTGGTTTCTTAAGCGTTTCATTTAATTTAGCGGCTGCTTCAGGATTTTTCATCATGTATTCGATGACAGAGGCGATATCTCCATGTCCTTCTTCTTTTAAACGTGCTGCAGCTGCATATGCCAATTCACTGGAATCTTCGCCTGTGTGTTCATCAGATCTTCTCTTTTTTTGTTTATTTCCCAGATCTTCGAATGGTTTACGGGATCTTTTCGTCATTGTTCCAATGGACGTTGATGTCGACGGTTCTGGAGAGACTGAGGGCGCTCTTGGTATCTCATCAACACTTGGTTCTTGATCAACTAAAGTTTGCACAAAACTCGGCCAATCAATATTTGCTCCCAACCAATTCTCGTACTTTCTCCTGAAATTATCAAGGAATCGGTTGGATTTCTGCCACCTTTGTAAAGCGGCTCGCGTAAATCTCCGACAAAATTCTTTGAGAACAACACGATCTTCGTCAGACAGGCAATCGCCTATGCGGGATACAACTGCACTGAACAATACTTCATGATCAAATGAAGTACTCTCACTTCGTAGAAGAACAAACAAGTCTAAATTGGTGATTAAACTTTCCATTCTAAGATTTTATAGTCGCAGATTTAGTGTTAGCAGTTACACAAATCATTCATCATCTAATCGTCGATCAATCAAATCATCGTCATTAAATCACCTAAAAAGACTCATTAGAAGACATAATCAGTGTAGTTACTTAATCACTTCTTTTCGGACTCATTAGAAGAGTAAACAATTGGTAATTTGGTTGTATGAAAAGTTTTAAAACTCATGATGTGTTGATAAATATCTAGCTCAAACATAGTTGTCTACGTGTGGGCGTACTATAAACCTCTGCCAACTCCTTCGGAAATATAGGAGTGATGCTATTTTATGTTACGTGTAGTTAAAAGTCCGTGTTCTTCAACATAAACACTAAAAGGAATCGTTTCATATGTAAAAACAAATAAAATATTTTGACGATTTGTAAAAAAAAACGACATGAAATTTTTCGTCAAATCGGCAACCAAAAAATCATAAATAATTAGCACTATGACCACCTCCAAGGATATTACGGTTAAATATGCCGTTTAGGAGATAATTCGATTTTTCATATTAGCTTCATACAAATTTTTTGTAAAAAAATTATATTTCCTTCGTTTTTGGGCAGAATTAACTCGGGTGTCATTTTTGTACATAGTAATGACTAATAGAAGCGATATCCGGCATAAAAACAAGCACTTGCATATTGAAATTCCTAAGTCTATGAAAGCCGATTTCCAGCCCACCGCGTGCCGTAGCGGAGAATTGATGCTACAATGCCAAAGTCAAATGTTTTTAATATATTATTATTATTTACTTTACTCATTTAACACGTATTAGTTAAATTTTTAAATATTCTAATATAAAAAAAAAACATTAAAAAATATAAAAAATAGTAGCCCACCGGCATCGGGAACAGGGTCCGAGCTACCGATGGTCAGGGCTCTTGAGAGAAGAACCTCCTAAAAAAAATTCTGATTCATGCCCTTGATCCAGCTGCCTTGCGAGAGGTTCCTCAGATGTTCGTCGAGGCCATTGGCTATTAAGCCATTGGCCGACACGACTATCGGCACAATGACTGCTGTACTCACGTCCCACATGTCGACAACCTCGCGAGCCAGATCTAAACATTAGAATTGTTTATCATTCGCTGCTTTCACGAGATTCTCGTCAACCGTTATATCAACAACCATTGCGCGACGCTCCAATCGATTTATCACTACAATATCAGGCTTATAGGCAACAATAGTCCTGTCAGTGACGATAGGTTGATCCCAATACAACGTAATATTACCATTATCAAGAACTGGGTCGGGCGCATACTTATAGCATGGCACTTCCGATTCCACAAGGTCGTAGTTCAGAGCAAGTTGCTGGTACATAATCCTGGCAACAAGGTTGTGTCTTTGCAAGTACTCTCTGTTAGCCAGACGAGAACACCCAGAAATTATGTGTCGGATCGATTCTCCCGGACGGTGGCATGCCCGACATATGTCAACCGTGCCATCTTTCACAATTTAATTCCGGCAGTTATTCGTCATCATAACTTCGTCCATTATTGCACAAACAAAACCTCCGGTTTGCGGAAGCGTAGCCAAGATACGGACGCTAAGTAGTTACATCGGGCCCAGTAAAAGCGTCCGTGAAGCTCCTTGCCCTGCCATACTTCCTTGCGGTCATCAGTGTCTAATACTCTAGGCTTCCGCCAGTTCTCGTTAGTCAGGAAGAGCGGGGTGAACCACATCTCGGTGCATCCCCACGTCGGCTTCTAGGAAATATTCCCAGAGACTGCATGCCTCACGGTTGAACATTTAAGAAGCCACGACCCACACACTTCCGCGGGATGTATATCCCGAGACTGTATAGACTCATCACTGACGACCGTGGGTAATGCATTCGATTTGCGGTCAGCAGTGCGTAGACCCTCCTACCCAGGGCATCAAGTTCCGTCTGGGTCCATTTGAGTATGCTGAAAGAATACATCAAAACCGTCATGACCGATCCGTTGAAAGCACGCACCTTGTTTCCGCCTGACAAAAGATTGTTTAGGACCATAATCAGGCAGCCAAAAAAGCCTAATGTTTCCGACATACCCAAATACTTGAGATTTCTGTTGAGGGGAGGGATTAAAGGTGTATGGAATCCGAGATTTGAGTTCCCACGGATTCCATAATCCCTTCGCTTCACACGCATGACTGTACATTTGTCCACACCAAATTCCATCCTGATGGCGCTACTGAAAGTTTCTGATACCTTCAGTAGATCCATCAGTTGTAAATTGTTGACTGCACGAGATACGTCTTGGGGGCTGATGATGATTGCCCCAATTTGTGGAATTGGATAACATGCTCCTTCAACCTCTTGGGTCCAATCGCCCTCAGTGTGACTGAGAGGCAGCGACCAGATGCTGCGCGAGAACGAACACATAACGTCAGCATCCGGCAGACACGTGTCAGTCGCACCTTGGTCCGGTCGTGCCCATGCACAGATCTTCTGCTTCAGGAAGTCAATACGCTCTGTGACGCAGGCCAAATAATCTCGAGAACTAATATCAGTTCCCGCGAACGCCCGCATCACAAAGCACATCACTCTAGGGCGAGTATTGCCCTCCCTGAAGCAGATTAACTTGCCGATGAGTGCTCTAGCCTTACCGATACGCCGCTCAATCCTACTCTGCCAAGCTGGAGCAGCTAATTTTGGTCGTGTAGCTCTGTCGGTGTTGGGAAATTTGACGGGAGCTAGACAACATGCCGCTACAGCTGCACAGTACAATATTGAGTGGGTATCAGCAAGGTCTGACATTTGACAGCTGCGAATCTAGAGCACAACACCAGCGTCTTGTTTTTCTTGTGCTTGCGCAGAGGATGTAAACGTGGTCTAAGCTCAGACGGTGTGGAACGATACTCCCGGAACGTACCCTCCAAAGCGCTCCTCAATTGTATATTGCATTGACTCGGATATAACTTCATCATCCTCTTCACCACCGCGGTCGGATCGCGGTAAAGCGCTGGATACATTTTGCGGCTGCACCGCAATCATTGACGAAGCAGGCATAACTGGGTCACTCCGTGAATCGAGGCGTAGTCGATCAAGTACGGTGTCATCCAACATGTGGTTACGCTGGATGACCCGCGCCTGATCCGACAGTTGTTTTGCTGACACGCTGACAGCTGGCTCAAGAACCTGAAACAAAGATAGCATCCAACCACGGTACGCAGTCAACTTGCTTCCCCCTCAGTAACCCCATAATATGCGCGCATTACGTTCTCATTTATGAACTGAGTCCATCGCATGCGCGACACATTTCCACCGGCAGAGGGAACCCTGTTCGGGGCCGGTTGGCCTCGAGATCCCAAGCCCGCTGGTGTCCGTCCTCTTCCTCGTCGTTGTGGTGGTGGTGGTGTCGACGGCGGGGAGAAAAACTAATCGTTCGGAGCTCGACGCAAGTGCAGCAACTGGTGACACGGTGCTCACGGATGTGGCGCGTCCCAGCGCCTGCGAGGCGGGGCTGAGCGACGAGCCCGGAGATGGTGGGTGTGCTTGCTGTTTTTTGGCTTGGTGTCTTGTCAGCATCGGCGACATATTTATTACGGAAGTGATATGATTATTCGAAGTGTATTATTTTCCATTTCTAATTAATGTTTTCTTTTTCATTATTTATGCTTGTTAATTCGTTTTTGTGAGTTAATGTGGCAAAATATTTAAATTAAAATCGGATAAGAAAAAAATTACGTCACTTCAGTTTGACACTCGAGCCACCGATTATTATTACTTCCTTTCTTTAACTTTTAATACACTTTTATACAAATTTTTATATTTTTAAATGTTTTTATATTGTTTTTATAAGAAAAACAATATAAAAACATTTACAAATATAAAAATTTGTTGCCCACCGGTATCGGGAACAGGGTCCACGCCACAATACGAGCCGTGTCCAGGAGTACCGCTTTCTGAATCAAGCCCTTGATCCAACTGCCTAGCGAGAGCCTCCTCAGGTATTCATCGAGGCTCTTGGCAATTAAGCCTTGGGCTGACACCACTATCGGCACAATGATCAATGAGTCCACATCCCACATGTCGACAACCTCGTGAGCCAAGTCAAGATACTTGATTTGCTTATCTTTCTCGGCTTTCACGAGGTTCCCATCATGCGGGACCGTTATGTCAACAATCATTGCGCGCCGCTCTGATCGATCTATCACCACTATATCAGGCTTATTGGCTACAATATTCCTGTCAGTGATGATGGATTGATCCCAGTACAATGAGATATTGCCATTTTCGAGAACTGGGTTGGGCACATATTTATAGTACGGCACTTCCGATTCCACAAGTCTCTATTTTAGAGCAAGTTGCTGATGGATAATCCTGGCTACAAGGTTGTGTCTATTTAAGTACTCTCCGTTAGCTAGACGAGAACGGTGAATGTGACGGATTGATTCGCCTGGACAGTGGCATGCCCGACATATGTCAACCGTGCCGTCCTTCACAATAAATCTCAGGTAGTTATTCGTCATCATAACTTCATCCATAATCGCAGAGACAAAACCTTCGGTTTCTCCAAAGAGATCCCCGAAGCGTAGCCAGGCTACGCATTTAAAAAGCCTCGACACCCAAACCTCCGCGGGATATACAGTCTCATAACCAAAAACGTGGGTGATGCATTCAATATAATGTACGGACCTTCCTATCCAGGGCGTCTAGTTGTCTTTGAATCCATTTGACTATGCCGAAAGAGTACATCAAAACCGGCATGACCAAACCGTTGAAAGCACGTACCTTATTTCCGCCTGAAAAAAGACTATTAAATACTTTTTCAGGTGGCCAAAGAAGCGCTCTTTTAACGATTGCTTCATGTCAGCAACATTGACAACCTTATGGCGCTACTGAAAGTTTCAGTTACCTTCAGTAGCTCCATCAGTTGGAAATCGTAGGGGGCAAAAAGTTTCAGGTCATCTATGTAAAGGAGGTGAGATATAACTAGACCACCTCTCCTCAACCGATAGCCTAGACGATGTGGCTAGCCTAGATGTGGCACCGAGTCATAGGCCTTCTTATAATCTATCCAACATGTCGACAGATCCCTTCGGGAACGCCGAACCTGTTGACTAATGACCATATCAATTAGGAGTAGCTCCTTAGTACCGCGGGACCCGTTCCTACATCCATTTTGAGAAGCGGACATGATAGAATTATCATCAATGTGTTTGTTAATTTAACTTCTCAAAATAGATGTAAGAACTTTATAGACTGTCGCAAGACAGATAATCGGTCTATAATTTTTGAACTTCGCAGTACTACCTGATTTATGGAGCAGGTGGGCTATGAGGGCAGCGACCCTGACTCTAAGGCTGACTGGAAAAGGATCGCCAAGCGATCGTGCGATCTTGTCCGTCCTTGATCCAGAAGTTGTACAGCCCATCCGGCCCTGGAGATTACCGGTTAGGCAAACGACGGAATGCCCGAACTACGTCTTGGGGGCTGATAGTGATGGCCCCCATTTGTTGCACTGGATCGCACGCTCGTTCCAGTCCATTCATCGTCAGTATTCTGAGTGTATCGGTCCACCCGCTTATACCTTCGGATACGGTTTGCCCATGCATACAATTTCTGTTTTAGGAATTTAAATTGTTGTTATTTTCTTTTTTTATTAATTTTTTAACATAACGTTAAAAAAAAACCTATAATAACATTTAAAAATATTAAAAATAGTTGGCCCATTGGTATCAGGAACAAGATCCAAGCTGCTGGTGGTCAGGGCTCCAGAGAGAGGAACCGCCTCACTATGCGTGCCGTATCCATGAGTACTGCTTTCTGAATCAAGCCCTTGACCCAGCGGCGCAATGAGAGCCTCCTAAGGTGTTGGTCGAGGCTCTTTGCTATTAGTCCATTAACCGTAACGACTATCGGTTAAATGATTGCAGAGTCCACGTCCCACATGTCGACAACCTCGTGTGCTAAATCAAGATATTTGATTTTTAGGGTTCCGTAGCCGAATGGCTAAAAACGGAACTCTTATAATAATAATAATTAAAAAAAAAATGGGGACAAAAAACTCCTCCTCAACGCAGTCAACTGGCGTCGAGGAGGAGTTTTTTGACGCCATTTTTTAATTTTATTAATAAGTTAGTTAATTTAGGTTATTTTAATTTATAAATATATGTGAATAAATTATCAAATGTTTTGAATATAGATTTCCTAATATTTATATCCCGGAAATGACTTTATTCTTATAGGTTTCAAACACTGCTTTAAGCTTTCACGGTTTACAACTAAACTTCTACTGTTCTGCTACTTCGGGATATCTTCCGTGATTGTCATTATTTCGAGGTCCCGATATTTCGACGCTGTTGCAATAGCCATAATCGCGGGTTGACTGGAGAATGCGGGGGATGGATAATAAATTGTTAAGAGCGGACATATCTGTCTACCCTCGTTCTTTGTCTTGTGCTACGCGCACTACTGGAACTCATCACTAAGTCACACCAAAACACACTCACAGTATCACAAGGTATTTTGGAGTCCTTATTGCGATGGCGGCTGCTACTTTTGAGCATACATAAAACTGGATTCCACTTACTGGACAATTTGAAGTCATCCTCTCGATTGAACTTACCTTACAGACAGTAGTACCTTAAGAGGGCCCTTCCCGGCCCGTCTATCGTCAAAGCGAGCATAGTTAAAAAGCTGGTTGTTTCATCTCTGGATGAAACAACGAGCCACAGCGGCAATTTTCTTTCAAGTCCCCCGTCTTACCCCGCCCTGACCCCGCACAACTCGTCTCCCAGGCACCTCATACCGCCTAACGCGATGACATTAAACGAAAAATAGTGTTCGAAAATTTCTTAAACTTGTTCCAGGAAATACGTGTTTTTGAATAAGTCTTACAAGTGTGTGAAATAAAAATTTGTCACTAAGAATCAATTTGTTACATGTGCAAGGTTTCTATCGAGATGTTTTCTTTATTTTTAGTTTATGAGTACATTATGAACGGCCAAAGTTCAGGTAAAATTTGTGCAAAACCGCAATTTTTGGAGGCTTATATTGATTTTGTTTCTACTTTTTTTTTATTTTTTTGCAACCATAGAAACCTAGATATAGTGCACAAAATAAATATTATTAAAAAAGATAGATGTGTAACATCGGCATAATCATGTACGAGCGTTTGTATGAAAAGTATAACGGGTTGACCGCTCTCAAGTCGTAGTCACGTCACTTACAAATCGCGCATTTGATCTGTGTGATTCTGAAATCTTACTGGTGAATAATCCCACGTACAAAAAAAAGGTCTTTCGTAAGAACAACACCAATATTAGACCAGTAAGAACAAAAACGATCCGAGCCACCAGATCTACAGTGGAGCGTCAACCAACTTTCTTGCCTATAATAATGCCTAATATCTAAAAGGACAAGATAGGTCGTTTATCGAGTAAACACTCGATAAAGACAGTGTTTACTCCTCACAAGAAAATTGCACAAAGTCTGCGTTCCCCGAAGGATAAGATCCCGTATGAATCATCCTGGGGTGTATAAAATTGACTGCAGTTGTGGTAGTTCACACATTGGTCAAACGAAGCGAACTGTCTCATGCCGCATCAAAGAGCACATAGTAGCTGTGAAAAATAATGATGAACACCTGCAGTTAGGGCTCAATCACTGGATCGGATTTCACAAGCCACGTATTTTGTCAACAGAGAAACATTACTTACCAAGGCTGACCAGAGAAGCAATTGAAATAAAAAAATATAAAAATGTCAATCGAGAGGATGGCTTCAAATTGTCCAGTACGTGGAATCCAGTTTTAAGTATGCTCAAAAGTAGCAGCCGGCATCGTAATAAGGTTTCCAAAAAACCCTGTGAGTGTGTTTTGCCGTGACTTAGTGTTGAGTTCCAGTAGTGCGCGTAGCAAAAATCAAAGAAAAAGGGTAGACAGATTTGTCTGCTCTTAACAATTTATTTTCCATCCACCCGCATTCTCCAGTCAACCCACAATCACGGCGCTTGCAACAGCGTCGAAATATCGGGAGCTCAAAATAATGGACAATAACGGAAGATATCCCGTAAGTGACAGCATAAGTTCTTATAGTGCTTCCTGTAATCTTCAAGCAATGAACTATATTGTGTATTTTTTCAAAATTGTAGGCTCATTAGTTTCTCAGATCAGGGGGGAGGAATGGTCAATTTTCGTCTTCATTCATGAATAAAATCAAAACCATTTATTTTACAATAATCACAAAAATATATTTGAGATCCTCATAACGAGCCCTTTCATTTGATATATGACACAGTAAGGTTTGCTAAACTTTTTTTTTTATTTCCCAATTTGTCCCCCGAGAATTACAGTTATTTAAAAAAAAAAAACTTTGCACATCTGTGGGTCATAGAATTACACCCTACCAAATTTCACCTGATATGGTCCAGTTTATTCGGAGAAAACTGGCTGTGACAGACGGACGGACAGACAGACAGACGCTCGAGTGATCCTATACGGGTTCCGTTTTTTTCATTTTTTGTACGGAACCCTAATAAAAAATTCTCTTAACTCCACCGTTTAGCGTGGCTAACAACGAAATTATTTGATATCAGATCTCTCGAAGAGCAATGGGGAGGCACTGGACGGAGAGCAGGAAGTCTATCATACGCTATTCGGAAACATAGCGTCCATGGAGGATCTATTCCTTAAAGAACCGGAGGATGGCAATACGGCGCAGACGTCAAAACCCAACACCACTCCGGCGCCGGACGACGACTTCGATGGACTGGACATGGAGTTCCCCGATACATACAAGCTCAACCGAACTAACTTAACGAACCACTCCTTCGACATACTCGACTTCTTGGTCATCAATGAAAAGTATTCAAACATTACTAAAGAATATATGAAAAACATTAAAAAAATGCCGAATAACACAAGAAGATTATTCTCACTTTTCGCATTTACATCTCCTGTAGATCCCCAGGATTATAAACTGGGTGAGGATGTAGAGTTTCTAAAGAGAAAACAATTAACGTTGATTTTGGTGCAATTTGCAATGCACTGTCGTTACGAGGTGGGAAAAGCTCTGTTACAACGAGATTTAGTGAGGGATGACAAGAGATACAAGTTAGGCTACCTGTTTAATAGAATGCGGAGGTTAAAAACTGAACAGTTGAAGATGGTGGCAGCGGGGTACAATCAGATAAACGAAAACGGATACGTAAACTACTACCGGCACATGTACACCCTGATGCGGCTGTATGAACGCGTCGTGCACTTTGACGTGGACATGCGCGATACAGCCGCGCTTATCCGCCGCATCTACAACGTCGACGCGCCTTACGACAAAATTGAACTAAAAAAAAAGGCAGCATCTAAAGATACCTAGTTTTGGGGACAGGGTTGATTTGCATCATGTATGTCTATGTACCTATGCAATAGACAATAAGCGTCTGTCTGTGGTCTGTAGAAATACGGAAGTGCGGCTAATGACGGGATAAATTAGGGTTGCCTTACGTCCGGAATTTTAGCTTAGTGGTCGGAATGCGGGGTAATTCTTAAAAGTACGGAATTTCCAAAATAAAACAATTTTTAAACCGTCGATGTTTATACAGGGTGACTGTGACTGGTAATTAGTGACCGATACTTAAACACGTGATTGTACTCAAGGTTATCAAACAACTTTCCCAAAGAATCATTTTTTTATACCTATTCACTTTTATCACAATAACACGCGCGCGCACCAATTTCATACGGTTGTTACCGTATGAAATTCGTGCGCGCGCCTCTCACCTATCAACTGTTAGCTGCGTGACGTCGTTCTGTCTTATTACTATCGTACCATGAAACAGTGGGTAAGCACACCCGCGCAGCGAATTTCAAACGGCTGTTGTTTTATTGTGAAAAAAGTGAATGCGTGTAAAAAAAATGTTTCTTTGGGAAAGTTGTTTGTTATCATGAGTACAATCACGTGTTTCAGTATCGGTCACTAATTACCAGTACCCTATTTATAAATATTTACCATGAAATCTACATAGGAATCAACAGTATCACTTGCATCATGTATAGATTGCATCATCTATGCAATAGATAATGTAAGAAGCGCTTGATTACAAATCTTAAGCGCGTCTTATATTACATACATACAACGCCAGATACATACATGATGCAAGTGATACTGTTGATTCCTACCTCGATTTCAAGAAAAATATTTATAAATAAACATCGACGGATAAAAAAATATTTATTTTGGAAATTCCCCCGCATTCTGGACACTAAGCTAAAATTCCGGACGTATGAGGGGCGTGCTGTCCATAAAGGCAATTAGGCCTAGCCTACCCTATCATTCCTACCAACAAAGCAACAAATGCATTTATTATAACTATATAATATAAGACAAAATATTTAAAAAAATGTAAAATCTCCTGTTATATAGCAACTTGTCGCGCCCGTGTGACGTAATCGCCGTCACGAGCGAGCGTCGTAGTAATTTTAGGCAATCGCACTAACAACCTACTTTCCATTGATAAATTTACGCACACTGATGCATATTTCCGTGTGTATGAATGTCCACATGTATACAGGGTTACTGGTAATATGACGAAAATCCGTTAAGGGGACGTAGGAGAGATCATTTGCAACCAAATGACCCCTATGACTCCTGTGCAAATATCAACCAGTTTCGAATAATGTGAAATTTTATATTTTTTTGAAGATATCTGCGGTATTTGACTTTGAAATTTTATTTTAAAAAAACCAATGCATGTAATATTTTTTTATTATTCTTATCTGCTTGCTTACACTTTAATGCATAGTAATCAACCATAAAATGACAATTATCTTTAACAGTTTTTAAATCAGAGCTACAAATTGTTACGAGTTTCATAATTTGGAGCAGATTTTTAGACTAAAATGGTCGATTTCTGCAAAAAATCACTGAGGTACTTTATCGGCAGAACATTCCAAAAACATGTACATATTTTCAGCCATCCAATGAGATACAATAAGATACCAGAAACTAGAAATTGGTTGTACAAACTTAAATAATTGATAATAAGGAAAAATAAATTTTACGTCAAATTTTACGAGTATTATTTTTATTTCAAGTTTAGGCTAAGCAATGAGTTCGAATGAATCTTTATAGTGCATTTCCGGAATATGAAGCTCTTAAAATAACGTTCAAAATTGTAGGTCAAAAGATTTATAATTTGTATTGTATTTATAATTTACTTTCATAATTTGCGAAAAATTGTAAAAAATCTCTCAGAAAGCTCGTGCCACTCGTACTTTGCAGATACTCTCTACCTAACTGAATCTTTGCGCGGAAGGGATTAATCTGGCTTTATCTTTTGGACTTTTCTGGCATACTCTGTGACTTGGTTTGTGACTGGACTCTGTGATTGATTGCTCTCCCGACAACTTGGCGCGTTTTAAAGGACTAATGGCTGCAGAACGAAGTCCGTTCTCGAATGAGGAATACGCCGATATCCTATACTTATACGGATATTGTGACGGCAATGCTTTGGCCGCTCGCCGTGAATATCTTCGCTGATTTCCTGGCCGCCGAGTACCACACAGGTCTGTCTTCAGTGATATTTATCGAAGAATTAGAGAGACGGGACGGGTGCAAAGGAGACAATCCGATTCTTGGAGACCACGCATGTATGCACCAGCTGACGAAGAATGAATTCTTCGTTGTTTTGAAGAAGACCCAAGATCGTCAACAAATATTGTGACAAACCAATTAGGAATGTCTCAGTGGAAGGTGTGGTTTATTGTACACACTGCAGGATTGTACCTGTACCTCTACACACCTGTGCATGTGATTCACGAAGGTGATCCTATTAGAAGAATGGATTTTTGTAGGTTCATGCTGAATGCAGACCTAGAAGATCCTATGTTTTTAGAACAATTTTGTGGACAGATGAGTCCAAGTTTGATCAAGACGGGATCACAAATTACCACAATGTCTACTTCTGGGCCCCAACGACACATCAAAACTCTAACAGAAAGAGACCTAAGGGCTCACAACGACGTTTTTCCTTAAATGTATGGATGGGTATAATAAATAACAATTTAGTTGGTCCGCATTTTCTCCCAAACAATTTGAACGCAGACTCCTATGAGATTTTTTTGAGAGAAATGTTATTTGACTTATTAGATGACGTGCCTCTCGAAGTAAGAAGAGGAATGGGATTTTAGCACGATGGATGTCCTGCACACTGGAGAATCACTGTTCGTCAATGGTTAGACGCCAACTTTCCTGATCGATGGATTGGCAGAGGAGGCCCAATTGCTTGGCCAGCAAGATGCCCAGACTTAACCCCAATGGATTATTTTGTCTGGGGACACATGAAGAGCCTGGTAGCCTGGATGTTACACCAGTACCAACAGTTGAAGAATTGAGAAGAAGAATAATAAATGCAGCTAATTCGATATGAACTAATTTAACATCCAGTGTAGTAAAATCTCAGTTAATAAAAAGAATGCGCATGTGTATAAGAAATAGAGGATCACATTTTGAAAATGAACTTTAAAATTTAGTTTTAATTACTAAGGGTAACTAAGTTACATTTTCTGATAATTATTGGAATTTTGATTGAAGTTGATTTTGTTTTTTCACAATAATAGCATTTTGTTCACACAATTTCTGATTTATGGTACCTTATTGTATCTCATTGGATGGCTGAAAAGTTGTACATGTTTTTGGAATGTTCTGCAGATAAAGTACCTCAGTGATTTTTTGCAGAAATCGACCATTTTAGTCTAAAAATCTGCTCCAAATTATGAAACTCGTAACAATTTGTAGCTCTGATTTAAAAACTGTTAAAGATAATTGTCATTTTATGGTTGATTACTTTGTATTAAAGTGTAAGCAAACAGATAAGAATAATAAAAAAATATTCCAAGCATTGTTTTTTTTTAAATAAATTTTCAAAGTCAAATACCGCAGATAGCTTCAAAAAAATATAAAGTTTCATATTATTCGGAAATGTTTGACATTTGCTCAGGGGTCATAGGGGGTCATTTGGTTGCAAATGATCTCTCCTACATGCCCTTAACGGGTTGCCGTCATATTACCAGTAACCCTGTAGATCATAGATAGATTAGGGGCGGAACTACTGCGAGTGTAGCTGGCCACTGATTGACTCATGGCCTCCCCACAAAGTACCTATTATCCGGCAATATTTTTGATGCAATTTCATTTGGTAGTGTTTTAATCGACAAATTAGAAATTATCTTCGAGAAGCCATATTTGTTGCATGTGACAAGCAAAATTTATTTCGCTATCTTGAATGTTTTGCTTTTTAATATCTTACGGTTCTTATTTGTTTTGAAACGTACAATAGTGTAAACATTATTTGTTGTATTTGTTTATTTACATAAAAATGGTGTTCTGTTGTGAAGTTTGCGCTGATACTGTGTGTTTGTTAGAAGTTAAAAACAGTAAGTATTCACAATTATCGTTTAATGATAAGATTCAAGTTGTGTCTATTTGATTAGGTACCCGAATTACGAGAATGAACCCAAAAAAAATCATCTCGTACTCGTCATTTCGAATGCATCTTGTTTTCTAGCTACGAACGCTTTTTTTTTTTAAATTATGCTTTGTATGTTTATTGTTATTTTTTTTTTGTTATCATTTTTATGTTATGATGCACGTCATGTTCCTGCGACAAATAAATATTTCCTTTTTCCTTTTCTTTCTTTCTTTTACTGTTTGCATCATCAGAAAATCGTGATTTGAACTTTGTATAATGTGGTGAGTTCTTGTATTGTAACTTTTGTTTTTACAGGCTTATTTTCAATGTTTTCTTTTTCAAATATTCCGGTCAGATGCCTATGGCTAAAATTGAACGAAAACTATAAATTGTACATGGTTATTTGATTTTTTTTGTTGACAGCGCACTCTGTTTTATTTTTTTGAATGTTTCCAACGAAGCGACATCTTTCGTTCTTGTATTAACAGAATGCCATTGAAATTTCTAATATTTAAGTTATATGGCGTTGTTTCTCATACGCTTACTAGGTGCGGGGGTCCCGGACGGGTTAGTGGATTAATCGATAGATGTAACTACTTTGTGGGACATCTTACATAGAGCGAAGCTGTGAGGTAGTGTTTCTTTTTTTTTCTTGTCAGTTTGCTTGGCCTACCCTCCGTGGGAAACCACTGCACGCCACTGACGTATGGCAACCTTAATTTCTCCCGTCATTAGCCGCACTTCCGTATTACTACAGACTACAGACAGACGCCTATTGTCTAAGGTATCGTCATAGTTTCGCAAATAAATGAGCTTAGTGTTGGTCGTTTATAGTTTAAGACACGATATCAGATTTTCCTTCACACCTATGTGAAGGAAAATCTGATATCATGTAATCTTGTAGTGTGGGTCTCATGCTTATGTCTGTATGTGTAAGTAGCCTATGTCTATATATTGAATGGTTCGTTAATAAATATCAGTTATTATCAACAATTCGTCTACTCAATTACACCTATCCCTACATGGCGACCCTGCCTTCGGGCAAGCCGCGCATAATGGTCGAGTCGCGTTACAAATAGCTTCATTTTTAATTGGTGCGAAATTATTTCGCACCAATTAAAAATGAAGCTACGTTTTGGGCTATGTTTGACACATCTTTATGTGTCAATCATAGCCCAAAACGTAGCCAGTGCTATAAATAGTGCAAATTTGCAAGAAATTGGGACACATTTGAGCATCCAGACTATTATGGCCCACAATAATTATTTACTTCATGGGTGCAGTGCTTCTCTACTTGGGATTTAAGGCATATAAAAAATACCATACTCGTTGGACGCGTCAGGGGATCAACCATCAGGCTTTCAGGGGCATCAGACGAGGTCGCAGCCAAAACACTCCGAAAGCAGCAGCGAAGTAGCGAGCCGAAAGTCAATGTCAGTGTAAATCAGGGAACTAATGATAAATTTAATTTATTTAAGGGTGAAGGTGTGATATATGTATGAAAAAAATGAGCCCACCAGGTGGGTTCTCGGCATCCCCAGTGCGACTTGAGTGAACCCACCAGGTGGGTTCCCGGCACTGAATGTGATGACGTGGTCCTGCTTTGCCCTTAGCGCGCGGGGTGCGCGGGGCGCGCGCCTTTTGCATTGCCAATCAAATGGGATTTGGGGGCGGGGTTTGGTCTTGGATTGGCTAATTTTTGTGAGTCCACGTTGACTGCGCTTACGCGTCATTGTAGTTAGTATTGAATGGTGCCTACTGATGGTTCGCATATTTTTTTCACTCATGCGAGAATTAATTCGAGCTTAAAAAAAAAGTATTTTCTTTTATAATTGACCCGAACCGAAGACTTATGGAGGGTATCCGTCAAGGTTCTTGGAGATATTAATGACTCAATCACTCCTGTCCTAACAGGCATAATTATTCAATCAATGTTTGGACAGCGGCAAGTTTCCTGATCTAATGAAACATAGTTAAGTAGTACCAATTTTTAAATCAGATCCTTCGAATTATAGACCTCTATCTGTGCTTCCATTTCATTCCATAAATTATGTTCACTGAGTACAGATATGCATTTTGAATGGTTTAGTTATTTTTGTATGCTACGCGTACAATTAACGACAATTGTTATTATATAATACTCAAATTATAGTAGGATTTAATACTACATTTATATAATTTGCACTGTTGCATTAGAGCATAACTGTTCAGTTAATTATAAGTTTGATGCGTAGGTATTCATCAGCCATAGTTTATTCTAGTTAGTGTTAGATACTATTTCCAATTATTGACCACAGAGTCAGTTAATTAAACCGTAGTGTACTTGAGATTTGTTGCTTACTTATATCCTAATTAATATAACTTAATGATTAGTTATTGATTAATTTATAATAAAAGTTTGCACCTTTACATTGTAATCAGATTTATTTTTATATTCACATATTTACATTATAGATTAACTAATTACATTGTTACATCACATTAAAATCAACCATTTAACTCAGTAGCTACATAACTTCTGTCTAAGTATATAAACGTATCAGTTGCGGTTAGAATGTATGGTTGATGATGCGAAGGCCCAGTTGTCTGAGCGTTCCGAGTTTGAGACATTGTATTTTAAAGCATTGTCAAGGGCTCAACAGTTTGTGAGTAAATGTAATAAAGATAATGATTCGATTAGTGGTAAAAGTACCCGTGGTAGTAGTGCTTATAAACATTATATTAAGTTGCTTACCATACAACTTCCGAAATTTAACGGATTATTTAGCAATTGGTTGGAGTTTCGTGACACCTTTACTAGCCTCATCCATCACAATGACGAGATTGATGAAATCAACAAATTTCATTATTTGCGTGCTTCTCTGGAAGGATCTGCTGCTGTGGTTGTTCAGTCAATTGAGTTTTCCGCTAGCAATTATGATGTGGCTTGGAATTTAATATGCGATCGATTTGACAATAAAAGATTGTTGGTGCAGAATCACTTGTCAGCATTATTTAATATAGAACTTATAACAAAGGAGTCCTGAGTCGCTTTGAAAGGTTTAATAGACCTATTAAATAAAAACTTGCGAGAGTTAGAATCGTTAGGTGAACCAGTCAAGCAATGGGATACTTTGTTGATATATTTAGTTACTCATAAGTTGGATCAAAAGTCTTATCGCGAATGGGAGGAATTGTAGGCCATATTGAAAAGGACAAACAGATTACGTTCGATTTATTCGCTATTATTCGCAACCGTGCTGATTTAGTTGAGACATTAGAAATACCAAGACACAACTTGTAAGATATCTCTTAATCAGGTTCCACGAGTAAAATTAAATCTATGATAACGACACAAAAATCTAATAATGTAAGCACTGAATCTGTCACGAAATTATGTCCCAACTGCAAAGGTGACCATAGTCTAACTAATTGTTCACAGTTCCTTGCCTTGAGTAACGAAGCCCGTCGTAAATTAGTGCCTAGTTTTGAATTGTGTTACAACTGTTTCGTTCGGGTCACTTCTCCAATAATTGTAAAAAACCGGGTTGTAAGTTATGCAAGCGCAGGCATCATATTTTACTTCATACATCGGACATTATAATCGTAGTGATAACACAACTTCGTCTCCGTCAACGTCTGCGTCGCCCGCGCACTCTGCTAACACTGATGCTAAGCCTAATAATGTAGCTTTATAATGTAGCGATAGTAGGAAGGAGCGCGGCGTGTTATTGTCAACAGCTCTAATTAAAGTGTATGATCATAATGATCGTGAGTATATTGTGCGAGCGACACTCGTTAGCGGTAGTACATCATGCTTCATGACGGAGCGACTATGTAAACAACTTAAATTAGATACACATCCGATAGATGGCTCAATCTATGGCATAAATAACGCGATCTCTCGCGTAGGCAATACTTGTCAGGTAAAAATGACGTCACCAATTACGTAGACTGCAGACGGTGGATCGAAAAAGAAACCAAAGATATTTTAAAAGTAATTTAATTTAAAAGAAATTACTACGAGTACAACTAACATGGTGAGACCTATTCGATGTTAGAATAAGGAATGACCGCAAATATACTTAGAAATAACCTATGGTGAATTTCGCTGCGTCGGCGGCTCATGCCTCGACGGATGTCGAGTTGTCGACGCTGCAGTTTTCGTGCGGCTGTCGTAACTTCGCAGGAATGTGCGAGGCCGGCGATATTCATTACACCTCCACCCGCAGAACAGCTACTATTTGCTCATATTGAGAGAAAATGTTGCTGGGAGTTCATCTCGTTTTCTGGTCACATCTTCTTAAGTGTGTATCTTAAAGGTTTGTCGCCTGTTCTAAGGTTCCAGCATATGTAACTGCGGCTTATTACCAAAATGATAAATATGGTTGCGCAAAGTACAATGATATAAAATGGTATCATGGTGTGGTATGGGTCAAATGGTTGACTCTGGTCGATCTGAATAGGGTTTTCCATCGATAGTTTGTTCTGGATGCTGTGAAGTTCTTCCAAGTTGGCTGAATTGAAGCCGATGATGTGAGTGGAGTCAGTCGTTTGATTCATGTCGTTAAAAGGGATTTGCGATAATTTTAGTGGTTGTCCCTTTATCTCGCTGCTGTCGTTGATGATTGTTAATTCTGTTGCTTGTAGATAGCAGTGCATGGGTATGGTGACGAGACAACTTCTTTGTAGAATATTGAAGCCTTTTCTGCCGCAGACTAACTGTACTTTGGTCGGCTGGGGCAATGATAAGACGTAGTGTTGTTCGTCCAGTTTTTCTACTGCTTGTTTGGAGAGTGAAACCTTGGTGAATTGGTAGGTGTCTTCTAGACCTTGGTTGAAAACCTGTTGCTGAGGGGTATATTCTACTTCAGGCTCGCGAGTTTTATTCCTATTGTTAATTAGGGCTGTACGATTTGCAAGGGATGAGTCATTAATAATTTCATAAACTTGCTTCATCTGTTGTCTATGATTCTGCGCATATTGTTGTAGGATTTGCTCAGTCAGGTCTATGTCGATTGGATCTCTGGGGTCAAAATGTCCGGTCAATAGGTCAAACGGTCTGCATTTGGTGAAACTATGGATTGAACTATTATATGCTATGATGGCATATGGTATGAGATTAACTACCGGTTCGTCTTTATTTTGTAGTTTTAGAATTCTAATGTGTTCCAATAAGGTTGAGTGAAAACGCTCGATGTTGCCATTGTCATTCGGACTATGAGGTAGAATTTTATGGTGAATTATCTTATGAAGACGTATAAATTCGGAGAAAAGCTGGTTCGTAAACTCGGTACCGTTATCGGTAGTCGGTCAAAGGTAGTCCATGGTGGGTACAAAACCGTAATAGTGCTTGTATAATACTAATAGCCGTACCGTCTCGCAGATGATACGCTTGGGCATATTTCGTGAAATATGCCCAAGTTACGTACCATAAAAGTTACGTACTTTTCGTTCTGAACTATAAAGAGGTCCATGTGGATAATTTCAAGTGGTTTGATAGCTGGGGGCACTATGTTAAATTGACGTCTGATTGGATTTCTATCGTATTTAGCTTGAGCACAGATGGTACACTCATTGATACACTTGGAGATTTGTTCTTTCATCTTTGGCCAGTAATATTTTCGTGAGAGGGCTAAATGACATTCATTTATTCCGTGGTGGTTTGTCTTACCCTCATGATAGCGTCGGATAATGTCTTGTAATCTTTGACGTTCTCGAGTTCTATTTTAGTTAATAATAGGTTAAGTGAGGAACTTCTAAATTTGTCTTGTATAATGGGTATGATTGAGTATATGGCCAAGGGTGGATTAATCAAGATAGCGGTTTTGACTTTAGGGTTCATGTATTCTTTGATTGCATTAATAATGTCGCTTTCTAGGTTAGATTCTGAAATTTGGATTGCAATTCGAGTATGATTTTCGAATGGTTTGGTTACTGTCGGTCGGCGTTTTATGTCACCTACTATGGTGAAGTAAATCTGTCTATGAAATTTATTGAGAGGTTCGTCTTTAATGGGGATTTCTAGTATCGGATGTTCATTACTGGTATGTATGGTCGAGGAGTTTATTGGTAGAGGTGGTGCCTCCGATGGGTTGTTGATCATTGATCTGAGGTCGTTAGTACCTTTGATCAATGGGTTGGTGTCAGTCAAGCAGCTTGTTGGTGATGGTGGTGCCTCCGATGGGTTGTTAATCATTGATCTAAGATTTTTAATATTTTCGATCAATGAGTTGATCTCATCTGCTTCTTCGTTATGGATTTCTACACGGGAGAGAGCATCAGCGTTGGTATTAAATTTTCCTTTCTTGTACACTACAGTAATGTCATATTCGCTTAGTTTGAGTCGCCATCTGGTCAGTCGTGTATATGGTTCTCTCAAGTTCATCATCCATTGCAAGGGTTTGTGGTCAGTCAGTACTTTAAATTTTCTACCGAAGAAATAAGGTCTAAAGTATTTCGTAGCCCAGACTATGGCAAGCAACTCTTTCTCAATTGTGTTATAATTTAGTTCACGTTCGTTAAGTGTGCGAGAGGCGTAACAGACGGGTTTGTCGGAACCTATAGGCCCTTGGGATAACACTGCTCCAATAGCGACATTCGAAGCGTCTGTTGTGAGATTAAATTATTTTTTGAAGTCTGGGTATTGTAGAATGGGGTCATTGGTTAATAAAGTCTTACAGGTTTCAAAGGCATTGACATATTCTCGGCTAAGAGTGATTTTACTACCTTTCTTAAGGCATAAGGTAAGAGGTTTGGTGATGCGAGCAAAATCGGGGATAAATTTTCGGTAGCAGCCTAAAAGTCCTAAAAATTGTTTGATTTCCTTAAAGGTCTTTGGAATCGGATATTTTTGGACTGCACAGATCTTGTCAGGGTTCGGCTTGATGCCATCTTTGCTGATGATATGTCCCAGATAAGCAGTTTCGAGTTTAAGAAATTCGGTCTTATCCATTTGAATTTTGAAGTTGGACTCTCTAAGTCTTTGGAACACCTTTTCCAAATTGTCCATGTGCTCTTGAAGAGATGTGTTGTATACTATAATGTCATCGAGATACACGAGGCAGATATTATTTTGAAGGCCTCTTAGAACTTAGGCTGCGGCCTGCGGCCTGCGGACAAACCTAGGTTCCCGGGGTACATCATCTACAGAAAGGACGAGAAGTCGCCGCTCGGCAACATCTACCGCGGTCTGGCGGTGCTGGTAAGCCGAAGAGTCGTCCATCAACCACTCCCTCTGACGTCACTGGCCTCCTTCTACGCGCTGGGTATCCAGCTGCACGTCGCCGGCGAGGACTTCGACATCTACGCATGCTACTGCCCGCCCGCGGCCTGGCTAGACATAGCTGAGCTGCGGGCGCTCCTACATCGATCGTCACACCCGACTCTCCTCGCGGGTGACATGAACGTCAAGCACCCGGCGTGGAACAGCAGGGCCACGAATACCGGGGGGAGACGGCTCTTCGCGGATGCTGAAGCCAGAGGGTATACGGTGTCTGGCCCTGACACACCCACCCATTACCCTGATGTCCAGGCGCACGCTCCGGACGTGCTGGACATCCACAAAGGAATGAGATGCCAGATCGCACAGCAGGTGATGGACGACGATTTGCAGTCCGACCATCTTCCTGTAGTCGTCGTCCTCTCGGAAGAGATGGAGGCCACCACTCCTACTTGGCCCTTAGTCACCGTAGTCGTCGTCGTCGTCGTCCAAGTAGTCTACACAAGCTGTATAGACAGCTTACGAACACCCCGGCTCCGGTGCGCCCGCTACTCGCACAGCGACGGGGCGCCGAGATACACTGCAGCAGATCGTGCAGAGATCTTCGCCGAGCACCTGGAGCGTCAATTCACGCCGAACCCGACCAACGACACCGAGCATCTCGCAGCAGTCGAGAGGCACCTTGGGGAGTACTTCGCTGCGCCGATAGCCTCCGAAGATCACCCCATCTACTTCTCGCCTGGAAGGACACTTATATCGTTACTTTTAGGTAGGAGGTTGGGGTTTGGTGGGGGGGAGGGGGGAGGTCATAGGAACCCTCCGAGGGGAGCGAAAGTCGTCGGAGATACATAGTTTTTTTTTATGAGCTTTTTAAAAGTGACATATTTTTTAGTAAAAATTTAGTATCGTGCCGCAGGCGGTGGGGGGGGGGCTTGGAGGGGGAGGACAGGGGGGTCCCCCTTGCCTCCTGGTATCACTCCCATGAAAAGGTAATGCACCAAAACCGATTAATGTAATCTAACCTCAAAACACTTTTTATTCACCTAAAAAGCCTAAAAGGTCTACAAACACTAGTATTTAAGAACATTGTTACTTAGCCCAAAATATATGCTTTCCCGCTTTTGTTTTTCTTTTTTTTACGTGGAAAGGGGGTATTTTACCATGCTACGACTCCATGACGCGCTCGCTTCGCTCGCATATTAAATAACACTCTTTGACTTCTGTCCCCGAAGTGCCGGGCCTCCGCCGGCCTCCTTCGTCGGCCTACGGCCCGGTGCCCATGCCGCCCTTAAACGATACTGCCGCGAGACGGTCGGGGTGGGCGTCCGCTTATTGAAAATTTGAACAAAACTTTCTATTTATATGTACTATCTACAAAAAAAATTTGAACTTCGAAATTCTTGTCCACTAATGGATATTTTATCCATATCAAAATTCTGAATAAAGCTTTTTTGGAATTTTTGGGTGTTCCCAGTAGTAAGTTGCTTTGCTCGCTGAACATTCCACACGTACGTTATACTCTATGCTAAAATAGTCTGTGGTGTGGTTCAAAATACTCATTATCATGTGTCATGGTGTAAAATGTCACCTTTTTCTATACAATAATATCAATAATTCTGCAATTAATATCTCCGAAACTATTCATCTCCGATGGTTGAAATTTCACAAATCGTTTTCTTAAATTAGTAGGAACCTACAATAAAAATTACAACATCCTAGGTTAAAGTATCGATATAAGTGTCTAGCCTCTCGCCTTGTGCAGTCCGGCGCGCCATTCTCAAAAAAAAGCCGAAAAAGGCCCCCGGTGCGGACGGCATCACCAACACAGCGCTGCACCACCTGCCGTTCCGTACTGTAGCGGCACTGGCGCGCCTGTTCACGGGGGTGCTGCGCACTGGGACCTTCCCGGCCGCGTGGAAGGAAGGGCTATAGTATATGCTATACTAACTTTGTACTATAACACTTTGTACTATACTTACAATTGTCATACCATATACCATTTATCATCCTCTTTTATTAATTTGTTTATTTATACTCAGCGAATCGATCTAAATACGATTCGTTTTCATTATATTTGCTGAATAAAATATAAATTTTCATAATTTTCAATGTTGTGACATGTACGTCAGATTTGCCAAACTGACGTACATTCTTTCTGTCATAGAGTTTCTTACTAGCTTAGTCTATGATGAATACTTTTTGGTTTATCTAATCTAAATTATATTTTTCAATGTATAACTGAAATATTGTATTTTATAGATAATAATGATTGTTTACTAATAACTTAATTTTAAATTATATTTATAAATTCTTTACGCACTCATGGTTTTATGAAGTAAGTCTGATATGTCCTGGTCGACTACACTTGTCAGATGAGTTGATTATATGGCCGCAAGAAGAAAATCTGAGATTCAAAAATGGAAGGAGACTACTTTGGAAAACGAGCTGACGAGGCAGTCGAGACTAGACTTGACGAGAGAGCGTTTCTTGAATGTGAGACTGAAGGAATTCAATTGAAGGTGATCCATCTAAAGATACACCTGGGACTACTACTCCCAATCTTATTATTAAAAACTGTCGTTGTGCCATCCCTGCTGATCATCTCGCGGAGCTGCCCTGGGTCTAAAAGCTGGTGATCCAACTCTAAAGATCTACCAGGACCTCAACTCCTGTTCTTACAAACGCCGCCTTCCTGTGGAGCAGACCTGATTCATCGTCCTACATCTCCACCTCTACATTTCATCGTGCTTCAACAGTGCTACTTAATCGTGTAAATATACTCAAAAACTGCTTCCAGAATGCGGGTTTGATACGTCTTTTTTGTAAACACTTGTATTTTTTATCTCATTTGTAAAACCATCCATATCTCTATTAATTTTTTAAATGTACAAGTCTACTCTTATCCTTTAATTCTTAACAGGATCTAGTAGATTTGTTACAGGGCGCGTCATCATGCTGCCCAAGGCGAACAAGAACATTATGAAGCCTGAGAGCTATCGGCCCATCACACTACTGCCTACCATCTCCAAGGTGTTTAAACAACTACTGCTGCGGCATCTCAAGCAACACGTCACGCCGCGGCTAGAACAACTCGGGTTCTGCGCCGAGCATTCCACGACGCTCCAGCTGTCGAGGGTACTGCACCTGCTAACAGCGGCTCTTAACAAGAAGGAGGACGCAGTTGCAGTATTCCTCGATATGGAAAAGGCATTCGACCGTGTGTGGCACGACGGTCTGCTGTATAAGCTGTCGCGGACGGACGCGCCTCGTCGCTTGATACAGGTGGTCTCATCTTTTCTCTCCCACAGGAGTTTCCGGATGGTGGTCGATGGCGCGCTATCTAGCGCCCGCCCGATCGCCACAGGGGTGTCCAAGACGGACGCGCCCCGTCATCTGATCCAGGTGGTTTCCTCCTTCCTCACTGACAGGACCTTTGGGTGGTGGCTGACGGTGCGCTCTCGAGCGCCCGCCCCATCGCTGCCGGAGTGCCGCAAGGCAGTTGCATCTTTCCAACATGCTACTCCTGCTTCACCGACGACATCCCCACCACCACTGACACCACGCTCGCGCTGTATGCCGACGACGCCGCGTACATCGCCACTTCACTCAACGTGCATCACGCGGCCGTCAAGATGCAGCGCGTGCTCGACCTGCTGCCGGACTGGCTGTCCAAATGGAGGTTGTCGGTGAATGTAGGTAAGACACAGGCAGTGCCGGTAGGCGGCTACAAGCAGTCACCGCCCCTCCAGCTGCTCGGAGCCGATGTCGAGTGGACAAACCAGGCCAAGTACCTAGGGGTTACCATCGACAGTCGGCTCACCATGACGCCCCACGTCCGCACGATTGTCGCCAAGTGCAGGAGCGCCCGCTTCCTGCTTCACCCAGTGCTCTTATCCCGCCTCCCGCTGCGAGCTAAGCTGGGCGTGTACAAAACGTACATCCACCCGCTGCTCACGTACGCCGCCCCAGCCTGGTTCGCCCTCACGAGCGAGACCAACAAGAAGTCCCTGCGTGCGCAACAGAACATATCACTGCGCAAGATCGTCGCCGCACTTCGCTTCGTGAGGAACTCCACCATCCAGCGGGACCTCGGTATCGAGAGCCTGGATGACTTCTGCCGCCGCCTCGCGTCCAACATATTGATGCTCCGCTCCTATTGGTTGTAGTGTGATGTTATATAACCGCCTTCCTAGATAAATGGGCTATCCAACATTAAAATCATTTTTCAATTCGATCCAGTAGTTCCTGAAATTAGCGCGTTCATTGTTCAACCAACCAAACAAACAAACTCTTCAGCTTTAAAATATTAATATACAATCAAGTAGGTAACAAGTTAATTTCTCGGAAATATTTGCATTAATCGCTAAAATACCTAAGTTTTTCCAAATAAGGGCTTCCCTCGACAGCATTAGGTCTTCATCCTTAGACACTCCATGACAGTCATACACCAGCTAGGTTGAAAGTTATCATCAAGGTGCATAAAATGAGCCGAGAAACGATAAAACTACTGTAAACTGTTGCGGACCTCTTGCAACTACCTTCCGCCTCCATCGTCAGACCTTCGATTAAAGTAATGCTTAGGTTCAAAATTCTCATCAAGGTGCATGAAATGAGCACAAATACGATATAAATGCTGTAAACTCTTGAGGACCTCTTGCAACAGCTTTCCTTCTCCATCGTCAGACCTTTGATCACAGTCATTTTCCAGGCAGGTCTTAAGTTCTCATCAAGGTGCATGAAATGAGCCCAATAACAATATAGCTGCTGCAAAATGTTTAGGACCTCTTTCAACTGCCATTTGCCTCCATCGTTTGACCGTCGATGACAGTCATACTTCAGCAAGATCTAAAGTTCGCAACAAGGTGAACGAAAAAAAAAATGAAGTTCTCATAAAGGTGCATGAAATGAGCCCAAACACGATATAAATGCTGTAAACTCTTGAGGACTTCTTGCAACTGCTTTCCTTCTCCATCGTCAGACATTCGATGAAAGTCATACTCCAGGCAGGTCTCAAGTTCTCATTAAGGTGCATGAAATGAGCCCAAACACGATATAGATGCTGTAAACTCTTGAAAACCTCTTGCAACTGCCTTCCATCTCCATCGTCAGACCTTCGACGACAGTCATACTCCAGCTAGGTCTAAAGTTATCTTCAAGGTGCATGTAATGAGCCGAGACACGATAAAACTACTGTAAACTGTTGCGGACCTCTTGCAACTACCTTCCGCCTCCATCGTCAGACCTTCGATTAAAGTAATACTTGGGTTTAAAATTCTCATCAAGGTGCATGAAGTGAGCCCAAACACGAGAGAGCTGCTTTAAACTCTTGAGGACTTCTTGCAACTGCTTTCCTTCTCCATCGTCAGACATTCGATGAAAGTCATACTCCAGGCAGGTCTTAAGTTCTCATCACGGTGCATGAAATGAGCCTAAACACGATATAGATGCTGTAAACTCTTGAGGACCTCTTGCAACTACCTTCCGTCTCCATCGTCAGACCTTTCATGACAGTCATACTCCAGCTAGGTATAAAGTTCTCATCGAGCTCCATGAAATAAGCCCAAACACAAAAAAGATGCTGTAAACTCTTGAGAACTTCTTGAAACTGTCTTCCGTCTCCGTCGTCAAACCTTTGACAACAGTCATACTGCAGGCAGGTCTAAAGTTCTAATCAAGGTGCATCAAATGAGCCCAAACACGATATAAATGCTGTAAACTCTTCAGGACCTCTTGCAACTGCTTTCCTTCTCCATCGTCAGACATTCGAGGAAAGTCATACTCAGTAAGGTCTAAAGTTCTCATCAAGGTGCATGAAATGAGCCCAAGCACGATATAGCTGCTGTAAACTCTTGCGGACCTCTTGCAACTGCCTTCCTTCTCCATCGTCAGACCTTAGATGACAGTCTACTCCAGGCTGGTCTTAAGTTCACAACAAGGTGCATGAAATGAGCCCAATAACAATATAATTGCTGCAAACTGTTTAGGACCTCTTTCAACTGCCATTTGCCTCCATCGTTTGACCGTCGATGACAGTCGTACTCCAGCAAGATCTCATCAAGGTGCACGAAATGAGCCCAAAAACCTTATTTGATGCTGTAAACTCTTGAGGACCTCTTGCAAATGCCTTTCGTCTCCATCATCAGACCTTCAATGACGTCATACTCCAGCTAGGTGTAAAGTTCTCATCAAGATGCAGGAAATGAGCCCAAACACGATTTCTCAATTTTAAATGGCACCAAACTTATAACTACAGAGTTATGTAAACGCTTTTCACAAAAATAAGAATCGTGCTTATTGGACTCTCTGTAAAAAGTTATGCGTGGTCACACATAAAAAATAAATATAGACGCGTCGATTTGAGAACCTCCTTTTCTGTTACGTCGGTTAAAAATCCTAGCTTAGGACAATTGACACGGACGAGGGTCATTCTTTCACGGAAAATCTGAACACCGCGATTCAGAAAATGGAGTGAAATGAACAACGCCATCTATCGAGCACGAAATTAAACCGCTAAAATGTAATGCAAGGAAAGCGATCGAACACGCACTTTTCAGGGTTATAGCGTCATGTAGACTAATCTAGAGTACGTTTTGCTTACATAACTTTTTTTTAAAGCCGGTCAGTCGATTTAAAAGTTATTTTGTGAGCACATTTTTATTCATTAGTACCATTTTGGTACAATAGATGTCGTTGCATGTATCATACACAATGGTGATAATTTCTTCTTGAATACTTTAAATTCATTAATCTTTTGATAGAGAACACCGATTACAATGAAACAAAAACTAAAACCTTCTCTAAGTTACGGACAATTTTTGTGCATTAAATCTAATCACATTGGTTTTATAATTTACACGTGATGCTATAACAAAAGAAATACCTGGAGACACTCATATACGAGTATCTTTTGTTAGAGAGCACCGATTTTAATTAAATAAAAACTAAAACCTTCTCTAAGTTATGCACAACATTTGTGCATTGAATTTAACCACATACTAAATATGATTAATAATATTTAAATCCTCCGGGAACACTACCTATACTTTTCCGGGTTAAAATGCCTAGTGTTAATGGCAGAATATAAGGTATCCTGATAACAACAGTAATTCAAATCTGCTAAGCCGTTTGAGCATAAATGAGTTAAAACCATATTTGAGTTATTTGATTATCCCACGGGAACACCGCATTTTTCCGGGATCAAATGTAACCTATGTGTTAATCCAGAATATAAGCTACCTTCGTACCAAATTTCATCCAAATCCGTTAAGCCGTTTGAGCGTGAAGAAGTAACAAACATACACACATACAAACTTTCGCCTTTATATTATTAGCCTCCAACCGAGCACAAATTCGGACTTCGTAGCTGCTACTGAGAATTTCCTGATGGAAAAACTCAACAACACTTTACCCGACCCGGGAATCTAACCCAGGACTTCATGCTGGCTTCCGCCCATAATACCAACAATACGGTCTTCACGATTTGCGGTATCAATCCTTAAACATCTTGCTAGCCTATCGCTAAAAAATTAAAGCTATCTACATTAACGGTCTTCTCTTACTCAAGGCTTATTTTTTTTTAAAGAAATTTCTTATTTGTTTGTAGCATACGATATACATTCAAAATGCTTAAAATTAATAGCAACATAAATCAATAAGATTCCAAAATAAATTAAGGAACTCTCCATGACATATTTAAATCCAAACTGAGTATAGATATTGATAATTTTCAAATAGACAAGGGAAGAACACTTCTAGCACAGCAAGACTTCTGTTCCAAATACTTTTTTGGAGGAATCATCATCATCACCATCATTCTTCTGCCCTTAACCCGATTTATTTGGGGTTAGCGCAGCATGCGGGAAAATGAGAAAAATATGACGTCAATCGAAAAAAAAATGAAAATCTCACAGCATCAAAAAATGTTAAAACAGATCACAAAAAGTGAAAATCATACTGGGGTTGTTAAAGTTTTGTAAGTAATTACTTTTCAATACACTTTCTCGAAAACTGGTTCTTATCGCACTACGATTAGGTTCAACATGCAATGTATTTCACACGCGTGGATTTTAATATTTTTCCGCACACGTGCGGAAATAAAAATTTCCACAGATAAGTCCAAATGGGTTCAATGACTATAGCTTTAATCGGTGGTGATAGTTTTTTTTATCTCGGCAAAGAAATCTGCGTCTATACGGCGTAAATATTTTTTTAGTATTTAAATTGTGTTTTTACATAGAATATCATAGATATACATGATTATTTAAAACAAATATTTGCTTTTATGAACAAATTAACATTTATTTGTGTTCTAAATGCAAAAATATTTGCTTTTTCTTCTTTTCATATTAGGCTGTATAGCGGCATCATACATTTGCTTCTTCTTCAGCCTGGCGAAAGCAAAGCGCAGAAAAAAGCAAATTAAATCATAGTTTCATAATAATTCCTGGCAAAAATACTTTCTGTTTTAATATTTTATTTCTTCGAAAGTGTATTGAAAAACGTCGTTTAATACGCGTGGGGATTTGTTATTGCAGTTCTCGGCTCCATAACACCCTCGCCTGCAGCTCGGGTGTTAATTCAGCGCTCGAATGCAATAACAAAGTTTCCCCACTTATATCAGAATGTACTATTTCATAATTATCACCAATCCGAACAATTTATAGTCTATTAGAGAGATAAGACCGGGACATGGCGCGGGTAGCATCCCTGATACCGATTTCATGCAGTTTTAGGAGAAGGAGACTATGGCCAATTGGGTCAAATGCCTTTTTCAGGTCAATAAGTATACAGAGTGCTGTGCATTTTTCATTAATAATAATAATAATAAAATTTAATTTAACTGACAACTCTCGATGTCATGTACGTCGTTTTGAAAAACACGTAATTTATTACGTATATATTTGGAAATATCACTGTTTTTTTTGCCTGTAGTTCTGTGTCCTAAGTAAATCTGAAATCTAATTCTCTAAATAAATTAAAACCTCCATAATTAAGCAGAAATATGAAGAAATACCCGAAAAAAATCACAATGAATGACAGATGTCATGAAAAAAGACAAATTTTGATAATGCACATACATTTTTGGATGAATAACGATCAAATATGATAACGAGAGCAGCAGCAGCACGACGTACACGCCCACGAACCCCGGACTCGTCGCTCAGCTCCGCCTCGCCGCCGCCGGAATCCAGCCCCGTCGTGAGTGCTGTGACACCGGCCGTGGTAGCTGCGTCGAGCTCGAGCGACGAGTATTTCTCTCCGCCGACGTCGCCAACACCTGTGCGTCGGCAGGGGAGAGGCCGGCCACTGAGAAGCTTGGGACTTAGGGGCCATCCGACCCCGAGCCGGGTCCCCGCTGCCGGTGGTTGTGTGCAGCGCATGAAATGGACTCAATCAATAAACGAGAACGTCATGCGCGCATACTACGGGTCTACAGAGGGGGGAACTAACCTCACTGCGTACCGTGTTAGGATGCTGTCTCTGTTCCAGGAACTTGAACCAACCGTCAACGTCTCGGCCCAACGACTGTCGGATCAGGTGCGGGTCATCCAACGCAATCACATGTTGGACGACGCCGCACTTGATAGGCTACGCTCAGATGTACTGAGCAACCGTATCGACTTAGCTCCGGCACAAACCGCGGTGCAAGCGTTAGCTATTGACGCAACCCCACCGCGGTCAAACCCTGCTGTTGTAGAGGAGGATGATAGGGTTGCCACGGTAAGTAGCCAGTGCAACGACCGATTGAGGAGCGCACTGGAGGATGCGCTTCGCGAGTATCGATCCACTCCTACCGAACTTAGGCCCCGATTACCACGGTTACCCATGCATAATAAAAATAGGGCGTTGGTGCGTGCCCTGGACTCGCAACTCAAGAATCTTTTCGAGAGTAGCGAGAACCTCGTTGATGCACACTCGATCCTGTACTGTGGGGCTGTTGCGGCATGTCGAGTAGCTAATGTCAAGTTTCCAAATTGTGACGTAGCTACTCGACCAAAACCAGCCGTACCATCCTGGCAGCGCAGGATCGAGCGTCGTATCGACGATGCCAGGGTACTCATTGGCAAACTATACTGCTTCAGGGAGGGTAATACACGACCACGTGTCATGCGCTTTGTGAGGCGGGCATTCTCGGGGACTGAAATCAGTCCTCAAGAATTCATGTCCCGTGTTACAGAGCGCATCGACTTCCTGAAGCAGAAAGTTTATGCATGGGCGAACCGTATTCGGCGGTATAAGCGGCGGGTTGATCGGTACTCACAGAATGGCATGTTCCAGAGCGATGAAAGGTGGGTGTACAGAGCTTGGGAGCGACCCGATCAAAATATGACGGACGTGTGCCGCCCGGATGATGCCACCACAAGTTCTTTCTGGCACAGCATCTGGTCGGTGCCCGTCCGTCATACTGAGGCTGACTGGATGCGTGATGTCGAGCAAGTGTGTGAACCTATCCCAGAAATGGAACCGATTGTAATTACACCTTTAGATGTAGCCAGAGCAGTTCGTCCGTTACCGAACTGGAAATCACCGGGACCGGACGGACTGCACAATTTCTGGCTCAAATGGTTTAGTAGTTCACACACTTGCCTGGTATCTCAATTTCAGTCATCCTTAGAGTCTGGGTCTCTACCGCAGTTTTTAACAACAGGCGTTACCCACCTGCTCCATAAGTCAGGTAGTCCCGCGGAACCCAAGAATTATAGACCGATCACGTGTTTGTCGACGGTCTATAAGCTTCTTACATCCATTTTGAGAGCGAAAATTAATACACACATTGACAAAAACTCCATTATGTCTGCCTCTCAAAATGGATGTAGGAACGGGTCCCGCGGTACTAAGGAGCTACTCCTCATCGACATGGCCATTAGCCAACAGGTTCGTCGATCCCGCAAGGATCTGTCGACATATTGGATAGATTATAAGAAGGCCTACGACTCGATTCCACATACATGGCTCATGAGGGTGCTGGAGTTGTACAAGATAGATGCAACTCTACGCGCCTTCCTTGAGTCGTGTATGGGGCAATGGAAGACGGTCCTTCGATATCCAGGATGTCGACAGATTCAGGGGAACAATGAGCCCGTATGGATTAAACGGGGAATATTCCAGGGCGACAGTTTGAGTCCACTTTGGTTCTGTCTAGCCCTGAATCCTCTAAGTACATTGCTGGAGGATTCAGGTCTAGGCTATCGGTTGAGGAGAGGTGGTCAGGTCATATCTCACCTTCTTTACATGGATGATCTGAAACTCTTTGCCCCCAACAAATTGCAACTGATGAAGCTACTGAAAGTAACTGAAACTTTTAGTAGCGCCATCAGGATGGAATTTGGTGTGGACAAATGTGCAGTCATGTATGTAAAGCGAGGGGAGATTATGGAATCCGAAGGAATTCAGCTCTCGGATTCCATACACCTGAGATCCCTCTCCTCATCCGAAAGCTATAAATATTTGGGTATGTCGGAAGCGTTAGGCATTAACGTAACCGACATGAAGCAATCGTTGAAGGAGCGCTTCTTCGGTCGCCTGAAGAAGGTATTAAATAGCCTTCTTTCGGGCGGGAACAAGGTGCGCTCCTTCAACGGTTGGGTCATGCCGGTTTTAATGTACTCTTTCGGCATACTCAAATGGACTCAGACCGAACTCGATACCCTGGATAGGAGAGTCCGTACACTGCTGACTGCAAACCGGATGCATCACCCACGATCATCGGTGATGAGACTGTATATCCCGCGGAAGTGCGGGGGTCGAGGCTTTTTAAACGCGAAGACGCTCCACAACCGCGAGGTATGCAGTCTCAGAGAATATTTTTTAAAAGCCGAGGTGGGTATGCACCGAGATGTGGTCGCAGTGGACAAGGGCCTCACCCCGCTGTCCATGGCTAAAGAGAACTGGCGCAAACCTGTAGTACTTACTACCGATGACCGCAAGGAAGTATGGCAAGGCAAGGAGCTTCACGGGCGCTTCTACCGAGCTCTTCATGGGCCCGATGTAGATTTTCTAGCATCCGTGTCCTGGCTACGTTTCGGTGCCTCTTTGGGGAAACTGAAGGTTTTGTCTGTGCGATTATGGACGAAGTTATGTTGACGAACAACTACCGGAAATATATTATGAAGGACGGGACGGTTGACGTGTGTCGGGCATGCCACCGTCCGGGTGAGTCCATCAGACATATTATTTCTGGTTGTTCTCGTCTGGCTAACGGCGAGTACTTGCACAGGCATAACCAAGTAGCCAGGATTATCCACCAGCAACTTGCCTTGAAATATAAACTTGTGGAATCAGAGGTACCGTACTACAAGTATGTGCCCGACCCAGTTCTCGAGAAAGACCATGTCACGCTGTACTGGGATCGGTCTATCATCACTGACAGGACTATTGTCGCCAATAAGCCTGACATAGTGGTGATAGACCGATCAGCGCGCCGCGTAATGATAATCGATGTTACCATTCCGCATGACGAGAACCTCGTGAAAGCTGAGAAGGAGAAACAAATAAAATATCTCGACTTGGCACACGAGGTTGTCGACATGTGGAATGTGAACTCGGCTATCATTGTGCCGATTGTCGTGACGGCCAATGGCCTTATGGCCAAGAGCCTCGACGACCACCTTTCGAGGCTCTCCTTAGGCGGTTGGATCAAGGGCCTGATTCAGAAGGCAGTACTCCTCGATACGGCTCGCATTGTGAGGAGGTTCCTGTCTCTGGAGCCCTAACCACCGGTAGCTTGGACCCTGCTCCCGATACCGGCGGACCACTATTTTTTATATTTTTAAATGTTTTTTTTAATATTAATTTGTTTAGAAATATTTAAAAATGTAATTTATATGTATATATATGAATAAAGGAAATAATAATAATAACGTATATTGTGTTCAAAAGTTATACACAAACAATTTGGGTTTGGAGTCTTCAATTAAGCAGATAGTGCCTGTATTAGAAGACTCCGCTCCTTCACAACAGTAGGTACTTACTTAAAACACAATAAAGACAGTACATGGGTGTAGTAAAACAAAATAACAAAATAGAATTATATGAACATGAGTGAGTGTGTGCATGTGTGTGTGTGTTGTTGAGTGTAATGAGTGTTAAGGATGTGTGATTATATGAGTATGTTTGTGTGAGTGTACGTGTAGGTGTGGGAGAGTCACTGTGTGTGTGAGAGTGAGCGGGTCGTGTACATGTATTACGTTACGTTTTGTAGGAGAGCTTCAGTATTTTCATATGTCAGTGGTTTTATCCAGTCAATTAACATTTATTTACATAAATGATAAGATTTTGCATACACGAAAATGTCCTGATTTATTTTGTTATACAATTGAGCTGATCGTTTACTGAATTGCATAGATCTGAATTTTGTCTTGGTTATAGGTATTTGAACTATATTGTGTTTCCTTCTCCTAGAGAGTATAACCGAGTTATAAGGTAAGGTTTTGTGCTTTTTTAAAGTTGTTTGAGTAATGTATAGTTTCCTAACTGACAATACATCACTAAGTTTGTAAAGGTTCTCTGTAGAATATCTCCTTTTTTTAAAGTGCATTATTTTGAGCAGTGCTCGTTGTGCTCGCTCTAATTGGATAAATTTAGATTTTGCTGCCCCACCCCAGACAGGAATACAGTATATCAATATTGATTGCGCAAGAGAAATATAAATTTGAGTGAGCACATTTCCACCCGGCTTACCGCTGCTCTGTATAGACCTAGGTAGCACGTGACGCAGGGTCTTAAAAATCCAATTTAGCTTGCGGACTCTATTTGCAACTTGCTCAAGATGGGGGTACCAGCTCAGTCTCTGATCCAGCATTACCCCCAAATATTTTGTGCTAGAGACTTTCCCAATACTAGAACAGTTACAATTATCAACATTGGTACCATCACAAGTGTGTATAGTGATACGAAAATCGCTGCTTGGTTGAGTACGGTTGCAAATGCAGAAACTTATAAAGTTTGTTTTGGAAGTATTTAATGTGAGAACATTAGCATTGAGCCAATTCGCAACCAGGAACATTCCTGTTTCAGCACTTAGCTGCACATCATGCCATGTCCTACCACAGAAGGTGACAGCTGTATCATCCGCGTACGACAGGACTTTGGCATTAGGAATTTTCATGTTACACAGGTCGTTTATGTATAACAAGAAGAGCGTTGGACCTAATACACTTCCTTGGGGGACGCCGTATGATACATCTGTGACATCACTTATAAATTGCCCCACTTTGACACTCTATTTCCTATTTGTGAGATATCTCTTAAACAGATCAAGCGCGATATCTCTAATACCCATTCTTTCCAGCTTGCTCACAAGGATAGGCGCGGAGACGGTATCAAATGCCTTTCTAAGGTCTAAAAAGACAGTTAGGCACTTATCTCCATTGTCAAGATGATTAGCTACTAATGAAGTTAGTGATATGACGGCATCCTCAGTAGACATACCTTGACGAAAACCAAACTGTGAGTCAGAGATGATATTGAATTTGTTTAAATAATTAAGTAGCCTAACATTAATTAATTTTTCAATAATTTTGGATATACTAGTAAGAACAGAAATTGGTCTATAATTATTAATATCGTCACTACCCCCACTCTTGTGCACAGGAGTAATAATTGCTATTTTTAACGGGGCAGGGAAGATGCCAGTTTTAAAGCAGAGGTTCGCAAGATGGGCTATGATAGGGACGGCTTCATGCCTACAAACTTTAAAAATTTCGTAGAGATATTGTCCCAGCCAGGGGCACTGTCAGCTTTTAGGTTAATTAATATTCTGTACACCTCTTCGGGGTCAGTTTCAAGAAGCACAAAAGAATTTACTAGATTTGATGCGTTACTGCTCTGACCGAAGGCATATTTACCGGTTGTAGGTAGAATTTGTTTAGCCAGGTCATGACCAATTTTAGAAAAATAATTGTTGATAAAATTTACTGAATCAGACGGGGTTGGCTGAAGTTTTAGCAATTCTGTATCATAGTTATTTGTTTTCTGTGAGTAGGTAATAGCTTTTATATTTTTCCACAGTAGTTTATTGTTATGAACTGATTTAGATAGCAGATTCCTTTCATATTGTCTTTTTAGTTTTTTAATCAAATTGTTACAGTGGTTTCTGTAACGTCTGTATGTTATTTTTAGAATTTCATTGGTATGATCCTGTCGAAGTTTATATTGGAGTTTATTCCGATTTTGGATACAGCGCAAAATACCATTGGTAATCCATGGTTTTAGGATGCGTTTTTTGCTAGGGATCTTTAATGTAATTGTATTTAATTTGATGGAGTCAGCTAGAGTTTGTATCAACATAGTACACAGGGAATCAGGATCGTCACAGAAAAGTAACTCGCTCAGGTTCTTTTCTTTTAGATAAAGTAGGGCCTGATCAAAGTCAACAAATGTCTTGGTTTTACGAATATTTTGTAAACATTTTTGCTTAAACAAAACTAGAAGGGTTGTGTAATGGTCAGTTACTGTGGTATTAAGGATAGCAATAGTGGGTGAAAACTTTTTCTTATTTACCCTAAGCATGAAGTGGTCCAGGCATGATTTGTCTCTCGTTGGCAACAGGTGCCCTGGAAGGATACCGTGTAAGGACAACATGTTGAGGTAGTTCGTTCTGTTTGTCAGTTCATGGGACTGCTCAATTAGTTTAGGTATAATATTAATATTTATGTCGCCTGCCACAATAATGTTTTTATAATAATAATATGTCTGCCTCTCAAAATGGATGTAGGAATGGGTCCCGCGGTACTAAGGAGCTACTCCTCATCGACATGGCCATTAGCCAACAGGTTCGTCGATCCCGCAAGGATCTGTCGACATGTTGGATAGATTATAAGAAGGCCTACGACTCTGTTCCACATACATGGCTCATGAAGGTGCTGGAGTTGTACAAGATAGATACAACTCTACGCGCCTTCCTTAAGTCGTGTATGGGGCAATGGAGAACGGTCCTTCGATATCCAGGATGTCGACAGATTCAGGGGAATGATGAACCTGTATGGATTAAAAGGGGAATATTCCAGGGCGACAGTCTGAGTCCACTTTGGTTCTGTCTAGCCCTGAATCCTCTAAGCACATTGCTGGAGGATTCAGGTTTAGGCTACCGGTTGAGGAGAGATGGTCAGGTCATATCTCACCTTCTTTACATGGATGATCTGAAACTCTTTGCCCCCAACAAATTGCAACTGATGAAGCTACTGAAAGTAACTGAAACTTTTAGTAGCGCCATCAGGATGGAATTTGGTGTGGACAAATGTGCAGTCATGTATGTAAAGCGAGGGGAGATTATGGAATCCGAGGGAATTCAGCTCTCGGATTCCATACACCTGAGATCCCTTTCCTCATCCGAAAACTATAAGTATTTGGGTATGTCGGAAGCGTTAGGCATTAACGTAACCGACATGAAGCAATCGTTGAGGGAACGCTTCTTTGGACGCCTGAGAAAGGTATTAAATAGCCTTCTGTCAGGCGGGAACAAGGTGCGCGCCTTCAACGGTTGGGTCATGCCGGTTTTAATGTATTCTTTCGGCATACTCAAATGGACTCAGACCGAACTCGATGCCCTGGATAGGAGAGTCCGTACACTGCTGACCGCAAACCGGATGCATCACCCACGATCATCGGTGATGAGACTGTATATCCCGCGGAAGTGCGGGGGTCGAGGCTTTTTAAACGCGAAGACCCTCCATAACCGCGAGGTGTGCAGTCTCAGAGAATATTTTTTAAAAGCCGAGGTGGGTATGCACCGAGATGTGGTAGCAGTGGACAAGGGACTCACCCCGCTGTCCATGGCTAAAGAGAACTGGCACAAACCTGTAGTACTTACTACCGACGACCGCAAGGAAGTATGGCAAGGCAAGGAGCTTCACGGGCGCTTCTACCGGGCTCTTCATGGGCCCGATGTAGATTTTCTAGCATCCGTGTCCTGGCTACGTTTCGGTGACCTCTTCGGAGAAACCGAAGGTTTTGTCTGCGCAATTATGGACGAAGTTATGTTGACGAACAACTACCGGAAATATATTATGAAGGACGGGACGGTTGACGTGTGTCGGGCATGCCACCGTCCGGGTGAGTCCATCAGACATATTATTTCTGGTTGTTCTCGTCTGGCTAACGGCGAGTACTTGCACAGGCACAACCAAGTAGCCAGGATTATTCACCAGCAACTTGCTTTGAAATATAAGCTTGTGGAATCAGAGGTACCGTACTACAAGTATGTGCCCGACCCAGTTCTCGAGACAGGCCATGTCACGCTGTACTGGGATCGTTCTATCATCACTGACAGGACTATTGTCGCCAATAAACCTGACATAGTGGTGATAGACCGATCAGCGCGCCGCGTAATGATAATCGATGTTACCATCCCACATGACGAGAACCTCGTGAAAGCTGAGAAGGAGAAACAAATAAAATATCTCGACTTGGCACACGAGGTTGTCGACATGTGGAATGTGAACTCGGCTATCATTGTGCCGATTGTCGTGACGGCCAATGGCCTTATGGCCAAGAGCCTCGACGACCACATTTCGAGGCTCTCCTTAGGTGGTTGGATCAAGGGCCTGATTCAGAAGGCAGTACTCCTCGATACGGCTCGCATTGTGAGGAGGTTCCTGTCTCTGGAGCCCTAACCACCGGTAGCTTGGACCCTGCTCCCGATACCGGCGGACCACTATTTTTTATATTTTTAAATGTTTTTTTAATATTAATTTGTTTAGAAATATTTAAAAATGTAATTTATATGTATATATATGAATAAAGGAAATAATAATAATAATCTGTGGCTCGGATGTCAAATTGACGTGACATAAAATTTTCTAAAACCAATTTAATATAATATTTTTACCACATTTCTTCAACAAAACGGTTTAAATAATAAAATAATGAGAAGAAAAATACAAAAACTTTATCAAAATTAAACGAAACCACCGGAATATTCGAAAAATGAAAATACCTAAAAGAAAATCAATGCCATAAAACGTCATACTATTAAGATGCTGACCAGAAGCCGAGCCAAACAACAGGCACACCCACCATCTCCGGGCTCGTCGCTCAGCTCCGCCTCGCAGCCGCCGGGACGCGCCACATCCGTGAGCATCGTGTCACCGGTCGCTGCAGTTGCGTCGAGCTCGAGCGACGAGTTTTTCTCCCCGCCGTCGACACCACCACCACCATCGCCTCGACGACGAGGAAGAGGACGGCCACCAGCGAGCTTGGGACCTCGAGGCCAACCGGCCCCGAACAGGGTCCCCGCTGCCGGTGGAAATGTGTCGCGCATGCGATGGACTCATTCCATAAATGAGAATGTCATGCGCGCATATTATGGGGCTACAGAGGGAGGAAACAACCTGACCGCGTACCGTGTTCGGATGCTCTCTCTGTTTCAGGTGCTTGAGCCAGCTGTCAACGTGTCGGCGCAACGACTGTCGGATCAGGTGCGAGTCATCCAGCGTAATCGTATGTTGGATGACACCGTACTTGATCGCTTGCAGACTGAAATGCAGAGTAGCCATGTCATTGCCACGCCGTCGCAGGCTGTGGTTCCACCACAGTCTACCATAATACCAAATCGCAATAACGACGTAAGTGATGACATGGTTACTAATGTAAGTACCCAGTGCAATGAGGAAATGAGGAGTGCTTTGGAAGGTGCGATTCGGGAATATCGATTCATGCCAGCCGACCTTAGGCCACGCATACCTCGTTTGCCCATGCATAACAAAAATAGGGCGCTGGTGGCTGTTCTGGATTCGCAGTTGTCAAACTATTTTGATAACTGCGAAGACCTCATCGATGCTCATTCAATCCTGTATTGTGCGGCTGTAGCGGCATGTCGTGTAGCTCACGTCAAATTTTCTGATGACAGAGCTACACGACCTAAGCCAGCCGTACCAGCATGGCAGTACAGGATTGAACGACGTATTGGTGGGGCCAGAGCACTCATCGACAAACTGATCTGCTTCAGAGAGGGCAATACACGCCCTGGAGTGATGCGTTTTGTGAGGCGGGCGTTCTCGGGGACTGATATCAGTCCTCGAGACTACATGTCCCGTGTCACAGAGCGCATCGACTTCCTGAAGCAGAAAGTGTATGCATGGGCGAACCGTATTCGTAGGTATAAACGGCGGGTGGACCGATACACTCAAAATTGCACATTCCAAAGAGATGAAAGGTGGGTTTATAGGGCTTGGGAGCGACCGGACCAAGGTGTGGCTGACACGCCCCTGCCGGATGATGATGCCATATGTTCATTCTGGCGCAGCATCTGGTCGGTGCCTGTTAGCCATACCGAGGATGAATGGATCCGGGAGGTCGAGCGGGCGTGCGATCCAGTACAAGAAATGGGGGCAATCACCATCTGCCCCCAAGACGTAGTTCGTGCAGTCCGTCCGTTGCCTAACTGGAAATCTCCAGGGCCGGATGGGCTGCACAACTTTTGGATCAAATGGTTCACAAGGTCGCACGGTCGCCTGGCAACCCTGTTCCAGTCAGCCTTAGAGTCAGGGTCGCTGCCCGAGTTCCTGACAACAGGTATAACCCACCTGCTCCATAAATCGGGTAGTACTGCGGAGCCTAAAAATTATAGACCGATTACCTGTCTTCCGACAGTCTATAAAGTTCTTACATCCATTTTGAGAGCTAAAATTAACAAACACATTGATGATAATTCTATCATGTCCGCTTCTCAAAATGGATGTAGGAACGGGTCCCGCGGTACTAAGGAGCTACTCCTCATTGATATGGCCATTAGCCAACAGGTTCGCCGTTCCCGAAGGGATCTGTCGACATGTTGGATAGATTATAAGAAGGCCTATGACTCCGTGCCACATACATGGCTCATGAGGGTGCTAGAGTTGTACAAAGTAGATGCAACTCTGCGCACCTTCCTGATGTCGTGTATGGGACAATGGAGGACAGTCCTTCGCTATCCAGGATGTCGGCAAATCCAGAGGAATAGCGAGCCGATAAGGATAGAGCGAGGTATATTTCAGGGCGACAGTTTGAGTCCACTTTGGTTCTGCTTAGCCTTGAATCCTCTTAGCACGCTGCTGGAGGATTCAGGTCTAGGCTATCGGTTGAGGAGAGGTGGTCAAGTTGTATCTCACCTCCTTTACATGGATGACCTGAAACTCTTTGCCCCCAACGATTTGCAACTGATGGAGCTACTGAAGGTAACTGAAACTTTCAGTAGCGCCATCAGGATGGAATTTGGTGTGGACAAATGTGCGGTCATGCATGTAAAACGAGGGGAGATTGTGGAATCTGTGGGAACCCAGCTCTCGGATTCCATAAATCTTAGATCCCTCTCAGCAACCGAAACCTATAAGTATTTGGGTATGTCGGAAGCGCTGGGCATCAATGTTGCTGACATGAAGCAATCGTTGAAGGAACGCTTCTTTGGCCGCCTGAAAAAAGTATTTAATAGTCTTTTAGCAGGCGGAAATAAGGTGCGTGCCTTCAACGGTTGGGTCATGCCGGTTTTGATGTACTCTTTCGGCATACTGAAATGGACTCAAACAGAACTAGACGCCCTGGATAGGAAGGTCCGTACATTGTTGACGGCATATCGAATGCATCATCCACGTTCTTCGGTTATGAGACTGTATATCCCGCGGAAGTGTGGGGGTCGAGGCTTTTTAAACGCTAAGACTCTCCACAATCGCGAGATATGCAGTCTCAGGGAATATTTCCTAGAAGCCGACGTGGGGATGCATCGAGATGTGGTCGCGGTGGACAAGGGCCTCACCCCGCTCTCCTTGGCTAAAGAGAACTGGCGCAAACCTGTAGTGCTTGACACTAACGACCGCAGGGAGGTATGGCAGAGTAAGGAGCTTCACGGACGCTTTTTCCGGGCCCTGCACGGGCCCGATGTAGACCTGTCAGCGTCCGTAGCCTGGCTACGTTCCGGGGACCTCTTCGGAGAAACCGAAGGTTTTGTCTGTGCAATTATGGATGAAGTTATGATGACGAATAACTACCGGAGATTTATTGTGAAGGACGGCACGGTTGACATATGTCGGGCATGCCACCGTCCAGGTGAATCAATCCGTCACATTATCTCTGGGTGTTCTCGTTTGGCTAACGGAGAGTACTTGCATAGACACAACCTTGTAGCCAGGATTATCCATCAGCAACTTGCTCTAAAATACAGACTTGTGGAATCGGAAGTGCCGTACTATAGGTATGTGCCCGACCCAGTTCTCGAAAATGGCAATATCACATTGTACTGGGATCAATCCATCATCACTGACAGGACTATTTTAGCCAATAAGCCTGATATAGTGGTGGTGGATCGATCAGAGCGGCGCGCAATGATTGTTGACATAACGGTCCCGCATGATGAGAACCTCGTGAAAGCCGAGAAAGATAAGCAAATAAAATATCTTGACTTGGCTCGCGAGGTTGTCGACATGTGGGATGTGGACTCAGCGATCATTGTGCCGATAGTCGTATCAGCCCATGGCTTAATTGCTAAGAGCCTCGATGAATACCTGAGGAGGCTCTCGTTAGGCAGCTGGATCAAGGGCTTGATTCAGAAAGCAGTACTCCTGGACACGGCTCGTATTGTTAGGAGGTTTCTCTCTCTGGAGCCCTGACCACCGGTAGCTTGGACCCTGTTCCCGATACCGGCGGTAAACAATTTTTTATATTTTTAAATGTTTTTTATATTGTTTTTTCTAAGGAATATTTAAAAATGTAATTAGTTTGTAAAAATATGAATAAAGGAAAATAATAATAATAATAAATTCATTTATTTCGGATAACTTGATCCATACAGTCGCCGTTCAGATATAAAATAAAATGAATAAATTAGATTAACATAGTAAAAATAAATTAGCATCAGAATCAATACCAAAATTAAAAAGAGAATAAGTTAACATTACAATCAAAATCAAAAATTAAAATAAATTACTATTAAAGACATAATTCAAAATTAACATAGGTACACAAAACGGAAATTATAATTGAAATAAAAAATAAAATCAAAATTCAACATAATAAGACTAGAAACAATGAAATATATAAGATTATTTAACTGTCTTCACTACATTAATCATACAACAATGGTTAATGTAGTGACAGTCGAACCTCTCAGACATCATTCTCAAGATGGTGTTGGAGCTGGTGCGGACCCTGCGCACCAAGGATGTGCACCGTTTCCGCATCGTCGCATAGAAGCAGTCAATGCGCGACTCAGCAAACATCCCCGACGCACTGCAGTGCCGAGGCAGCCCCAACAACATCCTGTAGGCATTGTTGAATTGGACTCGTAGGGCGCTGTACTGTTTTTGAGTATAGTTAATCCACAGGGCGCTCGTATAAAAACAGGTACAATATGCTCTGAAAAGAGTGTTTTTTACTTCCTTCGAGCATCGTGCAAACCTGCGAGCTATCATGTTCGCTCTAATAGACAACGCCCTACGTTCCCGCTCAATGTCTATATCGTCCTTCAGGTCAGAGGTCACTAGATGCCCAAGGTATTTGAAGGTGTCGACCCTCTCTAGCGGTATATCATTTAACTTGATGCTAGGGATACTATCTGGACATTTACCCCTGGCCCGGAAAACCATACTGATATGTTTATACGTTGTGGGTGGGATTGCGGAGATAATGAAACGAGTGTCGTCCTTGATCGCTAGTTTATTACTGACTTGAGAAGGGGTTACACAGACACATTGACACCGTATAACCATGTGTGAGTACACATACACATCATTCCTCCACACTAATTCTGAAACCTGTTGATAAATTCATAACATAATTTAAAACATTGTTGTAACAACTAAATCTTGCTTAGCTTAACATTGTACATATAACTATCTACTAGTAAAATACAGAATAGTCAACATCTTTTCTGGTACGCCGAGAATGTGCACGTGGCTCATGCATGACTGCTGAATCCTGCTCAGCGGCGGAGGCTTGAGGAGCCTGGTTCTCTAATGCGTTACTTAATGACTGCCGTGCATTTTCTCGGTTCACAACATCCGTTGAAATCTGGTCCCTGTCAGCTTCAACGCTAGTTGCAGCCGCAGTACCCGCTTCCATCTCCACCGGTATCTCTGAAATTGCACTCTCTGTGGTACTGACTGTATTCGATTCAACAGCCGGGCTGGGCATTATTGGTGAAGTAAACGGAATCGGAGAAGTCGAAGGATTACAAACAGATTGACATTCGTCACTATTGATGGGTTTTTTACATTTAAACAATTGATCAAGATGCCTAATGCAAAATACACCTGAATCTTCAACTAGCACTTTAAACATTCTTTTCCCTATCACTTATTGATCACTCCCATCTTCCATGTCTCTTTTCTACCACTGTACCACCGGACCCATACCCTGTCACCGGCTTCGAAAGCTCTGGTGCGACCTTCATTCCCTCCTGACGGTATTTTACGCAATACTTTCTTTTTAGGTAGTATTAAGTCAAGTCTTGATTTTAAGTTCCTGCCAAACATTAATTTTGCGGGTGATTTTCCAGTAGTACAGTGCTCTGTGTTCCTATATTCAAATAAATAACCTAATAATTTGTCGAATACTACATTTTGTGCTGTACTTTCACTTATAATTTTCTTTAACATCTTTTTACACGTCCTCACTGAATTTTCAGCTTGACCGTTGCTGCATGGATGGTAAATCGGTGACGTGATGTAGTTAATACCATTGTTGGAACAGAACACATTGAATTCTTTACAATTTATTTTTACGTCATTATCCGAGACTAATGTGTGTGTGTGAGTGCCTGGTAATCCAAACACAGAAAATATTTGCTTTAATTTTTTTATTAAAGATTGTGTGGTAAGATCATTTCCCATAAAAATACACTCTAACCATTTAGAGTGCGCATCAATCACTACTAAGTAAGTCTGTTGCCGTATAGATAAATAGTCTATATGAATTCGTTCCCACGGTGCCGCTGCGATCGGCCACGACGCCGGCGCTGCCCGTGGCGGAGCGGGCCGCACGCTCGCGCACACCTCGCACGCGCCGATCCACCTTTCAATATCCTCATCTATACCGGGCCACCACATCCTAGCGCGCGCATTGCATTTCATTTTAACAATGCCTAAATGCGTACTATGTAGTTCGTGCAACATTCTTTCACGCAATGTCATAGGAATTACTACCTTATGTCCTCGCATCAAAATTCCATTTTCATATTGCAAATCTGTGCGACATAAAAAAAAGGGACGCATAGACTCGCAAACTATTTTGCGGGGCCAACCTACATTTGTATACTTTACTACTGTTTGTATAGTTTTATCGTTACATGTAGCATTCTTTACATCTGTAAACAAAACAGCTGGCGCGAACGTACTTTCTAGGAAGTTAAGCGAGCAGTATGCGTCGTATTCGCCATCTTCCTCGCACTTAGTGTTGGTTACGGGTGCACGTGAAAAATAATCGGCGACTAAGTTATTCTCGCTCGATATATATTGAACTACATAATTGTATGCAGATAATATAATAGCGTATCTTTGTAAACGTAACGCCGTGGTTATTGATATACCTGTTTTACTATTGAATATTGACACTAAAGGACGGTGGTCTGTTTTTAGAACAAATGGATCACTTCTACCGTATAGGTATTGATGGAAGTGTTTGACCCCAAAAATTATTGCTGTCGCCTCCTTCTGGATTTGGCTATAATTGCGCTCACTCGCCGAGAGCGATCGCGACGCGTATGCCAGCGGTCGCTCGCAGCCATCACTTTCCCGTTGGGACAGAACTGCTCCGAGGCCTTGCGGACCCGCGTCAACTGTTAGCACTAGCTGTGCGCTCGGCTCGAAATGTGCCAGCACGCGCTCGGAGGCGAGCTCAGCACACACGCGGCGGCGGCGCACCGCGCGCTGCTGTCGCGGGCCCCACTCCCACCGTGCGCCGCCGCGCAGCAACTCATGGAGCGGGCTCATAATGCTTGACGCGTTTGGAATAAAGTTTCTGTAGTAGTTGACCACTCCAAGAAACCGTTTTACTTCTGTTATATTAGTGGGCTCCGGGCCTTTCAATATAGCTTTAACTTTATCGCGGTTAGTACGTAATCCGTTCTTATCGATAACATAACCTAAGTACGTTACGCTATCCTTAAAAAAAACGCATTTGTCCTTTTGAAGGCGCAAACCGGCTTCACTCAACCTGCTTAAAACTTGGGCTAAACTCGTCATGTGAAGCGCTTTCGTTGGCGCAGTCAAACAAATATCGTCTAACCATATGCTGACTCCCTCGATACCAGACAGCAGTACTTCCATTGCCTTTTGAAACAAGGCTGGAGCATTCGCGAGGCCGTACACAAGGCGGGTATATTTAAATAATCCTTTTGGAGTGTTTATCGTTGTCAACTTTTGGGAGTCTTCAGAGAGAATGAACTGATTATACGCATTTTTTAAATCTATTTTCGTATAATGTTCACCGCCTCCTAATTTCGCGAATACTTCCTCGATTCTAGGTAATGGATACTTATCTATTATAAGATCCTGGTTAAGTGTCACTGAAAAATCACCTGCAATTTTAACCGTGCCGTTATCTTTAAGAACTGGTACTATAGGTGTTGCGTATTGTGAATTAGAAACAGGAACTAGTATACCTAAACTAACTAATCTATTTAGTTCTGATTCTACCTTCTCTTTTAATGCGAAAGGTATTGGTCGGGGCTTAAAAAATTTAGGTACCGAATTTTCTTTGAGTTGTAAATGAACTTCAAATTTATTAAAAGAACCAAGTTCGTCCTTCCATAAATTCGGATACTGTTCCAGTAATGTATTAACATCATCGTCTTGACTTATTTTATTAATATTGGTTAAAATCAAACCGAAGGCGGACATAAAATCGCGACCAAGCAGGGGTGGGCCATTTGAATCTACTACAAATATATTTATGTTCTTTTTGTCGTAATTATACTCTTTAATAGCTTGGAAATACCCCAACGGTGAAATTTTATGCCCGTTATACAAACACATTTTAATTTTGCTTTTATTTAATTTGTAATTTGCGAACAATTCAGTGTATAATCTTTTTGACATAACTGAAACACCCGACCCTGAATCTAACTCCATGGTTACAGTTACTTCACCTATCTTAATTTTTAAATTCAACGGTTTGTCAGTTACGTACCTTATATTGAAATTATTACATTCGTCACAACTGCTAACCGAGTTACCCTCACTGTCATCACCACCGATATTATTAACGCGTACACGTCCGTTTTTGTTTTTATCACACAGTTTCTTCAAATGACCTACTTTTCCACATTTTTGGCACTTGTAATTTTTGTAGCGACACTTGTCCTTATCGTGATTTTTTAACCCGCACACCGAACAACGAAAGTCTTCGCCACGTTGGCCACGATCGTAACTCGACGTCGATGCGCGCCTGTCTCGCGAGCCAGCCCGCGCGCCGCTCGCGCCGCTGCCGGTGCCGCCGCCATTGTTCGACCGCTTCCATCCACCTTTGCATGATATATTGTTCACTGCTTCCTCTTTGATAGAAATGGCCTCCGAACTACTGCCCAACAAGGCCCTTGCCTCCTTAGCACACGCCGACTGCTCAGCTATTTCAATTGCCCGCGACAAGCTGTTCGAGCAAAACCCGTCGACGCTCACAGCGTCGACGGGTTTTGCTCGAACAGCTTGTCACGTTCTGGACCAGCACTCAGGCCGAGGACGAAACGATCTCTTAAGTTCGTCTCCAGTGCGGTGCCGAAGTCGCAATAAGTTGCCAAACCTCTTAGTCGCGCCGCCCATTCTCTAACGGATTCGCCTGTTGTTCTGCTGGCACCAAAAAATTTCGCCTTGTCCACAAATGAGCAAGTTTTCGCCTTGAAATGACTGTCGAGTAATTCCACTAGGTCTTCATAACTCAACGCTTCCAACTCCTTTGGAAAAGCTAGGTTAAGTACTAGACGATACGTCTCTTCCGTAAGATGGCACAGTAATATTCCACTCTTCACTTCGGCCTTAACGCCGTTAATCTTCAAAAACTGCGTTAATTTACCCTTGTATATTTGCCATTCACAAGTTTTATGGTCAAATGAAGACAGATTTCCGAGAAACGAATTCATTATTAACACGTGTAGGTACTCGTTCTTACACCTCGTCGCCAATGATATGTTTATACGTTGTGGGTGGGATTGCGGAGATAATGAAACGAGTGTCGTCCTTGATCGCTAGTTTATTACTGACTTGAGAAGGGGTTACACAGACACATTGACACCGTATAACCATGTGTGAGTACACATACACATCACATACACTCACTTTTCTTGGCGTTATAGAGCAGGCCATGACTGAGAGCATATTCCTCACAAATGCCGAGCAGCTTAGACAGGCCACAGACCGAGGCGCTCAGCAGCACCATGTCGTCCGCATAGCTAATGTTGTTTACACAAACTCCACCAACATGACATCCGACATGCGTGCTGCTCAGCCTCTCGATGAGTGCGTTTACATAAAGGTTGAAGAGCGTTGGTGAGGTCAACCCCCCTTGCCTCACCCCGCACTCCAATCTGTATGGTTCAGACAGCGTCCCCGCCCATCGAATTACGTTGACCTGATTCCCGTACCAATATTTCAGAATACGAATGCATTCGCTTGGCAAGGATGTGCCGTTAAGTTTATCCCAGAGGATATCATAGGAAACCAGGTCAAACGCTTTCGTAAGGTCGAGGAAGCAAGCATAGACTGGTGTTTTACGATCAGTATAATACTTGACAGTCTGCTTCAAGCATAGAATAGCTGTCTCAGTGGAGAGTTCCGATTTGAAACCGAATTGATTGTCATGTATCTCGAGACAGCCACTCATCAGTGTGTTAAGAAGACTGTCAAGCACCTTAGACAGAATTGTAGCCAGAGAGATGGGTCTACAGTTGTTGGCGTCGCTTATATCACCAGTCTTACTTTTAACGATCGGTACCACCACGGTCTGCATCATAGCTGGAGGTAGATATGAATGTCCTAGACATATGGAGTAAAACATTGCCAGCACCCTTGGAAGATGATCGCCAGCATATTTAAGATGCTCGATACTCAATTCATCGTGGCCAGGAGACTTGCCTCGAGTCATGGACGTGATAACCTTTCTTACATCTTTGGCCGTAAACCTTACACTGAGCTCCTGCCCTCGAGTCACACCTTCACGTCCCGACCGTGATGGCCCCAATGGTGAAGTAACCATGAAATGGCTTTTAAACATTTCAGCTATGTTTTTTGGGTCGGTAATGCCACCAACGCTCACAGGCAAGCCCGGCCTTCTGTTTACTTTGTTAGTAGACTTCCAGAAACTCCGAAAATCATGTTTGGCGTGATGCGTTGCCAGAATATCCATTTTAAGTTGCTCACTGTTATTTTGACAACACTTTAACCGGCTTTTAAAGATTTTACGGCTTTCTCGCATCTCACTCCAAATACGACCCGCCTTCGGTCTACCATACAATATCCATAATTGGAACTTAGACCTGGCCTCCCGGTGAGCACCACTGACATGTTTGTTCCAACCTACTACAGGTTTCTTCTTACGTATCCTATCACTATCACGAGAGTAATTACTGTCTTTAGCTGCTCGACCTAAGATGTCCACAATTTCGTCATACATTTTGTCGATAATAAACCTATGTTCCACATCATTGCATCATCATTTTATTTGGTGTTATGGTCTCCAAATGATTGTTGAGCGAACTTAAAAAACTGTCGGTGTTTGAGTTTGATGGTGATCGGTAAATACACAGAATGACGTTATTCAATAGGTATTTCCAGGCTTAGACAAGAGGCCTGAGATAGTAATACTTCTGTAACCCGATGTTCGAGTGCACTCTTCACGTAAACGACTACCCCATCATTTTGGTTTAACTGACTTGAAGTCATATATGAACTATAGTCGTTAAGTAGAGGAATGGGTTTATTAGAATTTAACCTACATTCTGTAAATATTATGATATCTGCTTCGAAGTTAAATGTAGACAATGTCAGTAAAAAATCATCAAAATTAAAATAAATGCTTCTAATGTTCTGTGAGAAAATAGTTAGGTCACTTTTCTTTACAAAAATGTGTTTAGACAGCTCATTACTGTCGCATTCAATATTCATTCATTTAGTTGGAGTTTTGAAAGAATGAATGTCACAACACGGAACAAATACCTTAGGGTAATTATTATACTCTCATATTTAATGGTTACAAGAAGAGATAATGTAGAATATATTATATAGTAATTAACGATTTCTCTTTTTGCATTACTAAAGTACCGTAGTACACAACGCAGTGTGAGGTATATGAAAATAGCGACTGGATGTCTTGTAAGTGTAAGGAAGAATGTGTTTATGTATAGATGTGTTTTGGTTGGGGATGCGTAGTATAGGTCTATGAAAAATAATAATGTGTTGGTTAAATGATTGTTGTGTAAGTTATAATGCATGTATATGAGTTTTGTGTAAGCTTAAGTGATATAAGGTTACGACACATTATATGGCAACTATTTATTACTATGGTGATTAGCACCGCACAGAAAGAGTGAACAATATACAGTAAAAAGCGGGTGACTGCATAAAAATCACGGGACGAAGCCGTAATGCAGTATACAATATTTATGGTATAAAACATAAAGTGGCACAAATACCGGAAGCAAAATGTAGGTAGTCATTTCTGCAGGGTCAGACTATGAATCTGGTCTTCACTTTTAATAACAATGGTCTTCGATTGATCGTCCTTTTTTACATACACCTTACCATAAGCTGTCCAACAGTATTTATAGGCGCCTGATTTTACTAAGTCTCGGGCGAGGAAATGTAGGCGAGATCCTTTTGTTGTTAAATGCTCCGTAATAAATATGGGGGTATCTTCCTGCGTTTTAAATCCAAGATGTTTACAACATAGTTTAGTTTTGTGTTTAATATTAAACGCTTTTACCATCTTCAATATTTCGTTTTTCAAAAGAGTGGAACTCGTTTCAACAATAATAGGTGACTGATTGTTATCTCTGTTGGTACCACGCAGTCTGTAAGTATCCTTAATGTCATATTTATTAATTTTACAATCAATGCTTTGCGCCAGGAATGTAGTTAGATCTATAAGATCGTCCTTGGTTTCGTTTTTTATTTTTGGAACGTTTTTTATTACAAAGTTTGATTTTCTACTGCCAATTTGCATGTCCTCAAATTTGTTCTCCAATGTAACTATGTACTCCTTATCTTTCTTCGCCTCGATTTCTAATTGGTGAATTTTTTTCTTGAATTCATCGTTTTGTGCGGTAAGAAAAGCTATATATATTTCATTGTTAATGTTTTTCAGATTTGTCACAGGGTATGGACCTTGTGACAAATCTGAAACAACAATTGTGTTGCAGTTAGAGTATCGAATTTTATTTTTAACCATATTCTTTGTTAGTGACAAAGTTTATAGTATGAAGATAATCATTTAAACATTTATAGGTATGTATAGTATTTTCTCGAATCTTTTTGAGATTTTTGGGAGACGAGAGTCTTTTCGTCTGGCTTAAAGATTCGACTAACTTTAGCTACTTTCGGCAATAATAGATGTCGCCACCACAGAAATCAAATTATAATGCAACTCGGCTATCTTTTACCGTTTGGTTTATGTATCTCTTTGCAATAAAACTTAACTATACCTACGCGTGGCGGTGCTGCTGTCTCCACCCGGAAACGAATTAAATTCATTGGTTATTATAAACACCAGCGTCGATAACGCATTAATTGGCAGTAAATATTAATGCTGATTTATTAAAAAAATAATTGATCATCTCATATAGTACCTACCAGTTTTAGCTATTATTGCTTATAGTTTCTATAAACTTAGGTAGCGCCTTAACTAATCTAAAGCGGTCCGTACACATTAGAAGCCAGTTTTTTTTTTTCAATAATGAAAGAATAACAAATAAAAAAAATTACAGTCGTTAACCATAATTATGAAATTTATTGTGCTGCTTTGTAAGTTGAAGTCATTATTTATTATACAATTTAATAAAGTCAAAAGCCGTAGTATTCGGAAGCCTCAAAGTGTCAACTAGTGTTATCAAGGGGTATCGCATTACCCAATAACTGGGTTCTAGAGGTCAGATAGACAGTTACGCCATAATTTAAAATACTGGTATTCAGCATCATCCGGCTAGTCTGGATGCCGACCCATCAAAGTGGGAAAGGGCTAGGCAGATAATGATTAAGTAAAAGCAAAAGGGATTTGCCAGTAACAGACCGTTGAGCCACGTCAGCCACCTTCAAATATGTATCTTGGTCACACAAACCGTTCATTTCTACGTACTAGTAGTTTTTTAAATTTTACTAATATTATTAATGCGAAAGTTTATGAGGATGGATGGATGGATGTTTGTTACTCTTTGACGTGAAAACTACAGAACGGATTTGGATGTAATCTGGCATACAGGTGGTTTATAACCTGGAATAACACATATGAAACTTTTTATCCCGGTAGTATGATCCCATGAGACAATTATCGAACTCCACGCGGGCGAAGCTGCGGGCTTAAGCTAGTATTCAATAATCGGCAGTTGCCCCCCATTGGGGAGTTCAAAAATAACTAGTGGAAATGAGCATATACAGTTTCAGTATCAAGATCTGTTCAAACAGTCCTGTCCTAAAAATATTCGTTTTTTTTTTCAGTCTCTTTGCATTTTGTTCAAAACCTGAACAAATCAATAAGAACTCATAATAATCCTCCCTTTTATGAACCAATAACCGGAATACATTTTGATAATGACGAATTCCCCAAGCTCAGTGATGTTTTGTCGACACTTGTTCAAAAAACATCGTTGAATTATGATAACATACCTGGCGCGATAGTCACTAATATATCATCAGTTGACATAGAAAAAATAAATATAAACAAGTTTAGAAAAAAAATGGATGCAATCGCAGGCATAATGGCAAAAGACGAATCAAAAGCAAACGCGTCGAGAAGACAAGCTGTTGTTAGATATGATTCTAAATCAGAGTATTGGCCACCAACCTATCAACGACTGAGGCGGAAAGCTCTTGACCTCATGCTTCAGGTGTTATATATGGCAAGACACAAAATAAGGAAACTGCAAGGAGGTGCTTACTACAGCACTACCGATAGTGGCTTCCGTGTTGCATACGCGTTTCGACTGATGACCAGGCTCTTTAGGAGAATGATGCGATACTATTCTTACGAAAGACGTGCTGATGACAAGGACCTATACCAGGATGTAATTCTTCACATAATGGTTCACGGCAAAATTGCGAGACTTCACGTAGACTTTTGTTACGTTTTTTGGGTTCTAATAAAAGTGGATGGTGCACACAAAAAGGTAACAAATCAACGGACCGAGAAAAAGAGATTCCAAAAAATTATGCAAGAGCAACTAGAAAAGCGAAAAGCAGCAGAGAAAAAAAAAATTTCAGGGGGGCAGCACCGGCAAGACGACCCGGGGACTACCGAACCGCCTATTGAGGAAGAGGGCCAAAGCCGAAGGATAAGGGGGGGACCCGCCGGCAGACAATGGCCGGAGCTGCAGGCCGACCATGGCCGGGGCCGACGCAACCGGGGCCTGGCTTCCGAAGACCAACTCAGTGGTGGTCGCTAAGGGTGCCAGCTAGACACAAACTCGTTTTTCAGCGAATAATTATGCTTACTTTTCGTTCACGAACTTTGACCCGTTTTTTTATGTAATCGAATGGAGCCTACACTACTTGGCGGCCCTGGCTTATGAACAGTAGTAAGTCGTGGGTTCGACTTTATGTAATTTATTTCATCGCCACTGCTCTCAAAAGGTAATGGAAAACATCGTGAGGAAACCGGCATGTCCTAGAACCAAAAAATTCGAAGACAAGTGATATCTACCAACCCGCACTGGGCCCGCGGGGTGGATTATAGCCCATTCCCTCTTATAGAGAGGAGGCCGTGTGTCCCAGCAGTGAGAACATTAGAGGCTAATTATGCTACACCACCTAGAACATCACACCGTTGACAGCTTTGATATATGTAGGCTTCATTACGCGCAGGCCAGGCAAAAGAAAGAAAAAACATTTATTTGTCGCAGAGACGTGACGTGCAAGGGACGTGAGAGGATGACGGGACGCTGACTGATTTCACGTATCTTCATTATTCTTCATACAAAATATATGAACGTGATCTGGAACAAAACATACAGAAAGGACAGGACATCGCTTTTCCGTCGGTGTTCTATCGTAAAATATACTAAAGTACACACAGTGTACTAGAGTGTACTACTAAAGTGCACAGCGCAGATGCACGAGAGTGGGGAAAGGATGCGGTGTAAGGTCCCCTCTACATAATTATAATCTTTGTCATTATAGACACCTTAAATACCATATTCTTATTGTAATAAAGTCAGTATATCTCAGCAGTCATTGGTTTCATTTACTGTCTCTGCCTACCGTACATGGCGACCCTGCGCAAAGAATCTGCTATCCGAGCATCGCGTATTTGACATCACCCGGCCAGCGCTGGCTGGCTGGCGCCGTACCGTATATGGTTAAGGAATGTGAAACAAATCAGCGGATTTAGTACAAAGTGCATCCAATATGAATAAAATAATTTCATTGGTGATTTATATCACACGTACTGGTGCAAAATATTCGCAAAACCATAAAAATGGGTTCAACACAGTCTCATGAAGAAGTAATCTTGACACAAATCTTGGGCAGAATGCAGCTGGAGGCTCAAACCAAGCGACCGTCGAAGAAATTCGTTTCCATCTGAGTACAGCAAATATCACCCTTACAGTTATTGCCCTGGTGGTTGGTATTGGGCTACTGATCTTTATATACCGAGGATATAGGAAATGTCACAAGCGCTGGATGCAGCAGGAGATAAATCGAAATAATCTACGAGCCTCCCATTTTCGCCGTCGCACCGCTGATGAGAAGAAAACAGCCGGAATTGTTTAAGCAAAGTGACTTGGAGTACTAAATAAAAATAATAAATATAACATGAGTATAATGAAATAAATGCAGTGCAGTGAAAATAAGTGACAGTGCGGGATAAGTGCGGAAAATAAATAAGTACCTACATAATACAAAAAAAGGAAAGGAAACATCAAACGGAATTTAAAAAAAAAAATACAAAAAAAAACAGCGGAGACGGCATCGTTAATACACTCGCGTTGCATGCATAATTATAATTAGACCATAAGAACAATAAGAACATTGTATTGGACTATACGATAAAATATTGTTAAAAATAGTGTATAATTACAATATTAAATAAAGTTGTAACTTGCATGATTGTGAAAAACAGTAACCGGGCGGATGGATATCGTCCTTGGTAAGTTATGAGTAGAACTTTAAAAGAATTGTATCAGAGTTTAAAGGCTGTCAGAGAATATTTGATTAAAATTAGACCTAAAAGGCGCCAAGGGAATATAATCATACAGAAGTTAAAAGAAGTGGAAGATTTATACGAAAAATATATATTAGTTATAAATGAATTAACTATCGATGTCACACAAGGAAAATTATCTTCTGTTGACGCTGAATCTGTTACTAACAAATCCTCAGATTTTCAATTACTTTATAGTAGAATAGTGCATCTATGTTCGGGAGAAAGCAAAGAGGAGGAAGGTTCAGATACTAGTGGAGAATTTAAGGACTCTGTAGAGGATAACAGTTATGTAATGAGATGGCTATCAAGACCCGAGTCCACGTGGACCAAAATCTTTCCCATGTTTCATTGGAAAGTGAACAAACACCACATCTGTAATGCGTAAATGTCTAAAATAAGACAAAGTGCCTCTTGTTCGCTGGAATTATCAACCGTGCAGAACGAAATAATTTCTATAAAAGCAAAACAATTTAAACTGTCAGATAACTCGATAGTTATTGGGGTTTTGACGTAGGATACTTGAAACAATACTTGAATTGCCATGTCTCGTGTTACCAAAGATTGTTTTGATGTTGCTAAGAAAAAACGCTGCGACGCTGAATGCACGATATAAATCTGTCAATGTGGATGACTTAAGGAAGCTTCTCGAAGGATTTTGGACAAAGCCACACCCACGCCGGAGGGATCGGCCAATAATGAATTTGCATTATTTTTTCTCAAGGTTATTTTAAAAAATTACAGTGCGCTTCAGGGCGGGGCCTGGGCGATGCTTGGAGAGGACGTATCCATCGGATCAGGGCACTGCAGGGGTGACTCTTGAGATGTCAAGGCGATTCCCTTTACGATAATCTCCATTTATTTTAAATGGAAGCAGTGTAGCATAATTTTTGATTCATATCTTTTATTTGTAAACTAAAAAGTGTTGTTAGATTTTAAATTTGTAACCTAAGTGCGAATTTCACCTAAAGCGGCTACTAAGTCGAGTCATTCACGACAGTGAATCGTTCGTGAGTAAAATTCAACCAGGTCACGTAAGTTACAATAATTAACGGGGACGACACTCACGAACTCCAGTCTAAATTATATAGGTAAATTGAATAAAACCTCTATTAATATGGAATCCGATACTTCCCCAAACTTCAAGAAATTAAACATAGAGTATTTACATACCATGTTCCGGGGTTATTACATCGAAGCAGTCTTAATCGGGGTTTTTAACATAATTCTCCTGATAAAGAAATGCATGGCCTGTAGATACGAGAGGGAACCGGAGGACTGAGGGTCGCGTGTGTCGCTAACTAGACTATTTGATGATTTAAAGTCTATGTAATTAGTCCCTAATGTAAATTTGATTGGACGATTAACTGATAATTTCCGTCAAACTTTATTATGAATTTCTGCCAATAATATGTGTGCTTGATTGAGAATGTTTTGAGGAGAACGGTTGCGGACCGTCTTTATGTTATTGTACGTATAATCATGAGTAATATACAGGGTGTCCCGTAAATAATGGATCAAACGTAACGGGTAGGTAGCTTACCTCATTTCCAACAACTAATTTGAACAGTAAAAAAACAACCGATAAGGTAGCCAAGATATTTTTTTTTCGATTTTTGCTATTTTCTGTACCAGCATTCAGTGTTTTTAATGCTGTTGCTGCAAATGGTATCATATTTAGGTGTGATTTTTGTCAAACATTTCTGAATAGTTTACTAATGTTATAAGATACCATTTTTTTAAATAACATTTTATTTGCCTTAGAAAAAAAATCTTGAATTGAAAAGTTTTGTTTTTACGATGAAAAGACCAGAATTGGAAAAATTCTCCTGTAAAAAAAATGTATGACACCAAAGTGTACCATTATTTTAAAAGCTTGTAAAATACTAAGGTTTGCAAATTGGTATAAAACTTACGCCTAGTCTTTGTCGTAACAAAGATATTGCTATGAATCTGACAGAGGTGCAAAATTACGAAATAAAATAAAATTTGAAAAAGTGTGCACAATTCAACTATTTTCTTAAAAATGTTTAGGTATCTCAGCGTATGAAAAAAATTAGGAGGTTAAATTAAAAAAAAATACAAATAAATCGTTTATTTTGTTTTTACAGTAAATGTTCAAACTGACGTCCCCCTACGAGAATGCAAAGTCTGCACCTCCTAATAAAGGAAGCTCTTATCCGACGGACAAAATGGCTGTTGTTTATTTCTGATACAGCAGATTGGATGCGCTTACGTAATTCTTCTTCCGACGTTATTCGTTGTTTGTAAACTTTGTCTTTTAAACATCCCCAATAAAATAAAATCTAAGGGATTTAAATCCGGAGTTCGCGGAGGCCACAAAATTGGTCCTAATCGGCCGATCTATCTGTCAGGGTAAGTTTCATTGAGTTGCGCCCTTACTGCCGTCGCATAGTGAGCGGGGCAACCATCATTTTGTAACCACATTGCTTGCCGCACGTCTTCTGGAATATTTTCTAATAACGTTGGCAACTCATTCCTTAAAAAATGCAGATAGTATTCGGCGTTTAGAGTTGCTGGTAGTTCAAAGGGCCCTATTATTTGCCCTATATTATTCCCGCCCATAAATTTATTTTAAATTGATGTTGGCTCCTGTCCTCTCGCATCAAATGTGGGTTTACCGGCTGCCAACTGTGCATCCATCTCGTCGGCATGAAGACTCGTCACTCCATAAAATTTTATTAAAAAACTGTGGGTCCACCCGTATCATTCTAAGGATCCTTTGGCAAAATGCTACTCTTTGCGGGTAATCACGTGACGTCAGCGTTTGAACACGTTGCACGTGATATGGGTGCAACCGGTGCCTTTTCAGAACTCGATGTACCGTCGATCTTGGAATACCTGTGCGTTGCGCTATGACGCGAATCGAGACCGACGAATCTTCCTCGATTTCTCGAATAATAATTTCGTCATTGACTTGTGACGGTCGCCCTTCACTGGCACCCCCAACTCCGGTGCCAAGAATTCTTCCCTCAAGAAGCGCGTTATGCACTCTAATGAATACGCGATAGCCGGGATGTCGATCCCGGTTCGGGTATCTTTCACGATACAATCTTGCGGCTGCCCTGGCATTACCTCTTGCTTCTCTGTAGATAAAATGCATTTCGGCATACTCCCGTGGCGTGTACTCGTAACGAGGCATCGTACTACTGCACACACGTACAACCACACACAAACGATTGTTTTCGAAGTCCGTAGGATTGCCAAGTCATTCGTCCAAAACACAAACAGTTCCAAATCGTTAGGCAAAGCAAAGTCCAAATACACAGCACAAGTTTAATTTTAAGGAACCCAACAGTTAGGCACAGCGGGAGCGAAAGTAGGCTGACGTACGTATCAACTCGAAGAGAGATTCGTGTCAACTAAACAAATAAAATCATGCAACAATGAAGCCCTGTATGAGTGAAGGGTGAAGGAAAAAAAATACCTGCACAAAGACACCGATTTACCAAAAATACAAAAGCGGCGCTATCTATCCCTTTCACACTGAGTGAAGTGCAACTCCGCAGGTAGCGGTCCAAAATTCCGAACAGATGACGTAATCGTCTCGGAATTACGCTACACGCTTAACCACATGCTTAGATTACAAGCATAAGCCATTACGAGAAAGAAAAGTTAGATTGTACCATTTTGATTTCTGTTCTGTCTTTTTCATCACATTCATAGCAATATCTTTGTAACCGCAAGGACTAGACGTAAGTTTTATACCAATTTGCAAACCTTAGTAATTTTACAAGTTTTTTAAATAATGGTACACTTTGGTGTCATACATTTTTTTTACAGGAGAATTTTTCCAATTCTGGTCTTTTCATCGTAAAAACAAAACTTTTCAATTCAAGATTTTTTTTCTAAGGCAAGTAAAATGTTATTTTAAAAAATGGTATCTTATAACATTAGTAAACTATTCAGAAATGTTTGACAAAAATCACACCTAAATATGATACCATTTGCAGCAACAGCATTAAAAACACTGAATGCTGGTACAGAAAATAGTAAAAATCGAAAGAAAAAAAATATCTTGGTTACCTTATCGGTTTTTTTTTTACTGTTTAATTAGTTGTTGGAAATGAGGTAAGCTACCTACCCGTTACGTTTGATCCATTATTTAAGGGACACCCTGTATATATACCCAACTCGTGTTTATTTTTAAGTTTGTTGGCAGAATAACGGTTTTTTTTTTGTTTCGATATTTTATGATTTTTCCGCTATTATATCAAGGCCATAGGAACCCAAATATCAGCTCTACGTTCACTAATGTTGGATGTAGGGTTAATTCACACACCCGTTTTGTGATGAGGGAGCAGGGAAGCAAAGTTAAATGAGAACTTGTCTCACAGTCTGTAAATTCACGGGAGGTCATGACTGTGAGCTATCATCACCCTAAACAAATAAATAACAGGGCGTGATATTATATTCCTTAGAATATACATCACCTTAAATTACATTAGATACCCGAATTGAGTAAATAATGACTGGGCAAATCATAGTTCGGAACCAATAAAATAAAAGAACTTGATCTTTCATTAATTAAAGATATACTCTAGATAGTAGTACAAGTAAATTGCGTTGAAGTGATGCATCGTACTTTATTATAATTTAAACTATGATGTCCTATTCGGACCTTTTAAAACCTTTGGTAACTTTTAGCTCGATTTCTGACTACTTGCCTATCTTTCCCTGAATCAACACCGATTGTATTAAGTAAATGATTTTAATTAACTAAACTATAAATTTGGTTTTCTTTATAGAATAATTTCCCTATGTTTATGACGAAGAAGGAATGGGTTATATTTATTATCCTGTGTACTTTTGGCTAAATTAATCTATCAAGATATATCATAATTGACTATAATATTCGACTCAATTAGGACAAATTTCTATTGCTCTTCCAGACCTTAATATACTCTGAACGCTCTTATAGGTACACTTTTGCAACCCGTCTGTTAAAGATAGTAACTCAACACAGAATCTTGGCTTAAATTTCGATGAAATCAAGATAATCCAAGCTGACTAGTTCTACTATTAATTACTAGATCAAAGGAGATAGACAGGCAGATATAGAGAGAGATAGCTAGTCTTTCAGACAAACCATTCGGATATTAAAATTGCACTCTCAATCCAACTAAATTCCTCATTTACTACATCGACAAACGGCGACCGTTTGTGCTACAATACCCGACGGGAGCTCGAGACATGACAAAACGGACAAGGTTATAGGTATTGTCTTGACCCAGTAGGCAGTAGGATTATGTTAGGCCCAGAGATACGATGTTGACAGATATAGTTCATCCGGTTAGATTCAAAGACCTCTACCACGGCAGCTATCATTCTTATATTATATCACATGAATCAGTACATACATGGGAGGCGACAGGTGCAGGTGGGAGCGTGTGAACTGACATTCTCCTCTCAGACCGATCCCTAACTTGTTTGGGTGGCCACCCAGTTAAATTCCATTGATAATATATATATAACAGATATCTGATCAGTAGGTAAAAAGATGCTTAGCACACCTCTTTTTTTTTTTTTACCTTGTAGTATGCTATACTTACACTTAATACTATACTTACAATTGTCATACCATATACCATTTATCATGCTTTTTTATTGATTTGTTTGTTTATACTCAGCGAATCGATCTAAATACGATTCGCTTTCATAGTATTTGCTAAAATAAAATATTAATTTTCATAATTTTCAATGTTGTGACATGTACGTCAGATTTGCCAAACTGACATAGAGTTTCTTACTAGCTTAGTCTATGATGAATACTTTTTGGTTTATCTAATCTAAATTATATTTTTCAATGTTTAGCTGAAATATTGTATTTTATAGATAACAATGATTGTTTACTAATAACTTAATTTTAAATTATATTTATAAATTATTTACGCATCCATGGTTTTATGAAGTAAGTCTGCTATGTCCTGGCCGACTACACATGTCAGATGTGATGATTATATGGCCGCAAGAAGAAAATCTGAGATTCAAAAATGGAAGGAGACTACTGTGAAAAACGAGCTGACGAGGAGTCGAGAGAGGCGAGACGAGAGAGCGTTTCTTGAATGTGAGACTGAAGGAATTTTTAAAATTGGAGACAAGACAGATTCTTGAAGGTGATCCATCTAAAGATACACCTGGGACTACTACTCCCAATCTTATTATTAAAAACTGTCGTTGTGCCATCCCTGCTGTTCATCTCGCGGAGCTGCCCTGGGTCTAAAAGCTGGTGATCCAACTCTAAAGATCTACCAGGACCTCAACTCCTGTTCTTACAAACGCCGCCTTCCTGTGGAGCAGACCTGATACATCGTCCTACATCTCCACCTCTACATTTCATCGTGCTTCAACAGTGCTACTTAATCGTGTAAATATACTCAAAAACTGCTTCCAGAGTGCGGGTTTGATACGTCTTTTTTGTAAACACTTGTATTTTTTATCTCATTTGTAAAATCATCCATATCTCTATTAAATTTTTAAATGTACAAGTCTACTCTTATTCTTAATAGGATCTAGTAGATTTGTTACAACCTATGGGAAATCATCAAATAACCCCTCACGCTCTGGGCGGAGCAGGAGGGAGTGTCAGACTTTTACTGACTTAAACCCATCCATGTTCCTTCCTTTGCCCTTTGTGTTCCAGGGCCGCGGTATCTCTTTCGAACAGTCCCGCAACCCTGGCAGGCCGCGGTCCTTACGGACCCCTTCTTGTTTGCTGACTCTCTTTGAGGCGCGCGTGGAACACGAACGCGCCGTCGACACGGCCTGTCGTCATAAGACGGACGGACGGCGAGCTAGCCCATAGCTCACCGTCCACAGGCCTGCGCCTACGGCACCACGTGGCCCCCGACGCCCGGTGCGTCTCCCGCGGCGGCTGAGACGTGAGGCTCTCTCCCTCTCACGTCCCGCCACCTCCTTCGCTAGCATGACTGCTTCGCAGAAGGAGGTGACGGCATCCCATTCCCTCTCGCTCCGGACCATGGATTGAACCAGAGCCGGACGCGAGAGGTCGCCGCCGCCGATTGCCGCTACGAGGACACGGCGTTGCTAGGCCCAAGCGGAGCAGACCTGCACAGTGTGCTCCACCGTGTCCTCCGGTCGATCCTCGCAGTGGTGACACCCGGGCGTTTCCTCCCGCCCGATTAGGTGCAGGAACCTCCCGAAACAACCATATCCGGTGAGGACCTGCGTCAGGCGGAAGGTGAGGGCGCCGTGGCGCCTCTCTAGCCACTCCTCAAAGAGGGGACTTACCGCCACTATAGTGGCGTGCCCTATGCTTAGCACACCTATGATTATGATAGCTTCGCAGCGGGTTAGGTACATAAGGGAAAGGTCTATATACCTCCATAACTCCCGTAAGGTAGGCCCTGAGCCGGGCCCTAGGAAATTCTTCCGACGCTCACCAACTTGGCTTGATCAGTGCAGATACCTAGTATCTCTACAAAGTAAAGTTCACCTGTGTTCAACTGACTAGAACTCTCAACCTTAGTTGCCACTAGGAAATAAAGAGTCAAGTTGTCGGTAAAAATTTGATATAAACAATGTTTTACTTAATAAAATTGAATTAATCTAAGATAATAATCGTTCTTTCTTAATTTAGTAGAGTTAATCTATCAAGGTCAAGAGACACGGTAGGTTAACTATGATTTAGATCATAGTTAACCTACCGTGTCTGACTAGGTTCACCTTAGGGTGAACCTAGTCAGAGGGCCAGTGGCGATATTTTGTCCGACCATGCTATGTACTAGGATAAATGTAAATGCAGACGACGATAAAAAATAATGAGGCAATAATTCACTAAGAATGGTACACATACAATGGTATCTCTCAGCTGATTCTAAATTACTCTATGCACTTGACGATATATAGACGATCACATGCGATACACTCCACATAGAGGGTGTACCACCACAGTAACCATGGAGTTGTTTAATTTAAAAACTGCCTTATCTTTGTTATCACCTATACGCGACATGCCCTCACCACTCCCGATGACCCCATCACCCTCCTCCAGGAGAGCAGTAGGGAAACCAGCACAGTTCGTAAACCACACAGTCACAGACCGCCGACTTTCCGTCCTCGCCGTCGAGGCCCGTCGCGACGCTCCCGTTCAACGTACCCCCCCCCCCCCCCCCCCGACCCTTGCCAGAGCCAGCCCGCGATGCTGAGCCGGTAGTTTTAAACCAGCCCCTAAATAATGTCACTCAGATCCAGCCTGTCCCCTTGCTGTCCTCCCCAGCGACGCCCTAAGCCGAGGCTCGTACCCCACAGGGGCGAGTGGTCGCTTAGTTTTTAAGTATAGTTTTAAGCCCCTGGCTGGAAGCCTTAGATTCATTTTTAAGGCATCCACAGGATTTGCCCAAAATGATTTAAGTATTCAAGATTATGGGAAAGAAATAACAGAACTGTTTACAGTTCTTACGATTACGCAATCCAATGGCAACTCTGACTGTTACAATGTATTAAAACCAGTTCACGAAAAATTTGCAATTATAAAATTCACGGATGGGCTCCGTAATCGTCCGTAAAGGCTCAGTACTGTCATTGTAGCTAGAAATTACACATCCCTGAAGGACGCAATACAAGCTGCCAAGGACGAAGAAACAGAGACGGCCTCTACATCAAGAGACGTTATGGGTATGTATCACAATAATTTTTATAACTATAGAGGAAGACAAAACCACAACCGTGTACCACGAGCTGGCTACGACACCAGGATTTACTCAAACCAAGGAAATCGCAATCCGAACTATCAAGGTCAAACTCCCAATGGTAGTGGTAGATTGCAGCCGAAGCAGTCCACACGAGGTGTATCTAGTCGGAGACCTTGGCAAGTCAGAGGTAGGTATAACAATTATAATAGAATCAGTGGGTACGCATCGAACGCGTGCGTGTAGCCAACAGTGAAAATTCAAATGAAAATACAGATGGAAAACCAAATGAAAATCAATTGCAAAATGATATCGAGGAAAATATGTTTTTCGTGAACAATTATATAATTTTAACGACAAAATACTAATTGTTGGATTAAGTTACCTGTAAATAACGTGTCATATACTTGGTTACTTGATACGGGCGCTACCATTTCAGCTATAAAGTATAAACATGCGCTCGAGCAAAAATTTACTATCAATAACGAGCAGATTATTATAAACGGATTAAGTGGTAAAGTCCATGCAATCGGATACACATATTTGCAATACCGTAGCCATGACCAAAATTTTAACCACAAGTTCTATGTATTTGATACCAAGCCAAGCGCACCATTTGATACCATTGCCAAGAAAAGCGCACGGTATCATTGGACAAGATTTTTTTGAGAAGTATATCGCGATCATAGACTTAAAAAATAATAATTTAACTTTGTGGACAGACCAAAATACGAAACTTAACTTACCTTTTGCACGGAATTACAAAAGCAATTGGAAAATACCATCTAGAAGTGAATCAATACACTATGTCAAAACAGATTTGACTGAAGAATGCGTGATATGTGCAAAAGAATTGGGTGAAGGTATTTTTTTTAGCAAGTTCTATATCTATTCCACGCAATGGTCTTGTGCCGATTCGAATATTAAATACTACGGAAACCACAATAACTTTAACGAATATTGAGCCGACTGTTCATAAATTATGTGAATACGCGATATGTTCATTTTGTAAGACAAATAGGAACGCTGAAAGAGTCAAGAGATTATTTTCACAATTAAATTTAAAGCATTTAAATAAAGAAGAACAGGTGTTTATCGAGAATTTATGTGCCAAGTATTCGGATATTTTTTACCTACCAAGGTGTTGTTAACAAACAAGGTACAAGTTACAAGGTACAAGTTGTTAATAACGAATATTTACGAACATAGCATTACTTTAAAACCAAACGTTAGCCCGGTATTTACAAAACCTTATCGGCTAGCACATTTACAAAAGAACGAAATAAAAACCCAGGTAAATAAATTATTAGAGGATAGCATTATTGAAAAGTGTAATAGTAGTTGGTCAAGTCCGGTACTTTTAGTGCCAAAAAAGACAGACAACAGCGGCCAGAAGAAATTAAGATCAGTCATAGACTACCGTAAACTAAATAATTTGATCGAGGATGATAAATATCCCCTGCCAAATATGTCAGAAATATTAGATGCGTTATCAGGAAGTATATACTTCACTCATTTAGATTTATATAATGGATTTTATAACGTAAAATTAGAGAAGGAAAGCAGGAAATATACTGCATTTTGCTCAGGACATGACAGGATTGAAAACTAGCCCAGGATCATTTTCGCGCATGATGAATATGGCCATGGCGGGCCTCACATAATTATGAAAAATGCTTTATCTATATGGATCTAATAATTTTTGGCAACTGTTTAAATACTCACAATAAGAACTTACAAGAGGTATTTGAACGTTTGCGAAACGTAAATCTGAAATTAAATCCAAAAAATGCGATTTTTTAAAGAAACAAATATTATATGTAGGCCATGTGGTTTCTGGTGATGGAATGTTACCAGATCCATCAAAAATAGATGTAGTAAAAACTATCCACAACCAAAAAGCCTCGATGAAGTCAAAAGGTTCATTGCATTTGTTAATTACTGTCAAAAATTTATTCCGAATTTCGCAAAGAAGGCAAACCCTTTCAATAATTTGTGCAAGAAAAACATACCCTTCATATGGGATAGTAATTGCCAGGAAGCATTTCAAGTATTAAAAGATTGTATTATTGCACCACCTGTATTGCAATACCCGGACTTTTCTGAGCAAAATGATGCATCAAATTATGCAATCGGTGCCATTTTATCTAACCAAGATCTTAAGCCGATAGCTTACGCTAGTAGAAGTCTAAACAAGGCAGAGAAAAACTATCCTACAATAGAAAAGGAACTGTTAGCAATCGTTTGGGCGATAAAGCATTTTCGAACATACCTATATGGTAAACCATTCAAAATTCAAACAGGCCTCTTATATTATTTTGTTTAACATGAAAGACCCTTCAAGCCGGTTAATGAAGTTTAGGCTCTTACTTGAAGAATACAATTTTTGTGTTGAATATGTAAAAGGTACAGATAATGCAGCGGCAGACGCCTTGTCTCGAATCAGTATGACATCTAAAGATTTAAAAGAGATGAGTGAAAACTTAATAAGTGTTATGACAAGAGCGCAAAAACAAAAGCAAGCGCAGACTAGCATAGACTCCGTGACCAATGACAACGACTGGCCTCACCAATCGAAAGTTGTGGAGGCACACATCAAACCAAAGGATCACACGGAGTTAATATTTATAGAGAAAAATAAGTTTTGCTATATTCCTGATATGAAAACACTTTATATAAAATACAAAAATTCTCCATCACAAATTACGCCAGCCGAATTTGTGAGAGATCTCAATACGTCGTGTAAACAAATAGGTATAAATGAAGTATTTTTCGTAAAAACATAAACAAATGATATTTTTACAGAAAAGTTATTATGCGAGATAAAAAAATGCGGTAGTACAACTATTCCGCGAGTATGTTTATTAAAAGACGTAGTGAGAATAGAAAACAAAGATGACCAAAAGGTGATTTTGAACGGCTTCCATCTCCTGCCTACCAGTGGTCACGCAGGTATGAGGAGGATGTTGAGCAATATCAAAAAATATTATTTTTGGCCAGGCTTAGAAAAGGACGTCTATCAATTTGTGAAGAGATGCGATAAATGTCAAAGGCATAAACACTCAATATCCGTAAAAGAACCAATGGTTGTTACGTCTACAGCAATAACAGCACTCGAAAAAATATATTTAGATATTGTTGGACCATTAGATCGACAGATAATTTTAAGAAGGATTCAGCGAGCAGGAAAACCACCAATTACACTCGTAAGAGGCTTGAGAGGTTAGACGAACTATGAGCGGAATGTGAAGAGAAGAACCGGGAGCTCAGTGCAGTAGAGGAGAAAGATCATCAATATTTCACCGGTAACATTTATGAGGTCATTAAAAGCTGGTACCATGGAACGCGTCAGGATATTGTAGCGTTCGAGATCAAGACTCTTGCTGGACCCAGTAACGCCGGCCATAGTAAGTTAAACGTTGAGTTTGACAAAATCCTGTTCGAGACATCTGTAGGAGCAGAGGACAAGCTACTCGAGTTACAGCAGTTGCAACAAGCTAACTTCCGTGCATTCACTAGGTTAGTAACCGAGACGAGGTTAAAGAGAAATGAGAAATTGAGGATATGCTTAAGACTGTAGAGTTTCGGTGGAGTGCGATTGACAAGTTACATTTACAAATTGATGGCATATTAGAGCGGAATTCACAGGACTATTATGACGAGTTCTGTCGTCACGAAAATGCATTTACAAATATGAAACGGGCATTGAACACGAAATTAAACGCTTCTATACATCAACAGCAAACATTGCCTAAAATTGACGTACCTATATTTAACGGCAACTATACCTTATGGCCTACTTTTATGGATCTCTACGTAGAAGCGATTCATAATAATTCGGCGATTGCAAAAACTCAGAAAAGGCAGCATTCGTCGAAAACAAGTTTATGGCATTAGAACCATTGCACAGGAAAAAGCTAGAAAACGGTGATAAAACAGCAACCAAACCGTATTTTAAGACGCAACATCCGTTCGGCAAAAATTCCTAGTCAGCAAATTCACAACCCAATAAAGGTTCAGCAAACTATTCTCGCAATTTCCATGCGTCAAACGCTGGACAATTCAGCAAGATTATTTGTCCACTGTGCAATACGAATCATGCATTATTTCAATGTTCTAAATTCACGGATATGCTAAAGTCCGGAAAAAACGGCATTTATAGAAAACAATCAAATATGCAAAAATTGTTTGTATGTGCATACTAAGGGTTACTGTACGTCGCAGAAAAGATGCACAGATTGCAACGAACAACATAACACACTTGCACAGCGATATTGTGAAGTCAGCGCAAACGCCCTCAGCAACACAAACAGCACCTAAACCGTCGTCATCGACTTCAACTAGGTCAAATAAAAATCTGCAAAACAACTTCGCATCAAATAATGATGATGAAATATTATTACCAACAGCATTACTGCAAGTAGCCACAGCTGGAGGTGACTACATTACACTAAGGGCTCTAGTTGATCAAGGCTCACAAATTACGTTGATAACGGAGAATGCAGCTCAAATATTGGGCATAAAGCGTCAACAGCTGAATGCAAACATAAGCGGCATCGGTACTTTATCCAACAGGAGTAAAGGAAAGGTCCATTTATCCTGCAAGTCCTTATATAACGACTTCCAGTTTACAACGTAAGCGTTAATCATGACACGGGTAGTAAACAGTCTGCCTAACGTTACATTTGCAAAGAAACCTTGGGCTCATGTGACAGACATCACAATAGCCGACCCAGATTACAACTTATCTAGGCCCATTGACATACTTCTGGATGCACACGTATTTTCCGAAATACTCATGAATGGCTTAGTCAAAGGGGAGGTTAATGAACCCATGGCTCAAAAAACACGGTTGGGATGGATATTGTCAGACAATGTCACCAAGACATTTAATTGCAACGTCGTAGTTAATGAAGTTAACGACTTGTCAAAATACTGGGAAATGGAAGACATCAATGGAGATGCATGCAATTCTATGACGCCAGAGGAACGAAATTGTGAGTTCTACACTGCAACAACCAAGCGATTAGGTGATGGTAGATATGCAGTTCGTTTGCCAATGAAGCCTAATTTTAATCAGCTGCTGAGCAAGTCAAAGCCACGAGCTGTAGCACAGTTTATGCAATTAGAAAGGAGATTAGGCAGGGATGATAAATTATCAGATAGTTACATCAAATTTATGCAAGAGTACCTGGAAATGGGACATATGAAAGAGAGCAAACCTGGCTGCAACACGGCATGCTACTTACCTCATCACGGAGTCCTAAAACAGGACTCAGTGACATCAAAATTGAGGGTGGTTTTTAACGCCTCCCAGAAAACTGACACAGGTTACAGCCTGAATGACTTGATGGAGTGTGGCCCTAAGCTTCATCAAGATCTATTGACATTATTATTAGGATGACGGCTATACAAGTACGTCTTTACTGCAGATTGTGAGAAGATGTACCGAATGATCCTTGTCCATGAAGAAGACCAACACTTGCAAAAGATCCTGTGGAGGGAATCCAACCATGGACCTTTAAAGGAGTTCCAGTTATGCACAGTGACGTATGGCACCAAGGCAGCACCATTTCTAGCTCTTCGAACGCTGAAACAGTTTGCAGAGGATGATACACAGAAATATCCGTTAGCAGCGGATGTCATCGCTAACGAAATGTACGTTGATGACGTCCTAAGTGGCAGCAACTCCATCGAACGAGCACAAGAAATTCAAAAGCAACTCATTGACATGCTGAGTGAAGCTGGCCTTATACTACGGAAGTGGTCAAGCAACGACCAGACCTTGATTGAAAGCTTATCTTCTTCAGATCTTAACCAAAAGACAATGCATTTTGCAAACGATGGAATGACAAAACCCTGGGGGTCCAGTGGAATCCTACAACCAACACATTTTCGTTTACAAATAAAATACAATTAGACAATAAAAACCAACTGACAAAAAGGAAGCTACTATCGGAAATCTCGAAAATTTTCGACCCACTGGGCTGGCTGACACCTTTGACAGTAAAAGCAAAACTGCTGTTCCAAAGCGTCTGGCTATCGGGATGCGAGTGGGATGAAATCTTACCTGACAGCGTGCAAGAAGAATGGAAGCAGTTTACTAGCGACTTACACAACATAACCGAATACCAAATAAATGAATAAATATCGCTGGACATTACACACAGCGCCATCTAGGTACCACACTAAGCAACCAGATAGTTGATACTACTACATAGATACTTTTTTGTTTGTAAATACATACTTATTATACATATAAACATCCATGACTCGGAAACAAATGTCCATGCTCATCACACAAACATTTGCTCCTACTGGGATTCGAACCCGGGACCCTAAGAACGTAAGGCAGCCTCACAACCGCTGCGCCATTCGGGTCGTCAAATACCAAGGTGGCTGGGAAATACTACGAAACCATTCCAAGTACATGGGTTCTGCGATGCGTCCGAAAAGGCCTATGCATGCGCTATATACCTGCTGACAACAAATGACAAAAACGAGCCTGCGATCAGACTTATCGCTGCAAAATCGAGGTTATCGCCAATCAACAAAAAATTGACACTACCGCGTCTCGAATTATGTGGAGCGCAACTACTTTCACGGCTCATGAAAAAGGTCATGACAGCCTTTAAATGGGACAATGTGCACAAAAATACATACGCCTGGACGGACTCTATGATTGTATTAGGCTGGCTGCATGGGGACGTCACAAAATGGAAGTCGTTCGTCAGCAACAGAGTATAGCAAGTGCATGACGTAATCCCAAAATAGCACTGGAGTTATGTCAAGTCCGAGGAAAATGCTGCAGACTGTGCGTCACGCGGAATCAGTTGTTCCCAACTATTGCAACATCCTTTGTCGTGGCAAGGTCCCTACTGGATGAAAAATTACAATGAAGATACTTTTGGCAAAATTACAATTACACCGACAACATGCGAATCAAAACAAAAACAAATGCAAACGTATGTTGTGAAATGTGAACCGTCTTCAATAGTAATTGAGTTATTAGACAGACACAGCGATTTGACTCGTATTACAAGGGTCATTGCCTGGATGAAACGTTTCATAAAGAATCAGGACATTTCCAAAAAGAAGCACGACAGTGAAATACAAGCCGCAGAGAACACTCGACGACTACGACGAGGTTACGAAGCCTTTGAACCGAATCATCCGTACATCATCAACAAAACAAGCGATTTAATGAAACAGACCATTTACATGACACAAGAAAAGGTTAATTATACTAGAATGTACAGGGCGAAATATAGTAATGATCCTGCTTACAAAATTGCATTACTGTACGGTGCGGCAGCAGCAATGTTGAGCAAAATGGAAAGTCTTATAGCTCAACAGAAACATTTGCCTCACACGACACATTTCATTTGGTTTCTTATACTTTATGAGAACATTTTGGTGTGCAATATTGATATTAACGACGCCATGGAGAAAGTATTCAGGATTCAGGAAGTGGATGAGAAAGCAAGAGGAGGAAAGAAGCAGACGAGTTCAAGACTAAACTTAACAGCAGACCAACTCAAGGAATTATTGGAGGATCCTGTTGCCTTGGAGAGGTATAAGAAAGAGCATGGTGTACAGTTCGGACGGAGTGGTAGACGAAAAGGAAGAAACTAATTGACCATTGTTCCCAACTGAAGTTTTTTTCACACGATCGAAATTTTATCATGAATAATTTGGTTATCACTCGCTATTTTGTGTAAATGATAATCATTTCAGCTTGGAATCACCCATTGCTCATAGGCTTCCTTTTTCTTCTGCCATACTTCTCGGGTCTATTCATATATGCGTGCCTCATGCATCTGTTTCCTGCGACTTTGCCGAAATCGTCTACCCACCGCGCTACTGGATGGCCTTAGTTTCTTTGACCCACTCTTGGCCATCATTAGGCCAGAACCTTTCTCTATCGGCCATTTCCGCGTCTAGCCAGATGTACTCAACTCTACAGGGTTGGGCAGTATTTGAATTACTTGTAATATTAAAATACGTAATTGAAATACAAATACGTATGGTACGTTCATTCATTCGTACGTTTGGTATTTGTAATTCAATTACTTCTTTAAAATGTAATTTGTAATTCACCAAGTACAAATTTCAAATAACTGATGCTAAGGTATTTTGAAGTATTAGTATTTCAATTAAAAATACATTTGAACATAAATATGTCGGAGTGGCAGGATTTATTCCGCTAGGCTTCTACATCATGTGGGCAGACGATGGGTTTCGGGCTATGAAAAGACACTGAGCGATACATTGTTTCTAGCAAAACTAACGAATGACTTGAGATTACAACTTAGCAAAATAACACGGGCCACAATGATTGTGCTTTACAGCCCAGCATTCTGATCCATACAGTACGACAGGTCTAATCACGGACTTATATATTTTCCCCTTTAACTTGAGGGGCAACCATGGGTCGCCATTTCATCCATTGTGAGTTGTTTCGGTGCGTCATGACCCGGTCTACTTCGTCATCCCCTTGGACAAGCGACCCGAGGTACTGAAACTCGGAGCAGATTGGTTTGGCCGTATGGGCGTTCCGGCAAAGCTTATAGAGACACAGAACTGGGGACACCGCCGAAACCACAAAACAAGTATTCGGTTTTGGTTCTACTTAAATTCAGGGCATCATTCTCCAGTCTTTGCCACGACACCTTCAATGGGGTCCTCTCTAAGCACGGAACCCGTTATTTCAGCCGAAGTTACGGGCGTTTTCTACTCCCTAGCACCTACGGACATACGATTCTGTAGTAATAAGATATCAACTCCTTGGTCAATATTGCACGTCCTATTTATAGAAGAAACTGAGTTGTCAGGTTTGATTGTGTCATTGTATTAGCATGTTGAGTTTTTTTTAATAAAACCTAAATATTACGGGTATATTCTTTACTACAATTTATTTAACAAAATGGAAAAATATCTACGACCAGAACGTTTCGACGGAGGACCCGTCCTCAAGGCAAGAAAAACACATTTATTTATTTATTTATTATTCACAAAATCCACAGCTCTTTACAATTTTGTCTTAAACTATATAAACTAATCCTACAGCCAATTACGGATTTACAATTTAATAGCTATACAAAACATTGCTAAGAGTACAGCGTGAATGAGTGTGTAGGAGTGTACATGAAGAGTTGCAAATGTGTGTGTAGGTATGTCATAGTGGTGTGTGGTGATTGTCTGTATTCTGTTTAAATTATATTTATTTAGTTATTTTTACTTGTCGATTCGTCACATACTGACATTATTAATTGTTTCCTGAATATACCTTTTGTAGTATTAAATATATCAAGATGAGAGAATCTTTTGTTAAAATTATTAAGCGTCCTACCAATGACGGAATTTTGAGCGTAGTTTGTACCACTGTGTGGTACTTCGAATAACTGCGTGTGCCTAGTCCGTCGAGATGGAGCAAACAATCTTATAATTAAGTTATTTAAAACAATACTGTCAATATTCCCTCTACAGATATTATAAAGACATAGCATATCCAGAATCATACGTTTGTTCTCGAGGGGTAGCATATTATGATGTTTACATGATTGCAGATAATCTGCAGATCTGAAACCAGTGCGATAGTTAATGTATTTAACGAATTTAGATTGTATTGATTCTATCTGCTGTATATAAACCAAGTAGTGCGGATTCCAGATATTACTGCAGTATTCTAAAATACTGCGTATGTACGCAAAATAAAGTACCTTGATGCAATTTTTATCAGTAAATAATTTACATGTACGCATAATAAATCCCAGGGTTTTGTATGCCTTGCCGATGATATAGGACACATGCTCCGAATACAGAAGTTTCGAGTCCAGGGCGACACCAAGATCCCTAATACATTGCAACGCACAACATTGCCACCAGTAAGATTGTAGTTGTAGGTAATGAAATTTCGTTTCCTAGTAAAGGTTATAGTCTGACATTTGCTTACGTTCACTTTGATTCTATTAATAATATAGTAATTAGATAGTCTATTTAAGTCATTTTGTAGCTTCTCACAGTCAAGCTTATTTCTTATAGTCATAAAAATCTTGGTATCGTCGGCATACATCAGAAACCTTGCATTAGAAACATGCGCTCCTATATCGTAAAGGTAGGCAGAGTATAAAAGAGGTGCCAAAATGGAGCCCTGTGGCACACCAGATGGTATGGTTACGCAGTTAGACCTTACTCCGCCCAATGCAACAATTTGAGACCTATTCCCAAGGTATGACTCGAACCATCTAAGCTAGTTACCGCGAATTCCAAGCTCTTGCAGCTTACGCAGGAGGATGTCGTGATCCACGCGGTCGAAGGTTTTTCGAAATCCGTGTAGATCACGTCAACCTGCCCACCGCCATCCATATCACGGACCACACTCTCGAGAAATACTGCCAAATTGGTATTAGTAGACCGTCCCTTAATAAACCCGTGCTGTTGTTGCGGAATTAATTTAGAAATGGTACGATAGATAAAATTATGTAGGTACTATTGTGGTGTGTCACGTACGTCACGTTTAGATCTTAGTTTAAGTTAAGGTAGATAAGCTATGTCCATAGTTATATTATGATATATGTCACGCGCGGACTAGGTATATATTACACTAATAAAGGGAGTCTGGGGTCTTCAGTCTCCAGTTGACTCATGGACAAGTACACGACATGGTATTTACTTAACCCCTCCTTCCCTCCACATCGCATGGCGACCCTGCCAGTCGACTGGACGGCGTTATAGTTGCCCGACCGGGATCTCATCGGAGTCACTTCAGTCGGCTTCAGTCAGTTTCTCGGCAGTTGGTTAGTGTGACTAACCAACTGCCGAGAAACGGGGCCGGCCATGGGGACCACGTCATCCAAGGAAGAGGTTATTATAGCCCAGACAGCAGCGGGTGGTTCAAATACCGCGACAGTAACACAAGAGCAGATATCCACCATCAGCGCGATGCTGTTGTTTATCGCCGTGTGTTTGGCGATTGTCATCATTGGCGTGGCAGTCCGGCTGTACAGGAGGTGTCATCAGAATTGGATCGAAGAGAAGATCAATCAGCGTGAGGTGCAGCGAGCTGTGCAGATGGCCTGACCGGGAGCTGGCGGAGCGACAAGAGGAGTAAGTGATGTGATTTGAACTTAAGTGTAGTGACGAGTATTTTCGGTCATCTATCAGTTAGAGGCATTAATTTTGAATGGAAGTGGAGTTAACGTCACTGTTTGTACAGCTTAAGTTATTGAGGGAATCAATTGTCAAGTTAGGTCCCAGTAGGCGGAAAGGCAAAAATTTTGATGGAAAGATAAGCGAGGTAAAAGCCCTGTATTGTAAATTTAAGTGTGTAGTTTCTAAGTGTAGCAAATTTTCGGAGGAATTAGCACAGCTAGTGAGTAAAATAGAAAATTTGTATGTAGACACTATTAAGTTTGAAAACGGTACCGGAACCGATACAGAGATGGCGTTGGAAAGGTTTTCATTGAAAACGGCGGTTAGCTTACTCCCGAAAATGAATGGGGATGAGCAGGTAACCCAAGATTTGATTGATGCCATAGATTTATACAGCTCTATGTTAGAAGCGGCTGATAGTGCTCATTTAATTAGATTCGTGCTAACTACGCGACTTACTCAGGGGGCTAAGATGCGATTGTCCTCTACTTATACGACTGTAGACAGTCTTTTAACGGACATGAAGAAGCATTTGTTGACGGTTAAGTCAGACGTTGCAGTGCAAGCCAAATTTGCTCGCGCTAGGCAAAATGATAGGTCGGTCACGGATTTCGGGGCAGAGATAGAGAAGTTAATGGTAGATTTGACTATTTCTCAAGCCGGGGAAAATTCGGAAGCTTATAAAATTTTGCGGCCTTTAAATGAGAAGTATGCGGTTAAAAAGTTTGCTGACGGACTTCGTAATCAGCGTCTTGGTACAATTATTACGGCACGGAACTTGACTTGTTTGAAAGATGCTTTCAGGGTAGCGGAAGACGAAAATTGTGCTTCGTCGGGTCAAGTCATGACGTTCCAGCGGTGGTCCGCGGGTGGTAGTTTTTCTACGGGAAATAGGGGTCGTGGAAATAACTATAGGCGGCACGCTGTAGGTAATGGATACGCGCAGCAAAAAACAGCTGTTGGGCGTACGTACCGAAATGGAAACGTAAGGTATAGTAGTGGAATGCGCGGTCATAGCAATAGTACTCATCGTGGACGGCAGACTCAGCAAGGTCGACAGCGCGTAGCGTGTCTAGAGCACGTGCGGGGCGATGCTGACTCAAGTGCGGTGTCAATGTCACGAAGTAGCGAAGGCAGACAATTGAATGAAACGCAGTTTTTTCGAGGCTAAGCATATTTTAGCTTGTAATAGTGTTAACTGGGTGAATTTTCTAGCAGATAATGTGGATTCGGAATGGTTAGTCGATACGGGTGCGTCGATATCGGCAATAAAAAGTAATTTCTTGAGGAATAATGCTTTGTGCTGTAAAGTAGTTAAGGAAGAATTAGTGATTAATGGTGTAGGGGGTAGTTTACGGGCTATAGGTTATGTATATTTGACGTTGGAATACGAACAATGTTCGTTCGTGCATAAGTTTTATATATTCAATGATTTGCCATGTAGGTCAGTTGGCATATTAGGCCAGGATTTCTTGCAGGCGTATAGTGGTATTATAGACTTTTCGGGGAACAGGTTATCTCTAAAGAACCGTGAGCAGCAGACGGTTTCGATGCCACTTAAATCCTATAATTATTCTTTAACTATTTCTCCGCGTTGTGAAATGGTTAAGTATTTGCCCGTTAATAGAGCAGAAGATTGTGTAGTGTTTAGGAAAGAGTTGCGCGAAGGGGTTTTCTTAGCAAATGTAGTAGCTAGACCTAAGAATGGGATGATGGCCATTAGGATTTTAAACACAACCACGGAGGAAGTTGTGTGTAGTATGTCCGATGTAGAAGTCTATCCGTTAAGTGATTTTAATTGTTGTAGTTTTGCGGAAACAGAAGTGAGTGTTGAACGTGTTAAGAAAATATTTTCTTTGCTTAATCTTGATTATTAGAATGCCGAGGAACGGTTGTCAGTTGAGCAAATATGTGCAAAATATCCAGATATTTTTTATATTCCGGGAGATAAATTGGATGTCACGAATGTATATGCGCAGTCAATACGTTTGAAAGATAATGTTACTCCAGTTTACAGGAAACAGTATAGAATACCTTATGTACAGAAAAAGGAGGTTGATAGGCAAGTGCAGGAGATGCTGGGTAGTAATATTATTGAGGAGGCGGTTAGTGAGTGGTCTAGTCCTGTTTTGGTTGTACCCAAGAAGGCGGATCGTGATGGGGAGAAAAAATGGCGTGTAGTAATAGACTACAGGCAGTTAAATGAAAAGATACAGGATGATAAATTCCCTTTGCCAAATATTAATGAAATCTTGGATTCATTGTCGGGTGCAGTTTACTTTAGCCACTGTGATCTATCACAATCATATTATCAGTGTGCTTTAGATGAAAGTAGTAGGAAATACACAGCTTTCACGACAGATAAAGGGCAATATCAGATGTGTAGATTACCAATGGGGTTAAAGATAAGTCCAAGTTCTATTAGCAGGTTAATGACTGTAGCCATGTCAGGATTAAATTATGACAAGTGTTTGATATATTTGGATGATTTAATTATTTTCGGGCGGAATTTGGATGAGCACAACCGAAGCCTTATGTCAGTGTTTTCTCGCCTGAGAAAGGTCAATCTTAAACTGAATCCATCCAAATGTGAATTTATGAAAAAACAAATACTTTATTTAGGACACGTAATTTCAGCGGAAGGTATTTCACCAGATCCTGAAAAGGTAGAAGCCATAAAGAAATATCCGCGTCCATCGGCAGTTGATGAAGTAAGGCGGTTTGTGGCGTTTGCAAATTATTATAGGAAATTCATACCAAATTTTGCTAGTATAGTGATACCTATGAATAAGCTATGTAAGAGGGATGTAGTGTTTAGTTGGACCGATGAATGTGAGAGGTCGTTTTTGTTGCTTAAGGAAGCGTTAATGAATCCACCAGTGTTGGATTATCCAAATTTTTCTGAAGACAACACGTTTATATTGCAAACCGATAGTTCGGGTTATGCGGTAGGAAGTGTTTTGTGTAATGGGAACGGTAAACCCGTTGCATACGCTAGTAGGTCTTTGGGGAAAAGTGAGTTAAATTATCCTATTATAGAGAAGGAGTTATTGGCTATAGTATGGTCAGTTAAATATTTTAGACCGTATTTGTATGGACGGAGGTTCGTTGTAAAAACGGATCACCGGCCACTATTATACTTGTTTAACATGACAGATCCATCAAGTAGGTTAACTAAGTTTCGTTTATGTTTAGAAGAGTATGACTTTGAGGTCGAGTATATTAAGGGGAAAGAAAATGTATTAGCTGATGCACTTTCTAGGATAGTAATTTCAAGTGAAGATTTGAAAACCATGCGTGAAAAAACTATATCCGTAATGACGAGAGCGCAGTACAAACAGTTGGAAGAACCAAATGTTTGTGATACGGACCCTGTGGTATCTAGGACTGATCACCCTAGGATCGTGGAAGTTCTTAAAAAACAAGGAAATGACATTGAGATATGTTTGAATGAGTGGGAGAAGATGTTACGTAACACTAATGGTGGAAAAATATTTTCAAAGTCGCGCAATTTAATGTATGTGCCAGAAAACTCGAGTATTTACGTAAACTATGAATCTTTATCGGCATCATCGCGAGACGAGTTGTCGAGAGACATAGTCACTTTTTGTATTGAAAAGGGCATAAAAGAAGTTATTATTTTGAAAAATCGTTATAACGTTAAGTTTATTACAAAAATGGCCAAATATTTGAAGGAAAATAGTAATTCGATATGTGGAGATTTTAGAATATGTGTAGTGAAGGGTGTGCGGAAAATAGAAGGGGCAGATGAGAAGAGAATTGTTTTAAATGATTTTCATATTTTACCTACGAGTGGTCATTCAGGAATACGCAGGATGGTGAATAATATAAAGAAATATTATTATTGGCCGTCAATTGAGAAAGATGTAGCGGAGTACGTTGGTAAATGTGATAAGTGTAAAAAACAAAAGTTTTCCAAACATACTAAAGAACCAATGACAGTTACTACCACTGCATCTTCATCTTTTGAAAAGATTTATTTAGATATAGTGGGGCCACTTGATAGGGACGAAAATGGTAATGTTTACATATTAACTCTTCAATGTGAACTTACGAAGTTTGTGGAGGCTTATCCACTAAAAAATAAATCCGCAAATGAGGTAGCAAAAGCGTTGGCAGAAAATTTTGTGTTGAGATATGGGATACCGGGAACAATTGCTACGGATAGGGGTTCTGAGTTCATTTCGAAAGTAATGGTAGAGCTATGTAATGTCTTGGGCATCAATAAAATCTTATCAACGTCATATCATCATGAAAGTATAGGGTCTTTGGAAAACGTTCATAAAACTTTAGGTGCTTATTTAAGGATACAAACAGATAATAATCCATCATCGTGGAGTTCTTGGATTCCATATTGGTGTTTTTCTTATAACACAACAGTTAATACTGTGACTAAGTATACGCCTTATGAATTAGTTTATGGTAAAATTTGTAGGTTACCAAGTAGTCTTCAAGGTGAAAGTGTAGAACCTTTGTATTATTTTGATGATTATCCTTTAGAATTTAAATACAGGTTACAAAGGGCTCAAAATGATGCAAAAGAAAATTTGGTATCAAGTAAGTTATCAAGGAAACATTGTTATGATAAGAATCTTAATTCTATAACTTATAAGGAAGGTGACTTGATTTTGATAAAAAACGAAGTAGGCAATAAGTTGGAGTGTATTTATAATGGACCATTTGTAGTTGTAAAGGACGAGTCACCAAATGTAATAGTTAAATATAAAAATAAGATAGATGTAATACATAAAAATAGGACAAAGTTATACTGTAAGACTTAGGATGTAAGTTTAAAAATGTAAAGAGATGGGGAAAAAAAAAAACAATGTAACTAAGTTTTTTTTTACTTTAGGAAGGGTGATGTGGTGTGTCACGTACGTCACGTTTAGATCTTAGTTTAAGTTAAGGTAGATAAGCTATGTCCATAGTTATATTATGATATATGTCACGCGCGGACTAGGTATATATTACACTAATAAAGGGAGTCTGGGGTCTTCAGTCTCCAGTTGACTCATGGACAAGTACACGACATGGTATTTACTTAACCCCTCCTTCCCTCCACATCGCACTATTTTCTTCATCACTTTCCCCAAAACATTCAGAATCGATATTGGACGATAATTTTCTATGGAGTTTCTGCTCCCTTTTTTATGAATAGGCACAATGTGCGCAGTTTTCCAAATAGTTGGACAGTATCAAGAAAACATCTATTGAAGATATAAGCGATTGGTACGCAGAGCGATTTGGCACATTTAAAGAAGAAGAGTATAGTGGTAGCGGTAGCGGTGGTAGTGGTGTGGTGGTGGTGGTGGTAGTGGTATAGTGTCACTTCCTGGTCCCTTTGACGTATCCAGATTCTCCAGGAGTTTCAGACTGTTAGGTTATGCAGAGTGTCGACGTATGTTTCACAGTCAGTCGAGAAAGGTTGTGTAAGTCCCGAGCCTGCTGCTAAAGTTTCCATAGAAAAAATCATTAAATGCGTTACAGATTTCAGTCTCACCGGTTAATTGACTATTGCCATACGTCATGTATTTAGGGTAACTACTTTTATTCTTCTTTCTGGATTTAACGTACGCCCAAAAATATTTAGGTGAAGTTTTTATGTTCTCTTGTGATCTGTATAAATAAGTCTTATGACACTCCACCTGCATCTTTTTTGTCGATCCCTTAATAAAGAAAAAGCAGCGTAGTCATGGGGATTTTCATATTTTTTCCATTGCGTGTGCGCTTTAGACTTTTCCTTAATAACATTAATTAATGCTCGACTGTACCAAACAGGGTAGCTATAGGTACCCCCAATGTTGACTTTTGGTACATATTTATCTATAATTGCATTAATCACCGAATAGAACATTATTGTAATAAATATATTTTAAAACCCATGTACGTGCACCGTACATATTGCCACAACACAGAAAGAGAATAACTAAATAAAACAATCCCAAAATGTGAAAAATAATAAAATAAGAATGTAAAAAACAATGTAAAAAATATAAAAATGCAGGACTCTAAAGTAAATATGATTGATCTACGACTACTATGAAGAAATATAACTAAAATCTATAAATAGAATGTCACCATAATAATAAACTAGCACATCTCACTATGTTTTTTAGTGTCAAACATCACTTCACTTGAGGTAGGGTTAGCACACGACACTTTATTCACTTTTGAGTCCCGTTTGTCGATCTTGCTGTTGCTGTCCTCGATGTCATAATCTTCTTCTCGTCTGCTTCTGCTTCTCGCGTCTTGCGGACCCTCCCCCTGTCTGTGGGTGGCCATCTTTCGCCAAAAGTACATCGATGTTACAAACAGTGCAATGCTAATCGCAACAACCACATAAATTGCAATGTAGTGATGAACGTCGTGAGAGGATAAGGTGTCTAGCTTAGACTGTTCTTGTATAGAGCGTAGTTGCGTGTCAATCTTCTTGAACGTCTCTTCGTGTGTTTCAATATGCAACGATGAGTTACGAATTGAGGTATTGATTATATTGTTGATGGGAGAGATCGTGGGCACGATCATCGCATATGGTACGTTGACTAAAATGTCACTTGTATGTTCCATATATGCGTGCAATGTGAATGAGTCGCCTTGCAAGTTGCATCCTTGTTTCAGCGTTAACCCGAGTGACGTAACGTCTCCGATGTCATTTGAGTGCGGCACACTAATTGTACTTCGCACGTGTCACAACAAACCAGTGTTACAAAACCAGTGTTTTGTTTATGTAATTTGACCCATTTGTCGGCGCATACTTTTATTTCCGTATGGCAATAAACGCTGTGTTCTTCGTTGTCTCGAATCGAGGTCTACTCTCTTTCTCCGAAACGAAAATTCGCAAACGAACGAAATTTAAAAGAAGTTTCGGTAGTGATCCTACTCTATTTCATTTTCGGACGCGCACAAGAAGTTCGAAACCATAGACAATTTTCGTGAACGAATGGAATCTTTAATATTGTGTGGGTCTTTTTTGATGTCGTCTAAAGTAAATTACGGTTTTTATTTTAACTTAAAATTAATACGCTCTTTTGCTTTATTTTAACATTTTATATTAAAAATGTGATTTATTAAATATTTCTTGTGATATTCAAGCTGAAAATATATATTTAAAGATAAAAATTCTATTTTCGACGATATTCACCGTGACACTATAAAACACCCTTTCACTGTCATTGTGAACCGACTAATTTGAAGAGTACTACTACATGCCAACAATGGGTAGTAACGTATGACAACCTAAATATCTGTCTAATCACAATCTAATCATAACATGTCAACTTAAGATTTTTTTGTTTGAATACTAGGCTGAATGGTCTATAGATCGATACCTGCCTTTATAAAGGCGAACGAAAAAAAAAAAAATTTGTTTGAATACTTTGAAAAGTTTTCTAGAGTGTGTTTCTCAAGTGTTGTTGTGCGGGTTCGCGACCGAGAGAACAAGTAATATACAAAAATAAGTTGTAACGATTAAATTTATTAAAAATATCAAGTAACTAAAGCTAGCATTTACACTTGACATTAAAATGTAAAATTAGATAAGGCTATATGAAAAGTTACAACTAGACAGACAAGAGATCACGGCGAGCTTTGGCGAGTAATGATCGGGGTCAGGAAAAGGACCTCGCACGATCGTAGTTAGAGACTGACTGCCTGCCTCGCCCAAAGCTCGGAACATCCTTCCCACATCTACAGTTTTCTAAACAAAGGATGTGGCAAAACGATTGTTACGTAAAAGTATAATAAAACACAGGAAATATAAATACAAATGGGTACAATAAACGATAACTAAAAATAACAGAACAATGAACCTTAAATGGTTTCAGATCTGCAGATTATCTGCAATCATGTAAACATCATAATATGCTACCCCTCGAGAACAAACGTATGATTCTGGATATGCTATTTCTTTATAATATCTGTAGAGGGAATATTGACAGTATTGTTTTAAATAACTTAGTTATAAGATTGTTTGCTCCGTCTCGACGGACTAGGCACACGTAGTTATTCGAAGTACCACACAGTGGTACAAACTACGCTCAAAATTCCGTCATTGGTAGGACGCTTAATAATTTTAACAAAAGATTCTCTCATCTTGATATATTTAATACTACAAAAGGTATATTCAGGAAACAATTAATAATGTCAGTATGTGACGAATTGACAAGTAAAAATAACTAAATAAATATAATTTAAACAGAATACAGACAATCACCACACACCACTATGACATACCTACACACACATTTGCAACTCTTCATGTACACTCCTACACACTCATTCACGCTGTACTCTTAGCAATGTTTTGTATATCTATTAAATTGTAAATCCGTAATTGGCTGTAGGATTAGTTTATATAGTTTAAGACAAAATTGTAAAGAGCTGTGGATTTTGTGAATAATAAATAAATAAATAAATGTGTTTTTCTTGCCTTGAGGACGGGTCCTCCGTCGAAACGTTCTGGTCGTAGATATTTTTCCATTTTGTTAAATAAATTGTAGTAAAGAATATACCCGTAATATTTAGGTTTTATTTTAAAAAAAACTCAACATACTAATACAATGACACAATCAAACCTGACAACTCAGTTTCTTCTATAAATAGGACGTGCAATATTGACCAAGGAATTGATATCTTATTACTACAGAATCGTATGTCCGTAGGTGCTAGGGAGTAGAAAACGCCCGTAACTTCGGCTGAAATAACGGGTTCCGTGCTTAGAGAGGACCCCATTGAAGGTGTCGTGGCAAAGACTGGAGAATGATGCCCTGAATTTAAGTAGAACCAAAACCGAATACTTGTTTTGTGGTTTCGGCGGTGTCCCCAGTTCTGTGTCTCTATAAGCTTTGCCGGAACGCCCATACGGCCAAACCAATCTGCTCCGAGTTTCAGTACCTCGGGTCGCTTGTCCAAGGGGATGACGAAGTAGACCGGGTCATGACGCACCGAAACAACTCACAATGGATGAAATGGCGACCCATGGTTGCCCCTCAAGTTAAAGGGGAAAATATATAAGTCCGTGATTAGACCTGTCGTACTGTATGGATCAGAATGCTGGGCTGTAAAGCAGATGGATGAACAGAGACTGCATGTAGTAGAGATAAGAATTTTGAGGCGGATGTGTGGTGTGACAAAAGTGGATAAAGTAAGTAATGAATATATTAGAGGAAGTTTAAAAGCTGAGTCAGTTATATAAATGTTGATGGATGAACAGGGAGAGGAAGATCAAAGAAAAGATATATGGATTGTGTGAGGAATGATATGAAGGAAAAAGGAGTAGGTGATAGGGGAGAATAGAACAAAGAAACGTGTTGCGCCGACCTCAAATATCATGGGACAAGCATAGAAGATGCTGATGATGCGAACTGACGCTTGCGGCTAACTTCTGAGCTGCCGTAAGTTTGAATAAAACTATATAAGTGGTGCTGGTACAGGCCCTAGTCGTCGCGATAAATGCAAAGAAAAGAAAATTTAAACACCGTATTAACTAGTTACAACTGGTTAATACCGATTATTATTCATTGCAATTAATAATACAAGGTACGAGTAATCATTAAATTAATATCACGGAACCGCCTATTAAAAATATCGTTTATAAAAGTACCTACTAGCGAAGCTACACCTATGTTCACGGCCGCATTAGGTACCTAGTCTCGAAACACTTCATTTTATTTTCCGATGATTTCTGACGATTAGAATGCTGCTTCTTGTTATAATTACAATAACACGTAAGTCTTTACATACAATATGGGTTCCTCTGTATATGTAAGATACTCTGTGGTTCCTCTTCTAAAAATAGTTGGAAGTGAAGTAAAATTAAAATAATACTACTATAAAGGCGCTCCCACACTGGAGCATTCGCCTGTAATGTAACAAATCCAAGATTTGATTTCGTTTATAAACAAGTGGTTGTTACAAAAATTGTATCGTTACAGGCGCACTGTAATGCCCGGTTCTCCTCATTCGCTAATGTAATGCTCGAATATGAACTGTAACATTGCAGGTAAATGCTCCCGGTGAGGAAGCTCCTTTTAAGGTCTTGGTAGGTCCCCGATTTATCCATTAAAAGTGTGTTCAAGTGCAACAGTAACGCAAAAAAATTTAAAAAAAAAGTTCATGAGTAGAGGGAGCTTCAGCGAATAAATATCAAAAGTTCATCAAGGTATTGAGTTTATGTAAAGTTCAAGTTGTTCTATTAGAGTAATAGACTAACTAGTACTGGTTTTGTTAAGATATGAGCAGTGCTGGTAGCCAAAATAATGAATTAAATTATATTTCAGACATAAGAACTTCACAATGTGTTAGTGCTACCCCCGGGCATCCAGTCCCACACGCCGACATTCTCGACGATCTGCTGTCCAAGTTCCTCGGTGACAGCTACAGCAACAGCGCCCTCTTCGACTTCATCCTGGGAGAACCCAACCATAACCAAGAGGCAAACAACTCTCCGGGAGATAACCTAGACATCAGCATACTTGACGTTGATAGCGTCAGAAAAATTATTAACTTTGCCAAAAAGAAGCACGACAGTGAAATACAAGCCGCAGAGAACACTCGACGACTACGACGAGGTTACGAAGCCTATGAAACGAACCATCCGTACATCATCAACAAAACAATCGATTTAATGAAACAGACCATTTACATGACACAAGAAAAGGTTAATTTTACTAGAATGTACAGGGCGAAATATAGTAATGATCCTGCTTACAAAATTGCATTACTGTACGGTGCGGCAGCAGCAATGTTGAGCAAAATGGAAAGTCTTATAGCTCAACAGAAACATTTGCCTCACGAAACGACACATTTCATTTGGTTTCTTATACTTTATGAGAAAATTTTGGTGTGCAATATTGATATTAACGACGCCATGGAGAAAGTATTCAGGATTCAGGAAGTGGATGAGAAAGCAAGAGGAGGAAAGAAGCAGACGAGTTCAAGACTAAACTTAACAGCAGACCAACTCAAGGATTTATTGGAGGATCCTGTTGCCTTGGAGAGGTATAAGAAAGAGCATGGTGTACAGTTCGGACGGAGTGGTAGACGAAGAGGAAGAAACTAATTGACCATTGTTCCCAACTGAAGTTTTTTTCACACGATCGAAATTTTATCATGAATAATTTGGTTATCACTCGCTATTTTGTGTAAATGATAATCATTTCAGCTTGGAATCACCCATTGCTCATAGGCTTCCTTTTTCTTCTGCCATACTTCTCGGGTCTATTCATATATGCGTGCCTCATGCATCTGTTTCCTGCGACTTTGCCGAAATCGTCTACCCACCGCGCTACTGGATGGCCTTAGTTTCTTTGACCCACTCTTGGCCATCATTAGGCCAGAACCTTTCTCTATCGGCCATTTCCGCGTCTAGCCAGATGTACTCAACTCTACAGGGTTGGGCAGTATTTGAATTACTTGTAATATTAAAATACGTAATTGAAATACAAATACGTATGGTACGTTCATTCATTCGTACGTTTGGTATTTGTAATTCAATTACTTCTTTAAAATGTAATTTGTAATTCACCAAGTACAAATTTCAAATAACTGATGCTAAGGTATTTTGAAGTATTAGTATTTCAATTAAAAATACATTTGAACATAAATATGTCGGAGTGGCAGGATTTATTCCGCTAGGCTTCTACATCATGTGGGCAGACGATGGGTTTCGTGCTATGAAAAGACACTGAGCGATACATTGTTTCTAGCAAAACTAACGAATGACTTGAGATTACAACTTAGCAAAATAACACGGGGCACAATGAATCGAGTACAGTTCCAAGAGGTCTTAACTCGGTCGCGATCAGACACTGACTGTCGTCCTGGCCCTGAGCCAGGACGACAGTCAGTGTCTGATCGCCACTTGTCACAGAGCCCTGTTGGTCACAAACTTCAGAGTTTGATCGCGTGATGTCACCACCGCGCACGTGTGATTCATTTTAAGCCCGTACCAATGACCGTCTCCGACAAATACATTTAGCGTTCTTATTAACGTGTGCGTTCTGCAGAAAAAAGCGCTCGATAGCTTTCGTAAGCAAAACGGCGACGCTAAATATGTCAACCTTTAAAGTTGGCAACACTGCACCTGTACCGTACGTCAAATTGTCAAGTTTCTTGTCAATTGTCATTTTCATTCTTAAACGGTTATTTTCACGAAACTTCTGTGTTAAATTTATTAGGACGAATGGGTGGCATAAAAACTCTGACACCAGATTGTACTAACCACACGATAAATAAGAAGAAGAAAGAAAGAAATACGAATATCTCTATTCTATTTACATAACCTAACACCTGACTGTATTTTGTAATTTGTATTTTAAATAAACATTGATAAAATACTGTATTTTGTATTTTTATATTTCAAATAAACGAAGTAGAAATATTTTGTATTTCGTATTTTAAATACATGCGAGATAGTATTTTGTAATTTTTATTTTTATTAAAGCAAAGCGTGTATTTTGCCCAGCTCTGACTCTACTTGCGGGTGCCACCCCGTCCCCGACGTCGTAGAGTTTTGTCCGACAACGGATTTCGGTGTTACGTACTCGGTCTAGTAGGTTATAACAACAACAACAAAAATATTCATTTATTTTCTGGCAACTTTGGCCCATAGATATACAGGGTTGATATTCAGTAGATCGATCTGAGCCCCCCCCCCCCCCCCCCCCACATATAAATTTATCATCGGTTATTTTTTTAAACCAGCTGTTCCGTACACTTTGACCGTGTAGGTATTGCACTTTTGTAGGAAACAGGTGTTTTTTTGTGTACTGAATACGTGGTAACCATTTTCGCGTCGTTGTCCCTTCCACCTTGTATACCTTACAGACTAACATACGGTGAAGTACAAATTATAATAATAAAGCTAATTTGGAACAACTTAAATTATCAGGTTATACAGGAAAAACGAAGATAGTCACGAAAGTTATTACTTTGGGCATTGATAGCCGCGTCACAGTATTCTGTGACGCAGCTATCAATGCCCAATTAAAAATACATAGAATAGACATAGACATTGTTCCAGATTAACCTAAAAGAAGTTAAATTATAAATTAACAATGCAAGGCAAATGAAAATATAAAATATAATGTACACTACGTGGTTACTGTGTTGTATATATGTAGAGTGGAGATGGGAATGAGGTATGTTATGGTGTGTGTGTGTGTGTACCGCGTTTATTTATGACAATACGAGTATAAGTTGCTCAGTCTCATCATAGGACAAGCACTTAAGCCAGATGGTCACTTTTCTCTTAAATACATTCCTAGCCATACATTTTTTTTTAAAGGCGTTATAGAGTTTAGTACTGGTGTGAGTGACGTGGCGACTGACCAACTCTAACCTACAGCATTCAGTCTGACAGACTCTGTCGTCACGACGGTTCTATGCAAGGAGACTGAGGGTCGTAAGGGAGAAGTCACACCCACCATCAAACAAAAGGTACACCCACCATCTCCGGGCTCGTCGCTCAGCTCCGCCTCGCAGTCGCGGACAGTCACGGACGCGCCTCATCCGTGAGCATCGTGTCGCCGGTCGCTGCAGTTGCGCCGAGCTCGAGCGACGAGTTTTTCTCCCCACCGTCGACACCGCCACCACCATCGCCTCGCCGACGAGGAAGAGAACGGCCACCAGCGGGCTTGGGACCTCTAGGCCAACCGGCCCCAAACAGGGTCCCCGCTGCCGGTGGAAATGTGTCGCGCATGCGATGGAGCCATTCCATAAATCAGAATGTCATGCGCGCATATTATGGGGCTACAGAGGGAGGAAACAACCTGACCGCGTACCGTGTTCGGATGCTCTGTCTGTTTCAAGTGCTTGAGCCTGCTGTCAACGTGTCGGCGCAACGACTGTTGGATCAGGTGCGAGTCATCTTGCGTAATCGCATGTTAGATGACACCATACTTGATGGCTTGTGGACTGAAATGCAGAGTAGCCATGTCATTACCACGCCGTCGCAGGTCGTAAGTGATGACATCGTTACTAATGTAAGTACCCAGTGCAATGAGGAAATGAGAAGTGCTTTGGAATGTGCGATTCGGGAATATCGGTTCATGTCACCCGACCTTAGGCCACGCATACCTTGTTTGCCCATGAATAACAAAAATAGGGCGCTGGTGGCTGTTCTGGATTCGCCGTTGTCAAACTATTTTGATGACTGCGAAGACCTCATCGATGCTCATTCATTATGCATTGGCAAACCGAATTCGTAGGTATAAACGGCGGGTGGACCGATAAACTCAGAATCGCGCATTCCAAAGAGATGAAAGGTGGGTTTATAGGGCTTGGGAGCGACCGGACCAAGGTGTGGCTGACATGCACCTGCCGAATGATGATGCCATGTGTTCGTTCTGGCGCAGCATCTGGTCTGTGCCTGTTAGCCATACCGAGGATGAATGGACTCGAGAGGTCGAGTGGGCGTGCGATCCAGTACAAGAAATGGGGACAATCACTATCTGCCCCCAAGACGTAGCTCGAGCAATCCGTCCGTTGCCTAACTGGAAATCTCCAGGGCCGGGTGGGCTGCACAACTTCTGGATGAAATGGTTCACAAGGTCGCACGTTCGCCTGGCGACCCTGTTCCAGTCAGCCTTAGAGTCCGGGTCGCTGCCCGAGTTCCTGACAACAGGTATAACCCACCTGCTCCATAAATCGAGTGCCCAAAAATTATAGATCGATTACCTGTCTTCCGACAGTCTATAAAGTTCTTACATCCATTTTGAGAGCTAAAATTAACAAACACATTTATGATAATTCCATCATGTCCGCTTCTCAAAATAGATGTAGGAACGGGTCTCGCGGTACTAAGGAGCTACTCCCCATTGATATTAATATATATTAATATATCGCTGGACATTACACACAGCGCCATCTGGGTGTCACACTAAGCAGTGAGGCTTGTGTCGTGGACACCAGATAGTTGATAGATACATAGATACTTTTTGTTTGTAAATACATACTTATTATACATATAAACATCCATGACTCGGAAACAAATGTCCATGCTCATCACACAAACATTTGCTCCTACCGGGATTCGAACCCGGGATCCTAAGAACGTAAGGCAGCCTCACTACCGCTGCGCCATTCGGGTCGTCATATGGCCAATAGTCAACAGGTTCGCCATTCCCGAAGGGATCTGTCGACATTTTGGATAGATATAAGAAAGATTATAAGAAGGTCTATGACTCGGTGCCACATACATGGCTCATGAGGGTGCTAGAGTTGTATAAAGTAGATGCAACTGTGCGCACCGTCCTGATATCGTGTATGGGGCAATGGAGGACAGTCCTTCGCTATCCAGGATGTCGGCAAATCCAGAGGAATAGCGAATCGATAAAGATAGAGCGAGGTATATTTCAGGGCGATAGTTTGAGTCCACTGTGGTTCTGCTTAGCCTTGAATAGAATAGAATAAACATTTATTCGTTAATGGAAAGCAGCAACACAATGGAGCAGCACATACATATTACTAACAAACAGCTTAACAATTAATTAAACAGCTCACTGCTACACTACTCAGCATATGCGGGGTGTAAAACAATCAGCGCTGGTTTTCAGTAGGCCCCCCGCAGTGACACATGGATGAGGGTAGTAGGTAGTAAATAAATAACGTTATTCTATTAAATGGGCATTTCTAAGTGTGTAATAAATAAATAATATACAATAAATATTTTTGTCACAGAGGCTAACATAATTATATTAGTAATAACAGGATACGAAAATACCTGCCAAATAAATAAGTACTTATCCGAAAACGAAACACAGTTGATTAATATGACGCACTTCGGGCTAGCCGATGCCGTATTGACCTATGCAGTTTTAAATTGCAATACCGCCATGTCATTTAGTAAGAGTAAGAATACTGCCTAGTTAATAGGTATTATTTTATTGAGCTAAATAAAACAAAAAAATTACTTCCGAGAAAGTGTACAGTGCCCGTAGACTAATAATGCTGCGAGCATTGAGTTCAAAAACATAATTAGTTATTACAATGGAATTTGGAATTACAATGGAAACATTGGATTACAGTCGGAGCAAAAGGATGATTGTACAAATGTATGGGTGTGTATGTGTGTGTGATTGTACACACACATGGATTCTGGCGATCGCAGACAACGGATTTACCACCGCCGCGCATCTACCCACATTATTTGCCGGTGAGTTTCTATGAAATAAATTCGAAATACAAATTAAAAAAATCACATATACTTATTTAAATTTGGTGATTACTATGGTGATAAATGATTCAAAATAAAAAATGTAAAATAGTAAATAATAGCTAAATAATAATTACATTATTAAATTAGTTAAACGATTTGTCAAAATTTATATCATTAAATTCAATTTGTGAATGAATTATAAATGTCTTAAGCTTTAACTTAAATGTATTTATATTGTTTAGGTCCCTAATTGGTGGAGGAATATTATTCCAACATTTGGAGGCTGCATACCGGAAGCTTCCTCGAAAGGCTGCAGTTCTATGATGTGGTGTAGCCAGCTGCTGAGCAAAACGCCTGCCCTTGTGCTGCCGGTGGTTATTTATCCACGTAAGCTTTGAGTACAGGTATGACGGACATTTATACTTGAAAACTCCAAAAAGAAGACATGCTAAGTGCAGCTTACGACGGTATTTGATTTTTAAAATGTTGTATTTGTTTAAAAATGGTGTCAAATGGCTCCTTGGTGGTACGTCAAAGCAAAAACGTGCACAGGCATTTTGAACCCGCTGAATAAGTCTTTCGGTGCGTGCGTGTTCTAGTAGTCGTGGACCTACGACGGTTTCAACATAATTTAGTTTGGATAAATCTAGGCTTTCAACGAGCTGTACACGCGGGTTCTCGTTTACATATGGGCGCATTTTATACAGGACTTTTAGGCGGTAAAAACAATTTCTCATGCAGCTTGCGATGCCTCGAAATTTAGGCCTTGGTCCATAATCAAACCCAGATTTCTCGCTTCATACACACGATCACACGATCAATGTGTTGGCCCATCACAATCACGTTTGCAAGGTTACTATTTATTTTGCTTTGTTGGGCAACAGATCCGAAAAGCATAAATTTAGTTTTGGCCGAGTTAAGTAGAAGAGAGTTCTGTCTTGACCAGTCCACAATCCTTGCCAGATCTTCGTTAACTACTTTTACTGCGCTCTCACAATCTTCAGATTTAAAGGCCAGGTATAATTGAATATCGTCTGCATAGATATGAAATTTACAGTTTTTTATAACGTTAATAATATCGGCACTATATAAACTAAACAAAGGAGGACCCAGTATCGATCCCTGTGGAACCCCCTTTACCACTGGACTCATATCAGAAAAAACACTAGACCCATTCGCATCCCGAATTTCCACAAGCTGATGACGTCTTCGCGCTCGTCGATCGCGCTCGTCTTTTGTTTCGGGTGTACCCGTTATGATGACATCATTGATTAGGAGCTCCTGGTCGCGTTCATTCAGCTGTAACTTAAAATCAGCAATGGTCTCCTCAAGATGGTCGTAGGAAGATGGTTGTTTTTCTTCAAAACGTTTCTTGAGGTAGGAAGTCATTGAGGGCAAGGTCCCTCAATGACTTCCATACGCTCCCTACATAAGCCGACATCCGACTTCCAACTCGTCATTTCATCTCGGAACTGTCGTAACTCCACTCTCATAGCACTGAGCTCCTCACGGAAACATCGAATCTCGTAGGCTACGTTGAGCTCCTGAGGCTGCGGCTGTGCTTTATGCTCTTTAGGGGTGGAGTGAGAGGCAGGGCTTGGTAGTATCGGACGAGGCTGAATGGTTGGCGGCTGAATGGTAGTAGCCGACTGGATGGTAGTTGCAGTCGAGCTAGCTCCTAGTTGGCTATTGCTATTTTGCTGGGTTATATTTGGATGGCTACTAACTAAGCTACCATCCGACGGGCCTTTAACAGGTGTAGCCGAATTGTCCGTTCTCGATATCTTTGCCTTACAGGTCGGGCACAACCAGTTAGGTCACACCTTTGTTGACGTAACGCCAATGCAAGCAGAATGATATGACCCAGGACACTTAGTGCAGCGAATGCCCTCAGACATAGCCATAAACTTACCGCAGCCACCCCACTTCGCCATGATTGAACCGTCTGTTTGGTTCCACACAATTTCCAGGTTCGTAATGGCGAACGAAGTCATAGATGGCGTTGATTGTATGCAATGTGAAACAAACTGACTGTAATTTGTCCTGTAATTTTCAGTAGGGGCGAATTATTGCAATGATCCGCAAATTGTCACTGTACTCAGTTGCACTATTTACTTGTCTGATTCTGGAAATCACTTGAGGTTTAATTTGTTTGCAAAAAGTATAGGGTAGATGATTTTCACTATTCTATTAGGATTTTTATTTTAGGCTTTTATTATTGTATAACTGAACACTGACACTGTTCCACAATATATGTTAAGTACTGTATCCCGTCGATGACTTTTAACACTTAAGTTTTTAGATAATCACTGTTATTATATTTTTAAACTCGTAACTGTGGTAAGCTAGTCAGCTGTTACCGTCATCCGTGTCGTCACGTTCTTGAATCCTCTTAGCACGCTGCTGGAGCATTCAGGTCTATCGGTTGAGGAGAGGTGGTCAAGTTGTATCTCACCTCCTTTACATGGATGACCTGAAACTCTTTGCCCCCAACGATTTGCAACTGATGGAGCTATTGAACGTAACTGAAACTTTCAGTAGCGCCATCAGGATGGAATTTGAGGTGGACAAATGTGCGGTCATTCATGTAAAACGAGGGGAGATTGAGGAATCTGTGGGAACACAGCTCTCGTGTTCCATAAATCTTAGATCCCTCTCAGCAACCGAAACCTATAAGTATTTGAGTATGTCGGAAGTGCTGGGCATCAATGTTGCTGACATGAAGCAATCGTTGAAGGAGCGCTTCTTTGGCCGCCTAAAAAAGTATTTAATAGTCTTTTAGCAGGCGGAATAAAGGTGCGTGCTATGATGATATTCATAAGTGGGTACATGGACAATGTTGGGTGGTATGAAAGGAACACGAATATATGCAGTCATTACCCGAGCTTGTTGTTTGATTTACATAATTATCACATAACCTTACATGATGCAGCCGGAAATTAGTACAGTATAATAAAGTATAATAGAATCTACTAAGTAGTGAGTGAAATAAAGTGAAAAAGACGATAAATAGAACACATACCTAAATAAAAATGGAAACAGTGCCTCCTCCATTACCGTTCAAATTTGATGAGAACTTGATAGATGTGGCATCAGGCAAACTAAGTGATAGTTGGGAAAGATGGAAGAAAGGCTTCACGAAATATTTCAACGCGTGTGAGTTATCGACAAAAACACCAGGGATACAACTCAACATTTTTCTGTATATAGTAGGCGAGCAATGCCGCGAAATACTAGAACAAAGCAAGGAAACTACTTTAGATGGTGCGTGTAAAAAACTAGATGAATATTTTAAAACGAAGAAAAACTTAACGGTGGAACGGCACAGGTTCTTTACAAGAGAACAGCAGCAAAACGAGTCAATAGATCAATATGTGTTTGACTTGCGTAAATTGTCCAAGACTTGCGAGTTTGGATATTTAAATGATGAGCTCATAAAGGACCGACTAGTGTGTGGAGTGACAAGCCCAGCAATTAGAGAACGATTATTACGTGAAAGTGATCTAACATTGAAAAGATCTTTGGAGATATGTCGAGCAGCGGTAGTATCAAGTACAAGTCCCGACGCTTATGTGTTGTAATTATCATAACTGCTCATGTTCCTGTATCCTTAAAAAATGTTTATTATAGGTATAAGTTAATAAGTCGCTTTACGAATAGGAATGGTAGCTATATATTAGAATGTGCTCTAGTCAGTAATAATTATGCTCGCCATACTTTTAACTCCAAACTCCCCGCACTCACAGAACAACTCACCACCACAAATCAAATATTACCTATAAACAACAAAGTCTCATACTTCCTGTCACAAAACCAGCACATCTACAAATCACACTCCCAGTCAAACACTCACTCACATGAGTCACAGTCAAACACTCACTCACATCAGTCATACAGCAAACTTCTCCCTAAACTCACTGGTCAACGAGGCCGTTCCCTTCTCTCCGGCACAAAAGCGGCATCAAGTCCCCTAGAACTATATTTCAGCATTTCTCCAACGTTGTTGGATAATGGATAAAGTCGATCTATCTAATGAAATCGATGAAACGCTAACGTTACCTTGCCGCATTATTGATAGACCAGAGTTATGCCGGGATATATTAGTGGAGCACGACTTTAAGGTGCTAACTTGTAATATAAGGAGCTTAAGAACTTGAAGAACTTTCCTGAGCTTATAACGGTACTCCACCGCCTTGACTGTCAGTTCGATGCAATAGTGCTAACAGAGTGCTGGCTTAACGATAACTCGATAGTCAATCAGTTACCAGGGTACAACTGCTTTCATACTCGTAAAGTTATCAATAAAAGTGGTGGAGTGACTGTTTACGTGAGAGATACCTGGCCAGTTTCAGTTAGCGAACCGGAGTTTGATGAGGCCAATTGTCTAATTGTCAACATTAACACAAATGATACACTTCTAGGGATCTATCGCTCCCCGTCATTTAGTAACACAGATAAATTCCTGAACTCATTAGAAAACTCGGTAACCGGTCTGAATAGTCCATGCGTGATTGTAACAGGGGACATGAATATAAACCTCCTTGATAACAAACCCAATGTCACTTTTATGGCCTATCAGTGTCTCCTGTCAGAATACGGGCTCCTCCCTGCTATCACTAAACCAACTAGAGGCGAAGTTTGCTTAGATCACGCGTTTATTAGAACTAAAGGATCAACGCAGGGAGTAGTCTGTAATCATCTATAACGGACCATGACCTTGTTATCCTAGCCACAAACATGTTAAAAGTAAATAATCCACCACGCAACAGGTTTAAAATAAAAATAGATTACTCTAAGATCACCGAGGAGATTAGTACGGTCGACTGGACTGAAGTAACATCTAGTACAGAAGTAAATGACGCGGTGCTAATGTTCAACAAAATTTTAACAGACACCATAAAGAAACATAGGGAAAAAAATCAAAATTACCCGTTCGAAGTTTAATTTGAAACCATGGGTCACTCCCGGCTTGATTCGGTGCATGAACCATCGAGACGCACTGCATGCCCAAGTAAAAGCGCAACCATCAAATCTAGAGTTAAAATCCGTATACACACGTTATAGAAACTCCTGTAACGACATCCTTCATAAACGTCAGACAGAGTATGAGGGTAAGGAGTTAGAGAATCACAGCAATCAACCCAAAAAGCTCTGGCGAGTCATTAAGGACATTTGCGAGTTTCCCAAAAGAAATAACGACAATCAACTCCTCAGGTGTGAAGAAAATAGCTCTTCATCCATTAACTACTGCAACAGCCATTTCGTCTCAGTAGGTAAGCACTTGGCACTCAACATTCTAAACAAACTCCAGACTGCAGAAAGCAAGCTATGCAATGATGCCTCTCTCATAAACCGATCCAAAGACTCTCTGTTCTTTCAGCCAACAGACAACAGTGAAATTGACAATATCATTACTAATATGAAAGACGACAGTGCACCTGGTTCTGACGAGATCCGTCAACTCCTCCTCAAGCACATTAAACCATTTATACTAAGCCCTCTTACGCATATCTGTAACCTGAACATGTCACGGGTACATTTCCTAACTGCTGGAAGGTGGCCGCTGTAACGCCGATTCATAAGAAGGGTGAAAAAGACTGTCCTGACAACTACAGGCCTATCTCTTTGTTCTGTGTTCTATCTAAGATCTTAGAAAAGCTGGTTAATAACCGTCTCATCAGCTTTCTTGAAAAACATAGCCTATTGTCTGGACGCCAGTACGGTTTTAGGCGCGGAAAGTCCACAGAGCAAGCCTTAAGACTTTTAACTGACATTGTCTCTTCAAAGGTTGATGGAGGGAAACGGTCAATTGGTACCTTTCTTGACCTTGCCAAGGCATTTGACACAGTTTCCATTCAAATGCTATTAAAAAAGCTAGATTGCCTTGGCGTAAGAGGCATCGCTCGGGACTGGTTTAGAAGCTACTTAATGGATAGATAGCAGTATGTTGTGAACGGGGACAACGTCAGCAAAAACCTTCCAGTCACTTTCGGGGTGCCACAGGGCAGTGTTCTGGGGCCAACATTATTCACGATGTACATGAATGACATTTTGAGGTTGACTATCCCACGGTCAGATATGATTTGTTACGCAGATGACTCAGCTATAATATTTCATGGAGACACATGGGCGGACGCCACAGCCGCCGCAGAAAATGGCATGCGTACTATATCTGACTGGCTCGATAGAAGTCTCTTAACCTTAAATGTCAAAAAAACAAACTTTATAACGTTTCACATCAGCCGTTTCTGTCGTCCTGCGATTGATAATATCAAAATTCACAATATCCACTGTCATGCCACAAATTGCTGCTGTAATAATATAAGCAGAGTCAATTCAGCTAAATATTTGCGTGTAACAATTGACCAAAATTTGTCTTTTAAGGAACATATCTCAACACTCTCTAAAAAAATCCGCAAGTTTATTTATATATTTAAATCCCTACGTGCCACTGCCCCGAAATACATGTGCAGAAAAGTTTACCTAGCTCTTAGTCAATCGCTGCTGCAGTACTGTGAAGGCGTCTGGAGTAGCGCGGCCAAGACCTATATGCTTGAACTCGAACGTGCTCAACGGGCTGTTCTTAAAGTCTTTCTTGGGAAACCGCGTCGTTATCCAACAGACGAACTATACAAAGACGCAGGCGTCTTGCGTGTCCGGCAGCTATATATCTTGAAGTCCTTTCTTAAACATGTTGCTGTGTCAGGGAGTCAATTCACATACAAACAAAGAGGCAGGATAGGAGCGGATAGACTTCCAATCCCAAGAGTTAACGGTTTTTGCTACACGGTTTTCACTCTTTCTCCCTATTCGAGTCTTTAACACAGTCAATAAATCCACACTAAAGATCCCTGGAAATACACTCGAAGCCAAGATTGCTATAAAGGCTTGGGTTCAGGACCTGACCTATGATGAAACAGAATATCTTTTGTGCCCCTTGAAGTAGCACTCAAACGTCACTCTCATAGTCAAGACGACACTTAGGTTGTCAAGTCCCTTCCCGGCTCCTGTCTTAAACTTTCTAACATAAACACACACACACGTTCACTCTCACACACACACTACTCTTTCAAGCATCCAATTAATAAAACCGTAATGTTTACTTGTCTTTATAGGTACGCATGTCGATCTTCTCTTTGACTTTATTTTGGTTTGGATTATTTTTATTTTATTGATTGTTATTATTATTTTATTTTTGATATCTGAATAATTTTAATTCCTATTTTCTTAATTAATTGTCACTTGTGTCTTGCTGTGCTGTGTCACGCTTACCAGTCAATAAGTCAATCTGCATTTTCTGTCTATATTGGGTCACCAAGATACAGGCTGTGCCTAGTTTGGGGCCCACGGTTACTTAATCTTATGTACTCTGCTAAATATCATTGTTTCTGTTTGTATGTTTTTTTCTATAACTATTATTATTTCCTTTATTCATATTTTTACAAACTAATTACATTTTTAAATATTCCTTAGAAAAAACAATATAAAAAACATTTAAAATATAAAAAATTGTTGCCTGCGGTATCGGGAACAGGGTCCAAGCTACCGGTGGTCAGGGCTCCAGAGAGAGAAACCTCCTAACAATACGAGCCGTGTCCAGGAGTACTGCTTTCTGAATCAAGCCCTTGATCCAGCTGCCTAACGAGAGCCTCCTCAGGTATTCATCGAGGCTCTTAGCAATTAAGCCATGGGCTGATACGACTATCGGCACAATGATCGCTGAGTCCACATTCCACATGTCGACAACCTCGCGAGCCAAGTCAAGATATTTTATTTGCTTATCTTTCTCGGCTTTCACGAGATTCTCATCATGCGGGACCGTTATGTCAACAATCATTGCGCGCCGCTCTGATCGATTCACCACCACTATATCAGGCTTATTGGCTAAAATAGTCCTGTCAGTGATGATGGATTGATCCCAGTACAATGCGATATTGCCATTTTCGAGAACAGGGTCGGGCACATACATATAGTACGGCACTTCCCATTCCACAAGTCTGTATTTTAGAGCAAGTTGCTGATGGATAATCCTGGCTACAAGGTTGTATATGCAAGTATTCTCCGTTAGCCAAACGAGAACACCCAGAGATAATGTGACGGATTGATTCACCTGGACGGTGGCATGCCCGACATATGTCAACCGTGCCGTCCTTCACACTAAATCTCCGGTAGTTATTAGTCATCATAACTTTATCCATAATTGCACAGACAAAACCTTCGGTTTCTCCGAAGAGGTCCTCGGAACGTAGCCAGGCTACGAACGCTGGCAGGTCTACATCGGACCCGTGCAGGGCCCGGAAAAAGCGTCCGTGAAGCTCCTTACTCTGCCATACCTCCCTGCGGTCGTTAGTGTCAAGCACTACAGGTTTGCGCCAGTTCTCTTTAGCCAAGGAGAGCGGGGTGAGGCTCTTGTCCACCGCGACCACATCTCGATGCATCACCACGTCGGCTTCTAGGAAATATTCCCTGAGACTGCATATCTCGCGATTGTGGAGAGTCTTAGCGTTTAAAAAGCCTCGACCCCCACACTTCCGCGGGATATACAGTCTCATAACCGAAGAACGTGGGTGATGCATTCGATATGCCGTCAACACAGAGAACATAAAATAATAATAATAATAATCTCTTTATTTCAGAATAAACTCCATAAATTTACGTTAGTACATATTCACTTAAAAACTATGTTAGCGTACAGCACAAATACAACGATATTAGTAACATTAAAACTTAACAACTATGTTAGTAGACATTAACTATATTTACAGGAGCATGTAGCTGACTTAGATAACAGATAATAGGACAATCCAGTTTGTTGGCAATTACACTCAGGTGACTGTTGGTACTGGCACGCACCCTACGCAACAAGGACGCTGCTCGCTTGCGTCTGATCGCAGCGAAGCTGTCAGTCTAGGCGTCCGCGAACATCCCAGAGGCAGGCATAAAGAAGGAGAATGAAGTAGTTCACAGTGTTAAACAGGAAAATAAAATACAAGAGGAAAAAAGCGAGATATGGGCAGTACGGCGTAATAACAAAACAGGATATGGTGTGTCATCGTCTACAAGAACATGGAACGGCAATAAGATGCGATCACGTGGTGGACACGAACGAGGAGGCGCGGCGTGGCGTGATGATTTAATTGCTGTCTTAGGTAAAACACATTTAAAAGTATATCATAAAAATAAGTCGTATTTAATGGAGTTTAAAGTTGCTGATGTAAATAGCACTCCTATATTGGGACGTCATGCATTTGTAGAAATGAACTTAATTAAGAGGGTTATGCCTGTGCAGCGGTCAGATATCAAATCAAAGATAACAAAAGATTATAAAGACGTTTTCGAAGTTATAGGTTGTCTACCGGGAGAATACAATATACAACTGAGGGACGACGCCGTCCCCGTAGCGCATGCACCTCGTTAATTGCCATTTGCAATAAGTGAGGACGTTAAAAAAAAGTTATTGGAAATGGAGTCACAAGGTATTATAGCGAAAGTTGAGGGTACATCAGACTGGGTTAGCAGTATGACTGTAGTTGAAAAATCGAACGGTGACTTAAGAATTTGCTTAGATCCAAAAGAATTAAATCAGGCTATCAGAAGAAAACATTTCAAGCTCCCAACTATAGATGAAATAGTGTCAAAATTAGCAGGGGCTAGGTATTTTAGCACATTAGATGCTGCTTGAGGGTTTTGGAACGTGAAACTAGGAGATAGTAGTAAATATTGTACATTTAATACACCATTTGGTAGATTCAAATTATTACGAATGCCTTAAGTTATAAGTTCGGCGTCAGAGGTCTTTCATAAGAAAATATATGAACATTTCGATGATATAGAAGGTGTATGTATATCGATGACTTATTAATATATGCCTCAGATCAAAACAGACATGATGAAATTTTAAAGAAAGTTCTAGAAAGATGTAGAAAAATAAATTTAAAATTAAATATAAATAAGTGTAAGTTTGGTTTACAGGACATAAAATATTTAGGCCATCGAATTACAAAAGATGGACTGAGCCCTGATGATTCGCATTTGTCGGCAATAACAAACATGCAAGTACCAAAGAATAGGAGAGACGTAGAACGATTTTTAGGACTGATTACGTATGTAGGCTCCTTTGTTCCGAATCTTTCAGATAAAACATTACCACTGAGAGAGTTACTTAAAAAAGAAATAGAATGGCATTGGGATGAGCGACATGAGCAGTGTTTTTCTTATTTAAAAACATGTTTAATGAAACGGCCTGTTCTTCAATATTATACTTTGGAAAACCCAATAGTCATATCTGTGGTTGCCAGTTCCACAGGGTTGGGTGCTTGTTTAATGCAAAATGGGCTTCCGGTTTGTTATGCTTCAAAAGCTTTAACTATTACAGAACAAAGGTATGCACAAATTGAAAAAGAATTGTATGCTTCCGTCTTTCCCTGTGAGCGCTTTTATGCATACATATTTGGACGATCGGATGTAACGATAGAAACGGATCATAAACCTTTAATCAGTATTATTAAAAAATCAATTGTAGATGCACCGTCTCGCTTACAGAGGATGTTGTTGAGATTACAGCGCTATACATTTACATTAGTTTATAGACCGGGAAAACACTTGTACATTGCTGACGCGTTATCTCGTGCGTACGAAGCGACACCGCAAGTGTGTGAACGAACGTCACAAACCGGTATAGTTAGCGATAAGGAACAGGTTTGCGAATTGACCGATAGTGTAAAAAACAAATGCGAATATCTTACGGACGCTCAATTCATAGACATACAGAAACAATTAGAAACAGATGAAGAGATGATAGAATTATATAAACATGTTTTGCAAGGATGGCCTGATAATAAAGATAGGATAAAAGATAATATAAAACAATACTGGAAAGAACAATGGGAAAATTTTTATGGACCCTGTCCCCAGCAGTGTAGCACTATGGGGCATGTGTGAAAAAATAGATATTATTCTGAATAACAAATGAATGAAAGAATGAGTGTGGCAAGTATGAGTGTGGCAAACACTATTTTTTTCTCAATTTTTTTTTTTATTAAACTGCTCTTTATAATTACTATTTTATGATTATTATCATGTTCTTAGATTTTTAAAATCTGTATTCGTATGGTTCAGTATAGTAACAATCAGCATGGTTGTAGAAATGAATGCTTCTAAAAATAATAATATTTATTATATTAATACCATTTTAAAAACAAAATAATCATAGAAGTTAAACAAAAACAAATGTAAACATGAAGAAATGAATGAGATAAAGAAGCTCACTGATAATTATAATATGAATGGGTGAATAAAATATTGAAAGGACATTTAAAACAACAGAAATCGACTTATAATCCGCACTGTTATTGTTTAGCATTGTGTATTTAAGAGCCATACACTCAAAAAGTATTCGCGCACAACAAATCAAGCGCACAAAAAATCCAGTAACACAGCCAAGTGGTCAGAATCTCGATATCACAACAAGAAAGGAGTTATAGGATGCGAATCACAAGGAAGTGCAACAACAACTGATGATATATAAAAAAAAAACTCAATAAGAATAATTTATTGTATTTCTATCTTTATGGTTGAATAACTTTTTTCCCTTATTATTCACACATTTACTGCCTTACAATAAAATTATATATTTTTACGCTTCATTTGGTATATGAGAGAAAGTGCTACGATGGTGGGGACGCTTTTTCCCAATGTTCTTTAGGGAGGATATAACTATAGCTAATGGGTTAATCTGGAAATCGGATAAAATAATTATACCTAAAGTAATGAGAAAAGAGATGTTAATAAAGATTTATATTGGACAAATGGAAATTGTAAAATGCAAATTACGTGCTAGAGAAATAATATTTTGGCCCGGTATTAATAACGATATAGAAAACATAATAAAAAATTGTAATATTTGCTTAACGTATAGAAAAAATAACCAGAAAGAAGAGCTTAATTGTCATGAGGTTCCTGACAGACCATGGGCTAAGGTAGGCGTAGATCTACTTCAATACAGCGTGTAACAGAAAGGGTATAATCATATGGAACACTGTGGTACGGACCATCAACCTGAACAACTTTCTCTATGGGACCACCATAGAAATCGTAAAAAAATAATCAGCCGTCCCATACATTTGGGTCGAGTAGGTATTGAAATTTTGTATAGGACAGCTGATAATTTTTTTACGATTTCTCTCTCATCTCTCTCTCTAAAGGACTGTTTAATACTTTATTCAGGCGGCCAAAGAAGCGCTCCTTCAATGATTGTTTCATGTCGGCAGCACTGATGACTATGCTTCCGACATACCCAAATACTAGTAGGTCTCGGTTGAGGAGAGGGATCTAAGCAATATGGAATCCGAGAGTTGAATTCCCACGGATTCACTAATCTCCCCTCGCTTTACATGCATGGCGCTACTAAAAGCAGGTGAGATATAACCTGACCACCTCTCCTCAACCGGTAGCCTAGACCTGAATCCTCTAGCAGTGTGCTCAGAGGATTCAAGATCAAGCAAAACCAAAGCGGACTCAAACTGTCACCCTGAAATATTCCCCGCTCAATCGGTTCATCGTTCCCAAGAACAACAACCTGCCGACATCCTGGATAAAGAAGGACCGTCCTCCACTGCGCCATACACGACATCAAGAAGGTGCGAAGAAGGTGCATCTATTTGGTACAACTCCAGCACCGTCATCTTGCAATTCGTCGTTAACATTTAACTCGACAACACCGGGGGTTTTGTGCATCCGAAAACGAACGGCATTCCAATATTTCCAATCATCGCTTAAGACGCTGTAGCTCCTTTATTTTTTAAGGTATGTTTCGTTTGCCCTTTTTTTCGGATGGAAAATCATCAAATAACCCCTCACGCTCTTAGCAGTATTATATATGAAGATGCTCTGTGTCTTAGTCCTTAATTCTTGGATCAAACCATTGGCCACCTTCATTCTTGGATCAACACCATTCGTCGCTCGTAAATAGATCCTCACAAAAATCTTCAAATTAATGATTCCCGTGTGAGGCTTTTTAACTCCACATCGGGAATACTCGCCAACCGGAAGTTTTGGCGCAAGTAGAATCGGTGTCGCCTCCGCTCTTCTTGTAGAACTTCTTCGAGCATGAAAAAAGCAACCATTGTAGAGATTTTCTAAAAAAAACGTAGTATTCTTGGACAGCACGATAACTATTTTGTTGTCGTTTCAAATGACATAACAATCCATCCTAAAAAGTGTAAAACTCCTCTTTACGGACGGGCAAAAACACATCGGGAGTAGGGACAACTGTCAAATTGAGTTGTAATTCATTCTTAGTTTGTCCGTAGATGCTAGGGAGTAGGAAACACCCGTATCTTCGGCCGAAATTACGGGTTTCGTGCTTAGAGAGTAGACCCCCAGGGGCTGAGCAGGAGGGAGTGTCAGACTTTTACTGACTAAAACCCATCCATGTTCCTTCCTTTGCCCTTTGTGTTCCAGGGCCGCGGTGTCTCTTTCGAACAGTCCCGCAACCCTGGCAGGCATCGGTCCATTCGGACCCCTTCCTGTTTGCTGACTCTCTTTGAGGCGCGCGTGGAACACGAACGCGCCGTCGACACGGCCTGTCGTCATAAGACGGACGGACGGCGAGCTAGCCCATAGCTCACCGTCCACAGGCCCGCGCCTACGGTGGCCGGGGGCCACCACGTGGCCCCCGACGCCCGGTGCGTCTCCCGCGGCGGCTGGGACGTGAGTTTCTCTCCCTCTCACGTTCCGCCACCTCCTTCGCTAGCATGACTGCTTCGCAGAAGGAGGTGACGGCGTCCCATTCCGTCTCGCTCCGGACCATGGATTGAACCAAGGCCGGACGTGAGAGGTCGCCGCCGCCGATCGCCGTGTTTCGTTTGCCCTAGGCTTTGATTTTATAATGTCTAGATGGAGCGTCGCCCTACAATCAAAACAAATCGCAACAAACCGTGCGAACTTTTAGGCCAACAGATGGCTGATATTTTTTGACACGTTTGCGCACATTTGATGCTCTATCTAGACATTATAAATCAAAGGCCCTAGGGTAAATCTGATGTTTTACTGTTGTACTGGCTTGATTCGATGAAGTTGATTCTTGGACAAGTTTTCAGGTCGTCGTCTATTTAACTCGTTTGTGGTTACGGAAACAGTTTTAATGTTAGCACTTGAAGTTGTATTACTTTCAATAACGGAATGCTTCGTTATGACGACGTTTGTTAAATAAGCCACTTGTTGTGATAAAAATACGAAGTGTGCATATCTCACGGTTTGGGAGTCTCTCCTTACGTTTCTCAGGGCTGGGCTGGCTGCTTGTCGAAGAACTGCTATCACTATCTCCTGCAGTTGGCGTTGGAGAAGGAACACGTTTACGCGATAGTGAACCGTCAGTAACACAATCTGGCTATAAATCATTATTAGGATTTTCCATACTATAAAACGGAGATGAATAATTTCACGAATTGAAACTATAATAGTTTTACCAATCTTAATTGAAATAAATGGGTTACTTTTACGCGAATTTTAAATAACGAACGAACGGCGCGAAAAACAACGCGCTAATGACGATAAATGGGGTGATCACCCGATGCGCACTTAGTACCAACGGTAAGCAGTGGCGCAAAGGTAATCGCTGTCAACAGGTTGAAATACAGGTGCTTAACTCAAGATGGATTCCGGATTTTGATACAAAACAAATAATCAATACTAATATTATAGAGAGGTAAAATTTGATTGTAAGTTTGTATGTAGGAGGTAATCTCTGGATCTACTGAACCGATTTTCAAAATTCTTTCACTAATAGGAAGCTACATTATCTCCGAGTGCCATAGGCTATATTTACAAGCCTGTGAGATAATTTCCGACCAAACCCGAGCGAAGCCGCGGGCAACAACTACGGGTATAAAATAAAATTGTGAATTAAAAAACTTTTTTATAAAACAAGCTTTTATTATAAATATGCACTGAAAAGAAGAAAATAAAACTTGTCGCGTTTAGGTCTTTTTTTTACCTTTTCTATCCACGCGAGGACGCGACAGCTTTTATGAAAACTTTTTTTTTCGTGTAGATACCTCCTTCGTCTTTGGCGAACTCCGTTTTTTATCGATATAGTTTGTCCAGCATGTGGCAGACATGTTTGAGTTGGAGTCACGTCAGCTATATCTATATTATAAAGTGGTAAAATTTGTTTTTAAGTTTGTATGTAGGGGGTAATCTCTGGATCTACAGAACCAATTTTGAAAATTCTTTCAAAGTCAAATTCATATATTTGCTCTACATGTTTGACCTTGGCTGGTGTACAAATTAGGTCAAAAGACCATAAGATTTCAAAAATATAAAAATACAAAGAATAATAATTTAAATAAATCAACAATTAACATTAATATTAAATTTAAAAATTAGATAAATAGTCATGCAATTCAAAATAAATAGAATAGATTCAGTCAGTATATTTATAGCGATTTTTCATTTAAAAAATCATTAATATTATATTATTATTATTTTATTTATTTATTTTGTACCCTACCACAGCGTTTTCTTATTAAACCCAAAGGTTGACTGGTAGGGAATGCCTAATGGCAATGGCAAGTCCGCCTGTGTACCACTATTGTACATGAAGTTTAAATAAATAATATTATAATATGCTTTCTCTGTCAGAATTTTTTATAATGGTTTCTTAAACTGATCTGTAGTTAGATGTTTACCCCTTTAAGGATTTTATTATAAATTTTCAGCGCTCTGCATACAACGCTTTTATGCAGTAGCGCTGTCTTAGCTGACTGAACTCGAAGTTTACTACTATCCCGGCGATTTCGTACAATGTTAGATTTTCGCACAAAATTACAATTTCCGATATTCGAGGAAACAAATGGGGGATATTTCTAACAAATAGAGCGATTACTAAAATACAAAGTGACGGCAGTGTGAGGATTTTGCGCATTATAAAAAGTGGCTTACAGCTCTCAGTACTTTGGATACCGAACATAGCATGTATGCATCGCTTTTACATTTTAAATGCCATATCTTCATTTGCTGAGTTGCCCCAAAAGATAATGCCATATCTGAGGACAGATTCAACAAGTCCATAATAAGCCGAGAGTAATAATAATAGTAATACGTAATAAGTTGATAGATGGAGCAAGTTGGAACAAAGCATATGCTTGACTACCTACTGATTTTTTTTACATGGTGTGTCAATGTGTTCTTTCCAATTTAGTTTACTGTCTATAACTAAGGCGAGAAAACGGGCCTCAGATACTTCATTTAATAGTGTAATTGTCATGAATCAACTTTACATTTAGTGGATTATACAATCTTTGTCCAAAGTGCATTATATTTGTTTTTGATAAATTTATTTTTTTAATTATTATTATCAAGCCAAGAAATAAAAAATTTCAGTGAATTATTTATGACAGAATTATAATTATTAATGTCCTTACATGCAATTGAAACTGTACTGTCATCAGCAAATAATGTAATAGGTTGAGTTGTTGCCTATGGCAAGTCGTTGATATAGATAATAAACAACGGCGGCGTCCCTAGAACACTGCCTTGAGCAACACCGTATGTAACATTTTTCCTCACGGTGCTGAATGCTTGCTCTTATGCCGTATGCGTCAAGTTTACTGATTAGAATATTATGATCGACATAATCAAAAGCCTGTGGCATATCGCAATAAATAGCACAAACTGGAACTGTTTTGTCAACGTGGCTGATAACATTTTAGATGAATCCATAAATGGCCATTCACTGATAGGAATGATTTCCAACCGAAACGCGAGCGAAGCCGCGGGCAACAGCTAGTGAAAATTATACATTTAAAAAAGTGTTAATATTTAGTGTAATCAAACTACAAAGTTCCAACTGCTGGGGCATGGGGCTCCACTGTATGAAAGGGAGTCGACTGTAATCTAGCACGCGGGCATAGTGCGGGTTGGTAAATGTTGGGACAAACATATACATTTTGGCCTCTCCGGCTGTTATTCGGCAATCTTTGTGAAAAGATTTGAGTTCGTCCCGCCATCACCTTTTGGGCCTGCTGCGTTGCAGTTTGCTGTTTTTTGTGGGGGTACCAACACTGTGTGATTACTTTAGCCCATAGCCCCTCCGGCATCCGACAAACGTGACCAGCCCAGTTCCATGTCAGCTTGGCAGCCGTGTCATCTACGTCGGCAATTTGAGTTTTGGAACACAGTATCGAGTTCCTTATATCATCAGTAAGTTTAACTCCAAGGATACAACGCTCCATTGCTCGCTGACAGACCCCGGACGCGGAGTGCGGACTTTTGACGCTGGGTTAGCGACCATGTCTGCGCTCCATAGGTGAGGGTAGGAAGAATGCACAGACACAGATCCATGAGTTTTCTCTTCAGTGAGAGGGAGAGGTACTTTCATTTTTGTTTCATTGACCAATAGCTCTTCCAGGCGTTCTCGGTGCGTCGAGCTTTTTACCTTGTCTTGCCTGGAAGGAGACTATTTGGCCGAGGTAAAAGTACCTACTCATGGACATTAACTAACACAGGGAAATTGGAAATTGCAGAATAAAACTTATTCAATATTAAACTAACTTCTTTTTATTAAAAAAAAAAAACTGGGACAAAAATCCTTGACTTCATTCGCAATACACTACTAATACCTATTACTATGGAATAATTAACTAATCTAAAGGAAGAACGATAGGGCCAGAAAAAATCAAAATTCACAAAGGATATTGGGAAATAATCTCAATTGCGTTAACAATAGCGTCGTTTAAGCTTGTACTAATAATATAGCATGCTCTTAAAATTATCACATAATTACAAATGGCCTTAATTTTTATCTCTTGAAGAGGCCAATTCTGCCGCTGTAAGATAAAGGGGCGCCTGCAGAAAAACTGTAAAGAAAAATGAGCCTTACTAAAGATAAGTTATGGAATCTGAACAAAAAAAGGCACAAATAAGGCTTATTTTCCCCGAACCCTTTCCTAGATACGTCCCTTTTACTTAAAGCGGGAGAACGATAGGCTTACTAAATATTTGTGAGTAAAATAAGCACACTATTCGTATTAACCTACCCTAAGTTTAAGCGTACCTACATTTACAATACTTTTAGAATAAAATTCAATATGCCTAACAATAACGTTATATACAAATATTTTGATCTTCTTGTAGTTATACAGCAGTGTATCAGAAATGTGTGTTCATATTTAAGGGTGGTACAGACCACCAAACTGCACAACTTTCTCCATGGAATTATCATTGTAATCACGAAAAAATAATTAGATGCTCATACATAACTTAATAATTAGTCCTTACCACACCCACTTTTCTGATACACGCCGTTGTCTTGAACGCTTATGGTGGAGGCAGGCGCGGTCATAAAACGTGGGAACGAGACAACAAGAGATACAGAAAATACTTTTCGGTACTTACTAAATGTTCTCTGTCCCACGAAACTGCACACGTTCGCCGTGTCAATGTATTATATTCGCGATTGCTAAGAGGCTGCGCTTTTAATATAAGGTCACGTTTAATTAGCTAGCGATACTTTACAAACACTACCAGTGGTCGTTAACCCCATAATCTATTTTGTCACTTGTTACTACAAGTTTTGAAAATCTTTTTACTTTGTTATCATTCAATACTGTCTGTGAAGGTTTGTAATCTAATTTAATTTTACTATTTATGTAATATAATTCTACCGCAGCCAGCCATTACTTTTTAAACTGTGATATATGTTTCCCTTTCTATTCCCTTGCTCACGGACGTCTTTGAACTAAAATGATGCTACAAATTACCTGCCTCTAAACAAATCTGTTTTCCCGACAGTACATTATACAGCAGTGGCTTCACAAAACGCGTCCAGTATGGGCACATTTCGACAATTAAACTGAACACGATCAGCACATTTAAACCGCGTTCAAGAACTGTCAGTGTCTTAATTGCTATGGAACATTGACACTGACAGTGACAGCTCCTAAATGTCGTTTACAGACTTTAATTATTTTGGCGCTCGAATGACATTGTTATGAGGGCGTGGTAAACGTTTCTAAACGTGTCTATTTAAGGTGGAAGCGTTAGGGTAGCCCGTGAAATTCAAATTTTTCTTGCGTTTTTTTGCGATTTGTAGGTCAATGTCAGGCTGTATTTTGAACAAAATATAACACACACACATGTATTTACAGAGTTATGATCATTAAATTCATCATTACAACCCTCTAAGTTCAATAATCCCATTAAAAGACGTTTTCATGTAATAGTCATTCCATGGGATTAAATAAACTTATAGGGGTTGTATTGATAATTTTAATTATTATAACTCTGTAAAGCCATATTTAACACACACACACACACATTTATTTACAGAGTTATGATCATTATTTTCATCATTGCAACCCTCTAAGTTCAATAATGCCATTAAATGACGTTTTCATGTAATAGTCATTCCATGGGATTAAATAAACTTAAAGGGGTTGTATTGATAATTTTAATGATTATAACTCTGTAAAGCCATATTTGTAACGGCCGCAAATCATATTTTAATCAACATTTGTAAATTGAGACTGCCCTGCTAATTGCTAAAAAACGCAAGAAAATTTCGCGGGCCCCGGCGCTTCCCCCTTACATTGTACTGAAAAAATAAGTTAGTTCCGACTGTGACCACGCGCCGAAAAAACTACATTGTTCATTGTTCAACTACATTGGTGAATTCCGCTCTAAGATAAAAAGTATTGTCTAACAATAACACATTCATACGCGGCCAATAATTGACTTAATTATTTTAAAACTATGGAATAAGGTGTAAGACTAAGGCTATTCACAAATAAATTATTTTATCACTAGACATGTGTGAAGGATGAATAACTACACTTTAAATTGGAAACATCAACACTACGCGTGTTCAAATCTAACTTATTTAAATACATTTAAAATGCAGTGTTTATTTAAGAATTTAAGCATTTTATAGTAGTTATTCGCCCCATACAAGTTATTATTATGTTATTCACAAACCAGTTATCTGCAGTTTCATAAGTCTCTTCAACTTATTTGTGATTTTTATTGATGTTTAATGAAAACAAAGTTTTTATTTACATTTTAAAGCAAATTTACATAAGAACGGCTACTCTACATGAGCTTGAGTCACGTAAATCGTCATTGTGAGCAAAAATGTTAATACATTAAAAAAACACGTAAGTATATACACCCGGTTTTTGGAACGGCAATAATAATTTACTATCGACGCGTCAAAATTAAACAAAAGTCAAGTGATCTGATGATCACCACTCAGAAACTGGGTGAGACTACTAAAAAACCCTCAGTTGTGGTTAATTCATTAAGGCAACACTCGTGCGCTGTCGTCTTGAACTTGCATTGTTGTTGTGTGTTTATGTAGCATAATTCCAGGATACGTGCCGCGGCTTTGAATACTCTATGTTCGAAATGTCGTAGGTTGAAATCGTACTACATAATAGGAAGCCCTCCCCCCCCCACAAACCCTAGTGCTACGCCAACCGCATGCGAGAACGCACCCGTTTTACCCGTGAGTGTGCAAATCTTCTGCGACGAGACCATTACAAGCGTTGAAATTATAATCGTAAGTACTTACTAAATTCTATATTTTCTAAATTTATTTCCTGATATTACATATTAAAGTACACGAATGAATGCTGTAAATTATAGTTTTCTTTTTAACTTTTTTTAAACTTAAAAAGTCACCTAGCCTGTGCTCTAAGTGTAGTGCCCCATCTGCTGCCCAGGATAGATAGATGCCTAAGGGAATCAACGGGCTAACAATTACTATTAATGTTTTTATATTGCAGGTGGAAGAAATGCTTCGAAAAGTGTTAAGCATAAGATGATTGCGGTATAACTTACGTACATAAGAAGAAAAAGGCTGATAAAATTATCTTCCGTTAGCTCTGAAAACTATATTGATTACGTTAATTAGATGTATAAGATGATTATTATTTCACCAATAAAAAATGCTTCTTTTGTTCACAAATTCTAGATAGACTTATAATTATAAAAGATGTCACAAATTAACGTTAATTATTGAATACAAACTGATTATAGAAACTAGTATGTTTTATTTCAATTAACATCTAATATTGAAGCATTTATACAGCGAATCTTCTATTCCTCAAGTTAGGTATCTATCCCTTGAAGCATTTTTACTACGAGTCTTCGATCCCTCACGATAGGCATCTATCCTACTTTTGAGAGGGTAAAAAAGACACAATTTCTTCAAAATCTATGAAACTTATGTAAAAACAAAAGAGGGTACCATCATAGATTAAAGAACAAAGTTACCTTATGCAAAAGACGTAATGCAAATGCCAAATCTATTATTTTTAATTAATAAGTTATGGCTCCCTATCAAAAAGTGGGGCACCTATCCTGGAATTACCCTACGTAATTTTGGGCGAAGTTTCGGTTTACATCCTCCTGTCCTCATACGAGTATTTCTATTACCGAATATTAGTATGATCACGCTCAACAATGCCGATATAACGGTGCTTTTACATTGGCAACGTTTCATGAATTAAAGCAGTGTGATTTTTTTTTACAATGGTTTCCAGCTTAAAGTTCTTCATAGTAACAAATATCAGGAAGATTTTTTTTTCTGAAGGTGTCAATATTTATTTTGTTTTGCGTAATTACATGGGTATCTAAGTCCGTATTCTGACGTGATCGAAACAGTTTTGCCTACTCAATACGATTCAACATGCTTGAAGATAGCGTATCTCCTACATACGTTAAAGGAATCTACGAAATCGATTGTATAAAAATAACATTCGCGACCTTTCTCGATTTCTCTACATCCTGCCCTGGTGGTGGCTGGTTCCTGGCACTAGGGCACTTGACTGCAGACTGTTGGGATGTGAACTGGTGACCCTCACTGAGTCTTCGGCTTATGATGTGTGGCGTCGCACGTGAATACAAACGCAAACTCAGGCTTCTTCTGCGCGTATGATATGAATTCATCTGAAAAATATTGAGAATTTGTTAATCTTTAGTTGTTTCACGTAGGTATTTATAATAAAAAATACCCTTAACGAAGCCGAAAGGCTCTTGTTCTCCCCGTCATTGCGATATTTTTTTTGCTCTAGACCATACCTGGAAACTTTTTAGCTATGGAGATATTGGGGGTCAAAGTTCCAATGCTTTCACAAGTTTTTTTTTTAATTCAAGTTTTTAAATTTATAACTTTAAAAACTTCTACGATGCCCGTACTACTTAATACATCCATCAACACAATGTTTTGAGTTCGTTACATTGAGTCCTACCGTAAAACGTGATTATTCACCCAAAAAAAATGTCAGTTCCCAGCCGTAATTCTTGCGTAGTTACTTAGTTTGATGTACAGAATGCTTGGTTGACGGCTTCGTGAAGTGCCTTGTTACACTCTGTATAAGGTGTTGCTCTACAGCATATCTCAGCCAGTAACAGTCCATGGCATAGGTATGCCTCCGCCTAGCCGTACCGTAACAGTCTGTACTCCGCCTTTCACGTCCAGTCTGCCCCAGCAACCTTTTTAAAATCGCCTGTCCATCCAAATGGGGTGTATCCAACGCTGTGCTAAAGTGGAGATATTTTGGCGTTCGAATGAAGTCTTTGCATCTGTTGGTGGTGCTGTTTTTGGTGTACATGATTATGGTGTGGACCCTAAGTAGATTTACTTCAAGAACAATAGCTTACCGTATGTCAAGTATGCCTTCTCGTCCAGGTCAGCCTGCTGGAAGGTGTTGTGTGCATCCTCCTGGCAAAGCCCGAGGCAGCGAGTCGCTATCTCCTCGAAATTGGCCAGGCTCAGCCGACCAGTGCGGCTGCTGTCGTATAACTGCAAACGTTACATACATGGGTTACATACACGAAACGAAAGACATTGTAATATAGTAACGATAGACGGTACAACACTAACAAAAACGTTTTTACAATTGCCACTCGAAAATAGTAGATTATACAAGTGAAAAAAAAGGGAATTTAATTTGAGGGACTATGTTGGATCCCGAGAGCAGCGATTCTAGAGTAGAATCCCGAGCGTAACAAGGTATTCTAGAGTAGAATCCTGAGAGGAGCGAGGGATACAAGAACCGAGATGAATTATTTTTTTCAAGAGTTGTGTACTCTACTTTTTACCATTGACTGTGTGAAAATAAATAGAAGTACAGTATTTATATTTCTTGTAGGTCAATAATAACAGCCACTCGGGTCGATCTTCAAGGTTAAGCCGGGCTTACCAAGGTCAGTTTGTGGATGGGTCAACGGCTTTACGTACTTTCCGAGGCACGGAGGAAATCGGTATGTAATGAATTAGTGGTCACCCATCCACAGACCGACCTTGGTAAGCACGGCTTAAAATAAAGCTGTAAAAAATCAATGCAAATGAAGATCGTTTACCAAAGCCTTCGCTCTTATCGTACTATGACAAAGCACCGGCCACTAGAGGGGATAGTATGACTGAAAGAAATATAAAGCGTCAGCAGTTATACCTTGAATGCGACGGAAAGAAGCTGCGTTAAGGGTGCGTGTTGCAGCGAAAGGAACGCGGCATGCAGCAGGTAGTCAGGGAAGTACACCAGGCCACTCGACCGCTGAAAATACAAATTTAATCTAGTTCAAAGTTTATATTTATTCTAAAGACTCGCGGAGATTCATACCAGTGGGCCTTGATAAGTGGCCATCGTATATTTATATATATTTAAAACGTTTCGTGTTTCTACATCAATTGCAACAGAGTGAGTCACACCAACACATCAAAATTTTTCTATAAACTTTAAGTTACTGCATTTAATGCGCATTTTATACTCGTGAAAATAATAATAGTTTTTGTTTCATCGAAATCGGGTCACGATTTTCAAAGTTACAGCGTTGTACAGTTTCACCGCTTTTTTCAATTTGCGTTCCTTCGCTCACTCGCAGCGTGACGTCACGCTGCGGTTTCACGTTCGATCGCAGGTGATGCGTAGTGTTTAAGTTCTAAAAATTTGCTTAGTAAATTGGTTCGCACTTATTATTTTAACTCCACAAGTGTTTACGTTCATAAAATTAGATTTGTAAAGTTATTTGTACTTATTATTTCGATTCGAAGCTCGCAGCGTGAAGTCATATCTAGGTACAAGAGCTACCAACCTGCATGAATATATCGACGAGCCTCTGCGTGCGCGGCTCCAGGGGCACGCCCAGGCGCCGCGCGAGCTCCTCGCCGCCCAGCCAGCGCGCGCGCTCCTGCAGGCCCGCAGCTGCTAGGTGCAGTTCCAGCTGGGAACGCTCCAGGCTGTAGGGGGTAATGTTACATGATATTCAGGTTATTCGTCCAACTTAGGAACGACAACATAGGCTGTAGATGAAACAATTGAAAAACTGAAAGGGAACATTATGAAAAGCCTTTATTTCTTTTACGTCCCTATAGTGGCTATCTGCTCTGGTTTCAGGTTGGAGGTTATGTGTTTGACCTGTATGTATGTATTATGTATATCCGTTTCTATTTGCTTTCATAACTCCTAAACGAATGAACTGATTTAGATAAATTGTACGTCGTTAGATTCCACAGTAGGTGGCGCGAGTGCCACTGGCTACAATAAAAAAAAAAAAAAACAAAGAAAAATTGCAGATTTTTGGCGCCATATTGTGGAGTTCTGATTTGTTTTCTTCCAAAGGTAATTACAAAATGTTGCAAAAACTACAAGGTATTCTTATAAAATTTACCCTAGTTGTGCTCGGATCTCGCTGACTTCCCTAGTGGAGGCTGCGCAAGGAATGCCCAGCTGCTTAGCGCGGGCGATCAACCGACAATCGTCATAAGTATAGTCGAGGACAGGAACCCCAAGTGCTCTGAAAGTACACAAAAATCAGTAATTCTCAATCATTATTACTGATAGGTTCGAATTTGACCACTGAGTTGGAGGGGCGAATCTAAAAATCTCTTAACCGGTTGTGGGCCCAGGTTGGTATCGATATGGTCAAATAAGATATCCTTGATTCACATAAACTGTCACTTACGGGATATCTTCCGTGATTGCCTTTAATTAAAACAAAAATAAAAACAATGACGGAATTAAAAACAAAATTAAATGCAATTATTGAATTAAAGACAATCACGGAAGATATCCCGTAAGTGACAGTTTATGTGTAGTTGTAAACCGTGAAAGTTTAAAGCAGTGTTTGATCCTAGATTCATCCCAAACACAGTCCCACTGGAAACCTCTTTGGAGGACATGCCCTACCTGCTTACCTACCCATCATACATAACCACCTGCATCTTTCAGGATTTAAACAAAGCTTGTGTTAGAGCTGCGTAATACAGAGTGTAATAGACCGGTTAAGAAGAAGAACATTAGACCCGTCTCTCACCTGTTGGTAACCGATGATGTGGTGGCCATCAAGCATCACGCCTATATTAAGGGAAGAAGCGTATGTGGAATTCTATGAGCATTAGCATTTCGCCAGTTGTGTTTTAGAAAAACCTGCACTAAAAAATACCCCAGATCAACGCCCTCGCTGTTCAAGTGGCGAATCCCGGAGTTTTAAAGAGTATTCACTATAATGGGTGGTAAGCAGAACCTTATCGAAGCCGAAATGCGCTTGTTTCTTACCTTTTAGGTTTTAATGTTATAACTAAACTTTAAATACCCCCATTTTCCCTGTACTATCTAATGTATTCTGCACAATGTTTTGAGTGCGTTATATTGAGTCATACCGTAAACAAAAAAAATATCGTTTCCCAGGAATAATTTCTGGGTTCTCCTTAGTTTGTTGTACAGAATGCTTCATGAAGGGATCGTTTACACCTTGAAAAATGTAATGATATGTATAGCTGAAAATGATTATATTCAGAACTTACTTAGCCATGACGTCACGAACGTTCCTGGCATAAAGCTTGGGATCTCTCTTCTCGTCCTCGCTGGGGTAATACACCGGCAGGAACTCGATCTCACACGAACTGTGTACCTGAGTCAGCGTCAGCCACAGCAGTTTCAGACTGAAATTGTTTATTGGAAAATTACATTAAATGTATGAACGTGGCCGAAACAAGAGTATGTGGGGTTCCGCAGATTCTGCCAACCCTCTTAGAAAGAGGCGTGAGTTAATTAAAAATGTGCCTCTGGGGTCTTTTGAGTTACGTATAGCATAAACGGCCGTGTGCCAGAATCATAGATTGATCCAATATTAATGTCCTTTTTGCGTTCATCGTTTTAGAGTACCTGACTAGGAATGGGGGCTAACGCGTGTGAATTCACCGCTAGAAGCGCTAGTGTAGCGCGAGGGCACCGAAATGTCGGATGTCATAGAAAGTTCACGTTCATGGCGTGCTTTTTTATCACATATTTTTACTAATATTCACAATTGTGATCTAGATTGACCTAAGTATTCCTGATTAATTATGACTTGAAGTTTTTAAGTAGCACTTAGGATCTTATTTGTTAGTACTTGGAAGTAAAATGATTTTTAAATGTTTCATGCTTGCTAATTTTAGGGTGAATATTGTAAATAAATGATCTGAAGTTTACATTATGTTGTTAAACGTATTAAAATAAACTTCTAAGTTATCGGTACTATAAAGTATAAAATAGAATTATTGACATGACTATAAGCGACAGTGGAGTCATCTGGTGAGCTCAAAAACGATAGCCCTCATTGGTCAAACTTGGGAAATGTTAAAATTTCTGATAAGCCTTGAGATATTCGGCTCTGGACGAAATTGATTTCATTGAAAAAGGGGTGCATAATTTTCGTTTATGTTGTTAGGCTGAGTTCAAAAGTAGGCCCTCCTCTTAACAGATTCGAGAGCATGCATGGACCTGCTCTTAAACTCGATTACGCCTGGTGGAAAGCGATAGCTCAGATAGATGAGGTCTTTCATCTAAGTCCCGTTAGTGATGATAGTGATAGAAAGACCCTTTCAAATAAAGGAGGTTTTTGCCCCAGCAATGGGAACACTTCAAATTATGCTGTTATTAAAAGCAAGTACTCACGCGCCGGGTCCTTCCCAGGTCCAAGTGACGGTATCCCGCGCGTTAGGGTACCGGATGGTAACAGGCTGCACCGGCACCCCAGGGTAGAATCCTCCCGGCTTGAACGTGATCAGGCACGAACGGTTCGTGCAAGTTCCTTCGGGAAATATCAGGACCTGGAAAGTAAAACGATCAAGGGTTAATACAAACATATTTTTTATGAGACATTGGGCTCAATTGGTGGCTTATGGTCCACTCTCTTTCACAAAAAGGACCCGTGTGTTCTAGCAGTGAGAACGTTAAAGTTTTAGGCCTCTTCTTCTCGAATCAAGCCAGTGGCGACCTGGACAGCTCTGTCTATTGCCTCACTCAATTTCTAAAGGGCGCACGACAAGCAGGATAGAAGGTATCCTAAATACTACATGTACATGTACATAACATAACTATTAAAGAAAAATACAAATATGTATATTAAAAAATTAAAACATACGGCAATGTAGATGATGAATCAACATTTAAGCTTCTTCGAGAAAGTTTCTAATTTTTTTTCATTAGAATCGGAATGTTATGATATTAAATATATGAATTTAACTGAAAAATCTATTAAAGGAAACCCGAAATATTTTTGGACCTTCGTTAAAAAACGACACAAGTTAAATGCCATTCCAAGCACCTTTAACTATAATAATGAAGCGTTGCGTACCGGTCAATCAATATGCGAGGCGTTTTACTTTAATTCTACATTTCTCGATACTAGCCCTAGCCATACAGATTCTTCACCCCCTCTTTTTACTGAATCCTCCAGCCTATCTGATATTTGTAATATTGTAGTGAATGTTGGAGAGGTTTCGAACTTGCTACGCAAGTTACATTCGTCAAAAGCCGTATAATATTTCATCAAAATTTCTTGTACGGTGTGCAACTACCATCGCTCAACGTATATCGATTCTGTTCAGAAAATCATTGGATACTTGTGTTGTACCCGAACTATGGAAATCGCCTATTCATACAAAGGTAGTCAAAACAGAAATGATTAATTATGTTATTTCGAAAGGATTATCTATAAGCAGGTATATAGCGCTCTCAAACATTCATTTAGCTCCTTCCAACATGGTTTTTTGAAAGCAGATCTACCGTTACCAACTTAATTCTGCTCAATAATTTTATAACTGACGCCATGGATAACGGGAAGCAGGTCGATGTTGTTTATACTGATTATAGTAAGGCCTTTGATCGGATAGACCATGACATCCTGCTATCGAAATTAAGTGACCTTACGGTTACCGATTCGCGATCTCCACTCAAGAACACATCTACCCCAACGGTCATCGGTTCTACGGCTAATATGACCGGCCCATTGCCACTTCAGCTTACTTATTCTGTGAGCTATGCGTCGGCAACTCTGGTTCTCTGTCGGATTACCTCGTTCCGAATGCGATCCCTCAGAGAGACTCCAAGCATAGCCCGTTCCATAGCTTGCTGAGCGACCTTAAATTTATGGACCAGCCGCTCCGTGAGTGTCCACGTTTCGGCTCCGTAAGTCATAACAGGCAGGACACACTGATTGAAGACCTTATAGTCTTTAGGCTTTGTGGAATACGCGACGAGAAGACCCGGCGAAGCTTCCCAAATGCTGCCCAGCCCAGCTGAATTCTTCTGTTGGCCTCCCTCTCAAAGTTGTTCTTACCAAATTGTAGAGTTTGCCCGAGGTAAACATATTCTCGAACAACCTCGAGAGGACCTCCATTGACAACAATAGGTCTGGGGTGACGTGTTCGTTGAACATAACCTGGGTTTTGTCCAAGTTCACCCTGAGACCAATGCGTATTGAAGAATCAACTAGGCCATCCAGCATCTGCTGCAAGTCGTGCAGCGACTCAGCCAGTATGACGATGTCATCTGCAAATCTCAAGTGTGAGATGTACTCGCCGTATAATAAGTCGTCACTCGTCGTAAGTATACTCGTAATATGTGCTTGTGCTATATTAGATGTGTTTCTAGTTTAAACATTTAATGTTGTCCCGTTTTTTTGTGTGGTTTTCCAGTCTGTTTTTTATAAATGAACACTTGTAATTGGCTCTCAATTTAACTCACTATTTTTATTATTTTGAGTAAAACAATTTCTTGAAGACATTAAATATAAATAGGTAGATACTGGATATTGTTATACACTTTTATGATATCCTAGGTTAATGTTAATGTTGTGTTTTATATTTTATGTATTAGATTATAGAGTTTGCTCATTTAGTTTTGTTTTTTGTTGTTTTGTTTTATTAGAATGTAAGTAAGTTAGGAAAAGTATATGTACGTAAAAAGTTAAAATTAAGATATTTCATTTATGTGCTAATATTTTAGCTTTTTCAAGTGTAAATAATGTAAATATTCGTATGCCTTGTCTAGCAGCGGATATGTCCTGAACCATGCTATTTCTATTTAACGACTTTGTGCCTACCGTATCCTACGAATAAATGTCTTTGTCTTTAGCTGTAAGTATTCCATAGTTCATAATAAATATCCTGGGGCTGTAGAGCTGCGCTAGTGTAGACTAGCATTGTGTTCGAGATGGGTGAAATACCCCATCTAGCCAGATTAGATCTATAGCGGTTAACTTGAGCCCGCAGTCGGTCAATTTTGTTGATAAGCAACGCCACTTTGAACTGCACTCTTAAACTGGTCATATTATAAAAGTACAGTCGCCAGCACATCAAGCTATTAAAATCTGTCAAATTTCTTTACAGATTTTCAACTTTATCACTAAAGCATTTGGTTTTAATGTTGATTGGAAAAGTTACAGTTTCGGGTAGCTTGATGTGCTTGCGTCTGTACCGATACTGCTAAATTAGAGTTTGAAATTTGTTCTGAACTTTATTTCTCAACTCTGAAAACAATACAATAATTAGTTTCTCCTGATTTGCCATACAAAATATGAATCAAACAAGCAATCGACATACCACTATTTATACTGTTCGTAAATTATTGGAATCCAGAGCGTGTTTCTGAATAGTCCGATGCATTTCTGGAAACATACGTGGCTTACTTATAGCACGCCGTCTAAACCACCGGGTGCTGTAACTACGTTACTTCGAATATTACCATTGTTTTAAAAGTTCAAGTACTTGAGTAAGTATGACGTGGATGTAGCGGTCGCAAGCGCGAGGTTCTGACTTCAATTTCTCATTAGCAGCCACAGAGTCTGGATTCGTGCCCGGTTGATGGCAATAAGCTTGCTCCCTATTACTCATAGCTGTAGCCATACCTATAGGGTTCCGTAGTTGCCATGAAAATATGCGGACACTTCCTACGGTCCGATTTGCCTCCGACGAAGATTTTTATTGTAATAATAAAAAACAAACATACATTTGCAGTTGAAAAACCTGTGCTCCCATAGATTATGTTAAGGAAAATATGTTATCTAAGTATACAAATACAACAAATACAAAATAGTTTATTGGATTAATTAGACATTACACTACATGTTAATGTGTTTGGAGCCCTCATTTAAGCAAACAATGCCTGTATTAGAAGGCCCCGCTCTTTCAACATCATTGTCGTACACTTATATTAACACGAGTTGGTGTTATTAATAGTGTACTGTGACCTTATGGGTAAATATGCAATGTAAGTACCTAAGTACATATTTAGCTTAAACATACTAATCTTAAGAAATATATAGCAAGGTTTTAATTTAAATAATTAACGAAAAAAAAAAAAAATTAAACCTACATTAAAAATAAAGTAAATTATTAACACTAAAAAAAAACTTATAAAACTTATTTCCAGTCAGTGCAAGTGATGTAAAGTGTGGTGTGATAAATAATGGTGCGAGGAATGTTGTGGGGTGTGTGATGTGTGGTATGGTTTGTGGTGTGGTGTGGCGTGGCGTGTGTGAGTGGTGTATGTGATGAGGTGTGTGGTGTGGTATAATGCGTGTGATGAGGTGTGTTGTGTGGTATGGTGTGTAGAATTAAGATATGGTAGATATTGTGGTATATTTCGGCTACCCAACATGCTCCAGGAGTGCCTCGGTTTCCTCATAGGTAAGTGGTTTTATCCAATCTTTTTTTACAGTCAATTTTGTTATACAGCTGAGCAGAGCGTTTATTAAATTGTTTGCATGCAAATATAGTTTTAGTTTGGGGAACTTGGAGAACTAAATCTTTTCTTCTTTTAGATTTTTCCTTATCATTATATGGTAGGGTTTTATGTTTTTTCAGTATGGTTTGGGTTATGTACAGTTTCCTTACAGAAAGTAAATTACTTATTTGGTATAAGTTTGTGGTGGAGAACCTTTTATTTTTAAAATACATTATTTTTATTAATGCACGCTGCGCTCGTTCTATGTTTATAAATTTTGTTTTTGCTGTACCGCCCCAAATTGGGATACAATATGGTAGTAAGACTGGGCCAGTGCCACATATATTTCATTTAAAAGATTTCTGGGACGGTTCTTACAGCTCTCTATTTTGGTTGGAACAATGTGTCTGAGGGTTTTAAAGATCCAACGAGTTTACTTATCCTCCCAGCAATCTGCTCGAGTTGAGGGTACCAGGACAGTGCTTGATCTACCACAACTCCAAGATATTTAGTTTAAGACACCTTCTCAATGCCCGGGCAATTACAGCTTACAGTAGACGTGACTCCGCATATGTGTACCTTTAAATCTAACTCTTCAATAGGCTGTGTTCGGTTACTGATACTAAAACATATGTAGTTAGTTTTATTAGTATTTAGGGAAAGTAAGTTACTCTTTAGCCATTCAGCTACCCTAGCCATTCCTGCCTCTGCTCTCATTTTAACTTCGTGCCAGGATGAACCAGAGAACACAATAGATGTATCATCTGCGTACCAGAATACTTTAGCATTTTCTATTTCCATATTACAGAGATCGTTAATGTACAGGAGAAAGAGGGTAGGCCCTAAAACACTACCTTGTGGGACGCCGTATGATATTTTCACCTCGTCACTGGAGTACTGTCCTATTTTTACTCTTTGTTTCCTGTTGGAGAGGTAGCTTTTGAGTAAACTGAGTGCCTTCTCTCTTATTCCGGCTTTTACCAGCTTGTTCACAAGGATTGGGACAGAGACGGTGTGGAAAGCTTTTTTCAGGTCTAAGAAAACAGATAGGCATCTTTTCCCTTTGTCAAGGTGCTCAGCTACAAGAGAACTTAGCGCAGTTACTGCATCTTCAGTACATACACCTTGCCTAAATCCAAACTGTGATTTAGATAAAAGATTGAATTTTTTTAAATAATTGATTAGTGTAATATTTATAATTTTTCAAGCACTTTTGATATCGATGGTAAAACGGAAATAGGCCTGTAGTTGCTGACATCGTCACTGTCTCCACCCTTGTAAACTGGGGTTATAACGGACTGTTTTAGTGGAGCAGGGAAGACGCCTTTTTGAAAACAGAGATTAGTAAGGTGAGTTATAATGGGGATAGCTTCCTTTCTTATGTATTTCAGGAACTTAGTCGACACGTTATCCCAGCCAGGTGCACTGTCAGATTTCAGATTCATCAAAATACCATCTACTTCAGAATCGTCTGTATCTAACAGTACGAAGGTATTAATTAAGTTGGGATCCTAATGCATTATTTTGATTATTAGGGATATAATTAAATTCAGGATACATTTTTTGGGCAAGTTGCTTTCCAATATTACCAAAATAAGCATTGACATAGTTTATTGACTCTTTAGGGTTGTTTTTATGTTTAATAATTCTACGTTTTGACTTTTTAATCTATTTGAGTATGTGATGGTTTTTATATTCTTCCAAAGTAATTTGTTGTTAGATATTGATTGTGCAATTAAATTTCTTTCATTTTTCTTTTCAATTTTTTTATTAGATTGTTGCAGTAGTTCCTGTATCTGGTATAAGTTATTTTTAGGATTTCGTTATGAGGGTCATTGCGATTTTGTTTTTGCAATTTGTTTCGGTTTTTGATACAGCGAAGGATGCCCGAGGTAATCCATGGCTTTATGATACGTTGATTGCTTGGGATATGTCATATATTAGTGTTTTCACTTACAACGTTGGCTAGTATATTAATAAAACTATTGATTAATAAATTTGGATCATTACAAAATAACAAGTCTGATAAATTCTTTTCCTGTAAATCTTTTAAAGCTTGTTCATAATTTAGTGTAGTGGAAAATCTATTTATGACCTGAGTATTTTTTTAACTTCGTTATAGAGATAAATGTTGTATAGTGATCAGTCACCGTAGTTTGTAGGATAGCGATGGATGCCGAAAACTTTTTGTGTATTTTAAGCATGAAATGGTCAAGACAGCTTTGTTCCCTCGTGGGCAAAGTGTGCCCAGGAAGTATACCAAAAAACGATAACATATTTAGGTAGTTAACTCTACTCTTATGTTCCTGGGATGACTCGTTCTCTTTATGTTTGAGGTTAATATTTATGTCACCAGCTATTATAACGTTTTTTTGTTATGTTAATGTGTTTAACTGTGTGCTGAGGGAGTCAATGAAGCTGTCGGTATTTGAGTTAGAGGGAGATCGGTAGACAGCATAAACAATATTACCCAAAATGTCTAATCGTAGACAAGATGCTTGAACCAACTGAATTTCCTGAACTTTAGGGTTTAAGGTGGATGCGCAAGGGTAGCCCGCGAAATTTAAATTTTCTTCCGTTTATTGCAATTTGCAGGTCAGTGTCAGGTTGTATGTTGATGAAAATATGAATCGCGCCAGTAACACGTATGGAGTTACAGAATTATAATCATACAAATCATCAATGCAGCTCTCCAAGTTCATATAATCACATTCAATAGCTATTTCATGAAAAAGTCACTCGACGGACAACAAAGTGATCCTATAAGGGTTTAATTTTGGCCGACTGAGGTACGGAACCCTATAAAACATGCTAAACTCGCAGTGGACTTCATATTTGAAGCAGTACTAACCTGCGGCCAGTCCTCTTTAGAAGTAGCCCTTTCAATGATCTCCTTGATGGTATTCTGCCTTGAGTTAGGGTCATCTCGCCAGACGTAGACAGGTTGCGTGTAGTTTATCAGCTCTGAAAAATTATTAATGACGGCTTTAGTGTTAAAAGCATCTGGTTCGATTGTTATGGCAATGTATAAAGGGTGTAACAGAACCCTTCCTGAAGCCGTCTACCAAGCATTATGTACATCAAACTAAGTAAACGCAAAGATAATTGCTGGGAAACGACTTAATTTTTTGGGATGAAAAATCACGTTTTACGGTACGACTCAATGTAGCACACTCAAAACATTGTGCCGATGGATGGATTGAGTAGTACGGGGCTTTTGGAGGTGTTTAAAGAAAAAATCTTATATTAAAAACACACGTAATTACAAAAAAACTTGCGAAAAAGTTGGAACTTTGACCCCGAATATCTCCGTAAATAGAAGGTTCCCAGGTATGGTCTAGAACAAAAAAATGATCGCGAAGAACAAGTGCTTTTCGGCTTCGTTAAAAGGACTTTAGGGTCTTGTTACACCCTTTATTTCAGAATACAGGGGCCTGCCTGTGGAAATCAATTAAATACTTTTCAACACATTTGCTAAAAAATGCATTTTTAAAACAGTTGCTCAAAAAGTGGTGTATTGCAGGGACGTATAGCTCGTTCGGGATGTGGGCTATTACATACTAGTGCTTTTTTTTACCTTTCCCGAACTCGTGCGTTCTCTTTCCCAACTGTCAAAATAATGTCTATTTAAAAGAAAAATCAACCATGAAGTTTTTACTAAAGAGTTTTTGTAATTCATACAAATACGTATATTTCTAAAAAGAAGCTACTAATTTATTTCAATATCAGATTTAATGATTTAATTGCCTTTGCCTACCAAAATGGGTGAAGAAAAACAAAACTCTGCTTATATGAGTTTAGTTGTTTGTAGTACAAAATGAGTAATTTTGACCCTATTTTTTTTTAATTAACACCACCGGAACTGAGTATAATTGCACAAAATGCTTCGGAGAATATTTTACCGGAAAAGTCAAAAAGTCGTTACAAAAACTGTACCAATTTCAATGTACATGTGTACTATAACTTTTATAAGAAATAAATGATTAGTTAGTGGAGTTTATTAAATTTTCTTAAATTATTTGAAATGTAGACTGTACTACTTATTGTAAATTTTTTATTTATATTTTATTTTATGAAATAGGAACAACAAACAGCTACATTATGGAATATTACAACACGATACCATAAATAACTTAAACAATAATGTAGCCCACAGCGCTGTTCACAGATTACCATTAATAACTAAACTTTAAATTGCTAGGAGATAAACTGTTCATGCATCACAATTAAAACACATTATAAATACAAAAAGAGAAGTAATCTAGACTTAAGCACTAATGATAAATTACTAAATTAGATGGCTAAGAATATTACCTAGTATTTGTTTACATACAATAATATAAACCTAATTTTTACTTGATGTAAATTGTTATTGCCACATACGTACAGTGGATTGAGACCTATATTTTTCAATGTATATTGTTGTAACTGTTATATACAACAACTGACGAAATCTAAAGTCCGCGCTATAATGTTGTAAGTATGAGATACGACAACTGGTGCAGCCTGTACTCCGCAGTAAAATGTTGTATGAACAATATTTCAGAAAATATACATACATTTTTAATTTATCTTTCAACATAGTCAAGAATACTATACTTACATTCCATTTATATTACATTCTTAAACCAAATTTCACAAAAATACAATAATAAATGCAGTTTTTAGTCCAATTTGAATCGGGTAAAGGTTAGTAATTCGTACGGATAGGGTACTTGAAACAGTGCAGTAGGCAAGAACAAAAGCAATGTAAGAGAAAGTTCGAGAAAATTGCGCTCATTACGAACCTATTCAATTAGTGGACACGGTGTCTAGGCTTAGCTCAGATTACAGCTAAGATAATATGTCTAGACATTGTTGCAGTCAAGAAATACTACACGGCTTTTTGCTTTTGTTTCATAATTATGGATACGCAGGCAAAAAGAACGCTGAAAATTACCACTTTCATCCCAGCTGTTACGCAATGGAGGGGATGCTTGTCTGACTGAAATGACTTGCCTATGTATTTTACCTACTTGTGATTTAAAGACTTCCATGTTTCGGCTACGAAACTATAGATACGATTATTTTTAATATACTACCAACAATGATATTATAAATAAAAAGAAGTAGATATGGCACTAGCGCGCGCAAATTGTTGCAGACAAATGAAGCTAATTGTCGTAATTTAAGTACTTGAAGCGAGATAGCTATCTCTTTCTGTATCTTACGTTCCGTATTATCTATCGCAGTCGTAACAACGCAACGATATTTGAACGCCGCTCAGTATGAGAGTAGCGTACCTTTCTTTATAATATCATTAATTATTACCAACGAATATTCAGACAAAGCTCAAGTTTGATATCCTAAAGTATTTCTAATGCTAGGGCCACATTGGCGGAATTCCGCGAATTACTTTAGCTTTAGTGTGGAAAACAGGTCTACTGGATGACTGGCTCCATCTGTTTCCCACACTGAAACAGTTTGCCGAATCCCGCCAATGTAGCATTAGGCCTAAAATGGATGCTTTAGCAGAATCATGATAGGATAATATGAATCACGCTAAAATTCTGAAAATGGTCACAAACGCAGATGAATTTTCATTTTCTGACCATTTTACCAATTGCACCGTAATTCGTATAATTTTCCTATCATGATTCTGCTAAACCGGCCATTTTATTCCCCGTGATATTGACAACCTTAAACTAAAATGCAACTCAACATGCCGCTAAAATGAGACTCGTAATTTTTTATAATCCTCAGCGGCCCCTTAGCCGCGCAGCGTGTTTTTTGTAAAACTAAAGGGGGCAACGAAAGTTTTAAAATCTAAGTGCCGTAGAAACAAAACTTGTAAACCAAGTAAGAGCTTCTAATATTAACATTGTTCTATAGATATTTATACTGACAGCTCTACTTGAACGCGTTTCGATTTTCTGATCGCGTTCAGAAAATAGGCCTAAATAAATGTCTTGATTCTAGGATTCAGACATCACCTCAATTTGCCTCCAGCATACAAATCAAGGTCAGCACTGCTCAAAGGTGACATCAAATGATCCATGACTTGCCTCGTTCGTTTCCGGTTTATGGAGAAACTGCCATTTGTCCTCGATACGAGTGATTCTCGTATTTCTACAAAAAAAATTGTAGCTGGTTTACTTTAACACTGTTTCCGCCATCCCAGTACTTGGCTACCTACCCAGGCACAGACGCCAGCACATCAAACTACCCAAAACTGTCAAATTTTCCCAATCAACCTTGAACCTAATGCTGTAGCGATAAAGTTGAAAATCTATTCAAGAAATTTTACAGTTTGCAGTAGCTAAATATGTTGGCGTCTGTACTATGCACACTGAAGGTGTGGCCAGACCGTTACGGACTGATTGTTGACCGGGATACCGGTACACCGGACTTTGACAGATAATGTACTAAAAAATCTGTCCGTAGTCCGCAGCTAGTCGCGCTAGTATACAACATGTAACAGAAAGGGTATAATCATAAATGGAATACTGTGGTACGGACCATCAAACGGAACAACTTTCTCTATGGGACCACCGTCGAAATCGTAAAAAAATAATCAGCTGTCCTATACCACCACAGTAATATCAACTTATTGCATGTAAATACAGTTTCCTATTTCCTTTAATTTATAAGGGAAGGATAATTTGTGTACTGGTGGGTTACTATGACATCTTAAAGCCGGAGTAATTCCAGTGTGGGAAAGAGACAGAGCTATTCAGGTCGTCTAGTGCCATCTTTTTCCCACACTGGAATTACTCCTGCTCTAAGACGTCACGGTAGGCCACCTGTACAGATTATTCCGAGCCTCGTGTGACTATGTGCATCCATGTGATCTGTGACATTCAACGATAAGTGTTTTAATTACAGCATCAACGATATCTGGTTAGTACTTACGTTCAAGGTATTCTAAAGGCGGAAGACGGCATTAGGTTGCACAAAACACTTTCGCATGCCAAGCTATTTATAAGTTCCAATATAAAAGCACCAAATCTGTTCTATTTTTGAGCACAACTCGTAAAATAATGTCTATTTAGAGGTGATCAAACGCAAGCAGGTCTTTGGATTTTGATCCAATACGACTTGTCTCAGGGTCGTATTATAGAGCTGCGATCAAACTTTAATTTCGATTAGGCAAACCAGCCAAACTACCTACAGTGCAACTCGTTGAAATTCAAAAGGAAAGCCTAGTTTCACTTCCATTTTTCCGTTTTAATCTACATTACATTTCTAGAACGAGTTTGAATCCGCTGGGTCTTTGAACCCATCAGTTATCTCAAAACATTTTCAAGTTACAACCAGAATACTTTGCTATCGATACATTTTTAATTATTAGTTAGGCTACACGCAACCATGGTTCATCCATCACATTAAATTACCTAGTATTTTCACGAAAGTCTAGCATAGGCAATGAACCCCTATTTTCCTGAAAAAGTTTTCAACTGACACGCGAAGTTAGCTGGGGCCCTGGGGTTATTAACCCTAAACGGTTTAAAAGTTCAAACTTTACCGCATTGAGGAACAACCTGGGGCCTAAGCTGTGGACAATCAATTCAACAGTAACAGGAAAACCACAGCACCATTTAACAACCACATTTAACAGGTAGAATGCGAGAAAACAATATATTTTTGAATTTTCATCACCATTATCGCATATGTTATGTCAGTGGCTCGGAAGTCTGACAACCAGTCTTACCAAGTACTAACTGGGTTGTGGAAGTCAGATAGGCAGTCGCTCCGTTTAAAATACTGGTATTCAGATGAATCCGGTTAGACTGGGAGCCGACCCCAATATAGTTAGGAAAAGGCTAGGCGGATGATGTGATCGCTTATTTTATGTCACTTTCTCTAGGCTCTCTGGTTAAATTCCTTGAGTACCTAGTAATGCACCCTTAGCTCAAGTAAGTAGAGATGATACTGCTCAGATATAACTGTCTTTTGGACAGCGACCATCGCTTAAAAAACCGACGCACACTCGCTTCAACGACACAAAGTTGACAAAACATGTGGAAAATCCTAGTTTAATCTCTATTTTGACTCAAGATTATCAAAAAATTAAGACAAAATGGTTCTGTCAGCAATAGACTAAAACTTTATGGATATCTAGATATCTAGGTTCTGCTAAAAGTTGATATTATTATACAAAACTTTTCTAAAATTCACCTTCAACATTTGCAGTTTCATGAGGCTTACTGAGAGCAGTCTTGGCAAAGATCCAAATATGTATATCAAGACCAATAAAATTATTTAATGTTTATGAAGTTTTTTTGATCTTGAACTTAATATTAACTTCAATGCTGGGAACCTGTCTGGCATCAGATTTGAAACCAGTTTTGTTCTTAAAAAAACAACAACTTAAATGGCCTTCGGAAACTAAAGGTATTAAGAGTTACCTAAGACCGTGTCAAATCAACCTTGGGTTCTAGACTTAGGTAATACCTAAGCCTAGGTAAAAGGCGTCACATAGAATCAATGTCGATGAAACCCTAGCATGCATGCCTCACGTAATTTCTAAATATATACCATAATATGATAACGTTAAAACATAGTTTTATTTGAAGTGAAGCCGTGTGTAAAAGTACCGTCAGTTACGTAACGTATTTTTTTTACTTTCTTTTTGAGAACAGAGGTTTATTAACCTCTATTTTCCTTCGTAGGTACACGCAATGTTATGTAATGCGTAGCTGCTTCAATATCTGACTGTCGTAAACAACAGTCCGTACCTATTCGTTTGGTTATATAGATGTTCTATAATTCGGTTTAGGGCAAACATTGGAACTGTAGGCGAACAGCGGTAAAGAGAAAGTATGAAATAAATAATATTTATTTGTCGCACGCACATGAAGTGCATAAAAAATGTCAAAAAAAAAACAGTAAACAAACAGCGCATTACAAGTATTTATAAAAACAACAGACGGAACAAAAAAAAGTTGACGGCTTGCACGTAGTGACTGCGACAACCAAGTCACCAACAAGACAGCTTAAATATTTGAGCGCTGATTCAAGAGCTCGTTTACGCACTTGCTGGACCGTCATCCATCATAGCATAGCGATATGCCGAACGCCTAAGAGCAGTGACGAATCGGGCATAACCCAATACAACATCGTTAAAACGGTTTAATAATTCAGATGTTCTCTCGTTCAGTTCAAATGAAAGATACCGAATGTAAGACAAACGTAAAGCGTCTCTCGCATATCTGTAAAAACCTGCTTTCAAATAACAAAACCGCATCCAAATCGGTTCAGCCGTTTAAGAGCTACGGTGCTAAAGACAGACACACACACATAGCGGTCAAACTTATAACACCCCTCTTTAAGCATCAGGGTTAATAAAAAAAGAACGAAAGAATCTTGTAAGATCCAGAACTGTGTATTACTTACTAGATACGTTTATCTGTTCAATACATGGGTACAACACTACAACAATTTGGGTTTGGGGTTTGTCTCCACCGATCATGGAAAAACATTATGAATGTATTAACATTCATTATGTTATTTTTATTATAACTTATTTTCTTTTGGGAATTAATATAACAAGAAATCAGTTTCGAAAAATATTATACTTTATTTCTTGTCTCTAGAGAGAAACGGATCACTGTACCAGTGGATACAACTCGCCGTGATCCGTGGCTAATTCAATCTGATAACGTGATCGGTGGAGACAAACAAAATTACATTACTCCTCCTCTTAATATCTTTATGTCATGATTTCATGTTCATAATTATCTACAAATATCACGTAACGATATATCTGGCATTTACCTAAATTATTTCCGATGAAACGATGATTACATTTCTCGGACTCGCCATCAACAATTTAAAGTAGATATAAATTCCCCGCCATCTTCGTACTGCCAATTATTGTAAGGAAACAAAAACAGTAAAAAATGCATAACGTGCTTGTAATAACGTGTTCTTACTAACATCAAGATTATATAATTAAGATAATTTAAGTATACGCCATTAAAATTTTAATTATTTTATCAGTTCCCGTTGACCCCACCACCCGTGGTCCCACTGGTGGGGTCAACGGGAACAATTCTTAATTATTTTAATCAATTCCCGCTGACCCCACCAGTGGGGCCACGGGCGGTGGGGTCAACGGGAATACACCATATGAATCACTTCTCTACTACTACATTTTGACCGTAAACAATAAAATTTACTTTCTCGAAGGCTTCCCGCCATAAAATGGCGTAGATTTTGGCTCCTTGCATGCGCCAGCAGGGTTTCCCGCTAAATTCAAATTTTCTTGCGCATTTTCAAATTTTACGTCACTATTAGGTTGTATGTTGATTAAAATATGATTGATTTTATTGATTAAAATCATAAATTTATCCTCTAAAATCATTTAATCCTAAAATTTGAATTTCGCGGGCTATCCTGGCGCTTTCCCCATAAGTAACAGTGTCTTCTATAGTGTCACTTCTCATTTAATTCCAGCGTGTCTTTTATAAACCATTAAACTTTGACAGCTAGTTAATGGACAATCCACATCTATAGTTTTCCATACGTGATTGTAAATTGTAGGCAGTTTTAAATAAAATAAATAAAAAACGCCAAGAACATTTTCAATTTATGTAGAGAAGCCAGCACATCGAGCTTCCCAAATCTGTCAAATTTTCCCAATTAACCTTACCTTTATCGCCAAAGCATTAGGGCTTTAGCGACAAAGTTAAAAATCTATTAAATAAAAACAGATTATAGTAGCTCGAATTCATTAAAAAAAAATTAAGTACATAATCTACAGCAGCCAATTTGTTGGTCAGGTTTTCCTTCGACAAAGCAAAAGGTTAAGTTGATTGACGATCACCAACCATTCTGGCAAGCGCAAGAGTCAGGACCCCAAGACCAATAATTGGAACTATCTTCAGAAGATATTTTGTAAAATAAAAATAAAAGTTAGTTAGTTGTTGTTTTGTTTATAAAATTGAAGTGTCTGTTTGTAATTTCAAAATAACAACTTTTCACTGAATGCTTATTAAAGTCTATAAAGTCGGTACATATAACAAAAAAAAAACATTAAAAAAAAAATTGTCTGTCTGTCTGTTTATTTCGTCTAATATCCGAAACGGCTGGTTTTTAACTGGATTTTTACTGGCAGATAGCTGATGTTACAAGGAGTAAGTAACTTAGGTTTCTTCTTCTTCTACATTATTAGTACATAAATATGTAATGAACACCTGCATCTTACCCATGATCACAAATAAACGATTTGATTTGATTTGATTTCTATTTTAGAAAACGAATTAGGGTACCGTGCAAAAGAAACCCTTGAAATTGTTAACAAAATCCGATTCAATTAAGGAAGTAAAATATATATCTCAAATATAAATAAATATATATATATACAGCCTGTAACGGAAAGGGTATATACATACCAAAAGTACGACTTCTTTGGATGATAACAAACGATATGGCAAGGTTTTTTTAATCCCATCTCTACATGTTTGGAAGTTATGATATTTTTTAATTCATGGATACCAGATACTGAACTTTTCAAATTGAAATCAACACATCACTAGCAAAAAGTCAGCTGATCGGTGTCAGCGAACTATTTGTAAGTAAGAATAAACCTCTTACTCCTGGTGATTCTAAAGGGTTCCGCATGTTTATTTTTTGTTTATAAATAATTTTACTGACTTTTCCTAAACTTAGATTATGTGTGTGAACAAGCTACAATTAATTTGTCTAGGTATCTAAATTTAATGAAATTTGATACCACTGCATGCCTTGTCACGGTCTTATCATTTACACACTTGTTTGTTTTTACGTAGTTTTTCTTTTGTAGAAGATTAGTTTGTAGATAATTATTCATCATCATCATCTGCCTAGCCTTTTCCCAACTATGTTAGGGTCGGCTTCCAGTCTAACCGGATGCAGCTGAATACCAGTATTTTACATGGAGCGACTGCCGATCTGACCTACACAACCTAGTTAGTACTGGGTAATACGATACCCCTTGGTAAGACTGGTAGATAATTATTATTTAAATAATACTCCACCCGCCACCCAAGGTGGGTGGCGGGTGGAGTCATCGGAGACCATCGTACCTACAACACAGTAATTACCTAATTTATTAACAATATTCCTGTAAATTTCCGAAGGTTATCCTTTTATTTTGGTGGTCATATGGATCAACGATGTTTTGCTTTAATTTTTTTATCGATTCACAGATCGAATACCGTGATCTTGTTTGAAATATGTAGATAAATCTACCTATTCGCTGTTTATTATTGTCAGCACAATACTTTGGGCAAAGAACTCGAATAACTAAATTATACGCCTTTTTACACTACGTTGCAAGAGATTTGATTCACCTTACTATTGAAACAATTTATTAAAAAAAACATTAGTGTTTGCCATTAAAAAAGGATTTAGTAACATAATTTGTCCAACTGAACCCAAAACATCATCTTTATGCAACTTATGCATCTCCTAGTACGAATAAAATCACAGTGGGTTCCGTTCATCATTTTAAATTCACGCTCTGTCGAAAGTTGCTGTTTGAGTGATACATAAGTTTTATTGGTTTGAGCATGTTTAGTCTTTATCATAATCCAAATGAAGTCAGTGAAAAAATGTCTCAAAACAGTATCTAACTGAAGAAAGAAATTAATAAAAGTACCAGGACCGCATGAGTAACAAGAAGTGTTATTGCCGAATTGAAAATCGTTTGCTCACAGAACCCTGACTTCGTTGTTACACACACGTATTCAATCATCGTTGTGTATGTATGTAACCAGGTTTAGGTTTTAGGGTACACTGGGACAGCTACCCTACTACCAGGATAGCAAGGAATAGGAGCTTTATTTTGCATTATTGTTAATAATTTATTTGCTCGTCAGTCGTCGATTTCTCCGCGTGTCGTGCACATCGTTCCCATCCGTGTGATACGCGCATAAGTTCTAATTGTTGTTATTGTTTCCGTTGTGTTTGTTTCGCGCTTTCCGCAATGGACCGGGCGTGGTAGTAGAACCGTCCGCCCGTCCGTCCGGGCTGGAGTGAAGACCACGCATTGGAAAGCGCAGCCTGTGACCACCACCTGCAAGATAGACCGACGACCTTGCTAGAGTTGCAGGGAGTCTCTGGATGCAGGTGGCATTGGACCGGACACGTTGCAAATCGATTGGGGAGGCCTATGTTCAGCAGTGGACAACAACGGCCCTTGCAACCCCAGACCTTACCCCGTGTCCCCGTTAAACTTCTTTTTGTGGGGTTACTTTAAAACGTAGTGTACGCAGTGCCGTGTGATACAGTGGATCAAATGAAAGTGCGGATTAAGTCCATGAACAAGCGAGCGGCATTGTGCATACAATACCATGGACACCACATCGAACCCCACCTTTAAAAATGTAAGTTAATTTACTAAATTAAGCAAAGCTGTAAGATTTTACTGTTTACTCTTTTTTAAATAATAGGATGAAACTAGCTAACCTACCTAAACGTTGTTTCCATTTTTTATTACGTAACTTTATTAAGTATCTCAGTTTTTACGTGAAATTTCTGGCTTGATATTAACGAGTAAACGGTAATTGTAAATCAATAATTAAATTACGCATTATTATTCATTTTTACATCACGGTCAAGTAGGTACACTCGGCGGCGCTGCGCGCGGCCGGCGCGCGCGGCTGGCGCGCGCGGCTGCTTTTTTGATTTCGTCAGTTCGCGCCGACAAAGACACCGCCTGCTAGGCTACTAAACAGTATGGTACTAGGCGCGCAGAATTACGGAAGAGATTTGATTTATTTATTAGACAGAGAGAGAGTTATATTGGCAAGTAATGTGGAAAGTTATTGACCCCCGTAGTGTGGTGACACGTTTTTATGATTTGAATTTTAGAAACATAAGAAACCGAAAATTTGGTATCCATTTTTTGAGTATTTTATTTTGAGCTGAAACTTTGTATAGTGATTCTATACCAGCTGTAATCTTTAGTGGTTAAGGATAGTAATACCCTTTCCGTTACACGTATATATCAATAATATAAATATATATCATCCGCGTTAATGTTATCTTATAATAACATTAACGCGGATGAAGGTCGCGGGAAACAGCCAATTCTTGAATAAAATATTAGTAACTGTTTATCTGATTTATATTATGCCAAAATTCGGCTCTACTGTTTGTGTCATCCAACTAATCTATTAAATGTGAAATTTTGTAAGGATGGATGGATGCTTGTTACTCTTACACGCAAAAACTACTGAACGGATTTGGATAAAATTTAGCAAACAGATAGTTTATAACCAGGATTAACACATAGGATACTTGTTATCCCGGTAGTATGACCCGTGGGACAATTGCCGTGGGCATTAGCTAATCAAACACAAAATAAACAGACCAAGAAATGAACATCGAAGAAATACAATGAAAAATACGTACTTAATGACCCAGACATGTTCGACACTAACATATAACTAACACTAACATATAATCGACAAGTATCTACTTATAAATGCATACAGTATGATGTAATTAAATGATTTAATATTTTTTCTTTCTTCCAAACTGGACCTCAATGTTCAGCGCTTTCGACCGCTAGACTAACGAGTTATTTAACCAAAACAAATAAAAATATGGTAGAAAGTGACCCAGACATGTTTGATACTAACATTAAAATAGTAAGCAGTCTAGAATGCATCCGACTGCAGTTATTATAATCATTGAGTCTTTTTCTTTTCTTTCAAACTGGAATAGTAGACTAACGAGTCATTTAATCTGAAAGTAAAAAGATGGATGAGTGACCCAGACGTGTTTGATACTAACATACAAATAGTAACCAGTTTACAAAGTGTAAAATATATGTATAATAATAGTCCTCCTGACCATTTTCGGTCACAGCGGCCAATCTAAGCGGTGATTAGCCATCGGCGCGGGAGATATTATAGTGCACAAGTGTGTGCGCAGGCACAGGTGCACTCTCTGTTCCTTTACTCTCATAGTCCGATGGGATGGCAATCCCACACGACAGGAGAGAGATCAGGCGGAGGACCAACGGCTTAACGTGCTTTCCGAGGCACGGGGGTATCATACCGCTAACTTTAAAACTCCGGGCTACTACTGAGAAATTTCTAATGGAATAACCCAATAAAACTTTTTGCCCGACCTGGGAATCGAACCGAGGACCCCACGCTCAGCAGTCGCGTCTGCGATCACTAGACCAACGAGGCAGTCAACTAGTATAATAGTTTAATTCAATAATACAATTTTAATGGAATGGTCTGTTTTTAATAACTGCATGCATAATTAATTTAAATCAAGTATGTAATTTTATTTTATGTTTGCACGCCGAAATTTAAGGCAGAATATGAGAACAATTCTGTACTGTTTACCAACCTTCTGTACCTTATATATGCAAATAAATGATTTCGATTTTAAACGGACGAAGCCGTCAGCGAAGGTCCCCGTTGTCATTTATAAATCGTTGACCACTGGGCAAAGGTCTCAACACGATTGATGCCTGCGGATGGGGGGCGCCGCCAAGGCCAGCCTAGAAATAAGTGGTGAGATGACCTGGACGCGCATCAGGAAAGCTGGTTCGAGGTGACGCAGAAGACTACCAGCTGGAAGGATATGTGGAGGGCTTTGCCCAAAAGTGGGACATAAGGCTAATATTTTTTTTTCTTAAATTACAAATCTTCAAAAATCTTAACGCTCGGATAATGTTGTCAGACACAGTTGGTAAATAAATTTAAATTGTTTCGTGAACTGTAAGTATTTTAAAATCAAGATTGCGGCTTAAAAGATCGTCCATGTGCCGAAATATCCTTATTCAGCAATCCATGAGTCCAACACGCTCCTAATTTAACCTCCTTTCGAAAAATAACAAGAATGACTGCAGGTATTTTTGTCCTACATATTTTAAGCCAGACAAGGTGATTTCAGGTGAACGGTCCTCAATCGAAGGGAATTCAGTGACTGGAAAATGGCCCTTAAGGTCGTGTAGTGAACGGTAAGATTTTAAGTACAACGTAATAACATCCAAGATATTGTGACTTCGGCGAATATGCACGAGGCCCGCGTAGTGTATAGACAATATAGTAGTATAGACAATATAGTAGTATAGACAATATAGTAGTATAGACAATATAGTAGTATAGACAACTGAAATGAACGAATGAATTTATACTATAGAGTACTAATAACTTCCTAAAAAGTTTATTTTATTACATATAACAACGTAGTGTAAACTTCAGATACATTTATTTACAACTAGCGACCCGCCCCACTTTCGCACGGGGGCAATGTTGTACATATAAACCTTGCTCTAGAATCACTCTATCTATTAAAAAAAACCGCATCAAAATCCGTTGCGTAGATTTAAAGATCTAAGCATACATTGGGACAGACAGCGGGAAGCGACTTTGTTTTATACTATGTAGAGAGGAGTACCAAATAGTACACCCACATTTCGCCAGGTATGTTTAAGTCCCAGGTAATAGGGGGCGAGCCTATTGCCATCAACCGAGCGCAAATCCAGACTCCGTGGCTGCTACTGAGGAATTCTTGATGGAAAAACCCTTTTTAATAACACTTTGCCCGACCTGGGAATCGAACCGAGGACCTCATGCTCAGCAGTCGCGCAACCACTAGACCAACGAGGCAGTCTTGTTCATCCATAACATGCATAATAAACATTTATAAACAAATAAATGAGATGTGATTTTTGAAGAGTTACTTTAATACCTCTAAAGTTCAGTTTGGACTACAATTTAGATTTATTTGCCATAATTTTGTAAGAACAAGATTTTGAAGGATTATTATGAGTTAGGTCATCGTAAAAATAGTATAATAAAAACATGTTTTAGTGTTTGTAAAGGCAATAATATTTAAATAGCCTAAGTAACAAAATAAATCCCGATTTGTAAACAAATAGAATAAGATCATTTATAAACAGAATTGTATTCACAAAAGTATTGTTAAAGACATAGAAAAATAAAATGTTATTTTGAAATCAAATCACCCCAAACATAAAGTTGATATTACTTCAAGAGGAAATAACATCAATGGAAACAAGCATTTGCAACAGTTTTACACGCAACCCAGTTATTTTTATCAAGCACATCTAACTCTATGGAAAATAGATATTTTACCTGGAATATTTTCTGCTATACTTATGTAATTGAATACGATTGTTTAGATATTCTCTAAGATAACGAATTCCCATCCGTGACAGGCAATATTATCAGTATTATCTTATCGTTTTGAACAAATTGATTCAGATGGCGATGATAAAATTTAAAATAAGGTTGCCAGATCTATATAAAAGTATTCCGGAGAAAATAACGGCCTTTTGAAAAAACAAAACGATCTTTTTTGTCTGTCATAAACGATTTTTTAAAATTGAAATGCTATTTAACGTCAATAATATTGAACGGGAGACAACATTTGTTTACCGAAATTATACCTCCTAACAATTAACTCTATTTGGAACGTTTAAAAAAAAAACTCTTTAAAAAAAAGTAACAAAAGTATACATATAAAAAGTATAGTACTTATATAAAAGAAAAAATGGTTGCAAACATTGCCAGGGACTTACCTATATGCACAAATAAAAGCGATACGTTCGAATTTAGTTGATTTTACTAACTAGGTGTTCTTTTTTTATTAATGTGTTTTGATTGTATTTTTTTTTGGAAATTCCGGACACTAGAATTCCCCCCGCTTTACGGACATTGAATTAAAATTCCGACCCCGACTTGTCCGGAAAATTCTGGATATATGGCTACCCTAATTTAAATGTCTTCGATACCATTTTACATGCTATCTCATCGTTTGAGGTCAAGGTTTCTCCTAACTTCTAGACATCTAACCTAACCTAACTTCTAGACCAACGAAGTACTCAAAGTGTTATACTTTGATGTAAAGTATCATGAATTCATGACCAAGCTTTCTTTTAAAACACCCTCTTAAACCTCAATTTCGAAAATCAACGCACGAGCATGCAGCATCATTCCGTATCGAAAGGGGTCAGCTCGAACAAAAGGTGTATGAACGTGAATGAAGAGTAAAATCTCCATCCATTCCGTCCATTGTGGGTCCGAACGTGAGTGTACACAATGCTTTGGAGAAAATACACAACCACCATGACAAAATATTGTATAGTTGTATTATATAGCTTGAAATATATGCTGTTTGTTCGACTTTATATATGGACGGTATTGATTAAAGTCTTACCAAAACTGTTATTTACTTTTGTTTCATTGCAAAGGTTGGTTTGGTATAGCGTCTTTACTTTAAATAGGTTTTGTGAGTCAACTCTTTTTTTTTCTCAGGCTAATGATGATAAAGCCTAATTTCAAACGTTTTTACCTCATAAAACCGTGATTACTGGTCCGATTTAAGTGATTCGGAAGTCGGCGACTTTTGCATGTTTCTTTGTTTTTTTTTTTTGCCCTTCGCACGGGACCTTTCAGAGTGGCGACACTTGGGGGAGGCCTATGTCCAGCAGTGGACGTCTTTCGGCTGAAATGATGATGATGATGATTGATTTTTTTTGCCACCGACTTCCGGAAGTAAATTATTTTCCAATTTTTTGTGATTTTTATGGAAGTTGGTTATTTTTTTGCAAAAAGTTTTTTTAACACTCTTGTTTTCTAGCATTTCAAAACCTTTTTCGAGGCTTTATGTGTATCAATCGACTACGGGCTCTGTTGGTAAAAGTTATTATATTTTATGACATATATTAACAAAACCTTGTAAAATATTAGCCATACAATACCATACCTTCGAGAATATCTTTAAGAAGACATGCTTTTTGCTTAATTTCTTGTACCTTTTGATCTTATGTAGAAGAAGATGTACAATAGCATCAATCTTGGCAGTGTCGCCGTTGGGGATGAAGATACGTAACACTAGCTACACATTAGATACAGCATGTGGTCCTAAAAGCTCTAATCTGGAAGTAGCACAAGAATTTGTAAACTTCTTTACCGATATCAGGTTAAAAACTACGGAAGCTCTAAATTCCTCACCTGAAGTCTCAATTGGTTTATTAAGGGCTAACGTGTCTGGATGCCCGGCTGAATTTAATCATTTTAACACCAACAAAATCCTACACGATCAACAGTATGGTTTCACCAAGGGACGTTGTACGACTGACGCCGGTGTAACCTTATTAAAGCACATATTTACTGCGTGGGAAGAGTCCCAAGACGCCATAGGAATTTTTTGTGATCTCTCCAAAGCATTTGATTGCGTAAATCACGACACATTACTTTTGAAACTTGAGCATTACGGACTAGGTAAACTTGCACTTAGTTTGGTAAAATCATATTTGAGTGACAGATATCAACATGTTCAAATAAATGGTATCAATTCACAGAGTTTAAAAGTAAAAATGGGGGTTCCGCAAGGCTCAATATTGGGTCCTTTCCTCTTTCTAGTATACATAAATGATCTACCTTATTTACTGAAAAACCAACCTCAAAATATGGTGTTATTTGCTGATGACACTTCTCTAATTTTTAAGATATATAGACGGGCCCAAAATCTAGATGACGTGAATAATGCACTACTTCAGGTTCAAAATTGGTTCACAGCAAAAAAAATAGTATTAAACGAAAAAAAGACTAAATGCATTAGATTTGCTTTACCGAATGTTAAAAGTAGTGATTGTGCTATATTATTGAATAAAGAGAAACTTGAATTCGTAGATAAAACGGTTTTCCTGGGGATTACGCTTGATTCAAGGCTACAATGGAGTTCTCATTTAACATCTCTTGCGAGGCGGCCAAGTTCAGCAGCATATGCTATTAGAAAAATCCGTCAATTTACTGATGTAGATACCGCTACACTGGTCTATTTTAGTTACTTTCATAGTATAATGTCTTATGGCATTTTGTTATGGGGACGGGCTGCAGACATTCAGTCAATATTTATCCTGCAAAAAAGAGCCATCAGAGCCATATATAATCTTCGTAGGTGCGATTCTCTAAGGGAACTGTTTAAGGACATTAACATCATGACGGTACATTGTCAATACATCTACGAAAACATAATGTACATAAGAAAAAATGCGCATCTTTTTAGTAAAAGAGGTGAAAGACACAATTACAGTACTAGAAATAGGGACCAATTAGTTCAGCCAGGCTTCAGACTCGCTAAAGTAGATTCATCTTTCATGGGGTACTGTTTGAGATGCTATAATAAAATTCCACAAAGTATTCTAGAACTCAATGAGACGAAATTTAAAACATGCATTAAACGCACACTATATAAGCAAGCATATTACAAGTTGGACGATTATATCGCGGACAAAAATGCTTGGCTCAATGCCGGGTCCTGCTCCACAAGGACAGGGACGCATAAGTTGATAACATTAAATAGTATTGTTGGAGCTGCTGAAGATTGTACAACTATCTTTGCATTGTATAGATTCAATCTCTTTTCTCTCTTTAGTATTATATAAAGCCCATATTGTGTGAGTACTATGTATTAAAAAGCTATCGTTCACTGGAAACCTACGACCTTTCTCGACTTGAATGTGCCCTGGCGGTTGAGAGTATGTCATGCTCACTCAATGTCTCGCTGATGGTGGCGCGTGTGTCGGATCATTTAGTTCCCTTCAAAATGGTTGAGTTGAATGGGGCTGATTCTTGCGTCATGTTCGTGAACGGGCGCTGTCAGTTGTGACTGGTCATCTCTTACTCGTAGTTGCCACGGCTTATTTTTATTTTTTTATTGTCTTTTTTGTTTTTACCATGGACACTTTTAACGTGCACATCTTGCTACATCGTTCTCACATAATGTACCATCTCAAAATGAATGATGTAACCAATGTTTTGTAACAATATGCTGATCCAAAAGAGTGTCCATGGAGTTTCTTGCCCGTTCTTCTCCATAGAGATCTACGCTAGGGAATGGGCAACTACAGTTATTCAGTTTTTATGCCTTGTGACTGGGACTGTAGCTACATTTCATCGTTATCTTTGTTTCGACAGTTCAAAAGTGCCTGTAACTTTAAATAAATGCTTTGATTTTGATAATAATATGTTGTCCCGTTTACAAAACTTGTGTAAATATTCCCCTACCAACCTTAAAATAAAAATGAATTGTATTTGACGATACTATAGCATCGAAGACGAATCGGTACTATGAAAACAAAAACTTTTGGAACAGTTGTGAATCGTGATCTTTTGTTTTTCGAGGACGAGTTGGAACAGTGACGAGTCCGGATTAGCCTTACTAAGTATTATAGCCTATTACTGTGCCACTGCTGGGCAAAGGCCTCTTCTCAACAGAGAAGGCACGAGCATTGATCACCACGCTTGCTCAAGACGGGTTGGCGACTTCAGACTTTTTTAAGTCCAGGTTTCCTCACAATGTTTTCCTTCACCGATGTCTGTGATGTCCAAGATAAACTTAGAAAGTACATATGAATTGAAAAAGTCACATTGGTACTTGCCCGTATTTGAACCCATAACCTCATGCATGAAAGGCGAGGCCTCGAGGACATTCTCTGGGCCATCACGACATTACTACTAAGTATTGCTCCGTCTAAATTATTTATCTAACCTGTCGTAATAATCATCCTTGATTGAGTGGTATAGTCTACAGAAGCCCCGTAGCATGGAAATAATATCTCTATTCTACCAAGAATCGACAAAGCTCTTTCTATACAACTTGACATGTCTGTCATTTATTTTAACATCGCCATGCTTGCGACGATAGAAATCTTTCCACAATCTGTCATTTTTTCGATTCTTCGTCGACAAAACCCGTTTCTACGGTGGTCATCATATTTCGTGGCAAATGTGGCAATAATAGTACTCTAAAGAAAATATGAGACGGTTGTTCTTATTTTTTCAATTTAAATAAAAACCTAATTAACATGCAAAGACTCTGATAAACTGGAAATGTTAAAAGAAGACCATGGTTAACCACCAAGGAATGTTACAACTAAATAGATAAATGCTGAAGCCTGTTTACATATAAACAAAAGGCAAAAGATTTGCAAATCTTATTGATATCAAACCCTACTTCGCCACTTAAAGATAACATGCACATATAGTTAAGAGAAAAGGAACAGTTTGACCAAATAAATAAGCCAGAGCTATGCCATCAGTAAGGCTTTGCTTCCTCAGTCATTCAAACCCAAGACCTTCGAAATTCGAAGTCTCAAGGGATCAGTGCCTTACCGGTATGGTATAGACCCAGCTTTAGTCTTCATTCCAAAATCAAAGAACTATATTATGACACTAAAACCCAAAAATAAATCAATAACATTAAAATAACCACCACCATAGTTAGACACATCACCAGACCCAACCCACCACCGGGCAAAATGAGCACCTACTTCCAACGTAATTGTCCATGCTCTCCTTCCTGACGATCACCGAAGACATCTTGGTGGCATACACGATACAGCTGTCTAAAAATGATGAATGGGGGGCGACCACGAGAATAGGCGCCTCCCTTCGGCTAGCCTGCCTCCCACGTATGGTGATCGCCATACCGCCAGCAAGGTACGACATTTTCCCGATGAAGCATATTAACGGCTTCAGGGCCCTATAAAAATAAAAGAGCAAGTCAAATGAGGTTCTACAAGTCTTGAGACAGCCATATTCCCCCGGAATTTACGATATCCCCTGAACAAATGTTGCGTAACTTGATCGCTATACTTAGGATTCATTTTGTCTGGTCAACCTTGGGTAGGTACCTACTCATTGATTTGAACTGTTTTTGCTTTCAGTAATAATTATTTGTAAAGTTTTCTTCTTTCTCGTATGATTAGTGGCTAACCTGGTGTCACAGTTTGTATGCCACCCATAGGCCTCTTAATTGGGTTTACACGCCAAGTCACAGTCAATTTGAAAGTGAAAGCTACACTACAATTAATTAATGTATTACAAATTATAAATAATTTTAAAGTGTCATGCTACTTAAGCAATAACACCGATTAGTTTATCTATATCTACCCATCTTTTCCTCTAATACAACAAGATACCTTAATGCAATAACATAAGATACAATAGACAGAGTACACGAAATAAAAGAGAAATAATAAACCTTCACATGTGTGGCCAGACAGACTATTTTAGACAGCCATTGCCGACAACAGACTTCGCAATCGTTTTTAATCTAGATTTTTAGATACAGGAAATAAGTCAACTTTATCATCTGTGTCGGACCGACATAATCGACGTTTCAATTTAAGAGATTTAAATTAGAAAAATAACTTAAGGAACTGAAAAAATAGTAACAAGCAAAATATTATCACTCAAATGTCTCGCTGATGGTGGCGCGTGTGTCGGATCATTTAGTTCCCTTCAAAATGGTTGAGTTGAACGCTGTCAGTGTGACTGGTCATCTCTTAGTTGTCACGGCTTATTTGAATTTTTTTTTTTATTGTCTTTTTTGTTTTTACTGTGGACACTTTTAATGTGCACATCTTGCTACATCGTTCTCACATAGTGTACCATCTCAACATGAATGATGTAACCAAGATTTTGTAACAATTTGCTGATTTAAAAGAGTGTCCATGGAGTTTCTTGCCCGTTCTTCTCCATAGAGATCTACGATAGGGAATGGGCAACTACAGTACTTTCACAGTTTTTATGCCTTGTGACTGGGACTGTAGCTACATTTAATTGTTATCTTTGTTTCGACAATTCAAAAGTGCCTGTAACTGGCCTACTTAAATGCTTTGATTTGATTTGATTTGATTATCTGAACTTTTATGAAATCTGTCCGGCTCTTCTCTTCTCACTATCTTATGAGAGACTCAACGCCGGAAGAGCTCCATTATAATCAGAGCACCCATTGCTATGTTGTGATTTATATGGAAAATCTGAAAGTCGCCAATATTAAGAAGGATCAATTAAATAGTCACCATATTATGTTATTTAAATAAACTGTTTTTTAATGTATATTCCAAATAAGGTTGTTGCTCTTGAAATATTCGCCAAGATAGGCAAAGGTCTTGACATTACATAAAACCTTGTTCAGTAAGGCCGAGTTAAAGCTTTCAGAGCACGATTTGTAATTTTTTTTATAAGCCAAGTAAAAAGCAAGGTACCGTTGAATAATTTACTTGCCAGTAATAAAAATAAATAGGAAGGTAGTTTATTTGACGTATGCAAATGCAAAGGGTGTATTCCGCAGCGCGACCTGCCCTAAGCCCTAACTTATTCATTTTATTGGATCCAACCATGTTCAAGCTTGCAAACTTAACGGCCAATACGCACGCAAATACTTTGTTACTTTAACAAGTAACGAGAATAGTTCACAATGTTATTTCATTCTCAGTCTTTAGCTAGTATCATTAAACAACGTTCAGGCCTGTTCTATGAGATGGAGTGGACCCTCTGCGCTGGTTGGTGGGGGTTGGGAGTTATCTACACTAATATTATAAAGAGAAAAGATTTGTATTTTTGTGTGTATGTTTGTAACGAATAAACTCAAAAACTTTGCGGTGAAAAATCACGTTTTATGTATGGTCTAAAACAAAAATATCGCAATGACGGGGAAGAACAAATACCTTTCGGCTTCGTTAAGGGTCTTGTTACTCCCTTTATAGTAACTAGAAGGTTATATAGAAACTAGAAGGTTCCCAGGCATGATCTAGAACAAAAAAGTGAGCGCAAGGAGGGAACAGAGCCTTTCGGCTTCGTTACTGGTGCTTTAACAACAAGAGTAGTTTTCAGAACTTGAAACTATTAGGGACTAAATCTACTTTATCTCTAATAAACTGCGCACATACCTAGCTACATGTTAAACATGCACATATCTCCAAAAACAGTTACTTTGTTAGATAATCTATCAAAATGCATGTAAACGCTATGTCACAGTGCAAGCGAGTGGCAATAATAACTCAAAGCGAATAAAAACCGTTCGAGTGCAAGTTTCCGTATCATCTTAGACGGAGAGCCCCTCTAATTTTTAATTTATTTTTATAATTTTTTGTTGTAGCGGCAACAGAAATATACATTCTGTGAAAATATCAACTGTCTACCTAATACGGAGTATCAGATACAGACCGCTGACAGGCAGGCAGACGGATGTACAATCGACCCAAAATGAATCTGATCACCTTACGGACTATTTTTGCTTGCAGCATCCGGCTACTATAGAAGCACTTACTTAAAAACTTTTTTGTGTTATTCCTGTTAGTCAAAGGGTGGTCAAACATCTGTGATCTTTAACAGAGGCTGAGAATTTTTGTAAAACAAAAGATAATGTAAAAAGGTTGCATATTTTTTTATTGTTTTTCTACTATTAGTCCGCACTCTCTTTGCGCTGAACAGTAATGCTTTGTTAATGGGCACAGATGTTTGACCACCCTTTTTTGACTAATAGGAATAACACAAAAGGACCAAGGAAGAGAAAGTTTTTAAATAAGCGCTTCTATAGCGGCCGGATGCTGCAAGCAAAAAAAGTCCATAATTATGGTGATCAGATTTATCTTGGGTCGATGGTACGGTCAGCGGAAGTTTAGAAATTGGCCCGTTGGTTACCCTTCGGATACGGAACCAAAGCTACAAGGTAACTACATTCTTTGTGACGTAGAGATCACCACCGATGGATAAGCTTTGGTACTTTACCAATATGTTTAACACGTTCTTTGCCACATTACGCGACGTCGCGTGAAGCGGCCTGTACTGCGTTGGCCATTCACGCGACGTCGCGTGATGGTGTCTTACAATTATGTACTAGCCCAAAAATAGCAGGCCCAAAAGAAGATTCGTTGAAAAAATACTTTATTTGATACTTTTTACTTAGATTTTTTTTTATTTTGGTCATTTATGTAAGTCATTTTGTTGGCAATGAAAATGTTCTGTTCTGCCTTCAGAATGACACTTGTTTCATTGTATTACATACTTTTTTGTAATGAGAAGGACGACCGTGTAAAACATTTAAGCATGCAGGCACCTTTAATTTTTATAAAGATCATAGCCAAACGAGCAATGTTTGTAAAAGGAGGTTATGTTTAAAAGTTCATTGTTCTAAATTAATTATTAACGGTTTCTAAAAGAAGAATAATGTTCAACATTCGATTACTGACTGGCTGTAAATTGGAGAAGGATAATAATAAATCAATAGCACCTAGTCATTACAGCCAATGGCCTAATAGCCAAGACACTCAAGAATCACTAAACGAGAGCGGCATTTTTAGGTTTTTGTTCTCTAGAGACCCAGATTCCTGACAGCTTGAATTGAGATTTAAATTCCGGAAGATAAGATTATTTTTTATTTGTCCAAAACATGAGTACTTATACACACACACGGCATGCACGATGTTACATCAAATTATATAGGGTCTATCTATTCATACACGAAATCTCATATGGGTTCATTGTATTCATCATTATGAACAACTTTTACTATGGGACCAACATCGAAATCGCGAAAAAAAAATCAGCTGTTCCCTACAATATGATCGCATTAACTCGTCAAAATGTACTAAACAGCATTTTTTTTTTTTTGCGATTTCTGGATTGGTCCCATAGTGAAAGTGAAGTGAGTTGTTCATAATGATGAGTACAATGACCCCTTAAAAGATTTCGTGTATAGGTTTCGTGTAATAGATATACCTTATATGTATATCACAGTCATGTTTTGCCTGAACGGCGTACAAATATAGGAATTAGGATGTTAAATAGTGTGAAAGTAATATAAATTCATCCATTACACAAAGCAATTAACAATTCAATTTAGAGGATAACTTAAAATTAAATTGTACAATGAAATACAATAAAATAGTGTCATGAGCTCATCATAGTAAATAATACAAATAAGAAAATTAAATATTAAAGTAATTATTTATAAAAATTAGGATGTTTTATAAAAGTCAAATTAATTTATCGGTTAGAAATTCGTCAGTGTAATAGACTTTCTCCAACAGAAAGCTTTTTATTCTATTTCTTGATCTTTCTGTTGTAGGTATATTCCCTCTAATGTTTTGGAAACGTGTAGAGAATTGGCGCCATAGAGAATATACTTTTTCGCATTAGAGTTGTCATGGATCTTGGTACACATAGCTTACTATTGTCGCGTCTATTTCGAACTACTTTATCTGACACTAAGGGGAATAGGCTGGTGTTGTTTCGGGAGGTTCCTGCACCGAATCGGGTGGGACGAAACACCCGGGTGTTTCCATTGCGAGATCGACCGGAGGACATGGTGGAGCACACTGTGGAGGTCTGCTCCACTTGGGTGGAGCACCGTGTCCTCGTAGCGGCGATAGGCGGCAGCGACCTCTCGCGTCTGCCCCTGGTTCAATCCATGGTCCGGAGCGAGAGGGAATGGGACGCCGTTGCCTCCTACTGCGCAGCAGTCATGCTAGCGAAAGAGGTGGTGGAACGTGAGAGGGAGAGTGCTTCACGTCCCAACCGCCGCGGGAGATGTCCTGGGCGTCGGGGGCCACGTAGTGGCTCCCGGCCATCGTAGGCGCGGGCCTGAGGACGGCGAGTAATGGGTCAGCTCGCCGTCCATCCGTCCGTCTTATGAAGACAGGCCGTGTCGACGGCGCGTTCGTGTTCTACGCGCGCCTCAAAAAGTTGTCAGCAGACGAGTAGGGGTCCCAAAGGACCGATGCCTGCCAGGGCTGCGGCCCTGGAACACAAAGGGCAAAGGAAGGAACATGGATGGGTTTTAGGCAATAGAAGTCTGATCTCTGATCATTTGATGATTTACAATGCAAAAAAAAGAACTGCAATTACTACACTATTAAAATCTGACTTAAATATGACTTTATGTGTCTTATTGCATAGTGTTATTACTGTTAACTGGATATCAAAACGACTTCTAGACAATTTTATTCTGAAATGTATTGTATTGTGGTTTGATAAGTTTTGACTCAAATTATTATGTTAATTTAATTTTCTACTCAACAGTAAACCAGCATTGTACTTTGCAGTGCCCTGACAGGGTTCATGTACGAAAACTGAGAGTAATATTGTAAAAATAGCTTTTGCCCGCGACCTTACTTTGTGGGAAATTATTATTTTTTTAAATTGCTTCCCTTTTTCAATGGAATTATGTTAAAAATCTGTTATTTTCATATTACAAACATCGGTATCATGACTTGCTTGGAAACATCGCGAGGAAACCGGCATGCCTGAGAGATATTTCTCGAAGGCATGTAAAGCCAAGTCAGAGGCACGGGCGACATAAAAACTCTGACACCAGTTTAGGCACTAACCACACGTTATAGAATACGATGACTTGCAACATTGTAACTCTCGGCATTCAAGAAAAACAATAAACATAATTCATTCTAATGAATATAAATAGGAAGCTTTATATTATATCTTTGCCTGCTATAATGGCTTTATGGCCGAATCTCCATTAATAACGGTAAGCGCAATTTCGTTCCGAGTTAAGATTGAAAAAAAAAAACACTTGTTATACGACATAACGAGCTTTTGGCAAATGTAGGGTTGTCATCACCTAGGGTGACGATTAGAGATGCAAAACGAATTTTAAACGTTTTAAACCATTTTGTTTTAAACCGTCTCTTTGGTTTAAAACGATTTAAAACCACACTTAGCGGTTTAATATGGTTTAGAATGTTTTTTTTTGGATTGCACTGAGGCTTTACACGAAGTTATCTAGACCACACCTCCTTCCTGATTTAGAATATATAAAAGGAAAATAAAATAAAAATGTTCTAAAATAACCTTCATTAACATGACAGACAAACATAAAATCGATGCCTACCTGCCCCATCTCTCCCCGTTGCGATTTTGGTAGCAAAGTGAACAATAAAAATGCGGCATTGCCGTTTTATTTTAATAAATACCCAAAACATGATTGTTTTCAGTGTCTAATCCTAAATAGTAGTATAAATATGATATATGACTTCACATATATTAATAAAAATGGTAAATGATTTCAATTAGCCTTTTAAACAATTTTTTTAAGTAATTCATAATCAATGTACGGCCCACGTGGTCGTGGTTTTAAACCGTTTTAAACAAATTTAAAACGGGTTTTAAACCACTGATTTTGGTTTAAAACGGTTTATTTACAACTATAGTGACGATGCCAGACGAAAACTTAAAAACCCCGGACATTTAGGTGAAATAAAGATTTTTTCCCCAACAAAAGTACACCCCCAAAAAAATAAAATAAAAATATGAAAAACATCGCTAGACGAACAGTATGGTGATAGTGATTGCGTGAATTCAAACAAGAAGTGAGCGCGCGGCAGGAGACGTACTTACTTTCTTTTATTTAACTTTATTAATTTATCTAATAACAAAATAAGGAACGTTTCTTAATAAATATTTAAGAGAATTTAGGAGTGAGCGAAACTAGCTTAACAAAAATTGCATTCCGGTACATGCATTAGGTTCAGACGGTGTTATAATAAAACTATCATAAAAAGTTTTAACCTTACACTTATTAAAACCTCTCCCGGACGGCATCACCCGGAAACCCCCCACTCCAAACTAGGGCAAATTCGGAAAAACCCATACGGATGGCAACCCTAGGCAAATGTAGAACAAGTTGTGGGGACCGGTGACATTGTAAAGAAAATCAAGATTAAATAGACTTTTTATTAGGTTTAAGCCGAAAGGCACTTGTTCTCCCCGTCATTGCGATTATTTTTTTGTTCTAGACCATACCCTGGGAACCTTCTAGTTACGGAGATATTGGGGGTCAAAGTTCTAACTTTTTAACAAGTTTTTTTTTTTTAATAAGTACATGTTTTTATTGTAAGTTAATTAGTAAGTTAAAGTAATGTTTAAACACCTCCACAACCCCCGTGCTATTCAATCCACCCATCAACACAATGTTTTGAGTGCATTACATTGAGTCCTACCGTAAAACGTGATTTTTAACCCCAAAAAAAAAGTCGTTTCCCAGCAATAATTTTTGCGTAAAGTTAACTTTGACGTACATAATGCTTGGTTGACGGCTTCGTGAAGGGCTTTACACCCTGTATGTCAGTGCCGGAAATTCAAGGTAAGGAAATTTCCTTACCTAAAAAAGGAAACCAAAAGGAACAAAAGGTTTTAAACCGACCTCATCATGTTAAATTTAACATGATGAGGTCGGTTTAAAACCTTTTGAGTCAATGACATTGAACTTTACTATTACCTTACTACGACTTTACCATAATGCCTCCTCCTACAGAATATAATTAATAAACGTAGAATATATTAGAATAAATTAATATACGTAGTTTGGGTCATATATTAACTTGAACTTAACTTTTATTTAAGTAATTTTTGTGCGAGTGTTAATCAAAAGCAATGTTTTAAAAATGCATTAATCAGAGGTTATCAAGTACAGTCAATGACAAAATAAATGACATTAAACAACAACAACGTTTACATAATTACTTATTATATTACGAGAGCTGATCAGAAAAAAAAAATGGTAACTGTAAACTATTTTATTTTCGTGTAAGACCTACCTATATTAGATTCTAGTAGATTATAGCATTGAATTCTGAAAGTTGCCAAGGTCGCAATAGCAAAAACTTCGCTGTTTTGATGAATATAAGAATGCAAGTTGCAAGCCGTTACATAAAAAACTGACCTATCTGAGTCACCAGAGACAAAAAAAAAACACAAAAACATTCGGCACAGCGCAGTCGAGAGGCCAGTACTACGTCAGACAATTTGTTTAGTATGGCTTCTATGATCTGTCGACTTAAACTAACGGTGTCAAGATGTTAGTATAGAATAGACGTACGACATTACTGTACAGTCTCGAGCACGAATATGTAGTATAATATTACTGTAAAAGGCGCATATCGGTAAATCTTAGGTTTTACTAGTACTTAAATCTTAAGACTTTTTTTATTTATTTTTATTTGGTAAATGTAAGGATTTTATAAAGAAGAGACAATTTTTCTATTAGAAATGGGGACATGCTGGTTTTTAACAATGACAGTTGGTAAATGTTGGTATTGGGAATAAGAATGAGTCTTTCTTAATTATCTGATGACATATATTGTAATACTAAACTGAGGGACCAAATGGGTTAGGTAGGTTAGAACCATGACCAACCATGTACGAGTCGAGATGTTCGCAGTAACTAAGCTAAGATACACCGACCAGATGGGTCAGATTAGATTAGAACTGTGACCTACTTAAATCCAAGATGCGTATTTTCAAGTCGACGTCTAACCGACCTTGACGACTTGACCTTGTCTTTGAGGTAAAACCTAAAATTTACCGAGTGTTTGGTGTTAAAAGTCCGAAATTAACGATGATCATTGATCACAGAATAGTTCGGACTTTTACCATTAAAAGTTGGTAAATCTTAGGATTTACTACAAAATCTTAGAATTTACCGTATTTCGGGATTTTACAGTAACACATACAATTATACTTACCTAAAGTAAAAACCGTTTATTCCGCGGAACAACGATTGAAAATTTCCAAAATACTATGTTCGTAACTACATGAAATTGCAATCAATACAATAGGAGAAAATGACTTTTCACAAAAGTAGCTAGGTGTATAGAATATAATGGTGTTTGTAACTGTACATAGCAGACGAACAACGAGATTAATGTACCGAAAGCTATGAATAATAGCGAACAAAAGTGTAACGTTATTAATTACAAGTTTAATCGGTTATATACGGGTGTGCTGCGTTTTTGGGCCTATATGATGATTTATTTAATATTTATAATATGAAAGTAAAAAAAAAAAAAAACATTTTCGAGTCAGTTATCAAAATTCAAAAAGTTCAAGTTTTATAAAAAAAGGCACGAAATATCACCATGATACACCTACAATATCATAAAATGTCTGACAATAAATCGACTCTCGGGATGTAGGTACGTAAGTATTTAAAGGTACTGTTGTTGGCGATTGTACATCTAATGCCTCCAAGGGAGTGTATGATGAGAATTTAAATGTCATTTAAGAAATCGTTTTACGCCCTTGTAATGGCTACCACGAAGTATCCCTCCACCGCCTATTAATTACCTAATGATAATCCCACTCCTAGGAGTAAGGCTTTCTTCTTGAATCTTGATGAACTTGCCGTCTTTATGGTCAAGACCTGACCAATTACGCCACGGTCGCGGTAATTTTCAGTCATTTCACGATTACCCTTGGCTTTGCAATAAGGACAATATCATAGTGATCTTTATTTTGATCTAGAGACAAATAAATAAATATAGCAATAAATAATACTAACAAAATATGGATCACTGCTGTCCAAAATAAATTAATTTTAAAGTATTTTTTAAATTTTATATTGCATTAAGGAACAGCTGATTCAAAAAAAAACCGTTGAAAAATTTAATAAGGGTGTTTTAGAATGATGTACACACGAAGGCACATGAAGCTGTACATTTCCAGTATAACTTGGCCTCGCTTTGTATAGATTTTCTATACAATGAGATATCCGCGTAAACTGGTTTTTAACCGACTTCAAAAAAGGAGGTTATAATTATGTTCGTGTGTATTTTTTTTTTATGTATGTTACCTGCTTTCTCCACCATTTGTGGACCGATTCGATTGTTTGAAAGATGATACTTCTGAGGTGGTCCCATTTAAATTTCGGAACGGAGTTCTAGTAACGGAGATAATTATGGGGAAAGTTCCAATTTTTTCACAAGTTTTTTTTAATATAAATTTTAATGGAAGATTTTTAATTTAAGCACCTCTACGACCACCGCATTATTCAATCCATCCATCAGCACAATGTTCTGAGTGCGTTACATTGAGTCCTACCGTAAAACGTGATCTTTCACCCAAAAAAAAAAGTCGTTTCCCAGCAATAATTTTTGCGTAAAGCACGGAACAGGTAAAGTTACTTTATAGTTTGATGTACAAAATGCTTGGTTGACGGCTTCGTGAAGGTTCCTGTTACACCCTGTAGATAAAGTTCCCACTGCGGCTGGGACCGGGTGGTCAACACCTGTTGATTCTGGTTTTCAAGAGTTACAGTGCTTTGGGAATAGTATGGCGGGTTGCTGGGACACTGACCTCCTCTACGCGAGAGTGAGTGTTACATGTCTTCAAAGTTTTAGTTCTAAAATTTGTCGGCGAAGGCCATATTACCTGTGTCTGGGTCTAGCTGATTGTGTATGTGAGTTTAGATGTTTGTAAACGCACCCACGATACAGGAGAAATTGCACGTGTGGGGCAACGTTTTTTTAAACAAAAAATAAACTCTCATAGGAGAAAATTATGTTTTCAATAATGGCTAACGTTACAAATAAGGTGCCTATGAGAATTAGGAGTGAAACTTTTCCCATACACATAAACTGTCACTTACGGGACTGACAGTCAACCCGCGATCATGGCGCTTGCAACAGCGTCGAAATATGAATCGCTCAAATAATAGACAATCACGGAAGATATCCCGTAAGTGACAGGTTATGTGTAAGTGTAAACCGTGAAAGTTTAAAACAGTGTTTGAAACTTTTCCCACTTCAAATAAAATATATAGGTAAGCACCCGTCACTGACTTCTCTATCAGGTTTACTGCAGAAATATGAAGGTAGGCACTTGCACGGCAGGCTGCTGTCGTAATTAATTAATTAACAAAATAGCAAACGCAGTTCAAAAATCAGCTGCTTCTTGCCAACTTGTTGCATAACCTCACTTTTACTAAATCTCTTACAACTCCACTCTCGGTTTGCCAAAAACCGTAGAATTTTCAGTGATGGTTTGAAAATATATAAGCTAATAAATGACACCACTTTCATCTTTATACGGTCAGGCCCAAGAATGTATGAAAGCGTATCTGTCTCCTTTTCAAGTTGAAGGCTAGTTCCAAACTATAGTTTGTACTTTTGTGTGACTGAACTGTGCCCAGTTCGTTTGGCGAGATATTATTGCTGATAGAATCTCACTTTCTTTAAGCTCTACTCTAATTCAACCATGTTTCATCGAATCTTGGTATTATAGACTAACGATCGGTTGCCGTTGGATTGGAGTTCCAAGTTACCTAAACTTGGCGCCAAAAATGCATAAGTAAAGAATTTAAAATCAACCAAAAGTTCTTGTTTCAGAGTGTTCTCAAATAAAGCCTTAAACGATTCGCTTCTTAGTATAAGTTTGTATAGAAGAGGCAATTCATAGAAATAATTGATCAAATAACAATAATGCGTAGGTACAGCTCCCTCAGTCAGTCTTCATTCGTTAGGATTGTTCGTTGATTCGTTCATTAGGATTCAAACAAGCTCTCTAAATACTTGGTAAGGAAAAAACACAATGTAGGTACACTAATTTACTATGACCGTAACTCAATAACATCGTGAAGGCTATATTATGATTCTGCATATTAATTCATGCTCTGAATATTATCGACTGGTAACACTTGTGCTGAAGGAATGGTGCAAGTGTATCAAAAATGACAAGGTAAAAAAAAAACAAATTTCTAAAATACCTGTGAAATAAATGAAATAGAATAAATATAGGTATAAATTCCTCCTTTTTGAAGTCAGATAAAAAGGGGGAAAGGACGAAAAGGAAAAATAAAAACAAAAGCTAGCGGCAAGCATGCTACACACTGCAAGCGAAAAACAGCGATTCAAAAAAACCACCATGCGACTATAGACCTACGTCCTATGAACGGCAACTTCGCAGTATCCGCTCTGGCAACCACGCTAGGTGCACCGAGGCAGACGATCGCAATGGCGTCGAAGAAGGTCGAATGTGGCGCAATAACCACCACTGGCGCGTCCCGAGGGTTAGATGGCAGATGATGGCGCCCAAGCACCTTCACACGATGGAACCCAGCAGCGACCACCACCAACCGCGTTAGTGACAAGATTGAGAAGCGAAGTTTGCTGTGGAATAAACGAAGAGGGAAATATGGAATTGTTTGTAGTAAAGGATTAAAAGGTACCCAAATGCCCCAGTAAAACATGCATTTTTACATTGATATAAAGTGAATAGACAGAATAATTTGTTAAAATGTTGTGCACCATAGTCAAAAATATAGAAAATAAAAAAAGCAGAAAAAAACATTACGTGTTCCTTTTTGTTTACATTTTTAAAGACTCCAACGAGGTGCTAATTGTTTTTGGATAGTACTTACAAGGTCTCATTTTGATTAATATCAACGCAGAGTCCGTATGGGACACGCAGATCAATCAATCAACTCAGCCTATCAGTCCACTGCTGGAAATAGGCCTCTCCAAAGTTGCACCACAACACCGCCAGCACAGGCTACGCTTGCCGAATTGCCGATACACAGTTTGTCTCATCGACCATTGGCCATTGGACAGACATGGCCGGCCGGCCCACTGACTCTTCAACATACTCCGCAATTCATTTCTTTTCCAGATAATACTCGGACAGCAATCAAAATATAATCCGTTTTGTGATAAAAAATGGCAATAAAAACACGAAAAATAACTCGCTAACACAATCAGTTTGTTGAGAAAGTAACGATCTCACTCAAGTGATTAGAAAGTGTGGATTATTCATTTATCTTCATTTGAAAACAGACGATGTCTGGACGTGGACGTGCAAAATATTTAATTTAGACGAAGCGAATTATATTCTAAAATCGAATTTATAAAATTAGGATGCAACAAGAAAATAATGTGGTTTTTTTATGCCACTATCACGTGGGTTTTTAATTCAGTAAGACTCACAGTGTCCCTGTGGGGTTACCATGACGTCTTAAAGCAGGAGTAATTCCAGTGTGGGAAAGAGACAGAGCTATAAGGTCGTCTAGCGCCATCTCTTTCCTACACTGGAATTACTCCTGCTTTAAGACGTCATGGTAGGCCACCTGGGCAGTGAGCGGAGGGTATTCCTGAAGACTTCCACAAGCACAAAGAAGGTAATCAGAGATCCAACTTTACCCAAAATTATAACTTACAGTTATTACTATTTAGATTCATGTCTCTTTAAATAGGTACGATTTAGGAGTCCATCTTTTGTAAGTAGTCGTGAACCTAGTTAAACAAATCAAGCACCAGTAATTATAAGAAGGTTCTGGGCTAATCTACTCTACTAAATTGTGATAAATGTTTCTAATGGCTCATTTAGATTTGCGATAGGAAAATAGCGAATTAGTAAGTAAGCCTTAATACCTACCTATGTTATGTTATGTTATTAATCATTTCTTTCTTTTGTTATGGAAGAGCGGAGTCTTCTAATACAGGCATTGTTTGCTTAAAAGAAGGCTCCAATCACAAAGTAATAGTTGTAATATTGTTGAAGAAATTATACGATGTTGTTTTTTTTTTTTAATGTCTATACAAGTATACATGGGTCTTCACACCGATATTCTGACTCTTTTGGACTGACAACTTCGAACTTTTGTCACATTTACGGCAGAGACTAAACTTGCTGCTTTATTAATGCAAATAATTAATTATGCAAAATTATCCTTAAGTAACTCTGCATAAATTGACACAAACACTTTAAGAATATTTGCAGAACTTTGATGATGGAAGGCCACAACTTTTGCTTTAGTTAATGGCCATTTTATTTCTTTAAGCGTCTGTGCTCATGTTTTTATGTTCGCTCGCTTTACTTCCTATTGAACCGCAGCATATAAAAACTGCGCTCACGCACGTAGTATCGTGTGTATCGTGGACGAAATCCGAATAAAAAACGAAAGTTTTATTTTCAATATAAATACCTATGTTGATTTTTTTTGCAAAAAATAAAACATACTTCATAAACACAAAAAATTGGAAAATAATTTTAGCTTCAATCGGTTTTATTTTTTGCAAAACAGGTTTCTTTTCAATTTTTTGTTGTAATATCCTATACAAAATACGGTTTAGCACCGAAAACATCATCGATGTATACAATTTTTAGATTTTTGTTGATTTTTCAAAAACCGCTCGACCGATTTCGTTAAGAACAAAATAAGAATTTTCCAAATCGGACCAGGCGTCTTCAAGTAATCACAAAAAAGATTCCGACGAATTGAGAACCTCCTCCTTTTTTGAAGTCGGTTAAAAATAAATGTACATACCTAGGTATGTTTTTTCACTGTTTCAGAGTCCACCCAACTCCCATACTAAAATTTATTCTTAGTGATGAGTAGGGGGCGGCGACATACTATATCAAGGAATTCAATTCTAGTATAGCTCACTCGTCTCGCTTTGTATAGACTTCAGCCTTTGATTATATTATAATGTCTAGATGGAGCGTCGCCCTACAATCAAAACAAAGAAAACGAGGCAACAATTTCAAACATGTGTGCGTGTGGCAGCGTGCTCGCGGGGCACAGAGACATAGACGTACAGTGTTTTGTGCGAACTTATAAGCAAACAATTGGCTGATATTTTTTGACACGTTTGCGCACATTTGATGCTCTATCTAAACATTATAATTATAATCAAAGACTTCAGCATAATTAGAGATTAGCATACTAGTTATGCATAGCTTGATTTGTCGATGTGAGTATCGGCCACCTATTATGGGTAACCTAATTTACTGTTTCCTTACCATACGAGGTCAATTTATACAGGAATTTATAGCTTGATAATGTGTTTGTGTATGGATTAAGTAAAACCTAGCCAGACATTTATTTTCATTAAATCGGTCTTATTCTATGTACCTATTGCTTATGTATATTGTGTCTACATGTTGTGATTATTTTATCTCTATAACGACTTTTGTTATCTAAAGATGATATTTTTGTAATGATTCACGATGCCAAAAATGTTCGTAATAGTTACAATGACGAATACAATATTGCAAAAAAAAAATACTTATAAAATAAAAGAATCTCTCTACAAAACCAAAGATTTTTTCCCAGACCCTTAACCAGTTTTGCTAACCTATTTACTAATGAATACGTAAGTTATCAAAACTGGGTATGGGAATGGCAATGGCCAAACACCATCAAATAATTCGTAAGGGATGCGGAAATGCTGTTATTACATTAATTTGTTACTTATAGGTCAACCGTTCAAAACATTGTGGCAATGGCAATGACAATTTCGCGCGACCTCATCGAAGGCTCTAAGGCCCTATACGAGTATGTGTGTATGTGTATTTTTTTTTAAACACGGTAAGTGTCAGTTAATTATAATAATAATGTTATTTATTAATCAGTAAGTATATTAAACTAATTGAATTCATTATTTTTCCTTTTTAACCGACTTCGAATACAAGGAGAACGTTCTCAAAAAGCCAGTAGATAGGTTTTCTATTGATATTAATTCAGGTAAAGAACGCGGAGGACCCTCCGCCTCATGTTTTCGTTTCCCAGAATAGCCAAAACCTGCTGTCTCTTTCTATCTTTTGTTTGTCGCTGGTAAACAATAACAAAATGGTGGAGGGGTAGAAACGTCGTCGTGCGCGCATCATTCACTCCTGTAGTTTCTCAAGTTGTGTACGCATATTTGACTCGTGAATTGTTTTTTTTTACTTTAACTTGTTTTATCGTTTATTGGATCTGCTTCACATGACCACCTTGGCTTGATTTTATGGACTACGTTTTACCGCAAGTTGATTTGATTTCTGTTTACGTTTAGTTCCAAAATTAATAAATGGTATGAAAACCTATAAATTGTTTTTTTTACCTTGTTAGTTCTAACTATTAAAGCTAGTATGAAAATGAAATTAACTTCCGCACTTACTTACGGCGTTCAAACGAAGATAAGGACCTAACCTTAATTTATTAAACAATAAAAATCGTGCACTTTTTTTTTAACAGAAACTGTAAATGAATTCGATAGTTGTTTTACTTTATTATTTTTAGTTGTAGGTACCTAAGTAATGTTCCGACATTCGGAACAAATAGGTATTCTGAAAAAGAAAATATGTCTTAAGTTTCCTTGAACAGTAGGCGCGTTAGCTCAACCTATTCCGATCACTGGTGATAACCTGCAGTACCTACTTCTGCGTCTGGACTCCCGATGGAAGAAGGGAGATGATGGAATGAGCTCGTGGAGCTATTGGGCACACTCACCGAAGTACCGTCTACGAGTATGTAAAAGACCGACAGACTTGCTTAGTTACATAATTTGGTGATTCTTAACAAAAGGATTCTTTTTTTTAAGTTAACGGTTGGTTTAACGAAAGCGAGCGAGATAGACATACGTGAATCGAAATCGAATCGATTCGTTTGTGAATACGGGGACAAATATCGGTTTTTAACAGCAGCTTCATCATAGTAGTTTACAATTGCGGGAGACTTTTGGATCTCTGGTTGATAATTTTCATTGCAAGACTGCACCACTATTATAATGACTTTTTGTAAGGAAGGATATGTTCCTATCAACCACTACAAACTCTATGTATATCAGTTAGTAAGTAATATTCTACTTCTATAAAACCACGTAAGTACTATGTAACGAAACACACATAATGATTGCGAAGCAATTTGACTTGTAAATACAATTTCGTCATATTAACTATTGCTATCTTCTTAACAATGAAATTTTTGACGTTCACCTTAAATAATTGGCCGCCAGTACCAAGGTGAACGATAATGAAAGACGTTTGCCGTGGTATCAGTCGTTTCACAATTTTCTCTGGCATTACTGTCAAATCATAGTGAACTTTAAACTCATGACAATAAGGCTGTTGTTACATTGCTTCCACTGAAAATTCTGTCAAGTACACAGTAATTTTTAACATGCTTGCAATAAGGTTGCTATTGCATGCAGGGTTGCAGTTGCAGCTGTCACAGGTAATATAACTGTGAAAGGACTTTACCCACCTACAAGTACGCACGCACGACGATAGCTTGATTGGTAGGTAAGAAAACCAATTTAAGCTGATCTCTCATTGTACGCGAAGCTCGTACAAAGCGAGGTCTGGTTATTCTGGATATGTATAGCTGGATGTATCGCCGTGTGTACAATACATATACTTTAACCAACTTATATGTGCAGGCGGGAAAACACAGAACTAATTTAAATATACCAAGTTTGACATATCGAGGCCAATTTTCTTGACAAACAACGCCAACTTGAACTGCACACTTTAAGTGGTCGTACTATACCTATGGCATTCTGCCTTCCTACGCAAAAAAGAGGTTTTATTTATAAAATTAACAATGAGTTCAAACTTGTTTCTAAATCTTGTATAAACTGACAAAAAATGATTAGATCTTGTCTAAGACAGGGTCTTGCTTACAAGTATGTAACAAGTGTCATGTCTATTTACTCACAAGCACTGACAAGATTACAACGAGCCTGCCACAATACTATTCTCTGAAAGAAGAACGGTCATTTGTGAAATTGTGACCCAGGCCCGACACGAAAGAGACATATCTCAGTTTTTTTGTTATTTTAAATATAGCTAACATATATTTTTTTTTATATTCGAAATCAATGGCTAACATCAAAATATTGCATTATAATTTTGTTCAGGCGATATAAAAAAATATTAATACCTATTTATTTACCTACAAAATTCGAAATTTTATGTAACTCAGTGACGATACAATAATTATGTAATTATCCAGGTGACCTCGTGATAGAGCTGGATTATGTAATTTTTAAACTTCTAGTATAACCATCGAGTTAGGGTTTATTAAAATCGTCTTAATTGGTGATTCATTGAAGATTAGAGATTAATCAAGTTTTTATTCAATATCACTTCAAACATAATTCATACCCAGTGCGGGATGGCCAAAGTGATCCCGATGTCTAGATATTAAGATTATGAGATTCAATTTAAAATAAAGGCACTAAATAAGACTCCCGTATACGGCGTGTAACAGAAAGGGTATAATTATATGGAATACTGTGGTACGGACCATCAAACTGAACAACTTTCTCTATGGGACCACCATCGAAATCGTAAAAAAATAATCAGCTGTCCTATACAAAATTTCAATACCTACTCGACCCAAATGTATGGGACATGTATCGCGTGATGTGACAATTAACTTGAGGAAAACAACCAAATTCCTAAACCGATTTTGATGAAATTTCTATGGGACCAATCGGGAAGCATATCCTTTCAGATGAAAAAAGAATTTTTCAAATCGGTTTACAAATGACGGAGTTCTGAGGTAAAAAACACAAAAAGAAAACAAAAATACAACCGAATTGAGAACCTCCTCCTTTTTGAAGAAAGTCGGTTAAAAAGTAAATTAATGTGGAGTTGCAGCGGAAAATTCTCTGTAGCCACGCCACCTGTACCTACTCAACATTTGTTTATACAATTTCAGCTATTTCTCTGAAGTTATATAATGTACGAATGATGTGTATTATATACACGGGACATGTATGAAAAAATAAAGTTAAAGTTGCCTAAACTCACAAATTGTCCCTTAAAGTGTATTAAACTAATGTATTTTAGCGATTACTTCAGATTGACACGAAAATGTAAATAAAACAGATTTCATAAATAGAAGTTATTTAATACGAGCTGTTGCCAGCGGCTTCGTTCACGTTTTGGTCGGAAATTATCCCACGGGCACGTTGCAAATATAGCATAAGGCACTCGGGGATAATGTAGCAGTGTAGCTTCCTATTAGTGAAAGAATTTTCAAAATCAGTTCAGTAGATCCAGAGATTACCCCCTACATACAAACTTACAAACAAATTTGACCTCTTTATAATATTAGTATAGATAAATCCGTGTTATAACAATGGTTACAAAATATTTTACCTTTATAATAATTAAAAAATTAAACAGAAAATCTCTCTCAAACAAAGAAAAATCTGTAAAAAATACATTACACCAGATTTACAGTGTATGTATGTATCTAAATATATGTTAGTAAATTCTTTAAATAATTTAATTTTATATTCAAAAAAAATCCGAGTTAAATAGCTCCTGAAAATATACAGGTGAATTTTTGAAGTGGGCGTGGATGGCCAAATCCGAAACTGTGAGGAAAATTGAAAAATGCTCAAACGAGTCTCGAGCCCGATTTTGATGAAAACTAAAACAGAATTATTGGATTTTTGAAAAATCAATATTCCTGGCCAGGAATCGAACAAGTAGGTTTGGAAAATAATAAGACTGTCAATTTAGAGTAATCGCTAAAATACCTACATTAATTTAATACACTCTAAGGAACAATTTGTGAGTTTAGAATTAACATATTTTTTCATATTTATCACGTGTACATAATACACAGCGATAACTTCAGAGAAAAAGCTGAAATAGTATCTACAAATGTTGATTACAGGTGGCGTGGCTACAGAGAATTTTCAGCAGCAACGCCACATTAATTTACTTTTTTCTTTTAAATTAAAAGCCGTACATTCGCAAACAATGCATGTACGTCATGACCGTCAGCCGTACATAGAAATGGGTTATATCATAATAAAAAATATACGGTGGCGTGGCTACAGAGCACAACACAAAATTTTAATGTTGACTAAACGTAAAAGCGATTGACTATTGATCCTATTGACAATTTTATTATATTCCTCTATTTACAACACTTGAAAGCCTTGACAGCCAAATAGTTAACATTCTTTAGCTATTGTTTTCATTTACATAAGGTTAAGTTTTGAATAAGTATTGTTCTGAGACGCTAAATCTAAAACGTTGACGGTATCTATAATTTACATAAGATATTAAAAACAATATATATTTTTCAAAAATGTAGACAATAATAAATAGTTTTAACGTAGGTAAGGTCAACCACCAATCACAGCAGTAACACTTGCACGTGCAATGCGTAAATCGCCCTTAATGCAACAACAAGGCGATGTCAATGTGAAATTGTTACTCGTTGATGTGCGTTCGATTGTAGGTAGGTACCTAGCATTTTTTTCGTAAAACCAGTTAATATATTATCACAACCATTTCGCCTTAATTAGTGTCAATAGAAGCCAATATAAAATCCAACCCTAACTGCCTACAAAGGAGGTCAATATTCAAGATGATTCTGCCTCAAGAATAACCTAAAACCACATTATCTACTTTCCCGCGCTTTCTAGCGAGCGGCCGTATTCCAACGATACTTTCGACACTTCATTGGTTCTTCAATCTGTCTAAATCTGTTCAATCTGTATTGTACTACTAGTAGTGTTACAAGGATCTTTTGGCGATCGAATGACGTTGACAGGGAGGCGCTGTGAATTTAGAAGAGTAATTTTATTTTATGAAGTGTATTAAAAAAGCAAGATGGCGATTTTAGCCACGCGCCTAAATACCGTTGTACAGTTAAATAGGTACAGGCAATGATGTTATAATTATATACATAACCTCATTGGGTAGAGGTAGATTTATCTAATGTTAATAAGTTTAGTATCCTAGGTCCCGAAGTAAAAATTCTAGGTAGTACGGTATACCTACCTACTTCGAGATCTAGAAATTCATGAATTGTAACAGATGTAGGTAAGTAAGTAGGCACCTACCTTTTAAAAATATCTGCTCTAACCTTGAACTCAAAACATCGATGTTTTGAGGGCAGTAGCCAAATAAATAGGCTTGTTCTATGTTAAGGGTTTGGTTTCCGCACTTAGCCCTTAAAGTGGACCATTGTACGTGAAATAAATAAATAGGCTTATAATTTATGTAATGCATTGACAATTAATGATAGAATCTAATTAAAAAATAATTATCTAGTCTAAGCTGAATAATGCTAATTAATTTCATTTCGATTACTTTCGACCTAGATATCGAAAATACACAAAAGTAATGGAAGGGATCACAGTTCAAATTAAAATAAATAGTAGAGATGTGTGAACATAAGAAACCGGTTTTACCGAAACTACCGGTTTAGCGTTTCCTCATAACGTCGATGTAAAAATGCATCCGCAACGTAAGCGATGCTATTTATGTCTTTCAAATATTTTTGATCAAGGTTTCACCTTAGTATGTCATTAAAGCGTTATTTATTTCAAATAATTTTCTAATCTGTTTCAGCTTCACAATCTATACGACTGTGGAAGTGTTGAGAACATTAACGTCATCAAGGTCAGGAACGACTAGCAAAAACGTTGTAAAGCTATCATTTCACATTGAGACTGAGCACCGTATCTGGCATACATACCAAAGAAAGTAAATTTCACAGATAGGTACCTACATGTCCAGCGTTTATTAATCACTCTTTTAATATTATGTTACTGTAGTTTGATTTTAAAGTTTATGTTTAACGGATTGACATTGACGATTACCAATTACAAGGAAACCGTGAAAAACAAACCGGGCTAAAATACGAAACGCCTATCGGATCGCCAACTATTGTTAAATTCACCTTGTACCATTTTGCATCTGCATAGTTATGTAACGCGATTCTCTGAGACAAGTGTTCTAACATTCCCAAACACTTAGCTGACCTACATAAGGCACGCTCCGTTGAGCACCAGACAAGTATGTAGTTAATGGTGGAATAAAAACTTGTGCAGTGCAAAAAATGCAAATCATATTAAATACAAATTGGATTACGTTTTCCGCATCAATGGAGTGTACACATAATTTTGTATATTATTTGAGAGAGGAAGTAGATAACGGACACTAACCTTGGACTAATTAGGTTAAAATAATAAAATACACAGAAGAAAAAATACTTTCTGGCTTTGTGGTTAGGTAAAAAGCAAGCAGACTTTCTAACCTAAAAAATATACTTATTATGACCCCAAAACTGACTGAATATTTTGGTTTTTTGACTAGGTAAAAGCTGAACCACTAGAATAATTGGCATTTCAAGACTTGGTGATTGACTTATTTTGGTCAGCAGAAAAAAAAAAAATTTACCTTCTCCATCCTGTCATAGGCGCTCGCCTGAGATCTTCTTCACTGAGGCCATAGAGACCAATACATGCGAGGAACCAAGCGGTCACTATTAGGTAACAGATGACGATGACGCGGAAAGGCAGTAATATCACAGTGAATATCGCGGTCTGCAACAAAAGATAATAAAATTGACTTGAGAGTGTGTGGCTACATATCATAAAGCTACAGTTACAAACCAAAGGAATCAGAAATTCTAACACAGAAATAGTACTAAGATCTATCTCTAAAGTTATTGTAGTTTTGGAATAATGAAATATTAACAGATCTCCAGATCTCCCACAAATTACAACTTTCTGCCGAACTACCTGTCAACCTATTATCTAACATTAGGGCGCGTTCCCACTATGTCGTGACGATTTATTTATCGTTGGATAATATTATGGAAAAGTCATGGGCGACAGTTAATCGTGTCGTCCTATATGTGAACACCTCCATTTAAATAAACAAGCCACGACGCTTTAAACAACACGATAATCTGCCGTCACGACATAGTGGGAACGTGCCCTAACGATGTAATTTGTGGAGGTGAATAACCGTTTTTATTATTATACCTATTATTATTATTATAACATTGTGGCTCAATAGCCACACGCTTTAGCCTTAATAGGTTAAGGTGGAAGCGCAAGGGTAGCCCGCGAAATTCAATTTTTCTTAAGTTTTTTGCAATTTTCAGGTCAGTGACAGGTTGTATGTTGATGAAAAAATAGTCGGGCCAGTAATACGTATGTAGTTACAGAATTATAATAATTTGATTAAATTTCGCGGGTTAGCCTTGCGCTTCCACCATAAAGCGAATAAAATAGTCTGACAGATACAGACGCCAGCACATCAAGCTACTACAATCTGTCAAATTTCTTTAAAAGATTTTCAACTTTACCGCTAAAGCATTAGGTTCAAGGTTGATTGGGAAAATTTGACAGTTTCGGGTAGCTTGATGTGGTAGTCTGTACATTATTATCTAGGTATTTGACATACATACTATTTTGACGATGTATGTAGTCTAGGCGACAGGCGTGCTCTTTTGGAGACTAGAATTTATTTGCTCATTCCGACAATGTGCGTATAGGACTCACACCGTTAGGGTTCCTTTTCAGTTAGGGAATGTAAAACACTAGGCACCATATAGGATATACACTAGGTTCCTTATTAGGACTTTTCTATCATCGGATGGTCCAATCGGTCTTGTCTTTTAATTTTAATACATTATAATTATTTGAAAGTAATAAGAGTAGTTATCAGGTACTTGCTTATGCCCACGGCTTCGCCTGCGTGGTGTTCGGTAATTGTTCCACAGGATCGTACTACCGGGATAAAGATATCCTACGTGTTGATACAGGCTATTAACTACTTATAAGAATGCCAAATTTCATTCAAATCCGCTCAGTAGTTTTAACGTGACAGAGTAACAAACATCCGTCCATTCTCACAAACTTTCGCATTTATGATAGTAGCAAGACCAGCAAGATTAATCTTGGAAACACTTTTCCGTTAGTTTTGATTTTTCCCAAAATCTTTGAAAATTTATGTAACATTGCATCAATTGCCGTCATAAAATTAAACGTGACTATATAGGTATGTTCCAAACGATTACGATTTCACCAAAATCTAGAGCTAGCCAATACTCAAAAAGTAGAGTCCAAAGGTTAAACTGCCCGTACTGCTTCTTGTAGTAAATTATTTAGATTTGAGATATTTAGCGATAAAGTGCGATAGACGGATAGAGTTGTTTATAGATTATGTTTACGGGCCCTAGTCCCTTTGTGCTATGAATATTGTTGTAATGCGTATGTGAAGCACACGTGTTTGATTTTCGTCGCCTGTTGATGCCAATGCCAAATAGTACGGGTTTGATCAATAATTTACGCTCACTCAAATGACTCAGCAGTTGAGAAGTTTTATTTTGCTCTGCTAGCGCACACACGTAGGTACTGGAATTACATGCCGGACATTTATAACGGGGCACCTACCTAGTTACTTCACTTCCTAATCCATACTTTAGAAATCATGATCTTCTTGGCCCTTCCCCGCGAAATAATAACTAGACTTTAAAAATTAGGTACCTACGTAACGCCTACTGGGTTATCGTATGCTATGTACTAAACATTTCTTGCCACTGAACATTAATATGAAAATAACGAAGCAGGTATATACATACAAGCTAAAGTTACATAACAACAATAATTATATCATCAAACTACTTTCTCTAAACCTTGCCTCTTTATTATTACAACTCATTGCTGGCACTCTTTCATTTTCGTAACCATTTGTTTATGTACACCATTTGTTTACGTAAGAAAGTCAATGGGCGACGGAAATCAGAAGAAAATTGTGTCACATTCGTCGGTCAATTGCGTGACCAGAGTTATAAGATGCCTATCGGTCTATCTGCGCAAAACGGTACTACAGTGCGGTGTATCATGTAAAATTATGACTTTCCCTCACATACAAGTATTTATGAGTAACGGCTTTCTGCAACAGAACCCATGATTAAAATCTCTTTTTCGTCGCGTCCCAGTTACAAATTGTTACAATCGCAAAACTTCTTGCTGTTGTTCTTTTAAAGATTAATTGCAAGTTTATTAAGTTATTGGTGATTTTTTGCAAAGGCACCCCTAATAGTAGTAATTTCATTGATGAAAAGACAGATCTTGACGCGTTGGTGATAAATAGATGGAGGTACTTCATCGATTTGCAACTAATTAGGAATTTACTGTCCACGCAAGATTGTGTGATCACATTAATGTAAAAAACTACTTTGTTGAGATGAATGTATCTCCATTATCATTACGGAACAGCTATTTCATCGATCCAATTAATTACGTTATCACTGCACTGAAATTGTGATTCCCAAAAGTTCTTCCTGCTTTATACAGCAGTTTTTGGTTCATGAAATTGAAATAATCTTACATTTTGCTTGTTTTTTATTTCACTTTCGACTAATGATTAAAGTTCCCCTACCCCATAAAGAAACTCCTGCTTATATTAAAGTACCTACTATACAAAAAGCTTTTCTCAACTTTTTTTCTGCTATGTTACGTTACGGGACTTTAATATCAAAGGTTAACTTACTGTGTGTTAGTACGTTAGATGATAGTGAAACTGGATTTAATAACATCAATTTAATCCAATCTCAATGCAATTATTCTTTAAAGTAGCCACAATATGCTAAAAAACGAATTGTATTAAATATAAAATAAAAAACACATCAGGACGTAGGTCTCGATTTATTTGTAATCAATTCAGTGTCAATAAAACACGGCACAAGGCCCTGTAGACAAACGTTTTCAGTACATATTTGGCAATCGCATCTAATTTAATTGTTCCTCATTCAATGTTAGTACATTTTTGAATAAATTAAAAATAATAAAGTCACACACAATGCATTGCGTGGATGTCGCTGTTATGTTATGAATGATAGATAAGAATTGTATTAAGACAATCATTATTTTTTGCAGCAATTACGCATTGTTTTTGTTAGTATATTTTTGCAGCAAAACACCTTTCATTCTATGTCAATATTGGATTTAGACATGCGCAGAATGTTACATTAGCTGGGATCTTTAAACATTACAACTATATCAAATAAAACTTTCACTTTATTGCGTTAAGCAATTTAAAACCTTCTTGCTTCGTCTCCGTACCTTTATTTTGTCATAAGTGTTATCTAGCTCCAATTTGTGAACGAAAGGGTTTAATATTTCGGCGCGCATGTCGTCAGATGAGAAAGCGCCGGTTTCACTATGCAGTTTGCCATTCATTTTCACGAAAGCAAAAACACAATATTCATAAGGTAAGCTCAAATTAGATCACACCTTTTACGGCACACTTCATTCGTGAAAAATAAACAAGCACTTAGTATTTTATAAGATCTCCGACGTGTTTTCATTTATTAAAATGCGACGAATTTAGACGCACATCTCTCTTCGCATTAAAATCAAGACTGCTGTTTTTCGAGGTCACACACGAAGGCCTACTATTGGTGCTACGTTTTGACAGGTGCAACAATCGACCACCCGTCGAATGAAACCGAAAGTGACCAATCTGAAACCAAATTTTAAGGTATTAACAAAGTGATTTAAAAAAAATAGTCTATTTTAATAAAAAATGTAAACAACTATCCCATCATGTGATGTACAATTTCGATACAGTATCGGTTTTCCAAAATTTACGGTTCGTCCTAATTGTCATCTAGTGGTAGTAGACTTTTATAAAGATAGCTACAGTATAGTATTTTATTTTTTATTTCATCAAACGAATTGAACAACATTCATTAGGATAGGTATCTACAATTAAAAAGAAAAAGATTTTATAACAGTTAAACTTCATTCACAAATCCACTTCAAATCTCACACTTCAGGCGCAGATATTTCATTTTACAAACTATTGACTGCTTACCGCGTAAACGTATTTGTTTTCAAATTGTCATTCCGGTCTCTTCATAATTTTCTTAGCTGTAAACGGCAACTGTTTTGTGATTATTGTGGAAAATAAAATATTGAAATGGATTTTCTCTCAAATAATGGAAGCGAAGGTTCAAAAACAAATAATTGACTACTTTTCTTATTTCGACGAATTTCACATCATAGTGAAAACAAGTTTGAATGGTTGCCAAAAGTGCGCAGCATCTATAAATACGCAGATAAAACGTTGTAAGAGCTTAAAGGAGTGAGTGAAATTATAGACATGTTTATTGATTGTATTTTACGACTGTGTGTAATGGTTTTGGTCGTTATAGGGCTGACGTGACGGGGACGCCGTTGGAGCAATTCGAAGGCTTACAAAACAAGTTGTGTGCTTCCATACATAACCTAATTTCGGAGGACGCACTAGAAATACGGAGTAAACTGTAAGTGCTATGTACTTGTCATCTAATTGCGTCATATTTACTAGATAAGCCTTCTAGATTCTGTTTGAAGGATTTAAGTAGACATATTGTGAGCTGTAGTATTGATCAAACAATGACATTAGGCAATGGTGCTTCTTGTTTACCTATAAATAATATGTGTGTAATTCAGACATTTTAACTGGTTTTGTAATGTCAAACTCTTTCAGACATGAATTTAGGCATAAACTTTTATAATTAACTTAGAATCAGTGGCAATTGGCAAACATGATGGAGCTATCAGATTATTAAATGATAGAATTTCTACTTTGTTCCTAATTTTTAAAATAAACAACAGACAATTTACACTAACAATGATACATTGATCAATTCCAGGTGCACTTTAGAAGAGTCATTTGAGAAGCTGTGCAACAAGAACAAAACACTTAGAGATAGCTGTAGAGAAATTAACTTTCAAGAGAACTCTGCACTTGTGAAAGGCAGTCCACTCCAGCCATCACTCGACCAGCTGCTGGAGTTTGCAGATGATACTATAACATTCGGCAGCCAAGTCTGTGCCCAGATAGATACATCACTAGACGTATTATCTTTCAAAGAATTAAATACTGAGTCCTTAGGAGACAATTTTCGGTTCCCCAAAGAGTGGCAGCGCCGCATACCTGAAATACTTTCATACACTTCATTCTTGTCAGAAAACCAAATTTAAACATGGATCTACTAGACTCAATCCTTAATTCCATGCAAAAGCCACCAACGGCTAGTGAGGCACAGAAAAATGCCATGCGGAAACAAAAGGAGGCTATTGAAAACAGACAGAAGGAGGAACGAAACATGATAAACAGATTCAGAAAACGAGTTGAAGAGAAAATTAGTGACTTTATTAAAGACGGTACAAAACCACACATTCATTTTGAACCCATGGAACAAATGTACAGATCGATTATCAGAGACGTATCTGAAATTGCTGGATTACAAGTATTTTCATTCGGACAAGAGGGTGTAGATCGATACTCAGTTGTATACCACAAAGACAACGGCCCTTCAGAAGACGAACTGACAGTACGTAGAGCAGGAGGAGTCTGGAATGAAGACAAAGCCGCTGAGATGGCCCTAGCACACTTTGAAAAACGGAAACAAGCAGCTATAGATTTAGAAGAAGAAAAGAATAGAAAACGTAAGCGTGGTAAAGAGGAATTAAGTGGCACTTTCTATAAGCAGAAGTATGCCCATCTGATTGGGCAGGAGGCTGCTATTGATGCAGCTCACAAGACAAATGTCAACAAGAGTTACGGAGAGGTTCCCAGTGAGAATAAAAAGGATCAGCGGTCCATTGAACAGACTATGGCTGACATAAAAGCGAAGAAGATGAAGAAAGCGGAGACTGAGAAACGGGATGCAGATAGTAGTGAGCAAATTTAGTATTTGTTTAAATTGAAATACATAGTTAGTCGGTTTTAGTCTGATTCTTAATATTTGTTAACTGTGACCACCTATGTTAAGATTATGATTGTTCACATTATAGTGCAAATAATTAATCATTGTGAGAATATAATGTAATGGTTCTCAAATGGGCAAATTGCAGATACAACTAGACACCAGACTCTGACAGATAATGTACTGAAGAATCTGTCAGTGTTTGGTTGCAACAGTCAGTCTGTACTTTAACAGAATGAATAGTACTACATATAAGGGTCTTCCCACAAAATTCGTTGCCTGCTTAGTTAAAGGTTGTTGCGGTTAGCCATTGTTTCCTGTCAGGTTGTGAAAAACTAAGTGATTGCATATTCTTTCATTTTTCTATGTAGCAGCCTAAACAGCTGGCCCGATGGTTAACAGAATAATGTTACTTTGCAATACTATTTATGATAATGGATGCTTCCTTTTCCTAAACTATTTAGTCAATATTTTGGTAAATACTTATGGAATCACTAACAAAGTGAATACTATTGGTTGAGCCAAAAACAGAAAAAAATGGTTTTGGGTGCAAGAAGAAAAATCTATCCCACCTTAATTTATACGAAGTTGGTAGGCTTGTAATCAGCAAGTTGGTTTGTCAGCTACTAAATGTAAGGGTTGTTAAAAATTATTTTGAGAGCAATATAGGCTAGAAAAGTAAATGGAGTACATTTGTGGTGATTGAGGTAGACATACTTTGACAATTCGACAGTACAAAGTATCATCGAATGTTTTCTAGTAAAATTAAACTGCCAGTGTGTAGATATAAATGTTTTGATGTACTTACACCTGAAGCTATTTAAACGATACCAAGTCGACATTGATAACGTTACTTCGTCTTAGCTTTATTCCTCCAAAGTTTCGGCAAACTTGCATATATTTAGTCTTTACTGAATTTTACAACAACAGCAATTTCTTTCACGGTTGATTGATTGATGTTCCTGTCCGAATGATAAAATTATGATAGGCGCTGAAAAGATTAGAATTCATTACGAAATAAAGATTCTAAAATAACCGACGTCCTTTCAAAACGCCAAAGAAAACAATAAAAATCAAGTGTTGCGAAATTAAGGATTATATAAAAACTGCGATTTACCGAAAAACAAACTAAATCAATTAAAAGTTATTATGCAAGTGCCCATTTGGCAGGCACACAGGGAAGGCATTTATAACATTAAATGATTTTCAAGAACATGATTCAACTTTGTCAATCTTTGTAACCGACTCCCGAGAAAGGAGGAAGTTATGCATTCTAACAACTTTATCTTTTTCTATACGCCTTAAATAAAAGAAAGTGTGTCTGTGGTGTTTCGTTCCTCATAAACAGAAAAAAATACTTCCATGTTACCTTTAGAAAGTGACCACGCTGACAGGTGGAGTAGACTTCAGTTCTTTCTGACCGGTTCATGCCCATTCCGCGTCGATAAGTTTGGTTACTCACTTAGATAGGAGGGTAGTTGTTGGTTTACATTTAAGTAACCTAACTACTACTTTAAAACTAAATAATACTGAACTCAATGTAACACTTCTTCCGCTATTTATATTAAAGGCCATTACTGGCCATATCTTCTCATGGAAATTATTATCATTTATAGTATAGTTAAAAAATAATCCAAATATATTACCTCATCTATTATATATTGTACCTTAAATATCCAAATTAGATTCAAGGAAAAAATATTTTTTTACCCACAGTAAGAAACAAAAGACTGGGTTGATTTCGATTAGATAGCAATAAATAGTTGATAATGTTACAGAATAATATTAAATTGTATCTTTTGAAGTTGAAATAAAATGTATTCAGTGCATATTTGTTTATTTTTCTTTTGACCCTGTCCTTCACCAAGGTCCTGGATCTCTTTTAGGAACTTTCATGTCCGAGAACTGAAAATACAAACACATAATTATGACACCCAACCAACGTACACGGGGCCCAAATCTCAATTATACTGTGCCCAAGTGGTGGATAACGGCACACTAAGCAGTGAGTACATTAAAGGCTGATTATGCTAAGGTCCTCATCCATGGTCCTTCGAGCCGGATAGCGACGATATTTTTCTAGCAATTTCAGATGCCTTGCAAGCAGGCCGGCGACCCCTAACGCTCTCATTTTATTGTGGAACTGGCCTGAATTGTATAATGGATTGAGCAGCCTGCAACAGCAGCAGACCCTACTGAACGAGTACTCGTAGCAGGATGTACGGGAGGAGTCAAGAGGAATAGAAGTGAAAATCGTGAGTACCTACCTACTGAGGTACTTTTGAAATTCAATGCTAAGCAAAGTGATCCTTACAGCCCTTTCCCCAGTTATTTTTCATCAGACTTCAACTCTATAAAAATTACAGTGATATGTAAGGTTGAACCTCATCCATCAGCAGGGAATTTGCGAGAAAAAGCGTACCTGCCGAACGCACCATCGATGCTGCCGCGTGCGACTGCAATACCGCTCTGTTTCTCACTGCAGAAAATTACGGGACGGATAGGAGTAAGGAAAAATGAGATTTTGTACTGATAGATGAGGTTCAAACAAGTTTGCCGAAATCGTAGTGGTCTTTATTGAATAAAGACCACTACGATAAGTATAAGAATAAAGTTTATTCTCGTGTCGAGGTTTCCGCTATGAGAGCTAAAATAACTGAAAGGACTGCCCCTAACCATAGAGTCGAAAAAAATCTATATGGGTTTGTTTTTATTTGGCAACTAGAATGCAAAAAGGGGAATTCTACGGTTTCTAACAATCTTTAAAGTTGAAATAAAACAAGATGTATTTTTAGAACGTTTATTTACCATCAACACGTTATTAGGTATATTTACTTACACAGAAACAACAATATTTGCGATAGGAATTTATATTCTCATCGCAAAACTATGACTAACCGACCTATCCGATTCTCTAACAAAATTCGCACCGATCCTTATTGTCTTACCAGACCAAAATTAAAGGTAATTTTGCGAGTACTAAGCATAGTACAGTATATTATTAGGGAGGTGTGCCCATTATTCATTCACAGATAGTAAATGGTTTCATGTGATTTTTAATAATAAATTGTAGGTGTTTCAGCATCCAAAGTACCTACGGTCAGAATCGAAAGTTGGTACCTAACTTTTCTTCGTTAAACGTTATAAAATGAAGAGCTTGCTTTTTACGGTTTTGTCGTGAAACGACGATTTAAAAATTTTAGGCAACCTTTCGGTGCTGATTGTGCTTACAATTAAGGTGGAAGCGCAAGGGTAGCCCGCGAAATTTAAATTTTCTCAAGTTTATTGCAATTTGCAGGTCAGTGGCAACTTGTATATTGATGAAAATATGAATGGCGCCAGTAACACGTATGGGGTTACAGAATTATAATCATTCAAATCATCAATACAGCTCTCCAAGTTCATATAATCACATTCAATAGCTATTTCATGAAAAAGTCACTCTTTGAGATTATAAGAACTTGGAGGGTTGTATTGATGATTTGAATGATAATAATTCTGTAACTCCATACGTGTTACTGGCGCGATTCATATTTTCATCAACATACAACCTGACACTGTCCTGCAAATTGCAATAAACGTAAGAAAATTTAAATTTCGCGGGCTACCCTTGCGCATCCACCTTAAGTACACGTGATTTTTTTTTAAATAAGTAAATATTTTCTATAGAGGGTGATTTTTTCTATTCCTGGCTAGGAATATTGATTTTTGAAAAATCCAATGATGCAATTTTAGTTTTCGTTAAAATCGGGCCCGAGAATCCTTTAAGAGTATTTTTTGCCATTCTTCACAGTTTTGGACTTAACCATCCCAGCTCACTTGAAAAAATCAGCCTGTAAAATTGCATCTATGAGGTCAGTGCGATCCTTTTCTAGTTTTTAATAACATTGATCTTTTCTCACTTCTTACAATAATCACAAAATATTATTAATTTATGTAGATACTATACAACAGTTATTGTCAAGCAAAACGGCTAGGTACAAGTGATACGTCACTCAAAAGTTATACTATATAAATAATAATACTATATAAATAGTTTAGATATGTATTTTTTTATACTAAACTAAAAGAATGCTACGATACGCATCAAATGTTTTCACAAACGCTAAGCAACATTAATGTATACTTAAATGAAGCCTAGCACTAAAAATCGGTCTGGGCGCCTAGATGTATTTAAATGTCGCCTAGTGCAAGTGAAAACGGAAATTCAATTCCTGCCCTAATTAATCATGTATCCCGAAATCTGTTTTATCGTATTCTTCATGATTCCACTGAAAAATAAAAGTACCTGAGCTTATTGACTTTAGTAATTTCGTTGTGCGTTCCGTCCAAGCAAATAACATTTCGATCAAGATCAATATCATGTCTATCCATTGTACGTTATTGAACAGTCGTTAATTCGTCGCTTAAAATAAAAAATAAAAAACGCATTTGTATAGATTACTAGCATACAATCTTTTTGAAGATAAAAACTTGAATTCGATTCCTTAAAGTATTTTTGTGCAAAATAGACTAAGTATAAAATAAATATATGTGTAAATAGTAAATGTCAAGAGAAAGTTTATATTGATTAATTGACTCCAATTAAATAGCTGCCTTCTTTTTATTATTCAATTTCATACAGTGCATTCAAACATCGGATCCGCTGGATGCGAGAAGCACGACACCGATCAATGTGGCGACACTTGGGAAAGGCCTATGTCCAGCAGTGGACGTTTTTCGGTTAAAATGATGATGATGATTCAAACGTGACGGTGACCGCTAGATGGCGTTTATTGAGGTTTCACATATAGGTATGGTCAGCTACAAAATTTGAAGCAGTATTAGTTATCCTATCATCTAAATAGTATTTCAGCATGTCATGTTATAGCTAACAAATAATTTTCTGTATTTTTTTTTAACATTTGTTCCAATTTTAATAAATACATAGTTAACTCAATAATTAAGATTAAAAAAAAACCTGGAGTATAATTCGACTTTTGCCGCTTTTGGATTAACTGCGTTAAAAACAGTATCAGTAAAACTGAACTCAATGTCCCTTCATAAGTGCTTAATTAGTTTGTTTTAGGTACCTATTTGTATCAGATTTTCAATTCTTCTCACAGTTAACATACCTAATTTTATAATTAGTTTAAATTTCACACATCCTACCCGATCATTTTTCTGTGTGTATTCTGTAGATATTAATTATTCTGAATACTTTATTCAGGATCGCAACTTTACTGTAACGAGAGTTACCTACCTAATCTACTCCGATTTTTACATTGACGCTAAATCGGAGGGAACATAATTGCAAGGATTGTGTTATTATTACCTATAATTTTTTAAGTTTAAACATTCATACCAGGGTTGTTGCTGATTCATATTTTTTTCACATCAAAAATCAGGAGAAATGTAGTTACCATTGAAATATAATCACCAAACTCAACAGTTTACAAAAAAATCAAAAACTATCACGCGCAATGACGAATGAGTATAACGTAATGAGACAAGTTTGTGATTGTTTGCAATCGCAATCCCCGCGGTCGACCCTTTGATTGATCAAAATTCGCAAGCAAAAACTACACGTGCTATAAGCCCCGCCTACTCTGCGGTCATGTCACGACTCGAACTTCAGCAATAATAATCAGCATCGATCATCGCGGATGCTGTTGCTGATGTAGAAAATGATGCTGAAGTTCAGCGGATGCTGATGCTGATAGTGATGTTCGCAATAACCCTGATACATACATATAGCGTATGTACACTCGGCTACACATCAAGCTATACATTTCCAGTATAAGCTGACCTCGCATTGTACGGAAATCCTTTAAAATGCGAGATCAGCATAAACTGGAAATGTATAGCTTGATGTGTAGCCGTGTGTACAAGAAAGGTGTGGTCAAAGTATACGTTTGGATCAATTTCAAGTTAATGAACATTCGATTATAGTTTCATATTATTATGATTATACACATAAATAAATACTTACGTAGGTACCTATAGTTTCATATAGCTAATCCTAGCTATATTTTAATGGCATAACAACATCAATTGGCGTTATTTATTTGTGCATAATGTTCAAGAAAATCCTAAGGTGTTTTATAATTTATTATTTACTTATAGCTAATTTCTAGATACGTACAATGTACATTGCACGATGTGATATTATCTGGTATTAAGTACCTACTTTTTAACCTAGACTAGGTAAACAGAATGCGCTATGATGGAACTAAAACCAATATTGTGATTGGGGTGAATATTAGAAACTATTCATATTTAATTTAATAAGATAACGAACAACATTATATTCCTTAGCTCATAAGCCACGTTCAGACGATGTCCACTTCTGTCTAAGATGTCTGTAACATAGGCACCAATGAACTTTGTCAGCAAAGCCTTTAGGCATCCAGCTGTAGGATCGTTCTCACAAAGACAATGTATAATTTCAACATGGATGATGTAAACAAGATTTTTTTTTAACATTTTGATTTAATAGAGATCTACGCTTAGGAATGGGCAACTACAGTCGTTTCACTGTTATTATGCCTTTTGAAGAAACTGCACTATCTTTTTATTGATATTCTGACAATTCAAAACTGTTACTAGTCTAGTTTTTTTTAAATAAATGCTTTGAGTTTGAGTAAGTGACTTTACGACGTCTGTGCAAAAGTGTAGAGAAACTTACAGAAGTCTGCGTTAATCTGTATCTAGCTATTGGCGCAAAACCATTCCGCAGAGAGAAATAGAGAAATCGTGTTGTGCATGGCTACCATTATCGTATCATTGGAAAAAGTAAATGTCGCAGTCATTTGACAAAAAAAAAGTTTATTTATTTATTAAGTAATTCAATCAGTTATTATTATTTAAGAACTTCTACTTAGCTTATGTCAAATTTGCAAGACCACAAAACTTTATTTTTCTTTAAATTAGACCATTAATCCAAACTAAATGACTGTAACATTTTTATTAAAAATTTACTAAGTAATTAGGTACCTATATCTTAATAATATATTTTATTAGTATATAATCTGCTGACATGCACAATATACAGTCTGTTAAGTTAATAGGTTTCTTACCTAGATGTATATTTTTTTTTAAACACTAACGACAGCATTAAGGTTTTTTAAAACAGCGTAAATACATTATTTACATTTGGAAGCAGCTAAAACAATACACCTAATAGTTTAGGATTTTTTATTATTGTCATAAAATCATCGGTATACTTTATTTTAAATAAATCGTTTTTTTTTTTTTAATAACACCTAATGTTTTTTTCTAATCTTTAACAAGATTTAGCTTGAAGCATAACGAATGTAAAATCAATAAAACTATAACATAGACACAATTGTCATATTTTTAAGATTATTGTCGTTTTTCTTTTAAATATTATCATTTTTTAAATAATAAAAGTTATAAAAATACAGTCTTCAACCATAAAATATAATAACAATAGCAACAATTTTATAAAAAAACATTACAAGGTTTTATTGTCAAGAATTATTTTTTATTATTGTCAATTACTTTCTAGAACTTATTTGGCCTTTACATACAGGCTGTTTTCGAAGACGAGTATATTTTTTATTTTCTATGACTAAATTTCTACACTATGTATTAAAAAATTCAACAGTAGATAGATACAAACGGCAGGATATGATTATCTAGATATGGAGTAGTTATACGATTTGGATATGTTTCTAATTCCTTACGTTTCGGATATGGTGAATTCTAGATCATTATTTTTTCCTGCTGTTATTTAAATACAATCTGTATCTGGTCAGCAACTAAAGTCGAAAACTGTTTTCTCTACACAACACCTGTAAATAGACGCAAAAAAGTATGAAACTGCTTTTCAGCATTCCATGTATGTAAGAGTGAGAGAGAGTGCTTTTAAGCTACATTCAAATCTACCTACTCTGTTTTTTTTTTAATAATAATATCTGTATAAATAGGCATGAATAAAAACAGAAGTGTTTATCTACTTTTGTTGCTGGCTGTACAGACGAAATCTCTTTAGTGCCAATTTCACTTTTTTAAAAGCCACATGAAGCATTGTCATACACAGACATAAGGAAAACCCTTACATTTATATAATACGGAAGGGAACACCAACGTAAAACGGAAACCAAGTACTTACTCAGTATCATACCTACATAGCATTTTTTAATCGGTAATTTAAAAAAAAACAGCTTTTCCAATCATTTTCCCCCGTTCCATATATCCCTACTGAGATATCCCCACTGGTATACAACGTGTAACAGAAAGGGTATAATCATATGGAATACTGTGGTACGGACCATCAAACTGAACAACTTTCTCTATGGGACCACCATCGAAATCGTAAAAAAATAATCAGCTGTCCCATAGAAAATTTCAATACCTACTCGACCCAAATGTATGGGACAGCTGATTTTTTTTTTACGATTTCAATGGTGGTCCCATAGAGAAAGTTGTTCAGTTTGATGGTCCGTACCACAGTATTCCATATGATTATACCCTTTCTGTTACATGTTGTATACTTGGATTTTTTTTCCAATTATCGCTACCGGTTGGGATTATGGAACTTTCTACTCCGTTTATCCCTACTGATGCGCACTGGTGGGGATATGACCGTACAAGTCAAAACTTATGTAGAAAACAGCTGGTTTTTTTTCGATTACCGATTAAAAATGTCTATGTCGGTGCGTGGTTAACGTTTTCGTGTCGGTGTCGGCTCCCTTCATTCATTTACGGGGTTTTCAAAACTGGATCACCTATTGACGGGGATAAAAATTGTTTTACTATTTTGCAAGTTCTTTATTTTAAATTATAATTATTTCGAGAGCTTCCGTGACTATCTCCATTTTGAGGTATTACTGCAGCACGTCTTCCGAGTCAATGTACTTTCTTTGATTTTTTGCAATCTACCTACTCACACCTAGGCATAGACTTAGCCTGTAAGTATACCTTCAGGCTATTCTTTTGAGTATCCTACTTGTAATTTGCAAGAAGGTTACATTGTGTGAAGCGCGCCAAAGTATTCAACTGCATGCAATCACAATCAATGCACTGCATTTGATAGAACCGTGCTACATTGCGACAATGTTTCCATTTTCATTTTGTATAAACCATCACTCATTCATACACAACAAACAAGTCGCGTTCTTCTTTTTATTTCAATGCAATGCGCTACCGCCCGATGCAGCTGTAATATGCGCCTACCTTTACGGTCCCTCGATACCCACGCTGCAGTAACCCCTGACTATAACTCCAACCTTCGAACCCTCAACTATCCTCGAGACTACTCCTCATCGTCAGTTTCGCAGCATCCCGGCCAGCAGCAGCCTTCAGTTCCATCAGGCCTGGTGCAGAACAGCAGGGTTTCCGTCGTGGAGACAGGTCTTGGCTCTATCCCGTGGAAGTCTCGTAACTCCTCGGCGGGAAACCACGCGCGTTCCTCGTCATCTATGATTGGGATGTTGAAGTATCTGGAATGATTCAATTAACTTTGAGAAGAGGATGAGCTCCGATGATGAACTAGATATCAAGGACATGTTTTTCAAGAGCGAGGGGGAACAAATCCATTTAGGGAGGGATAAAATAATCATGACAGAAAGCACCGTCAATTCAATTCTTAGCAACCTAATCGTGATAGCATTGAACAATTTAAATTTGTGGGGGACATAAAACTGGAGGTTACTGTGACGTCTTAAAGCAGCAGTAATTCCAGTGTGGGAATGATACAGAGCTATGCAGGTCATCTAGTGCCATCTCTTTCCCACACTGGAATTACTCCTGCTTTAAGACGTCTTAGTAACCCCCTCTGGTCTTGCAATTTCTTAGCTAACATGGCGAATATTTTCATATTTCTAAAAAGTTGAAGTAATAGGCCATTCAGAATCAAAATAGATGACGAGAACGAATGAATCAAATACAGTACAATTTTCTTAATTTCATCATAAACGTCACTGCTACCACCACATTTTACCGATTTATACTTATAACTACTAACCTGCAAATAGCCAGTAAAGGTATCCACAACACAGAAGCGAAGATCAGCACAAGTACCAACAGCACCGACCACACCGGCCAGGGTTTCTTCTCCGTGTCCCCTATGGACTTGATCCAGGCGTCGTAAGCCGACCCTTCGGTGGCCAGCTCCCAGAAGGAAGACACTAGAATCGCTAGCATGGCTAGGGGAGACAGGTACTTCCAGCAGATCAGCCAGTATATTCCTGGACGCTGCCCAGTCATCAGTTGGATATCGTCTGCGAATCTGAAAAGGATAGTAGTTTTGGTTTAGAAATGCAGACTTGAAAGGGAATCTCACACAATCAAGCATAAGAAGGTAGTTACACACACAATTTACTCCGAAACTACGCGACCGAATGAGTTGAAAGAATGATGGGCACTTTTTATGGACCCTGGCTACTACTATAGCCAATAAAGTTCTAATGTCTGTTCTTATTGCTTTTAACCTACAGTTACTGAAATAAAACAGTTTTTGTTACTCGTATGAATGGACCGGAAATGTACAGTCGGGGACATAAAAAGTTATAATTTCTGCGACTACTTTTTTTTTGTAAAAATCAGATCTACAATAGAAAAGTCCATTCTATGCTGTATTTTAGTCAGCTTAAAACTTGGGTAATTAATCTTAGGGTGATACTAACAAAATAAAACACTTTTTCACTTTCATGCTCTAAAAGTACGCCATTTCCTACGAAGCGGGACTAAAGTGACCACTTTAGTCTCTAGGGAGTAAAACTTAATTAGTTTTTTAATTTCCTTCATGTGACATAGACAAACTCAAACAGCCAGTAAATATACTATTGAGTGTGGACCATCTTCATTGCGAAAATGTTGAGAGTTTTAGGTCAATTGTTTTTCCGCAAGGAAGATGGTGTCATGTGTTTTTAATTGTTAATCTGTGACTGGTTTAGAAGAAAAAATGACCGCGAAAATTTCAGATTTTTTTTGAGTGTAAATTTGTTCGGTTTTAAATAAAATTAAGAATGTTCAGTGAAAGTGAAGAGTTTAAAATCGAGCAAAGAGCAAAAGATAGATAATCTTTTTCCGCAAAAATCGGGGAAGATTTAGCTAAAAACTTACGAAAGTTTTATGGACTAATGACTCAATGATAAAAAGTAGAGAACACAACTCGTGAAAAAAAAATATCTCGGTTCTTGTACCCCTCGCTCCGCTCAGGATTCTACTCTAGAATCCTTCGCTGCTCTGGGGTTCCAACTTGATCTCTCGAATTAAATTCCCTTTTTTTCACTTGTTATATAATCTACTATTTTGAGCATAGAATAAGTACCGAAGTGGTTTAAGTCCATAAGCAGTCCTATGATGTCAGGCGTGATAACTTTTTTTTCCAGTAGATTACCGTGTGCTGCCCATAATAAAAATTGAAGCTTATGATATAAGGTTTCATTCCATGGGCAAGTCGTTTTTATTGGATATCCAGCCAACTTGACGCATCATTCTTTGGTACACGTATGTAAATCGGTGTCTATAATACAGACGTGTAACTTAAATTAATGAATTTTGAACATGGGGGCCAGTTGTGGGGGGCTAAATTGGAAAATGAAAAAATAAGTTTATTATATTATATTTTAACGTTAAAGTTTATTTCTATTATTAACGTTCGAATACGTTATTGCTTATTGCGAGCACCTCAATTTTTTTTATACTTTTGAAAAAAATAGTTTGAATTTATTTAAGAAACCGGCCAAGTGCGAGTTGGACTCGCGCACGAAGGGTTCCGTACCATAACATAAAAAAAATATATCTTAATTTGCGTCAACTACAATGTATGTATGGGGACACCCTTTAATTTTCAACTTTTTTTTTTCTTTATTTGTGCTGTAAGGCCTTGCTTTTTGCCAAACGTGATTCTAGGTCAACGGGAACTTAATTATAGATTTTCGACCTAAAATAGGGTATTTCCGGTTGACCTAGAATTGTCAATTTTGGTTAAAAGCAAGTATAAGGAAAATTCCGAAAAATAAAAAAAAGTTGAAAATTAAGGTATGGTTCTTACATTCACCCATATACTTTTATCGCGTTGATTAGGACCTTGATTTTTACACACCTAATAGGGACTTTAGACTTCAGTATCTGATATAAATTTCAACTTGCTAGGTCCAACAGTTCCTGACAAATTTGGTGGTGACACATGGACAGACGGACAAGAGAGGCATCTTATAAGGGTTCCTTTTTTACCTTTTGAGGTACGGAACCCTAAAAATAAGCGAAAGTTAACCATTCCGGGACCTTAACTACGACATTACAGGGCCGCAAATCAAAAAGAAAAAAAATCCAAAAAATAGTTCTAGGTATAGATTACAGTAAAACCTATTACAAAGCTATAACAACAAATAATAATTATAAATTAAAGGGGGCTCGCCTACTACGATGGTAGGGAACACTTCAAGCGCGAGTCCGACACACAAAACTCAAACTCAAACTCAAAGCATTTATTTCAATTAGACCATTACAAGCACTTTTGAAATTCAAACAAAAAAAAAAAAGCTAAGCTACAGTCACAGTCACAAGGCATAATAACTTGAGAAAGTACTGTAGTTGCACATTCCAAAGCGTATATCTCTATGGAGAAGAATGAGCAAGAAACTCCATGGACACTCTTTTTAATCAAAATATTGTTACAAAATCTTGGTTACATCATTCACGTTGAGATTATACATACAGCCTGAAATTTTAATGGTTGTTTTCCCGCGGCAGAACAACTTGCCATAAGGAGTACTTTCGAAGCATAGAGTAAAAGTAAAAAAATAAATATGTTTTTGTTTTAAAATAATTAAAAAAATATTCATCAACTCGAAAACATGAGAATCAATAGTTACACTAGACGTACCTTGTAGGTACTATTCGAATCGCACGCGCCGCCCGCCGCCGAAAGACACGATGCATAAATGTTCAAAGTAAAATAAGCTCTCGTTCGTGGTGATACGGCCTAAACTAGTTTTCACGCAACAATACAAAACACAGCCGCGAAGCCGACAAAGGAAAGACCGATTTATAAATGTTCAAAGCAAAATAAGCTCTCGCGTGTAGCGATACGACATAAACTAGCCAGCGCGCATCAATTACAAACGACGACGCCGCGCGCTGGCTACCTATTGTATTATTATTGTATTATGTAATACTTATTACTTAGTTTTTCCGCGATTGTCGTACGCGCAGCACGTGTTATCTTATCGTGCAATGGATCGCCATTACAGTTATTGCAATTTGGAGAACGTCGCTATGGTGCAACTGGCCTGGCGACTTTACGCGGAGCCGCAACACTTGGAGTCGCTCCGTCTTCGTGGGGTTATGAACCTTGATGGTTGGTTGATGGACAATCAAAATACGAACATTTTGTGGACGAATGAAGCAACTTTTACGCGAGTTGGACTCAACCAGCGTAACGAACATTTTTGGGCTTTGAATAACCCACATGTTATTCGCGAGTGTGCGCATCAAGTGCGTTTTATGTGTTAATGTGTGGGCCCGGTAATTATTGGCCACCTCATTGGGCCGCATTTCGTGACAGGACAAGTGGAACCTACCTGAAATGTTACAAATCATTATTCCGGACTTTTTGGACTTTTATTTGTGGTCGCTGGTCGGAGCTCAAGCGCCTAGTGTATCGTGAGGAACACGAAACTCGCGACGCGTTAATAACTGCGATAGTGGACGCTTTTAATATCGTAAGAAGTGACAGAGACACCTTACTAAAATTGAAATACAACCAATTAAAACGTGCTCGATTGTTATACAACGCAGTGGCTTGCACTTCGAACAGTTACTCCGTTACCGGGAAGTGTAAGTACCTACCTACTCGTACTTTTGTAAATAGTGAACATTTAAAAGTAGTTTAGTTAATTAAAATTATTGTAAATAAGTTGAATCAAGTTTTTGAAATACGCCACGAATACTTTTTTAGGTATCTAATTCAGAAAATTATTTTTCTTAAACGATAAACTTGTTTTTATTTAATTTCGTGTTCAGTAAATTGCAGCTAAAAACGTAGGTATTTATGACGGTCCTAAGCCCGTAAAAGTATAAAGGGAAAATTTGAATAACTTGTTGGGTAAAGCTTATTGTTATTAAGAATAAGTTATCAACTTATCAGCTGATTGAAAAGCACGTGGGTCAACGGCCGCGCGGCCGGTCGGCGGCGGCGCTCAGCGCAATCAGGAGGTATAGCGAATAATCACGATAAGCAGGACACTATCGATCAAATTAATGATTATTTCGCAAATGTAGGGAGACGTCTGGCTGAGAAAATACAGAGAGACCCGCGATCCTTTTCGCTACCCGACCCCCAGAAGGAGTCTTTTGTACTGCTTAAGACAAATGAGCAAGAGGTGGAACGCCTAATCCTCTCACTTAAGAGTGATTGTGCAGTTGGTTGGGACGGTATTTCTTCTAGTTTTCTAAAACGGCATCGAAACGTTATTGTACCTCCACTGACTCATGTTTGCAACCTGTGCCTAGATTCTGGTGTCTTCCCTAACTGGTTCAAAAAGGCAATTCTTCACCCTATTTTTAAATCTGGAGATCGTGATCGTGTCGAAAACTATAGGCCCATATCAGTTCTGCCTGCACTTTCCAAGATACTGGAAAAAATAATAAATAGAAGGCTGGTTGCATATTTAGAGGCACGAAAGCTTTTGTCGATTAACCAATTCGGCTTTCGTAAAAATCTATCCACTGCTGATGCTGTTCACAAATTGGTTAATCACATAGCTCTGAAACTTGACAACGGTAAGAAATGTGTTGCATTGTTCCTGGATCTCGCGAAGGCATTCGACACGGTCTCGATTCCCATCTTAATATCTAAGCTCGAATGTCTGGGTATACGAGGTACCCAGCTATCCTTGTTTCAAAGCTATCTTACAAATAGAACACAGAGTGCCAAAATTGGAACTTACTCCAGCTCTGATCTAAATGTAGCTTTTGGTGTGCCACAGGGCAGTATTCTTGGCCCCATTTTATTTTTAATTTACATGAATGACCTGTGTTGCCTCAGCCTAGAAAGCGGTACAATATTTTCCTATGCGGATGATACAGCACTCGTATTTGCGTCAGACAACTGGGAAGAGGCATATCGCCTTGCTCAGAAGGGTTTCGATACAGTCAATGAATGGCTTAAGAACAATTTGCTTACCCTAAACATATCGAAAACAAAAATAATAAATTTCTCGATTCGAAATACAGTGTCAGTTGCAAGCTCACTAAATGTTGCTGCCCAGTTGACACTATCTAATGGTAGTAGCGACGGCATTGGCACCCATGATCAATGTAACATTGAACGAGTCACTTCGATAAAGTATCTTGGCATAGTGATTGACCGCAACCTTACATTCAAAGAGTACATAATACAACTATCAAATAGAGTGCGCAAACTAATGTACATTTTTAAACAACTACGCAATTCAGCAGATCCTGTTGTCATGAAAATGACATATCAGGCACTGTGTCAATCAGTTCTGGTCTATTGTATCTCGTCCTGGGGAGGGGCAGCAAAATCCCTCTATATTCGGATTGAACGTGCGCAGAGAGCTGTTCTTAAGGTGTGCTTTTTCAAGCCAAGACTTTATCCCACTGTCAAGCTCTATGAATATTGTCAAGTCCTTACGGTTAGGCAGTTGTTTGTACTGACCACAGCTATTAAGCAACACTCTATCTCCAATTATTCACAGCAAACAAATCGTCGTAACCGTATAGTGGCCTCAGCAACTCCTCTTAAAACCTCTTTTAGTCAAAGATTCTTTGTTTTCCTCGGACCCTATCTTTACAATAAATTAAACCAAATTCTTTCCCTACACTCAATGAACAAACATAATTGTAAAATCGCTTTACATGCCTGGCTACAAAGCCAAACATATACTGCCACAGAAGCTCTCTTTAATGTATTAGTCTAATCAGACTCATCCACTTACGGTCTCTCCAAAACACACACACACACACACACACACACACACACACACATATATACACACACGCACACACAAAATTACATTCATAAAAACCACTCAACGTACTTTAACCTTTTAATTGTTTTACTTATATTACTCAAATACAGAGAGTGTGTCTCTCTTTTAATAAGCTCACTAATTGTTTGAAACTTTTGTTATTTGCTGTGATACCAGATGTAAGCTATCAAATGTGTAACTTTAAACAGGTGGGGACCTGGTGACCTGTATTACAGGTGTTACTACCTACCACAGGCACCAGCGATCCACAACCAAAAATCGTTGGCTACTGCTTATGTGTAAATATTGTTTGTATTTTTTGGCTTGTGGTGAGAAATAAACACTTATTATTATATATTATTATTATTATAATGATAAAAAAAAAAAAAAAAAAAAAAAAAAATAACTATTGGTTCGTGGTCGGTTTCGAGTTTTGTTTTTCACAATGGTTAATCTGCCATTTTTTGTTTCTAATATTTTAATTGTTTATTAAACGATTGTATTACAAAGGCCAAACCATTTCGCTGCGGAAAAACAACCATTAAAATATCACGCTGTATATGTGAGAACGATGTAGAAAGACGTGCACATTAAGAGCGCCCAGAGTAAAAGATTAAAATAATCAACACTTTCAAAATAAAGTAATTAAAATAAACCGTGGCAGCTAGGAGATGACCACTCCCAACTGACAGCGCCCGTTCACGAACATGACGCATGGCTCGGCGCCATTCAACTCAACCATATTGAAGGGAACCAAATGACCCGACACACGCGCCACCATCAGCGAGAAATTTGAGTGAGCATGACATTCTCTCAGCCACCAGGCTACATTCAAGTCAATGAAAGATAAATAAATGTAAATGGTTGCTTCACAGTACATAGTACTCACACATGTGCTATGCAATTATATAATATTATTAAGAGATGGAATCTATACAAAGCAAGGATATTATTACAATCTTCTGCAGCTTCCACAATAACTTAACATGGTAATCAATTAGTTTGCTCCTATGGTTGTGGAGCAGGACCAGCATTGAGCCAAGCATTTTTATCATGCGTTTTATACAAGATTTAAATTTCGTCTCATTCAGTTGTTGAATGTGAGGAGGTATTTTATTGTAGCATTTTAAACAGTACCCCATGAAAGATGAGTCTACTTTAGCTAGCCTGAAACCTGGCTGAACTAGTTGGTCCCTATTTCTAGTATTATAGTGGTGTCTGTCACCTCTCTTACTAAATAAATGCAGATTTTTCCTAACGTACATGATGTTTTCATAGATGTATTGACAAGGTACTGTCATGATGTTAATTTCTTTAAACAGTTCTCTCAGAGAATCGCGCCTACGTAGATCATATATGGCTCTGATGGCTCTTTTCTGCAGAATAAATATAGACTCAATGTCTGCAGCCCGTCCCCATAGTAAAATACCGTATGACATAATACTATGAAAATAACTAAAATAGACTAGCCTCGCGGTATCTACATCAGTAAACTGACGGTTTTTTCTAACAGCATATGCTGCTGAACTCAGCCGTCCTGCAAGAGATGTTAAATGAGGACCCCATTGTAGCCTTGTGTCGAGCGTAATTCCCAAGAAAACAGTTTTATCGACAAATTCTAGTTTCTCTTGATTCAATATTATGTCACAATCACTACTTTTGACATTTGGCAGAGAAAATTTTATGCACTTAGTTTTTTTCCCATTTAGTACTAAGTTATTTGCGGTAAACCAATTATGGACCTGCAGTAGGGCGTTATTGACGTCGTCAAGATTAGTGGCACGTCTGTTTATCCTAAATATTAAAGAAGTATCGTCAGCAAACAATACCATTTGCGGTTGGTTGTTAAATAAGTGGGGTAGGTCATTAATTTAAACTAAAAAGAGAAAAGGACCCAATATCGAACCTTGTGGTACGCCCATTTTTACTTTTAAACCCATTGAATTGACACCATTTACCTGTACCTGCTGCTGTCTATCATTCAAATACGATTTTACTAAACTGAGCGCAAGTTTACCTAAACCGTAATGCTCAAGTTTCAAGAGCAGGGTTTCGTGATTTACGCAATCAAATGCCCTCGAAAGGTCACAGAAGATTCCTATGGCATCTTGTGCCACTTCCTACGCAGTAAATATGTGTTTTAATAAAGAAACACCGGCGTCAGTTGTACAACGTCCCTTGGTGAAACCATACTGTTGCTCGTGTAAGATTTTATTGGCGTTAAAATGGTTTAGCATTTGATTGAGCATTATCTTTTCAAACACCTTGCTGAAAACCGGCAACACAGATACGGGCCTATAGTTATTGGTGTCTTTACTATCCCCGGATTTAAAAAGCGGTATTACCTTACTGTATTTCATTAGATCCCGGAAGACCCCTTGATCCACGCACAAATTAAATATTGAGGCTAAATACGGTGCTATAGTCTCAATAATTGAGGTACAAGCTTTGATAGACATACCCCATAGATCTTCGGTTAATTTGATCTTGATTTGCTTAAAAGCTTTTATGACTGCTATGGGGTTTATATGCTGAAATTTAAATTCATTCGGACAGGCTGAAACGTTCGCTTTCAATAAATCAACAGAAAGCAAGGGTGAGGAATTTAAGGTTTCTGTAGTTTTAAGTGGGATACTGGTAAAGAAATTTACAAATTCTTGAGCAACTTCATTGTTAGAACTCACGAGGCCACTGGAGGTGTTTAGTGTGAATTCATTACTTCGTTTTTTATTTCTATTTGTTTCACTGTTGATAATTTTTCAAACCGTCTTTATTTTATTATCGGCTGATTTAATCTTGTTGCTAATGAACAACGATTTGGCTGCCTTGCAAGCATTTTTAAAAAATTTCGAGTAAGTAGCAACATATTTATTAAAAGTTTCTGTGTTGATGTAAGGCTTAAGGCCGTACAGCTCAAACAATCGTTCCCTACTTTTCCTAATACCCTGTGTTGCCCAGTCACTGAAAATAAACTTTGGGCCAATAGTTTTAGTTTTCTGTTTTAAAGTATTATTAAATTCGGTGTGCACTACCGAAAAAAATTCTTCATACAATTCATTTACATTATTTAAAATATGGCCCGGTATACATAACTTACCAATTAAATTATTATTAAATTTATCCAAATTGCTGGGTGTTATTTGTCTAGTTTGTATCTGAATTCTTTGTAATTGTATATTGGACGTGAAAGCAACGGTCTGACCGCTGTGATCTGAAGGAAGGTAATTTACGATGGATTTATCTAAGTAGTCGCAGCAACAAAAAACATTATCAATACATGTATCAGTATTTGTAGTAATTCGTGTTGGTTCTGAAAATACATTTGACAAATTAAATGATTTAAAGAGATTTAAAAATCTACTGCTATTTACATTATTCTCTAGGATATTAACATTAAAGTCACCACATATAATTATTGGTTTATTACCAGTTACAAGTTTTGCTAAAGCATCTTCCATTACTGACTCAAACATAGAGTAGTTAAAGTAATTTGGGGGTCTGTAAACGCACACTATTACATGCCTATCTAGCTCAACACAAGACAATTCAATGCTATGTTCCACCGATAGATCGACTATATCATTACGAGATTTAGATTTAATACAATTCCTAACTAAGATTAATGAACCCCCACGTATCTTAGATTTACGGTTAAAGCAACTGCCTACATTGTAATTTTCGTAATTAATTAGCATTTCATAGTCTTTTAACCAGTGTTCGGTGAAACAAACAATTTCAAACATCGTTTTTTCTAAAAACAACTCAATTTCTAGTTGCTTTGAAGAAAAACCTTGTATATTTTGATGAAATAATTTGAAGGAATTCTGCTTAGCCCCTTTTTTACATTTATCTATTATACAAAACTTTGACGATCGTTACGATGATATAAATATAAAAGTTTTCACGCACCCAAATCTTCAGTTCTGCCTGACGCATGACGTTGCAAAAAACTTCGAAGAAATTATTGAATGAGACTTCTAATCCTCAAGAAAGATTCAATCTTCCTCAAAGTTAAATTTAATAAGCATATCAAGAAGCAGAAATACTTGTGGAATTTTAGATATTTTTGTTTTGAATGTTTTGTTTTTTGAAGGCTTTCTATTTCTTCCACACCCTAGGTATCACTGATAGCCCCCTGTGCAGAGCGTGCATGGAGGCGGAGGAAACTGTAGCGCTGTACTCCTCGAGTGCACCGGCGTCACCCAGATCCGTGAGGAGACTCTTGGAACACCGAGATCCTTTGAGGATGTCCTGAGAAGACCGGGAAGTTTGATCTTCTTCTGGAGGGAGGTGGGCTGGTTGGAGTAACGGCCACCATGGCTCACGTACAATGGTCCAATTTAGGGACTAAGTGCGGAAACCTTGTTGTTTTATACATTTCTAGCGACCCGCCCCGGCTTCGCACGTGTGCTATGTTGGACATATAAACCTTCCTCTTGAATCACTCTATTGCTATTTATTGCTGAAAACTTAAATCCACGCTACGGATTTCAGTTTTCAGCAATAAATATAGTGAGTTTAAAAGATCTAAGCGTAAAAACAGCGGGAGCGACCTTGATTTATACTTACTATGTAATGCTAAAGATGTATAGGTACCTATTGTAATAATGGAATTAGAAAACCTATTGCGCCGACCAAAATACCATGAGGTTAAAGGCTGACAAGAGCTGTCGAGCAAAGTTAAAGGTCACCGTATCAAAATACCCCTACTCATGTACCCACTCCTTCCCTTACCTGTCTCACAATTCCGTACATGGATTCGCCAGAGATCAACTTAACTTCATAACAACAAATGGTCACGGTCTACAGACTGCAGGTAGTCAAAAATGGCGATGCCTTAGTAGAAATAACCTCAGAATAATAATAAGGACAATAACGGGCCATTGCCCCCTAAACAAACATCTCTTTAACATAGGCGCCACGGACAGCCCACTTTGCAGGTGCTGCTTTGATGCCGAAGAATCAGCCGCCCACGTCATCCTGGAATGCGAGGCCGTGGCTACCCAACGCAAACAAATCCTCGGAACGGTGAGGTGGATCCGCGAAGCTTGTGAAGCTCTCAGGAAACTTCTGTGTTTCTGGGCGGAGCTAGGCTGGCTAATATATACAACCTGTTTTTTTTGATATCCCATAACTCTAGGGTTATATTCTGTAGGTAAAAATAATACTAAAACTCCTAGAATAGGTGGTCCAAAAATGCATCGTTTCGGAGATATCATCAATCATAATTAAATTAGGTCAAAAATTGTCACCAGTATGACGAATCTTTACTTTTGCAAGGTTGCCAAACTTCGCAGTAGTGTAGTAAAATAAATAGTAAAATAAAATATGTAGGTAGGTAATTCATTTTTATTCAAACCAATCATTCATATTTAAAGCTAAGAAAATGCGACGTCATATTTCACGTAAGGGTGTTTTACATTAATAATCGTGACTTTGCCGAATTATTTTGCATGAAAAATGAAAAAAAAAAAATTACCAAGGATTGGAACATAACTCATATGCCAGTTGATTCTTTGATATGGCCTCAATCATACCCTAGAGTTATGGGATATCAAAAAAAACATGTTGTATAGGACACGTACGCACAACGGACCGAATGAGAATCTAAGTGCGGAAATGGAGTCCCTACTCTACTACTCTACCCCTACTCACGTTAAGATGCTAGAGAACTACCTTCTCTCCCTACAAAGATATAATAAAACTGAACGAGTATAAGCTATCGCGACAACTAGATTCTAGTAGGTAAGTCTTGTATACTTTAGAAACTCTTTAGCGATGATCGATTGAAAGTGGGCTAAAATCAAGTTACACAATTTTCTTGGATATTATCCACCTACACAATGGAACAAAGCAGTGATAGCCTAGTGGTGTGACCATCGGACTGCAAAGTCAAAGGTCTGGAGTTCGAACCAAGGCACGCACCTCTTATTTTTCAGATTCATGTGCGTATTGTATAATCATCACTTGCTTCGGTGAATGAAAACATCGGGAGGAAAGCATGCCTGAGAGATATTTCTTGACGGCATGTATAGCCAAGTCAGAGGCCCATGGGCGGCATACATTAACCAAACGTAAAAGAAAAAAAGTAATATCAAACAATACTCTAACTAGGATATTTCCTAAGAACCATTTCCACGCATTATTTTCCTAGGAATTGTGGGGAGAGACTCGCATATAGATAGATATAGCTAGCTTACCCCACGTTGATTTCGGAATTGATCCCCGGCGGAGAAAGTTTTACTGGGATGTAAAAGTAGCCTATGCCCCAGAATTAATTTCGGGTATATAATATTCCTTTCTATTGATTTTGCCGTTACATTTAGAGTATCATGACAAGAAACAATCATACCATTTTGGTTTATTTTACGAAAATTACGTAGTGTTTTTTTATGTAGAGGACCTATATTTTATGTCCAAAAATATTAGCCCAATCACACATTAATCGTTTTCAGGGTTCCGTAGCCGAAGGGAAACCAACGTCCGTTGGGTCCCTATTAGCCTATACTATTTATTACTAAGCCCTCGCCCGTGCGTCCGTCTGTCTGTCAGCGGGTTGTACCTCACGATCCGTAATAGGTAGACAGTTGAGATTTTCACAGAATGTAAATACATTACGTATTTGTTTCTGTTTTTATTATCTGTTAACATAAATCTGTTGCCGCTATAACAACAAATAATAAAAATAAATTAAAAATTAAAGGTAGCATCATGAGCGAGTCCGACTCGTACTTGGCCACTTTTTTGGTCTTCCTCTACCCCTTACTCTGATTCACATTCATACTCAAAACTATCACGAAATGCCCCTTATTACATTACTCCTAAAGTCCAAAATAAATCCCGCTACGATACACGTGCCCTCAAATCACAAAGACACAAAATGGCCTCATTGTGTAAACAATGGCCACCCATTGACTGATCCCCGGATTAACCGTAGCTAACGTAGCTCAGCCTCGCAGATTAATCGACCAGCGCCTTTGTTAATTAGTCAAGTGAGTATCTTAGAAATTATTACATAAGTATACATTCTAGAAGGCTCTGGTTATGGACCTCGTTCTCATGAAAGGGTTTCAGGGCACGTTATTAATTTATTACATTAAATACAACATAAGCCATTAATACTAAATTAAGTAATCCTTTTACTCGGTCTTCTCAAAGAACCACAAACATTCTTGCATTCGTCATGGACTTGTTTAAGTCATTAAACACGTCCGCAGGGTTGGTCTCCACGAGTACGTTGAGCATCGTAAGCATACGCGGTATAGGGGAGGAAGATCGAGCTACAGTGCGACAAACTGGGATATTAAACAATTTATGCAGTCTAGAGCGATTTTATGAAACATGAATTGACACAGCTCCGCATGTAAATCCGATCGCGTTATGCAACGGCTTGTGGCTACCTACCTATCTGACCCCCACAACCTAGTTCCTTGGTATTACGATACCCCTTGGCAGTACGATGGCTTTTTAGAAAGTAACATCACCCCAAGATGAATCTACTCACTTTTAAAACAAAATCCCGTGCACACGATACGATAACCACATCAAGAAAAAGAGACAGAGCTATAAGGTCGTCTAGCGCCATCTCTTTACCACACTGGAATTACTCCTGCTTTAAGACGTCATGGTAGGCTATCTGTTCACCACCCTTACTACTATTGGTCAGCACAAAGAGTGTGCGGACCAATAAGAGTAAAAACAAAAAAACAATGCGACCTTTTTACATTATCTTTTGTTTTACAAAAATTCTCAGGCTCTGTTAATGATCACAGTTGTTTGACCACCCTTTTTTGACTAATAGAAATAACACAAAAAAGGACCGAGGAGGAGAAAGTTTTTAACTAAGCGCTTTTATAGTGGCTGGATGCTGCAAGCACAAATAGTCCGATGGAAAATGGTCCGGATGGGCCGATTGTACCTATCTAAAGTTGGCCACAGAGACCAAGTGATCTGAAAGCAAAAATACTCGCTCATTAGGAGCCTGACTAAAATAAAGTTAGGTACCTGAATGTTTTATTAAGAACCTGTTACGCCTTAGACCAACTAGCTAGTTCCGTTCTTCTGACCCTGGTCACCCCTCACCTAATTTTATCCAAAAAAAAACGCTTAAATGTGTTTTTAAAAACCATTATCATCTACCTAGGTTCTTCGCAACTATGTTGGGGTCGGCTTCTAGTCTAGTCGGATGCAGCTGAATACCAGTATATTACATGGAGCGACTGCCTATCTAACCTCCACAACACAGTTAGTACTGGGTAATACGATACCCCTTGGTAAGACTAGTTGTCAGACTTTAGGGCGACTGACTACCTGTAACGACTGTCAAAGATCTACAAATGACAGCCGGGGGCTTTAAGTGCTTTCCGAGGCACGGAGAGAAACTAGGCATGTAATGGGTGGTCACCCATACACAGACCAACCTAGGCAAGCACGGCTTGACCTGCAGATTGATCTGAGCGGCTGTTATTATAGGCCACGAGTTCCTCCCGTGAGTGTTTGTCTAATTTACAGAATAAACATCATTTATCCGACTGATCCGCGACGTTACGCTTTGACAATTCCAAAGAAAATTCGAAATCAATTCTCCGAAAATCTGAAGCAAAAAACATGGCGTTAATGAACATGCCAAACTGGAAGAAAAGAGTATATTATTATTCTAAAAATAACCTCTTCCTAATAAATAAAACGAGAAAAGCGTAGGTAGAAAAAACCTAAGTGTTTGTATTAGGTACGTTTATTTAACGTGAAACGAAACCAGCGTTGGAACGCAGTGACGTAAAATCCGGTCTGGCCTCAAAGGAAAATATTACGTAAGGAAAATGAAAACAAGCCCCAAGCATGTATATGCATGTAAGTAGATATTATACTACATACAGCACGCGAATTAGAAGGGTGGAGCGTTATATCTGGGTCATTCGGAAAATGTTACATTTAGGATTATCTAATCTCTTCTCTCTCTCTCATGGTTTTAGTGCTCTTTGTGAAAGATTGAATATTAGTTTTGCTGTACCTATACAAGGTACGCACGGGACCGGTCCATGTGGCGACACTTGGGGGATTCCTATGCCCAGCAGTGGACGTCTTTCGGCTGAAATGATGATGATGATGATGATGATGATACATGGTGGAAGGTACACCGACGCGAAAACGGTTAAGTACCACGTGACGAGAGAGAGTAGTGATGAGTTCCAGTGGTGCGCGTAGCAAAAGACAAAGAAAGAGGGTACACAGATTTGTCTGCTCTTAACAATTTATTTTTCATCCACTCGCATTCTCCAGTCAACCCGCGATCATGGCGCTTGCAACAGCGTCGAAATATCGGGAGCTCAAAATAATAGACAATCACGGAAGATCTCCCGTAAGTGACAGTTTATGTGTAAGTACCACGTATTCAGTACCTACATCATTTTGAGCCACATAGAGCTTTTTCATCGGATATTTAAGAAAATCGGCTGTTTCCTACAAAAGTGAGATACCTACTCGGTCAAAATGTATGGAACGGCTCATTATATATTATTTATGCCTATGTAGGGGGGCTCAGAATGATGTGCTGAACACGTGATACTGTTTTCGCGTCGGTGCCCTTCTAACCAGAATATTTCTAGTACTTTCAGTTTAAAAAAATATTTGAGTAATTTGATTATACCTACGTATAATCAAATTACTCAAATATATTTTTCACGAATTTTGACTAAAATTTTTGGCGACCAAAAGTACTAGGTCAGCATAATTCAAGTGTAGGTAGTACTCGGTTTTCAGTGAACACAAATTTCTAATTAATTTTACCTTTAGGTAGGCACTTTCTATTTCTAGCAATGGCAACAGGTTTTAAGTACCCAGCTATTAAACCCTTTGGTTGGGCCTCTTTGGTTACGCAAGTTTCGTTTTATAGTAGGCTCCCGGGTTCACAGACGGTCTGCCACTTTTACCCTTATGCCCTAAAAAATAAGGTTGAAAAGTGGTCGACCGTCAACCTACCAACTTAACTTACTTAAGTATAATATAACTATTATGTATGTTGGCTCCGAAATTTGCTCCAACATCGTGTCTGTTTACCAGCAGGGGAACTGTTATTATAGTCCAGGGGTCGGCAACCTTTTGAGTCCGAAGAGTCAAAAATTACTATTTACAAAATTCAGTTTTTAAAGAGCCACAAAAAAATTCTTGCCAACTACAAATAAATAGTACTTGCATAAATAAAGATTTATGAGAAAAAAAAAAGAAAAAACAGTATATGAGTAGTGGTTTTTCACAACTAATCAGATAAAATTAAAACTTTACTTACAACACTATGTTGTACTTCAATAACAAACAATTGAGCAAACAACATCAATGGGGGCGATGGCTTTGCATTGTTATTCAAGTAGAAAATTTGAACTTTACTAAACAATGTAATATGTACTTAAAAAAAAAACAATAACATACATGTGAGCAAACAAATTCAATGTGAGCGTTGGCTTTGCATGGTTTTAGAAAGTTTGGATAAATTTGGCTCGTATCTTGTAGTTTTAAGTTTCAAATACGACTCTAAATTTTCATTTGTTAGGTAGTTCGCTTCTTATTTTACTTTTACTAATCCTCGTTAATCGATTCAGAACGCTTATTAAACGTTTTTTTTATATAAAATAAATAATAACTGTGTATGGAAGTAAAGAGCTCCACAGAGCTTCACATCCAAAGAGTACAATCAACCCAAAATGAATCTGATCACATTACGGATTATTTCTGCTTGCAGCATCCGGCCGCTTTAAAAGCGCTTAGTTAAAAACTTTCTCTTCATTGGTCCTTTTTTGTGTTATTCCTATTAGTCAAAAAAGGGTGGTCAAACATCTGTAATCATTAACAGAGCCTGAGATTTTTTGTAAAACAAAAGATAATGTAAAAAGGTCGCATATTTTTTATTGTTTTTCTACTATTGGTCCGCACTCTCTTTGTGCTGACCAATAATATTAAGGGTGGTGAACAGATGTGGATATCGTGTGCACGGGATTTTGTTTTAAAAGTGAGCAGATTCATTTTGGTGTGATGGTACATATATTAAAATAATTCACACGCGTGGGTTTTTAATATTTTTCGGCACGCGCGCCTGCGCAAATAAAAAAATCCACAGATAACTATACTATACTAAGTCGAAATGTGTTCAATGACTACAGCTATAGTCGGCGGTGTTTTTTTTTTAATCTCTGCAAAGAGATCTCTCTCGCGTCTTTACAACGTAAATATTTTTTGAGTATTTAAATTGTGTTTATAAATAGAATATCATAGATAAACATGATTATTTAGAACAAATATTTACTTTTAAGAACAAATTAACATTGATTTGTATTCTAAATTAAAAAATATTTGAATTTTCTATTTTTCATAATAGGCTGTTTATCGGCATCATACCTTTACTTCTTCTTCAACCTGGCGAAAGCAAAGCGCGGACACAAAAACAACATAGTTTCCTAATAATTCCTGACAAAAATACTTTCCGTTCTAATATTTTATTTCTTCGAAAGTATATTGAAAAACGTTGTTTGATACGCGTGGGGATTAGATACTGCAGTTCTCGGCTCCATAGCACCCTCGCCTGCAGCTCGGGTGTTAATTGCGCCTCGAATGAAATAACAATGTTTCCCTACTTAAATCAAAATGTACTATAGTCTGTTCCATTACATAACATAACATCACGCCTGTAAACCCAGAAGGGTTAGGTAGAGGTATACCTAATAGCACACCTATATTTCACTGGTTATGTTTAAGTCCCATCTAGTAAGGGCGAGTCTATTGCCATCAACCGGGCACAAATCCAGACCCTGTTTCTGCTACTGAGAAATTTCCCATTTAAAAACCCAATAACACTTAGCCCGATCTGGGAATCGAACTCAGGACCGCATGCTCAGCAGTCGCGCTTGCGACCACTAGACTAACGAGGCAGTCAATATTCTGCCTCATTCATCATTAATCTGTTTCATTATTAATTTGAAATTGTAAAATTTTCGTAAAAACCTACACATTTAATAGCACAGAAAGAGATGCTTTGATGGCCAAATTAAACACCAACAGAGGTTGGGTGTGAGTGTGGGAAAGCGTAGGTAGGTAGCGCCATCTCTTTCCCACACGAATTACTCCTGCTTTAAGACGTCATAGTAATCCCCCTGCATGGGTGCTTTACAAAGCCTCATATCTAATCCATGTAGTGCGGAAGCTAATAAGATTTACAATTATTGTAAGTAACATAGTATTTAATAGGGGACAGGCCGGATCTGGTTTCCCCAGCAACGCCCTGAGCCGAGGCTCGTACCCCGCAGGGGTGCCCTTAGTGAGTGGTCGCTTAGTTTGTAAGTTTATTTTGCCCCTGGCTGGAGGCCTTAAATTCAGGGCATCCACAGGATTAGACCGGTTAAGCAGTAGCCAGCCTCATAGGCTGAACTGCGAGATGCCATTAACAATTTTTTTTTGGGGTCAAACTAACGTTTTCTGTAGGACTCAATGTAACACACTCAAAACATTGTGCTGATGGATGGATTGAATAGTACGGGAGTCGTGGAGGTGTTTAAAGTAAAAATCTTACATTAAAGATCTATCCGCACTTTCAACCTCATATAGGTACGTTGATTTATTCCATTGTTCTCCGAGTGAGTCCACAAAAATGCATTGTTTGTGATTATACTCTGTTTTTAATCTCAGCGACTAAATTGACACATGCAAATGTGAAACTTACAAATAATGCTGCCAGCTCTTTTGTGTAGTGTTGGACGTACGATACCGGTTTTTTGAATCGTAACTTTTTATTTGTATTTATTAGACGATTAGAAAAAAAATGTCAGATGCTATCAGTGTTGTTAGTACAAAGTGAAACGGATATATAAGCCCTTTTCTCTTAGAAAACTAACAACTACAACTTTTTAAAATTACGGCAATTATTGGAACTTGACACCATACAAACAATTACAATTTACAAAATTATTCTATTAATATGGCAGTTACTGTGTGATTTTAAATACGGCAACCCTAAATTTAATAGGAATCAACACTGGACGCCGTCTTATTTCCCTAAAAACAAAACTATTTATTTTACTAACGGCCATTTACGGTAGTGACACTTTACTATCTTAGAATTGCAAAAAACTGGCAACCCACGTAATGTCAGTTTAGTCTCTGAGCGGCAACAGAAATACACATTTTATGAAAAATTCAACTGTCTACCACTTACGGATCATGAGATACAGCCCGTTGACAGACAGACGGACGGATAGCGGAGGCTTAGTAATAGAGCCCGTTGGTTAGCCTTTGGTTACGGAACCCTAAAAAACCAAGTCATCATGACGTGTAACTATTCGATTCTATTACACACAATAATAATGTAGTATTGGTATAACCCAAAGCAAACGAATCGAGTTATTCACAAAATGGCGTCCTAAGCCCGCCGTCTGTCTTCACGGTACGTTTAACTGATTGGAGACCCTTCCCCCGACTGGCTGACCCCATCGGACAAAGATTCCATCTTGTGCACTTGCGCCGTAAAACTACTAAAACGTATTGCTTTTGCCATTTAGGTTGAAGCAGAGAGCAGTCTTTATTTATGTTTTAATACGAACACCAACTACTTACATAATATACAGGGGGTAACAGGACCCTTCACGAAGCCGTCAACCAAGCATTCTGTACATCAAATTAGGTAACTTCACGCAAAAAGTACTGCTGGGAAACGAATTTTGTTGGGGTGATAAATCATGTTTCACGGTAGGACTCAATGAAACGCACTCTAAACATTGTGCTGCTGGATGGTTTAAATAGTACGGGGGTGGTGGAGGTGTTTAAAGTAAAAATCTTACATTAAAAACTAGTATTTTAAAAAAACTTGTGAAATCGTTGAAACTTTGACCCCCAATATCTCCGTAACTAGAAGGTGCCCAGATTTGATCTAGAAAAAAAAAAATGATCGCACTGACGGGGCGAACAAGTGCCTTTCGGCTTCGTTAAAAGTCTGGTTACATCCTCTATTTACAATACATTTGCTTTTACATTGATCTTCGTTCTGTGTGTGTGTAAATATGGCACTTAAAGGTGTAGGTTCTCCATCACATGCCCATCAATAAACGGTTCTACCTATTTCTATCATCAAAAATCTAAAGCTACATTGAAGATTGAAGCCAATCTCGGTTGACTCAAACAGAGACTCTAAGTTCTATTTACTTTTCAAGTTAGCGTAGCTCAATCATAAAGTATATCCAGTTTACTGAGCTCATTATCTATGCAACACAGTCTCAGCCTTACTTACTCAAAGTAACTGTTAAGCTCTGTGGTCAAGTGTCATGTCAACTTAAAATGATCATAAGTCATTTAATCATTTGTATAGCATAGGCACAATAATGGTTTAGTCCCATCTCGGAACCTTTGAATTTCGGCACCATGTCATAAATCCTTGTTCAGTACAAATAAAAAATAGAAACACAGTATCAGTCTGTACCTATAGAAAGTAAATCAATTTACTATTTATTAAGGGCCCAGTGAGCGGGTTAAAATAGAGAAAACGAATTTTACCAGAAATGAGACCTAGCTAGATCGATTTTTCGCCTCCTGCAACACTCTATATTGCAACATTCATTGAAATCGTTAGAGCCGTTTTCGAAATCGTGATTACAAATATAAAAAATTGCTCATTTACTCGTAATACTAAAAGATTTAAACAATATTTCTTTATTTTACACTATTTAAAGGAACTAAAAAGATAATGGAGCCTCTAATTAGGGTGACGGGGTAACTCAAAGACCTGTCTGTGCAAGTACCATAAAAATATATTTTACTTTGTCCACTTTATACTAGTATTTTAAACAAACTTTTTCTAGAAACAGTAACTTTAAAAAAATGTTTTGATTTAATATATAAACGTAATAATAGGTTGCGGGGATCCACTGGATGCGAGACGCACATGACCGGCCAACGTGGCGACCTACGTCCACTTGTCCAGCAGTAAACGTCTTTCGGCTGAAATGGTGAATACAGAATCAAGTGGATTTACTCAATGTACTAACACTGTGTATCCATTTTTTGTTGACTGTGTACCTAACAAAGGTGCCGAGATGGGAATATTTCATGGGCATGATAAATAAATTCATGGTCGCCGAGATGGGAAGATGGGACTAAACCACAATAATAATGGTATATCAAGGTAATAAAGAGTGCGTATGTTATGCCAGAGGGCGTACAAATGTTAGTCTCAATAATTAAATAAAATAAACATGGACAGTAACAAAAAAAAAATCAAGAATTGCAACATTAATTATAAATAAATAACAATAGAAATCAATGTCAACAACATATTGTTTACAGGACGAAAATAAACTAGTTAGGGAAACTCCTCATATATGACAAGAATCGATCGATAGATATCTATATATTATATTATTATAAATATATTGGCAAAAAAAATATTTAGTCACCTCATTCTTCTGCTCTTAAATAATATAATTTAACTTTTAGCAAATATCAAGTTTTCGCGAAAATCTAAATTTGCCCATATCGTTTTATCGTGTTGCCTCATGACCTTGATTTTTATACAGCTAATAGAAACTATAGACCTCAGTATCTGGTATAAATTTCAACTTGCTAGGTCCACCAGTTCCTGAGAAAATCGGTGGTAACACACGGACAGACAGACTTACAAGAGAGTGATCTAAAGGGTTCATTTTTTTACCTTTTAATGTACGGAGCACTAAAAATGGTGGAAGTTAGACCTTCTATTTCTATGTCTGGCATTTCCAATTTGAGAGCAAACTTACTGAAATCTCTGCCAGTATATTTGCTCTGTAACATCGAACCAGTACCTGAGAAGACCTGCCAGACCTAAACCAACAAAGTTCGACCACGATCTCCCTCAAGTTCGCGTTAGCTAAGCAAGCCCGAGCCCCTATAACTTCAACGTCATTAAGTTAGGAGTCAAGTAAGGCTGGCCGTTTATTGGTCAATGTTTGTATTTAATTTCTTCGTTTACTTAGAATTAGCAGTAAAAGTTTTATTTCATTCTCAGATTTAAAATTGTTATAAAAGAGCATTGCTTAGTTTTTATATGTATTGGTTAGTGCTTGTGAAAAATATCTAAGGAACGTAGTGAAAATTTGACAAAAAAAAATGTGTGAAATAAAACATCAGACAACGTAAGCAATTGCAAAAAGTATTTGGCCGTATAAATTACACATCAAGTTTTTATGAAACACTCAGTGATCACTCAGGGATTCTGTAAAGAAGAATCAAGATCATTGTAATACTAAATCAGAGTTGAATCAACTGTAAACTGACTGTAAAGGACGCTGGTTTTTTTATAACTTGATGCGTCATATAACGGCCAGATAGTGTAAGTAATATTAACTCACCTTTTAACCCCATAGACGTAGGCAATCCCAATGCACTCAAAGAATGCAATGATCAGCAACGGGAAGTTCCCACTGTACATATCAAACAGCAAGAAGATATAACTGCCGGAACCATGAGCGAAAGCCATCGATAAGAGACAGCAAAGGAAGCACAACCCTCCGGTTAAATACTCCTTTCTCAAGTTAGGGAACAACTTCATATCCACAATGGAGGTTACGACTCCTTCGAGAGTTCCGAATTGGGAGTCTATGCCTAGTGTGAACAGCATCAGGAAGAAAAGGACGGACCAGAACTGGGCGCCAGGGAACTGGTTGATGGCTTCCGTGAAGATTATGAAGGCTAGGCCTGTGCCGGAGGCTGTCTGTGAAAGGAGAAATTAAAGATGTGAGGGTTTAGGAAGTCTTTCGGTGATTGAGTGGTAAAGTAGATAAAATATTCTTTTTTGCACAGCACAACGAATGAAAAAGAAATACATTGAGGCCCGGTTTCCACCATAGCGGACACGAGCGGAGCGTTGTGAACACGTTCAAATTCGACCAATCACAGGAGAGACGAGAACGGATTTCAACCAATTTTATTGGTCGACTCCCGAACTCTCCTCTCCACTACGGTGGAAGCCTGGGCCTGACCATGTTGTCACCACTTACATTGTCCAGCTCCTTTTGCAGGTCGCACTCAGGAAGCTGGGGCATCACCAAAGACGTCAGATTCCCGTTAAGGTCCACCATCACCGTCTGCCCGGCTTCAGGCAGCACCATAGACCTGAACGCAGGTCCGAACAACTCCAGTAAAGTCTCGTTCCTCACGTCCAAACACTTCTCATACACCATGGTAGCCTTGAACCCAATTATAGAAAACACTACGATACCAGCAAACATTGACGTTAAACAGTTTGTCATAGAGACCAATAACGCATCTCTGTAACAGTTATTATCCACCGGGTTGTACGAAGAGAATGCTATCAAGCCGCCAAAAGCTAGGCCGAGGGAAAAGAATATTTGCGTTCCTGCTTCCAACCATACGACAGGATCTAAAATCCTGTGCCACTTCGGCGAAAATAAATGAATCAGGCCGTCACCCATGCCTTTAAGTGTAATACCTCTAAAGAAGAAAATGACGAGGACAATGTAAGGGAATGTGGCTGTTACATAGACGACTTTCCCTGAAGAGGCAATGCCTTTGATCATGCACAGGTAGACTAGAATCCAGGCGATAACTAAGGCTAGCGCTATCTTGTAATTGAAGGTCTCTGGATAGCTTATATCTTCGGATATCTGGAGGGTAGTGCGGTACCAGAAGTATTGGGTCGGACTGCTCACCTGAAACAATACAAACATCTCATTAGTATTTACTAAGTTTAATTAAACTTTTACTGCTTATCATAAATCTATACAAATAAATAAAATTTAAGTGTCTGTTTGTAATTTCAAAATAACAGCTTTTTATTAGACGCTTAAGAAAGTTTATACGGTATTTATAAAAAAAACTTTTTTTTTTAAATATCGGTCTGTCTGTCCGTTTGTTCCGGCTAATCTCCGAAACGGCTGAACCGATTTTGACGGAACTTTTTCTGGCAGATAACTGATGTTATGGCCGATAGCGGAACAAACGACCGACGTTTTTTTTTGCTTTTGTACCGAAAAGTGCATTCAGTAATAAGCTGTTATTTTGAAATTACATTCAGACAATTCAATGTTAATTATTTGTATATAAATAATTATTAAGAAGCTGTCAGGAGTTACGTATTTAGCTCTTGACTGGCGCGTTATGAAGTATTTTTGTGTTTGTATGTTATAGCTATAATGCTGTAACGGATAGTTAATATCGATAAACACTTAATCTAGCTTAAAGCCCAGAAGAGTATTTTTTTCGGACACATTAGTTAGGAATTGCAATCTGGCCTCGTTTTCAATCCGGCCGGATCCGGCCGGATATCGACCGATCCGGCCGGGTCCGACCGGATCCGGCCGGATTGATCTTACCAGGATAAATTAACTTTCCTTCTTCGTTCCAACATGGACCGTTGATGGATTGTAAAAAAACGATACGTTTATGAGACCAACTTTATTTTGACTAATTTAAAAAAAAAGAAAATAATCAAATTCTCAGTGTGGCTAGCTGAATCTGAAATTGCATTTCTTCCTCTAATGTAATATCTTACTAGAAACTAAGATCTTAACTTCAATTTCTTCCACGAGTTCCACGTTATCGTTAGAGCTTTGTCTTTCCAATTTATTTTCATTTCTAGGCGCATGTCTTTTTTGCCATATAAAATGTATCATCAGCTCGGTTTGAATCTTCTTGGGAGTCTATAGGTATATCAATATTCCTGTTACTACAGTTATTCCGCCAAATTTCGCGGTTATTTTGCCAAAACATGCAATTACCGAACGCGGTCACCGGATCCGGTAAATTGGTACCGGATCCGGTAAGTGAAAATTGTTGCCGGATCCGATTTTCCGGATTGCAATCCCTAATTATAGAGCTTCCCATAAAATGCGAATGAAGCTGCGGGCAACAACTAGTACCTACAGCAATCACTGAACGGAATTGAAGTGCCGCGTTGGTGTGATGTCCTGGTTTTTAGGGTTCCGTGCCCACACAAAAACGGAATGGGGGGTAAAAACGGAACCCTATTACTAGAACTCCACTGTGCTTCTGTATGTCTGGCTGTCTGTCACTTGTTGGCTGTATCTCATGAACCGTAATAGCTAGACAGTTGAAATTTTCACAGATGATTTATTTCTGTTGCCGCTATAACAACAAATACTAAAAACAGAAACAAATAATTTTACACTTTAATAATTTAACTAATAAAACTATTATATACATTAGAATTTATAAATTGAAATAACCTAAAGTAACTAACTTAAGAATAAGCTTAAAAAATGGCGTCAAAAACTCCTCCTCAACGCTGTCAACTGGTAAGGGTACCATTAGAGACAGAAAAAAATATATTTAAGGGGCTCCCATACAACAACCGTCGTTTTTTTTTAGAGAGTGTTACGGAACCTTTCGTGCGAGAGTCCGACACGCACTTGACCAGTTTTTTCACCAGTTTATCAGTGGGCAGCCCCGAATCAGTATTTGTGCCCGGTTGATGGCCATGACAATCTTCTCCATAGAGATATACGCTTTGGAATGGGTAAATATAGTACTTTTACAAGTTATTATGCCTTGTGACTGTAGCTTCGTTTTTTTTTTTGTCATTTAAAAGTGCCTCTAATGGTCTAATTGAAATAAATGCTTTAAGTTTGAATTACATGGGACTTCTCTATCTAAACCTTCGGAGCCTGCAGGCGTGATGTTACTCCAAAAAAATCATCTCGAATTGAACAAGACACGCATTAAATAACGTCCCTTATCCAATAAATTCCTCATGAAGACATCGAGACGTATTCATTCGTCTTAATTATAGTAATAAGATAAAATGACAAAGAAAATCTGGCTCTTCAAGTAAAATCTGTTGACCCAAGTAATTGTCTGAAAGAAAGATGTCGTTTGTTCAACGATGACTATCGTTATGAGTTGGGGATTAAGGGTAAAGCCTTGTTAGTTCTAACATATTTCTTTATTTACTTTTTCTCGTAAAACTATGTAGAAAAGATTAAGGATTTTTAATATTGAAATCAGTTAAAATCTTTAACCATTTTCTTTTTTGTCTATTCATATATTATAGTCTTGTATAGTCTTTTATTAATTGAAAATAGTGTTGACCAACAATCGTACCACATTTAAAGAACAATATTGAACATTTTGCGGTTTAAAAACAAAGTTCAAAACATGTTGCAAAAGATGCGCCTTTGTTTCTCAACACGATGAATGACGTGCCAAAAAATACATTTAAAAACAAAACAACGAAGTATTGTTACATTCGAAGTAAAGAATAACAGAAAAGCATTCGAAATTTAAAATAAGAGATTGCGAATGGAACAAGTTTTTCTGATTAATGCCAGACAGATGTGAATCTGAATGAAAAAGTCTGTTATAAATTACTGAGCACTTTAATTAAGATCTATGATAGATTGCCAGAGTTTTTTGCACCCCTGTGTTTTTATTTGTGTTTAATCATTAATTATTTTATGTTTTATGCACACACTTTAGGATTAGGATAGGTCCATTTGAAAACCAATGTCGTGCAACAACTAAGTATCTGGCATATTGCTGAACTGAACTTTGGTGCAGCCTTGATAAACAAAATAATATAATCATGCTTGTTTTGTTTTTTTTTTTTTTGTTGTAAAAAATAACAGCCGCACACGGGTCGATCTTCAGGTGGAGCCGCGCTTGCCCAGGTCGGTCCGCGGATGGGTGACCATCTATTACATACCGGGGAACTCGGTATGTAATAGATGGTCACCCATCCTCATGTAGCAAAGCGCTTTGTGCGAATGTGTGGAATATCGATAAGGTATGGGTGATAAACTGGGGTCTTGCCTCCCGCTGTAAGAAGAGAGATGATGGAATTCGCTATTATTATGCATAATATATTTACTTAATTGCCAACCAGCGAAGCATGGATATCGAATTAGTTTTCGATATCTGTTTGAGATATTTTCATATCAACGTGATATATAACTTTGAATAGGTACCTATAGATTTTTTTTCGCCGGGACGTCTTCGCTGCCATAGCTTGGAGTCTGTCGTTGAAAGATTTATTAGACTTGCCAGCACTTCGATAGAAATTGGATTTTATTTAACTGACTCCATGTTTTTGCTCTTCGCTCTAAAAGATAAATTGAAAACCTAAACTTGTTCGGGTAAATCTCCAATTCACTCATTCATTGAACCGTTGGGTCTAGAAGCTTGAAATGGTTCACAAGAATTTTTTTTATACACCGAAATTGACTTAAACCAGAATTTTGCAAGTTTTCGATCTCTAAAGCAGGGGTTCTCAAAGTGTGCGCCGCAGCTATCTGGTGCGCCATAGAGAGAAAAGAAGGGCGAAGACGCTGCTGTTTACCGTCCTCGTTCGAAAGATTTGCGTAGTTCCAAAATCCGTTCCATGTACAAGATTAAACTGGAATTACCATCCAATTTTAAGTTCAAAAGCTCTAAGAATTTTATTTTTGTGAAGCCGAATCTTCCGCTGTAGTTGATGTTTTAATTTTGAAGGCTACTTTATCTTTGTAGGGCACCGAGACAAAATACTAAAGCTGTAAGTGCGCCGCGAACTGAACAATTTTGGGAACCCCTTTTCTAAAGAGTTGAAAGTGTATGAAAATCCATCACTTCTGAAGTTACAGACATGGATGTTGGTACTTAGACTTCGGCTAAGTTAAAGTAAAAGTAAGTTGTTAAGGAAAAGTCAGTTCTATCATCAATTTTGGGAAACTCATTTCCTAAGGGGCCTGAGAAGTTGCTGATGGGAAATCCTTTTGGGCATACGGCCTGTGCAAATAGAAAAGTTGATTGTGTTGTTGATTTCTGTGTTCAATTTCGTTGACTCTCTTTATATCTATGCTTTATAGTTACAACTAAAGACTGAATTCTATACTTCAAAGCGTCGAAATCATCATAAACGCTAAAAACATTCAACATAAGCGCCAAAATACACACATCAAAAGTGTCTAGGGATCAAGCATTTTTATGTGGATTTCTTGAGATTGAGATGTGGCTTTGTAATAAATTTATGATTTTATAAATTTATATGGATCCTTTTTGGTGCATTTCATAATTTGAATCAGGAACTGTGAATCAAATTCGAGTAAAAGATGAAAATCAGCTGTCAATATTTTCCCTATAAAAACATACAACGCATTGAAGACATTATTAGTGCTACTGTTTCCCTACTACTGATTAAAACCAACGTTATTATGGAGCGGCGACGTCATTTAAGCAGGGAAGAAATGCTCAGAGCCGTGGGAATGATAGAAGCTGGTTCCCGGCAACGTACTGTGGCTTTAGCTCTGAATACAAGTCAGAGTGTTATCAGTCGACTTTGGACACGTTACCGAAGCACTGGTACCGTGGCTGAGCGCCATGGAGGACGGTATCGCTGCACCACACGGAGACAAGACCGATACATTCAAATCTTAACTCGAAGAGCTCCAACAATAACCGCCATGATGTTAGCCGTGAGGCTTCATCACTCTTCAGGGAACTTAATTAGCGACCAAACAGTCAGAAACCGCTTGCATGAAGTGAACCTTCATTCCCGAAGACCGCTACGGGTACCACCTATAGCAATGCACAATCGTAGGATACGATATCAATGGGCTCTTGAACACAGAAATTGGGCAGAAGAACAATGGCGTTTCGTGTGCTTTTCTGATGAGTCTCGTTTTGGTATGAGACCGGATACAAGACGTATACGACACTGGAGAACCCCTGGACGCCAACAGCGATTAAAATCCTGCCAGGAAGTCTGAGGTGGACTGTATTGTTTCACAGCACCTAGACTGAATATTTCCGTAGTGGACTGTATATTAAAACATTTACTTGATAATCACTAGTTTTATTTCACTATTAAGTTACATTGTAGAGAGCTTGTAATCGACTGTGTCCTGGCATCGCCTGGTTCGGTCTTTTATACACGAACGCGAAAGCGCACGGGGCGGCGGTGCCCAACATTATTCCCGCCAAATGATCAATAACATGGCGCCGACCAACGGAGGGGCACTGGACAGGTTTCGACCTGTCGGGACTTGAACAGAACATGAATGCCGGTCCGTTGGTCGACCAATCAGAGTGTTTGTTACATTTCAACATGTCAGAACCTGTTGGTTCAAGGGTTTCTGGCTTCTATGTGCCTAATCATTATTATTTATTGATTATACATAAATCTTAACCTACTTGGGACCCGGAGATCGGCGTCTTTATTACTATCGTTTATTATACATAAGTCTTATTCTACTTAGGACCCGGAGATCGGTGTCTTTATTATTATCTATACATAAGTTTTATGTTGGTTGTGATCCTGAGATCGGCGTCCGCAACAAAGTCCATCCTTATAGTGGTGGAACCATCATGGTATGGGCGGGTATTTGGATCGGCGGAAGAACTGAGTTGATTTGGATCAGAGGCAACCTCAACGCTCAAATTTATGCTGAGACGATTGTATCAGACGTCATCGTTCCTCTACAAGTGCAAATCGGTCCCTTATTTCAGTTAATGCATGATAATGCACGACCGCACACCGCAAGAGTTGTAAGACAGACTCTCGCCGCAGCTAACATCAATGTCCTGCCCTGGCCTGCTCAGTCGCCAGACTTGAATCCGATTGAGCATGCATGGGATATGCTACTATTATCTATACATAAGTTTTATGTTGGTTGTGATCCTGAGATCGGCGTCCGCAACAGTCCTCCCCCCGGCGCAGCCTGCGTAGCCTCTTCCTTTTTCATAAGGACGACGAGCTTGCTCACCGGACGTCGGAAGATGGTTCTGGTCCGCACCTCGACGACTCGAATGCTGCCGTCGGTTCCTGGATGCGTTCTCTCGACGACTCCCATCGGCCAGGTGTTCCGGGGCAGCGTGTGGTCGACCACGAGGACTACATCTCCAGCCCGCAGGGGCCGGGCGTCGTTTCTTGGTTCGCCGCGTGGTACCAGCGTTGGCAGGTATTCCCGGAGCCAGCGCCGCCAGAAGTGGTCGGCAAGCGCTTGGCTAGCTCGCCATGCTCGTCGGTCGGCTTCCTCGCAGGGTCCCGTTGCTGGTAGGCCGTTTGATGACCCTAGCAGGAAGTGGTTGGGGGTCAAGGCCTCGGGGTCGTCGGGATCCACGCTGACGTGGGTCAATGGTCGTGCGTTGATGGAGAACTCAGCCTCGGTGAGGAGTGTGCTGAGTACTTCCTCTGCTGGTGCCTTCTCCCGCAGGGTGACTTTGAGGGCCGTTTTGACTGAGCGGACCATCCTCTCCCACGCGCCGCCTTGATTGGGCGCGCCCGGAGGTATAAAGCGCCACTCCATCCGATGCTGTAGTCCCTCGTCGCTCAGCGCGGGCAGCCACTCGGTGTAGGCGTTGCGTAACTCTTGGTCAGCCCCGCGGAAGTTAGTTCCGTTGTCGGAGTACATTAGCCGCGGCCATCCTCGGCGGGCGGCCATTCTTCTTAGTGCCATGATGGCGGAGTCGGTTGAAAGGGACGCTACCAACTCGATGTGCACGGCGCGGGAGGTCAGGCAGGTGAACAGCGCTCCCCATCTTTTTTCTCGGCGACGGCCCACCTTGACCATCATTGGTCCGAAATAATCCACACCGCAATTAGTGAACGGGCGGTGGAAAGGGTCTAGGCGGGCGTGCGGCAGGTCTCCTGTGGCCGGCGTCTTGGGCGTTCCCTTCAGTCTCTTGCAGAAAGCGCAGTTTCTCTCTATCGTGCGCACGGTGGGTCGTAGGTGTATGATCCAGTAGCGCTGCCGTAGGTCGTTCGTCACGCGTTCTCTGTTGGCGTGTCCCGCAGCGCAGTGTTCCCGCAGCACGATGAGTTTGGTCAGCGGGTGGCGGCCGTCCATTATGATGGGCCGCTTTGTCTCTGTGGGTGCCGAAGATGCCTCGATTCGTCCTCGCACCCTCAGGAGTCCCTCTTCTATAATCGGATCTAGGCGGTACAGCCGGCTCGTCTTAGTTAATGCTCGAGCCGACTTGATCCTTTTCATTTCTTCGTCGAAGCTTTCTTCTTGCGCATGCCGGATTAGTTCCATCTCGGCGCGCTGAATGTGCCGATGTTCCATGTTAGTTGCCTTACGTCGGCAAATGTCAATGAAGGCGAGTGCCCGTGCAGTGGTTCTCACCAGGACTTCGTATTTTGAGAAGCGGGCAGGGTCGGGTAGCCAGCTGTCTCGTCTCGGTTCTTCCCTGGTATGCAGGACCTCGTCGACCTCGTCTTCTACTGTTGTCATCGTGGGCCATTGCGCTTCAGGTTGGTACAGAAAGGCAGGCCCCTGGAACCATCGATCCGTTGTGCTCAGAGGAGTGTCGCTGAGCCTTGTTGCGTCGTCTGCCACGTTGTGTTCTGTGGGCAGCCATCGCCAGTCTTCCTTCTTTGTGAGTTCTGCGATCTCACCCAGTCTGTGCGCGACGAAAGGTGTGTAGCGTCGCATGTCGTGGTGTATCCAGTGTACCACGGTGGATGAGTCGGTCCAGTAGGTCGTTCGACCAATCTTTATGCGGTGTTCTCGTCTGATTGTGTCGGCGAGTCTTGCACCGATGACCGCTGCTTGAAGTTCGAGCCGAGGTATGGTCTGCGCCTGTCTTGGGGCCACCTTGGCTTTGGCGGCCACCAATACCACGGTGATACTCCCGTCGCTGCTTGTGATCCTCCAGTAGGCCACGGTCGCGTAGGCCTGTTCGCTGGCGTCACATAGCACGTGGAGGTCGATGCTCTCGTACTTCTTCTTCGTGTAGCAGCGTGGCAGTCGGAGCTTGGCAATCTCGGCGAGGTGTGCCAACCACGATGCGAAGAGTTCGTTTTCTTCCGTCGGTATCTGTTCGTCCCACGTTGTCTGGAGGCGCCACAAGCTCTGCAGGATGATTTTAGAGCGGATGGTGTAATGGCTCAGCAACCCGAGAGGGTCGTAGATGGACATCACGGCGCTGAGGGCTTCGCGTTTGGTTGGTGCGCGAGCTCGATCTCGTACCTCTGTTGGCACTCGGTTCATGGATGTATTGAACCCGAGTTCATCTCGTTCCGCGTTCCAGAACAGGCCGAGGATCTTGCTTTCCGGTTGCTCTCCCCCCAGTTGTGTAGGTGTAGTGGCGTACAGCTCAGGGGGTATGTCGCGCAGCACTGTTTTATCGCTGGCGTTCCATCCCCGCAATGTGAAGCCGGCGTTGGCGTGTACTGTTCTCGTCTCTTCCACCGTTTTCCATGCTTCCGTTGGGTCGTCGTAGCTTGCCACCAGGTCGTCCATGTAATGGCTCTCCTTGATTGCCTCCAGCGCCCGCGGGTACTCTTGCCCGTGAATGTCTGCGTTGTGATTGCGAACATAATGGGCCATGTACGGGGAGCACGCGGCGCCGAAGAGCATACTTATCATCTTGAATTTGAGTGGAGGCGTCTCTCTCTCGTCGCCTCGCCACAGGAACTGCTGCGCTGGTTGGTCTTCCGTTCTTATTTGTATTCTTAAGAACATCTCTTGAATGTCCGCTGTTACTGCCACTGCCCTTTCACGGAATCGGAATAGGATCCCCGGTAATGACAGCAGCAGGTCTGGTCCCTCCAACAGTTCATCGTTCAGGCATGTTCCGTGGCTTCTCGCGGCTGCGTCAAACACTAGCCTGCACTTGCCGGGCTTGTTCGGGTTCTGCACGGCAAAGTGTGGCAGGAACCAGCACACCGGGCTCGCACGTTCTGAGCCGTCGCACGGTGTGGCGTAGCCTTTCTTCAACAGGTTGTCGATCTGGCTGGAGTACTCTTTGGCAAATTTCGGATCGGCGTCCATCCTTTTCTCTATTGTTGTGAGGCGACGGAGTGCTTGGCTGTAACTGGGTGGCATGACGGTGTCGTCTGTTCGCCACGGCAGCCCCACCTCGTACCCTGCTTCGGTCTTCTTTGTGGTCGCCTCGACTATCTTGATGGCACGCTGATCTGCCTCTCGTACTCGTGGCTTCCCTTCTATGCAGAGAGCCTCTATCTTGAAGTGAGCGTCGACCAAGTGGTGGAGCTCCTGATTGCTCACGTTCGACTCTCGGTCGGGCTCGTATATATGCAGCACCCTACCCTTTTGAATGAGGGCGCTGCGTGGTGCGGTTCCGTGCACCACCCATCCCAGCTTCGTTCTCGATGCGGCCGGCTCGTTCGGGTTGCCGGTCCTGAGTTCCCTGGAGACGATGCACTCCCAGTGGTCTGTCCCCACTAAGAGCCCGGGGCGTGCGCGTTCGTAACACACCTCGTTTCTGGGAAGGTCCCTCAGGTGCTCGTGTTGAAGAAGGGTTTCGGAGATGGCCTGCTGATGCAGCTGCAGGTCTTTTATGGTCCTGGCTCTGACCTTGTACCTTTCGGTTTCGTTGACGCCTCTGACGTCTATTGTGACGAGCTGGCTCTCGGTTTCCTCTTGTGACATGTTGACGCCGTTCAAGTGCAGCGGTTGTGATGGCCCTTCTGCCCCGATGCTGGTTGCTAACTCTTTGTCGATGAGAGTTACTGTTGCTCCTTCGTCTAGGAGTGCGTAGGTCTGCACCTCCCCTTGTGGTCCTGACACGATGATCGGACACATCTTCAGCAGTACTGTTCTTTGACTCATAGCTGGTTGCGGCGTGACTGATAGAACGGCCTCCTGCTTCGGCGTCTCTGCCTTCGGCGCTTCTGCTGCTTTGGCCGCCTCTGGTCGTGGCGGCGCCTGGTGCAGGGACGCGTGATGTGGTCGGCGGCATTGGTCCACGCCGCAGGGTCTTGACTTGCATCCGATGCGCCGGTGCTGTCTTTGGGCGCACTTGAAGCAGATTCTCTTTTGTTTGAGAAACTCCCATCGTTGTTGAATCGTTAGTGCCTTGTACTTGGGGCACTGAGGCAGGGCGTGTGCTTGTTCACACCCAGGGCATGGTATCTTCTCGTCATCAGCTGCGGCGACAGTGTTGTAAACTGTTGCTTTCTTCTTTAGGGTTACGGCTGGTCGTGTCTCTTTCTTTTGGCTTGCGGTGGTGCACGTGGATGGGGCATAAGTGTAGCGTAGTGCCCTGTCCGCCTCCCTCATTAGGAATCGGGAGATTACGACGATTTCTGGGTCGGCCGTCCCTTCGTTATCATAGGCGTAGTCACACCAGCGGGAGCGGAGATGTGGACTCAGCTTGTCCAGCACTTCTCTCGTCAGCAGGGGATTGAATAGGTAACCCCTTCGGTCGATGGTCTTCAGTACGCAGATAATGTTCTGTAGTTTCACAGCAAAACTGTTGAGGTCGGCTGCTGATGCTCCAGGTCTAGGAAGCTTCTTCAGATCCTCGAGCGCCCGATCGATGATAATTTCGGGTCGCCCGAAGCACTGCTCCAAGGTCTTCATTATTATGTCAGGGTCTGTGGCCGTGTGTAGTAGTGCGGCCACAGCATCCCGAGCTTCTCCCTTCAGGCAGCTCCTCAGTCTGTGAATGTTCTCTGCTGCTGGAATCTGGTACATGTTGGTTGAGTCTCGAACGGCTGCCTTGAAGGGCAACCACTCGCTGGCGGCTCCAGTGAACGTCGGCAGGTCCGTATATCGTGGACGGGGTCTGGCCATCTTCTCGAGGGTCGTGGCTAGTTGCTCGATGCTATTTCTCGTTCTGGTTGGAGTTGGCGATCGTGCTCTGGGCGCCTCGAACCTTATTTGTCTTGGTTCCTCCCTGGCGTCCTTGGTTGCTTCCTCCCCCCGTGAGTCGAGCGGGTTCGTTCGTAGCCACTCGTCTACCTTTAGATGAGGTTCTTCTGTTATGGGCTCATCATTGATGCTTTCTTCGTCGTTGATGGCGGACACCTCTGCGGCCAGTCTCTTCTTAACTAGGTCCGCTTCCACGTCCATCTGTTTTCTTTGTAGAACCGCCAGTCTCTCTGCGGCGTTTAGTTCCGCTTGTCGTAGTCGCGTCGTGATGCTTGTGGTCGATCGGTGTGACCTCAGCGACCTTGCTGGTGACCTTGCTCGTTGTTGCGTGGTCACCGTTGTTCTGACCCCGGAGGGCCCAGCTGTGCTCGTTTCCGCCAGCCTTGAGAAGGGTAAGGCCGGCGGATCTAAAGATACTCGTCGAAGTCGCTCTTTTTCAATGTTTTCTTGCTCTCGGCGGCGTGCGGCTTCTTGTGTGCGTCGCTGCTCTTCTAATTCGACTAAGTCTGATTGGCTTCTTGTTACGACCATTTTGAAAATGTGCCTAGGGTTGGCACACTTCCTGTTCGGGTCGGCGCGCAGACGGTTCGGGTTGACACGCAAGTGGTTCGGTACAAGCGGTCGAGTCGACACGCAGACGGTCGTTTACAGGCACTGTCTACCTAGTCTAGGTTAGTTCGGTTCGTCACAGACCCAGATAGGTAGGCACAGGCACTCGTTGATTCTGCCTCGATGTTCTTGACTTAGTTGACTCTGGCGCCTTGCCTATATAGGTAGGCGCAGGCATACGTTGATTCTGCCTGACTGGCAGGTACAGGTACTCGCAGATTCTGCCTGGCTAGTAGGCACAGGCACGCACTTATAATTTTTAGCTTATATACTTTTGAACTGTTATATACTTTGTTTATACACTTTGGCACTGTTATATACTTTGTCACTGTTATATACTTGGCGCTTGTATACTTTGCGCTTATATACTTCGGCACTGTTATATACTTTGTCACTGTTATATACTTTGCGCTTATATACTTTGCGCTTATATACTTAGGCACTTGTTATATACTTTGTCACTGTTATATACTTTGCGCTTATATACTTTGCGCTTATATACATAGGCACTGTTATATACTTTGCGCTTATATACTTTGCGCTTATATACTTAGGCACTTGTTATATACTTTGTCACTGTTATATACTTGGGCACTGTTACTTACGTAATGTTCATTGTCCAACACAACAGCGTTTATGCCTGGTAACTTGATACACTCACGCGTTAGTTCTCCTAGGTTACAGGCACAGGTACGCACTTGTACGATCTGTCTATCGGTCTATAGACACAGGTACATACTTGTAAGTTCCGTCTGAAGCACTAGGTACGCGCACTCGTTACTATTGCTTAGATAGCAGGCACAGGCGCGCTTGTATTATATACTTTACGCGCACTTGGTTACTAGTTATATACTTTGCACTGTTACTCACGTAATGTTCTTTTTGTTTAACAACGTTTCTGCCTGGTAACTTGATACACTCACGCGTTAGTTCTCCTAGGTTACAGGCACAGGTACGCACTTGTACGATCTGTCTATCGGTCTATAGACACAGGTACATACTTGTAAGTTCCGTCTGAAGCACTAGGTACGCGCACTTGTTACTATTGCCTAGATAGCTAGGCACACAGGCGTTCGGTTTGGATCCGGACGGCGGCACTACTTATTATCTGGCCGACGTTTACCCAGATCCGTGACAGTCGATTCTCTCATTTACACATTACGTTAAGTTCACAAGTATATATTTTACTTTTACACTGAATTTAATACTTTTCAAATAGCTACACTGGTTTACTTTTTAAACTTATATCACGACTCGATGGACCAAAACTGAGGTGGACTGTATTGTTTCACAGCACCTAGACTGAATATTTCCGTAGTGGACTGTATATTAAAACATTTACTTGATAATCACTAGTTTTATTTCACTATTAAGTTACATTGTAGAGAGCTTGTAATCGACTGTGTCCTGGCATCGCCTGGTTCGGTCTTTTATACACGAACGCGAAAGCGCACGGGGCGGCGGTGCCCAACATTATTCCCGCCAAATGATCAATAACATGGCGCCGACCAACGGAGGGGCACTGGACAGGTTTCGACCTGTCGGGACTTGAACAGAACATGAATGCCGGTCCGTTGGTCGACCAATCAGAGTGTTTGTTACATTTCAACATGTCAGAACCTGTTGGTTCAAGGGTTTCTGGCTTCTATGTGCCTAATCATTATTATTTATTGATTATACATAAATCTTAACCTACTTGGGACCCGGAGATCGGCGTCTTTATTACTATCGTTTATTATACATAAGTCTTATTCTACTTAGGACCCGGAGATCGGTGTCTTTATTATTATCTATACATAAGTTTTATGTTGGTTGTGATCCTGAGATCGGCGTCCGCAACAAAGTCCATCCTTATAGTGGTGGAACCATCATGGTATGGGCGGGTATTTGGATCGGCGGAAGAACTGAGTTGATTTGGATCAGAGGCAACCTCAACGCTCAAATTTATGCTGAGACGATTGTATCAGACGTCATCGTTCCTCTACAAGTGCAAATCGGTCCCTTATTTCAGTTAATGCATGATAATGCACGACCGCACACCGCAAGAGTTGTAAGACAGACTCTCGCCGCAGCTAACATCAATGTCCTGCCCTGGCCTGCTCAGTCGCCAGACTTGAATCCGATTGAGCATGCATGGGATATGCTACAGAGAAGAGCTCTGCCGAATATGGAGGGTATCCAGTCGCAAGAAGACCTTTTTTTGTTGTTGCAACGAACATGGGCGGCCATTCCACAGCGTGATTTGGATGAACTCATTTTGAGTATGCCAAACCGATGTTCTTGTGTTGTTAGTGTTCGCGGTAGAAACACGGATTATTAATTGTTTAAGTTAGCCAATAAAATTTTAAAGAAAACTGTTATTTCAGTCTTTTTTTCGAACTTTTGTGTTAGTGGTTCAAATGTCAAAAATCCCTTTATTAGGAAAATGGCAAATTTCTTTATTAATGCAAAGGTGACTTGGTTTATCGTTACTGTGACAAACGAAAACACTTTATTTGATGAATCCTTAAAGAAAATTTTAATTAATATCAATCAGGAGAAAAGTTATTGCAAAAATATATGTTGATCCCTAGACACTTTTGATGTGTGTATGTACCTAACATAACAAACTAAGGTGTTTTTGTTAATTTTTGACGAGAAAATATAATTTTTGTTCTTGAAAACTTTAATAAGCGACGTACTATTTCCAAATTAATTATCAATATTTATTATCCTACTTTTGTGAGGATGTGTTAATGTCTGGATATTTGTTACTCTTTCACGCAAAAACTACTGATCGGATTTGGATGAAATTTGGCAAACAGATAGTTTATAACCTGAAATAACACATAGGATAGCAGTTTTTATCCCGGTAGCGCAATTACCGTACCCCAAGCGGGCGAAGCCGCGGGCATAAACTAGTTTAAAATAATTTTATAGGTAACTTGAAAACGATCAAGTTCGATGGACTCAATTTAATTTTAAATGCTTTATTGTGGGTATCACCTTTGGCACATTTTTGGATTTTACCAGTCAGATACAGTCAGTAAAATTAAGCGAAACATGCCCAAAATATAATGCACGATCGGCCGATTTTTTTAAATATACAGTATCTTCAAAAACCGACCCTGATATGCAAATACATATGAAAGTATGCATAGGCATTTATAATCCGGTCGGTGCTTACATACAACATAAACTCACCCCCTTTTCCCCTTGGGAGTAGGCAGGAACTATAGAACGCCACCTGTTACGATCCTTACATACCTACTCCTTTCACGTCGACCACGTCCATACTCTGGTACTTCATCTGGGGGCCTAAAATGGCTGCTTTATCAGAATCATAATATGAATCAAGTTAAAAAAATTAAATTCTTAAAATGGTCTTTATGGTTATGACCACAAAGTCCATTTTAAGAATTTTAAATTTTTAATGTGATTCATACTATAATTCTGATAAAGCTTCCAATTTAGGCCCCCTTAAAAAAAATATTATTAAGTATTATTATTTTATTATGCTTATAAACACTACAGACTACTAAGTAAGTGTTTCAAGTAAATTGCCTATTACACCTTTTAGGCAACCTTTAGGTGACAGAAAACAATTTAGAGTGAATAGACGGACGGATAAAGGACAGACCCTTTTCCGGCTTTCGTTTAAAGTAGCGTAAATGTACTTCTTAAGTTATAGAACAAATAAACTAATCCCTGCTTTGGACCTTTTAGAAATAATAACCTTTTTGCCCAATATGATAAACTTGTCTTTATAAATGTTTTTCTAAATAAATGATTTTGGTCCTTTTCTCGTCGATAAAATCAAGTAGCGAGAATTAAATAGCCAATTCAAAAAAATATTGTTTTTTTTTGCATAGTGTGTAAACGTACCCTTCATGAAGCCATCGACGAAGCATTATGTACCTTCATCAAACTATGTAACTTTACGCAAAAATTATTGCTGGGAAACGACTTTTTTTGGAGTGACAAACAGAAAAGAAAGAAAAAATATTTATTTGTCCCAGGGACATGACGTGCATACAAAATATAAATTAACAATAATAATACAACGCATAACAAAGAAAAAAATAAAAACAATAAAATAAAAGCTACAGACACAAAAAAAAAGTTAATAGTTTGCATGTCGTGACTGCGACAAGCAGGTTATCACTCAGCATGATGCTGTGCTAATCTAACATTAAAAACATGTGTTTATAAAAAAACTTGTGAAAAAGTTGGAACTTTCGCCCCGAATATCTCCGTTACTAGAAGGTTCCTACTAGGTATGGTTTAGATCTAGAACAAAAAAATGATCGCAATGACAGGGAAAACAAGTGCCTTTTGGCTTCATTAAGGGTCTTGTTGCACCCTTCATTAAGTGACACTGAGCAAATAACGCATACTGCGTTAATTATCAAATCTTTCAGAGACTTTGTGCTCAGTTGATGTCAAAAGACCCCCCGCTTATTATATGAGACTGGAACCTAGCACCTCTGCCTAACCCTCCGGGGAATACAGTCATGATATTGATATAACATACCTATTTGAAGTCTACTTCCCAAAAATGTCCTACTTGTGGGTAGGTATCAAAAAGCATAAAACATTTTACAGCGCCTCTTTTGCGTCTGTGGTTAGAGCATATTGCAGAACCACAGAAAGCGTATACTACACCAATTAGAAACAAAGCCACATGTTTCCGACCTCTGTCTGGGGCAGGGGTGTCACCCGTCTGTCATCTCTTTTGACAACGAACTGTCCAAGAATAAAATGGTATCCGGCCAGCACTCTCAACACTCGTATCTGATTCTATAGTCAACATTTTAACGCAATAGACAATGAAGTAGGAACCGTCAAAGAAAGCAAAGCTCACCCCTAACTATAAGCAAGTCGCAATGATTTCTTGAGTAGAATTCATTACTTAAGATACGATTTTTGTAATGTGGTTTAGTATTTGCTTAAAGTTAGGGCTGTCAAAAGTTAAAATTCTTAGGTTTGTTTCCTTTGACGGTTTTACTTCGTTTAAATTCTTGTTTATTGCATAAAAAATATTATTTTTGGGGTAAAACATCACGTTTTACAGTAGGACTCAATGTAACGCACTCAACAGATTGTGCCGATGGATGCACTGAAACATGGATGTATTTAATGTAAAGTTACAACAATAAAAAATTGTATTTAAAAAAATGGTGAAAAAAATTCAACTTTGACCCCCAATATCTTCGTAACTTTAAGGTTCCCAGGTATGGTGTGAACACAAAAATGATCGCAATGACGGAGAAAACAAGCAACGGCCTTCATTAAGGGTATGCGATTGTTGGCAACACGCGATCAAATGTATGTGGGTTTCAAAATGTTGGCATTGTGCTACCTACCCATTACATGAAAATCCAAAAAAGTAGTCAAAGTGCGAAAGTAGGCATCGTGCTACGAAATTACTTTTACACCCAATAGATACTGGTGTTGATGTGCGATCACGCCGAAGTTCGAACGGACTGACTGCGAAGTCTCATCATGACTTTGTACGATATTACAGAACGCTCTCCAGTCCGCCCAATTTGATCGCACCTTTTATTGCGTAAAGTACTCTCAATCACAATCCGAAGGATTATTATGGAATCTCGTAATCCATTGGGTCATAATTATCGAAAAAGCTTATTTACATTGTCGAACGTACGTACGTAAATATAAGCAAATATAGCTGTCATAACCCAGTGATCGGAATAGGTAGAGCTAATGTGCCTAAAGTTCAAGGAACAGAAACGAAAGTGGAGATTTCCTTAAGACTAACTTTTTTTTCGGAATATTTGTTCTGAATGTCGGAACATTACTTAAATACAACTAAAATTAATAAAGTAAAACAACTATCGAATTCATTTCCTGTTTCTGTTTAAAGAAAAAAGTGCACGATTTTTATTGTTTAAAAAATAAAGGTGATCTCCTTATCTTCGTTTGAACGCCGTAAGTATGTGCGGAAGCTAATTTAATTTTCATACTAGCTTTAATAGTTAGAACTAACAAGGTAAAAAAAAACAATTTATAGGTTTTCTTACCATTTACTTAATCATTTTGTACAATTATTGGAACTAAACGTAAACAACTAACTAACGTAACTTTTTGAGAACGTCCTCCTTGTTGTCGAAGTCGGTTAAAAAGGAAAAATAATGAATTCAATTAGTTTACTGTACTGATTAATAAATAACATTATTATTAAATGTACTTAACTGATTCCGAGACATTTCCGAGTTAAAAAAACATATATATGTTTAGTCGTAAGGAACACTTTTCGTTTCTGTTCCTTGCTTGAACTTTAGGTACATTAGCTGTACCTATTCCGATCACTGGTTATAACTAATTATATTTGGTTTGTGTCTGTTGTAAGTATGTTTCACAATTACCCCTCAACTTACTGAGAAACCCGCAACTTAGAGGTGTACCTCATAGTACACCCACATTTTTCCAATTATGTTTAAGTCCCATATAATAGGGGTCCAAAAAAGGAAAAATTAAAAGTGCCACTTTTTACTCGCGAACAAAACTTTTGGCAAGCGGGAAAACATTACGCAGCCCTAAAATGACGACTTGTCTTTGCCAGAGCAAAAGAGTGACCAATGTGGGTCATCTGTGAGGCCTATGACGTAACGCGGTCCCTCTCATCTCCCTGATAGGGTCTTATTAAAGGAGTGAGCAATACTGATTGTAAGTATGGGCCCTCCCACACTTACAATCAGTAATGCTCATTCCTTTAATAAGACCCAGCAGAGACCAAAGACAAATGAGGGCAGGCACAGGCAAATTATTTATATTTAAATATTAATTTACAGTACTTACGGAATACTTGAAACTAAATATATAAAAAAGACTAACTTTCATAAAAGAAACACATCATCTGCCTAGCCTTTTCCCAACTAAGTTGGGGTCGGCTTCCAGTCTAACCGGAGTCTTTTACATGGAGCGACTGCCTATCTGACCTCCACAACCCAGTTAATTCTGAGTAATACAATAACCCTTGGTAAGACTGTTTGTCACCTGTAACGACTCTCAAAGATCTACAAATGACAGCCGGGACTTATTTACGTTACGTTTACATGGCGCGCTCATGGTAGGGCTCTGTTGATTGATAACTAAATCTCTGATAAATTGAAGTCACTCGGGTCATCATCGATCCTGGTGACTTCAATTTACCGTCTTCACGTCTTAGGTCCTTGATGTATCCCTATAAACGTTGGTCACCTCGATTGAACCCTAGAATTATAATAGATCTTGCGTTTTAATATGACAATAGCGGCCATTGCCCTTTCCTTAATATCTCTTCGCACGAATCCAATCACTATACATCGTATCGTGTTTCTTTGGGAATAAGGACCCAAAAATATTTCATTTCCGTTTTTGAAATGAAGGACATCAATAAATGTATTAATGTAGTTGGGTTAATGGTCGCTCTTGCTAAAACACAACAACTTTAAGAAACTCGAAACAGCCCGAAATGTTCATTTAAAGTTAACAACACAAAATTACAATCGGAAATAATTTAACTATTAAATAAAATCTCTGTTCTTTGAAAATTTAATATGTTCCGTCCAGTTATCTGTGAAAAAGCATCAGTTACCAATTTTAAAAGAAATCTAAGTCTTAAAAGTTGATATTTTATAAATTATTGAAGAAAATAGGAAATTATCAAAAAATACTTTAATTATGCATTACATCGACAATAATTAACAAAGAAACAGACCAAATTGGCGTTTAATGGATGCACGCAGGCCACACAATTAGAATTCGTCGAATTTGAAGTTATTCATAAAAGAAAACAAAATATTTCAAAGGAAATTTAAAAAAAAACACTAGCGGCGAAATTTTTTTTAACTTCTCCACTCCTCTAGGAACTCAATAAAAAAGTCCCATGAAAATCAGACCAGTATAAACTTAATTCCACCATTTGAGTATTTTTTGTCTAATTGCACTCGGCCACAGATAATATAAGACTCGGCTAACGTTTGAACTTAATCAGTTTATTTTCGCCTACGCAACGCCTACGCGCTACACCCTCAAATTCAGTTGATGCTACGGCGTAGGCGACTGTGGCTACGTCGTAGTACTGCGTAGACGCCTACGCCGGCGCTGCCCGTAGTAAGAACCGAGTTTTATTTCAGTACTTTTGTTTTACTCAAATGGCATTTAATAAAACGGATAGATATAGATTGGTCCTGTCCGTCCGTATGTTACAACCATTTTCCTCCGAGACTGTGGGAACAACACAGTTGAAATTTGGAGAAGAGATGACTTCTATGAACCGCTACACGAAAGTGATGTGAAATTATGAAATATAAAAACCGGCCTAGTGAGTGTCGTACTCACACGCCCACAGGTTTCCGTAGCACCAAATAATATAATAAAAATATTTTGAAGGCTCATTCATTATGTTGTATTGTTTTACATTCAACATAATGAATGAGGAAAACTAAATTTATTTTTCATAGTATGTTAATGAAGAACAAAGTTACTGCTGCAGTTTGATGTAAAAGTCCCATATATCAAAAACTAAACATCAAATCTTATTCAAAGTAATTTTGATTGAAAGTTTTATTTTCGTTCTACAATTCTACATTTTTTCAGAAATTTCCTCCTCTTACTTTAGAAATTAAAGGGGGCGACACACATTTTATCACTTTGGAAGTGTCTATCTTTCAAACGATTGACTTTGAAAAAAAAAACGGTTCTAAGAACCTCAATCTCATTTTTAAAGACTTATTTAAAGACACCCAGCACGTATAGGTTCGATGAAAAAAATATTTTTTAGTTTCAGTTCCATATATGTTTAATGGGGGGCCATTAAACCTTTTTTTCTGTATTAAAATCGTAAAGCGGTTCACAAAATACTACCTACTAAGTTTCAATTTTGTAGTCCTCATAGTTTCGGAATAAGGTGGCTGTGACATACACGGACAGACTGACAGACATGGCGAGTCTATATGGGTTCCGTTTTTATCCATTCGGCTACGGAACCCTAAACAGGGATGGCCTTCCGTACATGTAAGAGAGCGAATTTTTTTTCTACATATACAATGTGGGGTGTCTGTCGACTGCTCTTAAAATGATATTAATGTTCCAACATTTTTTTTCTTAAGTAATGCTGCAAAACTGTGGCGAAAATTGGTTTAAATAAGATTTGATATTTAGATTTTGAGTTAAAGTACTTTTTATTGAAACTGCCAGCCAGCAGTAACTCTGTTTTTTTAAACAATTTTAGATTTGCTGTTGAGAGTAAATTGACACAAGAATGATCGTTAAATATATTGTTGTTATATTGTTGCTACGGAACCCTTTGTGAGCGAGTCCGACTTTGGAGCCCTCAGCCCAGTGTTGATAATCGAGGAGTGCACTTTTATTTAGGCATTACATATAGACCGTGCCACTTAGAAAGTGAAAATGTGCGATTTACTTGTTTCGTACTTTGTGTACAATCGTAGCACAATTTCATATTTTTCAATGAATTTCAAAACATTTTAAGTTTTTTTTTGTTTTGTCCCTTTAAGACGTCGAGAAAAGGTGCACGTTTCAGGTTGGTCACTTCCTATGGAAAAGAACCGGCTTGATACTCCATGGTTACTATTTGATAATCAAATATTTTTTATTTATACTAATAAAGCTCCACACAACTTTTTAAGCTTTATACAGATTCTTATTTAAAAACTATCTGTTTGCCCGCTACCTTCGTTCGCGTGAAATTATTATAACAAACATTTTGAATCGGACTTTGTCACCAATTTCAAGGGTTTTATTTTTTTTGCACGGAACAGTAATTATTTTTCCAACATAAAAGTAACCTAAGTTAGACCTTATGACATCAGCTATCTGCTCTCTAAGTCTCGTCAAAATTGGTCCAGCCATTTCGGAGATTAGCCGGAACAAACAGACAGACAGACCGACAGATCGATAATTTTTTTTTTTTTTTGTTTATAAGTACTGTACTTCATAGCATTCAGTAAAAAGCTATTATTTTGAAATTACAAACAGACACTTCTATTTTAGTTATTTGTATAGATGTCAAGGCAAATAAAGTTGTCCAAACATTTCAGTGGATATTTTCTAAATTATTAGAAACTGAGAATTGTTAGCATTGAATGGTCGTTAACAAGTTTAAGCCTAATGACCCAACTTGTAAGACTTTAGAAGTTTTAAGTTACTACATTTCCAGACGTGCCCAGTTTTGTTTGATAAATGGATTATTTTGTTATTATTCAAAGAGAGTTCAGGTAGTATAGAGAGGATGTCATAAATTTTCTTTCAGAAGAAATGTACGATTTTTATTTGTCATTGGTCGGTGACACTTTTTAAAAATACTAAATAGCCGTTTGGCCGTGTTTGGCCGCAACTCGCTTAGAAGAAACCGATTCTTGCTTGTCTAGAAGAAACCTGGGAAAATTTGCAGAATCATAAATATTAGAACAATAACATATTATTATTAGGTGTTTTCGTTTTATATTTTGATATTTATTAAAATATTTATTAGTTTATTTTATATGCATTATGTGTATTAGTATCACTATAAGTACTTATATATATATATATATTTTTTTAGATATTTCTTTTGTACGAGTACCCTGCCACAGCGTTTTCCTGTTTAACCCAAAGGTTGACTGGTAGAGAATGCCTAATGGCATTAAGTCCGCCTATGTACCACTATTGTACATGAAGTTTAAATAAATAAATAAATTAACAATAATATGAATTACGTTACAATTCGTAAAATGGTCACAAAGTGAAAATTCATAGTATTAACTGCGTCTGTGACTATTTTAAGATTTTTAACGTAATTCATATTGTGATCATAATATTATGATTCTACTAAAGTGGCCAGTTTAGGCCCCCTGATCACTCTAACTTTGAATAGATCCAAATTATAATGATCAGGGAACAGAGAAGCCGGCAGTGAGTTCCACGGACTGGCGGTTCGCACAAAAAATGTGGAAGCATAGCGTTTTGTTCGGGTCCGTGAAACTTCAAATATATACCGGTGATGCTTCGCCGTTGAGGTGAAAGCGCAAAGGTATCGCACCTTTGCGCTTTCACCTTAACGGCGAAGCATTCAATTTTTCTTAAGTTTTTTTTGCAATTTGCAGGTCATTGTCAGGTTCAACTATTTCATGAAAAAGTCACTCAATGGGGTTAAATGAACTTGGACGGTTGTATTGATGATTTTAATGATTATAATTCTGTAACTCCATACGTGTTACTAGCGCGAATCATATTTTCATCAACACACAACCTGACACTGACCTGCAAATTGCAAAAAAAAACGTAAGATATTTTGAATTTCGCAGGCTAGCCTTACGCGGCGAAGCATCACCTTGATATGGTTGAATTAAACTCGAAACAGGATCGTTTGGTATAAAAAAGTGGGCATTTTCTTGGTACCTCTAATTTTTTTTTTAAAGCTGTAAATGGTGATCAAAATTTCACGAAAAATTATGGATAGTCTCGTAAGACCATTTTCGTGTAGCCGCAACGGTTAAGGTAGTTCCCCTTACTGCCTCGTTAAACGTATCCACCCTGTATATACAGCCTGTCGCTTTGCATCCTGGTCAAATTCAAGGATATATCTATACTAATAATTCTCGACCCGAATCTATAATAAAAAGGGTAGGTTTTTTATTTTTTACGGAGATCGGTAAGCGTAAATCATCCCCTAGTTTTAATACTGTTTAATTGTACTGTGGAATAAACGTTTGTGTTTGTACCAGGATGCAAAGCGAGAGCCTGTATAATAAAAGGCATGTGCTCTTAATCGCGCTTGTATCTGACACAGCATCATGAAAATCCTCGACCATTGTTTTCGTATATTTAGTATGAACTATCGCACGTTACAGGCTGACCACACCGAGCTTCTTTGTGGTATGAGCAGAGTTGCGTCTCGATAGCATGTAATCTGGGTTTATCTGAAAGTAGCTTCTACGAAGTGAACCGTCACTTCATAGAAGCTACTTTAAGCGTTCGTCTGGGACACCCTACACTGACGACTAACCAAACTGTTAAGGTGGAAGCGCAAGGGTAGCCGAGCATTCAATAATTATTTCATGAAAAATTCACTCAATGGGGTTAAATGAATGATTTGAATGATTATAATTCTGTAAATCCATACGTGTTACTGGCGCGATTTATATTTTCATCAACATACAACTTGACGCTGACCTGCAAATTGCAATAAATGTAAGAAAATTTAACTTTCGCGGGCTACCCTTGCGCTTCCACCTTAAATGGATTATTTTTTTAGTACATGAGATTATTTTACTTGTACAGCTTTTCACACTCGATCGATCTCGACAGAGAAGAATCAAGACTTAACCTCCAATATGTCGCAGTCAAAGACACAAAAAAACCATTGTGTCTAGCGAAGCTTAGATGTATGTATGTTTCAGTATTGTATTGATCTTTAAAACCTGGATTGCTCAATGCGAGCGAACCCGATGTTTCGAAATACAACATGTTGTGTACTTGTGCCTATTAGTTTAGGATTTCGTTTATACCTAAAACTTTGTTTTTTTTTTTAGAAATAATAGTCATCTAATTGCCAATAACATAATGATGATATACAGAAATGATGGTTATTTTTATGAGCGCTCCGATATATTTTTAACATAATACATAATACTAAACAAAAAGAAACATAAAAATACATTGTTTATACTTAAAAGTTATATTATACATAGACTAGTTGTATGCAAATTAAGCTTGTTAACAAAAAGTTGAAAAGTAATTAACGATACAAGTCCGGACTGTGTAATAGATACCCCTTGGTAAGACTGGTTGTCAGACTTTTGGGCCACTGTCTACCTGTAACGTCTGCCAAAGATCTACGAATGACAGCCGGGACCAAGCGCTTAACGTGGTTTCCGAGGCATGGAGGAAACTCGGTATGTAATGGGTGGTCACCCATCCACGGACCAACCTAGGCAAGCGCGGCTTAACCGAAGATCGACCCGAGCGGCTGTTATTATTTAGCCACGAGAATATCATTCATCCTTTTGTAGGAAATGAATTAATCATTTGTAGGAAAAGGTTAATTTATTGATAGAAAAAAGAGAAAGTATCATCCTTATTATGCGAGGGAGCATCGGTCTCATATGTGCGCCACCAATATGTGCGGGTTATTGATTTTATACTATTTGTAAGCGAACTGAACGTCGACCAAAAGCGTTATATATGTATTTGCTTAGACCGACTATAGCAAATTTATTATACATACAAACTATGCTGAAACCTGTGCAATATTGTGTTTCAGACGTGTTTTAGTAAAATAGAGTGGACTAACACCAATGTGTAGTAAGCTGTTCTCGTGGTATAGACATGTGATGCAGAGGAATGAGGAAAATATAGTGGGGAAAATGTTAAGTATGAATGTATACAGGGGCGTGCCGTCCATAGAGGCAATTAGGCCTAGCCTACCCTACCATTCCTACCAACAACGCAACAAATGCATTTATTATAACTATTATAATCAAAAAAAAAAAAAAACTCCTATTATACTAGATGGTGATGATGTGTTTGTCAGAAGTTAAAAACAAAAGTATTCACAATTGTTTGATGTTAAGATTCAAGTTGTGTCTAAAGGAAAATTTGTAGGTACCCGAATTACGAGAATTAACCCAAAATTCATCTCGTACTAGGTATTTTAAATGAATCTTTCTTCTGTTTCCATTGTCAGAAAATCGCGATTTGAACCTTGATTAATGTGGTGAGTTCTTTTGTTTATAACTTCGGTTTTTATATGCTTATTTTCAATGTTTGTTTTTCAAATATTCCGGTCAGACGCCAAAAATTGGGTCCGGAACGAAAACTCTAAACTATTTTTTTTTTGGTTACAGCGCACTCTGTTTTATTTTTTAGATTTTTTTGTAACGAAGCGACATTTTTCGTTCTTGTATTGACAGAATACCATTAAAATTCCTGTTAAAATTTAAGCTAGATGGCGTTGTTTCTCATAAGCTTACTAAAAACACCAGGGGCGAGTGCGGGGGGCACGGAAGGGTGGCTGATTATAAATATATCAATAGATGTGACTACTTTGAGGGTTATCTTAAATAGAGCGACGCTGTGACGTTGCGAGTTTTTTTTTTTTAGGGTATCTGTATGCGTGGCCTACCCTCCGTGGGGAACCACTGCACGCCACTGAATGTATATCGACGATGAAGTGACAAGAACTCCTAACTGACATTTTTACGTAGATAGAATTTAAATAATCACACAAAATCAGCCGTCTTGCTCACGCATTATTAGCTTATGAAACTAATTATTATCCTTCCTAGATGCCAGCAGGACCAGCCAGTCGACCGGCAGCAGCGCGAGAGTAAAGACGTACCTATCTAGCAGGAGTGAAGATATGAGTTCTTGACAGAAATAATTACACTAACTTCAAGTAGTTGTTATTAGTTTATTAGGTGATATTGCCAGCAAATGTAACGCAAAATTGCTTAATAGTTATTGTCAGTTATCAGTAACTCGTTAAATGAGATAATTATGTCTATAAGAGTAGAGGAAAACCAAAGAAACGATGCATGGACTGTGTGAAGGATGATATGGCTAGAAAGGAGGTGTCTGCTGAGATGACGAGTAATAGAGAAGTATGGAAGAAGACATGCTGGGCCGACCCCAAATAAATCGGGATAAGGGCAGGGGAACGATGATGATGAGAGTGAACTAAGACCCATCACCAAGCCAACACCTATATTATAACGGGATGATGAATTTGTATCTGCCAAAGTGTTGCGGGGATCAGAATCAGAAGCAGAACTTTATTTGCTATGAAAATACAACAGGGGGGTACAGGTAAGGGGAGGGGGGAATTACAGGCGTGATGTTATTTTTTTTTTAAATATGCCACAAATCTAGGAATGTCTGTTGTTATTGTGACCATTTTCATCTTATTTTATGGATGTATTGTATTAAAGAACATACTTCCTACTATTTTTCACGAATAAGAATTTTCAATATGATAAATTAACATATAAATTCCCTTAACTTACATAGGATTTATGCACGTTTAACGTTAACGTGTGGCCAGACGAGAGCCAGACAATTTCGAAAACCAGAGAGGAAAAGCGAGCCGTGGACGATCACCAGCGCGATGGACCGTCCGCGTCGCCGTGAAGAAGGTATGCCGAACTGCAGACGTCTTATCAGGATGGCGGAAAACGGAGCGACTTGGAGAGCTCTGATGGTGTTCAAAGTGACCGCCGACGACCCTGAGTCATGAAGATACGAGGAAGACGTAAACATATTTTTATTTGTCAAAATAGCCGATTACAGCTACCAGGTTGTAGTGGAACTGGGCTGGTCATATCTGTCGCATGTCGGAGGAGCAATGGGCAAAAATTAGCACTCAGTTCATACCAGATAGCAGGAGACGACAACGCGGCAGGCCCAGAAGGTGATGGTGGGATGAGCTGGACTTTTTCTCTAGGATTGGCCTACATTAATCGCGAAATGTGGGAGGAGGGGAGGGAGGCCTTTGCCCTGCAATGGGACAATATATAAAAAAAAAACTGTTTATTTCTAATACTCAATCAAATGATAGGAAGTACCTTTTGAGCAAAAAAAATACTTGTATTAGGTACTTCCGCTCTTCCGGATTAGAAAGTAAATGAAACAATAATTGAAAAGTTAATTAAATTAAAAGGTAAATCAAAAATTAAATTAAAAAGTGAATTTAAAATGAAATTGAAAAGTAAATCAAAAATTAAATCAAAAATTAAATTAAAAAGTAAATCAAAAATTAAATATAGGCTTATAATAATAATTGCTCGCCAACTGCTAACTTTTATACCATAAATACTCAGCGTTTCTCTTTTTGTGTATATCGCTGAAATTCCCTACAAACCCTTTTAAAATAAAAGAGTTTCATAATAAAATTCATCCCCTGACGTTCACCCGAATAGGTTTTACCTAGTGAACGGCCCTCGAACCCTTTTGTAACTTTCATAAAAAGGTAACATTAACATACTTCTGAATACTGAGTATTAGATCTTCGGGTTCCTATCGATGTTATACTAACATTATAGATTAATTTTATTGAATGTATCCCATTCAAACTAAGAACTTTTTTTTTTTTTCTATAACAAACGCTGGTTTAGAACTACAACCAAGGGATACCAACGCTCGTAGCGGCGATCGGCGGCGGCGACCTCTCGGTTCCGGCCTTGGTTCAATCCGGACCATTCCGGAGCGAGACGGAATGGGACACCGTCACCTCCTTCTGCGAAGGAGGTGGCGGAACGTGAGAGGGAGAGAACCTCACGTCCCAGCCGCCGCGGGAGACGCACCGGGCGTCTGGGGCCACGTGGTGGCCCGTTCGTGTTCCACGCGCGCCACAAAGAGATGTCAGCAAACGGGAAGGGTTCCGAAAGGACCGATGCCTGCCAGGATTTCGGTACTGTTCGAAAGAGTCACCGCGGCCCTGGAACGCAAAGGGCAAAAGAAGGAACAAGGATGGGTTTTAGTCAGTACTAGGCTGACACTCCCTGCCAGCTGAAAAATACGGCTGTTTCCTACTAAACCACTTACCTACACGCTCAAAATGTATGGAACAGCTGATTTAAAAAAAAAAAATACTGATGAAAGTTTTTTAGATGGGGGGTTCAGATTTATGTAATGAATACTGAATGAATAACCGTTATAGCATCGTTCTCACTCCCACTTTGTATATAACGATAACTTTTTATGTATTATAATAGTAATAACGCAGATTAGCCATCGGCGCGGGAGGCATTATCACTACATAGTATAAAACAAAGTCGCTTTCTCTGTCCCTATGTCCCTTTGTATGCTTAAATCTTTGAAACTACGCAACGGATTTTGATGCGGTTTTTTTTAATAGATAGAGTGATTCAAGAGGAAGGTTTATATGTATAACATTGGCCCGTGCGAAGCCGGGGCGGGTCGCTAGTAATACTCATAAAGTCCAAAGGGTCAGCAATCCGATACGACCGGGGAGAGATCAGGCGCAGGACCAACCAGGCTTAACGTGCTTTCCGAGGCACGGGGGTATCATACCGACACCTTCGAAACTCCCGGCTACTATTGCCAATTTTTTAATGGACAAACCCAATAGCACTCTTTGCCCAACCCAGCAATTGAACCCAGGACCCCACGCTCAGTAGTCGCGCTTGCGACCACGAGACCAATGGGGCAGAAAGGAAAAAAAAGCTGTCATTAGATTCTGTCAGTATTTCATTAGTCTAACAGTCAGTACCATAACCTAACAAAGAAATGGGCTAAGGTCACACTACAGATTTCAATCCAGAATTCCATTCCATTCCATTTCCAAGGCTAGCTTTAAATATAGCAGCCCATCCAGAGTATGCTAGATCACACACACACAGGATCAAAATATTAGATAACCAATTAGTAATGTGGGCAGACACATGATGTACGAACTTAACCAAGAACCAGCAGGCGCTGCTGTAACTTTTCAACTCAAGCTCGAACGTTATGGTTCTTTAGAGTTGTTTTATGATAATATAGTAGTATAATCGAACATTCGATGTATGACCTAATGGTTCCATGATTTTAACGTCGAATTCAAGGTTATTGATTGATACCACGCCTGAATGTTCGGTGAGCTTCTAGATAATGGTAAACATTGGTCCACAAGTTCATTAAATTTCATCAAGATTTCGGATTCGTGTAAAATTATTTGGCGCACTGTTTTGTGAAAGCCTATCGATATTTAGCTGTCGAACAAGTAGGGGTTTGATCTACTTGTCATTTCGATTAACCAGAAACAAACACGCTTACAAATCCGTGTGATCAATCAGTGTGCTTGTTAATTTTTCATGTTTGACTAGTTTTGTTCGTAGGTAACATAACATCACGCTTGTAATCGGCGAAGGGTTAGGCAGAGGTATACCTAATAGTACACCCACATTTCACCAGTTTTCCTTAAGTCCCGTGTAACAGGGGGCGAGCCTATTGCCATCAACCGGGCGCAACTCCACACTCCGTGGCTCTTACTGAGCAATTCCTGATGGAAATCCCCATGATACTTTGCCCGACCCGGGAATCGAACCCAGGATCTCATGCTCAGCAGTTGTGCTTGCGACCAATCGACCAACGAGGCAGTTTTACGTAGGCACTCGGATATAATTCCTGAAGTAGACAATCAAATGGGCATTTCGTAGTCGAAATAACCACAATCTACAAAGAACTAAGCAATGAGATATCGTTTTAAACGAAGTAATACTTGTTTACGTCAGGAAGGTTTCGTTTAGATTTATTTTAACGTCAACAATTTCTCGTAAGCCTATTTCTCAAAGAAAATGTACCTAAAGGTACTTAGTCTCTCTTAAAAGGAATTTTCCACCCAGTTCACTGAAACGCTACAGAAAGCGAAAAGTCCATAAAAACGCGGTAAAAAGTGTTTCTTTTATTTAATTCGAGTAGTAAAGTTCTTCTCGGGTTCTGTCGAAAGACGAAAGCATTCTGAGATCTTTCACAATGGGTTTGTCGTAAAAAAAAGTGAAATATAGCGACAATTGACGCTTTAATGAAGTGATGTAAAGTAAAATAAGTGGATTTCGTTACCGATGTCATTTTTTTCGGTGGATATCTTTACCTACTTTTACTCGTGAACGTTTTAATTATAGTCTTTCAAAAGACCAGCAGAGGATTCATAAGAGATAGTCCTTATCTTCAAGCGTCAAGTTTATGGGGCATGGCTTAATCACACTAAACTTTATACCTATTAAATGCTAGGCTTCTAAGGTACCTATTTACTTTTACAATTCAAAAGTGTCTGTTAGTGATGTAACTAAAATACCGCAGAGATTTGAGTGGCAACGCCGAGAGGGGACGCCCTAATAGAAGAACATTTAATTGAGGTTCTTCAGAAAGGTCAGGTGGGTAGTACTCGCAACCAGCGTGCGTGTGTGACCAGATGTATGAACGTGGACGAGGCGAAAGGAGTTTGTAAGGATCGTAGCTGGTGGAATTCTGTGGTTTCTGTCTACCTCCATGGGAAAAATGTGTGAGTTTATGAAATAGAGGTTTAAAGTTAGTTTATGTATTCGATAGAGCTTTAGTGATAGTGATTATAAGGCTTTTTAGGTTCGATATCTTGAATCAGAATACTATAAGTATTCTGGTATCATAAGTACGAAGAAAATTTGAAATTAACGTACTTTGTACCATATCTTTTTTATTAGAACATCTGTTGGTGAGTAGGCTTCATCAAATAAATTGGTCATCATCTTGGTTTGCCTTTTCCTAAGCTTTTTTTTGAGTTTGGCTTCCAGTCTAAACAGATGCAGCTGAATTAGAGTATCAAACGTGAAGCGACCGTCTATGGGACTGTAGTCGGTGACGATAAAGTCAATGAATCAAACATAGACACCGACTTCCGAAAGTAAAGTAATTTTAGACTTGCTTGTGTTTATTTGGAAGTCCATTTTCTTGTTTGACTTCGAAGATGCCAAGCGACTGCTACTGTGAATGCCGAGTAATAGGTCTCGAGTTCGAACTCTGAATTTTCGGATTCATGTGCGTATTGTATAACTATCACTTGCTCCGGTGAAGGGAAACATCATGAGGAAACCAGCAGGCCTGAGAGATATCTCTCGACGGCATGTAAAGCCAAGTCAGAGGCCCATGGGCGGCCTAAAAACTCTGACACCAGCCTTGCCATCAGCCGGGCGCAATTCCAGACTCCATGGTTGCTACTGAGAAATTCCTGATGTAAAAACCCAATATCTCTTTGCCCGACCCGGGAATCGAACCCAGAATTTCTTGCCCAGCAGTCGTGCTTGCGACCACTAGACCAACGAGGCAGTCGTACCTACCTACATACTAAAATTCTCAATTTTAAGCAAATTATGAAATTACCACACAGAATTTTATTAATATAAGTTAATGAGATTTTTTTTGATGATTACTAAGCATTGGAATAAGAAATCTATATTGAAGTTATCTTCTTTCCCTGATAAATAAATTCTCCTTAACATACTTTCATTTCGTGTGGCTCCATACTTTCATTGAGTTTACATAAATTACTTTTTTGGTTATTGACCGAGCTTTCAAAGGAAACCGAGAAGATTAATTTTGAACGCATGACTGATTTAACTTAATGGCGGTTTACGTAGTAAGTGTTATTCTAGTGCTCATAAGTAAGATTGCTGAGTCTCTTGGGATCGATGTCCAGCTGGGTTATTGCGTATTTCTTTTGGCAGTTCATAGTGATCCACACTTGGCCAGTTTTGATATACAATGACCGTTCTTGTTGGTTTTAACTGACACTACTCGTGCAGAACTGTCATTGTATATCAAAACTCGCCAAATGATGATCAGTATGAACTGTCAACAGAGATACGCCAAAACCTTGCAGCTCGGGCAAACTATTTTTGCTTTTTTTTTCATTTGTTAGTTTCAGAGACAGCAGTGAAACTTTAACGCAAGCAGTTTTGTCCGTGTCTTGTATCGTATCTTTACATAATTATGTTCTGGCCAGCCTGATTCGGTAGTCGGCAAAATCTACTAGACAGAGTGGAGACGCAAAAACGGTAACCGCGTATTCAGTAAACCATTCTGAACACACATAGAACCTCGCCGGTTGTTAAAAAAAAAACATCTGTTTGCTACATCGATTGTTTGTGAATGTGTGAACATTGTAGGCTTTGTAGATACCTAGATGCTCGTTAACTTTTGTTAACTTTTTATCTTGTTTTACATTTTTTGTGTAGTAAGCAACGACCTATTGTCGGGCCTATGGCTGTCCCTCCATACTTAAGTACTAATGCTGTAACATGATAATATTGTAACACCAAATGATTTGAAAAGAGTAACCATGGAGTTTCTTGCCGGTTCTTCTCCACAGGAAACGACCAACCCGAACCGTGCACCTTTTTGTCGATGTTTTATAAGTGCCCATCTAGGCCTTTATGAAATCAAAATATTTTGATTTAGATTTTTTACAAAACTGCAATACTTACATCCTATATACGGTCAAAACGTATGGAACCGACGTTTTATTTCCACGGAGCGCCTTTCCCTTACCGGTTTACTTTAATTACTTTACTTTTACCCGACTACGGCGAAGCCAAAAGGAAGGGTTTTCATTTTAACAGTCTATGTAGGTATGTATGTTTGTATTTACGTATGTTCCTCCGTAGCGCCTAAATTATTCATCCGATTTTGATGAATAAGTTGTCAATCGATTCGTTATTATGGCACGGTTAACATAGGCTACATTTTACCTTGTAAACCCCGATTTTAATTAGAGCGTGATTTCAATAGTCGGTTTTTAGTTTTTTTTTTTTTCACACAGTTTATTGTTGAACTGTTGGTTTAATCTTTTTACTCTGGACGCTCTTAATGTGCACGACTTTCTACATCGTTCTCACCTAAAATATGTATAATCTCAACATGAATGATGTAACCAAGATCTTGTAAAAATATTTTGATTTAAAAGAGTGTCCATGGTGTTTCTTGCCCATTCTTCTCAAAAAAGATCTACGCTTTGGAATGTGCAACTACTCGTAAAGGTAGTTTCACAAGTTAAATATTATGCGTTTTGTCTAAAGCTTCATCCTATTTTTTTTGCACTTTTGACTGAGACTATAGCTTCATCCTTTTGTTTTTGACATTCAAAAGTGTCTGTAATGGTCTAATTGAAATAAATGCTCGGAATTTGAGTTAAAATTGTTTCGAAATATTTTATATCAAAATGAATTAGTCTATACTTTAATTATATGGTCCAATACCTACCGCCAAAAAGTGCACTCTCCCTTTCTACTTTCTAAATAGGTAATACATCCTTTCTTCTTCTATTAACTCCTTGAATATAACAGACAACGGTCCGTTTATGCAATAACTATTATGCCTTCAATACGGACCGCCTGATATCGATTCGACACACAGCAGCACTCGTGCAGAAAAAAGGGGTTAGTGCAAATTGGCTTGTATTGTAACCATACTGTTTTACGATACGACACGATATGAGATTACCGTTTTGAGCTTTCTATGCTTGGGGAAAAATTGTTATTTTCCTATTGTCGTATTTTTTATAAAAAAAACTGTAATAAAAACCTTCAACATTTAAATATTGGGCAAGCAGAGCACTTAATGTAATAACTGGACTTATTCAGGTATAATATGGCTACCCAGTGAAGGTGTTTAGTAAAGTTTTGGACACGAAGTAAGCGGAAAAACTTTTATTTAAAAAAAAATTAACAGCAAAACAGCAAAGTGTAGAAAATAGAGAACAAAACAAAATGTTCACTTACTGCACACTCCGGTTCAGTGGTATACGATCCATTGGGGAAGTACTTTTTCGGGCATTCGGCCCAGGGCAGCTCCGCTTGGAAACTCTGCGCGAAGTAGAACAGGCACCACGCGATGATGGAGTTGTAGTACAACGCCACATTAAACGACACCACCGCCGAACTGATCCCGATCCCCCCCAAGTAAGGAGACACCTGGTGCCAGACCCCTATAGCGCCCTTACGTAGACGCTGCCCAATCGCCAACTCCAAGTAAAATATAGGGATCCCCTCGATAGCTAACATCACGAAATACGGAATCAAGAAAGCTCCTCCGCCGTTTTTTTGAGCCAGGTATGGGAATCTCCAAACGTTTCCTAAGCCGACGGCATAACCTACTGTGGCTAGGAGGAAGGTTAGCTTGCTGTCCCAAGATTCTCTTTCGACTCCGCCGCCCTCGGGTTTGACTGCGCCAGGTTCTACTGAGCTGGCTTTGCTGGTGGGTGTCTCTGAGGAGCGCCTGTTAGGGCTGGTGTCTTCGAAGGCCTCATTAGTGGCACCATACATGACGTGTGAACGACTCGACGGGTGTCCGTTCTCCATCGTCACCAGCCTACCTCGTAGCTCCTTCATCTCCATCCGATCTATGGAACGCTGTGCGTACAGATCCCGCGAGCTCTGACGCCTCATCAAATGTGCTGTGTTCGCCATTTCTTTTGTATTTTTTTCTATGACTTATATCATTAAATATTAATTTATTATTGTCGTCTTATTGTCATTATTATTTAACCTTTAAAACGATTCGGATTCCTTGTCGTGGCACATAATGAGGAACAATAAATTACACGTGATAGTTATGAGCGCTTTTATGTGTACATTAAATGGCATGGCTATTGATTTATGAGTGAGCATTTTTTAATGAAAAGCACAAACTTATTTATTAATAAACACAGCACTGAACTTTAGATTGTCACACAAGGGTGTATAATTAACATTTTTGGTTTTATTATTTCTTTGTGATGCAGGCGCGGGGTCGCGCGGCGCTGGCGGGAAACTCGCCTGAAATGCGGGGTGTGGGAGGGTCGTCTATCGTCATCCACACGCATGCGCACGAATAATGCCCCCTTCATGCTTCTTACACCCAAATGGAGACTTTTCAATGAACGGCTTGGATTCTGAACGCCTACGTACAAATTGAGCCCATTGTATGTAGACCACATTGATTTAGCCGTTTGACAAGAGATGAATGTAGCCTTCATAAGACTTTGATACAAACAATAACGTACACGTTGTGCCGTTGGTAAAATAAACATTTTCGTCTCTTCATTGTTTTCTTTTAGTAAGTCTTATTGATCAATTGTGAAGAATAGGTACCTATCGGTTTAGGTATCAACACTTTTTTTTTATTACCGATTTACTACCGATTACTTATTTTATATCGTTAGACAGAGTTTGAAGAAAGAATAGTATGTTCCGCCCTTTGATTTTATACATATATGTCTAACTAGATGGAGCTTCAAAATATGCGGAAACGTGTCAAAAAATATCAGTCAACTGTTGGCTTATAAGTTCGCACACAGAGACATAGACAAACAGAGTTTACACTGTACGTCTATTGTCTCTGTGCCCCGCGAGCACGCTGCCACACGCACACATGTTGGAAAATTTTTGCCTCGTTTTCTTTGTTTTCATTGTAGGGCGACGCTCCACCTAGACATTATACATAATTATAATCAAAGGTTTCGCCCACATACATAAAGACAAAGGGTTGATTCTAAGGATGACTTATCTGTAATTTAGGTACTTATGTAGAAACTATTTTCTGTAGATGGCAATTCATTAAAGAAAGGAGAAAATAATAGCTTTTATATTGTTATAAATAACTTATTGCATTGTTTAATGACATTGTTTTCCCAGAACGTGTTTATTTGAGTCGCCTACTTTTACAAGAGCTCCTCAACCTGAATTTTAAGTACCGCGATTAAAACTATTCGATAAACTATAAAAAATCCAAAGAAAATTCAGTTAAACGCTCCTCGGAGTATGAAACATGTTGCGAGATGTTTATTTTGTTAATGGAAGGGGTGGCATAGTGGGCGGCGGTGACACTGATTTATGATCCAACAACGTTTGATAAATAAAAGAAAATCCTACCCACATGCTTCCCGTACCCCAGCTGCGAGAAGGGAGACGGGGAGACGAACAATGTTGAGCTTCCCTGACCATATACCTCACCTGAAAAGAGTCGGTTAAGGTGGAACGCAAAGGTAGCCCGTGAAATTTAAATTTTCTTACGTTTATTGCAATTTGCAGGTCAGTGTCAAGTTGTATGTTGATGAAAATATGAATCGCGCCAGTAACACGTATGGAGTTACAGAATTATAATCATTCAAATCATCAATACAACCCTCCAAGTTCATATAATCCCAAAGAGTGACTTTTTCATGAAATAGCTATTGAATGGGGTTATTTCCACATTAAGGTCTCTCGACACAATACTCCCAGTCACCGCAATTCCTGTATGCCCGAATCAACCGTGGCTGCCCTAAATAATTGTGAAAGGACTTGTACGTGAAGTCCTGCGATTTTAAGGCGGTTACAGTCACACACGGTATACTCGTATACTCTTTGTGACTCGGATTTATTGGTAGTACAGGCCAATAGTTAATGATAGACCTAAGCCATACCTTTATCCGTGATCGTGCAACAAGTTGGGATCAAACTCACGACCTCTCCCTCGTTAGTACTTGCCATAGACGATCAGTGGGCTATTGCCGCATTGATATAAGTACCTACTTAGGTTGCACAGTAGGAGTACTTGATTAGGTTTATCCAGGGGCGTGCCGTCCATAGAGGCAATTAGGCCTAGCCTACCCTACCATTCCTACCAACAACGCAACAAATGCATTTATTATAACTATATTAATCAAAAATAAAAAAATAAAACGCCTGTTATAATACTTAAAGCAACTTGTCGCGGCCGTATGACGTAACTGGCTCGCTCCCGGCCGTCTAGGCAAGGCCCCAGCCGGCCTAATTTCCATTGATAAATTTAAGCACACTGATAAGTATTTTCGTGTATATACACGGAAATACGAACGGCACACATAGTAAATAGGGGCGTAAACTCCTGCGAGTGTAGCTGGCTAGCTGGCCACTGATTGGCTGCCCCACAAAGTATTATCCGGCTAAAACGGTATGCGGTGATGCAATTATATTTGGTAGTGTTTTTTTCATTGACAAAATAACAATTGTATTTTTCTTAGAAGCCATATTTGTTTCATGTGACAAGCAAAATTTATTTCGTGATCTTGAATGTTTTGATTATTATAATATCTGACGGTTGTAATTCGTTTTGAAACGTACAGTAGTGTAAATATTATTTGTTGTATTTGTTTATTTACTTAAAAATGGTGTTCTGTTGTGAAGTTTGCGCTGATAATGTGTTTGTCAGAAGTTAAAAACAATAAGTATTCACGATTGTTTGATGTTAAGATTCAAGTTGTGTCTAAAGGAAAATGTGTAGATACCCGAATTACGAGAATTAACCCAAAATTCATCTCGTACTCGGTATTTCAAATGAATCTTTCTTCTGTTTGCATTGTCAGAAAATCGTGATTTGAACCTTGATTAATGTGGTGAGTTCTTGTATTTATAACTTTGGTTTTTACAGGCTTATTTTCAATGTTTTTTTTTCAAATATTCCGGTCAGACGCTCAAAATTGGGTACGGAACGAAAACTAAACTATTTTTTTTTGTTTACAGCGCCCTCTGTTTTACTTTTTAGGTTTTTTTTGTAACGAAGCGACATCCTTCGTTCTTGTATTGACAGAATACCATTGAAATTCCTTATATTTAAGCTAGATAAGTAGTGAAGTAGAGCGACGCTGTGATGTTGCGAGTTTTTTTTTTTTTGCTTGGCCTGCCCGCTTTCGGGAGCACTGCACGCCACTGGGTTTATCCTATACTGTTGCTGTTGCCCGCGGCTTCGCTTGCGTTTTGGTCGGAAATTATCCCACGGGCACGTAGTAAATATAGCCTGCGGCACTCGGGGATAACGTAGCTTCCTATTAGTGAAAAATTTTTCAAAATCGGTTCAGTAGATCCAGAGACTACCCCCTACAACCTCACAAAATCACAAACTTTACAATAGTACAGATTAGTAGTAGTATAGATTATTTGCTGGGTGCGAAGTACTAGGTGGGGGTAATATAATATATCGCAGCGCTCATGGTGGCCAAAAGTAGAAACAATGTTGGGTCTGTTAAGTCTGTCAATGTCAAAGCAATCTGTTTAGAGTTGTATCACATAACTTCAAACTCGGATAAATCCACTATACCCTCATAGGCGATATTTAAAAAAAAGTGCTAATAGTCTTAATTTCATGAATTAAAAGGCAGTATTTTTTTATTATGGCAACAGTATTGAAGAAAACTATTCTGTTCATCAAATTCAGTATTTAAACCATTCATCTTTTTAAAAATGTAATATTAAGATTTGATTTACCTTCATTTGATATAATGAAATGCAATTTATCTAACTTTGAAAAAACTCAGTGTGGATTTATAGAATTTTGATGTAATAGATTTGGATTTATCTGGATTTTACGTCGACTGACAGCCATGTTGAACAAACGCTAGTAGCTGATCGGCTCTCATGGACTTAGCTACGTTTGAAAAAAACTGTCTCTTAGATCTATCTGACTTAGATAAAATTTTATGATTTTTGACGGTCTATTTCTCAAGAACCATGCGGATTTATACACCACTGATAAAAAAAAAAAAAGTTTCTTTTTTCCTTTTTTTTTGATAACAAAATCGTAAAGAATCTCACAATTGGATTTATCCGAGTTTGAAGTTAAGTGACACAATGATCTACCTAATTTTAGTAATCGTATTATTTCGCCGTCCTAAATGGGTTGCAGTACAGCAGTTGTTGTATTGTGAATTGCAAGAATACTGGCAGAAATAGGAAATGCAAGTTTTGCCGATTCCCAACAGCTACTTGGAAACTGGAACAATGCAAGAAATGGATAGCTGCCTTCACGAAAAAGAAAGTAACATCTTAACCTTATTTAAATCCTTTATTGATATTATTCTTATAGAATACATTTAACTACATCAATTATCAATTTATTATTATCATTAATTATTTTTTGTTTTAGTGCTGATGGATCGCCATGGTACCCAAAACCAAGTGATTTAATACGCAGTGATCATTTTATCGGTGGCCAGAAATCAGACGAGTCAGCCAGTCCTAGTACTCCCAGTTATGTTGCGATGATATTTCCTTCTATCTATTGTTCAAAAATATCAGATGAATCTGTAGTTACATCGCGGTACAGACGTTCTATAGAACGGAAAAAGAAAAAAGAACTATCCAACACCAAACCAACCAACCAACCAACTATTCATTTATTGAATTACAATAATTGAATTCTGTCCCTATTTTGTTCTTGTTTTGTTCTACATCCCGGTCATGTCCAGCAGATACCAACAATTTTCCTTTTAAGACGGTTTGTGGTGGAAATATAGAAAATTTGTGAGTACCTATCACTCACAATATTTTTTATTGTGAGTGATAGGTACTCACAAACCCGGTCTTCAGAATAATACTCATTCCGATCTGAAAACGATATTGAATTTATTAGTAGCGACACAGGAACAATTATAAATGTTTACTACTATCTAATGAAGCCATTAAAGTAGCTTTATATTCTTGTTTTACAGTACAACTACAACTAAACATGAAGTAAACAAACCCTGACATAACCAAATTAAAACACACTTTTTGAATAAATTTCACTTACTTCATTTAATTCGAATGACCAAAAATAATTTCACAACCCTTTGTCCACCCAAATCATGGTATCACAGTAATTTTGTAATATATTATTAATAGATAGTTTTGATTTTAATATTTTCTCACAAAGTCGCGATGCAATTGCGGACGCTAGGTGGCACTGAAGTTGTGCACAGAGCGAATAGTACCTATAATCACTACATCACTAGGTACATAGTATAACACAAAGTCGCTCCCCGTTGTCTGTCCCTATGTATGCTTAAATTTTTAAAACTACGCAACGGAATGATGCATGCGGTTTTTGTTTATATTTTATTTAACATTGCACCCGTGCGAAGCCAGGGTGGGTCGCTTGTAGTATATTTAGGGTGTATCTGTTCATACACGAAATCTCTTAAGGGGTCATTGTGCTCATTATTATGAACAACTTTTACTATGGAACCAACCCCGAAATCGCGAAAAAAAACAGCTGTTCAGTACATTTTGACGAGTTAATGCGATCGTATTCTAGGGAACAGCTGATTTTTTTTTCGCGATTTCGGGTTTGGTCCCATAGAAAAAGTTGTTCATAATGATGAGTACAATGACCCCTTAAGAGATTTCGTGTATGAATATATAGACCTTATATAGTATAGATGAATTTCTCAGTTGCAGCCCAGAGTTTAGAAGGTGGTGTTTAGTTTTATGACGCTTTGTTTCCTGAAAAAGTATGGAGAGCCGTTGGACCTGCACCTGATCTCTCCCCAGTAGCAGCGGATTGCTTTTCCATCGTCTCATTTTACGAGACTGAGGGAAGAGGGAGTGCAACAGTGTTAGTGTCGAAGGTTTGTACACACACACCTACGGTATAAAGTGTGTAAAAGTACCGTTGAAGAAGCCGAAAGGCAACGTCATTGCGATATTTTTTTTTTGTTCTAGAATCTAGACCATACCTGAGAACCTTCTTGTTACGGAGATATGGGGGGTCAAAGTTCCAACTTTTTCGCGAGTTTTTTTTTGATGATAGATATAACTTAGGTGCTGTTCCACAAACGAGGACTTAACAGTCTGTCTGTCAAGACTCTTTGTCTCAGGAATGCCCACGCATTCCTGAGAAAAAGAGGTATCAAGCTGAAATTAATACCAAATACAACCTGCAACCCTTTAGAGCAATGAAAAAATCAAACTTGTAAGTCAACGCGATCAAAAGATACGACTGTTTATGTTGCATATTATCCGATTTCACAAAGTAATCAAAACCTATAGGGTACGTCCCTTTGACATCAATCATCATCAATCATGAAATTTGGCATAAAGCAAAGCATAACAGCACAAATAAATGAAAAATTCAAAAAAAGTTTGAAAATTAAAGGGTGTCCCCACACATACATAGTTGACGCCAATAAGTTATTTTTTTTTTAGATAACGGTACGGAACCCTTCGTGCGCGAGTCCGTCGCGAACTTGTTTTTTTAATTTCCGATGACATGTTTCGATGTCCCTCGATCCCTTCTATATTGTAAGGATAATAATATTTTATGTCCTGCGTAGGGACTTAGCAAGCTCAGTTGAAATTAGCTGTTGTGTCAGAAATTTATTCTGTACCAAGTAATTATTATTTGAAAGAAAGAAAGAAAACATATTTAAATGAGGAACTCGTGGCTAACTAGTACCAGCCGCTCGGATCGATCTCCAAATAATAATTAACATAAAGGGTTAACCCGCGATTGCCCAGGTTATTCCGTGGACCCATTACATACCGAGTTTTCCCCGTGCCCCTGAAAGCACATTTGTAGATCTTTGACAGTCGTTACAGGCAGTCAGTGGCCCGAAAGACCGACAACCAGTCTTACCAAAGGGTATCAAATTATCCAGTACTAACTGGGTTGTGGCGGTCCAGTTAAGCAGTCGTGAGCCGCTCCATGTAAAACACTGCAGCTCTACAACACAACAACTACAACACAACAGCTGCTTCCGATTAGACTGGAAGCCGACCCCAACAAAGTTGGTAAAAGGCTAGGCAGTAATTATTATTCTACACCTAGCCAAAACATGGATACAAAAGGGTCAATAACCTCTGCAATAACAATATACCTCATATTCTTTTCAATCCCTCTTTAGGGCGACCGGATCGTGATATTTGTAATCAATCATGGCGGCCGGCCATTGTCCTTCACCGTAGCTACGTCTATGTATAGATCTGGTGGTCAAACGATAGCCGCTAGTTCAGCCGAATATTAAATTCGTGCGAAAATACCTTTTATGTATAGCGTACGATATGCAACCAAATACGTAGTACCTACCTACGAAAGAATCTTTGGTAAAAGGAGCAGCAGTGAACTTAGGGTGGTGGAATTAATATCCTAAAATACGAACGTAGCGGACATTTTTTTTAAAATACAATCTCACTGGTTTTACAGCCTCATAGAGAAAAAATCGATTAAGTACTCATATGAGTGTTACCTACTCTTGTAACATCTTAAAAGGCGCGTCCTTGTAGAAGAAAGCGATCATCGCGCTTATGAATACGCGTCAGCTGCACAGATAAAAAATCCAATGAGATCCCAAGAGACTCGCAAACCTTTAATTCGATATGCTTAGTAATTAAAGCAGTCGAAAAATACCTATAACTTAGTCCCAGATTAACTTGCCCTGGCCCCAAGCCTAAAATAATGTACCTACAGACACAGCACACCAAGCTACCCGAAACCGTCAAATTTGAACCTAATAATTTATCGGTAATGTCGAAAATGTATCGAAAAAAATTGACAGATCTAGCTTGATGTGCTGGCTGGCGTCAGTACCCTCTTAATTCAGTGAGGGAAACAAATGCCTGTTTCACGAAATTAAAGGGCTTAGTCGAATAATGCCCAATTCTTAAAATACCTAGCATTCTACAAATGCCTAATTCTTAAAATGACCAATTCGCGAAAAGACTAATTCTCTCCCAAACGCCCCGTCTTGAAAAAACAAAATTGCACGCGGGCAAAATCGGAACAAAACAAAAGTAGCGCATAGCGTTTAGTTCCAATTTTGGCAGCGTGCAATTAAAAAATAAGCACCTAGACAGGATAAATTTTCCAGATGATGGCAAAATCCGAAACTATGAGGAATAGCGAAAAATGCTCAAAGGAGTCTCGAGCCCGATTTCGATGAAAACTAAAAACGATTCATTGGATTTTTGAAAAATCAATATTCCTGGCCAGGAATCGAACCCTCTCAACGAAATTCCTGGCTGTGGCCCTGTGTGATCCCCCCGCCAATCTATGCGATTATGAACAAGTTATGGTGACTGGTAATTAGTGACCGATAAAAACATTTTTTTATACCTGTTCACTTTTATCACAATAACATAACATCCGTATGAAATACGCGCGCGCGCCTCTGACCTATCAGCTGTTATCTGCGTGACGCCGCCGCCGTTCTATCTCATTACTATCGTACCGTGCAACAGTGGGTAGGCAGAGCAGATTCTGAAAAAAGTGACTGCGTATAAAAAAAATGTTTATTTGGGAAAGTTGTTTGTTATCATGAGTACAACCACGTGTTTAGATATCGGTCATTATTTACCAGTCACCCTATATTGACTAAAAAATACCAGAAGCATATTAGGAACCGGCTGGGTGAGTCCATCAGACATTAATAATTATGGATGTACTAGTCTGGCCTAATATATTATGGCGAATACTTGCACAGGCACAACAACCTTACTTTGAATTAGAAACTTGTGAAATGTGAGGTACCTTTGGTTGGACTACTCCTGACACCGGTGGAACGCGGACCGCTAATTGTTCAAATGTTTTTTTTTTTAGATATATTTTATTAATAAGAACATGAAAATAAAAAATAAAACTTTTGCGTCTATGGCACAGGGTTGCCAACCGTACGAGATTCCTCGTTTAAAACACGACATTTGTGGTCTTCCGTACGAACGAGCCACGAGGACGCTATCAACCTCTTACAATCATGTACGAGATTTTGATAATATGGCCATACGAACACTACGAACATTTTGCATCACCATTAGATAATAGTAAAAACTAGTGTCCCGCACACCCTGCACCACACACTCATGGGCCCGTCTACGTTAGTTTCGAAGCCCTATTTGACCCTGTTGGAGGAAGATTTTGGAAAAACTGTGATAAACGTGTCTCATAATTTTAATTGAAGACGACCCATATAATAAAAAGTTTTACAGAAAATTCAAACCTCTGTTTAACCCTCAGGGCTGAATTTCGGTTGCGGGACTGTTCGAAAGAGATAGCGCGGCCCTGGAACACAAAGGGCAAAGGAAGGAACATGGATGGGTTTTAGTCAGTAACCCTCTTATTAATAAACACGGAATAAAATATTACACCAGGAATAACAAAGGAATAACCATACATTTTCAAAGGTTTAAACTTGGAATAACTTTAGTCTGTGTTTATTAATAGGAGGGTAAAAGTCTGACACTCCCTCCTGCTCAGCCCAGAGCGGGAGAGGTTATTTGATGATTTCCCATAGGTAAAAAAAAAAAAAAGGGTTGCATTTCGAAAAATCCTTCATTACTCCTTGTCTATATTTACTTAGGTGCAAAATTTCAGCTTTCTAGGTCCAAGGGTTTGGGATGGGCGTTGATGACTCAGTCAGTCAGTCAGGACTTCTTTTTTTTATAGATTTAGTTTTTTTTGTGATTTTACCAATAAAAATTGTTTTGATATTCATATCATAGAATAAAAAATCAAATACTCGTTACACTCATATTGTTTTTAACATCAAAATTATATTTAAAAAAACTGAATAGTTACATTATTTATTTACAAACTACAAATCTTTAATCTAATCTAATGTTTATTCTATTCTATTCTATTCTATTCTAATCTCTGTCTAATAATTCATATGTACAAAAGTTGACATAACGTTTTCCTAGATGGCGTTGTAGTCAAAATAGATCGCGCTATCATTGTGTTACACAAGTAAGTTTAGATAGTTTTGAACTTTTATGTACGCGCGACTTCTTAAGCTGAATCTGAAACAGTTGTGCGTTTCATTGGGTGTTCTCGCCTATCAGACCTTGAAATTCTGTTCAATTTCAATCTCTAATAGTAATAAAAATATGTACAAGTATAAAAAGGGTTACAGGGCGTCAAAAAATTCGTCCACATCGCTGTCAACAGGAAAAGTGTCCAGAAGGCTGGCAGCATTGCCACGTTGTATGGCAATACTGATTCTTTGGCCATAAAATAGGCCCGCCCTCTGGTCAGGTGAAGAGTCGACCAACCGCTAGGCGATTTCCCGAAATATTTACTAAGTGGGCACTCGGACTCCATGGCACTAGTAATCATAAAGATTTTTTGAAATAGAACACAAAGTGATGTTTTATTTAGTACTTAGGAAACTTACATTAGTTTATTTAATTGAGTAAAAAGTTCTATACCCAGTAGTTCATTATACCTTAATTTTTGTTTTAGCACGTTTTCGATGCATAATAAATGTACGAGGTTCGAAAGTTAAAATACGAGATTTTTTGCTGCATAAGTACAAGGAATTTTTTTTATGGGTGGCAACCCTGTGGCAACATCGACATTGACAAATGACAAATAAAGTTCTATCTGTCTGCCTGCCTGCCTGCCTGCTGTCAAAAATTAAACGCAAATTAGAACTCATTGAACTGCAGCATTTTGTTTCTACCCTGAAGACAAAAATGAAGTTACCAATCGAATCATGTCGATTGCGATACAAAAGTTAATTCACGCTAGTGCTACACGATTGTGATCCAGATCTGCACGCGTACTCGGCGACATGTATTGTTTGCAATGGCTAATCCCCGTGCTACTGATACCGAAGCCCGTGAACCCGGCTTTAGTGAACACACATGTTATGTTCATGGTGTTATATTTAATAGGATTCTTCCTCGAAAGGAAGCCGTGTACCGTGTGCAGTGTAGTCTTCCTCGCAGCAGTGATATTAATATGTTATAGCGGTATTGGCAACTGTTTGTTCTGGGCCAGTCAGTGTGAAGCTGACAAGTACGATACCTAGCTGCGCCAGCAATTCTTCCAGAGTTACCTTCCTAAGTGCTCAAAATGCAGTTCACTGACCTGTTCCACGGAGGGCCAGGAAAATCGTGACAATGTGAGGCTGAATACCAACACCATTGCCTTGTGCATTGAAAATTGTTTTTCTTTGTATATTTTTGTAAATAGAATGTTTTTTATTTATTTACATCTCATATAATTATGTACTGTTTTAATGTGTGACTATGAATAATTCCATTATAATGGAAGTAATGTGCCGATCTGTACTTAGTATCTGGATTGTTATGTTAATAAAATAAAAAGTGACAATGTACATACAGTTGTTCTAATAATATGATAATGTAGTAATAATTAATAGATAACTCATTGTTTTATTGGACTAAAATTTGTCTCATCTGAATATACAGGGTAGATGGGCCATTGACGCACAAACATTCACTCACCATGTAATCAGCACATGAATCTAGACCCCAAAGCAACAAAATTTTAAGTCAGCTATTTAAAAAGAAGGCAGCTGTTTCCCTAAAAAACTTCAACACATAGATGAATGGAGCAGTTTTTTTTTTAACAAATGATTTTTTTTTACCCTGTGATGAATTCATGGTAACTGTCCCTTCCACCCTATATTTAGGTTTCCAAACTATGGTCCGCAGACACCACATAATGTTCCACAATAGTTAAAATGTCAGTAGAAGGCTCTATGTTCTATGTTAAGGGTTTGGTTTCCGCACTTAGTCCCTAAATTGGACCATTGTACGTGCAGTAGAAGGCTCAAAATTTTAAACACTGCACATGTCTGAAAGAATTTTTGTTGTTATAGTGGTACGATTCTAAGTCCCAATTCTTCCGTTGTCGGAACCATTGAGTTGAGCAGGAGCCAGCAAACATTGCATTGGTGTAGTACACGTATTTGTAGGCCTAACTCAAGACAGGGTTTTTGCAGCAAAAAAAGTTCATCAGCGAACTAACATTTTTGTAGAACTGACTTGGAACGATGGGTAGTTGGGCGACTGTCTAGCGTGCTGAGGTTTGAATCAAATCCTGAAATAACCTTACTACACTGATGTAGTAAGGTTATTTCAGGATTTGATTCAAACCTCATCTTAGTACCTATATTTTAAGTGATTGAACTAAATTACTAAATAAATAATTTGATCAGGTTTCAGGTACCTATTAACTTGATGGGATTGACTTGAACAGTTTTTTAGTCGATCATATTTGAGAATCAATCAATTTTCATTCTGCCAATTATTTTTTGGGACAAGATATCAGATTAGTAGGTGAGTTTTAATTGACGCTCGCCGACGGAATTTATATGAGCGTCGCGATGACGGGACCCCGCCAGGCTTTTCGAATGAATAGGTTATAATAAAATATTTCTGCTGATTCATACTTTCATAGTAAAATTCTACACGGTAAATTTCATATTAAAATTTAATTAAACCACGTCCAAATAGAAGTAGGTATCTCAAAAAAAAAAAAAATATAGGTCTAGAAAGATGGCATACTTTCAATCTCCATCCTCACAGTCTATCATATAAAAAATTGCTATGAAAATTCGTTCAGGGGCAGTAGTATTTAAAATGAATAAACAGTGGTATCCGCTTATTACGACTTCCTGTGACGAAAATGCAAACAACAGTTTTATAGTCTACTATGAAAACATATTATTTTAGTACGACTTCGGTTTTCGCGACCTAATCTATTAGTTAACAATCAAGTTACAATTATCACTAGTTCGATGTTCGGTGGTCGAACAAGTGCAAAAAAACCTCAGTTTTTCTATGATGGAACTCAATAGTGAAGTCAAGTAAAGATAGCCAAGTATTTCGTATTGTAGATTGATGTCCATTTCAACCGCGCGGCCAACTCATAAAATTTGATGAAACTGCCAGGAATTAGTGGTAATTTGTTAGTATACACAACTCTTTGCCTAAAGTTGCAAAAAAAAACTAAGACGCTATGACAAAAAATAGTTGGCCGCTAGAACCGCCCCTTGCCGTAGTCGCCGCCTATCATTACACAGAAACTAAATAATGAAGACAGTGCATCAAAAGATAGGTCTTAATTTGTACTACTTATTTGTTGAAAAAATAAAAAACGTCAAAACCTAAATAAACAAAAACTTATTCTGTATTTAGTTTCCAGGTTATGGGTAAAGTCGACTCTGATAGTGACCTAGTTTCTAGTATTTTTCTTGTTTATTCGCTGCAACAAATTAGCAACTACTTAATTGCCCATACACAAAAGCCTCTATTAATTTGATATTTATGGTGAGATTTCTACCTACCCATAATTTGGAAACTAAATAGGTACCTTTAGCATAACTTTTTGTTCATTTACGTTTGGACTTTTTTAATTTTGCAACAAATTATGACTTTTCTTTTGATGCTGTGTGCATTATTTAGTGTCTGTGTAATCGTACGCTGACTACGGAAAGTGGCTAGCGGCTATTTTTGGTCATAGCATCTTTAGTTTTTTTTTTTGTAACAAATTCAGGAAAAGAGGTGTGTATAGTAAAAAATTACCACTAATTCCTGGCAAAGTTTTATCCAATTTTATGAGTTGGCCGCGCGGTTTAAATGTACATAGATATTGCTGCCCCTGAACGAATTTTCATAGCAATTAAAATCATCAATACAACCCTCAAACTTCATTTAAGGTGGATGCGCAAGAGTAGCCCGCGAAATTTAAATTTTCTTAAGTTTATTGTAATTTGCAGGTCAGTGTCAGGTTGTATGTTGATGAAAATATGAATCGCGCCAGTAACACGTATGGAGTTACAGAATTATAATCATTAAAATCATCAATATAGCTCTACAAGTTCATACAATCACATTCAATAGCTATTTCATGAAAAAGTCACTCTTTGAGATTATATGTATGTTGTACTGATGATTTGAATGATTATAATTCTGTAACTCCATACGTGTTACTGGTGCGATTCATATTTTTATCAACATGCAACCTGACACTGACCTGCAAATTGCAATAAACGTAAGAAAATTTAAATTTCGCGGGCTACCCTTGCGCATCCACCTTAACCCTATTTTGTAACTATTTCATGAAAAAGTCATTCAATGGGGTTAAATGAACTTAGCGGGTTCTATTGATGATTTTAATGATTATTATTCTGTAACTACATACGTGTTACTGGCGCGACTCATTTTTCATCAACATACAACCTGAAACAGACCTGCAAATTGCAAAAAAAACGTAAGAAATTTTGAGTTTCGCGGATCATGATTTAAAAGACACGTGGCGTCATCTATTACCTATCATAAGAACGTTATTGTTGGTTTCTTCAGGAATACTTTATTTCGGAATGAAAGGTATCCTATGTCTGTTTCTATTTGTACACCGGACAAACTATATGCAAAATTTCAGGATGATAGGTTCAGCGGTGTAGGCGTGAACAGTTAAACTTACTTTCGCATTTAACTCTAGGTAATTTAACTAATTTTAATTTAACTTTACTAATACCTCCGTTATAACTCCGCAATAAACTTACGGAGGCCGAGGTAAATTTTCTTGCGGAGGCGGAGGAGAGTATTATCTAGACCCAAGTTGAACGACCACGGATTTTCATTAACCTAATTTCTATTTAATGACCAAAGCGGCAAAGCCATAAAAATGTTTATTTGATTACATTCTTAATACCTATCTACTGCAGCCGCTATAGCAGTGGCGTATTTACCTTGCTGCTTGTCGCCATCTGGCTATGGAAAGGGGAGCAGACAGCGAGGGGCGATCGAAGCCGCCCCATATTCACTAGATACAAGCAATCAATCTTCTAGCCTGCCGCCTACCTTCTATGATATCATGATGAAAAAGAGGGGGCGGCAAAAACCCACGTTAGGCCACTAATTAGAAATGTCATCGATCTAAAAAAAATAAGTTGAGAACTAAAACCAAACTATGGATAAAAACTACACAACACATAGATGTAATTTTCGTTCCGATGTTGCAAAATGTGTTTTATTACATACGTATGGCCTTGACTTGTGGGTCAAGTAAGCTCAAATTTTTCGAGCACGCTTTTCAATACTGATTTGAATTAACGCAGGCCAGAAAAAAAAAACGAATTTGGTTCGCTGGCTCTTCAATGAGAACTTGTCTTGGCTAGTTGCGGTCTAGAAAGCTCCAATTTTTCGAGCTCGCTCTCCAATGAGGACTTAACTTATCGCTGTCCAGAAAAAGTATTTTTTAGAGCTCGCTTGGCTCACTCTTGAATAAACACTTGATTTGTCTTAGTTTGGTTTTAGATTTTACGAACTCGCTTTTCAGTAAGCTCAAATTTTTCGAGCTCAGGGTCCATAAAGCCCTGCCAGGGTTGCGGGGAATGTTCGAAAGAGATACCGCGGCCCTGAAACACAAAGGGCAAAAGAAGGTACATGGAATGGGTTTTAGTCAGTAAAAGTCTGACACTCCCTCCTGCTCAGCCCAGAGCGGGAGGAGTTATTTGATGATTTCCCAACCGAAAAAAAAAAAGTTCCCTATAGCGCCTTGTACTGACAATACAGGTTAAAGGCATGGTTGTTTTTGAAAATTAATTAAAACGGCAGAAGTTAGGCAGCCCAAAAACATCAAACCTCTTTGACATCTGAATCTAACTGAACCAGAGAGCCTCTACAGCAAACTTGGCCTAGGCTTTTGTAATTTAGCCTTCAGGGGCGGCATCATCAGTATTGCACACGGGCACTCAAACACCTAGCGGTGGGCCTGAATGCAGGTTCCCTAAGAGCATCACTAAAACGCAAGGTTCTTTCCCTGTCAGCATGATCATAAAGCATTTCAAGTACAAAGGTGAAAAAGAAAATAACACAGTTTACACCAGTAAGTTGTTTATTATGTGTGAGTACAATGAGATAGTCATCTTTGACGGTTTCTTAAAGTTAACATAATATGTTGGATAGATGGTACATAGCGAGCCTTAACCTAATGAACTGCTTCGATGACCTGGAACAAAAAGAAATTGATTTAGGGCTATTGCAAACATGTAAGTTCTTTGGTATCTTAGTGGGGACCTGGTATCCTAAAATACAGGCCTCGGCTTACCTGCCAGTGCCAGTCCGACTAAGATGACCCTCAGACTATCAGTTGTGTTTCCCTACTTGGCTAGCTTCAGGTTATAGGGCAAAGATTTTGGAACCAAGCTATTTAGCAACATAACCTTCATGTTTTATTTCCCGGGTACAAGAACAAATTTAGTTCCCGCCACATGTATTTGATATAAATATTATATTTACCGCTTATCGCAGTCTCCTGGCTTCACGCTCAGACTCGAGGAGGGTCAGGATGTCACCATCACGCACGGGTCCCTTCACGTTCCGGATGATCTGACGGCTGGTCTCTCCAATGAACTCTACTTTGACCTGGGTACATTGTCCCTGGGAGCCGGTACGGCCCAAGACCTTGACAACGCGGGCGAGAACGTTTGGCTTATCCATTTTAGCTTATTTATCGAGCAATTCGTGAATAATACACGTGCACCTGGAATGGCGTGTGTGGAAAAGAAATTGACAGCTTGAGTGATGTACTAGTTAAAGTTGTCTTAGGATAATTCAGTTGAGTTAGTCGATTAAAGACATAGCCGGTTGGCATTCACGTTGCTGGTACTGACGAAACGAAATTAATTAATTTACGGTTTTCAAAATTGAACTATACTGAAATGTTGAATGTTGATCAATAAAAGTACTCTGCGATGTTGATATAAAAATTGATGACACTTTATTTGAAATGATCGTATAATCATTATTTCTTTAGCATGCAAAACGACTCATATCGGTGAACGTAAACATGTGTTTGCGTTTTGAAAGTAGAATAATTAGTTGAATTATTCTAAATTTACCTTTTTCTTCTGAAATTATAATCAATTACTGAATCATTCGTAAAATAATATTTATTATAAAAATAATATTAAATAAACAGAAAATAAAATAAACCTATCGGTTTATTCCTATGATCGGTTTTAAAAAGGGTACATCACTAGTGACATAAGATTCCACGTCAATCGAGTTGGAAAGAAAATTGGCATTTCGCCTCAAGTTTCTTGCTCCGTTGGACTGTTTGTTACAAAAGTGAATGGCCTACAATCTAGTTTGGTAGTCGCCACAGTTTATAACACATTTAAGTAATCAATTACATATTCAATCACAATGAAGTTAATATATTTGACGCTCCTGGTTCTCCCTGCGACTCTCCTGTGTTTCCAAAGCGGTAAGTTAACTGAAAAACGTTGAAATCTATGTTATAAGTAGATATATGTACGTGGCATCGTTTAAGTTACCCTTTTTTGAGAGAAAGTCTTCATACAAAACTTTTTTATAACTTTACCAACACTATTTACTTATTATCTGGTTAGAATGTAGAAACAACTTTTTAATTATTGGAAGTATTACTTTGTAACCTCTGTTTCAACAGATAAGCCATCTTACAGCAGATCCTCACTGTAAAGCTATAGAATAAACCAAAATTAATGAAGTAAAGCCACTATTTTAATGTGTTTTGTAAAGGACTGCTGAAGATTTAGAAAGTAGTCATGTAATATTCATCTTTCATAACTGTTTAGTAACCTTCTAATAATAAATTGCAGGTCACTTAAACTTTCCTAGAAATCTCTTTGTTTATGAACTAAATCCATTTATGGAAAATGAAACCCTGATCTTATAGTCTTAAAGTCAAGTTTTAGGCCATTTACTGAAAAGAAGTACCATATGTTTGTATGTATCATATAATCAATGTGTTCCTAGGTATATAGATAACTTATTACTTTATGTAATAAGTGTAGAACTTATTACATAAAGTAATGCTATGCAAAAAAAATTGCTATGCAATAAGTAGTAATTTGCAAAAAGAGATCAACCCTGAATTGATTTTATTTTATTTTGTTGCTTTAAGAAATATGTGTGAGGGCAATATTAAACCTAAATACTTCCAGTATTGTGTATGCAAATATTACAAAACAATGCTTTAAATGCTATGTGTGAGAAAAAAAGATAGCCTATGTCCTTCCTCAAAATATAATCTATCTCCTTGCCAAATTTCATTACAATCCTAGCAGCCGTTTAGTAATGAAAAGGTAACAAACAGAGTTAGGTACTTTTGCATTTATAATATTAGTATGGATTTCAGTGGCAAAGGTAAAATATTCTAAAGGGTAGTTAAGTAAAAAAAAAACATTTTTTTATGCCATTCTACACTGCCTACATGACTAACACACTAACTGCAGTTAAACTTAATATAACCTGTCATGTATCAGGTAGGTGTGGTCATATTAAGGATATGGTATAGACCATCGAACTGTAAGATAAATAGGCTAACATCATGATCGTGAAAAAAGAAATGCTGCAGACAACACCAGACTGATACTTTTTCAAATCACCATGTTACAGGCAACACAATCCTGGCGAGAGCTGAGGAAGACGAGCTTGATGATGTAGTGGACATAGAAGGTGAAGATAACCAGGTTGTGGGAGATGACACGCTGGGAGATGATGATGACTCCATTGTTAAGTCCTCACAAGATGTTGATACCACTATCCTGTTCACGAAACCTATTACTAGCCTAGGAGATGCTGTGTTTGGTAAGGATTTGAATTGAACTTTTATATTTTTGAGTATGGTGTTATGTTTTTCAGCATTGTAACATTGATTGTATATGATTGAAACCTCTTTGCAATGTTGAAACTTATGATGGGTTGCCAGTTGAGATTAAAAACCTAGAGAAATAGCTTACCATAATTTTTAATTATAATTTAATAATCAATAATAATAATTTTTAATGTAATTCCATCTATAACAATGTTACTTAAAAAAAACTAATTGCCAGATAGTTAAATATCATTAAGTCATGGTTGCTCATTACTAGTTACCTACTGTAAATAATGTATAATTATCATTAAAAAGACAAATCTATTAGGTATTCTATTGTCCCTTTTACTTCCCAATAATTTTGTGCTTAATTCCATTTACCTCTTTATACATCCTCTGAATCACAGATATCAATTATGGTTTTTTTTGTAAATTCAACATTAATAAAGAAATCTGGCTAGTGTAAAATATGCCTTAAAATCTAATACATAGCTTCTATTATGAGACCTGACCCTGGCAATAGTCCAAATTTTTTTGTTTCCATTGCCTAAAATAGTCATACACCAACCTAGGGATGTCCTTGGGTGTACTTGCATAGTTTATATGGGCGTAAAAAAGAATCCATTTATTTGCTTTGAATGTTGCCTTCTTTGGACCACAAGATCCAAACATACATCAACATTAAAAATAATAGTTAATAATAGTATTTATTCTCCCTCCAGACATTCAAGCAGGCTACCCAGTCGAATTCCTGGTTGGATTCATCAACAAGGGTGCAGAGGACTATGTGGTGGATTCCATGGAAGCCTCCTTCAGATACCCCATGGACTACACTTACTATATCCAGAACTTCACTGCTCTGCCTTACAACAGAGAGGTGAAGCCCAAGCAAGAAGCCACTTTCGCGTACTCCTTCATTCCCAACGAGGCCTTCGCTGGCAGACCGTTCGGTTTGAATATCCAGCTCAACTATAGGGATGCCAGTGGAAACGCTTACCAGGTCAGTGAGGTGTCATTGAGCTTCAGTCAAGTGGCTGCCGAAATTTGAAGTCGTAACATTTTGTCCTTTTAAAATGGTTGGAGCTCCAAACCATATCATTTCCGATCACCAAAATGATCACAGAAAAAAAACAGTTTCAGTTGTTTATGTATATTTTGGTGTGTGTTCGCAAAGGCGACCTTGCAAATTTATAAGAATCATGGAGCACTGCATGATTATTTGATTTTTAACATTGTCGATATTCGGTTTGGTCATCATCAATATTTTTGACTTACTCAACTTTTTGCTAAATAGAACTGTTCACCTGGCTCAACTCATAAATTGACCAGTAAAGTGATACTTTATGTTGAGATAAATACACATTTTGAACTTTTTTAGGAGTATCATTAGTTTTATTTACTATCGTTTCAAGAATTGCCTCTAATGTAATATTTAATCTTATAATTAATTTTATGATTATGATAACAGGAGGCCGTATACAACCAAACGCTGAACATCGTGGAGGTGTCTGAGGGTTTGGACGGCGAGACGTTCTTCCTGTACGTGTTCCTGGGCGCGGGCGTGGTGCTGGCGCTAGTGCTGGGCCAGCAGGCGCTGTCCACGCTGGCCCGGCGCCGCTCGCCACGCGCCGCGCCGCGACCCTTGGAGACCGGCACCGCTAACGATGTCGATTACGACTGGCTGCCCAAGGAAGTCGTCAATCAACTCAGTAAGTACTTTATATTTATTTCAAATCTGAACCTATACATTTTCAAAACTACTTACTGTTTACCCTTGTTATACAAGAAACGTTTGTGCAAATTTTCATGCTTCTAAACCCAGCGGGATAGGCTGTAGTAGATAAAACTTCTAATTTCCACGACTAGTGGCATTAGCAGCACAAACAATAAACTAACTTGGTTTTCTCATAGCCTTTCAACTTAACTTGAATATCCAATCACTACTCTAGTGTTATGTTGTGAAAGTTAATGTTTGGGTGACCTTTACTAATTGAAAGGTCCTAAAAAGTCTTTTGTAATAGAATTTGAATTTAGTCCAGCATGACATTGAGTTGGTGTTTCCAAAACTTGCTTTTTACTGCTTGTTAGGCATGTGCGTTATTTCACGTCACTAGATACAATAACTAGTTACGCGGCATGTAACCGAATCACTAGTTTATCTAGTTATAAGTAGTGATTTTTGTAATTGCGTTATCTGTGATTGTTGGGTGTGAGTAGCTGAGTAGTCGTTACGTTATTCGAGCGATCGAGAATAGAGTAGAGTGTCGGTAGTGTCGGTTGGTCGACTGGTTGATCATAGGTTCATAGTAAACACTAATAATTAGTCATAAATACATTTAATGCAGTCAGCTCTAAGCCTGAGTAAAGTATGAAGGGAAGTTAATTTATTGATCTAACAGTATAGCTACATAAAGTAGATAGTGATTTAATTTATTTTCGTTTCATGTGTAACTTTATAGTTGGTGGAGGTATTTATACTAACAATCACAGTAGCTGAATAAAAATAACTAGTTACAAAAATCACTAGTTTTGAAACAGGTGACGCCGACCAAGTAACTGGTTTCGTTACGTTTCTTGAAAATGACGTATAGAACCACCTCTACTGCTTGTGCTGCTGGCGCCACCTATAGATCTCATTTTGCTTTTAATGTCTGGATATTGGGCTTGCGTTTGACCATTTTCTCACATAATGGTTAACATAATGCGGTCTTCAGACATTCAAACTTACAAGATGGGCCTTTGATACGTTTCACCCTAATATTTTTGACCATTCTCAACACATGAACAGTCAACACACTGAATTGACTAGGTTTTATACTATGGTCTTTTATAAAATGTATGCTTTTTACAGAAAAATCTCCAAAGACGCCCAAACAGTCGCCTCGCTTGAGGAAGGCAAAGAGATCAGCTGGAGACGATTAATTTCAGTGTTGAGTAGTTCTTAGAGTACACCGAGTACATCAAGAACTCGCGGAGTGCTGAGAAAACGACCGCGGAGGCTAAATTAACAATAGGCCTGAAACTATATACAAATCATTACAAAATTATACACTGCTTCATAAAAAAAATACACCACTTCTTTTTCATAGACAATTTAGTCAGTCAGGCCTATTATTATTTTAGTCGATTTTTATATACAGACTGTGTGGTTTGTAGATACTAAGTTCAGTGTGTTGTGAGAGTAAATTATGGAACAAACAGAGTGGAAGCTTTTTAACAACGTGAGCGATTAATATTAATGTGAGAATATTATTTAATAAAAATGTTAAATTTGTATTTGCTTGTTTTTATTTATAAACTACTAGTATTTTGGGCCCTATCCTATTCCTGGTTTATATTAACAACTTGTGTGATCTAAATATCAAGCACGGTAAAATCATATCGTAAGCTGACGGCACGGCCCTAATATTTTCTGCTAAAAACAGTAACAAACCGAAAACGCTCAGCTGACAAGAAAAAATATATTCACTTGTCCATGCGCAAGCCTCAACTTAAGAGTGGCCAACCCGTCATACTTTTCATACAAACGCTCGTACGTGATTATGCCGATGTTACACATCTATCTTTGGTTTTTTTTTTCGGTAAAATGTATGTTGTGCACTATATCTAGGTTTCTATGGTTGCAAAAAATAAAAAAAGTAGAAACAAATTCAGTGTAAGCCTCCAAAAATTGCGGTTTTGCACAAATTTTACCTGAACTTTGGCCGTTCATATTGTACTCATAAACTGTAAAAATAAAGAAAACATCTCGATAGAAACCTTGCAAATGTAATGGAGATTCTTAATGACAAATATTTATTTCACACACTTGTAAGACTTATTCAAAAACACGTATTTCCTGGAACAAGTTTAAGAAATTTTCGAACACTATTTTTCGTTCAATGTCATCGCGTTAGGCGGTATGAGGTGCGCGGGAGACGAGTGGTGCGGGGTCGGGGCGGGTTAAGACGGGGGAGTTGAAAGAAAACCGCCGCTGTGGCTCTGGATGAAACAACAAGCATTTTGACCATGCTCGCGTTGACGATAGACGCGCCGGGAAGGGCCCTCTTAACGCTACTGACTTATGTACCTTTAACTGCCCATCGAGTGCAATTTTATTGTCCTTCTATCCTCAAAATCTACAACAGTAGATTACGCGCAAGTAGAAATTCAATGATATATATTATCGTCTTCCATTCATCAGCAAACAAGTCCAATCCAGGGTTGGTCTCCACTGGCTCTACGCGGGGGTCGTGCGGTCCATGGCCCTTTACGGGGCCCCGGTATGGGCGCGTTCCTTGAGGCGGCGAGCCGCCCACTACCTGAACGCGCCCAAAAGGTGGTAGCCGTAAGGCTGGTCCGGGGATACCGCACGATCTCCGGCGAGGCGGCGAGCCTCCTTGCCGGTTTGCCGCCATGGGATCTGCAGGCGATAGTCCTCGCGCGCCGGCACGAATGGCGCGTGGAGGCACTACGCCGGGGGGTAACTCCGCTGCAAATTGTCGCTCAGCGAACAGACCTCCGGCACGATCTCATGGCGACATGGAGAGAGCGACTGTCGCAACCCCGTGCAGGGCACGCCACAATAGTGGCGATAAGTCCCCTCTTTGAGGAGTGGCTAGAGAGGCGCCCTCACCTTCCGCCTGACGCAGGTCCTCAACGGACACGGTTGTTTCGGGAGGTTCCTGCACCGAATCGGGCGGGAGGAAACGCCCGGGTGCTACCATTGAGAGGATCGACCGGAGGACACGGTGGAGCACACGGTGGAGATCTGCCCCGCGTGGGCGGAGCACCGCCGTGTCCTCGTAGCGGCGATCGGCGGCGGCGACCTGTCGCGTCCGGCCTTGGTTCAATCCATGGTCCGGAGCGAGACGGAATGGGACGCCGTCACCTCCTTCTGCGAAGCAGTCATGCTAGCGAAGGAGGTGGCGGAACGTGAGAGGGAGAGAACCTCACGTCCCAGCCGCCGCGGGAGACGCACCGGGCGTCGGGGGCCACGTGGTGGCCCCCGGCCACCGTAGGAGCGGGCCTGTGGACGGTGAGCTATGGGCTAGCTCGCCGTCGGTCCGTCTTATGACGACAGGCCGTGTCGACGGCGCGTTCGTGTTCCACGCGCGCCTCATAGAGAGTCAGCAAACAGGAAGGGGTCCGAAAGGACCGATGCCTGCCAGGGTTGCGGGACTGTTCGAAAGAGATACCGCGGCCCTGGAACACAAAGGGCAAAGGAAGGAACATGGATGGGTTTTAGTCAGTAAAAGTCTGACACTTCCTCCTGCTCAGCACAGAGCGGGAGGGGTTATTTGATGATTTCAAATCCGAAAAAAAAAAAAAAAAAGTGTTGGTCTCCTCGAGCGCGTTGAGCATCGTAAGCATACGCGGTATAGGGGAGGTGGACTGAGCTACAGTGCGACAAAATGCTTTCTACTAGAGCGATTATAATTATTTGGTACAAAAAATTGACACAGCTCCGCATGAAAATCCGAGGCGTCGCACGGTGGGCTGGAAATCGGCTTTCATAGACTTAGGGATTTCAATTTGCAAGTGCTTGTTTTTATGCCGGATATCGCTTCTATTAGTCATTACTAAGTACAAAAATGACACCCGAGTGAATTCTGCCCAAAAACGAAGGAAATATATTTTTTTACGAAAAATTTGTATGAAGCTAGTATGAAAAATCGAATTATCTCCTAAACGGCATGTTTAACCGTAATATCCTTGGAGGTGGTCATAGTGCTAATAATTTATGATTTTTTGGTTGCCGATTTGACGAAAAATTTCATGTCGTTTTTTTTTTAAAAATCGTCAAAATATTTTTATTTGTTTTTACATATGAAACGATTCCTTTTAGTGTTTATGTTGAAGAACACGGACTTTTAACTATACGTAACATAAAATAGCATCACTCCTATATATGTCTTCGAATTTTTGGTTCTAGGACATACCGGTTTCCTCACGATGTTTTCCTTCACAGTTCTTGAGAGCAGTGGTGATGAAATAAATTACACAAAGTAATGCGCCTGCCTGGGTTCGAACCCACGACTTACTGTTCGTAAGTCTTGGCCGCCACCACTGGGCCACCGCTGCTCTCGGCTCGGTTTGGCATTTAGAGATGTTAAATTCCATTTTGGTTGTGGCGGCCCATTCATTCAAGGTATCAATATCACGCTGGAGAGCTATACAGTCAGACACGGAGCTGACAGTTGCATATATTTTCAGGTCGTTGGCGTAAAGTAGACATTTCACGTGTTTTATTATTTGTGGCAGATCGTTTACCATAATCAAGAAGAGCAGGGGGCCTAAAATGGAACCCTGACTCACGCCTGGTCGTGTATGATATGCTTATGAGTTGTATGACCCCATGCGAACAAATTGCTAACGATCCCGGAGATATTCAGATATCAGAAGAAGAAGACTTAGTGCGTTATATTACTTTACTCTATGGTGTAAATCCTATGGCATTTAATATTAAAAGTCTAAACGTGAGGATTTGTAATTCGGTTTCTGGTGCCGATGGTTACCTTTTTTGTTTGTTTTTATTAGCTGTAAATCCTCCATGTACTAAATAAATACCTTGGGGTAATACTAGACGACACACTCTTATATTCATCATATTGAAAGTCTGGTTAGAAGAGCGCGCAAATTCTATATATATTTTCTTGGAACATAAAATCAAACGACGACTGATTGTTTCGATAAGCATGTAAAATTTGCACGCTTTTATCTATTAACAAGCGCAAGGGTAGCGCGCGAAATTTAAATTTTCTTACGTTTATTGCAATTTGCAGGTCAGGTTTTACGTTGAAGAAAATATGAATCGCGCCAGGAAGACGTATGGATTTACAGAATTATAATCAATCAAATCATAAATACAACTCTCCAAGTTCATTTAACCCCATTGAGTGACTTTTTCATGAAATAGTTATTGAAAGGGCTCCATGAGTTCCATTATGGGCTCCCCATACATGGAACTGAAACTAAAAACTATTTTTTTTTTATCAAACCTATACGTGCGGGGTGTCTTTAAATAGGTCTTTGAAAATGACATTGAGGTTCGTAAAACCATTTTTTTGTCAAAGTCAATCGTTTGAATGATTTAATTTAATTTATTATTAATATCAGATAACAATATGATCCATAATGGTTAGTAACAATTGAATGATGAATTGTAATGATAGACACTTCCAAAGTGGTTAAATGTGTGTGTCCCCCTCTAATTTCTAAAGTAAGAGGAAGAAAATTCTGAAAAAATGTAGGATTGTATAACGTAAAAAAAAATTCAACCAAAATTGGTTTGAATAAAGATTGACGATTAGTTTTCGAGCTAAGGGACTTTTTCATCAAACTGCAGCACTAACTTTGTTTTTCATTAACATACTATGAAAAACAAAGGAGATTGCCCGTTTTGTAAAGGAAGTTCGGTCCCAGTGGAAAATGCTTGTGCCCTGAAGATTTTTATTTTACCTAATAGTAAACACATTGCATTTTCATAATCAAAAACCTTTTTTCATTTATTCACCCTGGTTCAGGAGATATCATTATTTTTCTGTTTTAAAAATCTAGGATACAATTACAACTTGACATAGACTATACATCACTATGAGCATGGAATGATGTCTCTACTCGAGGAACTTATTTGCTCTACTCGGTGGTAGCAGAAAAAGCACGTATCGTAAATAATAACTATGTATATACGGAATTCAAAACTCAACGTATTTAGACAAAGCAATCACGAACGTAACGAATCTCAGAAATTGCTGTGACATGCGCAAGTAAATGTTGCCAGATCAATTATTATTAATAATTACTAAATCGATTTCAGTTTTTTATCAATTTATGGATTAAAACTGATTTGTTTCCAAAATACGTAAGGCTTTTATGTTATTATGTTATATTTTGTGTAAATCGCTTTTATGAACATCTAATCAACAATATAGACTTATTATGAAAATAAGCAACCTATTGTTGTCCTCGTTCTATCGCTATTACTCGCATAGACTCTAGGCAGTGTATATCCACTAGTTTACGTCATTAAGAATATTTTACATAATTAAACTCATACTTGGCCTACATCTATTTTTGTGCATTTCATAATTATATAATATGCTACAATAATACGCACCTATGAAAAAGACAGGGTTGACAGTAGCTTTGAAGTTGTCAAATGGTTGAGACCTACATTTAAATGTTGAAACGTAAACTAGTTATAATAATAAAAAATATTTTTTTTTTTGTTAATTATCGCTTTGTTTTGATATCGATTACTCCATTGATTATTTTACGTCATATTCGATTGTTATTTGATTTCTGGCTTTTTTTTTTGTATACCTATCAAACGGATGTCGACGTAATGTTTAACTATTAATTAACTTTAACTTTATTCCCAGGGTGAAAGAAATTGTATAAATAATAATTTGCACACAAAAAAATAAATAATATTTTTAGGTTATTATTCCAATCAGGCACAAGATATCACAAAAGGGACCTGCCCCGTGGCAATGTCCTTTAGTTTTGCTGTTGAATGTAATACAGTACCCTACAACATATTAATGAGCATTCAAAATATTTTTATTATGTATTGTTTGGTGCTACGGAACTCTGTGTGCGTGTGAGTACGACTCGCACTTGGCCGGTTTTTATAAATAAACTATTATTAATATTATATTATTAATTTGTAACGTATATGGCCCATAGAACACGGTTCGGCCGGCAATTTCGTGTTCTAATAGTAGGTTATTAAAAACATAATCTTTGGATGTTGAACATGCTGCCTGTAAAGGCCAGCGCCCACCGGGGACGGCAGAGCATTTTATTTTTACCTATAACTCAACGTAAATTTATGCGTAGCTAGTGGTAATAAGATACAGATTCTTATTTTTAGAGACCGACCCCTAGGCATCAAACGAGATTTCCCTTTGCAACATTGGTAATTGGCACTTTTATTAAAGCATTCATGCAATCGTTAGGTTATGTTAGAAATATTTTTTTAGGTTTTAAATACTTTCGAATGTGCAATGATAGGGCATTTCAATAAAAAAAACACCTCTTATTTTATGACATGATTTATTTCCACATTTACAATCATTTTCAATTTTGAGAATAACATTCTATATATTATAGAATTTTATTCAGAATTCAGACAACAAAGCAGTAGCTTTTGTCCACTGCTTCGTTCGGTTTATAAGTAGTCGGAAATGATCCCACGGGAAAGTTTTAAATACAGCCTTATGACACTCGGAGATAGTGTAGCTTTCCATTAGTGAACAACAATGCGGAATCGGATCAGTAGTTCCGAAGATTACACCCTACATAAAAACTAACATACCTACATACAATCTTTACCTCCTTGTAATATTAGTATAAACAGCCAGTAAATTGCAATATGCTCGTCCCAATAGAGACGTCTGTCTTGGTATGGAGAGATGTAGGTATCGCATGTGACTAAAAAAGTGATGAATATGAATGTTGATGGATGATGATGTAAATAATACCGTGACGAAGGGGAAGTTGGGAGAAAAAACGTGTTGTGTCGATCCCAAGTAATATGGGATTAGGGCTGAAAAATGATGATGGCAAAAGGGTCGCCCCCACTTACTTACATGGAGCAAAATGTAAGAAAAAGGTACGTACAGATACCAGCACATCAAGCTAACCAAAACTCAAATTTTCCCAATCAGCCTTGAACCTAATGCTTCGGCGATAAAGTTGAAAATCTATTTGAGAAATATGACAGATTGTACTAGTACAATCTGTCATATTTCTCAAATAGATTTTAAATCCGCGTCTGTACGCCTCTGCTTAGCCCGTCGGGGATTACAGGCTGATGTGGCTGGCATGGAGGTAGATTTATATTTATTTATTTATAAAGGTCTACCAACAGCTTCTGAAAGTAAGGGTCCACAGTCTTGGCCCTTACACAGTCGCCAATTACTGGTCAACCAGCATTCACAAAAACAAGTGATAACATAAAAAGAAACAAGATATAATATTAATAAACAATCCATGGACGGGCTCCTTCAAAACTTTCAAAAGTGTTAGTGTCACTGTCAGTCAATGAGGTTATATTTTTAGAACATCTGCTGATATAAATATAAAATTATTTTGACATTGACCGCTAGAGGGGCTAGTTTAGCGCGAGGTCACCGAAATGTCAGATGTCATAGAAAGTTCACGCGTTGCGTGCTTTTATATATATCACGTATTTTTTACTAATATTCACGATTGTGGTCTAGATTATGCTATAGATTTTAAGTAGCAACTTACGATCTTATTTGTTAGTACTGGAGGTAAAAAGATTTTTAAATGTTTCATGCTGGCTCATTTTAGGGAGAATATGTATTGTAAATAAATGTATCTGAAGTTTACACTATGTTGTTATACGTAATAAAGTAAACTTTTTATGAAGTTTTTGGTACTGTAAAATAAAGAATAGAATTATTGACATAACCTTATGCGATAGTGGCGCCATCTGGTGAGTTCAAAAGCGATAGCCCTCATTCTATGACTCCTTTCGGAGGAACGATTACACTGGTAGTATTTTACAAGTGGTAGTATTTTGTTTATATAGGTAATACAAGTTTTGTCCTCGGGTATCGGACACTAGGTTAGATTAGATACCTGAAACAGAACAGGACGTCTTAACAATGGTTTACGCAAAGATAGAAATAAATTGATACGTGGTTTCTAAAGATTACCATACACGGCGTGTAATTTATGGTACCTACTAATTAAATTCGTGGAGAATACTGGCAAGCTCTTTGTAAATTCGGAAAATGTAGGTACCTAACCGCTTTGCCACGAGCTATAAACTTTTAAACGACACCCTTGTTGCGATAGAGCCCAAATTATAGAAAAGAACTGAGCATGATACAAGTCATCGCGACATGAGTTCCGACGCGAACGGAAGAAGTGACGCACGCGCATGTTTCATGACGTAAGGTCCATCACCCAAGAACGTGAGCGGGGCGTAATCGCAGAATCAATAAAATTAGTTGAGTGGGTGAAGCGTAACGTTTTTTTACGGATTTAGACGACCCGAATGGCGCAGCGGTAGTGAGGCTGCCTTACGTTCTTAGGGTCCCGGGTTCGAATCCCGGTAGGAGCAAATGTTTGTGTGATGAGCATGGACATTTGTTTCCGAGTCATGGATGTTTATATGTATAATAAGTATGTATTTACAAACAAAAAGTATCTATGTAGTAATATCAACTATCTGATGTCCACGACACAAGCCTCGTTGCTTAGTGCGGCACCTAGATGGCGCTGTGTGTAATGTGTAGTGGTGTAATGTGTAAGTGATATTTATTATTATTATTCGTATAGAGGAAGCTCGGGAAAGTAAAAATCTTTTTTCAAAACTCCCCCCTCTCCCCCTCCCCCCATCGTATCTCGGAAACTAGGACACGTAGCAGCTTTTAGATTTTTCACTATTCTTTATTATTGCGGGTGTTGAAATTTGTATACCCAACCTCCCCAAAAACTGAAAGGGCTGTAACTTCGTAACGGTTAGAGATAGCCATTATGTGTTTGAACAAATATTATAGTAGGCGTCGAAACCTGAGTAGAGCGAACCTGCGAGACCGAGTGGAGCGAAGGGGGGAGGTGGGTAGGTAGTAGGAGGTGGGTGGGTATTTTGACGGATTCGTAAGCAAGTTACTCTCGCGACTATGGAAAAAGTGCCAAACCCCCCATTTTCTCCCCGCTTCCCCCCCTCCCTATCGTATCTCGGAAACTAAGAGACCCGTGTTCTTTTTTTTTACGAATTCGTAAAGTGGAGGCTCAGAAAAGTAAAAACCATTTTTCAAAATTGCCCCCCTTGCCCCCCTTCTTCCCCCCTTTAGGCGGATCTCGGAAACTAAGAGATCCGTCTTCTGTTTTTTTACGGATTCGTATAGAGGAGGCTCGGAAAAGTAAAAATCTTTTTTCAAGACTCCCCCCTCTCCGACCCTTCACGCCTCCCCCCATCATATCTCGGAAACTAGGACACGTAGCAGCTTTTTGATTTTTCCGTATTCCTCATTATTGAAGGGCGTTGAAATTTGTTTACCCTTCCCTCCCCTCCACAACCTCCCTTAACATTGAAATCGCCATAACTTCGTAACGGTTGGAGATAGCCTTAGCGAACCTGCGAGACCGAGTGGAGCGAATGGGGGAGTTGGCGAGCGAAGCGAGCCGGCGACCTCCGTAGCGTAACGAAGGTTGAGTGGGTGAAGCGTAACTCAGAGGCGACGACAAGCAAACTTTAGGGTAATGTTTTTTTTAATGGGAAAAGGTCTGAGTTAGTATATATTTTTTTTAAATGAAAGATCTACCACCACAACCACGCGAGGTGCTTGCACCTCGCGCAAACACGCAAATACTAGTATTGTTATATTCTTCATCGCAGGCACTATTTTTTACGTCCCAGCCGCCGCGGGAGACGCACCGGGCGTCGGGGGCCACGTGGTGGCCCCCGGCCACCGTAGGCGCGGGCCTGTGGACGGTGAGCTATGGGCTAGCTCGCCGTCCGTCCGTCTTATGACGACAGGCCGTGTCGACGGCGCGTTCGTGTTCCACGCGCGCCTCAAGGAGAGTCAGCAAACAGGGAGGGGTCCGTAAGGACCGACGCCTGCCAGGGTTGCGGGACTGTTCGAAAGAGATACCGCGGCCCTGGAACACAAAGGGCAAAAGAAGGAACATGGATGGGTTTTAGTCAGTAAAAGTCTGACACTCCCTCCTGCTCAGCCCAGAGCGGGAGGGGTTATTTGATGATTTCCCATCGGTAAAAAAAAAAAAAAAAAAAAAAGGCACTATTTTTTGGTTCTCTGTGTACCAGTTGGAACAAGATTCACATAGTCTGCCCAGCGAGAGGACTTTTGGAATTTTTTATATACATTCTTCTGTTTGTCATTCATTTCCTCCAGCTTTCCCTTTTCTATAGTGTCATAATCTACGTTGTCTTTGAATAATTCAAAGAGGGCCTCGATTGATTCTCCGTCTTTAGCAAACATTATCGCTTTTGACAACAATTCAGTTGAGAGATCGTAAGAATCGAAGATATCACCGATCACATCTAGGAACGTATTGCCGTGATCTAGCACGTTTCTCAAGTTAATCTCTCTTAGTAACCTAGAAGACTTGTTCATTAAATTCTTTATTCCACAGTTGACCAAAACATTGGCTATATCGACCAGTATCATTTCTAACTCAAAACGAAACTTTAGATTGTCCTTGTAGCTTCAAAGGAGCTGATCCGAAGGTGAAGGTGCGATATCTTTCAGAGGTATTTGCAGCGTATATTGCAAACTATTTTTTAACTGATTCATTCTAATAATCAGACATGATATTAATTTCTTCCGTGGTGAAGTCTGCTGCGAATTATTGTTCTGAGTTGACCCGGCCTTTTTCTCTTTGAAGATGTCATGTAGTTTTTTTATACCATGAAATGAATAATTTGTTGGTAAGATTTTACACGAAGAAGAAAGTTTACATTTGTCTTCCAACTCTGTTAATACATTATTAACTACAGGCAAATCTAAACCGTCTGTTAAAAGACGTTTTGGTACTTTGAGTACCAGGAGTTCACAGACATGGTTGAGGCAAAATGACAACATTTCTTCCAAACGCCTTGAATAATCTTTTATCTCACTCAGAGACTGTAGTAAATCTACATTGAATTCTTTATTGCTGTTCTTTACATCAAGTGCCCGTTTTGTCTTATTTATCTCTTCCTTATTTGGATTATCAGACAGTGTGATGTTATACGAGTATTGACGTAACTGTGAGTTTAATATAATCACTTTTTCTTTATTCTCGGTCATTAGTTCTTGTGTTTGTCTTATACGTTGAATATATGTGGGTAATATAGTAACAACCTGTTCAATAATAGTTGTTTCAAATTTATTTATTTTTGATAATATATCATCTTTATTTGCTAGTATACAAATAATTTCTTTAAAAAGTTGAGTTGTTAAACCGGTATGACCTCTTATTTCTTTAAATAAGAAATCCTTTTCATTCTCAAGTTTATTATAATTTTGATGAATTAAATTAAGATGTCTTAGAGCTTCATCGGGCAAATTTTCAATTCGATCATTTAAGGTGGATGCGCAAGGGTAGCCCGCGAAATTTAAAGGAGAAACCCGTTTCTGGGCCTAGCCGTTACACGCATCAGATATGTACCAAAAAAATCTACTATTTTGTTTAATGAACCCATTTAAATCTTAGCCACAATTACAATGGCCAAGTCTAAAAATTATGTAGATTTCTATTTTTTCGTTTTAAACAACCTTTGTAAACCGTTACAGCACTTATTTGATTACACGTCACTTACTTCGCAAACGTTATATTTAAACCATAGAGCGTGCCTTAGGAATTTGATCGATTTAGTGGATATCGATAGTTACAAATAATTGATGAATACTCCATTGTTTCAGTCTAATTGTTTTTTAGATATTGAAATCAATGTAGAATAAAAAAATCTGGAATCTTAATTGGTTTTTTAAGTAAGTACCATTAAAAAATCAGTAAAATAAATAATTAATCGATAAAATCGATTGCAACGCGGATTGCACATGGATTACACTAGTAAACGGCAAATGTCAATGTCTGTCAAGTCAATTGTCATGCTTATATGGTTATTTATCAAATGTCATTCGCTTTTCGTATCTTTGCGCAAGTGAATGTGTTTTTCCTTTTCTCGAGATTTATTACAACATTATTTCATAAGACCTCTGCTCGAATACTGGACTCCGAAATTGATTGCCTTCTGACTGATCCTCGCTTGAACATTGGACACCGTACCCTGCCATCCCTGCTGACTTTTGCTGGAAAGCCGGATCTGAATATTGCTCTTTTGACGACTAGTTAATACCACATCATGAGCCTGTGCATTAATAGCGGAATAGCAACGGACCGCTGCAACACAATAGGAAGGCGAAGATTGGAAGATGATTCTTTCAATTGTACAGGAATGGGTCGCCCCTCAATCGGTTAGTATCCGATATTTCTATGTATAACGTACTGAACCTGCATAATTAATTACGTTCTATTCCCTCTCTCAGAGAGGAGGCCTGTTTCGTTGCAGTGGGAAAGTAATAAGGCCGCTTATGTTAACCCAAATGTGCTACTCAGATGTTTATTGCTAAATGCTAGTGCTAGAACTAATAGACAAATGATAAATGTTTGCTTCAGGTAAATGAAAATGACTTTATCTACCAAGTTTGCTGGAATCATGCCAATGCTGTATCTCTTGATGGAAATAGACCAGAAGAGAGTGAACAGGCGCCTATAGGACACCGACGCGTGTGTATTCACTGTGGACGTTCTCTTCTGAGAAGAGTTCGTTGCCATCAACTTAGGACTGGTACAGGAAAATGGCTCATATGTTATAGAAGTGTGTAGAGAGGTGGACGGTGACCTACAGCAAGAGCTGTCAACATTGGACTCAACCTGGTTGTTAAGAGGACGAATAAAATCCAGGCATATTAGTAATAGGATGTATTTCGTATATATATTAGTTGACAGCTCTCTAAGTGGAAGGGATGCTATAATCCAATATTATTGCCTGCATCGTAGGCAAAAGAACGGTTGGTTGCTGTGCCCACACCATGAGCATAATATTAATTACCTCCTGCACAATTCCTAGATTCTGTGTATTCTGTGTTTCCTAGATTATACTATGATAACCCTAACGAAGAAGGTGATTAATAAAACCCTATCTCAATTATGCGTTTTTTATTTCAATGGTACCCTTTTATTACAATCTCAGATTACTTACAGTAATCTGAGATTGCTGAGTTATCTCAGATTACTTACAGTAATCTGAGATTGCTGAATCTGAGATTACTGTAAGTAATCTCAGATAGCCACAAATCCTCTAGTAGTAGTAGATACAATGTTAACAAATGCAAGCCAGTAGTAAAGTAAGTGGGTCTTTTCTAATGCACATAGTTTTCAGGCTGAGGTTTTAAGTAAGATCAGTCAGATTATGATAGGCGGCAGGCACTGCAGCTCAGCGCATGTGCGTTCCAGATTTATCTACGTAGGAAACAAAGCCTCAAAAATATATATTTTTATTTAAATAACTCGAAAAATAGAATAACCTAAAATGTGAGCATTGTTTGATTTTACCAATTTGGCCATTGCTGGGAGACGTGAAAATTGGGCTAGTGAAACCTTTATAGATGCTCTAATTTATGGCAAAATTTCAGCCCTGTAACGCCAGGCCCAAGTTTCTATAGAGTTTGGGTTTCTCCTTTCTCAAGTTTATTGCAATTTGCAGGTCAGTGTCAAGTTGTATGTTGATGAAAATATGAATCGCGCCAGTAACACGTATGGAGTTACAGAATTATAATCATTCAAATCATCAATACAGCTCTCAAAGTTCATATAATCACATTCAATAGCTATTTCATGAAAAAGTCACTTTTTGAGATTAAATGAAGGGGAGGATAGTAGTTGGAGGGTTGTATTGATGATTTGAATGATTATAATTCTGTAACTCCATACGTGTTACTGGCGCGATTCATATTTTCATCAACATACAACCTGACACTGACCTGCAAATTGCAATAAACCTAAGAAAATTTAAATTTCGCGGGCTACCCTTGCGCATCCACCTTAATAAACGTAAACCCTTTTCAATCAACGACTTATCTAGAAGAGGCTTATAAATACCACGAATCGAATTAATAATTTTTTGTATATCTTTCAAGTCCTTAATTATATTATCATCTAAATATATTTGGGCCTGTTTGCTTGCGATATCAATTCTTGTGCTTAGCTGACCTTTGTATACGTGTGACAAATAATTCATAATATATTGAAGATAGCTTATTGTTTCAACCGGTATTCCTATCTGCAGCAATGATTTTGTAGATTCCAATAGATGATTAGATTCCTCAGAACTTTTTATCATTTCTCCGGTAACTTGTAGGACTCTTTCAATAATTAAAACATTAACGCCTTTTGCGTCTTCGATGGCCCTTAGGTAATAGACAATTTTACTCAGTGTATAATAATCACTCATGTAGGTTGGTGTTAGATAGTTGTCATTTAAATTTTTGTGATCCTGATCCGTTTTGTTTGAATACGCACTGTTAATAATATGTTTTTCTAATATAATTTTTAAATCTTTCAAACTTTTATTGAAATCCTTTCTTTCTAAGAATAGTACTGACCCATTAAACAACTTATCCTCGTCATACGTTGTTAGAATACCGTGATGCGATTCTGTTGTTAACTGTCTATTTCGAGGTAAGTACAACCTCCAATCTTCGGCAGTGCGATATATGAAATGATAGAGTGCACATTCAATTTCTTTGTACTTATCTGCTGCATCTTTAAAGCTGTTTTCTCCCTGGTTTGTCTCTTGTAGTTTGTTAAACTTATTTTTTAATTCTTGTCTAATAACAAACAAATTCTCCAATACCAGCAACGCAACATTAAAGTCTAATTTACGAAAATAAACTTCGTACTTTATGTATGCTTGCATTTTCATATACTCGCTACCTTTGTCTGCAAAGTCGGCTTTTAACTTCTGCTCTTGTTCTTTATCCTCTTGCGGTATTCTGATCTTTTCAAAATCTGAATTTGTATCATAGAGACACAACACTTCTACTAACATGGAGGCTGTTTCTTTCGGTGTGGTGTTGGGTAGGAGGGAAATTTTGGAATATAGTGTTTGTTGAAAAGCGTTAAACATGATGAGAGAATGGATATCTATGAGCAACTGTTGATTTTTGACTTCACATACGACACGAGCGTCTTCAAGCAACTGCCCCAGCGTTTTTAATTTATTGATATCATGTCCAATCCAGTGTAAATCGCCGCTCCAGTAGTCGTATAACATTTCGTCCATAGGAAAAGCGTTCAACCTTAGCGCATATTTGAACACTTCCGTTCTCTGCATTTTCACCTTTGTGTCGTCATAGCTTGCATCGGGTGGGTCAAACGAATAAATTATTTTCTTGACTTTGTCGTTGTCTCCTTCTGCTATGGCATCTTTTATCTCATCAAACATTTGTTCAACTGGTTTCTGCAAATAAATTAAAAATTTCATTTTCATATCTTGAGGTTTATAATCAGATAGGTATGTATAGGAAGTATTGACAAGTTCACATAATAACGTAGTTATTTTCACCTACTTGGGTCTAATATCTAAAGTGTCCTTTAAACTCTAGCAAGTTCGGCAGTCAAATCAGCACGGTGGAGTAAGTAGCGATGCAAGGACCTACAGGGCTTGGTAGGCTCTACAATCAACCATTACTCTACTAAGCAAACTTTTTATTTAGTCCCAGGTAGGCATTTGAGGACTTACGACCACCCGAACTGCCTACGGCCCTGCATATAGAGGAGGGTGGAAGAAACTTCCTATCATCAAGATATAATCCTAAAATTCTTAAATAGGGGTAGGGGCGTTTAGAGATTGACCCCATGGCAACAAAGAGGATTTCCCTTTACCACATCTCGCGGCGAGATACGTTGGACGGGACGTAATGGGAGGTAACAGCACGTTCGCTCAGCATGCTGTTATGCTGAGGGAAGCCAAGGCAAGCAAAGATGTGCACTGGAGTTCGCTAACCTATGATCGCGGGGTGAGCCTCGGGTGAGGGGAAAATCCTCTGCTTTCCTTACGCATGCCACGGTATGTCTCAGTAGCTGCCAGGATGCCACGGTATCTAATAGACCGCTGACATCATCAGTGTGCGTTGGCCGGTGGCACAATCCCCTACCCTCCCTGCCGTCCCAGGTGTGCGCTGGCCTTAAGCGCATGTTGCTCATGATACACTAAACTAATTAGAACAATGTAAGACTTACATTTAGGTACATGATCCAAATGGTCCATCGCAGACGAAGAGTTTCCCATCGCAGACGAAGATGGCGGATGACACGCCGCAGCAGCTCCATTGAGTGAACTTGATGTGCTCGCCACTTGAGAAGACGTGCCTTCACTCAGCTGCTTCAAGTAATGGACAGCAAAGGGCGTTTAAACGCTGAAATAATACCAAACGACATTGATAATCTTGAATGACTTAGCTAAATTATTTATTTGAATTCAGTATTCATGTACCGACGCGACGCCAGCATATCAAGCTACCCGAACCCGAAGCTGTCAAATATTCCTAATCAAAATCAAGTTGAAAATATCCTAAAGAACAATGGGCAAAACGTCCCTACCCTTGTAGCATTGCCATCTATGTATCAAATTAAAGTACTTGAATTGGACTTTTGCGCGAAAGATATTTGCGCGAAAGACACACCCAAGTAACACAGAAAGCATTCTAACAAACGAATAGCAAACTTGTGTAGAACTTAAGGTCCTTATAAACTCATAAATAAGTTCACCGAGCATCTTGACGCTTTATATTGGTATTTCAAAACCATTAGGATGCTTTATACTGTATAACGGTTGGATAATAGCATATCAAAATGCTTTTGTAAACCCTTTAGTTTTAGTGCAGCAAACCACAATGCAGCTGAACGGCTTTCAGCAGTTTTTAGTGCATTTGGAATTACAATAGCATTTTAAGTAGTAAATAAATGCTTAATGCCGTTTAACAGCACAAATATGAACCATTATAATGCCACGTAAACCCGCTATACAACTTTCAGCTGTTTTTAGTGCCTTAGGTTCTACAATAGCATTTTTAAGTAGTAAGATAATGCCTAATGCTGTTTAAAAGCTTAAACTTTTACCGTTATAATGCTCAGTAAAACCGTTATACAGCTTTGAGCTGTCTTAAGTGCCCTTTGTTGTGTAATAGCACTTTTGAGTGGTAAGTAAAAGCCTAGTATTGTTGAACAGCATAAACGTGAATCAATGTAATGCTTGCGTTTTTTAAGATCAACTTAGCTGTGTGGTACAGTTAGCAGCTCTTTAATCAAATATACGTGAGTTATTGTAATGCGTAAAACTTTTTATACATTCATTTTACTGTAATCGTAGAACCTTTTGTCGGACATATTGGGGAAAAGCACATATTAAATGATCAATAAAACAACAATTTTTATGGTTGATTTTTATTTTCATTACTTCTTGATTTTGAACTATTGTCGTCCAGGGTGCAAACGTGCCTGTGTCATTCGCGTCTGTGTCTGAATGTTCTTCCATGATTGATAATTCAGCTTCGGCAAGCTCATATGTTCAAATATTGTTCATTTTAAAATAGCACTCCTATAGTGTCCATTCTTTTTATCGGGCTTGGATTGCTCATCTTTCATTAATTTGTACTGTGTCTTTTTAGGCGGCCACCACAATGTACCATTTTCTTCCCACAAAGACTACCTCGTATTGTTTTTCCTTTCTCTCTATCGTCTGTTCCATTTTGTACGGCATTGTATGGTTGGTATAAAAATCACTGAAAATAAGAAAACAATATTTTTTAAAAGCATCACCCATAAAAAATATATTATTGCGTTTTCTGAAAAGTTTGGCCATTTTAAAGTGTACAGGTATATTTGATGGCTACTGTACCTGACTACGTACTACACTACACCGGGTATGAAATAAATAACGGTCCTTTCTATAAAATAGTTACGGAAAAATATCTTAATTACGCCTTTTTATCAACTTGGCAAACGAATCAAATTGAAATGGGTTTTATTGTTTTGCTCAAGGATCCCCAAAATTGCGTTCAAGTAATGGCACTACTTCAGTCTACATCAAAACTACTGGTATACCGGTGAACCCATATACACCTACTTTATAGACAATGCCACTACAGTGGTTCATCAAAAGCCTTCTCTCTTGCCTCTGGCTTAATAATGGTTCACGTGTGAGTATTTATACAGCTGGCAGCATTAATTAGCCTTGTTAAAGGCTCACCGGCCTGCTATACCCCGACACCATTTTGTAAATATTTTATAACCAAAAAAATTATCATTCGGACCTATTTATGAAAGCAAAAGATCTTTAACATAATGACATAACTTAATTTAATACTGCCCAACCAATACTATTATTTTAATTAAGCAAAATTCGTTCTATACTAGGAATACACAATTGTTTTGATGATTTCACACATATTTTAATATGACATTTTCTATCAAAATCACAAAATATCGAAGGCGCGTGAAAATTTTCAATGAAACTTATATAGACATTTACAGTAAACTACATTGCGAATAATATTTGAAGGCATGAAGTAACAAAAGAGTCAAAAACTTACCCAGTAAATTTGTTTTGATGCAAACAAATATGGTGGCACTCACTCAGTTTTGAGTCTTCGTCCATATTATATTCCACGTTAATTGTATTATGACATTTGTGCCGTGGTATTAGAGATGTTTTTGCAATGATGTAGGGTTTATTTAAGTTCTAACTGTGAACACTTAAAAAGCTCCAATCATTCTTTTACTACATTCAAATGCTAGTCTAATGCTTTTGTAATGCAAACAACATCTTCATTATCAATAATATTGCTAGTATAATGCTTCTGTAATGCCATTGGTACGTTCTTTGACCACAATAATGCTAATATAATGCGCCTGTAATGCAACTAAACAACTATTGTGAACATATTTAGGATTTAAAGCCGTATAATTTGTGCCCAAATAAGCATTACCGTAGCCGTATAAACGTTTGTAATGCTACTATAGAACTAACTCAAAATGCGAAAACGATACAGAAATGCTGTAAGTCGGCCGTTATACTGCTTTGATGTGTTACTTGGGCATGCGCGAAGCCATTTGCGCGAAAAGACAAATGCGCGAATGGACTTTTGCGCAATTGGACATTTGAGCGCCAGGACACATGCGCGATTGGACATTTGCGCGAACAGACATTTGCGCGCTAGGACACATGCGCGAATGGACTTTTGCGCGACTGGACATTTGCGCGACTTAATGGTCAAAGAGGTTTACTCTGTGGAGTAAACATAACATTACTTGAAGGCAGTTTTTTTTTTCTTTCCGTTATGGGTGTCGTTTTCATGATTTTTGGGGTCGCTGATTACGAAAATGAGGTCAAAAGGAAAATACAAGATGGCGCCGAGGAAAATTTTGGTTTTTTCATCATGGATGTCGTTTTCACGGTTTTCGGGGTCGCTGATTACGAAAATAAGGTCAATAAGAAAATCCAAGATGGCGCCGAGGAAAATTTTGAGCATTTTCATCATGGGTCTCGTTTTCATGGTTTTCGGAGTCGCTGATTACGAAAATAAGGTCAAAATGAAAATCCAAAATGACGCCGACGAAAATTTTGGTTTTTTTCATCATGGGTATCGTTTTCGGGGTCGCTGATTACAAAAATGAGGTCAATATGAAAATCCAAGATGGCTACGAGAAATTTTTTGGTTTTTTCATCATGGGTGTCGTTTTCCGACCCAAGCGACCCCAAAAACCATGAAAACGACACTCATGACGGAAAAACCTAATATTTTCCAGGGCGCCATCTTTGATTTTCGTTTTGACCCTATTTTCATAATCAGCGGCCCCAAAAACCATGAAAACGACACCCATGATGAAAAATCCATAACATTTTCTAGATGACATCTTGGATTTTGTTTTTGACCTCAGTTTCGTAATCAGTGACACAAAATATTTTCTAGTCGCCATCTTGGATTTTCATTTTGACCTCATTTTAGTAATCAGCGACCCTGAAAACCATGAAAACGACACCCATGATGAAAAAACCAAAAAATTTCTCGGCGCCATCTTGGATTTTCATTTTGATCTTATTTTCGTAATCAGTGACCCAACATATTTTCTAGACGCCATCTTGGATTTTCATTTTGACCTCATTTTAGTAATCAGCGACCCCGAAAACCATGAAAACGACATCCACGATGAAAATGCCCAAATCTTCCTCGGCGCCATCTTGGATTTTCGTTTTGACCTCATTTTCGTAATCAGCGACCCCGAAAACCATGAAAACGACACCCATGATGAAAAATCCAAAATATTCCCCGGTGCTATCTTGGATTTTCTTTTAGACCTTATTTTCGTAATCAGCGACCCCAAAAACCATGAAAACGACACCCATGACGAAAAGCGTGATGTTATGTTTACTCCACAGAGTAAACCTCTTTGACCATTAAGTCGCGCAAATGTCCCGTCGCGCAAAAGTCAATTCGCGCATGTGTCCTGGCGCGCAATTGTCTGTTCGCGCAAATGTCCAATCGCGCAAAAGTCCATTCGCGCTTGTGTCCTGGCGCGCAAATGTCTGTTCGCGCAAATGTTCAATCGCGCAAAAGTCCATTCGCGCATTTGTCTTTTCGCGAAAGTGTCTTGATACCCTTGAATAGTGAATCATTTCATTGTGTTGTGTGCACGGGGTTCATACAAAAACGCCCTTTGTTCTTTGACAGATTCTAGTAGCTTGATGTGCTGGCGTCTGTACAATATTTACAAACTACAAATAGATCTGAATTACCATGGCCATGCTGATTCTTTGACCAACAAAAAGGTCAGGTTCCTAGTCACGCAAAGAGTCGACCAACCGCTTGGCGATATCCCGAAAAATTAGGTGGGCACTTGGAACCCTTGTCTTTCAACCCAACTAATAAACTTTCTGTATTTGCGCGTACTTTCTAGTTTATCTTGGACATCACAGACATCGGTGAAGGAAGACATCATGATGAAACCTGGACTTATAAAAGTCTGAAATTGCCAACCCGTCTTGAGCAAGCGTGGTGATCAATGGTCGAGCCTTCTCTGTTGAGAAGAGGCCTTTGCCCAGCAGTGGGTCAGTAATAGACTAGTATTATTTGCGCTGTTGGAGGTTTTTAGCTATTTACTGCCATGTTCTCAATGTTGTATGCCAGCCTTCTGTTGCTGAAAATACTACCTCATCTACACACTCACTCCCCAACTAACGTAAACGTATACATTTATTCTGAGACCTACCTTTAATCCAAGTACCATATTCCAAAACAGTTGTGCTACACTTTGATCACTGAAATGTTTATTGAATCAATCAAATACGTGTAACATTTTTATGTGATATATTTTTAATGATACTCGTAAAAGGCGATAGAGAGAACACTTTGCCGTCGGCGTTGAGTGGCGTACTGCAAAACGATAAATATGATTATTGTGCAATAATGTTATCCTAATGAGTTACCTTGATACGTTCCTACTTCGAGAATTGCAAATCGTTCGGATCACTTTGATTGAATAATTAGGGGTTAACGAATGATATTGCCGATTTGTATGGACGAATTCGTGAAAAAGTGATATTTCCATTAGCGTACCCAGGGAAGGGCAGGGGGGGCAGCTGTCCCCCTGGATTTTAAAATGTGGTTTGGGTGACAGCTGCTTCCCGAGAAAGCTTTTCTAAACCTTCTGCAATTTCGACAAAATGTTTCTTAAACATCGAAATACTTTGGTATTTATGGGACCGTCTTGTTACACACAGCAATGGTTTTTGGTGCATATTTTTGACGCAGAACCGATTCCCTCGAAAAAAAAATGGGATCTTTTACAGTTCCAATGCAGTTGCGGATCTCAGAAATTAAAAATTAAATAATTTTCAATTTCTGTGGCACGCGAATCTTTTTATAAGTTACTCTCAATATTTTTTTGACACCGCCATCTTTTCCCGCTATCGTATCACAACCGTCGTTGCCCTGTACCACGCAATTAACACGTTCAACGCGGAACGAGATCTTTTAGTTCTCGTTTATGACGTTTCAGTATCGCGCAAGTGAAATCCTATGTCCATCCCGTTTCGGCAAATGATATTTCTGTATGTTTCTTTACTGCTAGAGTGAGATAAATATATTTTCTGATGTTAGGTACTTCGGGTGTAGTATTTTTATGAATGAAAACGAACGAGATCTGATAGTTCTCGTTGCGACCAAATAGTAAAATTTTGCATCTAGTGCGGAACGAGAACTGAAGGATCTCGTTGCGATCTCGTGCGAAGCTTGATGAGAAAAGAATTAGTGCCGTGATAACTTTCGATGAGTGCACGTCAAGTACGCTGTAATCATGACGAATCGCAAACGCAGTCGAAAAATTTTGGAACTTTCCTTTAGTTCTTCCAAAGAACCTAACGTGGTGAATGAAAATAATCGATCTCCAAAATCTTCATCCCTGTTGCGGAAAGTGTTCAAACGTGTTGATGGAGTACATAGTGAAAATATTTGTGTTAGCCCGAGTACTGGACATTCTTATCAAGAACTTACTAATGCGTCACCATCACCATGCGTCCAACGTGATACAACGTGCAGCACGGATCAAGATGTGGGTAGTTCTAACTTACATACATCTAACTTGCCAAGTACCAGCAAACAAGGGTTTTTGCAGTTTGTACCACCTAGCACACCAGATTGGTACTATGCTGGCATAGATTTACGAACTGAAAAGATAAAAATAATAGAGGAGATAATAATTCCAGCACCAAAAAATGCGCCTGTTATTACAGATAATGCAATGGGCAATAATGATACTTTACCATTAGTGCCATTGTCTGGGTGTAACTCTACTTATGGTTCCCTCAGCAATATTTCGGTGTCAAATATGCTTACCCTTGATGAGTCTTTCGATGAGCAAAAGATATCTGATCTACTTAATACACCAAAAAGAAATAATCGTACTAGTAAAAAAAAACTAAATTCATATTTAAATTTTCATGAGACACCAGAAGAACCACAATCAGATTTGTCTACGCCAGGTCCCAGTCGATTACCTCTTCACATGGATAAAGCAATAAAAGCACAGTGTGTATCTTCTTCTAATGTTGTTATTAAAGATAACGAGACAATTACTAGTACGAGTATTAATAGCACCCACGAAAATGATCCAGTCATTGATACAGATGATGACAGCAGTTATGCTCCTAGCACTTCTTCGGAAAGTGAATCTGATATTACTGTTATTACAACCGAAGATGAAAGTGATGGAGACTATCTCCATCACAATGTACCTGAAAATGCTAAGACACCAGATGAGTTATTTAGACTGTTTCTAACAGATGAAATAGTTGACAAGATGGTTCTTGAGACTAATTTGTTCGCGGAAAAATTTCTTACTAATCCAGACTTGAAGAGAAAATCTAGGTTTCGCTATTGGAAGCCAATTAACCGAGAAGAGATGCTGATGTTTTTAGGTGTTGCCCTAGTTATGGGTTTGAATAAAATTCCACATGTTAATGACTATTGGTCCAAAAACATTATGTACCGAAACGAATAGAGATCGATTTACTGCAATTTTAAAATTTTGGCATTTTAGTGATGACACTGTTGACAGGACAACCGATAAACTAAATAAAATACGTGATGTGTATGAAATGCTTCTTGCTAATTTCAAGAAAGTTATTGTCCCAGGTAAAATCCTAGTTATTGACGAGACCATGGTTCCATGGCGCGGAAGATTACTTTTCCGGCAATATATAAAAAATAAATCGCACAAATATGGAGTGAAGCTTTACAAACTATGTACTGTCGATGGATATACTTGTAATATGATAGTGTATACAGGAAAAGGACAGGAAGGACGGGAAAAGGATCATGGAATGAAGACTGTTTTGAAATTAATACAAAATTTGGACAAAAACGGTAGGATTGTTATAACAGACAACTTTTATAACAGCGTAGAACTTGCTGAAGAACTGTTAAAGAGAAAAACTTTTTTGTGTGGTACTCTCAGAGCAAACAGAAGGGGTGTACCAAAGTCTGTTGTGGCAAAAAAGATAAAAAAGGGCGAAGTGATTGGAAAGATGAGAAGAACAGGTGTAAAAGTTATAAAGTGGGTGGACAAAAGAGCAGTCTTAATGATTAGTTCATGCAAAAATCATGACGCAAAACTTGTAACAAAAACAAGATCTAGGGGAGGGAGGGAGGAACATATAAGGAAACCAGAATGCGTATATTTTTACAATGATAGCAAAAAAGGAATTGATTACAGTGACCAAATGTCATCTTATTACAGCACATTGAAGAGGGGACAGAAGTGGTTTCGTAAATTGATGATGGAACTAATTTTGGGAACAGCTGTAGTAAATGCATGGGTGGTATATAACAATAAGAAAAAAAAGAAGATGGCAAAGAAAATTTTTATTGAAAGCATCATAACGAAATTCACAGGAGTTCGTTTTAACCTGGAAAAAGATGATCCGGAATTGACCATCGAACACAAATATATAGTAAATACCAAGAAGAGACGTTGTGTGAGTTGCTACGAAAAGGCACGAAGAACAATGACTAGCAAAGAAGCTGATAAAAAGACAAAACAGGTTAAAGGTTTCTGTGTGAAATGTAAAAAAACTATGTGTCTTCCGTGTTTTAATGAAAAACATTGACATTTTTTGCACTAAATAAAATAGTTATTAAGTTTCTAATGCCTTACTTTTGTTTTATTAGAATAAATGATCCTGTATCGATAATGTTGTTTTTCTTATTGTTTCCCACCACTATTTTTTTTATCGATACTGTGCAATATCGGCGAAACGAGATCTAAGAGTACTCGCATTTTTTGATATCATGTGCGGAACGAGATCCAAAAGTTCTCGTTTTTTTATTTAGAATATTTTCCAGTATTTTGTTTTAGATAACTTGAGGCGGTGAAAACGAACTCAAAGGTCTGTTCATCCCATACCTGCACATACAAAAAAAAAATAAGATTATTCAAATTTCATAGAAATATTGAGGTTTGAAGTGACCAAGTCGTACGCGATCTATTGGATCTCGTTGCGTCATTCCTTGTGGATTACAACGAGGACTTTTAGATCTCGTTGCGTCATATTAACTAGATGCATAAATGGGCTTCCGCGATGAACGTGTAACGTCAATGTTTAATGTATTGATAAATCCATTAATTTCAGTAGATAGCGTAAAGGCATCCATTTTTTCCAACTCCACAAAATCCATAAATTCATTCTTAACATTTTTTTTGAACTATTAATAGTTGTTCCTTACCAGATATACCAGCTGATTCATCAGCCAAAATTGACCAATTTTTGTCTTGCACCGACACCGCAAGTGTTTTTGTACGGCTTTGAACCTTGAGGTGCGTTTACCTAGAACAGCAAGGCGCCAACAACATAGGGCAAATCAACCAGCTGCTTCCCTTATCGAGTATTTTTGTCGCTCGTTATACGTGCCCTATTTTGGATTCGTTATCTTCTTCATTAGAGGCGAGAATCGGCAAAGACCAGCGTTTACTCTTTCATTGTTGCACCCTGCTCAGATAATTAAAAATACAGTTCCAAATTTACCTAAATGTATGGAAGAAGTATCTAAATTTTATGAATTAGAAGGTGATCCCTTCATCTGAAGCCGAACTAAATAAGTACACGTAATACGTTGTACAGTTATATATTGTAATTTTATCTGTGCTACTTTTATATATTGTGTGCAATAAAGAATAAGAAAACGTCTCTAAGATCGACTATGATCGAAGCTAGATTAAATGGGCTTTTTATGCTCATGTATGTTGTATGTACACAGAAAATTTGTTAATGCTATAGGCGATTCTTTCACGGAAGACGTCATATAAACCGTTTTGCAAAGTTACTAAATAGCTATTGTATAATTAAAGAATTTATATTAAAAAAATCCCCAGTTTAATTTATGTTTATTTATTTGACTAGGTTCTTCTAAAAAAAACTGATTTGCCCCCTAGCGCAGAACCTGGGTACGCACATGTATATTTCCATGCTAATTTTTATTTTATTTTTCTTGTATTTGTCTGAACCGATTATGTATGATGCAATTGCAAACTATAGTGTGAAAATAGCTGCGCTGCACTGCAGTGGCGAATTTGGCATTTCCAAAATTGAGTCATGGGAAGCCGAAGATTTCTTTTTTTTTTCTGTTTATTTTGACTATCATTTTCGTTATAAGTGACCCCTAAAACCATGAAAATGATACCCCTAACAAAGAAAACAAAAAAGTTGTTGGTGCCATTTGAATTTTCATTTTGACCTTATTTTTGTTATCAGCGACCCCGAAGACCGTGAAAATGACACCCATGACGAAAAAACCAAAAAATTTCGTCGGTGTCATCTTGGGTTTTCATTTTGACCTCATTTTCGTTATCAGCGGCCTCAAAAACTACGAAAATGACACCCATGACGAAAAAGCTGAAAATTTTTGTCGGCGCCATCTTTAATTTTCACTTTGATCACATTTTCGTTATCGGCGACCCAAAAACCACGAAAATGACACCTATGACTAAAAAAAAGTAATAAAAACAGCAGAGGAAGTATATTAAAAAAATAAAAGTGATTTTATCTTATGTAAATAAGTCAACAATAGTAGATTATTATACAACAAGTGAAAAAATAGTATATTTTATATCGAGGGACTAAACGAAGCCATAATATACCAGAGGTGGTTTGACTCCCGAGCGTGCGAGGGAGTCATGAAACCGAGGGTATATTAAGTTGGCGTTGAGTCTCGAGGTGCAAGCTATACTTTGCACTTTGAGTGCGAGAAAAATACTCAATTTAGTACAAAGACATTTAATAAATATTACATAGTAAAAAAAAACAAAAGTATTTTTTCTTGAAGTTAAATGTACAATTCGAATTATTTGTAATATTATTATTTCGACAATTCATCAAAATATGCTAAAAAGACGCTTTCTGTGAAATAATTTATATGTTTCTTATTCCTCCAGTCCACAAAATTTTCGCTTCGTTAGTTTTTAGGTAAATCTTGCGCGATTTTGGCGGCGAAAGTTTATCTATTATGTCTTTTGCTCTTTGCTCGACGTCAAACTCTTCATTGTCACTGGACATTCTTAATAAATTTATTTAAAACCGAACTAAAAACTCGACAAAAATTCTGAAAATCTGAAAGTTTTTTTTTTAGACCAGTCACAGATTAACAATTTAAAACACATGGCGCCTTTTAAGCCACCTTCTTTGCGGAAAAACAAAAACTACTTAAACTAAAAAAACTTACGATACCAGCACTTTGCAACATTATACAACACACACACACTACACACACCACACTAACACAGCACTAGCAGTAACACTAGCTTGCGCTGTCTTTCGAGTATTTTTGTGTAATTGCACTCGGCTATTTCAAAAAGTAACCGTCACTGAGTTTTATTGTCACTGTCCCCGCGTGTGACTTCATTAGCACGATTTCATCCCAATTCTGTCTGATTGTCAGGATTTATTCCGCTAGGCTTCTACATCATGTGGGCAGACGACAGGTTTCGTGCTATGAAAAGACACTGAGCGCTACACTGTTTCTAGCAACAACAACAACTTAACAAAATAACACGGGGCCCTGACTGTCGTACGTAATAGCGTACCAATGACCGTCTCCGACATATAAATACAGCTCTATGCGAAATAGGCGAAAGAACAGACTGTGGAGGCTACTGCCACTTCGCCGGTTCTCATCATCCTGTAGGATTTTTAGTAAAGCGAAAACTGATGATTAGAATGTTGGTAATTTCCACACGACTTATTTAGAGCTAATTATCATTTATCACAATCAAACATAAGTTACCTACACTCAACGTTGACCTTGGTGGAATTATAATTTAGATAAAACATGTAATTGTTCCAGCTGATATCGCTTACAAGATAGTGTCCACACTGGGCATAGGCTGAGGTCCAGGCTTGAGTTCCAGGTTGGGCAAAGCATTGTTGGGTTTTTCGGTGGTCGTAACATTTGTCCTGGTCGTCCCGCCATCTTCCACGCGGTCTGCCAAGGTGCCGTCTGGCTTTTACACGGCCCCATACTTTAAACGTGGCCGTCCCAGTCCCTCTTCAGCTTTCTCCAATCATTAGCGTGTGTTGTGAGTGTTTGGAGTGCAGATTCGAGTCGTGTTATTTTTCAATCTTTTGTCTTGTATCATTTTCATATCACATTACGAGTATCATATCGTTGTAGCAAGTAATACACAAAACGTACCGAGGAGTCCTCAAGTAGCTGTTTAAATGGAGTGTCAAGGGCAATAAAATGCAAGTGTGATTGGCCGATGGCTGTGTCCACATGGGGAGTCAATACTACATTATTTATTTTACTTGTAAATTGTAAATTCGAACTTGTAAATTAAGTATAAGTAGTCATTTAACTTTACTTTCCCCCCGGGGCATGGACGTGAAATTAAAGTTACACGAAAGTTAAAAAGAGAAGAGGGAAGGCTAGCAGCGGGTCGCGGCGCTTTGCCCATGGATACTTTAAACGTATTCCCCTGTTTTCTCCCAGGAAAATAAAAAATGTTTTACAATAGGTAGCTACAGGGTTAATTTTCAATGAGCAGCTGTTCAGCAGCGCGGCGCTTCGCCCATGGATACTTGAAATGTATTCCCCTATTTTCTCCCATGAAAATAAAACAATGATTTACATAGGTACTCGTAGCTACAGGTTTAATTTTCAATGACCAGCTGTTCCATTTTTGACCGTGTAGGTATTGCACTTTTTTGGAAACAGCAGATTTTTTTGTTTGATAATAACCGATGAAAAATTTCTATGTTGGGGACTCAGAATGATCACTGAGAACGTGGTAACCGTTTTCTCGTCGGTGTCCCTTCCACTGATCCACTCTAAAGGGTGTAACAAGACCCTTCACGAAGCCGAAAGGCACTTGTTCTCTCCGTTATTGCGATCACTATTTTGTTCTAGACCTGGGAACCTTCTAGTTACGGAGATATTGGGGGTCAAAGTTCCAACTTTTTCACAAGTTTTCTTCTAGTACGTGTTTTAATGTCAGATTTTTACTTTAAACACCTCCACGACCCCCGTACTATTCAATACACCCATCAGCACAATGTTTTGAGTGAGTTACATTGAGTCCTAACGCAAAACGTGATTTTGCACCCCAAAAAAAAAAATTCGTTTCCCAGCAATAATTTTTGCGTTAAGTCACTTAGTTCCTGTTACACTCTGTATATACATTCACAATATTTCATTGAAATCGGTAGTGTGGTTTGGTTTCGGAGATTAGCGTGCAGTCGTGTACGAACATAGTGACACGTGATGTTTTACATATCTACATAGAAAGTATAAAATATTTTTCCGAATGCGCCTCTACGTGAACTGCGCTTTACTTTAATTGTTGGTGCAGATTTATTCATTGGGGGGCAGCGGTCAACACAACGAACGAAATCAGTAACACTTTAGCCGTCGTACCGCTCATACTATGGCTGATAAAGGTACAATAATACTCATACGGAATTAAAATAATTTATCTAACAACGCATTATCATGATAAAATCTGTGTTTTGTGAAATTTTCTGATTTCAGTTGTAAAACTTAGCTGCAATTCGGTGATTAGGCGCTATGTAACTGCAGCAGCTGCGGCGCCAGCTATTCCAAAATGTGATTTCACGCCGAAGCAATATACTGTAAGTTTCTTTTTTTATTACGGTAATCTTTTAAACCTCCAGCCAACACTGCCCGCTAGATGGATAGGTGGCCCTCGCCGTCTCACGGAGTGGAGTCTCTGACCCAGCGGTGGGATCGTGTTACTTTATCGGTTGATTATGTAATTTCGTGAATTAACTACTCGCAGGATAGCTTTTATGCTACGCCAGGAATGATCGAAGGGTTATTTCCCTTCTTATTCCACTTATGTGGGTACTACTGTGCTCACTGACGGTTCTCACCCTTATGGCTCTCAGAGTCAGGGCATAAGGGTGAAAAGTGGTCGACCGTCAGTATGCGCGGTATTACTTTTATTATAGCAAACGAGTCCCATATCTCGAAAACTAAATATCAAATCATTTCAACCAATTTCCGTTGAAAGTTCTTTTTACAATCTACAAACCTATATTTTTTCAGAATTTCCTGGGGTCTTACTTTAAAAGTTAGAGGGGGGGACACAATTATTACGACTTTGGAAGCAAATATTTTATCAACCATTGACTTGAGAAAAAAATAGGTTAGGAACCTCGATACAATTTTTCAAGAGCTGTCCACATAGTTATTTTGCAGAACATTTTGCCTTCCTCATAGACCGCTTTATTCTAGCTAGGTATCTACTTAAAGTTTAAGTGCTGTAGCAGCTGTACCATTAAATACTGCCGATGCTTCAGGGTCCTTCGTACCAGAAGACGGAACAAGTGAAGAGTCAGCACTTGCCTCCCGCGGTTTTCAACATTTACAAGAAACCACTGCTACTGCATCAAGGCCGCATGCAATGGCTTTATGACCACGAAGGAAACCGCTACCTGGACCTCTTTGGAGGCATTGTCACAGTCTCTGTTGGACATTGTCACCCGTAAGTATAGTTGTACATGGATCTTTTGGCGTGTGGTCTTAATTGGAGCTAATGTCGCTGTTTTCGCAACAAGAAACACATAAGTACTTTGGAAGTTTATACCTACATATGTTGTTCTAATGGGTATAATCTTAAATTCGATCAAAGAGTGGCTATAAGTACTCAAACAAATAACTTCTTTGATGCTTCTTGGGAACTACAATTACCCACTACTGTTTATTTTATAGGTACAGTGCATGTCTTTATTCAACAGTTGCTTTGAATAAACATTACGTATACTTTTCACATTAATGCATTTAGTGAATCTAAAATTAAAATGACTTTGGACTGTCATTCATTCTAGGTGAATGGAAATAATGACTTTAAATTATTTAAATATTTTGTCGCATCGTCACGAATGCACTTGTACAATAAAGGAACTTTGAGGCCCCTTTCACTTTTAATGGGCGCTAAAGTTAATGGTATTTTATGGACAGCTACTTAATTCGACGATTTCCGGTAAAAGGGCGGGCTAGGACGAAACCAGTAGGTCTGACCCTGAATTTTATTAGCTGCTGTGCCACCTTTATGCCTAGAACGAAAGCGCAAAGTGGAACCAATAAACTCAAATTCGAATTATTCCAAAATTGATAACTTTAGCTTCGGACTTCAGTGACTTTCGTTTGTTTGATTCACTTTTTTTTGTGGGAGATTTTAGCTTCCGAAGTCGACGGAAGCTAAATTTATTATCCACTTTTTAGGGTTTCTTGGAGTCGGTAGCACTATTTTTTAAATAAGTATTCATGTTTAGTTGTTACTTGTATGTTTTAATTTTACATTGTTACGAAAGATGTCATGGTAATAAAATAATTATGTTTATCACCAATAAAATGGAAGTTACCATGTATAATAGAATGTGGGTGTAGTGGAATTATGTAAACAATGCATATCCAAGCGATTGCAGCAATCACGATAGATTTCCAGTCTATTGTTGAAGAGTTCCATTGGCTATCTCCGAAGGTAAGCAAATTTATCAAATTTAAACGGGACCACGTCGGATATTTTCTGTTCCAAAAAAAAAACAATGTCGGTTTCCAATTGGCGAAAATTACGTTGAGCATTAGGTACAAAAAAATCAGACGAATCGATAACCTCTTCTTGAAGTCAGTTTAAAATAGGTAGTAGGTACTCGTTTCTTGCATAATATTTTATGTACATATTTTAAGATTTTTTTTTATAACTATGTGAGATATAAATTGCGTTTCCCGTAGGTATAAATTACACCAGATATCTATCTACGGGGTGGAAGTATCGATCACTAATAAAGAACGGTGGAACGGCACCGACGCGAAAACGGTTACCGGTTTTCACCGGTTATTACAAAAAAAATCTGCGGCTTCCTATAAAAGTGCAATACCTACCTACACGATCAAATTTTAAGGAACAGCCATAAATACAATAAACAAGTATATTTCTAAGGGAACAGCTGTTTTTTTTTGTAATAACCGATGAAAAATTTCTACGTAGCTCTCAGAATGATATACTGAACCACCACCCGTATACGAGTAGGTAGTAAAATTTTACTTATAATACAATGCCAAAGTCAAATGTTTCATGATTAAAATCGAAACCATTTATTTTACAATAATAACAAAAATATATTTGAGATCCTCAACACGAGCCGTTTCATTTGATATTTGGTTATAGTTATGGTTATGGTTTGCTAAAGTTTTCTTTTATTTCTTAATTTGTCCCCCGGGAATGACCCTTATTTAAAAAAAAAAAATTACTTTGCACATCTGTGTTTGGGTCATAGGATTACACCATCTTACCAAATTTCACCTGATTTGGTCAAGTAGATTCGGAGCAAATTGGCTGTGACAGGCGCACGAGTGATCCTATAAGAGTTCCGTTTTTTTAATTTTTTGTAAGGAAACCTAAAAAATCATTTATATACCTACTGCCAAAAATAGGTAAATGATCACCAACATTTAAATAACATTTGAATGTGAAATTATAACTATTTTTTTTTACAATTTGGCTATCCTGTCAAAGCAAATGAATCATTTCTTTACTTGATTTTATTTTCAGCAAGGTTGTTGGCGCTTTACAAGATCAAATAAACACTCTATGGCATTGCACGAATATTTATCGCCACCCGAAGATATATGAGTACGTGGAGCAATTGGTATCGAAGTTCCCTGGAGATCTCAAGGTACCTACTTATTAGACAGCATACGTTATTAAGATACAGTCGAACCGGCAGGTAATGGCAGATTGTAGACTGTTAGGGACCGCGCCTGGAGCAGTAGTAGCCCAGTGCCCACGTAGGTACATTTTTTTCTTTCTTTTTAAGTACCTATTTTTTCTTCCCTTTACTTACGTTCAGAAAAATTGATACCTTTTGGGTAATGCCATCAGTTATTCAGTTGATTATGAATACAGAGCATCGAGGAAATCGGACTGGATAAAGTACACAGCACACATATCAAATCGAAAAGGGATCGGCACGGTATCGCCTTAATACTGAACGGCTCGAGTTCATACGGTGCCGATCCCTTTCCGATTCGATAAGTGTGCTGTGTCCTTATGTCGCCAATCTGCCTTAAGCATGCGTGGTGTGTGGTTCATGCTTCTTTGTATGAGAAGAGGTCTTTCCCCGATAGTAGGACTGTAATAAGCTGGTATTATAATAATTATTTGTCTGTCGATTTATCCTGCCGAATTTTTATACTGCAACAAACGCTACATAGGCCACAACAAGGTCACAATTCGCGATAGTAGATACCTAATCATAATGATTCTAATAATATTGACACTACAAGTAATAAAAGCGGGATCATGTGAAAAAGATAAGAATTGGTACAAACATTGTTATTTTGTGTAAATATAAGTACCTAGTTATCATGATTACAGATATACAACGTGTAACAGAAAGGGTATAGTCATATGGAAGACTGACTAACTGACGGACCATCAAACTGAACAACTTTCTCTATGGGACCATCATCGAAATCGTAAAAAAATAAAAAGCTGTCCCATACATTTGGGTCGGGTAGGTATTGAAATTTTGTATTTGGCAGTTGATTATTTTTTTGTGATTACGATGGTGGTCCCATGGAGAAAGTTGTTGAGTTTGATGGTCCGTACCACAGTCTTCCATATGACCATACCCTTTCTGTTACACACTGTAGATTACGCATCTACTTACTACAGTAATTCACTTCAGTTTGATGTAACAGAATGCTTGGTTGACTGCTTCATGAAAGGTCCTTTTACACCTTGCGATAGTATATAGCATTTATATAAGCCAGGCAGGTATCTAAGGAACGTAAATACATTTACACGATTGTAGTTGGGATATGCAAGAAATTGTGGTACACATGTTTAATTCACTAATAGAACACTTATTTTACAATTTAATATTTTTGTTAGCGTGTTTTTGGTGAAACGGAACGCAAACACAAAACGCATCGATTCCGGTAGTGACGTCAAAATCCATGTGTCAAAGAAACACTTTTAATTGAAAAGTACTTAAAGTTTCACTAAGATTTTACTATAATATTCTTATTGCAGTTTTTGCTTAAATAAAGCACTTACATTTTAGTAAAACTAATCTAAGGGCAAGATAGAATAAGTGACATCAAAGTCCTGACATGAATGGCCGCGATAGTCATGGACACAGGTCATGGACGTTTGAACTGTCGTAGAAAATTGTAGCAGTTGTTTTTTTTGTGCGACAAGCAGTAGTTGAAATTAACTTTTAATTATTTTCTTGGGTTGATAGTACTGCATATTATTGATTTAATTGAAAAAAAAATTACATGCATATTCCCTATTATGTACTTAAGTAGATCCTGTAATACGTAGTACCGCTACCTTTGTTAGAAAGAGAGCTAGATAACATTCTTAACAAATTGCAACGTGATGTTCATTGATGTTATTTCAGGTACCTACCTACCTATGTATGATTAAAGTCGCGTGAATTGGGTTTCTTTTTCCGGTCAAAAGATACAGCTGGTGAATCTGTGACCTAGATAGACAGACGGCGCAGGCTTAATAATAAATAGGTAAAAAGGATCACTTCCGACTTTGTAGTACCTATGACCTATACTGTATAGGTGCACACGGCTACACATCAAGCTATACATTTCCAGTATATGGAGGTCAGTGCGAGGTCAGCTTATACTGGAGATGTATAGCTTGATGTGTAGCCTTGTGTACCTACTACGAAGTCGAAGAGATCCCTACACGAAAGAGTCGGAACGAGATACACGCTGTATAGGGTATACAGCATGGATCAGAAAGGTTTGGTCATAAAAAATGGTGTGGTAGGTACAGATAATCAAACTCAACAACTTTTTGTATTACACCAACTATTGTTGGTCATAGATTAAAAATAATCAGCATGTCCCACCACTTTTCAACCTTATTACTTAGGGCGTAAGGCTGAAAAGTGCAGACCGTCAGTGAACTCGGTGATCTTGGCCTAGGTTTCGTCAGCACTCTCTACCTTCAATACCATTACCATGAAACATTCCAGGTGGTTTACCTCGTGAACAGTGGCACCGAAGCAAATGACCTCGCTACCCTGCTGGCAAAGGCCTACACCGGCAACCTGGACGTGGTGTCCCTTCAGAGCAGCTACCATGGCTACTCTTCCGCCCTGATGGGACTTACCGCCACCCAATCTTACAGAATGAAAGTACCAGTACCCCCTGGATTTTATCACGTAAGTTCGAAATATACAGAATTAATTTTTCAAGTGGGCGACACTATCGAATGTTGTAATAATATAGTGTTTTTTTTTTTCCTCCAAAATCAACGCGTTCGACTCCAAAATATTGATTTTTCAAAAACCTAATGATGCAGTTTTAGTTTTCATTAAAATCGGGCTCGAGACTTCTTTGAGCATTGTTCGCTATTCCTCTTAGTTTCGGATTTGGCCATCCATGCCCACTTGGAAAATGTACGCTGAATAGTCACGTCTAGTTCCTCGAGTGTGAGCGAGCGTAACGCCATCAACCGAGCACAAATCGACTAGATTTGTTTGTAGGATTAATGGAAACCCTAATACTTGATTGGAATTCCCACACCAGGGCACAGGTCTTGGATCGTATTTTTTCCACTTGCGCCATTTCTTCCAAGATGATCTTGGTCTCTAGGATAAGGTGGGCTTACAATAAGTTTCTCAATTCTTTTTCTAATCTTGGTTTTCAGACCATGTTACCGGACCCTTACCGCGGCATTTGGGGTGGGTGTCGAGACTCGCTGTCTCAGGTGCCCGGAGCATGTTCCTGTCCCGGCGACTGCGTGACTTCAGACAAATATGTTCACCAACTTAACGAGGTAAAGAGAGAAGTCCTTTTATAGCTGACACTTTCAATCGAGAATATGTAGGTACTCCTATTGTTGGCTTCCATGCAAAATCATGGTATGCGGAAAGCCGGTATCTTTTTTTCTAGGTCTATCAGTGACATTGCGAGGCCTGGCGACAAAATATGCAGTTTTGACGATTTTGCTTCCCTGCCTGACCCATCCCTAATTTTGAGACATGAATGAATTTATTTTTTATTTTGGGGTCGCTAATCAATATCAAGTGGCGTCGATCGGCCGCCATTTTGGCACCTTTACATTCTAAAGCTTTTCCCATTGTATTTAATTGACAGCTTTTAGAAAACTCGATACCCAAGGGACGTCTGGCAGCTTTGTTCGCGGAGTCGATACAAGGAGTCAACGGCACCGTACAGTTCCCCAAAGGATACCTGAAGAAAGCCCATCAACTCGTCAAGAAATATGGCGGTTTATATGTGGCTGATGAAGTAAGTTATAGGTTATTTTTCTTTAAGCCACGAGCTTCACCTTCAACTTCAGAGAAAAGAAATGAAAGTTCCGCGAGTGACGACTTTAAATGCGAAGAAAACAAGTGAGGGCGCCAGCATGTCCTAGTACCAGAAATTAAAAATCATTTGACATCAAACAATACGTACTGGGTGGATTATGGCTCTATTTGCTATAGGAAGGGAGATTGAGCCCCAACAGTAGTAAAACAATATAAATCATATATTTTTCGTTTTCAGGTTCAAACCGGTTTTGGACGTACAGGAGACGCTTTCTGGGGTTTCGAAAACCACGAGGTTGTCCCCGACATTGTGACAATGGCCAAAGGTATAGGCAATGGGTTTCCAATGGCTGCAGTTGTCACCACGAAGGAGATAGCCGCTGCGCACGCCGGATCGACGTATTTCAACACTTTTGGCGGCAATCCTATGGCTGGAGCAGTGGGTAAAGCTGTTTTGGACGTAAGTTTGCTATGCTATTTCAACTTTTTTGAAATATGAATAACATATTATCACGCATTTTCACCGATATCATTGGAAGAAGTGTACAACATTGTAAGTACGACTTTTTTTCGTAAGTTCGCAGGATCCCATATCTGATGTGATGTACATATTAAGAAATAATCTTTACTTAGATATTAACAATATTCTAATTTAAAAACTAATATTTTAAGTACTTGCTAAGAATATTAATATACATAATATACAGACTTATTAATTAAAATAACCTAAAGTAAATAACCTAGCAACAAACTTAAAAAATGGCGTCAAAAAACTCCTCCTCAACGCTGTCAACTGGTAATGTACCCAAGAGACTGGCGGCGTTGCCACGTTGTATGGCAACGCTAAGCCTTTGGCCAAGGTAAAAGCCAGCCCTTGGGTCACGGGAAGTGTCAACTAAACGTTTAGAAATATCCTTGAAAAGGCTGTGAGCGCTCGGACCCCACGGTCCTAGAGTTTCAACCCCAAACGGCTCGAAAATATAGTTACCAATGAGGTTACTATATTTACGCCGCTTGAGGTTCTCTGCAGCCGCAGCGGCAGCCCCAGCACAGCACGATGAGCTAGGAAGATGGGATGGCGCAAGAGTATCGACACATGTTGCGTCCCACACTAAAGGCCTACCCATCTTCCATGGAAACAAAGACATCCCGTCCGGTCTCTTGCCATCGTCGCGTGCCAAGCCATTGGGTTCTAATATAGCGGAACGCCGACGGTGACAAGAGCTCGTCGGATGATGTCATTTAAATTCGCGTGCCGTGCAAAACGGCCCGCACTTCGGCTGCATGACAGGCCGTGATGTCCGAGGCTGTTGACAACTTCACCACAGTGACAGCGGTGAGGAGAACATAATGCGGCACCTAGGCGTAGAGAAGCAGCGAGGCGGAAAGTAGTGTCGTCGAGCAACGTACCTGTGTTCGACGACGGTAGTGCGTGAAGCCAAAGACCCGACTCCCACTCACCCACAGCTAGCAGACGAGCGCGCTCAGCAGTAGTAGCAGACGTGTTCAGTAAATTGTTCTGAACTACTCTGCAGAGCGGCTCGTCCCACCTTCTCTGGGAAAATGGATGGTCGGGTTCTTCAGAATTTGGGCAAGCGAGTTTCCAGGCATTGATAGCCTCGGAGAAGCACGGCACATCAAAATCAATCAGTGTGGAAGCCAGGATATTCCTCATTAATTTCTCAGTGCCGTGGACCGAGGATATAAAAGCCGGTAAACTAATACTAGAAATTTTGCGGACGCCGAGTCCTCCCATACGAATGGGAAGAGTAGCTTGTGTCCAAGCTCGATCGTCCAAGGCCACATTTAAAATGGATGATAAAGTATTTCTGATAATTTGATCCATTTGGTCCAAAAGATGAGTGTGCTTCCATAAAGGGGAAGCACGTAGAAAATAAGTTAATTTTGGGCCGAAACAGCAATAACGGATTATGGTGATGGCCGAATGCATATTAATTTGGAGTAATCTTTCCGAAATGTCATTGAAATTTTGAATTTTTTCCTCGATAAAATCGGGAAAGGAAATCTCGAAGATTGGAGACCCAAGGAGACGAAGAGAACTTTTTTCAATAATTTTGATGTTAGGGGCTATTGCGTTAAATTTAGGAATAGTCAGTTGTCTGTTGGTATAGTCCGTTAAATAAAGTTCGCATTTTGCAAGGTTAAGGTCAAGGCCAATGGAATGAAGTTTATTTTTTAAGTAAATTAAATCATTTAAAACAGTATCTACGTCGCCCCCCAAGGTTCCATCATCAAGATACCAAACGTTAAATTTAGAATTTAGTTGTTGAACAATTGGGTGAATAGCTAAACTAAATATCACTGGCCCGAGCGGGTCACCTTGTTGACAGCCAACAGCAGATTCCAGAAGGTTGTCCCGATACAGTAATTTAGACGGATGTCTGTAACACTGCCAAAGAAAACTATAAATTTGAGGTAATTCTTTTTTAATTTCTGTTAACAAGGTGTCCCTATTAACTGAATTAAAGGCATTCTTTATATCAACCTTCAGGATGACCTCACCTTTGCCAGAATTTAGGTAGGTCGACAAAGCGTGTACGGCAGCCTCACAGCCCCCTTTGGAGCCGTAACCTAGCTGCAGGGGCTTAAATTTTTCCGAAACAGCCTCACCATAAAATTTACAGCAAATCTTGGCTGCCATACGACGGTAAGTAGTACCCACGGCAATGGGACGAATGCCGCCATCCCTCTTACGCAGGGCACATAAATTGGCCCCGTACAAGACGTCGATGACGGCCTCGTTCACCTTGCCGGAGAGCATAAGGTTAATCAGAGCTGTAAGCTCCTTCAAGAGCATCTCACCGGCCTCCCCGGCGCCTGAACAGATTAGGTCCTTTAAGTGCTGGGGACTTAGGCCGTCGAGGCCGCCTGCGGAGCCGCTCCGAAAGGAGCAAACAGCTGTGACCACCTCTCGACCTGTAATGGTGAGGGAGTGAATGTCTGAATCAGGAGGCTCGGGAAAAGAAAGGCCATCCGTGGGGGCGGGATGTTTGGTCTCCAGAGCTGCGAGTGTTTCTGGAGAACACGGTGCCACCACATCGCTACTGAAGAGAATCCTGGCTGCACCGCTAATGTCACCTTCCCCTAACTTTGATTCAACCAGATGGGATATACCTCCTCGAGAGGTATATCCCTGGGACGTTAAATTTAAATAAAAATTTTGAGCCGAAATATTACAATTATCTTTAATTTGAGCTGTTAAAGTCTTTTTTGTGGCCAAATTCTTTTGAACATGAAGTATTCGGTAAGGGAAGGTAAGCAACTGTTCCCAAGCACTTAGCGAGTTCTCTCGGACGGCAAGGCGCACACAACCTGCTAGGTTTTGTGCAACTAGCGGCCTAGCACCGCGGGGAACTCGCTTTAAAACAGGAACTGAGTTTTTTAATTTGGAAAGGGTTTGCCAGATTCGGTCGAAAGTTGATGTAGCCGAAGTTGAAGGTGGAAGATTTGAAACAGGGTCTGAGGCATTTGGAGGTTTATGTACCTTACCAATATGCACATTCAGACCCCGCTTACCTTTAAAAAAACGTGCCTGGGTACAAAGCGGGCATCTCTCCAGGGTGTTCAGCGAAGTTGAAGGTTGACTACTACTATTCCCCACCACAACGCTGCTGCTACTACTCATTAAACTAATTCTTAAAAAATTAAACCTAACAAAAATAACTTTATTAAACTAAAATAAAAATAAAAGAAAAAAAAAAAAGCTGAATAGACAAAAATTTAAATGGTGACACGCTGTCAGGAGCGGCGGCACACACGCACTGCGGGCCTGGGACACCGCACACCCGATGAACGCATGTCGGGGCAGCCCTCGTCACCGTGGCCAGGTGAATTGGAGCCTGGTGTCGCCTCGGCTCTGCGTCGAACTCAGATCCGGATTTAAATTGGCCTTCGACACTATAGAACTGAAGTTCGGATCATCCAATATAAAGGCCAAACACAGGCACTATCATATAATCACAGGGCACAAAGCTATAGAAAGCACGTCAACTTTAAAATTTTCACAATTTTCTGATACTATTGATATAAATAGTTTAAAAAAAACTTCAGGAGATTAGGCATTCATTTCAGTAGGTATTTAGTGCAGTAGTAGGGCTTTAGTGTGAAAAAATAAAATTATTGATTTTAAATAAAATTTTCTCGACTGTCCCAGGTGACAGGTGCCATTTCTTTTAAGAAATTGATTTTTTTGTGGGCACGGGTAAATTCAGACTCTGGTATGTTACTTACACATTCCTAATGTCAAAATCGAACTCTCCTTGTGAGCAGTAATTAGTACATGCAGGACCTACGATAGTTCCTAAACCTGCTTTGCACAAAATGTATCTTCATTCTGCGCAATAAAATAGATGAATCTGAAGAAACCGTTATCTTAAGTGTTTCGTTTTAATGAACATAATAAACTCAGATCAAGTAAATAATCTGAGCTAGCAAAACGACTTCTAACGTTATCTGTATCCTCTGCAGTAACAGTGATGCATACATAACAATGTATCCACGTAATCGCACGACTTCATTAAGAAGGGACCTACGAAAAGATAATAAAGTATATAGATAGAGATGTATATGGTGGGACTTGGCTATCCGTAGATTGAAAGGCAACGTAAAAAGCACATAGAAATTTTTATTTGGTTTTTCTTGACAACACAGAAAATAACAGTAATGACATACAGATGTTCCTAACAAGTCATATTTAAAACATCCGTCATCTCCCATACCAGCCAGTCTGACAAACACTTGCAAACCTCTTCTTAACACTCCTCCTCAAGCGTTTCCCTCTGACTCACTCTTGCACACCCATCTCCTTACGACAAAACTCATGCTTACTCTTAGGCACAGGTTTTGTCATAATGTCAGCGACCATCACATTTGTTGCGAGATATTTCAACTTAATAATCTCCTTCTCTAAGGCCTCTCTAACAAAATGATATCGTAAATCGATATGCTTAGTCTGCTGATGGTGCACCGGGTTTTGTGCTATAGCCATTGCTGACTGACTATCCGTGTAAACTGTGATAGCCTTTTCTTGGGTGTCCACCAGTTCTCCCAAGAACCTTCTCAAAAATATGGCATCTTTAGCAGCTTCCGATAAGCTGACATATTCAGCCTCTGCTGTTGATATGGCTATGCTTCTCTGCTTAGCACTCTGCCATGACACTGCTCCTCCTGCCAATGTGAAAACATTTCCGGAATAAGATTTTCTATCTATTATATTCCCTCCATGATCAGCATCAGAGAAACCTTGTATCTCTTTACTACAGGCATCATTTGAGTACACGAGTCCCATGTTCTTAGTACCTTTAAGGTACCTTAGAATCCTCTTGGCAGCACTCCAATGAATCTCTTCATAGCAGTTGCAGAATTGACTCATAATATTCACAGCATGAGCTATGTCTGGTCGCGTACACACAGCCAAGTACATCAGTGATCCTATCAACTCTCTGTAAGGTATTTTGTCACTCGGTGTGTGTGAGCCCTCTGGCTTCTTCAAATGTTGACCAGGTACTGCTGGTGTGGCAACTGTCTTGCAGTCCTCCATGCCAAATCTGCGTAGAAGCTTCTCTATATAATCTTCTTGGTCAATCTTTATGTGGCCATTCTCTTGCTTTACCCGCATCCCTAAAAATAATTCAGCTTTTCCTAAATCTTTCATCTCGAATTTGGACATAAGTTCTTTCTTGACCTTATGCATTTCTCTTGCATTGTTATAAAAGATTAGTATATCATCAACATAAACTGCAAGTATTATCATATCATTCTCGATTCGCCTGGTGTAGACACATGGTTCATTCTTGCAACGGTTGAAATTCAGACTCTCTAGCTCTGAATGAAGTTTATAATTCCATGAACGTGGTGCCTGTTTCAGCCCATAAAGAGATCTCTTCAATAAGCATACATGGTCTTCTTTGCCTTTCTCTTCGAAATATGGTGGTTGACGCATGTAAACCTCTTCGTTTAAGTTTCCATTTAGAAACGCTGTCTTCACGTCCATGTGATTTATTTGCAGATTCATCTGCGCTGCTAGCGCTATTAGCAGCCTCAAAGAGCTATGACGCACAACAGGGGAGAACGTCTCATCGTAATCAATACCCTTTCTCTGTCTGAAACCTCTTGCAACCAAACGAGCTTTATACCGAGTCTTATTTCCCGCCTCCTTTTTGATTCGGAATAACCATTTCGAATCAATAATGTTGCTCGCTTGGTTTGGCTTTACCAACACCCAGGTTTTATTTTTCTTTAATGCATCCAGCTCCTCCTGAATAGCAACTTTCCACTGTTTTGCATCTTTTCTCGACAGTGCCTCTTGAACTGTTAGTGGATCTCTTTCTTCCACTATCGCCTCATAGGTGATATGATCCTTAAACTCCACAGGTTTTCTGTTCCTTAGTGGGTATCTTCTCTCTTCTACTACAGGTATTGTTTCAACAGGTTGCTCTTCCTCCGGCTGCTCTTCAAATGATGTCCACTGTTCATCTTCCTCTTCCATGAATTCAGCATCTCTAACATCATCTGTGTGATCTCTATCACGTTCGAGTTCGGTCTCTTCTTGATGAACAACTTGTCTCCCATCATCATTCTCTAGAAGAATTGTTTCAGTCTTTCTATCCTCTTCAGTCTTAGTCAATTTATGGTTCATCTGGTTTTCGAAAAATACCACATCTCTCGCTCTATGCAGCTCTCCATTCATAGGGTTGACTAATCTGTAACCTTTCGATTCTTCACAGTATCCTACAAACACTAGTTCTTTACTCTTTGCATCCCATTTGGTTCTCTTTTCATCTGGGATATGCATAAACGCTCTGCAACCAAACACACGAAGATTAGACAAATCTATTTTATGGTCACTCCAAACCTCCTCGGGTGTTTTGTTCTTCACTGCGATGGTAGGACTCCTGTTTTTCAAATACACCGCTGTATTTACAGCTTCAGCCCAAAATCGAACGGGAAGACCTGCTTCTTGAAGCATTGTTCGTGCTTTTTCCCCTATGGTACGATTGGCTCTCTCCGCCACACCATTTTGATGAGGTGTGTAAGCAATCGTAAGCTGGTGTCTAACACCGTGTTCTCTCAAGAACTCGTCAAACCTTTTATTGCAATATTCGCGCCCATTATCGGTTCTTAAAGCCTTCAACTTCTTACCTGTTTGTGTCTCAGCAAAACTCTTGAACTCCTTCATCTTCTCAAAGGCTTCACTCTTTTGCTTTAAAAAGAATACGAAAGTTTTACGCGAAAAATCATCAATAAAAGTAATATAATATCTAAAACCTCCAAAAGAATTCTCACTCATTGGTCCGCTGATATCGGAATGTATCAATTCTAATAAACTTTTGGCTCGCGTGGCTTTATTTCTCTCAAACGGTTGCCGCGTTTGTTTTCCCTTTAGACAAGCTACACAGTCTAATTTGTCGTTATGTTCAAACTTTACCCCAGTTGCCATTTTATCTCTCAATAGTGTCAAATTCCGTATACCCAAGTGTGCCATTCTCTTATGCCATAGCTCCATTGATGCTGTAGTCGCTATTGCACAGACCTGCTGAGAAGGAGATTTAATTTTATACACACCCTTATCAAGCAAACCTATCACACATGGTTGTCCTCTCGACGTATACTCACACTCATTGAAAATCTCGCAACCTCTGTTGGTAAAAACAACGACCTTACCTTTTTTAACAATACTACTAACACTCAGTAGGTTCGATGTCAGTCCTGGTACGTACAACACATTCTCAATGTTCAGATGCGCATCTATTACATTACCATATCCCTTTCCATACATCTTACCTCCATTTGCACAAGACACTTCAACCTTACGATTAGCCTCCGCAAATTTACTCATCCAGTCTTTTCTGCTACTCATATGCATCGAAGCTCCTGAATCAATAACCCATGCATCATCTGCTTGCTTCTCTTGACTTCTCGTATCAAGCGCTATCGCCGTCGCCGTTGCTGTCTCCATCGCCGTCGCAGTCGGTGTTGCAGTTACCATATTAACCGCCTTCGCCTTCCGCTTCGGATTATCCGGACAGTCACAAGCTTTATGCAATCCATCGCAAATGAAACATCTTATTTTCTTTTCTTTGTCTTTATTCCTCTGAACAAACTTTTTATGATTCTGATTCTTCATCTTCGCTGTAAGTGCAGCACTCGTCGAATTACTGGAACTTGCGCAAGATGCGCCTTGGTCTAATTGCAACAGTTTAGTTTTCACATAGTCTGTTGTCAGCTCAATATTGGTGTTCTCCAACGCCAATCTCATCGGATTATACTCCTCCGGTAATCCTTGCAACATCAGCGCCGCTAACAGCTCATCGTCAACTTCTTTTCCGATATCCCTCAGCTGCTGTGCTACTGACATTAGCGCAGTCACATAGTCTCTCATAGATGTGAACTGCTCAAGTTTAAGGCTTACTAGCTTTGATAAAAGTCTGCATCGGTTATGTAGTCCTTTATCTTCAAAAGCTGACCTCAAAAACTCCCAAGCCTCCTTTGCCGTTTTCGCATATCTCACGTGAATCAGGCAATGCGGTTGTATCATCATACATATCCTGGCTCTCGCTTTTTGGTCTCTCTTTAAGCCAAATACATCTGTGCTCTCTGGTGTCTTCTGAGTGTACTCCCACAGATCATCATGGATTAAATACAACTCTACCATAAACTTCCATGTACTATAATTCGAGTTTCCATCAAGTTTCTCTATTGACATTAAACTCATACCCGTATCTCGTACCGGCTGCGATCTCTCTAGTCCGCCGCCCGTAGTCGTGTTTGCAACATCTTTCGTTTCCATATTGCCTACTCTCTACTACGTGTCTGGGCCCATAACCTGGTGGGACTTGGCTATCCGTAGATTGAAAGGCAACGTAAAAAGCACATAGAAATTTTTATTTGGTTTTTCTTGACAACACAGAAAATAACAGTAATGACATACAGATGTTCCTAACAAGTCATATTTAAAACATCCGTCATCTCCCATACCAGCCAGTCTGACAAACACTTGCAAACCTCTTCTTAACAGTATAAATAATTTACATAACACCACGCCTGTATTTCCCCGAAGGGTTAGGCAGGGGTGTAACATAGTCAAGGGCCAGCCTATGGTCATCAACCGGGCATAGTCGTAAATTAAGCAATATTCGCTCACCGGACCATTATCATTACCATTACCCGGAGCATTATCTTGTAATGTAATCCAAGATTCAATTTTAAATAGAAACAAGCGAATGTAACAAAATAAGTCGTTGAAGGTTGCGCACTGAATGCTCGATTCATCCTCAGTTACCGAACCTAATGCTCGAATCTGAACTGTTACATTACAGGCAAATGCTCCCGCTGAGGGACCACCTTAATTGGTTAATCTTATGCTCCTAACCCAATTTTAGGTGATAGAGGAGGAAGAATTACAAAAGAATTGCAAAGAAACCGGCAAATACTTCATCGAACAACTAATGCAGTTGCAAAAGATACACCCAGTGATCGGTGACGTTCGCGGGAAGGGCCTGATGCTAGGCTTCGAGTACGTCGTACCGGGAACCAAGGAGCCCTTGGACGTAGCTGAGGTGAACAGCATTCATGAAGATATGAAGGACATGGGAGTACTTATAGGACGCGGGGGAAGATGGAGCAATGTAAGTCATGGCAATCGCTTCGTTAACTAAAGTTCTGCGGGGTTCTTTTAGTGCGTAGTCGTCGGAACTAACGCCGCCATTTTATTTCGTCAATACAATTACCAAAGACAATTTCACAAATATTATTAAACAACAGCGCCCTCACCGATACATAATTATATATATATATATATCTTCATTCATTACCATTATTAATAAATTGTAATATATGTTTTCGTTAACTTAATGTATCTTCTCATCATCTATCTAAATTATGTGTATGATTGGAATACAAAATCATAAACATAATTTATATACTTATTTACTCTTTTACAGGTAATGCGGATAAAACCTCCGATGTGCATCAAGAAAGAGGATGTCGACTTCGCTGTATCTGTTATAGATCAGGCAATCAAGAATTATACAAACAATAAAAAATAAATGTCTCTAAATGCGGTTTTATTTTTGTTGTGTCAACATTATTTTCGAAAGCACTTAATAAATACTATACTTCTATTTATATTCTCGCAATGGTAAAAAGTAAAGTACACAACAAAAAATACATCTCGGTTCTTGTATCCCTTACTCCGCTCAGGATTCTACTCTAGAATCTTTCGCTGCTCTCGGGATCCAACTTGGTCTCTCGAATTAAATTCCCTTTTTTTCACTTGTTAAATAATCTAGTATTTTGAGAATAGAATACGTACCGAAGTGATTTAAGTCCATCTTAGGCAATCCTATGATGTCAGGTTTAATATCTTTTTTCTCCGGTAGTTTACCGTGTTCTGCCCATAATAAAAATTGAAGCTTATGATATAAGGTTTCATTCCATGGGCAATTCGTTTTTATTGGACTTGGACTTTTATTGGCCAACTTGACGCATCATTCTTTGAACTTGAACCTATCGCTTTAGCTATAAAGTTGATAATCTACTAGAGAAGTCAGATTGAAGTAACTTGATGTGCTTGGCGTCTGTACATACATTTATTTATTGCACAATGACACAGTTACTGCCTAACCTTTTACTAATGACCATGTGATCCTGTTAGGGCGCAACTATAGTTTACTTGAAACTTGTAAATATTTTAACATAAAAACATTGCATAGTATCACAGAGATTTAATTATCATAATTTACGAACGAAAATAACGAACCTCATAATAGATATTGTCAAGTAATAGACATAAGACAGTGCATAACTAAGACAGTATACCTACTATCTACTATTTCCTTGTGCTCAATTCCTCAGTAGAAATTTTGCATTAACTACTACCTACACATAGCACTATTATACTACACCATGGAAACATGGAAGGACTAAGTACATGTTGAAATTTGTAATTCGCCATATTTTGTTTAAGCCCTATCAGTCTGATTAGCTGTACGAAAAATGAAATAAATAAATAAATTAAGTGAATTTGGATGAAAGGCACACGAATAGGTGTACGTTATATGTATACCCTAGCAGGAATGTGTCTCCTAGAGTGATATGAGTGGGACGAATAATTAGTGTATGGTCTGCTGTGTGTGTGCACCACATAAAAATATTGGTGCGCTTTGTCGTTTTGGAAAAAAAACGAAAAAAACGATTCCTGCTAGGGTAACGCTCTTCCAGCAAGAAAATTCTAAACGAATGACCGGAGAGAGAAATATTGTGCATGGCAAGAAACCGGCTCAACCCAAGATGTGTAGGTGTAAACCAATAATTAGTGTATTTAGTCAAAAATATGTAGAGTGACTGGTAATTAGTGACCGATACTTAAACACGTGATTCTACTCATGATAACAAACAACTTTCCCAAAGAAACCTTTTTTTAAACTCATTTAATTTTATCACAATAACACAACAGCTGTATGAAATTCCCACGCGCGCGCTTTTAGACCTATCAACTGGTAGCCGCGTGACGACGTTATGTCTCATTACAATGGGTGGGTAAGCAGAGCACCCGCGTGGCTCGCAAGCCCGCTCCGTAAGCGGCGCCCGCGCCCGACCACACAGGCCGGCCGCCACGTGACGTTATCGGTGTACATAAGCAGTGTAGGTAGGTACCTACATGTTTAGGTAGCCGCTAAATTAAAAAATAATAATCAGTGAAAAATATATTAAATGCACCTTGTGACCATATCAAATGAAAAAGCTTGTTGATGTGGAAATTATTTTTTTTATTCCCTTAATTTTGACTCTAAAAGTAACTATAGCATCAAATCACAGATCAAATTACCTACCTATAAATATTAGAACACAAATAAGTAGTTCTATCAAATTATTTGTACCTTGGGTATTCATTATTATTTAAAATCACAGATCAGTTTTTCATGTAAGTCTAAAAATACAAACAGTAAAAATTAAGTAAACAAACAGTAACAGTGCATCCGCGTGACTAAACGCAACAGTGTCCTTGGTCCTTGGCATCATAACTGCAACTGTTTACTAATACCAAGTGATAACCCAAACGCACTTCCCAGCCAAAAAAACACAATAGAGCGACGTTTATGTATCTGTCTCTGTCCCACTAATACCTGTATTTTAGCTGTCTCACTATCTCCAAGCTAGACAAAGCGACTCCTAGTGACGTGACGTCAGCGGATGGCGCGGGACCAGAGTCAGAGGTGGGGAGGCGGATTTATCTAACCTACGCTACGGCTTAAATCAATGTATGTAGGGTATTAATGTAATTTTTGACTGTTGTGTTAATTGGCTTTTTATTTATATTGTTTCTGTAGGCTCTTTTTTGTTGTAGGAATTTATCACACATCTCTTGAACTATATATTTATTTTAAACAACCACCCATCATGTTTTTGGTCTGTATAATACTTTTTTCCACTAATATTCCTTCGTTCACACGCACATTATTGAATGTATTTTAATGAAATTTGGAATCAAGAAGATAGCTTATATCTTGGAATGGCATTTAGGGTATTTTTATAATAATGTACTAATGTGCAAAGTCACAGAAACAGCTAGTAGTATAAAATCCAATAAAAACTTTATTTTATAACACTTATCTACTTCAGTGTACTCAGGCACAATACGTTTCAAACGGTTCGTCAGTAAAGTAAAGAAGGTCATCAAAATGTATGAAACCGTCGCTTTTTTGTGGTCATTCGAATTTGATCGGATTACCAACCGATGTTTACGTGTTATGTTTTTTGTTTATATTTACTTAATGCGAAACATTCCAAGCTGAATATTTTAACTATATATTTTTGACCAAATACACTAATTATTGGTTTACACCTACACATCTTGGGTTGAGCCGGTTTCTTGTAATTTGCCGTCAAAGTTATGACACCATCGTTTTGACTTTTAGCAATATTATTCAATAACGCATGCATGTGTACTTTTGAAACTTTTATGTTTATTATAAGAGTCAAGACGGACCGAATACAGTTTTCAGCGAGCTTCTGCGTTTTCTCATTTAGGCGCTACGATATGTTTTCGGCTTTTCAAGAAGCCGCGATTACTTGAAAATCATAAATATTTTCATAAATCTTATTCTGTGTGTATTACGCACTAATATAGAGCTACTCGTGTATGTTTATTCTACAGTCGCACATACTTTGGTTTTGGAGGTACACGATTCTGCAAAACATTACCCTAACAGGAAACGCAATATCTCGGAAACCTGAAGACGCACAACATATATTTTTGGTGCACTTCTTTACACAAACATAAGCTCTCTAGCAATGCACAATATTTTTCTCTCCGAATTTTCCTGCTGGAAGAGCGTTACCCTAGCAGGAATCGTTTTTTCCGTTTTTTTCCAAAACGACAAAGCGCACCAATTTTTTATGTGGTGCACACACACAGCAGATCATACACTAATTATTTGTCCCACTCATATCACTCTAGGAGACACTTTCCTGCTAGGGTAACGTCCACCACGAATAGACCATGGCCAGACATTTTACACCTACTACGTCCCGGTGTGATACTTATCCAAATTACGTCGTTTTCCAACCTCCAGCCAAGTTGAACCGCTGGCAAGAGTATAAGCGTAATGTAGAAATCTGTACTATTGGATTTTGCAGAATAATTTTAATTCCGTGCCACTAAGTTCCTGAACTAACGCCCGCTTCCAATTTCAAAACTGATAAAAAGGTGTCAGCTGTCACTTCTTCACTGTTCTGTCATTGTCACTCAAGTCAGCTGTGTCCCTGCCAGGCTCTGTTTGCTAAATCGGCTTTATTTTTCATTTGAATACTAGAATAAAAATCGTATACACCACACCACAACCAATAATTATATTTCTAGATAAATTTATACGTCTTATATAAATATATTTCGGCTTCTAGTTAGAATATAACCTATAAAACGGAGTACTATTTCCCATACATTTTATAATATAGTGTAAAGCAAGGAGTAACCATGGTGTTTAAGTGCCAGGAGGACAGCTTCTTAAAACAGGTACGTCAGGCTACCAAATTATTGTAGTCACACACATCATCTTATTTGCAAACATTAGGTAACTTCCTTAATTATGTTTAGTATAAGCAGACTGGTGATACCTAAGCTTACATGACGTAGGTAATCCTTAAAATTCAAGCGTTCCTTATGGCTAACTACATTTCCCTAACCATCAGACCAAGAGTTTTTCAAGCTCATTTTAAAATCAACTGAATTTGCCAAGTTATAAAGTCGATTTTTGTTAAAATCAATTGGAAATAGATTTGAATATAGTAGATTATACACCACTAGCTTTTGCTCGCGGCTTCGCTCCCGTTATGTACGTAAATTAATTCACAGAAACATTTTAAATGTAGCCCATAACACTCGGGAATAATGTAGCTTCCCGTTAGTGACAAAATTTTCGGAATTGGATCAGTAGTTTCGAAGATTACCCCCTACATACAAATACCTCTCTATAATATTAGATTATTATAGATGATCATGGATCAGTTCATCCATGATCATCCATGGTGCTTGCAACAGCACCGAAATATTGGGAACTGAAATCAAATAGTTAACATGTTAAATACTCTGTTTTCAGTGTTAATGATAATGTTAGTGACCAGGTTGTACACTGTTTTACAGACAGAAGTTCAAAAGAATTTCGTTTCATATAAATAATTCTCATAATATTGTATTGTATTGTATAGCGGGCTGGTGTCCGCAACTCCACGTCTAAGCGCGTATTTTGCGTGCGGGTGGGAAATCTATTCGATCCACCCTAACTCCCCCTCCTCTCATAATATCATTAAATATAAAAAAAATCTCATAATATCATTACACAAAATAATCAATACGCAGAAAGCTTGCTTCGAAAAAAATTCATAGATTTTTGTTACAAATAAAATTAATGTTCCGATAATTCATATCATAGAATAACAAGTCAAATATTCTTTATACTCATTGTTTAGTTGATATAAAACTTATTACCAAGAAAAACATTTTATCGAGTGACAGTTTCAATTCATACCTTTGACAAAATACATACCCTCCAATAAAATTAAAACACCGTGCAATATACTTGGACTATGTTATAATTGATAACACTATACCGTAGTATAGTTATATGAAAGCATTTCATAATTGTCGGAGTGCCCTAATTTTCTTACTGCAACCAATTTCGACGTAACGGTCGCCGGCCGCTGCTGCGGCAACGCTCGCTTCGTTAATCACCGTTCTAACCTAACCTAACCTATTTGGTCGGAGTGAGCAGATCGTTTCAACGTCAATATTCTTCAAACCTAACCCGTCCGGAGTCTTGAGCTCACTTCGCTCGTTCTTGTATCCTAAGTTTTCCTTGCCACAATGCCTTTTTTATGTTGATGTGGTGTGTGTACAAAATAACAAAAAAATATGGAAAGCTTAATGTCTACTTGTACATTTTCGTTGAATTCGTTAAAAAATAATTCTACTGTTTGCTATGCATGTTATATAAAAAAATTTGATTATAAAATTCATTGAATTTTATTTCTGTGAAATATGTTTCACAGTAAATAGTCAAGTAAATAGTCGTTAAACAATAATATTCGAAATAAAAATACAAGAACCAAATATTATAAGAAACATTTTCGGCGAAGCGAAATTCTATGAAATTTCTGTCTGCGTAATAAGGGGACACCGTTTGATCATGTCAGTTAGATTAGTTTGCTCCTCAATCTTTTCCAGTACTCATCAATAGTTTTAAAATGTGAACCAACAACGGAGCCAGTGGTCGAGTATGGAAAAACTTCCTCGTTTGAAGGATACGAAATCACTTTGGAAGATACAATCCTGTTTCCTGCGGGAGGTGGTCAAGTAAGCTATAAACTAACAACATTTGTAGTGATTTTCGAGTAAAGTTATTTTAAGTGACAAATTACCACTTCTTCTTAGCGTATCAATGACAATTTAAATTGAGTCAGCCCGAAATTTGGCAAAGAGACTGGTATAAGTGCCACTGGCAATGTAGTACCTACTCAATACTAATATCTGATGTGACAAAACTTTTGATGCCTATGTTGAATATTTATAAATTTGAATTGCTTCATATTAGTTATCCAAGTCGTCCTATCAATGTTTGAGCAACGTTGACAAGATATATTGGGCTGTAAAAGCAAAATTTTTTGTTACCAACAATGTTTAATCCGGCGGGAGTGCAGTAACAGAAGATCACATCGAGTATGTGGCGGGATGTGACACAAATCACAGCGCTCATTGTAATGACTTAATTATCAGTAAGCTATTTTACTCAAACAATAAAAAACTCTAAAAATATGAAGAATATGAGATCTTCCATGAAATAAAAAAATAAACCTAAAATAAAAAGACGAAAATTAAATTTCTATACAAAGAAACTCAAAATAGCTTTGTCACAAAACGCACACACTGTGTGGCGGGGTCTCACTTACCCCGCGAGCTTGTACGCGCATGTGTCTCTAGCTTCGGCTTCGGTTTCGCTGACCGCCATCACTAATCACTCTACTATCCCTCTGCGCACTACCTTAGCTCCAGCTACGCGAAGCCGCTAAAATGTCGCTTTGACAAATAAAAAATATCTCAACAAAAACAACGAGTGGGGTATATTACACCCCACCACACTCCCCCAGGGTTAAGCATGTATTGATGACCAACAATTACATTTTAAGTGAAGGAGACTGTATTTTATTTCCTTAGCCCCATGACGTTGGCCGGTTGAACAGTACAGAAGTAGTGCAAGTACTTCGCAAGGGTGATGAGGCACTGCATTTTACTAAAGAGCCCATTCCTGTGGGTACCGTTGTGGAACAGGAGATCGACTGGGGCAGACGATTTGATCATATGCAGCAGCATTCAGGTAACCATCAAAGTTTTTATCTAGGTTTTTGCTGCAACCCCCAACATAGTGTCGCGGGTTCAATCCTAAAAGTCATTAGGTATGTTTTTTTTTTTTTAAATTTAAAATATACTTTTCAGTGATTAAAATTGTTCTTAAAAAGTTGTAAAAACTTAGTAACTTAAAGCTACTTCTAATAAATGTAATTGTTTCCTTCGCTGTATTAGAATATGCCCTGTGCCATGTTTTAAAATCTATCAAGCATTTAATAGAGTTTGACCCGAAGGTCTCCTTTATAAAATCAAAAACAGCTTCCCAACCAACATCTTCTTAATTTTGATGTCGTTATTGAGAGATAGATACTTGTTTGTGCCGAGTGATGGAGGCGCATTATCAAAGCTATACCCTATCGCTTCTGGGTTACCTCAGGGCAGTGTGCTCGGACCGATTTTGTATTTGATTCATACTCCGGACTCCTAATATTAAATTTAGCGACTACAGGTACCTTCGCGGATGACACAGCTGTGTTGGTATCCCATACTGACCATAAAGTAGCATCTGCTATGCTGCAGACCTGTTTGGACGACATAGCCCTCTGGCTCAAAAAGTGGAGGATAAAAGCAAACGAGACCCAAGTTGTTAAATGTCACATTTTCTAGGAGAAAGGATACATGCCCACCAGTACAGTTAAGTCGAATACAGGAGCCTTACGCTGAACATGTCAAAAAGGTACCTTAGGTTATACCTTGGTAGACGCCTCACTTGGAAAAAAGGTATCTTGGTTTTATACCTTGGCAGGCGCCTCACTTGGAAAAAACAAATCTTCACGAAACGGAAGCAACTTGAACTGACACTAAGAAAGTTCTACTGTTTAATAGGCGAAAATTCACGAAAATAATATTCTTTTATACAAAGCTATAATCAAGCGCTCTATGGACCTATGGCATCCAGCTATGAAGAACGGCATCAAACTCTAACATAGAGGTCATACAGCGCTTTCAGAACAAGCTTCTAAGAACAATCACAAAAGCCCCATGGTTTGTTCCAACTGCAGCTCTACACCACGATCTAAAGATACTTCCAGTCAAAAACCCGACCAACTGCGAGTAGGACTCGCGCACGAAGGGTACCGCACCATTACCAAAAAAAATCTCTTAATTGGCGTCAACTATGTATGTATGGGGACACCCTTTAATTTTCAACTTTTTTTTAAATTTTTTGGAATTTTTCTTTTATTTGTGCTCTAATGCCTTGCTTTTTGCCAAATTTCGTGATTCTAGATCAACGGGAACTACCATATAGGTTTTCGACCCAAAACCTATAGGGAACTTCAGGTTGACCTAGAATTGTTCAGTTTGGTTAAAAGCAAGATCTTACAGCACAGGTAGAGGGAAAATTATAAAAAAAGTTGAAAATTAAGGTAAATTTTAGTACTTACTAGTTTTCGCCAAAATCTAAATTTGCTCATATCTTTTTATCGTGTTGACTCAGGACCTTGATACACCTAATAGGGACTATATAGACCTCGGTATATGGTATAAATTTCAACTTGCAACGTCCACCCGTTTCTGACAAAATCGGTGTTGACAGACGAACAAGAGAAACTTTTAAGATACGAAACCCTAAAAAGAAATAAAAAGCTACTTACATCAAGTCATACTAAGAAAGAATAATTCGCCACCCAAACATCTTGGAAAACCATCTCATGGATAAAAAAGGTGTTTTAGCCTGCGGATTCGCAGTGTCGCATCGATTCACAAAATTCCACCAGATTTTATCAGGCAATCTTCATTATGCTCTTTAAGTAAGGGGTCGTGTCAAAGGACATACCCGGAAAGCCATCTAACACGCCCTAGAAATTATTTAATGTCGTGACAGATTGTAAGCAAAAAGACACAAAAAAAATGGTTTTAAATAATTCTAGTACTAAGTAATAGATGCACAAAATGACACATTCCTGAAAAATGAGATTTACTTAAACGCCTTATTAAATAAGAAAGTGACACTACTATCTAAGGCAAATAAACGCAACAAATATTGACATTAGGCACCCTCCGTACATTGTATTATGTAGTTAGCAAAATAAAAGTCTATTCTAGTTCATTTTTCATTGCGACTACAACTTCATTTATTTGTTTGATGACTGATGTCCCCATCTGGCTAGCCTTTTATCAACTACATAATTATGTTGAAGTGGGCTTCCAATTTACCAGGATGCGACTGAATATCAGTAGTATAAAATTATATTTTGACATTACATCATCCTGGATTCGGACTGAATTGGTGTTATAATTAAAAATAATAAAACTGCTGACGCGGTATTATGTTCGATGACTGGGTCGGAAAACGTTATTGAGTTAATTTAAAAAACTTAGTAGTGGCCGAAATCTGGATATGCGCCTAGTGGCAGGGCAAAATGCCGAAGAACTATTCGCCAATAGTCTTCATTTTTATCGTGTGGTTAGTGCCTAACCTGTGTCAAAGTTTTTATGCTGCCCATGGGCTTGGCTTTACTTTACATGCCGACTTGGCTTTACATGCCGTCAGTATGCCGCATTTGGTAATAATCATCACCAATCATTATCATTTCAGCCGAAAGACGTCCACTGCTGGACATAGGCCATTGCTTAAAATATTTTAAATCCAAATTACATAAATGGTTTATTGATAATTGTTTCTATAGTGTAAAAGAATTTCTTGAAAAAAAAAGTAACCGATAGATATGACTACTGAGTTTTAAAGTGTGTTTTAAAATGTTTTATTTTTTCTTTAAATTTAAGCATCTGTTAATGTTGAGATTTCGAATAGATACGAATCCTAAATTGTTAAGTGGTGTTCTTATTACCAAGACATATTATTATATTAATATTTAAACAAATTGATGTTTCGTATTTAAATTCTATGTCTAACATGTACTAATTTGTATGCCATTCTATGGCGAAACATGTAAGTTCACAACCCTATTTATAGGACCATAATGTACCGTGTTTTTACACAAATAAAAATTATTCTATTCTATTCTATTGGTAATAATAGCATTAAGTAGGTATTTATATGTTATGTTTGTCTAGTGGTCGCAAGCAGGACTGCTGAGAATGAGGCCCTGGGTTTGATTCCCGGGTCGGGCAAAGTGTTATTGGGTCCATCAGGAATTTCTCAGTAGCAGCCACGGAGTCTGGATTTGTGCCCGGTTGATGGCAATAGGCTCGCCCCTATTACATGGGACTTAAACATAACTGGCTAAATGTGGGTGTCCCCCGGGTTAGGCAGGTGTACATAATAGTACTATTATGTACACCTACCTAACCCGGGGGTCACAGGCGTTACATTATGTTGAATCTATACATGATCGAATTAGCTAACGAAACTCCGCTCACATGGAGATGGTATTGATAGAATGGGTGTAAAAATGCCCTTAATCTGAAAAGCACTTGTTCTTCCCGTCATATCCATATTTTTTGTCCTGGACCATACCTGTGAACATTTCTAGTTACGGAGATATTACAAGTTCCAACTTTTTCACACGTTTTTTTAATTATTGTAGTTTAGAATGTTATAAGTTACTAGCGACCCGCCCCGGCTTCGCACGGGTGCAATGTTATACATATAAACCTTTCTCTTGAATCATTCTATCTACTAAAAAAAACCGTATCAAAATCCGTTGCGTACTTTTAAAGATCTAAGCATATATAGGTACAGACAGCGGGAAGCGACTTTGTTTTCTAATATGTAGTGATAACATTCTAAACTACAATTAAAAAAACATTAAAGTTATAACTTTACTTAAAATACCTCCATGAACCCTGTACTATTCAATGCATCAATTAGCACAATGTTTTGAGTGCGTTACGAGTACATTAAGCGCTAACGTAAACCGTGATTTTACACACCAAAAGCAAAGTCGTTTCCCAGCAACAGTGTTTTCGCAGTGTCACTTACTTTGATGTAAAGAATGCTTGGTTGACGGCTTTTTGAAGGGTACGTTTACACCCTGTACAAACATTAAAATTTGACCCTGTTTACATCAATAAGTTTTTGCCCATATTGAGGTCGGCGCAACACGTTTTTGTACCTCCCCAGAATATGCTACATAATTGAACACGTTTTCAGGCCAGCATTTACTGTCTGCAATATTAGAGAAAGAGCACAACCTGCCCACAACGAGTTGGTGGTTAGGCTCTGATGAGAGCTACATAGAATTGGACACGGTCAAAGTGAGCAGTGACGTCATAACTGACGCGGAGAACAGATGCAATCAACTGATTCAAGAAGCAGTGCCGGTCAACGTGAAATTTTGTAAAATTACCGATTCTGACTTGGATGAGGTATAGTAGTCTTTTTTTTTCATCAGTAAGTATTCTCACACAAAATCTGAGGGCAGTTGCCCTCAGATTTTGCATCACTGTGGACTTTATTGTTGTTGGGTGGGTTGCTGCTATTAACAGACTCGATATCGTATAATAATATGATCAACATCTACGAGCGAAGACGTACGAACAGTCGAACATTTAGACACGCTCACAGCGAGTGCTAACTGCTATGTATGTAGGTACAGTTCAGTTCAAACTTTATGGTGACTCGGAAGTTAGCTGTGTGGTCTGCTCAGGTTTATCAGTTCACATTTTATGCTGGATCGGAAAATCTACCGTAAAGCTGCGCAGAACACTATTTTAGGTATCAGCGGAGCGCAGAGGATGCATCGTCTTGACTGTATAATGCGCTGACTGTCACTCGCAGCTAACTTCCGAGCCGCCATAAAGTTTGAACCGAATTATACTCGCTACTGGCGGCATATGTTTGAGATCGCCATATGCGTATAGGCGCATATATGGATTGAACAAATGCCACCAGAACACACCGCACTGCGCCGAAAACTGGCGTACACCTATGGGTACGTTTGTTTCGGCGCACGAATAGATAGGTTAAAAGTTTTTTCGCACGGTTTCGCACGTTGTGTGGAGCTTGCATGTTCAAATCCAGTCTTACCTGGGGCTATCGTGCTACCCATTAACTAGACTGTGGACGAGGAGTGTCAGATAAACAGTAGCTCTAGATCAAAAAAGAAAACATTGGTTATAGGTTTGGCAGATGATGATGAATCGTGCAACCGAGATGTTTGTCTACAAAAGATTCTTAATTTATTTATTCGTCAATTCTTGTTTCTCAGGCACACACAAGAGGGCTACCTAAAGACTGCATGGATACGATCAGGATTATATCTATCGGGACTATTGACGAAAACATGTGTTGCGGTACCCACGTTACCAATCTGAGGTAATAATTCACTTTTACTGTACAGGGTTTTTTTTCCATTTTTAACTGTAGATGTAGGTATCTAGTAGGAATGTGGTCCAAAATTGAGAGCCTAGTGCTCTCAGGTCCCCTTTACCACCGGCAGCATGGTGTCGGCGTTTGTCGGGGAGGATGGCATAGAGCAAGTTTCATTTATCCCGATCTTATATTTAAAGGGGAACCCTAGCCGTAGCATAGATTAAATTTCATTTAAAAAAAAAATGAAATTTAATCTATGCTATGGGCAAAAGCTAGTCTAATCTATAAATTAAAATGATTTGGGTATAACTTTAGTTTCTACTTTAGAAAAATAAATATTTTTCCATGTTTCAGTCAACTGCAAATAATAAAGCTGACAGGAATAGAGCCTGGCAAGAAAGGAAAAAGTATTCTCAAGTTTCTGGTCGGCAACAGAGTCACTAAAACCTTCCAACTCATGACGAACAGGGAGAGGGCGCTGACTGCGCTACTCAAGTAAGATACCTTATATACTACTTTTTGCCCTCAGTGATCTTCAAATCGTTCAGTTCATCATCAACATCTTGAATGTAAAAATCCCTGAGAGTAGACCTACGTCTACGTCACATTGTAGGTAAAAGGGATCGCCCCTTATAAAATGGGATTTGTAACTGTTTCGTGCCGCTAGCCTACAAAAAAAAACTCTCTCGAACAAACGTCTGTTTGTAATTTCAAAATAACAGCTTTTTACTGAATTCATATGAAAATATAAATCCCTTGAAAGGGGTTATACTAAGGGTCGCAACTAGATGATTACCGAGCTGTGTCGGTTCATCGATTTTTTTGAAATTTTCTGACTTGTTACCAAAACCATTTATTATGAAAAACCTGCTCCATTTTCAACATTTAATTGATACTTTTCTGAAAGCTGAAAATTAGTTATAATTTAAAAAAAAAAATGCTTGCCCAAAACTTACATAATCTCAGAAATAAAAGGTATTTAGTTTATCTTTTATATATTTTACCCGAAAATTGTTGGAAAAAAACTGTATTAATTTTTTTGAAGCCAAATAATGTTCTTATTAATGAAATTTAGGTTTTAGCCCTCCATAACCTTAATGAAAAAAAAATATTACAGAAACGAACCATCGAAACACGAAGAACTAATACAAAAACTGCAAAAGAACTTGAAAATTACGAACAAGAACCTTCAAAATGTTCTCCAAGAGCTAGCTCAGTGTGAGGTGGATAAAATAAAGAGTACTTATCCAAAGCCTAAATACGTGATCATGTTTAAGAAGGAGGCTACTCCTGAATTTAACCGAGCAGTCCTCAAAGGCTTGGAGGGAGAAGGCTTGTTCATGTTTTTGGTTTCCGAAGAACCGGATAAGCCTAAAGAGGGACAGATTATAATACAGGGCCCTGAAGAGCACTGTAATGCTTTGGGGACTGAGTAAGTACATTTTTTGAATATGGCAATACCTATAGCACGGAGAATAAAAAAAATTGGTCCGAACTTAGTAACCCGCAAGTAACCTACCCTCAAGGAATTTTAAGGACAAAAAGGTCTTTATAGTCTATTAACTAAGGGCGAGATTCACAGAATGCAATTTTACTTGCGAGTGATTACTTTCATCTGTATAACTTTCATGCATGGATATTCGTATGAATCGCTTGTTCACATTTGCTTAAACGAATTTAAACATTATTAGTATTAGAATAAGCTTCACATTCGTATAAAACTACTTTTCCGTAAATCTGCCGGTACTCAGTTTTGTATTTTTAAACGGATGATGATTTTTTGCAGATACTTTAGATCCTCAAAAACTTCGTTTTTTTATTGGTTGCACCTTTTTTACTGCTAATTGCTTCTAAAGGCTTTTAGGCTAAAAAAAATAGACTCCCTCACCTTTGGATGACTGGCAGAGAATGCGTAATACATGAAGTCCGCATTTGTGTATTTTTTTAATGAATTTTGTTTATAAATATTTATAAATTAAAAGCGCCTTGTACTTTTACAGAATAACAGAACTACTAAACGGCAAAGGTGCGTTCAAAAACGGAAAATTTCAAGGCAAAGCTGGCGATTTAAGCGGTATGAATAAATGCAAGAAATTGATCGAAGAATACTTCGATGGACTTTAAAAATAAATAAACACAAACCCGGCCATAATAATTGATATTTTATTGTAATAAATATTTCTTACACAATCTTCTGTAATAACATAAAATGCCTTGCATTAATAATACAATACGACCGCGTCTTTACCAAAGCGAACGTCGCATTCATATCAAGAGTAGAAACGAAGTAATGTATTATCTGTGCTTATACCAAACGGATTCATATAATATTTTCGGAAAACTGGAAGGCGCCCTCTGTCGACGCGACCATGCGTTCTGGTTCGCCGAACAAAATTATCGCGACGCTCCCATATTCGCTTGACGATCAGTTTGGTCAGGACGCGGGGTACGTCGAATGATAAATTCAGCATATCACTTAAACTAAGGAATGAATTTAAATAACTGAATAACAATAACTTTAAAGTTTCAGACACATTTGCTTACATAGGTAATAAATCTGTTTGTTTTTCCTGCATAAAGCTCCAGCCACACTGAAGCGAACCCTGCGTGGGGTGTGAGACTAGCTCGCGGCGATTGGGGTCAACTAACTAAGTGTGGGTACGCGACGTGTGTGGCTAACGAAGGTGTTTACACTGGCGCGAGTAGTAGCGAGATTTCTTAACGTTTTGAACACCCTCCACGCCAAGCCAAGAATTTCACCTACCATTTTGTCTCATATTTGTGTCGATTGGCGTACAGGGCACGCGCTTGCTTATAACGTATAATATGTGACAATGGCGTTCAAAAGGATAATCATATAAAGCAAGCTACAGACGCAGTCGCGTCCCGCGCGGTTTTCGCCTCAGTTTGGCCAGAGCTTTAGTATGATTTCAAAAAATGTTGACTAAAATAAATAAATAGTCAACAGCGTGAAACATAGTCAATGACTAAACGACGCTTTTACACCTGCATTAAATTGAATAACAGTAACTTGAAATAAGTTTTGCTGATGAAACTGAAAAAGTCCCATTTCAATATAAAAATATAGAAATGCACTGATTTTGAAGCAATAGTGTCAATAATTGGATCAAATGACTACAAGCAAATGCATCCTATAACAATCCATAACACATGTTAAACATAAAATTCGTATATTCAAATAACATAGTATTATGTATAATAAATTACTCTAACACCACAAAGTAAACTAAACCATAACATACATTATTGAACTCCACACTAACTAACTAAGACCTCCACTGCGTGGTAAGGCTGCAGACAGCAGCGTGCCGACGTGACGACGGCCGCCCGTCGCGAATTCTTGGTCAGTCTGTATTCTAGATCGCATGCTTACCACGTTAGGTTGTATGCTGTTAAGTATAGCTTACATTATGTGTAAATACTCCCTAAATTATCCCCTTCACATTATCGGAAGAGTTTCTCATCCTCTTTGCAGTCAATTGTGTTCGAAGCGTTGATGCTAGCAATCAATTTCTCTATGCCAAGGTTGGTCCAGTCTTGCGACAGGTCATCCAAGTAGTTGTCGAAGTCCACAAGATCTTTTTGGACACCACGTTGCAGTAAGTGCGATACGGTTTCTAAGACGTATGGAGTTTCTGTAAAAGAAGATAGAATATTAAAAATAAAACAGAAAATGGAAATTATAAGTACGCAGTCAATAAGATCTATTGAAGAGGTATACCATATTCATCCTTTATCATTTCCACTGCTGGTACACGTCCTCCTCTCTGTTAGAGGGGCAGCAACACTTATCTAATGGTGTCTTGTGGATTTTTAGTTCAAGAATATTCTGGTTTCCTCACAATGAATGAATGAATGCAGTGATGAATATTTTTTTAATTTAGATGTTTGACTGACATAAGTTGTACAGATGCCAGCACACAAAGCTATCCAAAACTGTACAATTTTCCCAATCAACCTTGAATCAAATACTTTAGCGATAAAGTTCAAAATCTAATCATAGTAGCTTGATATGCTGGTATTTGTACCTATCTCTTAAATTCATCCAAATTATGTGAAACGTTCATGGAAAAATGCTACTTACGGAACATAACTTTGTTGGCATCCTTGGGCTTCCACCTACCATCGGAGTACTTGTGCAACTTGATGGCAGGTGTGTCCAGGTGCTGCATCATCCGCTTATTATCCACCTGAGGAGAACAGGAAAGAATTGTTCAAATGTCGACACAATCCTAAGAATTGTGTTGGCCATGCACTCAAACCAGATAATTATTTTTTTGTTTCTTTTTTGAGTCAACTCAAACCAGCCCTTGCAGTCCACATCTATGTTGCCAATATTAAAAAGTGAAGTGTCAAACCAGGTGTGCATAGATATAACAGACCTGTATTTATATTTTATTTATGAAATAGTTCTTACCACAATAAACACAGCAGAAGGGAAGTGCTCTGCAATTTTTTCTGCAATCTTCTGGCCAGGGCACTTCTCAACGGTGTTGTCTTTGAAGTTCTCGCAGGCTGCATAGTAACCAGCTATCACACGGTTGTCTGTCAGAGCCACAGTCTCGATCTTTTAACAACAAATGATATAATGCACAAGAGAAGTTTTAATTCAGCAGTGTCATCGAAGGGGTGATGGAATGACATCAGACACAGGAAAGAATACATTTTTTTATAGTATACTTAAATCATTTTTAGAATAAGTAGGCAAACGAAAAAAAAACTTCTGTAGGTACAATATTTTTTTTAACCCATCTCAATAACAAAAATGACATCTTAAAAGTTTACAAACAAATTCTTATAAGCAAGCACTGAGTCACTGACAATATGTATATGTAAGACCTGTATATGTGTCAGAATGATAATGTATGATTTGGTAATCTTGAAGATAGAACTCTAACACTGTACCGAACAGTCCAACCATCAATAAATTTGTCATACAAAATCATAAATTAACCTAGCACATCTTGTTTTGCTTGGTATAATTACCTGCGTAAGAGCTATCTCAGCCATTGGAGACAAGTAATGGCTGTGGTGGAACAGCGGTATTGTGTCCACAATATCCAAATCTTGATTCTTAGCTCCATCTCGAATTTTTGTGGCGTCCGCTAAAAGAACTCCATTTACAGCACAGTGCGGGTATTTAGCAGCGTGTAAGATGATTTTTGCGTAAGCCGCAGTTTCCAGCGACACTTCTCCCATTGTTTTAATAAATGTTTATTCAAATAATGAAAATAACACTGATTTAACACTTCGTTATATAGCTCGCGGTACCCTGCAGCAGCCAACAAGAATGAAGAAAGGATCAAAGGAAATTGATTCATTGACAATTTTAATTGTCATTTGTCAAATACGATTGGCGGTGTCATTCTTTTGTCAATGTGTGTTTTTTTTTGGTAGCCGTAAATTAATATGGCATAGCCTTTTGCATTTTGGGACGCTATTAATGCCACAACCACAATCTACAAAGAAATACTACGTACAGTCTGTCTATAAAGTCATGAAAAAAAATGAGGGCGCTGCGGTCGTGCACGTAGCAACCCTGTATAGTGTGACTAAATTGATTTTGATACTAGCACATTATTTTGTATTGGAAGCAAACCTGGTTTTAATGAAAACATAATTTTTACTCGTAGATGATTTTTAAACTAGATAGAAAAGGTAAAGTCGTAAATCCGTAATCTTATTAAAAAATTCTACAGTAACCATAGACAAAGATGCGACCTTCATTATAAATAATAATAATACCAGCCTATTACTGTCCCACTGCTGGGCAAAGGCCTCTTCTCAACAGAGAAGGCACGAACATTGATCACCACGCTTGCTCAAGACGGGTTGGTTGGCGATTTCAGACTTTTATAAGTCCAGCAGGGCTATTGCGTATCTCTATTGACAGTTCATAGTGATCATCACTTGGCGAGATTTGATATACAATGACGGTTCTGCACGGGTAGCGTCAGTTGAAAATAACTAGAACGATCATTGTATATCAAAACTCGCTAAGTGATGATCCCCAATAGCTACAGGTTTCCTCGCGATGTTTTCCTTCACCAATGTCTGTGATGTCCAAGATAAACTTAGAAAGTACATATGAATTGAGAAAGTCACATTGGTACTTGCCCGGATTTGATTTTGAGGAACCCACAACCTCATGCTTAAGGGGCAAGGCCTTAACCTCTGGGCCATCACGACATACCTTCATTAGTTTGCATAAACGATCAGATAGCACAAATCTATGGTCTCTGTCCTTCAAATAAAATGAGTAAATAAAAGAAAGATGTTCATACATTTTTTTTATTATAAAAATATGTTTAAACTTTTTTTTTAATGAAAAATATCCCATAAAATAATAATTAATTACTTTCATCACCTCATGCCAAATATTCTACGTTAAAAAAAGTATTTTCATTGCCAGCTGCGTCACTAACAACGTCTTCGCTACTGCTGTCATTGCTGCTGCTATCTTTGCCTAGCCTAGGCGAATGACTAATTACTCATCTATATCTTGATCTGTGTTTGCCAGGGGTTTCAAATTTGCCATCATTTTTATAGCCTTCATCTACAATGCGCCTCACTGTACTGTTTCCTGAAAAAATGATTTAAAAAAGTGTAATATATAACAAAATGGATAGCACTACCTTTAATATTAGACATTATATAACTTATTCAGATTTAAAATCAGCGGTAAATTTTGATCACCCAAAAGTATCAAAAGTTCTGGTCGCACTATAATATGACTTACTTAGATTTGCAATCTAACCTATTAATGCGCAATGTAAACAATCTTTATTTTAGTCTTAAAATCGTATATTTAGTAAATTTGTAACTTCTGGTAGATAAAAAACAAACAGTAACACCATTACATACCTGTCATAGCTGGTGTTCAAGCATAAACATCATCCAAATTTGATATAATTTGTCCAGCTTGGTGTTCTAACAAACATCGCTGATACACTTTAAAAATAATTTCCCGAGCTCCATTCCAATTTGTTTACCTCTTAGTTAACACGTTTCTTCAAAGTTTTATCTACGTAGATTTGAAAAGCAATAAAAAATGCAATAGATAACGAGTTACAAAACAACTTGATGACAGCTGATGACATTCGATGTACTATGATTTAGTGTTGCTCTACTTTTGAATAATGTTAGTTCCTCAAACATTATTTTCATGACTTTATAGACAGACTGTATGTATTCCCACAAAGAAGGACAAGCTCTAGAGTTGTGTGGCCAATATGTATGAAGGGTAAGTCCAGCAATGACAATTCGTATTGTGACAGCGACAGTCGCTGCGACTTGCGACGAAATGGTAGAAACTGACGCGACGGCAAACTGCGACACGTGCGAGCGCGTGAATCCCTTGATGCAAGTCGTGTCATCTCAGGTAATGATCGGGACGTTAAGTTCTCCAGGTCGAGCTGCGAGAAGTGGAAAATCTAATGGAGTGAAAATTATTGGTTTTTCAGCGCTGCCGCTGTGAAAGAAACTGAAAAGAAATGTGGCTAGAGACAAGCAATGTCAAATACATTTTAATAACTGAGTATAAATAGAAATAAATCATTCCATTTGGGGCAAAAAAACACCGTGTGGCCTCATTAAGGTGGATGCGCAAGGGTAGCCCGCGAAATTTAATTTTCTTACGTTTATTGCAATTTGCAGGTCAGTGTCAGGTTGTATGTTGATGAAAATATGAATCGCGCCAGTAACACGTACGGAGTTACAGAATTATAATCATTCAAATCATCAATACAACCCTCCAAGTTCATATAATCTCAAAGAGTGACTTTTTCATGAAATAGCTATTGAATGTTCGCCCGCGAAATTCAATTGATTAGTAACAAATATGGCTTTACAAAGTTATCATTATTAAAATCAACAATTTAACCCTCTAAGGTCATAATATAATACCGTTGAATAACTTTTTTTATTTAGAGCCAGTCTATCGTTTTTAGCACACCAGATAGCGCCACTGTCACGTAAGGTTATGTCAATAATCCTATTTTATACTTTACAGTACCTATAACTTCATAAAAAGTTGATTTTATTACGTATAACAATATAGTGTAAACTTCAGATGCAGTTATTTACAATATTCTCTCTAAAATTAGCAAGCATGAAACATTTAAAAATCATTTTACCTACAAGTATTAAAAAATAAGATCCTAAATTGCTACTTAAAATCTTCAAGTCTTAATTAATCAGGAATAGCTCAATCTTGACCACAATCGTGAATCTTAGTAAAAATAAGTGATAAAAAAACACGCAACGCGTGAACTTTTTATGAAATCTGGTATTTCTGTGGCCTCGCGCTACACTAGCGCTTCTAGCCGCGAATTCACACGCGAAAAACGTAAGAAAATTTGAATTTCGCGGGCTACCCTGGCGCTTCCACCCCGGACACTTTACTGTTGTGTTGGGGCATAGTCATACATGGAGGAATTGTTGGGTTGTTAGCGCACCTCTAGGAATCAGCTGACTGAACGAGAACAGCTGCAGTTGAATTGGAAGCGGTGAAGCCCATGTCAATGTCATTCTTGTGTCATCCGCTATTGTTGACACACACAAATTACCTATCATAAAAATACATTTCATTATTTTCAATGTTTATTACTAAATATTCAACAATAATCTCCTGATTATGGATAAATATGATACATCTCAAATTACAGAATTCCCTCGTTACGAAGCAGAGTCCGCTCAGAGCGGTGTCTCGACATTCTTTAATAAATTATGGAAGTTTCCAAAATTTTCGCCAAGTGAGGGCGCAGATAGTTTGCAAAATAGAGTGATGAGCGACGGTAAAGACGCCCCTACCGCTGACGATGAGAAGCAAGATTATGATGATGGGAAACCGGAGACTGGGTCCTATGCTATTGAATTAGAGGGACGAAGTTTGCCTAACGTCCTTAGAAGAATAAGCAGTCTCATTGCTATGGGGTCTGGCGTAAGTAGAACACTATTATTTAGCCTAGTAGTAGTTTTGAATTCGGAATAAAAATAAAAAGCAAAAGTATAAAACACTGATTAAGAATCTACTTTATCTAAATGCGCTTTTGGTATTTGGCTACCTATCTTATCTATGATGCATTTAGCAAATTGACCTTGAATAAGTTCATTGTATAAATTTCTGCGCTTTGTATAATTAATGCAGTGTTTCATATTTTAATCAAGGACTGAAATATTAAAACTGTCAATAAAATTAGTTAACCATAAATATTAAAATAATTATTTATTAATATTGCCCCGTTGTAAAGTTAAGTTACTGTGTTATCTAAACTTGATGTAATTCTTTATCCTCTTGTGTTGATGACTTAAATGCTATCTGACCAGTACAAAGCAACCTAGACAGCTCTGTTTTTTGCCTCATTTAAGTCTCACGACTGTGACTCAAACTCAATTCTTTATGGTACATAAAGCATATAAAACATTTGCTCAGTATCTCTTGGTTTGATGTACATAACGTTTAGATGACGCCTTGATGATGGGTCTTTTTACACCCAGTATTTTATGTACGATGATTTATATGAGTCCATGTTCAATTGTGTTAATAATACAAGAGTTTTTACGTAAATAATAGATTTATTTCCAGGGTGGTACAAAGTACGCAGATACGGAACTGGCCCGCTACTGGATGCCTGATGATATATCTCGTGAGTGCTACGAATGTGCCACGCGGTTCAGTACACTGAGAAGGAGACACCATTGCCGCGTGTGTGGGCAGATATTCTGTTCCAGATGTTGTAGCCAACGAGTGCCAGGTAAATTAAATCAATTATTCTGCTTCTTCTTCTTATAGCTATGTGGCATCCATATTGTAAAGTTTGGGCCCAGTAAGTGGCTACGTAACTGCAGCCTCAGATGCATTGCTTGGGTCGTCAAGGGTGCAGGTAAACAGACACCTGGGACACTCCAGCAGGTAGAGCATAGTCTAATGCCCTAAGACCCTGAATTGAAAGAACCAGTAGTCATGGAGACAGGCCTTTCTCAGCAGTGGGATGATGCAGGATAACAACAAATAGAAACTAAGACCCTGGTTTCTGAAACAATAATCAACAGAAAAAATTGGCCAGAAAACATCAATCAAACTAATGTTACATCATTGGCTGTTTTGTATGTCAACCAGCCAATCAGAACAGCTAATGTATTTACCTGTCATACTGACATGCACTGTGTACTACATTAGTTGTCAGCCTTTTAGGTACACAGAGCAGAAGAATATTTGTCTATTAATTTATTTAAACTTGAAGCGTAACATAACATATTTTGTATGATACTCTGTGACATAACGTCTTAGGTATAGTAAATTATTTCTCGCAAATAAAAATAAAACCCATATTTCCTTGCCTCAGGACACATATTCGGTTGCGCCGGCGGACTACGAGTATGCAATTATTGTTGCAATGTAGTACTGAGTTATCTAAAAGAGAATGACATGACGGGTGAGATTCCGCCAGATTTGAGGACCTTACAGGAAAACTTACAGGTTTGTACCCCATGCGAAATTCCATCAGCAAAAATGACGAACTTACAAAGAAACTATTATCCCCTCTTTATTATATTTCTATGATTATCCCCCGTATTAATAAAAAATAAAACACTCCTTTTTTACCAGGTGAAGTTCCCTGAGAACAAGTCCTCTGAAGCGAGCAAGTTACGTGATAACTTCACGTTCGCGCGCGAACAGGAGGAGCGTTGTGAAACGCGCACGTCGCACAAGGAAGCGCTGCACGACGTGTTCCGACAGCTGTCCTTCACACTGCCCACGCAGCAGCACAGGTAACACGCAGCAACACAGGTAACTCGCAGCAAAACAGGTAGCACGCAGCAATACAGACAACACGCAGCAACACAGGTAGCATGCAGCAACACAGATAACACGCAGCAAAACAAGTAACACGCAGCAACACACATAACACGAAGCAGCACAGGTAACACGCAGCAACACAGGTAGCAAGCAGCAACACGGGTAACGTGTGAACAGGAGGAGCATCGGATTTCCAATACGTATTGCAAGTGTGTTGGACCTGAGCTTCTCCTGACAAAATGGGCCACTCGTGGGAGTGTCCAAAGAGTCTGGCTGATTAAAGGACTAAAAGGCCTCTTACGGGGCCAAAATTATCTAACTAGACGAATGTATCATCGAATCGAAAAGAAGAAAATCGTACACAAATTTTCGAAACCACATTCCCCCAAGACGGTCTGCAGTCGTTGACCCCAATAAAAGGATCATCAAATAATTTAATTATGTTTTATCGTGCTTCAATATCGATACCCATCAAGTCTAAAAAGTGTAGTTAATATTTAACCTGTTTAATTTATTATTATTTTCAGGTATCGTCTTGTCCGCTACAGTGGCGTTTGGCGCGGCTGTGACATTCTGCAATGGGTCATAGATAACACCAACCATAAGACGAGGTGAATAAGCTTTACAAACATAAAAATATACTATTAATACTTGATGAGAACCTCATGAAAGCTGAGAATGTTAAGCAAATCTTGACTTGGCTTAGGAGGTTCCTCTCTCTGGAGCCCTGACCGCCGGTAGGTTGGACCCTGTTCCCGATACCGGTGGGCTACTATTTTTTTAATATTTCATATGTTTTTTTTATATGGATTTTTTAGGAATATTTAAAAATGTAAGAAATCGAAATTTAACTTGGAGTGTCACAAAACAATAAGGAAAAATACACCTTAGCGTTTGAGATTCGATCTCAAAGTCCGTCCTCCATTGTTCTAAGTGACTTTTAGCTTTCGTTAATGTTGGTAGACATAATAAAACCCTCACAAGTGAATTTCAATTATAGAAATAGCTTAAAACAGTTTCAATCTAACGGGAAATGTGTATCTATATTATGTTCCAACGATGATTAAGGCCGATATCCACCAATGAAACTTTGATAAACTGATTTCGGTCAGTGGCATTTATGGAATATTGACTCTGACAGCTCTTGAACGCAGTTGAGTTGTGCGGATCGCGTTCAATTTATTGGTGAATTTCGCATTTAGAAGTAAGTTTGGTTTCCTTTTCCAGAGTGCAAGCAACTTTGGTTTGCCAGAACCTCTTAAGCGCCGGCTACATGGACTGTATGACGGAACTGCCGCAGTTCGCCGACTACGCCCTGTATAAGCCCATAGTGCTGCCGCCGCGGGCCACCGATGAGGATGAACCACGTAAGTAGATACACCCGTGCTTCGCACTAGTAGCAGGGTAAAGCTCCCCAGTCGGCTTGATTTTTACCGACATCTTCAAAAATTATCAGACAGCCAGATGCGACGACCGACGGGGCCTTTGTTTTATAATATGTGGTGATGCTGCGTGATTGTTTAAAGAGGGACAATAAGGGGAAACCCGAATCCTTAAGAGACATCGGGAAGCTTTCTTAGGAAACATTAGCACATTAAAAAAGAATATACCAAAAATATTTGGCGAGTTTTTCATAAACCTTTAGTTGTTCTGACTTGTATCAGAACAACTAAAGTTTTATAAGTTAGCTGACTACATATTTTATACTAGATGATATGTAAAAATTCTATAAGAAAAACCTTTGAAAAGATCTTCTGTCTGGAGCCAACCAGGCCCTTGACCGAACTATCATAATTGATAGCGGATACAAAATTTCGTTTATGTGCTGTTGACCAATGAGGAGTTCCCTCATCTGGAGCCAATCCTGGGTGTAAAATCAGATCATGCTTATCATAAAAATGCATTGTCATAGACACTGAACCAACATATAAAAGTTCAACTACGTAGGATGAGAGGAAGTAGTTCTAATTTAATTTGCAAGATTTGACTTCAATAAACTAAAAAACATTGCAAATTAAATAAACGCTTTTAAAAAAACCGGCCAAGTGCAAGTCGGGACCCTTCTTGCGTGAGTCCGACTACCACTACCTAAAAAAAAACCGTTTGTTGTATGTACCCTTACATATTTATTTTATTCTGTTTTTAGTATTTGTTGTTATAGCGACAACAGAAATACATTATCTGTGAAAATTTCAACTGGCTAGCTGTCACGGTTCATGAGATACAGCCAGAAAGACTGAAATAGGGTCCCGTTATTACCCCTTGGGGACGGAACCCTATAAATCATCCCTTATACAACAATTGCACACACGAGCTTTCGCGTAAAGTAAATAGCGTTAAGGTGGATGCGCAAGGGTAGCCCGCGAAATTTAAATTTTCTTACGTTTATCGCAATTTTCAGGTCAGTGTCAGGTTGTATGTTGATGAAAATATGAATCGCGCCATTAAGACGTATGGAATTACAGAATTATAATCATTCAAATCATCAATACAACCCTCCAAGTTCATATAATCTCAAAGAGTGACTTTTTCATGAAATAGCTATTGAATGTGATTATATGAACTTGGAGAGCTGTATTGATGCTTTAATTGATTATAATTCTGTAACTCCATACGTGTTACTGGCGCGATTCATATTTTCATCAACATACAACTTGACACTGACCTGCAAATTGCAATAAACGAAGAAAATTTAAATTTCGCGGGCTACCCTTGCGCTTCCACCTTAAAATGAAGATATTTTTCAGAAAGCAATGGCCAAGTAAACTATCGTCAAAATACACATTCGTCCACAGCAGAGGAATCAACGAGACTAGTCGAGAGCGTCTCATCTTACTGCCTCGATCTCAACCTTGGAGAGAACTCCGCAAGGCTGATCAGAACATCTAAAGCAGGTATTCATGCGATAGGTATATACCTTAACGCATATCGAATAAGATCTAAATCTAGTTCGAAAGTAAATTCATGAATTGTTTCAGAGAAGAAATCTTCGTCTAGTGAAGAAGAGGCGCCTGTCATAGAACAAAATGAAGGTGAATATTTATTTGATTTTTTAACCAACATTCGTAAGTTTTCATAATTTTGGAGCTATGCCGATTTCTTTTGTTTTTGTCGTTCACTTCGATGGTTCAAGGGTAGTATTTAAACGAGGGAAAATAAATTCAAATTAAAGGTGTCAAAAATACTGAATATGGGCTACTGAAATAATAAGTGGGCGAATACAAATGTTTAGACGGCGACTTGAAACTGCAAATTTGATTTAGTAGTTGTCCAATACGATCAGTTTGATAAATCCAAGGGCTCAGAAAAAAAAAACAAGCTTAGTAACCACTAGATTGTAAATAAGGCGTAATCACGTAGCCCACTGCGCGGGGCTCTTATTTCTGTTTTCAGGGTTTAAAGTAACCTAACACAAAGGGGATGTTGGTGTCTCTGTTCGCGCGTTTCGACCGCTCACTGGACCCCGCCATCCCCTTCGAACCTAACCTGTCCGAGTCTGCGTGCCAAAAGTCCCGAGCTCGCTTCGCTCGCTCTTGCTTCCTATGTTCTCCTTGCTGCAATGACCGGATAAATATTTACTTACTTGGTATAATAGTCGCCCATAAAATGTTTATTCATTTCCCATGGTTTAATAACTATTTATCCAATTGACATCAGCATCGACAGAAGCACGCAACATATGCAAGGCGATCGTCGTGTCGGGCGAAGATCACCTGCGTCTACTGATGCGACAGTGTCTCGCGCGACACGCCCTGCCGGCCGCCTGGCTACAAGTGCTCTATCCACTGTGTGTGCACGCCGCCGATACCATTGTGCTAGGTACGTATAATATCACCTGCCTGTATCTACTGATGCATGCGACAGTGTGTAGCGCGAGTGCGACACGCCATCCGACTGGCTACACGTGCTCTATCCACTGTGTATAAATACTAACAGGAATTATGTACATGTAACCAAGGTTTTGTAACAATATTCTAATTGAAAAGAGTCTATCTAAGTTTTGTGGGCAACTACAGTTCTTACACAGTTCATTTTATTGTTGTCTTTGTTTCGACAGTTCAAAAGTGCCTGTAACTGGCCTATTTGAAATAAATGCATTGATTTTGATTTTAATAGTGACGTTACTTGTGTACAGACGTGAACAGCAATGACATAGACGTGCGGAATTACGTGCAAGTGAAGAAGGTGCCCGGCGGTACTATGAGAGACAGCTGCGTCGTGCAGGGCGTCGTGCTGACTAAGAACGTAGCTCACAGGTGACATTGTTGTTTATTTAGATTGATGGGTGCATGTTGATGTGATTGCGCAAAAAAATACAAAGGAATTCAGTCAACTGTATTTATCTTTATGTCGCATGAAGGTGCTATATTACGGATAATCGATGTACCTAGTACGTAATGTGCTTGACAATTTAATGCCTAAACTAAATAATATTTCGTTTAGGTATTTTTTTTTTTGATTGACGATCACCTTTATGAGACAAAAGATCTTTGCTACAAATATAAATGGTTAATATAAAAGTATATACTATCTGTAGTTCTGTATGCTTTAACGCAAGACATAGATGGACTCGCTGTATAATATTAACACCCCTGCATAACCTATGTCTACAAATAAAGATTTCATTTCATTTTCTGTCTTTTATATTATTTATTTTACATTATTTTATAAGGATATGTATAATTAAATTAGCTATCGTAACTCCGCAGACGTGATGGTATCGATGACACATTATTTTTCGTTTTTCGTTTTATCAAGTTTGGAGTTTCGCTAGCTATTTAATTTGACCCCGTATATTTTTGAATGCAGAGGCATGCCGCAGCAGATATCGAACCCTACGATATTACTTCTAGACTGTTCTATCGCGTATCAGCGAGTTGAGGGCAAACTTACTTCGCTGGAACCAGTTTTGATGCAGGTCAGTTGAAAAACTTTGTTTTTAGGGATTTGATATTTTATACCTTTGTGGTAATATTAAATATAGTAGGTCGCATAATAATATATATAACAGCGACTCGAGTCGATCTTCAGATTAAGCCGCACTTGCCTAAATTGATCCGTGGATGGGTTACCACCCATTACATACCGAGTTTCCTCCGTGCCTTGGATAGCACGTTAGCCGTTGGGCCCGGCTGTCAATTGTACATCTTTGGCAGTCGTTACAGGTAGTCAGTAGCCCGAAAGTCTGGCAACCAGTCTTACTAAGGGGTATCGTAGTACCCAGCACTAATTATGTTGTGGAGGTCACATAGACATTGGCTCCATGTAACATATTGGTATTCAGCTGCATGATTATACTACCGACCCAAACATATTTGGGTAAAAGCAGGTAGCTGTTGAAATACAACATTGGTTGAGAGACAACGAAACTTGCTGCTCTTGCCCGTTTTGGTCGCACTGGGACGCTTGTCGTCTTGTAAATGAAAACTAATAGCTTGACCTCATTGATCAGATTAACGCCATTTACAATGCTTTGCCAGACAACCCTTACTAGGCAGATATTTCTTCCGATGTATGAATGTGTGTAAGTGGAGGTCGATTGGATTACAGTGATGACTCGTTTCGAATGTATATTATAGGGCCGGGTAGGTACACTGTAATATAAGGTCAAAAATCAACGGAATAGGTAAAATTAGGTGTCCTTAGGTTTAGTAGCGGAAACCCGTTCTTGTTCTCCCTGTATTGTTGTAATTACTATTCAATAATAGATATAATAGTATTAGATAAATAACTGAGCGGCAAAAAGGCTATTTTGTCATTTTAACCTAGACAACTGTACGGAATTTTTCAGGAACATAATTTTTTTAAAATGCATGTTCTCGTTTGGTTCGGGGATGATTTTGTTAGGAGCGCGAGTACCTCGTGCGCTGCGCGGCCCGCATCAGCGCGCTGCGGCCGCGCGTGGTGCTGGTGCGCGGCGCGGCGGCGCGCGGCGTGCAGGACGCGCTGCGCCGCGCCGGCGTGGCGCTGGCGGCGCACGTGCCCGCGCCGGCGCTGGCGCGCGCCGCCCGAGCCACGCGCGCCGACGCGCTGGCCTCCATAGACGCGCGCGTCGGCATGCCGCGGCTTGGGACCTGCGCCAACTTCTACGTCAAGAATTGTGAGTACTCTTTACATGAGCACTAATTAAACATTCAAAGATAGGTACGCGGTTTAGATTGATCGTTTCCTGTGAGGAAAGGACCACGAAAGACTCCATTCTGTAGTAAAGTTAAAGTTTTAAGTTTAAAAATTACATGTCATGTAATCTTTGACATTCAAAGATTATATGTCATGTAGCCTTTGACATTCAAAAACTGCTAATTCTCAGCCTAAGTTTAATAAAATGACTTTCAAGCTCTTTTTGTGACAGAATTCTATGTTTCTGTACTTTGTGACGACACGATACGTAAATAGACCGAATGGCAGATTAAACTAAGAACAGCTTTTATCTTTTCATCGGACTATCATAAGTAACATATTAAGTGATCAAAACTATCCCTTCTACAGATTCCAGCAAAACGCTAATGGTACTCGAAGGATGTGCGGAACCAAACCTGGCCTGCTGCATATTACTACGTGGGGCATCCTTACAGGAACTAATCAAAGTGAAGAAAGTTGTCAAGTTCATGTTGTTAGCGTGTTACAACTGGAAGCTAGAAAAAGCATTCTTAGGAGACATAGAAGCGATCCTGCCAGAACCAGGAATGACATTTGACGATGATCTGAATGAAACCGACACAACAAAAGAGGAAACTGGCAAAAATGATATTACAAATAATGATACTCAAAGTAATGTAAGTGAAAAAGAAGTTGCTATTCGTAAAGATTCCTTGAACGAGGAATCGAGGAAGAGTAACGAAACGGACAGCAATGAATCTTCTAGATCTGACAATATATTTACGAACTCAAGTATTAAAGACACTGCGAAAAATGAAGATAAACAGGCTACTTCCAAAAATGCAAATGATGAAAGGAACAATGAATTTAATCATAAGCAGTCGTTTGAAGAGGATCCTTTACAGAGTTCAAAGCAGTTTGTCCGTAAGACAGATAGTGATAAGACGCTGAGTTGTGGGGTTCCCATCAGGGACTTCAGTGATCCGTTGCGCGCTACGTTGTCTATTGATGACGATGTTTTCTTACCGAAGGAGGAAGCTAAGCTGAAAGCAGATCCGCATACCGATCGGTAAGTTGCTTTTAAAAGGGTTTGGAAGATTTTTGTGTGAAGCGTGGCCAGCCTTACTTCCGCTATTTTACTTTTATTTCAAAACTAGCGACCCGCCCCGGCTTTGCACGGGTGAATAACTCTATCTATTAAAAAAAACCGCATCAAAATCCGTTTGTAGTTTTATATATATAAGCATACATAAGGAAAGACAGACAGCGGCGACTTTGTTTTATACTATGTAGTGATATAATTTCAAGGAATTAAATTAAAGTAACATACAAAAAAAGAAGACAACATTACAAATTTCCGTCGACAGGAAGCATGGCAGTATTAATAAATAGAGATGTGCTGACTAGTCGGCTCCCGTGTCGGCCAGACCGGCCACTATCGTAGTCAGAGACTATTCGGCAAAGAGCGCCGGTTATCCGGCCTCTTTGTATGTATTTCATAACATGTATATCAATAAAATGTCTGTAAGGGGAATTACATTAAATAAAAAGTTCACGGAGTAGGCATTGTTGTAGGTAGTTCTTCTTGGATTTGCGACTGGGAGGAATCGCTTGTGGTCGAACATTTGATCGCAGAACACTGAGCTGTCAGGGTTGAATGTCGGTATTTAATATGGTTGTTCATACTTGTAGTATTTGCTGTTTTTCCCTACCCACCACGAGAAATTATCATTTGGCATTGGTTACACTTAACTTTGCTGGAATCATTGTCCAATTTAGAGACTGTATTTTTGACATTATTGAATTTTAATTGAGCTCTTTCACTTTAATGATTAATGACAGTATTATCTTTATATAGAAATATTTTTTATACAAAAACACCGCACCGCACAAAAGCAAAAATCAACAATGCGAAGAATTTTTTGGCTGCCTTGGGATCTTGCTCTATACATATATTTTGGCTAATTGAGATGATTGTTGCTAAGTTCTATAAAATATCTGAAAAGTTAGATGAATACATTCTAAGTTTGTAACAGTGTGCTTCCAGGGTCACTCAGTGTGCCTCCTCTGTGTGAGAAGGAGTTGGCTGTGGCCCAGCAGTGAGGACATTAGGGGCTGATTATGCAACGAATGCTACTCCTTTCTTTTCTAGATGGTCAACAGACGACGTGGTGCTATCTATGTCGCCCAACATGATCATCCCGGCGCCCTATCTGGAAACGGAGGCGGGGAGGCGTTGTGCGCTGCGCGGACAGTTCCCCGCGCCCCTTCTGGCCGCGCCCCCCGCGCCTCCGCACACTCCCCGCGCCCCCCGACACTCCACGCGCGCCGCGCACACGCAGCAAGAACTCAAGGTACCGCACACAGCTCCCCGCGCTCCCACACACTCGCCCCCCGACACTCCACGCACGCCGCGCACACGCAGCAAGACCTCAAGGTACCGCACACAGCTCCCCGCGCTCCCACACACTCGCTCCCCGACACTCCATGCACGCCGCGCACACGCAGCAAGAACTCAAGGTACCGCACACAGCTCCCCGCGCTCCCACACACTCGCTCCCCGACACTCCACGCGCGCCGCGCACACGCAGCAAGAACTCAAGGTACCGCACACAGCTCCCCGCGCTCCCACACACTCGCTCCCCGACACTCCACGCGCGCCGCGCACACGCAGCAAGAACTCAAGGTACCGCACACAGCTCCCCGCGCTCCCACACACTCGCTCCCCGACACTCCACGCGCGCCGCGCACACGCAGCAAGAACTCAAGGTACCGCACACAGCTCCCCGCGCTCCCACACACTCGCTCCCCGACACTCCACGCGCGCCGCGCACACGCAGCAAGAACTCAAGGTACCGCACACAGCTCCCCGCGCTCCCACACACTCGCTCCCCGACACTCCACGCGCGCCGCGCACACGCAGCAAGAACTCAAGGTACCGCACACAGCTCCCCGCGCTCCCACACACTCGCCCCCCGACACTCCACGCACGCCGCGCACACGCAGCAAGAACTCAAGGTACCGCACACAGCTCCCCGCGCTCCCACACACTCGCCCCCCGACACTCCACGCGCGCCGCGCACACGCAGCAAGAACTCAAGGTACCGCACACAGCTCCCCGCGCTCCCACACACTCGCCCCCCGACACTCCACGCACGCCGCGCACACGCAGCAAGAACTCAAGGTACCGCACACAGCTCCCCGCGCTCCCACACACTCGCCCCCCGACACTCCACGCGCGCCGCGCACACGCAGCAAGAACTCAAGGTACCGCACACAGCTCCCCGCGCTCCCACACACTCGCCCCCCGACACTCCACGCGCGCCCCGTGACCCTCCCACGCGCGCCCCCCGACACTTTCACGCGCACTTGAGATTGAGGATAACATCTCAATTTATCCTCGCACTGGAACACCAGACTTAGAAATTACATCAATAGAGTTCTGCTGTATTTCTTCATGTTGCTCGCGGGAGGACATCGAACTAGCGGCTGCGGCGGTGGGTAACGCTCGCTCAGGCAGCGTCAAGTCACCTCTCACCCATTGCTCCGCATTATACTTCATATTGCGCACATTCTCTATGAATTAGTTTGTACCTAATGAGTTTTTAAATTAAATACAATAAAATTGATAAAACAGAAAATATCCATGCTTCATTTATGTAAAACTTGTGTCTTGTAGGAGCTCCATCCATTCGCAACGATGGCTATATCAGCGCCGGCCGACGACCCAGCAGTAAAGGCGGCGCTCGCGCATTACAGGGCTACCGGTTGCCGGCTCGTAAACGATAAACATAAACGTGAGTTATTGCGTACTGTTATGGCTTATTTTATCGAGGCATGAGGCCTTTCGCGTGGGACAACAGATTATGCCATTGTTTTTTTTAGTTTAGAAATTTACAGAGCAAATTAATTTACCTAGTCGACAAGAAAACAAGATTGTCTAAACTCATTCTTAAAGGAACTATATCGACGTCATTGACCCAAAAAAAAACATATCCACATGAATGTTTGTTTTATCGTGTATAGATATCGATATTGTGTAATGTGTGTGTTTTATTACACGAATTTGAAAATCTGCGAAACATAACTTTTAGTTTGTCTATTTTATTTTCGGCAATGTTCCAATTCCAGCTCAATGTCCGATGTACAAGCCGTCCGTGGTGAAGAAGCCGAAGGAACCCGAACTGGACCCGAACGAGAAGCGGAACGACAAGGAACCGCTCGACCCTCTCGCGCCAGAGAACCATCAACAGCTCAGTCTGTTGCTGTACAGCTTTAGTAACAAGTCTGCTAATGTGCCTGACTTCTGTGTCAACCCTTGGTAAGCACAACCAGCCTATAAAGTTCTTACTGTACATTATGCCCCCGAAAGACAACAAACCGTTCGACTCGACTTGCTCGCGCTGGATAACCATAGCGAGTCCTTAAATGTTATGCAAAATATTTATTGTTAATTCCGTGAAAATGAACCAGGCTTGGATGCAGGATGCAACACCGCTCTTTTGTCCGCAAAAAGTATGCCCATGCAGGCAAAGCAATAATTGCATGCCGGGCTCCACGGAGCATCCTCAGAAAATGTTGACTCGACGAGTGCTCGGGCGCGAATGTTGCTTCTTTTTTGCGGAATTAACACTATTTTTTTTTGCATTATATAAGGTGGAAGTGTCGGGGTAGCCCGCGAAATTCAAATTTTCTTACGTTTTTTGCAATTTGCAGGTCAGTGTCAGGTTGAATGTTGATAAAAATTGAGTCGCGCTAGTAACACGAATGTAGTACCCGTTCATTTAAAAAAAGAGACGTGTAAAAGTGTTTGTAAAAACCTATTTGCAAAATAAACATCATTTATCCCCATTGAATAACTTTTTCATGAAATTGTTACAGAATACTGTTAAATAAACTTAGAAGGGTTTTATTAATGATTTTAATGATTATAAATTGCCAAAAACTTAAGAATATTTGAACTGACGCTTCCAACTTAATGTTATGGATTTTTGCAAAGTAACGTCTAATTCCATAACTTATCGTAGCAAGTCTTGCCTGACTTCTTCGTCAACACATGGTACTCGTAAGTACAGATCTCCCAGGAAAAGTATACGCTTCGGCAATCATCGTCTATCTTCGGAAATACTCGTACCTACAAACGCGCGATGAGGAGATCGAATATAGAACTGTCACGGAGATTAAGAAACCTCCTTTCTAGCCAATTAATTATTAATAAATAATTAAGCCAATTATTAAAGTCATCCTTCACATGGTCCATCCATCATTTATACACGTCTATGGACAGTATCTTTCGGCTACTTCTAATTTTGTATTCTTTTAACTTTGCTCATTGTATTTTGTTCTTCTATATTTGATCGTATCTTTACCGGTATAAGTGCATTTATTTCAACAGACTGAAATTCAGAGACTACGGGTACCTGGGTAGAACTCATAATTTCCAAAAACTTTTACAATGGGACCAAAAATATCAAACTAAATCAACTATTCAGTACAAACTCTGTGTTCACATGGCCTGACAAAATGCATGGAGCAGCTGCTTTTTTATTTGGAATACAGGCATGACATAAAAATCTTTTTTCCTTTGCTAATCAGGATAGTGACCATGGAAATGTATGGTCGTCACGACATATCTCTGGGCGCATTCCTTGACAAGTATTGCTTCAACGGAGACTACAAGTGCACTTCGCCGAACTGTAACGTCCCCATGAACCAGCATGTGCGACGGTACGTACTTACTAACCGACAATTAATTTACTTAAAAGTTGATCTACACTGGCCTGCAAAACTAAGTACTAAACTTTGAAAACTTCAATTTTTTCTAAACTATAGAAGTTAGAAATTTAAAGTAAAAAATGTTATATAGCAATTTTTATCAGCTTTCTTTGAAACTATAGTAAATTATACATTAGTAACATTTTAAGTCTAAAAAAAGATAAAACAATAAAAATAGCATTTTTAGCTCAGTGTCATAAAACTCGATTAACATTTACAAGTATGTTTTACATGTTATTTATTTTTTAATAACTGGTATTGCATCCTCGGGCTCTGCTTAAAGCTTCGAGTCGATTTGGCATACTAAACACGAGGTTTCGAAGCCGATGTTGGGGAATATTCTCCCATTCTTCTATCAGGGCCTGTTTTAGTGCCCTGAGGATGGTAGGTGGTGGTCTGCGGCTTCTGACTAGCCTCCTAGCTCATCCCAGGCGTGCTCAATCGGGTTGAGATCAGGACTTCTTGATGGCCAAGCCATCACGCTGATACCAACCTGCTGAATATACTATTGCACGACCCGAGCCGTGTGTGGCCGGGCCTTATCAGGCATCAGTATCGATCTATCACCATCCCTTCATCTGAGATGGCCATTTTTCCGAACATGACAGCGTAGTGTCATCCATCTTCTTTTGTTTATGTTAATTCGGCGCGTGTGACGTAAACGACGATATACCCGAAATTACGTTAGTTAGCTCGCTACCAGTTCTATATTTGGAATTGTTATTAAATTAGCCAACAGATTATATATGGGTAAATGTAGTTTTGTCTTATAATGTATTAGTAATTTAATGTGTGTTCAGCGTGAGGTAACTTTTCCCAGTTTCTTGTGTAAAGGTCATTATAATTCAAAAACTAAACCATTATATCAAAAAGTTATTGTTTTACTTCCACAAAAACACACTATTGTACATAAATCAAACAAAAGAACAGACCTCGCCATACAATCTTTTCAACTCACAAGCTGAACAATAACATTGGACCGGGAGCTCCTCCTGGAAGCCTCGATCGTGCAGGCCTGGGTGACATCACCGGTCAGGCCTGCCGACGTGAACAACGAGGCGGGTTGGTTCCAGGAGGCCATGTCCGATATATGTGACGTGGCAATGCCCCGGGTTCGGTCAGAAAGCGCCCGGCGTCAGGTGTACTGGTGGTCGCGAGAGCTGACGTCTCTGCGCGAGGCGTGCGTCGCCGCACGACACCTGTACGCCAGGCATCGCAGGCTCCGCATTCGCCCTCCGAATGCGGCAGCCATTGAGGCGGAGCTGTATAAGGGATACAGAGCGGCGAAGACCGCCCTCCAAGAGGCTGTCCTGCGGGCCAAGGATGTGGCCCGCGAGGAGATGCTGGAGACTCTCGACAGAGATCCGTGGGGGCGCCCTTATAAGATGGTGCGGGATAAACTCCGCACCAGGGCCCCTCCGCTGACGCAGAGTCTCCGGCCTGAGCTCGTGGAGGACGTGGTGAGCGCTCTGTTCCCTTCGCGAGGGGAACATCCTCCCCCGCCCATGGCTCCGCCACTTGCGGTGCCGGAAGCGGACCACACTGAGGACGATGACGACATTCCAGAGGTGACTGGGGTAGACCTGAGAGTGGCGGTAGGCAGGCTTAAGGCCAAAACTGCCGCCCCAGGACCCGACGGCTTACCTGGCAAAGCCTGGGTCCTGGCCTTGCAGGCTCTCGGGCCCCGACTGGAGGGGCTCCTAAGCGCATGCTTGGAGAGAGGCCAGTTCCCGCTTCGTTGGAAGACGGGGAAGCTGGTCCTCATCCGGAAGCCGGGGCGCCCTGCGGACTCTCCGTCCGCATTCCGGCCCATTGTGTTGCTCGACGAGGTGGGCAAACTCTTCGAAAGAGTAATTGCCAACCGCCTCGCCGGGCACCTGGCGGGGATTGGGCCGGATCTTGCGGAACACCAGTTTGGTTTCCGCAGGGGGCGCTCGACGGTGGACGCCATCATGCGCGTGAGAGCCCTCACGACGGGGGATGCGGTGTCCCGGGGTGGGGTGGTCTTGGCGGTGTCTCTCGACATCGCCAACGCCTTCAACTCCATGCCCTGGAGCTGCATTAGGGAGGCACTCCGGTATCACCGGGTGCCGACCTACCTTCGTCGTGTGGTCGGGGACTACCTGACGGACAGGTACGTCATCTACCCTGGTTGCAGCGGAGAGTGGAACCGGCGAGAGATGTCGTGCGGTGTTCCACAGGGATCGGTTCTGGGGCCGCCCTTGTGGAACATCGGTTACGACTGGGTGCTGCGCGCCGACCTCCCTGACGGCGTCAGCGTAGTTTGCTACGCTGACGACACGCTGGTACTGGCGCAAGGGAGGTCGCACGAGGCGGCGGCCGAGCTGATGACTCGCGGGGTTGCGATAGTCGCGGAGAGGTTCCGGCAATTGGGTCTCGAGGTGGCGCTGCACAAGTCCGAGGCCATGTGCTTTCATGGGCCTCGGAATGCGCCACCGTCGGGATCCATGCTCACGGTGGGAGGGGTTCCCATCGGCGTCGAGCCGACGTTGAAGTACCTAGGTCTCGTCCTCGACAGCCGGTGGAACTTCGTGGAGCATTTCCGACGTTTGGCCCCCAAACTGGAACGGGCCGGGGCTGCCTTCAAGCGGCTCTTGCCCAACCTGGGGGGTCCAAACGCCTCCTGCCGGAGGCTCTACGCGGGGGTCGTGCGGTCCATGGCCCTTTACGGGGCCCCGGTGTGGGCGCGTTCTTTGAGGCGGCGAGCCGCCCATTATCTGAACGCGCCCCAAAGGGTGGTAGCCGTAAGGCTAATCCGGGGGTACCGCACGATCTCCGGCGAGGCGGCGAGCCTCCTTGCCGGATTGCCGCCATGGGATCTGGAGGCGATAGTCCTCGCGCGCCTGCACGAGTGGCGCGTGGAGGCACTACGCCGGGGGGAAACTCCGCTGCCGCGGCAAATTGTCGCTCAGCGGACAGACTTCCGGCGTGATCTCATGGCGACATGGAGAGAGCGACTGTCGCAACCCCGTGCAGGGCACGCCACTATAATGGCGGTAAGTCCCCTTTTTGAGGAGTGGCTGGAGAGGCGCAACGGCGCCCTCACCTTCCGCCTGACGCAGGTCCTCACCGGACATGGTTGTTTCGGGAGGTTCCTGCACCTAATCGGGCGGTAGGAAACGCCCGGGTGTCACCACTGCGAGGATCGACCGGAGGACACGGTGGAGCACACTGTGCAGGTCTGCTCCGCTTGGGCGGAGCAACGCCGTGTCCTCGTAACAGCGATCGGCGGCGGCGACCTCTCGCGTCCGGCCCTGGTTAAATCCATGGTCCGGAGCGAGACGGAATGGGACGCCGTCTCCTCCTTCTGCGAAGCAGTCATGCTAGCGAAGGAGGTGGCGGGACGTGAGAGGGAGAGAACCTCACGTCCCAGCCGCCGCGGGAGACGCACCGGGCGTCGGGGGCCACGTGGTGGCCCCCGGCCACCGTAGACGTGGGCCTGTGGACGGTGAGCTATGGGCTAGCTCGCCGTCCGTCCGTCTTATGACGACAGGCCGTGTCGACGGCGCGTTCGTGTTTCACGCGCGCCTCAAAGAGAGTCAGCAAACAGGAAGGGGTCCGTAAGGGCCGACGCCTGCCAGGGTTGCGGGACTGTTCGAAAGAGATACCGCGGCCCTGGAACACAAAGGGCAAAGGAAGGAACATGGATGGGTTTTAGTCAGTACAAGTCTGACACTCCCTCCTGCTCAGCCCAGAGCGGGAGGGGTCATTTGATGATTTCCCATCGATAAAAAAAAAAAAAAAAAAGCTGAACAATAACATGACGTAATTTACGACCAGGTAATGGTAATAAAATAAACGGTTTGTTTACGCTTCTATTCTGAGAAACCTTATCTGCAAGCGGCGCGGGTTACAATTTAATTTTAATGTTCGGTTCACATACTTAACTCACTAAGAGTCTCAGCTGCGCGAAGTGTTTAGTTAAATGGTATCGGATAACATAAACAAACACTTGAAAACGGTCGCAAAAAATGGGTACTCAAACGTTGGATCAATTGCGTGATTTTGTTGCGTAAATTAGAAATCTTATTTAACATTCTACATGTTGAAGATATTTACAAAACGTTAGTCAAATAAAAAAGGCATGCTGCCTAACAAAAACATTCCACAAATCAACATTCAAAACGGTCAACTTCCCAAAAAAATAACATAAAAACTCAGGTACTTGACTATGCTTGATACAAAATATGGATACGGCAACACATGTAAGCAAGATTTTTTTTTTATTGAATTCAAAAATATTGTGCATACTTGTAGATAATATTATTATTTTAAGTCTTTTAGCGTGAATATTATGTAAATAAAAAAAAAAAAAAAACGTATAAAGCATAAAATTGAAGCAGCATTGCCATAGACGAGAAATTATTGGAATTTATTGCCTGTATGTCTTTCGGAGAAAGTTATGACAGACAGACAGACAGCCAGACAGACAACCAAATAAACAAACTTATATATATACATGCACACGCACATCTAATAAATTGTCAGTTCCAATAGTTCAACATTCAGACGTGCTTAAATGATAACCTCCTTTTTTTAAGTCGGTTAAAATATCGAATAAAAAAAAAACGTCAACAAAAAATATTCAAATTGAAATCACGAATGCCATATCCAGTATTTATTTAGAAAGGCAATCGTACACAGCTGGCTCAAATCGGGCTCTGTGATTGGCCGGCGCGTCTGCAGTTGGTTTGAATTGGTTTGATAGTTTTACGTAATTTTAATTTTCGAATGATCACATCAAAAATACGATAATATTCAAATTAAACGCCTAATATCTGTAATACGACTCATAAAAACACGTAATAGCCATTTTTTTCATTACTATCTTTAGTAATACCGTCAAAATACGGCCAAACGTTCGTCGAAGACGCTCCAACGGTTAAATCGGCTTGCGATGTTCGTTGAAATGACTATTTCTGCCCGAAATCTTTATCAATTACACTGTACAAGCAATCAAAAACGTTTATCACTTACCCAGGCATGAGAAAAACACAATTTACACTCACATAACACACTTTCACTACTTTAAGGTGGTTCCTTCAAGGGTCACGTGACGGTCTCTTCATACAAGTTTGGTTGGGATTACACTGTAGACATGGACACTTTTTGTTTAAAACGAATCATTTTATCACTTTTCTACAATGAAAGGAGGGCGCGTGCGCCTTTTTAGGAAATAACTTACAGTATTTACAGAGAAAAACAGTCGTGAAATCTAGGCAAAATTTGACATTTCTTTACATGTGTGAGTAACTTGTCAACAAAGTTTGCGTAACCAACCCACGTACGCCATCTAGTTCAAAGTTTCAAACCAACGCAATCATGGCGATGATTGCGTAGGTTTGAACTAGATGGCGTAGCCGGCGATATTATAATTCTGATAAATCAATACACAATAATTGTATTATTTCCTTTACATTTCATTAAAAAAAAAAAACATTTTATCATCATAAAACTGACGACTATAAACGGAAATTTATTCAATCTAATTTCTTATTATTTTTTTGTGGTAACATATTATATGTCATTCTTCGTACAATAGGTAGTTATTCATAATGGGAAATTAAATAATAATGTTAAATCAATATAAAATAATTGTTTTATTTCCTTTATTACATTTAATTTAAAAAACATTATTTTATCATAAAACTGACGCCTTTAAAAAAAAGGTTTATTCAATTTAATTTCTTATTATTTTTGTATGGCAACATAAATGTCACTGAATCGTACAAGAGGTACAGTAGGTTGTTATTATGCGACGTTGCCGTTCTTCATATCCTTGACCTAGATGCACAACGCTGTTGCCAAACTTCGTTCGCTCGATTGACTTGTAGCTGTTACAATACTTTTTCAAGATCTCGCTATGCCGCATAGGATTCGCGCGTGGAAGTTCTCGCATGATACTGCAATATTAGTTCGAGTATGTATTTTATTCAAATTTAATAGAATTAGGTATTGCAAATTATTGTAGGAACGGCAATTAAATTAATTATTCAAAATACGTAATTTTCCTATAAATGAAAGTACCTATCTTTCGGCGGTATTGCTGTTTCTAATACATCCAATAAACCCAATACGGCTTTTATACTCTGAAATCTCGCCACAATATTAAGTAGATACCTATGTTTCCATGTTGTCAATTACATAGCACATACAAAGTTAGCGTTAATCGTATTTTAATGTGTATGTATATTTTTGGGTCAACAATAAATTACATTATTCGTGAAAACATTTGCATAATCGAAGAATGGGTAAAGTTGTCTTGTGGGATGTGCTTTTGTTGGGTTATGTTAAAAATACCTCGAACGCATTTTGCAAACCAACAGTTTCAGACAAACATACATTTTTGTATATTAGAGCTACTGTGTGGTACTATGTGACGTAACGCGCAGGGTTGGCGCGTTCAGAAACAAAAAATACACACGATTTCCTGGTTATACCAAAAAAAAAAAAAATACTTCTGTTTTTTTTTCTTATTCGTCGAATGGCGACCAATATTCTACTAGGAATATAAAGATAAGTAAAATTTTACTCTTACAATTAAATTACTATTACATTTAATTTCTATTTTGTCAGGATGTGATCGCAGTTCCGAACGAAATCCGAATGTATGGTTATATTATCTATGATTCATAAATTCATGCCATTGACAGCCATTGCAATTTTTTGCAATTGCGTGTGATCTCAGGTTGTGAACTAATAAACTTTTCAATTTTATTCAAATACTGAGTGTATAAAAGTAACATATTCTTTTGTTTCTATTTTTTTTTTTTTTTTGATATTTCGGAGTTAGATTACGACTACCATGTCGTATGTTCCAACAAGAATATGTTTAGGAATGTGTTATGAATATGTGTCAATCTTCACAAATAAATTTGTCAGTGAGAGACATCATGGATTTCAAAGTGAATTAATTTTCCAGTGCACTTAGTTACTACACTCAAGCACACAAAAATATTTCAACAATGTCCGCCTATAAATTTCGTCGTGTTGAAAAAAAATTAGGCTGTGTGTGGTTTGATCATTTGACAGAGGAAATTCAAAATGCTGGTGAACAAGAAAGATCAATTGCTATTGAAAAAGGTCATGTCAGTTCAGACGGAGTTCCCTTTGTTACTGTTTATGTAGATAGAGGATGGTTGAAAAGGTCTTAGGGGCATAACTTTGATTCATCATCTGCTAAGGTAAGTTAATATTTTACTAAACACTAATTTAGTTCTTTATGACCTTTTTATTTTATGCAATATTTTCAAGTTTGTTTTCATTTCCAGGCTTGCATTATTGGTAAAGAAACTAAGAAATGTCTATTTCTTGGTGTTCAAAACAAATATTGTTATACATGTCAATATTATGAGAGAAGAAACATGGATAAGAAATCACATAATTGTTGCTAAAATTTTACTAGACCGTGTACAGCCATGGAATCACAAATTATTGTAGAAGGTTTTCAAAAGAGTGAAGAAATACATCAACTTCGCTATTTGAATTTTATTGGAGACGGAGACTTCTCTGTGTTTGCAAACTTGAGAGAAAAAGTGTCATATGGGAACATAATAACAAAAATTGCAAGTGCACTCTACAAGGTAAATAAATCAAATTTGTATAATCATCTCAAGATCAGTGAAGCATATTCTGTAATTATATTTGTACTATTTTAGATCTTGGCCAACACTAGTCTACCACTTTATGGGCGAAATATTTTGAAACCTAATTTAATGATGATGATTATCATGGTGCATACTTTGCTCGTATGGTATATAACAAAGTGCACTCATACCCAAACAGGTCAGATGGTGGACTACAGATGTACCTACTCCAACAGTATTGTTTCTCTGTTGTTACGTAATAATTATCTCTTGATATTATCTAGTTAAAAATATTCTGTTTTCAGGATTATCACTTGCTACTGGACACAAATGGCATGAAACTGCATGGAAAAAGCAGACCACACAGAGCCCAGGGACACATTTTAAAAAGTACATAAAGCAAAAGGAACAAAGCAGAATACGACGGCAATCGACGATACGCAAACGATTGTTTGCTCCAAGAGAGAAACCCCACCCCGACAAGCACTATGGACCTGAAGCTTGTGATCCAATTGATATTGATGAAGCACAATTGAGAATACAGTGTGCAAAACGGTTAGTAGAATTCCAAAAGTCACCAGAAAACATAGCTTTGATTGAAATGTCTACTGTAGGGCAGCATGAAAATGATTTATATACTACTCATACCGTGTGACCGTTTGACTGCTAGTCAATTTGGGATGGTTAGTGGTGTGGTATAATTATGTTAGCAGAAATATAGCTATAATAAGACCTATGTAGACAAAGCTGAATTTAAAAAATACCCATAACATACATTTATTTTATCTGGTCTTTTATGTTTATAGATTTGCAAACGCCGTATTACAACTCCATGACATAATCATGTAAAGGATATTCTATATAAAAATAATATTTGCACAAAAGACATGTTATATGGGCAGCAAAATGAGAATGTGGCAAAAAGTATGTTCCTGCAACAATATAATAAAATTGTCAGGCCTTCAGGTCTTTTTATTGATGAAGAATTTGGATGTTTAGCTGGCAGTCCAGATGGTGAGTTTTTTTATCGAGCTTCAATTTTATCTACCTATTCTTATTTGGAAAATGTGGAAAAATATAACACTAGTTAAAATCGCGAGAGACCAAGGATTACGAGTATGGTACTTATGCGAATACATTTATTGTATTTATAAAATCTCATAAAGAGCTCCATAACATTGTTTTTTATTTTGTGTCAATTTGTTACAGGTATAGTTGAAAATGAGAGAGCTGTTGTTGAGGTCAAGTGCTTTCCATCATTGGCAAGGAAAAATCAAAGCCTAGAGGCAGCTGCCCTAGAAAAGAAAAACTTTGCTCTAAAATCGGATAATAATGTTTTAGTTATGAATAAAAAGCATGATTATTACTTTCAAGTAAATTGATAATTCTATTGCATGTCCACTTTATAATTTATTTCAGTATTTTGTTTTGTCTTATACTATAGAAAAAACTCTATTTCAGGTTCAAGGACAAATGCGTGTCAGCAAAATGGAAAAGTGCTATTTCATATGTTTTATTTCAGTCACTGAACCGTTGACTATGATAGAAGTTTGTCGAGATAATGAATTTATCAGCAATATGAAACCGAAGCTTTCTTTTGACTTTTTAAAAACTGTATTCTGCCAGAAATAATTTTCAGATGTGTTAAAAAAAAACGCGCAATGTCAATATCTGAATGGTATGTAATCAAGGTTATTACTTTACTTCATAAGTTGAATCAATTTCAATGTCTAAAATATATTATTATGTTTTTCTAGTGAAAAATCGTCCATCAACATCAGTTGGAGATTTGAGCATGTAGTAAAGTTAAATTTTAGAGCAGCTTTGGAGATTGATGGTAAATAAAATTTTGAAGTGAATTTGAAATAGTATTCGTCAGTAGGTAACAAATATACTAAGTACAGTTATTTTCATTTGCAGCAGCTGTGAAGCAGTACCTCAAGAACAGAAGACTCAAGGCAGAGGATGACATCAAGCAGCCAAATGATTTTTGTTCTACAAGTTGTTTAGAATGTACATTATCATCGTCTTCCTGTCATTGTCCCATTCTATTTGGGGTCGACGCATAACGTTTTCTTCTTCCATTCCCCTGTCAGACGTCACGGCATTACTTACTCCTTTCTCTTTCAAATCAGTCTTCACACAATCTATCCATCTTTTCTTTACAATGATAATGTACGTTCTAAACAACTTGTTACTTTTTATTTGTATTTATTATAAAATCAAAAGGTGAAATAATACTTTGGTATGTAGGTGTATAACTGTGTACCTGTTCAACTCCATAACATGCTCTTTAGATTTTTGTTTTACTAGAAAGTTTTGTAATGAGTGCTTTGACATTATGCAATATTATTTCGCCTTCCTGGTTCTAATCACATACTAATTGCATTTTAGATTTATTGTCTCTTGTTTATGAATTACAGTTTCTTTGTAATTATTGTAATAATTGGTTACGGTATATTATAAATCATCAGTGTTATTATATTACAGAAAATATGTATGGGAATAAAGAAAATATTGATTGCTTTTGAGTGAATAGGCATGTAATAGATTATCCTAATTATAGGTATTGTTATGGTTATTATAAGTATTCCTTTTACTTTTAAAAATTGATAAAATAGTAATGTTTTGCATAACCAAAAACTTATAACAACTATGTAATACCTAAATTACATTATTAAATAATTCTTTCACTATTTCAGTATGTCTGTAAAATATGTAGAAACATAGAAAATATTCCAAACGGATATCCACCTTTTATGTCGTTGATATTTTGGATGACGGTAGACAGAAACGTCAAAGTTGTTTATTCACGACTATAAAAGGGGGTGCTCCGAGTGGCAGAGGTTAGTATTATTTTGAAATGTTTGTTGCTTTACTGTTGTTATTATGTTGGATATAATAATGATCATGGACCATTATTTACGTAAATAGTTCGGTAATATTCAGTACAAATTCAAATTGATATTATACTATGAATTATTACTGATAACTATGTGCTAGAAATGTGTGTTATATTATGGCTTATATTGCTTAGTGTTTATCTTCACTGATAAACTGCTGTTACTTGGGAATGGTCCAGGACAACGGATAATTGTCCTGGCTTAATACTTATAACATGTTACCGTGGAGTTTCTTGTCCAATCTTCTCCACGAAGACCTAGGTTAGCGAATGGACGTAGCTTGATAGGTATTTAACGTTACCTACTAATAAATGACAAGCCTAAATTGAAATAAATGAATAGTCTTGTCTTTCTGTGCTTTTCTTCACAAAAACCCTTTTCCCTACACACCTCTTGAGAGCTACTTTTAGACACAGTAAATAACAAGTAACGATCCTGACACTCAAATATTGATAATTACTTATTATGTAATAATAACCACTAATTATTAATTAGTGGTTATTATTACATAATACATTTAGTCTCTCATCTACTTGTTATTACATGCATCAGGCATGTGTTACTTTTGTCAAATACTTTTGTTTTGACCATTGTTTTAGGGTAATAAAATTAAACTATATTTTCCTATAAATTGCATTTTTATTTTCATAATATAATCACATCATCGTAACTTATTGGTAGATAAAACATGATTATCTCATCAGACATTCGTTTCTACATCAACAGTTTTTAAATACGCGCCATCTAGTGGTCCGTCTTAATAACTAGTTCTCAATCACGACTGTGTGTGTCGGTGTGTAAACGATACTAAATTCAATGACGGATATTATTTTGGGATTATATGTCGAATTGGGTGGGTTTTGAGGCAATGTAATGATCAAGTTCAATGAAGTGTAATGTCCGCGTGGCGCTCGAACTACTTCTACGGCTTACTAACGTTCCAATTACAAATAAAACAAAATAAACTGAAAATGTTGACTTCAACGCCATCTAGCGAGAAAATGGCTATGAGCAGACCGTATCTTCATCCTTAATTACCGACAGCGACCGTTGGTCGCGCATGCGCAATTTCGACTGACGGAGCGGGGCGCGCGGCGGGTGTAACACGCCGTTCGTTCGTTTCAAACAATTGGACAGAGGCAATATATCTTTATTGTACTTTATCCTAGACTCTGCGCAAGTTTGTGCAAAATCGTTACAGTAAAACACGCCGTCTGTGTCAACTCAGAAAGCAGAGCAAAAGAAAGCCCTAGGGGCTTTCTACACAGACGCCGGTTATTTGACAGAAAGCCCTAGGGGCTTTCTACACAGACTAAATATGGCCCTGCATACTCATTGAGAATCTCCTGGGCATATCTGTCCCCAGTCAGAGTGCCATTTTCTGCGGCCACTAACTCTGCACGACCCTCTGAAGACATGTCAGCCCATACATGTACACTGCCTCCACCGTATTGGACTCTTTCTGAGAAGCAGACTTGAAGGTATCGCTCACCAGGTCGCCTGTAGACACTTCGCCTTCCATCAGAAGTGTAAAGTGAGAATCGAGACTCATCTGTAAACAAAACTCTTGACCATTCTTCTTGATCCCACTGTATGTGTTCACGGGTGTATCGCAGTCTCGCTACTCGATGCTCTCTCTCGAGTTTGGGGCCACTCGCTGGTCTTCGAGGTTTCAGGTTTGCTTCAGCCAGTCTTCTTCTCACTTTACTGTCACTAATGTAGTCCCTTCGGTTCTGAAGAAGCTGTTGCCGGACTTCAACTGCATTTAGGTGGCCATTTCTCAACACAGTGGAAACAATAAACGGTCTTCTCGGGCACCAGTCACCTGGTTCTGCCATAACCAGGTCTCCTCAAGTGGTTTTCAGTCTCTTCGTCCCTTCGCTTCATCTTCTGGACCGTTCGTAACGTCACACCCACCATTCTTGCAGTACGACGCATACTGATACCTAGTTCCAGAAAAGTCATGATCATAGCATATTCTTCAGGAGAAAGACTCATGATAAATGAGTTTATGTGCTGTGGTCTAACTTAGCTTTTGTAACAAGACTCATCGATTAAGAAAAAAAATTTAAAACATAAATAGAAACAAAAAATGAATGGTAAAATTGTAATTCGAAAAGGATTATTTTTGATTTTAAAGTTTTTTTCAGCCATTTCTTAAAAGAAGGTTACCGACTATGAAGTTTTTATGTACAAAATTAAACTCTTTTTCGAGTCCTTTTGTTTCGAAAGCGTATCTTGTGTACTCAAAAAGTTATTGCAATTTTAAAAGTGTGATACTTAGTTTTGCAGGCCAGTGTATTTACAGAAGTAAACATCATTTCATATTCAAATCTTTGTTTCCAATTGATTTTATTTCCACTAACTGGCACTGGTATAAATGGCAGTAGTACTAGTCTACTAGTAGACTAGTACCTACTATTAAAAAGCAAACTTTGGACTTGTATTGGTTTGAAAGTTAGTTTGCCAAAAACAGATTAAAAACCAAATTACAGATGCAGTTCTTCTACTTATTAACTAACTTTAACTTTAATTTGTCTCTTTAACTTCTTAGTTAAGGTGGAAGGGCAAGGGTAGGCCGCGAAATTTAAATTTTCTTACTTTTATAGCAATTTGCTGGTGAGTGTCTGGTTGTATGTTGATGAAAATAAACATAAGAAAATTTAAATTTCGCGGGCTACTCTTGCGTTTCCACCTCATTAATTTATTGTGGCGTAAGCAGTAAGGGAAATATATATCGATCCCGGACGCGCAAACTGTTACAGTGATAAAAGTCTAGAATCATTTCATCAGTAATTGTTTTATGACATACAGGATCAAAATGTGTGGATCAACTTTTTTTAAACCAATTGTAATTTCTATGTTAGGGTGTCTAAGATCATAATATACTGAATTCTTGTTAACATTTTCAGCGTCAATATCCCTTACACCCTGTATTTGTTCACAATTAGGTTCGTGCATGGGGACGTGTGTATCACCATAACGTGCAACACCATCGGACACAGCAACGTCGACAAAGTCAAGGAGGAACAGAGCAAACAGGTAAGCAACCGGTTTACGAAAGATTACTCATCGCAAGAAATTAATGGATAGACAGAAGACTGTCAAATGATTTGATTGGCTGTTTTGATTCCAGTGAACTATGCCTAACTATGTTATGTCTGACTGTTGTTGTTGGGTGGTTGTATATTAATGATAATCTCGTTGTTGGGTTGTTGTACATAAATGATAATCTCGCGGATGACTTGCGTGATGTAGAATTATAGTTCTAGTGTTGCGTCATAGGTATCGCTACAAGTTCCTCTCCCACGTGCAGGTGATGTTCTGGTCGCGCTGCGAGTCGTGCGGGGCCAGCGGCGCGGCGCGGCGCGTGTCGCGCGCCGCACTCAGCATGTCGCTGGGCACCTACGTGCGCGCCCGCGCCGCCGCGCCGCGCTACGTGCGCACGTGCCCGCACGCGCTGCACGCGCACGCGCACGCCTTCGTGCACCACCTCACCACCGCCTGCTTCAGGTAACTGTGACATGACGCACACGTGACGCACGCACTCAGCACGTCGCTACGTGCGCACGTGCCCGCACGCGCCGCACGCGCACGCGCACGCCTTCGTGCACCACCTCACCACCGCCTGCTTCAGGTAACTGTGACATGACGCACACGTGACGCACGCACTCAGCACGTCGCTACGTGCGCACGTGCCCGCACGCGCTGCACGCGCACGCGCACGCCTTCGTGCACCACCTCACCACCGCCTGCTTCAGGTAACTGTGACATGACGCACACGTGACGCACGCACTCAGCACGTCGCTACGTGCGCACGTGCCCGCACGCGCTGCACGCGCACGCGCACGCCTTCGTGCACCACCTCACCACCGCCTGCTTCAGGTAACTGTGACATGACGCACACGTGACGCACGCACTCAGCACGTCGCTACGTGCGCACGTGCCCGCACGCGCCGCCCGCGCACGCGCACGCCTTCGTGCACCACCTCACCACCGCCTGCTTCAGGTAACTGTGACATGACGCACACGTGACGCACGCACTCAGCACGTCGCTACGTGCGCACGTGCCCGCACGCGCTGCACGCGCACGCGCACGCCTTCGTGCACCACCTCACCACCGCCTGCTTCAGGTAACTGTGACATGACGCACACGTGACGCACGCACTCAGCACGTCGCTACGTGCGCACGTGCCCGCACGCGCCGCACGCGCACGCGCACGCCTTCGTGCACCAACTCACCACCGCCTGCTTCAGGTAACTGTGACATGACGCACACGTGACGCACGCACTCAGCACGTCGCTACGTGCGCACGTGCCCGCACGCGCCGCTAGCGCACGCGCACACCTTCGTGCACCACCTCACCACCGCCTGCTTCAGGTAACTGTGACATGACGCACACGTGACGCACGCACTCAGCACGTCGCTACGTGCGCACGTGCCCACACGCGCTGCACGCGCACGCGCACGCCTTCGTGCACTACCTCACCACCGCCTGCTTCAGGTAACTGTGACATGACGCACGCACTCAGCACGTCGCTACGTGCGCACGTGCCCGCACGCGCTGCACGCGCACGCGCACGCCTTCGTGCACCACCTCACCACCGCCTGCTTCAGGTAACTGTGACATGACGCACACGTGACGCACGCACTCAGCACGTCGCTACGTGCGCACGTGCCCGCACGCGCACGCGCACGCCTTCGTGCACCACCTCACCACCGCCTGCTTCAGGTAACTGTGACATGACGCACACGTGACGCACGCACTCAGCACGTCGCTACGTGCGCACGTGCCCGCACGCGCCGCACGCGCACGCGCACACCTTCGTGCACCACCTCACCACCGCCTGCTTCAGGTAACTGTGACATGACGCACACGTGACGCACGCACTCAGCACGTCGCTACGTGCGCACGTGCCCGCACACGCCGCACGCGCACGCGCACGCCTTCGTGCACCACCTCACCACCGCCTGCTTCAGGTAACTGTGACATGACGCACACGTGACGCACGCACTCAGCACGTCGCTACGTGCGCACGTGCCCGCACGCGCCGCCCGCGCACGCCCACGCCTTCGTGCACCACCTCACCACCGCCTGCTTCAGGTAACTGTGACATGACGCACACGTGACGCACGCACTCAGCACGTCGCTACGTGCGCACGTGCCCGCACGCGCTACACGCGCGCGCGCACGCCTTCGTGCACCACCTCACCACCGCCATCTTCAGGTAATAGTCAAATTATAAAACAGTGGCCGAGCTGCTATGGTAGCGCCTACTTCAGATATGCTAGTGCCATGCTGCTCTGCTATAACACGCTTTCGACATACTTAGAAAAAGAGATAGAGTGAAGAAACAGAGAGGGTAAATGTGTACTTGGCGCGGAGTAGCGAGTAGCGCTATGAGATGCGCGAGCTTGTTGCGCAGAGGAAGGCATAATGGCTTCACTTTTTGTTAACGCTTGATTTGACTACCCATATGCTATATATTAACCGATTCTTATTCTATACTCCAAAAATATTTTTGTTTATTACAAGAAACACTTTACATAACATGACGCCTCGATTCCATCCCAAAGACTAGTCACAGGTGAAACTATAGCAGAAAGAAAACACAAATAAGAGGCATCAATCCCACAGGTACAGCAAGATAACACCGTACGAGATCCAGCTGCCTCCCGACATGATATCTATAAAGTACGACACCAAGCAGATGCGGGACACCCTCATCGCACAGCTCAACGAACTGGTACAAAAAGGTATAAATGTTTCCTCTCATAACTAAGCTACAGATATTTGGTTGCAGAATCTCAGAAAAATATCAATATAAGTTTTGGGAAAATAAACCCAATGTCATACATGACAAAGCTCAAATTCCATGGTAATCCTTGGTAAAACTGGCTATCAGATTTTCTGACATCCTGTAACGACAATTAAAGATCTACAAATGATAGCCGAGACCTGCCCTAAAACCAAAAATTTCAAAACAGACATCCACACTGGGCCCGCGTGGTGAACATGGGCGAGGCCTTTTTCCCAGCATCGGTGTCATTATAGGCTGATTAAGCTTAGAGATACATGACATTTAATACATTTCTCAGGGCACGAGATATTCAGCGGCCTTTCGGACGGCGACGCTGAGAAGGACTACGCAGCGTTCAAACAACACATGGAGCAGATACACCTCGCGCTCACATCGGCTAGTCTGCACGAGAACAACACTACGGCTGGTGAGGGAATATACACCTTATTGATTTTTGAGTAGAGATCGGAGTTCATTTTGTAGTCTACCTAGTATCCACTCACTCATAATAACGCACAGCCTAGAAACATGAGATTTCGCACAAGGTTTCCTTATGTAACTGAAGAAGGATTTTTTGAAAATTTATTCCTCTTTGATCTAGTGGTCGCGAGTACGACTGCTGGGCATGAGGTCCTGGGTTCGATCCCCGGGCCGGGCAAAGTGTACTTGGGTTTTTCCATCAGGAATTTCTCAGTAGCAGCCACGTAGTCTGGATTTGCGCCCGGTTGATGGCAATAGGCTCGCCCCTTATTACATAGGAGTGTACTATTAAGTACATCTCTACCCAATCCTTCAGGGATTGCAGTCGTGATGTTATATTATGTAATTTTTTTTAACTTATCCCTGAATGTTGAATAAAAGGTCGCCGTTTTGCGCGCACTGCTTGTATAGAATAAGATTCAAATCATAATTTATTGCGGACTAAAAATGTCGACCAACTGGTCTGATATTTTTTGCACATTTCTGTGCCATATTGTAACTCGGAAGTTAAATATCTGTTTAATATTTTGTCGAGTGCAAAAATAAAATAGATTTTTTTACGCGATTCAATGGTTGGTCCCACTTTAAAAGTATTTCGTAATGATGAATAAGTGAAATGACATATTATTAAAAGTCTTTTTTTTCCCACCGAATTCCTGATGGAAATATATGTTCCTGTCTGATGGTCTTCGACGGTTAAGTTTCGGTTTCAGTCGAAACTGGGACCAGCGCCGAAGGTTCTGATTCTTTTTCGGCTGAAAATATTCTGTTACGTATTTAAATTTTACACCTTGTATGGTGTACTTGAAGTACCAGACGCTCAGAAGCAGTGTTAGCCTAGTGGAAGCAGTAATAGCCTAGTGGTGTGACTGTCGGACTGCCAACTCATAGGTCTCAAGTTCAAACCCAAGATGCACCTCTGTTTTTTCCGATTCATGTGCGTATTGTATAATTATCACTTGCTCCGGTGAAGGAAAACATCGTGAGCAAACCAGCATACCTGAGATATTTCTCGACGGCATGTAAATCCAAGTCATAGGCCTATGGGCGGCATAAAAATTTTGACACCAGGTTAGGCACTAACCTCACGATAAAGAGAGACCAGACGCTAATTTAATTTAAAAAAAATATCCTTTAAAAGAGAAACAGGTACGGTTGGACAAGCTATTTGGTATACACGCAGAAATATTCACAATCCTAGTACACTGACAATATTGTTTGCAATTTAATTTTAGAAAGCTTTTGTCATTAAGAGTCAGTCTCCTAATGAAATACGCTTTATTAAATAAAATTTGGAAAAGTATACGCTTCGGCATTTGATTGTGAAAATTTCCGCGTGTATACCAAATAGCTTGTTCGACCGACACGACACTAATGTAAAAAAAGAAAGTACTTCTACTGTAGAAAAACAGAAACAGATGCATGACACTACAAAACGAAACGTTTATTAAAATACGATGTGCTATATTAACTTTCGGATACTACAACATGATAATGATTGTTGCAGCCGTGGTGCGTAGTTTGTGGAGCGTCTCGGATCGCATCATCTCGGGAGAGAAGATGCTGCGCGACGCACAGGACAAGTGGTCCAGTCCCCCCGTTAAGAGCAAGTCACAGCCCGATAATGCAGGTATATTGTGAGCTTTTTTCGTGCGCTGAGCAATGACAGTTTTGCGTGGATTTGACGTATATCCGCTACTTATTGTTTAGGTGATATTTTCTTTCTTGCCATCCTTTCTGCGTTACCAGACCCTTGCATTACATATTTGCGAACGACGGGTCAGATAATGCAGGGCATTGACTGTACGCTACAATAAATATCTTAATTAAAAAATTTACCACGAATTCACTGACGGTCTGCCACTTTTCACCTTTATGTGCTATATAATAGGTTGAAAAGTCGTCACCCTCAGTGAACTCAGTAGTACATATTGTTGTTCCCTGCAACGCTAAAATACTTCATTATTTTTAACCAAATGAGTTTTCCATACAAAAATACAAAAAGTTTATAGGATTATTTTTTCACCGCGTCAAATCACAGAAAATACTTATAAATTGTATTATTTCTACCTACAGTTGAAGAGAAATCAGATTTAGACGATTCTTCTGGCGACGATGGCATTAAAGAAAACTCGGGTATGTTTTTAATGACTACGAACTTTTAGTTTTTTCATGAATTTTGGCTTATACTACAGCAAAATATACATTCAATCAGTTTAAATATAAGTCATAAATCATTTTTGCCGCCTGCCCTGTGTCGAATAAGACCGGCCTGAACATTAAGTTTTAATTTACGTTTTAGGTACAACATACGTGTTCACCTCAGATAACAACAAGGATTCGGAGAAGGAACATACAGGTACAGAATAATTTACTTCCGTTGTACAATCAGATATAGTTTTAGCTGGTACGTTTGTACCTCGTCGAGATTCATCGGGATTACTTCTAATTTCACATACAATTCCACATTAATGTAATGTACACTACGTCTTCAGACGAGATTTGTTGATATTTTTTTTTGCAAACTGCTATTAAACCACAACTCACTAACGGCCGTTTTCTATAACTTACTTACGTATAACGGTTAGTTAATATGCCTTACTCCAGTAGCTACGTGTTTCTATAAACAAAGTTAGCCATGAATTGACAGGAATATCCCTTCACATATCTGCCTCTTGGAGGATTGACAGTTGACGTTTCTTTATCTGTTTATCTGAGATAGCAACTAGCAACGTTCCGTTTATTGTTAGTTAGTTACTGAAAACGGCATTAAGACCTATAGCAGAGCGAGACCGGCGCCGGTTGCGTGCACCGGTCAGGTGTTTCGATATCCGTAGACTTGTATGATAGCGACCGGCGCCTGTCACGCTCTGAATTAGCCCTAAATGCGTCATCATTCTGTCCCTGTCATGAAAATGACGAAACGATTGTCAGATATAGAGCGATATTTTTCAGTAATGTAAGGTGCAAGTGGGCCTTAGATATTAACCAAGTTTTTTTTTTTTCATAACTTTTCAACTTAACCATAATCTACCCAAAATCTGTCCGGAGATTCAAGATTCGGGTAGGTTTATTTTTTTCTTCCCAGCCCACTCTGTCCCACTTCTGGGCAAAGACTTCTGCAAATCATGCGACCACCTTCCAGTACTGACGGAACCTGCCCAGTTCCCCTCGCAATCTCTTTCATGGCCTGCCGCGACCTCGACTCACTGTGTCAAGGCACTGCAGTTTCCTGCTATTTTAGCGCACAGTCTTTTAGTTTTTTTTGAGCGGCAGTTCACATGTCCTGGTGGCCCACCATGACGACTTCAAGCTGGAGTAATTCCAGTGTGGGAAAGCAACAGAGCTATACAGGTCGTATAGCACCATCTCTTTCCCACACTGGAATTACTCCTGCTTGAAGTTAAGACGTTATAGTAACCCCCGTTTATAATTTAATTTATTTATCAACCCAGACTACAACTTTATGATGTACTCGTTCAATTCGCTAGGAACAGAAGAGGACGAAGAGAAAGGTGACAAGAAGACAGTTCGCCAGATATTATCCCAGCTGCTGTCGAACAACCAGCCAGCCAATCAGGTAATATTAATTTTGACTCGTAGCGGAATATGATTGTACTAGCGGTCACCCGCGGCTCCGCCCGCGTCGATGTCGGTTACCACTGCAAAAAGCCTACCCAGGAAAGACACGGTCAGCAAAATGATTCCCAGGTCAATTCACAGACACCGACAGTAACATCGACGACGCAGTCATTATCCGCAGGCTGCACAGATTGTCTTTCTGTGTATGTTAAAGTTGTTAATGATGAAAATATTTAAATGTAATTAATACTAAGTTTGCACTTCTGCCGGCAGTCCCGGAGCGCAACCCATTGTTTTAGGATAGATAACTAAAGCGATTATTGTAGAGCTTCTCTATAAACAACATTTGACGTTAAATTATTTTCAGGTAACAAAATATACTGATGGTCGGGAGCCCCGACCCGTGATAGGGCAACGTAAAGTTGCCCATGCGTAAAACATTCTTTTCGTAAATCAATTCCTACTAATTTGAATGTTTGGCCCTGGGATTTGTTTATCGTTAGTGCGAAAGAAATTTTTACTGGAAATTGGAGCCTTTTGAAGGGTATAGGCAAATCAGTAGGGATCATGGGTATTCTTGGTATATGAGCTAATTCACCAGCTGCAGGGCCGGTGATAATCTTCGCTACTATTAAATTATCTTTTAGCTCCTTTATAAGAAGTCTCGTGCCATTACACATGTTGGGGGGGCTTAAATTTCTGAGAAGCATTATCGGCGTGCCAACTTTTAACGACTGTTCATGAGGTGGTAGCCCAGCGGGGTTCAGAGAATTTAAAAATTCCTGGGGGTAGTGCACAGCGTCCTCGATGTTAGTGACGGTGTCTATGGATTTATAGCACTTAACTTCACCCGGTACTTTCTGCATAATTAAATTGTTTATTTCGTTGAGTGTTTCATTCCTGGGTGAAACTATTGCTCTACAACACAGCCAACGAAAATCATTTTGATGTAAGTTTTCGATGTCAGGATATATAGCATCTATCAGACTATCTAAATTATGGACTATTTGGCCTAGAGACTCATCCAAAGTAACCGCATAATCGGTGCCCAAATTTAAAGATGGAAAAATTCCTTCTCCAAGTTTCAGCAGCTGTTGTGGAAAATTGCTATGCGTATTTCCATGTAGATGAGCTCTCACATTGGTGCGCAAATTCAAATGTTGAACAGATGTCCAAAGGTGAGACGATTTTAAACATGCCTTCATAATATCTGCTCGCGTACCTCTGTTGACGACTGGAGGCGTTTGTCGGAAATCTCCAGCAAATACAAAAGTGATACCACCCATGACATTAGCAGAGCTTCGGAGGTCTTTTAAAGTACGGTCCACGGCCTCCACATGAGCTCTATGACTCATGGTGCATTCATCCCATATTACCAACGACGCGTCTTGCAGCAACTTACCAAGAGGCCCATTTTTCCGAATAGAGCACGTAGACCGTTGATCTAAAGATACGGATAGCGGGAGTTTAAACGTAGAGTGAGCAGTTTTTCCTTCGTTCAAGAGAGTTGCAGCAATTCCTGACGTAGCAACTGCAATCGCTATCTTCCCTGATTGCCGTATCTTAGCAAGTATCAAATTTGCGAGAAAAGTCTTTCCAGTGCCTCCTGGTGCGTCCAAAAAAAAAATTATCTCCCCATGTTATTGTTCACGCTGTCCACAATAATCTCATAAGCATGTTTTTGATCTGGTACTAATTTTGGCACATTTTCATTAACAAACGCTGTTAGATCATTTCTGTTATACTGTTGTACCATTGTGTCAATAGTATTATTCTGGGTACGAACGGGAGAAGGTAATCCAAATTAGGCAGCGTACGCAAAATAAGTAACTTTTCTGGTTGATTTTTTACACCTTGTGTCCGAAAAACCTAAATATCTTACGGAACCCTATTTTTTTCCAAAATAAAATATAGCCTATGTTACTCGTGGATAATGTAGCTTTCGAATGGTGAAAGAATTTTTAAAATCGGTCCAGTAGTTTTTGAGCCTATTCATTACAACCAAACAAAGTTTTCCTCTTTATAATATTAGTGTAGACAAAAAGTACAACAGCGCCATCTATGAACTTTTGAAATGTAGCGGAATATGATTGTACAAAAGTATAATAGCGCCATCTATGAACTTTTGACCTGTAGCGGAATATGATTGTACAAAAGTATAACAGCGCCATCTATGAAATTTGACCTGTAGCGGAATATGATTGTACAAAAAGTACAACAGCGCCATCTATGAACTTTTGACATGTAGCGGAATATGATTGTACAAAAGTATAACAGCGCCATCTATGAACTTTTGACCTGTAGCGGAATATGATTGTACAAAAAGTACAACAGCGCCATCTATGAACTTTTGACATGTAGCGGAATATGATTGTACAAAAGTATAACAGCGCCATCTATGAACTTTTGACCTGTAGCGGAATATGATTGTACAAAAAGTACAACAGCGCCATCTATGAACTTTTGACCTGTAGCGGTTGTAAAAAAAATATAACAGCGCCATCTATGAACTTTTGACCTGTAGCGGAATATGATTGTACAAAAAGTACAACAGCGCCATCTACGACGCACAGGAAGTACTAACATAAAATCGTAAACGGCGATATTAAAGTTCTACGCGAGTTAAGAAAATATTTAAAAATCCCGACAGCAACTGACGGGCAGTAGCCCACCAGACAACACTCGTCTGGTTGAAGGTGCCTTCCTTTTCTATGGGGTATGCAGGACTTTACACCCCGTTATTCATACGCCCTAAGACCTTTGAATACTAAGTAAATTATTTATTAACAAGCTTTTCTATACGAACTTTCATACCATTTTTAACCCCGTCAGACAAACAATAATGAAATTTTACAAGAACTATTTATCGACACCCTACACATATGTACAAGTAGACATTTTTTTTTCAATCCTTTTAGCGTTGAAAAAATAAAATTCTTGTGTTGATTGCCATTATTAAGGTTCCGTACCCAAGGGGTAACAACTGAACCCTATTACCAAGACTCCACTGTCCGTCTGCCTGTTTTTTACCAGGGTTGTATCTCATGAACCGTGATAGCTACACGGTCTTTTTCCATTTGGTTACGGAACCCTACAAACAAACTGAATATATCTTTTTCCAGTCGCCCGTTGAACGTCCTAAAACCCAAAATTGGTCTCTAAAGATCCCGCGATCAACTGTCAGTATTCCACAGCAATTGTGACACGGACATCTCTTGAACGTGGTTTAGATTTGCTGACCGCGTTCAGTTTCATTTCCGAAATTCGCCTTTATTCGATCCACCCTGGATCGTCGATCGTTATTCGATCCAGGGTATAGAACAGATTCTTTGTGTCATATTGAATGTTGCGTCCGCTTGCAGAGCGGCATCATCCTGTGCGGCGGCGTGGTGCCGGTGGTGGTGCTAGCGGGCGAGCTCGGCTCCGTCATCGCCGCCACGCTCGCGTCCGTCACCTACCGCCGCACGCGCATGCAGGTGCGCCACAGGTGTGTATGCATTGCTAGCTGTTGCCCGCGATCTTCGCCCGCGTCTAATTATTATAAAAATACAATTTTCTCTGTTTTTCCCTGTTTCTGAGATTAGCGCGTTCAACCAAACAAACTCTTCAGCTTTATAATGTTAGTACATATAGATAGACACATCATGAGTGATTTCAGTTTTGTCTCCAGGATGTCTGAAGAAGCTTCTGTTATAGTACAGAGATTTCCCTAGTGTAGCGATACCAGAAAAAGTATGCGCTTCGGCAATCTTCGTGTTTCCAAATTCGTAAGAACTTCGCGGCACAGAGTAAACCCTCACAGAAGCAAAGCTTTCAAAATGTTTTTCTACCTGCTTTGTAGTAGTGCAACGAGTTATAATGCAGCGTTGGTATAAAGTTATCTCTTTGTTGGGTTACTTACATCGGTCGTATCTCAACATTTCTTACTTAAGTTTTGATAGTTACTTGAAATTGCATAGAGTTGTTAATGTATGGATTTCGATCCAAAATAATACAGCCAATTACTTCCATGGTTGTAAGTGTAACTACTCCGTTGGATGTAAAAAGACCCTGAAGCCGAAAGAGTCTTGTTCCGCGTCAATGCGTTTTTTTTTAGTTTTAGACGAAGGTATGGAGATATTGGCTTTATCACAAGTTTTTTTTTTAATTAAAAGTATTTAATGTTATCTTTAACTTTTCTTTAAATACCTCCATGACCAGAATGATTGGTTGACGGCTTCGTAAAGGGTTCGCTTACACCTAGTGTATTGCATCTCATAGTAGTTTCTTTTAAATAACATTTGCTGTTTATTAAAATGATTGTATGTCTTTTGTCTAGCAATCAATCGGAGCAGGAAGAAAATGAGAACACAAATTCAACGGGAAAGGATAAGCTGGATGGAGACAAGTCCAAGCTGGCTAAGTCCAATGATCACGTGGAAGTTCTGCTCAAGGTACGCTCGTATCAGATGTATGCGGGAAAAATAAATGATAAAAAAACATATATTTATTATTTATTTATATATTTATTATTTGTATAGTAGTTTTGTTCACTGTACAGTGCTACTGAATAAATATCGAGCATCGTTAAACATCAGAAACAATCATATCGTACATAACAAAAACGATTCAGAAAGTAATTTGGTCCTTTGCACTTGCAATTTCAACTTTATCACAAATAAATAAATGCCAATGTCATTATCAATATATGTATAATATCAATGTGTGTGTATTGCATGTCATGTCATGGCTTACATTGACCCTGTGATCAGGACGGTCTGGTGTGCCGCGTGTACTACGCGTCGCAGTTCCAACGCCTGCGCCACTTGCTGCTGTCGCCGCTGAGCGCGCCCGACAAGTGCGGCTGCTACGACGAGAGGGACCGGACTGATGGTACGACACCTTTCCAAATTATTTATGTAAAATGACCCGTAACGAAGCTGAAAACCACTTGTTCTTCCCATCAATGACATATTTTTTTGTTCTGAACCATATACCAATATCTCCATAACTAATCGGGCGCTGTCAGTTGGGACTAGTCATCTCTTAGCTGCCACGGTTTATTTTAACTACTGTGTTTTTAAATTGTTGATGTAATGTTTTACGGACGCTCTTAATGTGCACATCTTTCTACATCGTTCTCACATATATGTATTATCTCAACATGAATGATGTAACCAAAATCTTGTAACAATATTTTGATTGAAAAGAGTGGAGTTGGAGTGGAGTTTCTTGCCCATTTTTCTCCATACAAATCTACGCTTTGGAGTGGGCAACTACAGTACTTTCACAAGTTATAATGCCTCGTGTCTGTGACTGTAGCTTCGGCTTCTTTGTTTTTTGTGACATTCAAAAGTGCATGTTATGGTCTAATTGAAATAAATGCTTTGAGTTTGACTAGAATGTTCCGAAGGTCCAGAACAAAAAAAAATTAAAGTAAAAAAGTAGAGTTCCCACTTTTTCACAAGTTTTAGATACAAGTTTATATAGTAATAAAGTATACAATAATAAATACCTCCATGGCCTCTGTGCTATTCGATTGGGGCTTCCTATCATTAATTTATAAAACGCTGTTTAGTAATCTAAAAAAACAGTTCTACGAAAGACCTAGTACAATTGCAAAGACATCCAGTTTTCTGGGCGTTTAGTCTGCATCGTGGTCGGCCTACATATAGGGTGTTTGTTCCAGCAGGGCTGTGCGAGATAGAGGAGGGCTTCATCCGCTCGCTGGCGCACTGTGTGCCCTGGGCGGCGCGCGGCGGCAAGTCTGGGTCTACCTTCTGCAAGACTAAAGGTAAGGTACATTATTCATTTGTTTTGCTTTCTCTTTGCATTTAAACAATATGCAGTCAAGACCAAACTATGTATTAAATATCATAGCCCATAGCATCAAAACACATCAAATAGACAAAAATACTTTTTGATTCACTGGCGAAACTTCACAAACGACATTTAACGAAGATTTTTAAACACGCACTAGATTTTCAACTCCCAGTATTAAACCGAGCTTTGAAATTCCAGTGCACTGTTAAAGTTTCAAATCTAATGCGTGATAAAACAAAAATGGCCGTTGCCACGTGAACTTATTTACTAGACTTCATTAAAATTAACAATTTGTAACCAGATGACAGATACGTGTTGAAAGAGATGACAAAGCCTGAGTGGCAGCAATTTCTGGACTTCGCACCACACTATTTTGGATACGTCACAAACTGCAGGCAGAACAAACTGCCCAGTTTGTTGGGTAAGTCCTATACTCGACGCACACATTGATACCACGTATTCAGTACATCTAACCGAAAATATCTTTGTTGAGGTGACAACTTCCAAACCTATAGGATACTTCCGGTTGACCTATAACTGTCAATTTTGGTTAAAAGCAAGGCCTTACAGCATAAATGAAGGGATTTTTTATACATCTAATAGGGACTATAGACCACAGTATCTGGTGTAAATTGTGACTGGGATTCCACCCGTTCCTGTGAAAATCGGTGGTGACACACGGACAGACGGACAAGAGAGTGATCTTATCAGGGTTCCGTTATTTTCCTTTTGAGGATCGGAAGACAAGAAAAATTTCCGAAAAAAAGCAAAGTTCCGATTAAATTTTCTTTGTTTGACCACCCATTACATACCGAGTTGCCTCCGGGCCCCGGAAAGCACGTGAAGCCGTTGGTCCCGACTGTAATTTGTAGATCTTTGATAATCGTTACAGGTAGTCAGTGGCCCGAAAGTTTGACAACCAGTCTTACCAATGGGTATCGTATTACCCAGTACTATCTGATAAATTATAGAATCAGGCGTTACTTTGCGGAAATCCATGTAATTAAATGTTATCTATACTAATATTATAAAGCTGAAGAGTTTGTTTGTTTGTTTGTTTGAACGCGGTAATCTCAGGAACTACTGGTTCGAATTGAAAAAGTCTTTTTGTGTTGGTTAGCCTATTTATCGAGGAAGGCTATAGGCTATATATCATCACGCTACAACCAATAGGAGCTGAGCATCAATGACAAATGTTGCAAAAACGGGGAAAAAATATTCTCTTTGATAGCTTCCGTTGCGTGCGCTGCGTAAACGGTTAAAGTTGCACAAATATAATGTAGCACGGAATTATTCCTCTTAAAAAGGTCTCAAAAAAAGTCCGCGACGGCACATGCCTATCTTTTAAGGTTGACTCACAATAACCATTTTTATGATTTTAAAATTTGGTCAAAATTAATGTTTTATTTGCGAAGGTGTTTTTACCGACATAGTATTAATCCTTATCAAAATAAATATGTTAGTCATCTTTAGCATTCAATTGTGACCAAAATTGCCCTTTACACTATTCAATTTAGATGAATACCTTAGGAGATATCACAGTTTTAAAATAAATCCGCATCAAAATAATGACCCGCGCGCGCTGCGAGGCGGGTGTTCATGTTGTTGGGAAAACCAATGTGATTAGATTCAATGCACAAATATTGTGGGGAACTTAGAGAAGGTTTTAGTTTTTGTTTCATGCTGTAATCAGTGCTCTCTATCAAAAGATTTATAAATTTAAAGTGTTCAAGAAGAACTTACCATCATTGTGTAAGATACATGCAACGACATCTATTGCACCAAAATGGTACTAATTAATAAAAATGTGCTCACAAGATAACTTTTAAATCGGGTCTGAGAGCAAAAAGTACTCTAGATTAGTCTACATGACGCTATAACCCTGTAGAGTGTGTGTTCGATCGCTTTACATGCATTATATTTTAACGGTTAAATTTCGTGCTCGATAGATGGCGCTATTAATTTCACTCCATTTTCTGAGTCGCGGTGTTAAGTTTTCCGTGAAAGAATGACCCTCGCCCGTGTCAAATGTCTGAAGCTTGGTTTATTAACCAACGAAACAAAAAGAGGAGGTTCTCAATTCGACGCGTCTATATTTTTTTATTTTATGTATGACCTGACCACGCATAACTTTTTACAGAGAAGTCCGATATACATGATCTTTTGTTTTTTAAATTGAGAAATCATGTTTGGGCTCATTTCCTGCACCTTGATGAGAACTTTAGACCTAGCTGGAGTATGACGTCATCGAAGGTCTGACGATGGAGACGGAAGGCACTTGCAAGAGGTCCTCAAGAGTTTGCAGCAACAATAACGTGTTTGGGCTCAATTCATGCACCTTGATGAGAACTTTAGGCCTTGCTGAAGTATGACTGTCATCGACGGTCAAACGATAGAGACAAATGGCAGTTGCAAGCGGTCCTAAACCGTTTGCAGCAGGTATAATGTTATTGGGCTCATTTCATTCACTTTGATGAAAACTTTAAACCATACTGAGTCGTCAGTATGACTTTCATCGAATGTCTGACGATGGAGAAGGAAAGCAGTTGCAAGTGGTCCTCAAGAGTTTACAGCATCTATATCGTGTTTCGGCTCATTTCATGCACCTTGATGAGAACTTTAGACCTAGCTGGAGTATGACTGTCCTCGAAGGTCTGACGATGGAGACGGAAGGTAGTTGCAAGAGGTCCTCAAGAGTTTACAGCATCTATATCGTGTTTCGGCTGATTTCATGCACCTTGATGAGAACTTTAGACCTGCCTGGAGTATGTCTAACATCAAAGGCCTGACGGTGGAGACGGAAGGCAGTTGCAAGAGGTCCGCAACAGTTTACAGCAGTTTTATCGTGTCTCGGCCCATTTCAAGAACTTTGATGAGAACTTTCGTTCTAGCTGGTGTATGATTGTCATCGAGTGTCTAAAGATGAAGACGTAAGGGTCGCGGGCCTGTGGACAGTGAGTAATGGGCTAGCTCGCCATCCGTCCGTCTTATGACGACAGGCCGTGGTGACGGCGTGTTCATGTTCCACACGCGCCTCAAAGAGATGTCAGCAAACGGGAAGGGATCCGAGAGGAGCGAGGCCTGCCAGGGCTGCGGGACTGTTCGAAAGAGATACCGCGGCCCTGGAACGCAAAGGGCAACAGAAGAAATGTGGGTGGATTTTAGTCAGTACAAGTCTGACACTCCCTTCCGATCCGTCCAGAGTGGGAGGGGTCATTTGATGATTATCCATCGGTAATAGTATATAATAGAGATTTACTCCTTTTGAGAGCTTCCGTTGTGCGTGAACGGTTAAAGTTACGCAATTATCATGTATGTCGGAATTGTCCCTCTTAAAAAGCTCTAAAAAAATATCCGCAATGGCCATATGTCTAACTTTTAAGGTTGACGCACACTCTCTCTAACCTCTCTTTCTTTTATGTACGCACGCACGCAGACGAAGTTGCGCGGGACAGCTAGTATTATATATTTGTATAGTTTTAATTCCGCGGAATTAACCAGTACCAACTGGGTTGTAGAACTCAGATAGGCAGTCACGTCATATAAAATACTGGCATTCAGCTGCATCCGATTAAGACTGGAAGCCGACCCCAACATAGTTGGAATTTACTATATAAAAATAATGCGCTTTCTGTATGTCTCATTTTTGTCCAGCGCGTATCTTGGGCGTGTACAGCGTAGGCGGGGCAGGCAACGGCGTGCTCGTGATGGAGAACGTGTGGTACGAGTGCTCGTCGCGCGCCAAGCGGTTCGACCTCAAGGGCTCCTCGCGACATCGCCTCACGCCGGATACCACGCCTCTCGCTGTGCTCATGGACGAGAACCTGCTCAATTGTAAGTATAAAGAAAGAAAAAGTATGTATTGGGTCTCGAAAAGCACAATAATTACAAAATTAACAAGAGACAAAAATTGTAGAAAAAAAAAATTAGGATTGCATAAAGAACTAGCTGTTGCCCACGACCTTCGCGTGAAATTATTATAAAAATATATTACTTCCCTTTTTGAATCGGGGTTTTGTTACCAATTTCAAGGGTTTTAATTAATTTTTATTCTAAAATAAAGGTACCCTAAGTTACTTCCTATAACATCAGCTATCTGCCAGTAAAAGTCCCGTCAAAATCGGTCCAGCCGTTTCGGGGATTAGCCGGAACAAACAAAAAATAAATAAAAATGTGTTTTTGTAATAAGTGCCGTATATTTTTCATTTTTCAGAAGCTGTTATTTTGATAACAAAGAGACTCCAATTTTATTTATGTGTATAGATAATGGTCTGGTCTTGTTAAGCATTTGAAAATCACCTCATATCACGTTCGACGATGGTACAAATAATCGTGTACAGGTCGCCCAAGAAAAGTATGCGCTTCGGCAATCATCGTCTGTCTTTATAAATTCAAATACGCGATATGAGATCTATTAAAGAGCTGTTACAACCATGGAATTTCTTGCCTATTTTTGTTACTATGGGTGTTGGCAACACAACATTTAGTTAATATTTATAGCATAAAGGCCCAGAGGCCATTTCCAAACATATCTGTCAGTGTCACTAAATGTCATCTATGGTGTATTATCTATGGTTTACTGTACAAGAGAACATTACAAGCAACAGACGTATTTTCACTAAAATCTGCAGTTTTATTACAAATCAAATATTCTCGTAATAATATCTTATATTATTATTAATAGAAAATTATAGATTCTATTTGAATGATGCAACTTTAAAACAGTTTATCAAAACTTTTGAATCACTCATGGTCATCCCAGTAGATAGAAAACTTCATAAAACCAGGCAATGATAATTATGTGTACTGCTACAAACCAGAGCAGCACAAAACTTGGAAGCCTTGCCTATCCACATCATTTATTTGTATAAAATACAGGTGTTACCACATGTAAAAGTTGGTGATGCGTGCACTGTGCTCAAACAGTATTTTTCCTGTTTAGGGCATGCAAATTAGTTTTACATTAATTAGGCTTAGGTACACTACCTATAGTGTCTATTACTTTTTACAAAGACTACCGAAACGAATACTTTTTCTGGTTTAACTGTATTTGATATTTACTTGAGATCCTTATCCCAATTTATTTGAGGTCGGCACAGCATTACCGACTTATAAGCTGTTTTCGCCTTCATTTGATAATTAATTAAAGGTTACTCCACTCTCCACATATCGTAGTAAATTTTTTGGAGCAATGTTTGCAGGTGTTAGTGGGTAGCAAAACTTATAGATAGTTTCTTAATGTTATCGTGTAGCAAAAAGTTTGCTCTACAAAAAGTAATTTCGGTGTGGATGCATCAAAGTAAAATGTGAATAGTAACACTCAGGTAAAAGATCATCGTGGTACGCGATACAACTTCCTCATGTCGCACACCGTCATGTAATAATACATATCGTTACATAGAATAGGATGCTTTATTTGCTAAGAATGTAGGTATTACAGATCAGGGGGCCTAAAATGGAAGCTTTATCAGAATCAAATTCTGAATCACGTTAAATATTTAAAATTCTTACAATGGTCTTTATGGTTATGATCACAAAGTCCATTTTAAGAGTTTTACATTTTTAACGCGATTCGTATTATGATTCTGATAAAACAGCCATTTCAGGCCCCCAGGTGTTAAAAAGGTTAAAGATTCCATGTACATTCTGCCTTTTAGGCATGCAAAATTAATATAAACATTCAAACAGTCGCACACGGCCAGCGTGCTGTTCGCAGCCGTGGAGAGCGACACTAACTTCCTCACGTCGCACACCGTCATGTAATGTTACTTAGTAACACTCACGTAACACATTCCCCAGTGCGCTGGGAGAGCCCGCTGTACATTCAGTCGCACACGGCCAGCGTGCTGTTCGCAGCCGTGAAGCGCGACACTAACTTCCTTACGTCCCACACGGTCATGTAATGTTACTTTATAACACATTTCCTCGTAAAAGGTCTCTTATTTCACCAATTTCAATATCGTATTGTATCTCATTACGGACTTGTGCGATAATGTAATGTAAAACGCACGGTTTATCAAGATGCTCCGTCTAAAACGAACGGTGTTTTTTTAAATCTTAGCAAAGAGTTCTTATGTCAGAAAAGTGGTCAACATTTTATGAATAATATTAACTTTGGGAGATAAAATAAATAAACATTTAATTCTTTAATTTAATTAAATTGACAATAAATTACAACCATTAATCTGTAACAAAAACACAAAAATATTAATTTACTTTATTAGTAATACTGGCTGTTTTTTGTGACTTTGCCTTAAAAAAACGCGCTGATGCGCGCGCTTCGCTAATTTGTGAACAAGTAAAAACTATTCCGCGCGCTTTTTATTTTCGCTGTATTGTTTTTATTTGAAAATGTCGTCAAGTAATGATGAATGTATTAATTCGGCAGCGCCAGAAGTCTCAGAGGCAGTTTTATTTATTTCCTCGCAAATATGATAGAAAACGTCGTATGACATACGTGCGCTTTGATAATTGCAGCCTCTGCTTTCTTGTAGTCCTCGCCTACGGCTCGGGCTAGCAATATCGCCTCGGCTGCAATTTTCAACTTACCGCGCTTATATCATAATGTACTATAGTAACACTCACGTAACACATTCCGCAGTGCGCTGGGAGAGCCCGCTTTACATACAGTCGCACACGGCCAGCGTGCTGTTCGCGGCCGTGGAGCGCGACACTAACTTCCTCACGTCGCACACCGTCATGGACTACTCGCTGCTGCTCGGCGTAGAAGACAACACGCTCGTGCTTGGCATTATTGGTAAGAACAACAACCTCCATTCGCAATAGGACGACGATCTTTAGGCCGCGTTTCTATCAGCTACAATATTCTCTGAGGGATATTATTAGTAAGTTTCACACGCACGTCCCTCGCTACGGTGGTTACACGGCTAGTTGGAAATGCAACCTAGAACTATGTCTGGGACAGATTGGATGCGGCACGCAGAAGACAAGTGTTGTGGTGCAGTTTGGGAGAGCCCTATTATCAACTGTGGATATAGTGTTTTTTTTTTTATTTGAGTGGTTGTTTCTTTGGTCTTGATTGGTTGTTTCTTTGGTCTTCCCCTTCTCTCTTAAATAATACCATCGCATTTCTCAACATCGATCGCTTTTTTCTTTATATAAAGTCGTATTGTCACTTAAAATATTGTCTATGGTCATGCATGGTGTGACCGGCCCTGACATCAGGCTAAAGACGATCGACAATATCGTCAAACATTCTTTTTTACAAGTTTTTATTTAACTTGCTTACTAATAATGCCTTTTAATTTTGTTATTTGTATTTTTCTTTATTCCTGAATAATTATGCATTTTAATAAAAATTCCAACTTTCAACAGACTACATCCGCACGTTCACTTGGGACAAGAAACTGGAACACCTGGTGAAGAAGAACCTCGGCTCGGGTCAGCCCACAGTGGTGTCTCCGGAACAGTACAAGTCCCGGTTCTGTAGCGCGACTAGAAAGTACTTCCTACAGTGCCCCGCGCACTGGGACCATCTGTACGACACTATACATGGGTAGCATCTCACCAGTACGCTCCGAAGGGCTAGGCAGAGGTGTCATACCCCCACATTTTGCTGAAAGGGCGAGCATATTGCCATTAACTAGGCACAGACTTCGGGTGCCACTGAGAAATTAATAATTGTCCAATAAGGGAAGTGTGTAGTGAGTCGAAATGTGATCGACCATTGCGAGGACGGGGTTACATTGATAATAATGTAAAGGTGGGCTCAGACCAAACGATCGAATGTATAATACGCGCCACGAAAGAAGAGACTTGACACAACACGTAGTTTGACTTGAGCAGTAGACGATTTTAAGGACTTTTCAGCGGTATGAGGTCTACTGCGCAAGTCAAACCACCTGTTGTGTCAAGTCTCATCTTTCGTGGCGCGTAAAGTACATTCTATTTCCGTTCTACAAAATTCTCTTTGTGTTATCGTTGTTCTATCCGTGCATATATTGAACAAAAAAAAAATGTTCTGGCTCTGATTCTGTTCGCTTGGTCAAAACCCATCTTAAAAAAATAAATAAACATAAACGGGGTGGAAGGCACCCCGACACGAAAACGGTTAACACATATTCAGTATTTGATTCTGAGCCCCATATATAGGGTGACTGATACTGATTCGTGATTGTACTCGTGATACCAAACCACTTTCCCAAATAAACATTTCTTTTTATACGCATTCAAATTTTTGACAATAACACAACAGCCGTTTGAAATTCGCCGCGCGGGTGCTCTGCCTACCCACTGTTGCACGGTAAGATAGAATGAGACAGAACGGCGTCACGCAGCTAACAGCTGGTCACAGGCGCGCGCGCACGAATTTCATACGGCTGTTGTGTTATTGTGATAAAAATGAATAGGTATAAAAAAATGTTTCTTTGAGAGAGTTGTTTGTTATCATGAGTACAACCACGTGTATAAGTATCGGTCACTAATTACCAGTCACCCTATATATATTTTTTTTCGTTTGGGACATCATCAAATGACACTTCCCCCTCTGGGCTGAGCAGGAGGGAGTGTCAAACTTCTACTGCCTAAAACCTATCCATGTTCCTTCTTTTGCCCTTTGTGTTCCAGAGCCGCGGTATCTCTTTCGAACAGTCCCGCAGCCCTGACAGATTCTGAGCCCCCTTACATAGAAATTTAAAAAAAGCTGTTCCACACATTTTCACCGTGTAGATATTGGATTTTTTTAGGAAACAGCAGATTTTTTTAAATAACCGATGGAAAGTGTCTATGTACTGAATACGTGGTCACCGATTTCGCGTCGGTGTACCTTACACTCAGTATATTTTTTACTTCAGACTGGATTGTATCTTGGTAAATCCTAGTTAGGTGGACGTTTTATTAGTTTAAGTCGCGTTAGTTACTAGCTTGAAGCTTCGGGCGTAAAATAAGGCCAGCTTCGCTTCTATCCGAAGTACAATTATTTTTGCATGCCGTTCCGACGAAACGAACTGTTTCTATTTAAGGTAGTCTATATAGACCTCAGAAGATCGAGATTGTTCTACACTATTTAAAAACAATTGTTATAAGAAATTTGTTACAATTGAAGCACTGTTCAAAACGTTATGAAAATTTCACTGCCTTTTAACAATAGTTAATTTAGGAGCGTGTCTAGATTCGGCGATCAGTCGCCAGCACGTTAAGGTACCCGAAACAAACTTCAAGTCAAGTCAAATTTTCCCAATCAACTTTGAACCTAATGCTTTAGTGATAAAGTTGAAAATCTAACTGGCGTCTCTACAGGTACGAGCAATTAAATGTATATGTAACCGGCCAAACTAGTTTGTCCTAGACCAAACTAGGGATCATCACAAAAGGACGCACCCGGACTAAATGAGTGAGGTTAGGTTGGTGACCAGCCACATCTAAGATGGGCGCATTGTAATTGCTTTGTTTGGTTTAGACACGATAAACTAGTAAACCGGTTTGGCCTAGGACAAACTAGATTGGCCTGAAATCTGGTTTGGCCGGTAACATATAGGTACACTAAACAAAAGTCGATTTTGTCGTGAAAAACGCTTTCTTGTTTGAGATAAGACCTTCTTCGTAATAGTGTAGCTTCCAAAATACTATGTTCGTGAAAACGTAAAACTTTAATGTATTGATTTTATCGTTAGGAGTAACGTCTTAGAACATCACTAAAAGTTGCTGCGTTGTGTTGTACATTTCATCGCTCTTAACTGTACTCGATCAGATAGTTCCTTGTAGTTTATGTATAGGTACACCTACCAATGTTAAAAAGTTTATTGACAATTTAAAGAACAACCTTATGTAGAAATCGCAACAATTCTGTGATTTGTGTCTGCTATTAAACAAATATAACGACTAATTTTATATACTTGTGTGGGGGTATGCGGTTGTTTGATCTTGATTCACACTCCGTACTAGTGAAGACTGTATCACGGCAGGTAAGTGTGTGAGTGTTTGTGAACGAGGAAGACAGATCTTCCTCGTTCACAAAAACTCACACACTTTCACAATTTCAGTTAACTTGGATTTAATAACTGTTATTATATAGATTTATGAGTATGAATATGGATCACTATTTAACTCAGTGGGTATTATTTTGAACATCCGATGACTTGATGACAAAAATTGCGAGGGTAATTATAAAATATTAAAAGTATATGCATAAATTTCAGATGAATTTTACGAGTAACGGTTATGACATCAAGATAACAATAAGAGTTGCCAATAATGACTACAAAAACAACAAAAAAAAAGTAAATATAAATATTTAAAAAAATATGTGTGTGAAATGTTGTATTTATGATATGGATGTTATTAGCTTTTCTTTGTTATTTTATTTCGATGAGATATTTATTTAAAGTTTTTCTACAGACAGAGTGTCTGCATCACCCAAAGGTTGACTGGTAGAAAATGCCAATGGCATTAAGTCCACCTCTGTATTTTGTGCTTGAAATGTTAAATAAATAAATAAATAGTTGCTCGTAGCAGAATGATAAAGAAGCTGTGGAGACATCTTATACACGCACACGACACGCTAGAATACGCTTATGATCCGGTGGCAGTTGCGAACAAAACGCCTGACTGGTTAGATCTTGTAAATAGGCCCATAACAATGCGTATTTCCCTTTCCCAGTTCAATAAGAACCACAATTGATTGACATCGTCACGCTTTTATAATACGGCAAATCGCCAAAACTATGGCGATTTTCAAATTTTCATTATTGTCTAGTTTTCAGATATTTGGGAAAAACCAAAAAACTTCAAGGAGATTCCAAAATTAGTGTCTTACAATTGAATACGGAAAGGAAAATACGCATTAGAAACGTAATCACACTAAAAAATTAACTTCAGATATTATTCGTTTTACTTTATTTTCTTGATCTGATTTACTTTTATTAGTGTAAATGTGCAATCAAAGTGCAAACTCACAATCAAAGATATTATTTAGCAAAACTTTACTTTAGTTTAAACATTTGCTTATTACTTAGAAATTTAATCATGTTATATTTATACACCCCACATTCCTGTTGAAGATTTATAATAAATTTGTTTTGATTGGAAGTTTATTGTATTTCATCGTACCTGCTACCTCGTTTTTTTTTTGGGGTGATGCCCGAACTCCACCAAAGTGGAGATGTGCGAAGCGGAGAGACGCTAAGAAGCTAGGGTGTATCCACCGAATCTGTGCGGATGTGCGTGTTGGCTAAACCGAAGCAGAAATGTGTGTACAGATTACTCACACCCAGTTCAGCGACCGCCGCACGCCGCTTACGGCTCTTCTCGAGTCCGCTGCTTAGCCTAAACAAATATTAGACATCTCTCTGCTCAACAGTTTCTACTTAAGAGGGCCCTTCCGCGCGTCTATCGTCAACGCGAGCATGGTCAAAAAGCTTGTCGTTTCATCCAGAGCCACAGCGGCGATTTTCTTTCAACTCCCCCATCTTACCCCGCCCTGACCCCGCACAACTCGTCTCCCGCACACCTCATACCGCCTAACGCGATGACATTGAACGAAAAATAGTGTTCGAAAATTTCTTAAATCTTGTTCCAGGAAATACGTGTTTTTGAATAAGTCTTACAAGTGTGTGAAATAAATATTTGTTATTAAGAATCTCCATTACATTTGCAAGTTTCTATCGAGATGTTTTATTTTTATAGTTTATGAGTACATTATGAACGGCCAAAGTTCAGGTAAAATTTGTGCAAAACCGCAATTTTTGGAGGCTTATACTGAATTTGTTTCTACTTTTTTTTTATTATAACATACATATTACTTTTAAAAAAACAAAGATAGATGTGTAACATCGGCATAATCACGTACGAGCGTTTGTATGAAAAGTATATCGGGTTGGCCGCTCTTAAGCCAAGCGGACACGAGAAGTGTAAATTACGAAATTCTATTGGTGGTTTGTAATAATATGTCTCTTGTCTCATCTCGGTTTCGGTCGAGTCCAGGGTCTAAGCTACCTCTCCTACCGCCGACGAAGAAGCAACTAGCTATTAACGATTTCCCCGCTCACTCACTTCACCAGTTTGGGAGCCGTGTGCTCGGGTCCAAATGTGTATGGTTTATAACCAGGAAGAAACAAAGGTAGATTTCGTGTCGGGAAATGATTGTAAAACAACATTTTAAAATAATGAATCACAGTTTAATGTACAATAACATTTGTCGAACAAGCACAAATTAGTTTTTTAATTAATTAGAGAGTATCGGACTTAACACGAAACACATATCTACAGGGTGGCGGGGACACCGACGCACATTGACATATATAGGGTGACTGGTAATTAGTGAACGATACTTAAACACGTGATTGTGCTCATGATAACCAACAACTTTTACTATGGGAACTAACCTGAAATCGCGAAAAAAAATCAGCTGTTCAGTACATTTATGTTTGCCTAATGTACTGAACAGCTGATATTTTTTTCGCGATTTCGACTTTGCTCCCATAATAGAAATTGTTTGTTATCATGAGCACAATCACGTGTTTAAGTATCGTACACTAATTGCCAGTCACCCTATATAATCAGGGGGAGTTACTATGACGTCTTAAAGCAGGAGTAATTCCAGTGTGGGAAAGAGACAGAGCTATATAGGTCGTCTAGCGTCGTCTCTTTCCCACACTATAGTTACTCCTGTTAAGACGTCATAGTTACCTGAACATAATTTTTTCATTTTTCACCGCTAAATTAAAAAAAAGATGCAGTATTTCGATATGCGAGGTTCTGGATGATGTACTTACTGAATAGGTCGTAAGCATTCGTCGGTTCCCTTTCAACCTTGTTTAAGTAAGATATGAAGTCAATTGAAGATGGCAGGAAGAACATTCATACTGATATCAAGCAACGTTTGTCCACTAAGTAAATGAATATAGCCTCAATGGCACACAAAAATATATGTATTTGTTCGTATTTACAATTTTCGCGAAGGTTCCGTACATACCTCTAATATTAATCAAGTTTTCTATTATGGATACATTATTTTTCATAGCAAAATAATGCATTTGGGGAAATTTTATACACATTTCTATTGACAGACCAAAATTCCAAAGTAATTTGTAATTTTCAAAGTATAATTTTGCCATACAGAAAAAATATTTAATGAAACTGCCTAAATTAATTGCATAGGTTTCGCTAATCTCGGAATAACAAGCATTAACTTACATTTTATAAACTACAGAAGCTGTACAAGGATCTTTTGGCTCGTGGCCAAAATCGGAACTACCGCCGCCATCTTTTTTTCAATATTAATTCTTAGCATCAAAGTCAATCAATCGCCAAAATATCCTTGTAGCACTGTTATGTGATCTGTTCTGATATGTTTAAATCAGAAAATAAATACAGCTTGTTCGTGGAATAGATTTTCATTTTCTTTTATGACACTGTTCATTAGTAGATTTGCAAGAAAACATGAATTTAGTCATATTTTTTTCGACCAATTTAAACGTGCACTTATAGCTCTGGCTAAACCAAGGCAAATCCCGCGCCCATTGTGTCAACTAATTTGTATAGAGATGCTTTGTATTGCGCGTTAGTCGCGGGACTTCTTAAACATTAAAACCAATCATATCCCTCTCGGGATTCGTCTCAGTGTAGGTAGAACTTAAGGCCTAACAAAAAAAACCATCTTAGAATACATCAGACCTCTTTTACCATAACTAGAATACTAACCCCCAGTTACTGACAACCTCACATCCTGTAAAATCTCAGATTAGATTTTTATCATTTACTAATATAAAAATCGATATGAGAATTGACCAAATATAATATAGAATAAGATTTTGTAAACCGGCACCATAAAGGCGCTAGCTTAAACGCGGATGCACATCCTGTTAAATTATCCTATAAAAATTCAAATTTTCTTTTTGCAATTTGACGGGCTGTACGTATTCAATAACTATTTCATAAAAAGTCATTTAATAGGGTTAAATGAACTTAGAGGGGTTGTATTGATGATTGTAATGATTGTGATTCTGTAACTACATACGTGACTCATTTTTCATCTACATACAACCTGACATTGACCTACAAATTGCAAAAAACGTAAGAAAATTTAAATTTCGCGGGCTACGCGGGCTACCCTGGCGGTTTCCCCCTATGAAATCCGTCGCACGCGCCTGCACCCGCGCCTGTTAGCGCTGCTCATACCATTTTTCAATACAGACACGCAAGCTTACACCCGCGTCAGTTCGACCGCACGCCATAATTCGCAATTGTAATGACAATCACTATAATTTTGATAGTTCAACAAGACCCGTTGCGACGAGGCCTCATTACGTTGCCTTGCTTTTGATTTTGAGGAACACGGGTTTCAAAGCAAACAGACCAATAAATATTGTTGAATTGATTTATCTACCACCTTTCGAATACTTCATGAGAGAAAAACTTCATGCATTGAGGTAAGATGTGTTCTAAAATCCACGTGAACAAGTATTCAGTACGCTAATTCTTCGACAGCCAGTTACAAAAAAATACTAATTTCAATGTAAAATAACTAACAGAGAAATGGAAGATGTTTAATACTATACACAGTTTTATTTCGATGATCAATTTATTTCATATTCACTTTGTTTACATGTTATATTCCGACTGGACTTATTATCAGGCTAGTTTCCATAATTAATTACTTACTAATGTTTTATTTTTTAATTATCTCTACTTTTGTCAAGTTATGAAGATAAAAATAGCCAACGGTTGTTAATTCAGTCAGCCAATCACAGCAATTATAAGTATGATAGTCTTCTACTCAAATAATTAAATCGTTAGATTCGCCCTACCGCACATGAAAATATCACGGTTCTGTATCGTTGATACTCTCGCTCAGTTATACTCAAAATTGTACCCATCTTTGTATCAGAATGTGTGAACTCACTCTTCTCAGTGTAAACCCTTGATCTAAGTACGATAAGGGAACATCGAACGATTTAAACCCTACTGTTACCTAAACATTTGTCAATTATTCAATATTCGACCGATGCAACATATTATCTTGTCCCACACAAGTCACATGCCTAAACAAAAACTAAGTAATCCACATCCATGATCTGAGCGACCAGCTCCTCTGCTTCCAAACATTTTCTCAGTAACCAGAAGCATTGCTTTAGTTTAGCGCAGCCGAAGAAAAAAGTTTTAATTTAATTCATTCAACCAAATCGATATTGCTTCAAATTTCGTCGCTCAAAGAATAGCCGTTACAGCATAGAGTTAAATCCAATCGGAATATAAATGACATGGACAATTATATACACTTAGAGAAAACCAAATGGATTACTAGTTTACTTAAATACATTTCGATTACGCAGTTTTAACACACTCATCTTGATTCTCCAGGATGTAAACGAACCCTTAACGAAGCTGTCAACCAAGTACTGACTGTGCAAAAAATATTGCTGGGAAGTGACTGTTCTTTTGATGTGATAAATCTCGGTTTATCGCTCAAAACATTGTGCAGATAGATGCATTGAATAATAAAGGGTTCATGGAGGTATTTAAAATAAAGGTATAACATTTTCAAACAACAAAAAAACGTGTGAAACTTCAATATCTCCATAACTAGAAGGTTCCCAAGTATGGTGTAGAACAAAAAAAAAACGCAATGACGGGGTGAACTCGTCTTTCGGCTTCATTAAGAGTGTTTTTACACCCTATACATCTACACATATATCTGTAGGTCAACTAAAGGTAGAATTCCGAATGCGACCGAAACCGTTAACTGTAGCGACACGCTTCCGAAGATTGCGACTGTACCGCCTGTTGTCATGTTCAGAGTTACATACAAAGGATGAAATTGTTGTGGCTGGGTCTATGTGAACTTTACTAGTATTTTAAGATCTTGTAAAACACGTGTGATATGCAATAAAGAATTGATGTTTGGTGCATCGTTTTCCAAATTGAACGGGCCGAAATGAGGGGTCTTTTGCTCTTTTCCGCCCCAATAACTCGTCTGTGCAAAAGCATGGATATTTTAATAAAACCAGAGACACCAAACTTCCTGTAGAATCAGCCGTGGCGCTGCGTTGTATTTGCGCTTAGGTAGCGTTTCCACTACGGGCACCTTCCGAATTATACCTTTACATAATGATCGGTTGGTATTTCCTTATAACAATCACAAGCTTACATGAGATTTGAGAAACGACTTACTGAACAGAGATTCGTTTTGGCTTTCAGAAGCCAGAATGATGGAGAATGGTGCAGTTCTAAGTTAGTTTTTACATCATCGATTTGTCCAGGTCCAGTAAAAGACAATGAAACTTTCTTCATACATGATGACGAATAGTAATGCTACCTAATACAGATTCTGTACACATAAAAACATTTGCTACAGTATTCCATTTGTTTCCTACCGTGCCAGTCCGTGGCTCATCCAGGGGGGAGAAGTGCGGAGAGAAAGGAGGGGGGAGGATTGGAGGCAGTTCACCATCATGTCGGATCCAGGTTCGTGCTTAATGTCTTCAGCTGCTCTAGTCCTGACAGGAGCTCTCTGTAACCAGAAGATATTTCCGTTAAAAAACAAAGTGAACTACCTACAAATCTTGACCAAATTTAGCATATCAAATACTTGCTTTATTTTGAAATCACAAATTGAGGATGACAAAGTATAATTAATATTCTATTTCCATTAATATTATTAGGTAATTTTTCAATAGTATTTCTAAAATGGTCTCGGACTACATAGTGCTACAGAAGATAGCTAAGTTAATGATAGACAATGCATGTAACGTTTATTATTTGACAGGGTGTCAAACTATTCTCATTTTATAATATGTGGTACACCAATTACTTCTTTACTTGATGAGCCCTGTGAATTATGGTGTTACGGGCCGTGTGGTAAAGTGGAGGTAGTGTTTGTTCAGTTTTTCTCGGACTTTACATCGCGGGCGGTGCGTCGGCATAATAAGGTTGCTGTGCTAAATTGTTGCCAGTGAAACGTCTGTCAAGACCACTGCATTCCTGCAGCTATGTGTGTTACCTGAGCGAGGTCTCGGCGACCAGCGTGGCCCGGCGCAGGCGCCCTGCACTCCCGCACCTAGCCATGTGTGTTACCTGAGCGAGGTCTCGGCGACCAGCGTGGCCCGGCGCAGGCGCCCTGCACTCCCGCACCTAGCTATGTGTGTTACCTGAGCGAGGTCTCGGCGACCAGCGTGGCCCGGCGCAGGCGCCCTGCACTCCCGCACCTAGCTATGTGTGTTACCTGAGCGAGGTCTCGGCGACCAGCGTGGCCCGGCGCAGGCGCCCTGCACTCCCGCACCTAGCTATGTGTGTTACCTGAGCGAGGTCTCGGCGACCAGCGTGGCCCGGCGCAGGCGCCCTGCACTCCCGCACCTAGCTATGTGTGTTACCTGAGCGAGGTCTCGGCGACCAGCGTGGCCCGGCGCAGGCGCCCTGCACTCCCGCACCTAGCTATGTGTGTTACCTGAGCGAGGTCTCGGCGACCAGCGTGGCCCGGCGCAGGCGCCCTGCACTCCCGCACCTAGCTATGTGTGTTACCTGAGCGAGGTCTCGGCGACCAGCGTGGCCCGGCGCAGGCGCCCTGCACTCCCGCACCTAGCTATGTGTGTTACCTGAGCGAGGTCTCGGCGACCAGCGTGGCCCGGCGCAGGCGCCCTGCACTCCCGCACCTAGCTATGTGTGTTACCTGAGCGAGGTCTCGGCGACCAGCGTGGCCCGGCGCAGGCGCCCTGCACTCCCGCACCTAGCTATGTGTGTTACCTGAGCGAGGTCTCGGCGACCAGCGTGGCCCGGCGCAGGCGCCCTGCACTCCCGCACCTAGCTATGTGTGTTACCTGAGCGAGGTCTCGGCGACCAGCGTGGCCCGGCGCAGGCGCCCTGCACTCCCGCACCTAGCTATGTGTGTTACCTGAGCGAGGTCTCGGCGACCAGCGTGGCCCGGCGCAGGCGCCCTGCACTCCCGCACCTAGCTATGTGTGTTACCTGAGCGAGGTCTCGGCGACCAGCGTGGCCCGGCGCAGGCGCCCTGCACTCCCGCACCTAGCTATGTGTGTTACCTGAGCGAGGTCTCGGCGACCAGCGTGGCCCGGCGCAGGCGCCCTGCACTCCCGCACCTAGCTATGTGTGTTACCTGAGCGAGGTCTCGGCGACCAGCGTGGCCCGGCGCAGGCGCCCTGCACTCCCGCACCTAGCTATGTGTGTTACCTGAGCGAGGTCTCGGCGACCAGCGTGGCCCGGCGCAGGCGCCCTGCACTCCCGCACCTAGCTATGTGTGTTACCTGAGCGAGGTCTCGGCGACCAGCGTGGCCCGGCGCAGGCGCCCTGCACTCCCGCACCTAGCTATGTGTGTTACCTGAGCGAGGTCTCGGCGACCAGCGTGGCCCGGCGCAGGCGCCCTGCACTCCCGCACCTAGCTATGTGTGTCACCTGAGCGAGGTCTCGGCGACCAGCGTGGCCCGGCGCAGGCCGGACGCGGCGGCGCCCTGCACTCCGCGCAGGGAGCGCACTTCCTCCTGCGAGGCCGCCAGCTCCTCCTGCACACGTTACACTTCAATCTAGATTACACGCACCGATTGCAGTGGTAAGATGCCCAGCCCTCGGGCGAGTGCTCGGTAGGTAAACCTATCGACCGATCGCTCGTGTGCTCGGCATTACAAAAGGCTACGAAAAGAGCATTGCCGTGTCTGTAGCGTCGAGAGACGGCAGTACTAACCAGATTGAAAGCGCCAAAAGTGTGTTGTAAGAAAATCTTATGGACCACAGCCCGCTTTCAAAGCTGTCATTTTCTATAGGTACAATGCTAGAGGTAGCAGCGGCCGCTAAGGCGTCTCAGAGCTTTGCGGTGCTATATTTCGACAAATAATCTTAATATAATAACATTAGTAACTGGACTGTTAATAATGTTACTAATTATACAACATAATGGGTAGAAAATTATTTTGCAAAAATAATTAATGGTCAAAATAGTTGAATTTGAATAAAACTCATGACAAATCTAAACTTGACTAACCTTTAATTTCTTAATTTGATTCTTCAATCTAGCTATCGTTGATTCAGCCTCCGCCGCTCGTGTCTGGAAACATTTATATTATAATGTAATCGAATCTATAATATTTTAACAGTTTTCGGTACATCTAGCAGTGGGGGGTGTCCAACGCTGCACTTGTCGATACGCGGTCTCAATTTCAGGAAATAGAGTAGGCAACGTTTCAACAAAACTGGGAAACAGCTAGACCAATGATGAGTGTGATTGCTATCACCCACCGCGGCTTCGGTGAGACTGTTCTCCGCCCGCTCCGCAGCGGCGTCCAGCTGCCCCGCGAAGTCCCGGTCCGTGCGGCGCGCCTCCGTGCGGCGCGCGCGCAGCTGAGCGCCCGCCGCGCGCGCCGCCGCCGCCTCGGCGCGGAGCAGCGCGTGCGCAGAGCGAGCCTGCGACAGCTCCTCCTCCACGTGCGAGCGGCGGGAGCGCTCCGCGAATAGCTCACATCTGTACATATGAAAATCATTTCATAACGTGCTAATAGATATATGTATAACCGCAATAAAGAAGAACTTCTACTATACTTCTAATAGTACATTTTGATACAAGTGGGGAAACGTTGGTATTGCAGCCGAGGCGAGATTCACACTCGAGCCCCACGTGAGGGTGTTATGGAGCCGAGAACTGCAGTAAAAAATGCCTAAGTGTATCAAATAATCATGTTTATTTATGATATTATATTTATAAACACAATTATATATCAAAATATAATATTTACGCAGTAAGCACATGGCGCATGTAAAAGTCTCTCTTTGCTGAGATAAAACAATAACCGCCGACTATAGGGATTGAACTAATTTAGACTTAGTTTAAAGTTATCTGTGGAAAAATAAAACACTAGTTGAGATAAATGAAAAAACCCTCGAGTGTGAAATTCAGTTTTCGAGAAAGTGTATTAAAAAAGTTTTTTTTTGCAGGTTTGTCCTTATCGCTTATTATTTGTGTGTGACCGAAACTTCGGCTTCAGCCCCCTTTTGTCAAAAAAAATGACTTCGGCGTAAACTTCGGCGTAAACTTCGGCTTCGGTCAAAATGGGCCCAAGTTTTGGCCCAAGCCGAACGTTTCCGGCTAGCGCCGAAATTGAACCAACTGTTACGAATGCGCGCAAGAGCGTGATAGAAAAGGTGACACGCGGGGTGCACATTTCGAAGAGTTATTATTATTGACAAGGTGAAAGGAAATTTTAATAATCTTGTTCAGTTGTTATGTACACACGGCGGCACATAAAGCTGTACATTTTCAGTATAACTTGGCCTCGCTTTGTATAGATTTCCTATATAATGAGAGATCCGCATAAACTGGTTTTGTATAGCTTGATTGGCCGTCGTGCGTACACAATCAACATTAATATTTAACTTAAAAGTTTTAAAAAGCCATTAAATTCTTCACTTTTAGCCAGTATTGAACTGAATTTCTGAAGTTAAAGTTCAGATGGGCTGGAGAGCGACTACTTTTATTCCCAAAAGAAATCTACTTTTGTTATGGGATAAAACGTAAAAAAAACCACAACAGGCTAGTTTTTTTTCCAACTCAATGAATCTCTTTTCCAACTTCCTTTATAATGATTAAGAAAGCTAAAAGTTTAAGTTAAATACTTAATTAACACAAACACGTGCCAATACGACAGACCATCATTTGATTATCAACCTTAGCACGCGGCGTGTTGGTTAGGAAATGGCGGCGTCACGTCACGAATAAAATTGTGTATATGAGCGGAATAATATACCAAAGGAACATCCGGATCGAATGGTTAAAAGTCTAAGCAGCAACCTAACAGCAGCCTTACTTGAACAGGAATAAGGATCGTTATTATTTTGACGGACTTGTCAGCACCTGCAATGTGGCAACAACCCAACGGCAACCTTATTGGAAACTAGCTTTTTCCCGCGGCTTTGCTCGCGTTAATTTAGAATTAGACAATAAATTCGGTTTGTACTCTGTTTGCAAAATTATAATTCAATCATGATTCGAAAGACACGTGGCGCCATCTATTATCATAAGAAAGTTATTGCCGTTTACCTCGGGAAGAGTACTTTTTTTCGGTATGAAAGGTACCCTATGTCCGTTTCTGTACACCTGACAACGTTTATGCAAAATTTCAGGATGATCGGTTCATTGGTTTAGGCGTGAAAAGGTATCAAACAAACAAACTTTGACAGAGATGTAAAAGCAGAAGTTAGAGGTTATGGGTAGAACCTTATTTATCAGCACGGAGTCGCATTTTCTCATGCCCCAACCCTTTTCGGTCGCTCAGAGTCGCCATTTGCTATAGAGCGAGAAACAGCGGGAGTGCTATCGCACGCGACAGCTTCGACGATACGCTCGGCAGCACGCTCTGCTTCTCGAGAACTGTAGTCTTTACCATCAAGCCCATACGCTTCCGAACATACGTTGACGGCCTGAGATTACTGAGTATTTTTATTCTGACTCATCCACTAACCGGAGAGGTGTACACAAATGTATGTTTCTTTCCTCAAAAGATGGGTCTCATGTGATCTGACCTGGTGGCCTACCATGACTTCTTATAGCAGGAGTAATTGCAGTGTGGGAAAGAGATGGCGCTAGACGACCTGTATAGCTCTGTCTCTTTCCCACACTGGCATTACTCCTGCTTTATGACGTCATAGTAACCCCCTTGTCCCTGATTATGTCTAAACTTTATAAGAGAAGTTTTGTTTCGGTGTTTCTTCAGAACAGTCGGCTAGAGAACTTCAATCTCATCTAGTTCTAAACATAGGTAAATTATTTAGGTTCAGTAGACGCCAGCTCATCAAGCTACTACAATCTGTCAAATTTCTTTAATAGATTTTCAACTTTATCGTTAAAGCATTAGGTTCGAGGTTGATTGGGAAAATTTGACAGGTTCGGGTATATAGATACCGCGCTGACTGACTCAGGGCTTGCGTGAAAAGTAGTCTACCGTCAGTCAGACTCAGCACGTTAGTACGATGATTGCGTTAAAGTGTTTTTAACCAATTCATAGAAATAAATAACTACGTATCGTTCATTCCCACATAGGTTTTTGAGTTCACTGGACAAATTTCTATTACGATTTTTACAAAAATAAATTTATCACACATTTCTCCTCTTGTCGTTTTTTTATAAAACGCACCGATGTATAAGTTATCGTGAAGGTTTTTCAAACTAAGAGCTTTTCATTTTTTCGAATTTCACGTGTACGCAATATCAATTAGTAATGTTAATTGAAACAGGTCAATTATAAGTTAAATATACTGTTACAACAAAATAAGCACAAATACATAAACACAAACATACATAAATTACACCCTGTATATTTGGTTAACAGGGGATTACAGCAATGTAAAATGTTAGAAGACGCTTTTAACATTTTGATGTCATCAAGTAAAAGAACCACTTACAGAATATAAACCCTAACAATATCTAAACGCATCCTTCTCTAAAATTGTGCCGTATATTGCTATCGCGATGAGTCCAAACGGAGGTCTTCAAACTAAGACAAGACGGAAACACGCACCTGGTCTGTTCCAGCTCAGCTATGATCTGGCGCATCTGCTCGTCCTGGTGTTCCGGTTCCGGCGACGTCCGGCCCGGGTGCACCGGCAGGAAGTCCGGCAGACACATTGACTCCGCCCCTGAAATACATTCCAACTCCATTACATCACACTTGTATGCACTGAAAAGTTAGACAGAAAGCTATCAAATAATTACACAAGGTGTTAATGGGTCACTAAGCCGTCGAAAATGATTGCTGGGAAACGACTTTGTTTTTGGGTGAAAAATCACGTTTTACGGTAGGGACTCAAAGTAGCGCATTCAAAATATTGTACTTGTGGATGCATTGAACAGTAACGAGATCGTGAAGGTATTGAAAATAAATAATTAACATTAAAAACTTGTAAACTTGTGAAATAGTTGGAACTTTGACCCCCAATATCTCTGTAACTAGAAGGATCCCAGAAATGGTCTAGAACAAAAAAAAAATCGCAATGTAGGGAGCACAAGTGCCTTTGGGCTTTCGGGTATTTTTACACCCTTGATAACATCAAATACTTCATCCCTTTAGGCCACACTACGATGCGAAAATCCCACGCTCACCTGTCGCGTTTACGAACGCTAATCATAAATGTGTTTCATTCTCCCCTGTCAACGCTAGCATATACTCGTTTTTCTTTCATATCATTAAACCACCAAATGAAGCTATGACTTTACTTGTATTATGATTGAAAAGACTTGAAGACAACACTTCTCAAAACTTCAGGAAATGAGCTGTCAACTGCGTGTTTTTTTTGTCTATTTTAGAAATATCTGACACGCAACCAACAGCTGGGTTTAAAGCTGTATAAGGGGGAGATGGAAGGGTTAATTTAAGTTTAATGGCCCGTTTATCCTGGCGGGAAACACGTAACTCGGTACTGCATCGTTACAGTCAGCCTCCTAGTACATACCATCCTAATTATTGCATTCTGTACAATTTGATCGCAACCACATGTTCCACAATGACTCTTTTTTGTTTAAAGTCTATGGGTGTACGAGAATGTATTTAAGTTTCGAGGCTGTTGGTTCAAATTCGGGCAATTACTAATGCTACTTTTTAAAATTATTTTTTGTGTTTTCTAAGTCTATCTTAGACATCTCAGACATCGGTGAAACTTCGTGAGGAAACATGGACTTTAATTTTATTAATATCTGAAATTGTCAATTAACCGTCCTTGAGCAAGCGTGGTTATCAATGGTCGTGCATTCTCTATATGAGAAGAAACCTTTGTTCTACAGTGGAAAAGTATTAAGTCCTTCTATGACTCGATGTTTTACCAGCTTTTTTATCTATACCAATATTATAAAGAGGTAAAGTTTGTGAGTTTGTAATCTCTGAATCTACGGAACCGATTTTGAAAATTCTTTCACTAATTGGAAGCTACATTATCCCCGAGTGCAGACACCTCTGCCAGCCCCATCATGAATACAGACGTCAAGTGTTGTCAATCGTGTGCTCAATTTGAATTACACGCGCTGACCTTCTTTAGCGATATTCGCATTTCGATTTGTTAGCTTTTGTAAACAATAGGAACAGCAGCGGCCCAGTTGGTATCAGGTCCGACTTACGTACTGTAGGATGTGGGATCGACAACAGGCAGACCCATAACTTTGTGAAATTTATTTAATCACCACTTGTCTCAAAACGGCGAAGAAAACCATCGCGAATGAAGGAGGCTATTAAAATATGGCATCCAGCAATCAACCCGCACTGCCTGGACCTGCGAACCGGCGTAGTGGATGGTCAACTCCCTCTCACAAACGAGAGGCTGGTCTCGTCTGGTGATGTACGAAGACTGATGCACAATCGTTGGGCTATGACCTCAATTGATGACATAATGTGCTGATGAAAAGTAAAAAGATGCAGGCACTTTCGACTTTCGAAGGGTTCGAATCTACGACCGTCACATTGAATAATCTGCCTATAATGTTCTCACGGCCATGTTTATACGGCTTCCTCTCATGAGAGGGAATGGGCTATAATCCACCACGCGGGCCCAGTGCGGGTTGGTAGATGTCACATGTCTTTAAATTATTGGTTCTAAGACATGCCGGTTTCCTCAAGATGTTTTCCTTCACCGTTTTTGAGAGCAGTGTAGTGATGAAATAAATTACACAAAGTAATGCGCCTGCCTGAGTTCGAACCTACGACTTACTGCTGGTAAGTCGGGGCTGCCACCACTGGGCCACTGCAGTAGCAAAGAATACTGCCGAACTGCTCCTTAAGTCCAGTGCTAGCATAGGCCTGCTGGATGTTTTTCATGTAGGGAATAAGTACTTGCGAAGTGTATGTACTTTTATAATCTCCCGTTCAGGAAACATAGCCATGATTTACGTACAAAATGAAATAATTAGCCATGTTAATTTATTTTTCAGCATTGTCCAAATACCAGCCGAAGTTCAAGTGAAATGAACCACAGATTAATGAATATAAATACACACAGTATTATGTGCTAATTGATCCATTACAATAATGTTTGTCTTTGAATGGCACGGTTCAGAATGTGTGACCGAATTTTAACAGGGTCAAAAACTAAGCAACATTTTCAGTTTTACATAAAATGCTCCTCCTAGTTTCCTCCAATTAATTTATTTAGTATTTAATTATTTTCTTTAATACCATTTCAAGTGACAAAATTGTAGACACCTGTCACATTTTCATGAATAAAACTAAATTCGTTTTGATAGAATTTAGTAAATAACTTTAACACTAAGTAATACCCGTATCTATAAACAAATCAAAGTGATTACTTGGGTTATAAAGTAATAACTTAAGATACGATTTTTATTCCGTAGTTGTAACTGCTTGAAGTTAGAACTGTCAAAAGTTAGAATTCTTAGCTTTCGATTTCTTCAATAGGTTCTTATTTTGTTAAAATTCTTGTCTATTGCTTAAAAATGGTTGCATAAGTAATTACTTACATTAACTTAGCTATAGATACCAGGCCCTTAATAGGGTATGAAAGGATAAGGCACATTATGTTATCACATTTTATAAATGTTGTTGAGAAAACTAAGTACCTTTCTCTTATGACAACCCTTTTGTACCATTGAAATAAAAATGGTAATATTATTTCAGAATAACCCAACTTTAATAACAGTAATAAATTAAAGCATGCCTGGTCCTAATCATGTGTTGACCACATGATTAAGATGCAAGTTGATTTGAGAGCATAATGCATTAGCAGAATATTGCTAATTGATAATGTAAATTTGGATTTGTACACACGGTTACACATGAAGCTATACATTTCCAGTTTTTCTGATCTCGCATTGTATATGATTTCCATACAATGCGATGTATAGCTTGATGTGTAGCCATGTATACCATTTTTATCATTTTGTAGTTTGTATGTGAGTTTATGTATTACAATGTCATGTAGTTTTTATAAAATTGTAAGAAGTTTAGTACATGTTCTATACCTAGGAACAAATTTCTAACTACTATTTTGTTGAGTAATACTTCATTGACTTCATTTAAATTCAACATCATAACTATACAACACTAATTTAATACAGTTGTCACCGGACATTATTTGAAAGTACAGAGAATTAATTATCAATTCATAATGAGTAAACTGTAAGGAATAATTAGTTATATGTGACATGGACACTTAGTGGACTGATAGTGTTATTAAGATGCAAGTCTGTCTATAGTTGATACTGAGGGAAGATTAATATGTTAGTGTATTTCACTTTATTATGAATGCCTACTTGATCGTCTCAGGGTTTGCTAGCACAAACTCAATACCCCATTTTTAACAATTCACAGTTGCAGGTGATGCTGTTAATTGAATTGTGAATTTCCTAATTTGGATAGCTAAGATCTAGTCATTAACATCCTCACATACTACATAAAGCTATTCTAATACAACTTTATGGATTTAGCTGAAGTAGAATAAAATAAGTAAAATTTTCACTCACCAGCATTAGGAGGGAGATCTAATGGGAATGTACTTCTTGGAGACACATTCCTCCTGTCTGCAGGGTTCACAGACTCCGTCAGATCCAGGCTCAAGTGTGGCGGCAGGTCTAAGGGCAGGGCAGGTCCTGCCGCCTCTGAGCCTGCCGGCAAGTCCAGTGGCATCCCACTACCAGACTGACCAGCATCAGAAGTTGATGCCGCTCCCATATACGCTTCATAATCATACCCCCTTCCACCATAATTACTGTTGTTCCTCCTACTCAAAGAGGAAGAGGATCCCGCATTGAAACTAGTATTAAACGTAAAGTCCGGTAGATTATCCAAATCAACAGATATTGGACCATTAAAGTTCAAATATGCCTGTTCCACTAATATGTGATCTTGCACAAAATCTGGCAATGAGGGCATCCCTAGAGGCTCCGAAGCCAAATTTGGTCTGTGATAAAAGGGCACGTCATTATTGTCTGTGTAAAAGTTATGCTTAGAATCAGAGTTATCCACTACACTAAAAGGTACTTCTACGGAACTACTTGAGGATGTGTTGTCACTTATACGATGGCTGCTGCCGTCGTTAGTCTTGTCTTTGGCTTGGGAGTCGGTCGAGCGGGGCTTGTCCCGTCTCGAGTCGGCGTGCACGTCTATCTTGGTCGGCGAGTGCTGTACGGTGTTCGCGTACACTTTCGGACGGGCGCCTGTGTTTTCGTACGTCGAGTTACCCGGCAACGACAGATCCCGCTTCAAAAAATGCCGAAACGAAAACGGGTTCTCATCTTTCCGCGTCGCCCCCGTAGACTCTGCAAGAAAAACGAACAGTCGACGAGGAATGCCTTTATATTTAGGACAAAAAACAACTTCGTAAACTCACTGGAAGAAGAACTTTTCGCCTCCGTAAGCGATGCGTCACCATTTTCATTACTATTGTACTTTGCTTCTTCGATACCTAAGTCTGGTTTCGCCGCATTTTGTTCGTTTTCCTGCAAGGGTTCTCCGTTATTCGTATTTTGAGGCGAATTCTTATTCGAAACACCATCCTCGTCCTCCGCCATGATAATTAAAAATGACAGTTAGCAAACACGATCAGAAACGACGAAATTATTCTAATTTTCCGTTCAGAAATCACTCCAATGATGTACTTGACTTGCTAGAGTAAAAAATCATGTCCGAGCCGTTGCCTCTCATGTTGTTATATTAAATATAATTTGCAACAGTCAAAATCTGTACATTTGTACAGAATTTTATACATAATAATCTTGAACCTTTTTTAGTGTCTAAGGAAGAGTGTAAAATAAGAAAGAAACCATAGACATTAGATTACTGCTCCGAAACTGTGTTCAACCATTTTTTATTGTAATAATTAGGTAAACATGTTTGTAATAATAATGTAAGTATTTGCATAGGTGCAAGTTATCTTTTCATTGTCTCCCTTTTTTAAGGGTGGCCCTTAGTCTTGTCGCAATAGATGTCGTTGTCTCGGCTGGCTAGATCGCGCTATGATTTTGTTCCCGAGCTGGGTACTTATATGTATAAACACGCTGAACAGACATAGGTACCGTTCTGATCCAGCCTGTCCCTTTTCGACCTCGCCCAGCGATGCCCTAAGCCGAGGCTCGTACCCCACAGACCACAAGGGGTGTTCTTAGCGTGTAGTCGCTTAATTTTTGAGTTTTTTGCCCCTGATAGGAAGCCTTACACTGAAGGCACCCACAGGATAGTCCGGTTAAGCAGGCGACAATCTCCTAGGTTGACCTGCGAGATACGATTCACAAAAAAAAGATATAGTAGGTACCTACATTAAGTTCTTGTAATAACTTTAAGCTGAGTGTTTTTGAAAAGCCAGCTTAAACGCTGTCTTATTAGACCAAATTATAGAACGTCACTTACATAGTGTTACTTAGTAGTAGTAGGTAGTAGGTATCTACTATGGGTATCGGAAGATAATATCATCATCACCATCATCAACTTAAGTAGACAGTAGTCTACTGTTGGACATAGGCAAAGACAATCTTTTTGTACTAGATCTCTGAAATAGTACGCTATTTTCGAATCCCGGCAATTCACATCCAGCTGCTACCAGCCACCTTCCGAAGATTGTCGCTCCATAGAGTCCGAGGATGTCCCACTTTAGCTACGGCTAATTATGTAGATGTAAAAATATTATGTAATGCTACTTCAGCTTGCTTATTCTATGAGCTACATTCTGCGTAGACAACTGTGACGGATCTTCATTACGGATTTGATGCCTCAGACAGCCAAGCATAGCCCGTTCCACCGTTCCGTTCTTACTCGTTAAGTGACCAAGGTCACTTTAACCGTAAATTCAAGAATTTACGGCCCAGTAAGTAATAACAGACACGATCTGATCGAAGACCTTACTATTTAGGCTCTAGACGAATACGCGACGAGAAGACTTTCGAAGCTTGCCAAACGCTGCGCAACCCAGCTGAATTATCCTATTTGCCTCCCTCTCAAATTTTAGTAGGTAAGTAGGTACGTAGATTTGTGTGATTAGATGTGATCTCAAGTGTGAAGATATGTGCAGACGCCAGCACATCAACTACTACAATCTGTCAAATTTCTTCAACTGATTTTCAACTTTACTGCTGAAGCATTAGGTTCAAGGTTGATTGGGAAAATTTGTCATTTTCTGGTAGCTTGATGTGCTGGCGTCTGTACTACCCAGTTCACTGACGCTGACGGTCGACCACTTTTCAACCTTATTAGCTACTTAGGGGTATAAAGGTGAAAAGTGGCTGCACGTCAGTGAACTCGGTAGTAGTAGTATAATATGACTATTTTAAGTGTGCAGTTCAAGGTGGGGCTGCTTGTCAAGCAAAAATCCATCGACATGTCAAACTTGGTTCATTTATTTTAGTTCTGTGTTTTCCCACCTGCACAGATAAGTTGGTTGAAGTGTACCTACTCTCCGTTGATGTTATCTTTCTCCCACCACAATCTTTTCCGATATTTTACCTCAGAAGTCTGACAGCAATTACTAAACAACTGCCTATTTGCAAGGAAAATAAAGTAAATAGCGACTTATGCAGAGTTGTCATTGTCATCAATCCAACAACGACCTTAATGAAAGTCGAATAAACATAATTTTTGATCATCACTCAAATAAAACCACAGAATAAAGAGAATGTTTTATTACATCTAGTATAAGGCTCCTTTTTAACCATTTCATATTGTACAATACCGAAATGATTCGCTACGTACTTTACAACAAGTATTATTAAAAATAATAACAGTGGGATTTATTAATAAAATAACACAAAATAAATTCGTTAACAATAAATGCATTACTTTTTAGACTACAATATAATAAGTATTACGTTTTATTATTATAAAAATAGTGAAATAATTTCAAAGATTCTGAGCATACTTAGGTATAGTTATAAGCATCACACCTTTATAAAGATTTAGTAAAGTATAAAATGTTTTGAAGAAGTTATTACTTCAATACGACTAGACCAAAATCGATGTTGAATAACTTAGCTTTTATAAGATTCTCAGATCGCTTTAGCGCAGCCGTGAGACACACAGTGTTATTAGATTATCTTGGTTAGATTTAAGTATTTTTGTTTCATATTAGGTACATGCACCAAATAAATCTGTTGAAAATAAGGTTTATAATTGTATGAAACGCTTGCTTACATTCGCTTACTAATATGAACTTTATTCGATCATAAAATAAGTTTGACATTATTAAGAAACATGCACGCATCGTGTGGCCTCATTCTTACTTGACTTTGGTAAGTCATGCTGTTATCTATGAATTTTGCTTATGACTGAGTGGGTAGGTATTATTAAAGGTGAATAAGTTAATTTCGATCTAACTGATTTTTTTTACATCATAATACGTACATTAAATAGGGAAATGTAATACTAATGGATAATGGCAATATGAACCGGCAAACTCCATCGGTCAATAATGTTCCACATGTCCTATATCCACTACAAATTATTTAATGGAATCCTTGAAATATTTTGGCTGAGACCCAAGTAACTACAATAAAGTGAAATTACCACATTAATATAAATCAATATAAATTTTAAAAATAATTTGGCACAGGTTTTAACAAACGATATGAAAACGGTAGCTATTCACACAAAAAATAACCCTTTACACTTTAAACTGAACTTTTATAAAGGTGTAATGTGGAAGGTCGGTCAAAGCTCATTGCAGATGGCGTGACCACAACTAAGACCCACTCTGCCCAATTAGGACAAGCTATTTTAAAATATAAAATGATATTGACAGATTTTCAACCAATGGCGACGTTTGGAACTAGCTATGCTAGCGCCATTAGTTTCAGTTAGGTACTACCACCATTGCGTTGAAATCTGTACGGTATTCCAACTTTATTAATCGTTTTTAGCTTGTATATGCGCAATTTCTGGCACACAAGTTAGTAGGAATTTAATCCGGTATTAATTGTTTTTCAAATAAATAAATGGCACTGTTCGATGTTAGAAGAGTTAAAATAGACAATCAATTAATAGTTAATAAATGTTACAGAAGTAAACTGAATACATAAATACATTACATCAATTTTTAACTGTTATTTAGCAATGTTACAAGAAAATAGTTTTTTTTTTACATTGATTGACATATTACACAAATATGTTACAGATTATAAATTTCTACAATCGTATAATACAAATAAATATAGTTACTAACTGAAATATTGTGATAAAATAGTGAACAGAATTTAAAATCTAGTAAATTATTTTCTTTGCCTTTAATTTCTCAAATTTTAGGAAATAGAAAAAATAACGAAACTATAATCAGTCTTTAGGTTATTTAGGAAGAATAATTTATCGTGGATTATTTTCGTAAAAATTACTTATTTATTAGATTACTGGATTTTAATGTGGCTGGAAAAATACGGTGATAAAAATGGTACAAGATGAGAAGAAATGCTTCTTCTTTTTTTCATGTACCATAGATATTAAATTAGTGATTAAACATTTGACTTGTTACAAAAAGAGTGAACACAAAAATATCACAAGATAAACAATGTAGTCAACAAGAAAAAAAAAAACAAGTTCTCAAACGACACTAAAATTTCGAGATCATAATCTCATTTGATTGCACGTAAAATTTCGATTAGTTTCATAATTCATTAAACACAAGCAAACCCAAAACTAATCATAAGTAAGTATTTCATTTTTGTTCCCAAAAGTTTTTTCGAACAAGTAACTCCTTTAGGAAAACATAGTTTACAGAGTGACCACACATATAGACGCGAACCCGGCTTGAGCAGGTCATAAAAAGCGTTTTAATAATGCAATAAGAGTGGTCACTACTTTACTGGTTACAATATTAGTGGTGAATTTATTATATACATAAAAACTAAACAATAAAGGTAATGTACCTATTTATAATATGAAATAGCCACGCTACCGACGATGTACCATACATGTTCATAACAATACGTACATTAATACTTTACATGCTCAACATCACTTTTCGCGACGATACTTTAGTCTCAATCATCATAAGAATAAAATGCCAAATACTTTTTTTTTTGTAATACATTGCATTTGGCATCAAAAGAATGCGTACTGTCACAAGCAAAAGAGTTCAGCGGTTTTATTTGTTGACTAAAAGGTCAACGCAGTTATAAACACAGCAGGGGGATCAAGATCGCCTCGACTCGAGCCGCTCAGGTGTCTTTATACAGGCTGAAAGCGGACCCTTCGTTGGTTCACGAAGCCGTCAACCAAGCATTCTGTACATCAAACTAAGTGACCCTACGCAAACATATTTGTTGGGAAACGACTTTTTACGGTATAACTGAATGTAGCACACTCAAAACATTGTGCTGATAGATGCTTTGAATAGTAAACGGGTCATACAAGTAATTAAAGTAAAGTTATTACCTTAAACACTAGTAAGTATATTATAAAAAAAAGCCTGTGAAAAATTTGGAACTTTGACCTCCAATAACTCCGTAACTAGAAGGTATGATCCAGTACAAAAAAATGATCGCAATGACGGGGAGAACAAGTGCCTTTCGGCTGCGTTAAGGGTATTTTTACATCCTTTATAAAAGTCCATCCTGTAACACACTCTCATTAAACACGTATCGTTCAGTAAATCGAATACCTATAAAATACATAAAAAAGCTTTATAAAAAATGACTAAATGAGTCCACAAATAAAAAAAAACAAAAATAGAAAGCTATTAATTTTATTCGTGTACACTTAAATAGGAATATTATGAAGTGAAATAATGCAAATTGTTATGTTGTTGGAATAGTGGCTGGGAGCACGCAGGTCACGCTATAACTTAGATCCACGAAAAAGATCGGCGAATATAACGCGGTACCTACGCGTGCCCTAGTTAAAAATGTAACCTCACGCCTTTTCCTTATAGGAGTAGGCAGAAATTACATCCTAACATACTCCTTTTCCTTTGTCCACGTTCTTACATGTCATTAGTTTCGTTTTCCTTGTTAAATAAATAAACATGGAAGATTATTTTTTACTGAAGTTCATTTTTAGCATAGGGCAGGGTATGGGATGGTTTTCCACCAAGAATTTCTCAGTAGCACACCCACATTTGATGTTGTGATGGCCTAGAGGTTAAGGCTTCGCCTCTCATGCATGAGGTTGTGGGTTCAAATCCGGGCAAGTACCAATGTGACTTTTTTAATTCATATGTAGGTACTTTCTAAGTTTATCTTGGACATCACAGACATCGGTGAAGGAAAACATTGTGAGGAAACCTGGACTTATAAAAGTCTGAAATCGCCAACCCGTCTTGAGCAAGCGTGGTGATCAATGCTCGTTCCTTCTCTGTTGACAAGAGGCCTTTGCCCTGCAGTGAGACAGTAACAGGCTGGTATTATTATTTATTTATACACCCACATTTCACCAGTTTTGTTTAAGAAGCATTATGTTTTATTCATTTATATCTATGTATACTAATATTATAAAGAGGTACAGTTTGTGAGGTTGTAGGGGGTAATCTCTGGATCTACTGAACCGATTTTGAAAATTCTTTCATTAATAGGAAGCTACGTTATCCCCGACCCATAGGCTATATTTACAACGTGTCCGTGGGATAATTTCCGACCAAAACGCCAGCGAAGCCGCGGGCAACAGCAAGACGTATTAACTAGAAAATTATAGTTGAGCTAAAACAGTGTGGTGCTAAGTCTCACACTGAAGCGTATCCGACTTGTGATTCTTGGTCTAACTCTTATCGGAAATTGGACATAACCAAAAGTAATGAATTTAAATGTATTTATTATAGGTACTCTGATAGCGCAATTAGCAGTAGCAGAACAATTTTAAGTATCTAATAAGGTTTTCTTAAATTACTGAATCCGGATTTTCACCCAGCTGATGGCAATAGGCTCGATTCTGATTACATGGGACTTAAATAACTGGCAAAACGTGGGTACAGGAACTGTACAGGATGTAACAAGACCCTTAACGAAGCCGTCAATCTAGCATTATGTACATCAAAGTAAATAACTTTACGCTAAAAATATAGCTGGGAAACGACTTTTTTATTTGGAGAAAAAACTCATTTTACGGTAGAAGTCAATGTAACGCACTCAAAACATTGTGCTGATGGATGGATTGGATAGTAAGGGGGTCTTGGAGGTGTTTAAAGTTAAAATATTACATTAAAACCATGTATTTAAAAAAAACTTTATGAAAAAATTTGGAACTTTGACCTCCAATATCTCCGTAACTAGAAGGTTCCCAGGTATGGTTTAGAAAAAAAAATATCGCAATTACGGGGAGAACAAGTGCCTTTCAGGTTCGTTAAGGGTCATGTTACACCCTTTATATATGTATAATTACACCTCTGCCTAATCCGTCGGGATAACAAGCATGATGCTGTTATGTTTGTAACATTCATCATCTGCTTAGCGTTTTCCCAACTATTTTGGGGTCTGCTTCTAGTCTAACCGTATGCAGCTGAATACCAGTACTTTACATGGAGCGACTGCCTATCTGACCTCCACAACCCAGATAGTACTGGGAAATACGATACTCCTTGGTTAGAAGTTGCCAAACTTTCGGGCCACTGACTACCTGTTACGACTGTCAAAGATCTACAAATGACAGCCGGGACCAACGGCTTAAAGTGCTTTCCGAGGCACGGAGGAAACTCGATATGTAATGGGCGGTCACCCATCCACGGACCAACCTAGGCAAGCGCGGCTTAACCTGAAGATTGACCCGAGCAGCTGTTATTAGCCACGAACTCTCAATAGTAAATATACATAAAAAGGGGTGATATTTCGATGATTACATTAATTAAACTGTATGTCGTCCGTTTCACAGAAATACAGAACACATGTTATAATGCATGATTGCACAAACGCCTCGGGAGAATTGCATTTCAAACGAAGTACCTACCCGTTCACTTTAGTACTTCCATTAACCACTCCTTAAAAGTACAAATAGCTATAAAAAAAACATTACTAAGCAAAAACCAAGATAAGTAAAAAATGGCTGCACATGACTAATAAAGATTTTAACTCATTAACAAAGCATTCTATTTAGAAAATGCTAAACTCGTTTGCCTGTGATAAAATTTGGCAACAACTTTAATACTAAACACTACCAATATAAATTCCGAAAAGTATTTTATTTGCTGAAAAATGTCGTTGAAGAATAAATCGTCTGGAGTAACTAGATACTGGAAAATCTACCGACTATGTACATTTTCATACATTATTTGGTTTTCCTTAAGATATTGTAGAGTAGAGGGCGATGAACGGAGATATCTGATTCCGATGACTATCATCTTAGATTCAGTAGTAGGTACACACGGTGACATCAAGCTGTACATATCCAGTATAACCAAACCTCGCTTTGTATGAGCTTCCCGTACAATGAGAGATCAGCTTAATTTGGTTTTTCATAGTTGTTTGATTGGTCGTCGCGGTTACCTAGTTTTGTGACTACTGAGATGAAAAGAAAATAGGTACAGAAATAGGGTTAACAGAAAGAGAACGATGATATTTCTATACAAGGTGCAAGGCACTTTGACACAAAACTTTTACTAAGAATTCAGTACACGATTCTAGACCTCCCAGCATTGAAAATTTTCGTCAGTACTGAAAAAAAGACGGCTGTTTCATACAAAAGTGCATTCTGTACGGTCGAAATGTATGGTATCTGCATTTTTCAGCTTTTTCCCAACTATTTTGGGGCTGACTTCCAGTCTTACCCGATGTCGCTGAATACCAGTACGAGTATATGCTGGTGATGACTCATATACTGAATTCACAGTTAAGCTTTGTCCCCTAAACAGTGAAATTTTTCGGTGAGTTTGGGTGTACATAATAAACTGTGGTCTATATTCTTATCAGTGCAGTGTTATTGTCATTATAAAAGTAATATCATATCGATATTATACAAAACACTTCTATCTATACATATACAATGTATAACACACATCCCACGGAATTAAATATCTCCATTTATCAGTAGAGCTAGCGTTTTACGTTAAAGTGGAATCTAAATCGACACTGTAGAGTACATAATTAAATGTGCAACTCACTTAAGCTATTTGGTTCCGTCGTAAACCGACCTTGTCCCGACCTTCACGCTTCTTATTAGAACAATTATCAATTGATAAGGTTGGTACAAGTGTTTCTGACATAAAACTGAATATTTTATATTCTGGTTCTTACACTGCAAATTATTAATTTGTAGTTATCGGATATCGGATTGAGCATTTTTTGAGTTTTGCATGAGAATTATCTCTAACATGTTTGGCGGCGTTTGTACTCAAGGCCAGAAATGAGTGACTACCGTCAATTAAGATTTTTATTCTACCACTTCTGATTGGTAAACGTCACAATGGCATGCAAGCTACTGGCATAACCTTTGTGCAAGTTTACTGGCATGTGTATTTCTGTATTAAGGAAGAGGCTACGTAGTGCGGACAAATTGCAGACATCCTTGGGACATCATGCAGACACTGAGAAATCCTTCAGTAAGTCATTGAATGATGGTGTCCGTGTCGGTGAATCAGCGTCCGCAACTTGTCCGTACCGGTTTGACCAAACCTTTAAGTTTTATTCCTCGGATGTTTAATCCTCTTTCCAGATAAATTTATATATATTCGTCCCAAATTAAAGACACCTTGTTCACAAATGCTGACATTATTGGAATCATCCCAAATAAACCAGAAAACATTGTGTTTTCTTTTTATAAAGTGCATCACTATGAGCTTGGATAAAATCATAATAATAAATGATCTAGAAAGCTATTTCGAATTATTACACATGTTATGCAAAGTGCCTATAACCCAGTATTCGTTCTGAAAGAATCCAATTTCATACATTCTCGATTTTATTTTTGTTACTTATTTCATAAGCAAGAAATAAAACGTTATGCCAATCAGAATTATTAACCAAGTCAAAGACTTTTACACCCGTTCTCTGAACTGATAATTTCAAATAAAGAATTTTTCAAACTCCATTTTAGCATAAGTACGGAGTCGATTGTTATTTATTCCAAGTTTACGAGTTAAAATTTTAAATTTTAGGAATCACATTATGTAACGCTAAAGTAGAGATTTACTTGCAATAACAATAGTAATTTAACGTGTTTTAAATGTTTAATTACAGTAAAATAATTTCCGAAGCGACTCATATTCATAAGAAACGCGATACATCTCTATTCTTTGTAATTTGCCAACATTTTGAGACATGAATGACAGTAAACTGAACAACCAAAACCTGATCCGTTTTATTTTGATAAAAAAATATCTGTGACTCTCTGACTATCTCGAGATTACTGTACCACTATCGACAGCAACTCCTAGTAAATTGAACATCTAGGGCCAGATTGTGGGAAACGGATGGAGCTAGACATCCTACCTCCATCTCTTTCGCACAACGAAGTGATTCGCCGAATACCGCCAATACGGCCATAGCATTAGGTTGAAACTATCTGTCCCCTAGACAAATATACCATGCTGTTTTATGACAAGCGACATTCAACCTTAGGGTGATAAAGTAATTAGGAGGACTAGCAGGTACACAATCGTATAAACTTTATGGACGCACATTATCGCGCGAATTCCGCTTTATTACAATTACACACGGATAATGTGATTCGTCTGAGATAAATTAATGTTGCCTCGTTTCCAGCGAAGTGTTACTCTTCAAATAGACGTCACTTGACATTGACAGTTCGACAGTTAAGTCAAACGTCAAAACGTTAATATTCAAAACACGCACACGTCATGCGTCACTCACAATCCTAATTTGGACTGTACCTCCACCTCATGAAACAGTATTACTTTAATCTTTCTTCAGTGCGGGAAAGAGACGATGCTATACGAGACAATAGCCTCGTCTATTTTTCACACCAATATTGAAATATTACTGTGAGGTGTTGATAGGCCCTCTGAGCGAGATTCATCATCACCACTACTCACCTATACAAGGTAACTATTATAATACAATGAAAGTCTTATAAATATCATCTACAATCAGTGAAACAGTTTAAACTAATCCTCTTGGAGGTAACATGGCGATTAAATATAATATCACAGGGTCTTACTAACCCTTTTCATTTCATACAAGAGTTTCTTCGTGGGCTTCGGGGACGAAGGCGTCGGCGAAGCCCTAGCTAGAGGGTACTTCAGAGACGCTGTCCAATTCTGTGGAAGCCCTGGCTGTGGGCTAGCTGATGGAGGAGCTGCTGGAAGTGGATATCGTTTCCCTGCCCAGTTCTGCGGCCATGATGGCTATCGTCAGTTCCTTTTTAGCTTTCTGCACCACCCACACCATTAGTGTGATTCCGATCAGGATCTGGAAATTTGAAATTATTTATATTTAGCAAAAATACAAGAACAACAGTTTAATTGGTAAGATAGGTTTTTAAAACTTGCTGGATTTTCACAGATCAACGAAAATCAAATCTATCTTTAATTTGTTCGATACGAACAAAATTTATTCGAATTTATTATAGATTTTTCTCTATGTTCTGAGCATGGGGTCTTGCAAGGTTTGTAGTGTGTGTGTGTATGTTACATCTTTACTCTAAATCGGCTCGACAGGTTTGGATTAAATTTAGTACACAGATAGACTTATGACTTGGATTAAAACAAAGGGTTCCTTTGGGATCAACATAGTCGAATTTAAAGCGAGCGAATGCATGGAACCGCGATTGTACATCAAGGCTTTCAATTCTTTATTATTCCCTACCACTGTAACACCTTAAAACCAGCAGAAGTGCCAATAGTGGCAACCACCAGAAAAGGGTCGAAGCAATGAAGCTCGACTGGTCCCGGAGAAACGATTCAACTGTTAATCAGAAAGGTAGGTATAAAGACGACAGAAGAGGAAAAAATATTTCATGCTATAGTTGACTTAATGCTAGTTTACATAAAACGTCCTCGTTTATCTTATAAATAATACATACAACCCTTCTAAAGGGGGTGAGGACATACATATTAAAATCAAGGTAAGCCAGCTTCGAGCGAAGGGCGACTTAAGTCAACTGACTGTAAAAAGTAAATATGTAGGTAAGAACTGCACGCAACCCCTGGGTTGGATTTTTGTATAATTTATCTGCATATTACTATATTATTGTAGGTGTTAACCTATTTGTAAGGCCTTCGCACACCTCGACACTAATCCTAGTATTAAGAACCGTCTTCAGTCAATTGGTCACCTCAGTTACACTTGTCATGACAGTTCAGAACGCTTCATCAAATCGCATTATTTGATTGGCGCAATTGGCGGATCGTCAAATTTGACAGATGATTCCTTAAGACAAGTCTCCAATCGTGGGTATGGGGCGTTCCTAGCACGGTCATGGTATGATATGGTGTAGTGGGTAGAATCCTTTATGGCCACGTCCTGAAGAAACGACAGAATTCTGTACTAAGGAAATATGAAACGTGTCATCGCCACGATTGAAGTATTTTCAAAAAGTGAAGGTCAAATGCGACGCTTGGACGCGTTCCAATTCCGCCACAACGACCACTTCAGATCAACAACAGTCACTCAAAGGCCCTGCTGGCAACGTATCTTTGTGAAACTTTAATGTGGTACCTAAGGCTGTTTGCGTATGTGAGTTTAAATGTTTGTAAACGCACCCACGATACAGGAGAAATACCTAGTGTGGGGCAACGTTTAAAAAAAATAAAAAAATACCGAAATTTGACGGTGAATTGCACCTTCGTTGGCGACACATACTTATTCGACTAGTGCACACCAACTAGATGAACTTTAAACATTGTACAAAGTTGAGATGTCCCATCTCAACTTTGTACAAGGTTTTGGAGTGGGTACGACGCGTTACAGCAAGCCGCAAGGACTGTAGTCAAATTCTGCGCCGATCAAGTCAGAGTCAAATATACGTTTTGTAAAGGGCAACTAGCTTCAACTTTCGGACCAACCGAGTCCTTGACAGTTCAAAAGCGCCTGTAAATAATTTATTGTATTATATGCTGTTATAGTTTGAATTTTGAATTCAGATAGAACCCCACACTTAAGTACAAAAAAGTACGATATTGAATCATATGGGGATGTGGTTATGTAGCTGACCTAGGGAAAAGCCCAGTGACGTATGTAGCATAATAATATGAGGAAGGAAAAGGCTGTTTGGATCGGTCTCTCAGTGATTTTCCTCCATAGAAAGGCGTCGTTAGACTCGCAGGCATTAACAATGAACATCAAAGTAAGTCACTTTACGCAAAAATTATTGCTGGGAAACGACTTTTTTTTTGGGGACAAGTCACGTTTTACGGTAGGACTCAATGTAGCGGACTTAAAACATTGTGCTGATGGATTTGAATAATACGGGGGTCGTGGAGGTGTTTTAAGTAAAAAATCTTACAATAAAAAAAAAAGTATTAAAAAAAAACATGTGAAAAAGTTGGAACTTTGACCCCCAATATTTCCGTAACTAGAAGGTTCCCAGGTATGGCCTAGAACAAAAAAAAATATTGTAATGACGGGAGCACAAGTGGCTTTCGGCTTCGTTAAGGGTCTTGTTACACCCTTTATATGTGCGGAGCAGCGTAACGTCTCCCATACTTCTATATTTGTCATCTCAGCAACCCATATATCGCCATATCATTTTCACACAACCCATCCGTCGTTTCTTTAGTAGTTCCCTACTCTTAGAGCCATCCCCATCCGTAAACCTTCCTCAAGTCATTTTCCTCACTGCCGCGCATCACATTAATACAGCCGATTTCAACAAAACTATTGAATTAAGTAAGAAAGTAACATAATGTATTAATAAAGCCACGTAATCCATAGCTATCGATTTTCTTAAAGGCCGCTGCGACGTTTCCAGGCTGATAAAATCATACTATATCTTAGGAGGTCTATCGCGCATAGATCGACAGAAGGTCGATGGAAGACTTCTCAGTAGGTATGTTCTATGAGCCCCAATCATCAATCGTCTATGACGACGAAGTTCTTATATTATTAGGTACACCACGAGTCGGTCGACATTGATCAATTGCATCGATGCGATGGATGACGATATGTCGTTTACGCATTTGTGTAATAAATAAATGAAATTCTTTTATTTCATTTGGTTAGTAAAAACACACAACTTAGAAACATGGCTATGTGCCATCACATTTACCTAGCTCATTGTGCTGTGCTGGGGCTGCCGCTGCGGCTGCAGCCTTATTGGTAACTATATTTTCGAGCCGTTTGGGGTTGAAACTCTAGGTCCGAGTGCTCACAGCCTTTTCAAGGAAATTTCAAAACGATTACCTTGAAACTTCTTGTGACCCAAGGGCTGGCTTTTACCTTAGCCAGAGGCTTAGCGTTGCCATACAACGTGGCAACGCCGCCAGTCTCTTCGGGACCTTACCAGTTGACATCATTGAGGAGGAGTTTTTTGTCGCTATTTTGTAGTTTGTATTTTTAAGATAGTTAAGGTTATTTTAATTTATAAATGTATGTACATTATACATATTATAACATTAACTAATTGAAAAAAAAATACCATGTTCACTCTTAGACACTAACTTAGCATAGGTTAGTACTTTCATATACCAGCAAGAAAAAAAAAAAAATAATTATACGCCACAGTGGCAATAAATTAACTCCATAACTATCAGAAGTGCTACACACATTTGATTCAGACGTATATTATTATGTTGAACAACAAAGCATAACTCATGTTAGTACTAAGTCACTACATAGTATAAAACAAAGTCGCTTCCCGCTGTCTGTCCCTATGTATGCTTAGATCTTTAAAACTACGCAACGGATTTTGATGCGGTGTTTTTAATAGATAGAGTGATTCAAGAGGAAGGTTTATTTGTATAACATTGCATCCGTGCGAAGCCGGGGCGGGTCGCTGGTACAGTATAAAATAACTTCACAGTATACATGGTTGCACACAAAAAGAAAATCGATACCGTAGCGTTATTTAATATACACAATAGATTTTTATCATGGCGAGTACGTACTGGGTACACAATAGTCAATACGGTAAGTCGGCAATAAAAGTTTTTTTTAACGATTTTTATCTATACTATCGATACTAATATTATAAAGAGGTAAAGTTTGTCAGGTTGTAGGGGTAATCTCTGGATCTACTGAACCGATTTTGAAAATTCTTTCACTAATAGGACGCTTGACTGGCCTCTCAGCTCAGTTGGTAGTAGCTCTGGCTTCTGCCCCTTAGGGCGCTTTCAATTTAGACGTTTCGTGTCGGACCGCTGCGGTGCCGAAAACGTGCGTTTGTCGGATTGCGCACGGACGGTTGTTTGTTTTCATACAAAGCACGCGGTGCGGCAGCAGTGCGGCGTCGGTACCGCGAACGCTCGACAACATGCACTGCACACGCGTGCTTTGTATGAAAACAAACAACCGTCCGTGCGCAATCCGACAAACGCACGTTTTCGGCACCGCAGCTGTCCGACACGAAACGTCTAAATTGAAAGCGCCCTTAGGTCGTGGGTTCGATCCCCACCGAGAACAAATATTTGTGTGGTGAACACAGATGTTTGTTCTCTGTCTGTGTGTTATACATATTATATTCTAAGTATGTATTTACAAAAAAAACAAATATGTAAGTATTATATGAGACATCTGGTTCCCCTATTATAAGCTCTGCTTAATTATTTGGGGCTAGATAGTGTTGTGTGGTTTATCCATAATATTATTTCCTTTATTCATATTTTTACAAACTTATTACATTTTTAAATATTCCTTTGAAAAAACAATATAAAAAACATAAAAAAAAAAAAAAATATTATCCCCGAGTAGCATAGCATAGCATAATCAGCCTGTACCCGAGTGCCATACCGTGAGATAATTTCCGCACAAAACGCGAGCGAAGCCGCGGGCAACAGCTAGTTATATGTATAAGCACAATGCATTACGTGACGTAATAATATAAACATAACATCACGCCTGTACTCCCCGAAGGGTTAGGCAGAGATGTACCTACCCTTATAGTACACCTATAGTACACCCACATTTCGCCAGTTACGTTTAAGTCTGCCTGACAAGTGTGAACAAAAACATCGAAAATATGTATTTGGGAGTTTACATTTATATTAATCTCATAAACTGGATAAAACATTTCAATAATTAAGTGTAATATGTATATGCCTGTAATATTTGTAATGTACAGAAACTTCCTTGACCGAGCCAGCATTAATCTCGGTAGTTTATTTACCTAAGTTATCAACTGATAACTGCAAAGTGTAGGGGGTTCATATAGGTCTGAGTAAACAACCTGCAGGGCAAGCTTACGTTTTTTGCAATTTGCAGGTCAGTGTCAGGATGATAAAAATCAGAAATCTTGCAGATTTCAGCAGATAGATCAGTGCGTGGTAGCTCTAACACCCACCATACTGAGCTTACTGCCTCGTTGCATAATCAGCCTATAATGTTCCCACTGCTGGGACACGCGGCCTCCTGTCTATGAGAGGGAGTGGGCTTTAAATTATAATCCACCACGCGGGCCCAGTGCGGGTTGGTAGATGTCACATGTCTTCGAATTTTTTGGTTCTAGGACATGCCGGTTTCCTCACGATGTTTTCCTTCACCGTTTTGAGAGCAGCGGTGATGAAATAAATAACACAACGTAAAGGCGGATACAGACGTTTGCGAGGCATGCGCCACGAACGGCGCACAACGACTACCTCTACTTGGGGCGTGCGCGTTGAAAAAATATACCAACAAATGCTCGGGTCGAGCCATCGCGTGCGAAGCAAATGCCTCGTTTGTCTGTCTCCTCACCACGAAGATAAAAGGTACACACCTTGCGAGGCATTCGCTGTGCGCCGTTCGCGGCCCATGCCTCGCAAAGTCTGGAGACGGCTTAATACGCCTGCTTGGGTTCAAACCCACGACTTACTGTTCGTAAGTCGGGGCCGCCACCACTGGGCCTCCGCTGCTTTGTTGACGATAAATAATTAACTACGAGTACTGCTCTCATTGGTAACTTGGCAGAAACGCGATAGAATGAGGAAGGAAGTAAGTACATACAATTTCGCAACAGTACTAGCTCAGCCTTGGTTGTATCGTGTGAGGAATGATATGAAAGAAAAAGGTGTACAAATGATTGCGTGGCGGCTGACGGGAGAATGGAAGTAAAATACCGGCCAAGTGCGGGTCTGACTCGCGCACGAAGGGTTCCGTAACATTATTTATAAAAAAAAAACACGTTTTTTGTATGGGAGCCCCCCTTTTTTTCGTATGGGAAATCATCAAATAACTCCGCCCGCTCTGGGCTGAGCAGGAGGGAGTGTCAGACTTTTACTAACTAAAACCCATCCATGTTCCTTCCTTTGCCCTTTGTGTACCAGGGCCGTGATATCTCTTTCGAACAGTCCCGCAACCCTGCCAGGCATCGGTCCTTTCGGACCCCCGTTTGCTGAAATCTCTCTGAGGCGCGCGTGGAACACGAACGCGCCGTCAACACGGCCTGACGTCATAAGAGAGACGGACGGCGAGCTAGCCCATAGCTCACCGTCCACAGGCCCGCGCCTACGGAGGCCGGGGGCCACCACGTGGCCCCCGACGCCCGGTGCGTCTCCCGCGGCAACTGGGACGTGAGGTTCTCTCCCTCTCACGTTCCGCCACCAAGGAGGTGCGCTAGCATGTCTGCTTCGCAGAAGGAGGTGACGGCGTCCCTTTCCGTCTCGCTCCGGACCATGGATTGAACCAAGGCCGGACGAGAGAGGTCGCCGCCGCCGATCGCCGCTACGAGGACACGGCGGTGCTCCGCCCACGCGGGGCAGATCTCCACCGTGTGCTCCACCGTGTCCTCCGGTCGATCCTTGCAATGGTAGCACCCGGGCGTTTCCTCCCGCCCGATTCGGTGCAGGAACCTCCCGAAACAATGGGAGCCCCTCTTAAATATTTAGTATTCGTTGTTATAGCGGCAACAGAAATACATCATCTGCGAAAATTTCAACTGTCTAGCTGTCACGGTTCATGAGATACAGCCTGGTGACAGACAGCCAGACAGACTGACAGTGGAGTCTTAGTAATTGGGTTCCATTTTACCCCTTGGGTACGGAACCCTAAGAACGTGTTGCGCCGACCCCAAGTGACGTGGAGCAAGGTCACGGAGATGATGACTAGCTCAACCTTGCCAGCCTTGCTTTATGAACGTAAATCGATCAAGAGATATGAATTTCATGTACAGACGCCAGCATATCAAGCTACTACAATCTGTCAAATTTCTTTAATAAATTTTCTACTTTATCGCCAAAGTATTAGGTTCAAGGTTGATTGGCAAAATTTGACAGTTTCAGGTAGCTTGATGTGCTGGCGTCTGTACAGACAGGTTCTCTTAAGATGCCCTTCCCGATCCGTCTATCGTTAACGCGAGCATGGCCGAAAAGCTTGTTGTTTCATCCAGAGCCACAGCGGCGATTTTCTTTCATTCCCCCGTCTTGCCCCGCCCCGACCCCGCACATCTTGTCTCCATCGCACCTCATACCTCCTAACGCGATGACATTGACCGAAAAATAGTGTTCTAAAATTTCTTAAACTTGTTCCAGGAAATACGTGTTTTTTAATAAGTCTTAGAAGTGTGTGAAATAATTAGTTGTCATTATGAATATCTATTACATGTGCAAGGTTTCTATCGAGATGTTTTCTTTACTTTTACAGTTTATGAGTACATTATGAACGGCCAAAGTACAGTCAAAATTTGTGCAAAACACCAATTTTTGGAGGCTTATACTGAATCTGTTTCCACGTTTTTTTATTTTTTGCTCCCATAGAAACCTAGATATAGTGCAAGAAATACCTATTAGTTTAAAAAAATCAAAGATAGATGTGTAACAACTGCATAATCACGTATGAGCGTTTGTATGAAAAGTATGATGGGTTGTCCGCTCTTAAAACAGTTTATCAAGCCACAAGTTCACCAAGTCTTTAGTCTATGCCAGTTTAAACTCAGAGCTCGAAACTCGACATCGTGTATGTGACGATTATGTTAACACTTCCTAAGCTTGACTCCCACACCAAACAGTCATATATTTTCACTATCTTTTCCTGGTCCACATTATAACTACATTTGCAAGGTCCCTGCAAACAAATTTCGCGTTTGCGTTAGATAGTTATCGTAAACGCGATAAGAGTCAAGTGTTTCTGTCGATTCGCCAAAGTCATACACCGTTGATAACGCTACCTACCTTTGATAATTGGGAAAATCTTGTAAGTTACCGTACCGTAAGTGCCGTGACTTTGCCAAGATTCTTGACATTATCTCATATCTTTAGCATGTTGGAACGAAAGCGAAAACGTAAACGAAATACCACGAATGGTGTGTGTCATATTAATGTCTAGTGTTTGGGTTGGGCGATAACCGAAATTGAATTGAAACATTTGTTTTTGCTTGTATTTCGCTGCTTATTGCGAAAACAGTTCTATTTGCTGTCAATCGTATCCCTCTATCCCTCACCAATCTAAAGCGTGTAACAAGACCCTTAAGAGCGGCCAACCCGTCATACTTTCATACAAACGCTTGTACGTGATTATGCCGATGTTACACATCTATCTTTGTTTTTTTTTAACTAATATGTATGTTGTGCACTATATCTAGGTTTCTATGGTAGCAAAAAATTAAAAAAAAGTATAATCAAATTCAGTATAAGCCTCCAAAAATTGCGGTTTTGCACAAATTTTACCTGAACTTTGGCCGTTCATAATGTACTCATAAACTGTAAAAATAAAGAAAACATCTCGATAGAAACCTTGCAAATGTAATGGAGATTCTTAATGACTAATATTTATTTCACAAACTTGTAAGATTTATTCAAAAACACGTATTTCCTGGAACAAGTTTAAGAAAATTTCGAACACTATTTTTCGTTCAATGTCATCGCGTTAGGCGGTATGAGGTGCGCAGGAGACGAGTTGTGCGGGGTCGGGGCGGGGTAAGACGGGGGATTGAAAGAAAATTGGCGCTGTGGCTCTGGATGAAACAACAAGGTTTTCGACCATGCTCGTGTTGACAATAGACGCGCCGGGAAGGGCCCTCTTAACGAAGCCGAAAGGCATTTGTTGTCCCCGTCATTGCGATCGTTTTTTTGTTCTAGGCCATGCCTGGGAACCTTCTAGTTACGGAGATATTGGGGGTCAAAATTCCAACAATTTTACAGGTTTTTTTTTTTTTAAATACATGTTTATACTGTAAGATATTTACTTTAAACACCTCCACGACACCCGTACTATTCAATCCATCCATCACCACAATGTTTTTAGTGCGTTACATTGAGTCTTACCGTAAAATGTGATATTTTACCCCCAAAAAAAAGTCGTTTCCCAGCCGTGAAGGGTCTTGTTACACCCCGTATTATTGTAATTAAGTCATCCCATACATAATAAAGCATACCCTAATCCAAACAAGGTGTCAAGTCAACGGACCCATCACGACACCGTCAACCAAGCATTCGTACATCAAACAATGTAAAGTAATTATATACGAAAAAAAATATTGCCGAGAAACAAGATGGTAAAGGAAAATGTACCAAGCGGAGCGGAGCGAGAAATCGCGATTTATTTGACGACATTGACTCAAACTCAAGGCATGAGGTGATATAAATAGTACACGCATCTTCATCGTAGGTATAAAGACGACAGAAGAGGAAAAAATATTTCATGCTATAGTTGACTTAATGCTAGTTTACATAAAACGTCCTCGTTTATCTTATAAATAATACATACAACCCTTCTAAAGGGGGTGAGGACATACATATTAAAATCAAGGTAAGCCAGCTTCGAGCGAAGGGCGACTTAAGTCAACTGACTGTAAAAAGTAAATATGTAGGTAAGAACTGCACGCAACCCCTGGGTTGGATTTTTGTATAATTTATCTGCATATTACTATATTATTGTAGGTGTTAACCTATTTGTAAGGCCTTCGCACACCTCGACACTAATCCTAGTATTAAGAACCGTCTTCAGTCAATTGGTCACCTCAGTTACACTTGTCATGACAGTTCAGAACGCTTCATCAAATCGCATTATTTGATTGGCGCAATTGGCGGATCGTCAAATTTGACAGATGATTCCTTAAGACAAGTCTCCAATCGTGGGTATGGGGCGTTCCTAGCACGGTCATGGTATGATATGGTGTAGTGGGTAGAATCCTTTATGGCCACGTCCTGAAGAAACGACAGAATTCTGTACTAAGGAAATATGAAACGTGTCATCGCCACGATTGAAGTATTTTCAAAAAGTGAAGGTCAAATGCGACGCTTGGACGCGTTCCAATTCCGCCACAACGACCACTTCAGATCAACAACAGTCACTCAAAGGCCCTGCTGGCAACGTATCTTTGTGAAACTTTAATGTGGTACCTAAGGCTGTTTGCGTATGTGAGTTTAAATGTTTGTAAACGCACCCACGATACAGGAGAAATACCTAGTGTGGGGCAACGTTTAAAAAAAATAAAAAAATACCGAAATTTGACGGTGAATTGCACCTTCGTTGGCGACACATACTTATTCGACTAGTGCACACCAACTAGATGAACTTTAAACATTGTACAAAGTTGAGATGTCCCATCTCAACTTTGTACAAGGTTTTGGAGTGGGTACGACGCGTTACAGCAAGCCGCAAGGACTGTAGTCAAATTCTGCGCCGATCAAGTCAGAGTCAAATATACGTTTTGTAAAGGGCAACTAGCTTCAACTTTCGGACCAACCGAGTCCTTGACAGTTCAAAAGCGCCTGTAAATAATTTATTGTATTATATGCTGTTATAGTTTGAATTTTGAATTCAGATAGAACCCCACACTTAAGTACAAAAAAGTACGATATTGAATCATATGGGGATGTGGTTATGTAGCTGACCTAGGGAAAAGCCCAGTGACGTATGTAGCATAATAATATGAGGAAGGAAAAGGCTGTTTGGATCGGTCTCTCAGTGATTTTCCTCCATAGAAAGGCGTCGTTAGACTCGCAGGCATTAACAATGAACATCAAAGTAAGTCACTTTACGCAAAAATTATTGCTGGGAAACGACTTTTTTTTTGGGGACAAGTCACGTTTTACGGTAGGACTCAATGTAGCGGACTTAAAACATTGTGCTGATGGATTTGAATAATACGGGGGTCGTGGAGGTGTTTTAAGTAAAAAATCTTACAATAAAAAAAAAAGTATTAAAAAAAAACATGTGAAAAAGTTGGAACTTTGACCCCCAATATTTCCGTAACTAGAAGGTTCCCAGGTATGGCCTAGAACAAAAAAAAATATTGTAATGACGGGAGCACAAGTGGCTTTCGGCTTCGTTAAGGGTCTTGTTACACCCTTTATATGTGCGGAGCAGCGTAACGTCTCCCATACTTCTATATTTGTCATCTCAGCAACCCATATATCGCCATATCATTTTCACACAACCCATCCGTCGTTTCTTTAGTAGTTCCCTACTCTTAGAGCCATCCCCATCCGTAAACCTTCCTCAAGTCATTTTCCTCACTGCCGCGCATCACATTAATACAGCCGATTTCAACAAAACTATTGAATTAAGTAAGAAAGTAACATAATGTATTAATAAAGCCACGTAATCCATAGCTATCGATTTTCTTAAAGGCCGCTGCGACGTTTCCAGGCTGATAAAATCATACTATATCTTAGGAGGTCTATCGCGCATAGATCGACAGAAGGTCGATGGAAGACTTCTCAGTAGGTATGTTCTATGAGCCCCAATCATCAATCGTCTATGACGACGAAGTTCTTATATTATTAGGTACACCACGAGTCGGTCGACATTGATCAATTGCATCGATGCGATGGATGACGATATGTCGTTTACGCATTTGTGTAATAAATAAATGAAATTCTTTTATTTCATTTGGTTAGTAAAAACACACAACTTAGAAACATGGCTATGTGCCATCACATTTACCTAGCTCATTGTGCTGTGCTGGGGCTGCCGCTGCGGCTGCAGCCTTATTGGTAACTATATTTTCGAGCCGTTTGGGGTTGAAACTCTAGGTCCGAGTGCTCACAGCCTTTTCAAGGAAATTTCAAAACGATTACCTTGAAACTTCTTGTGACCCAAGGGCTGGCTTTTACCTTAGCCAGAGGCTTAGCGTTGCCATACAACGTGGCAACGCCGCCAGTCTCTTCGGGACCTTACCAGTTGACATCATTGAGGAGGAGTTTTTTGTCGCTATTTTGTAGTTTGTATTTTTAAGATAGTTAAGGTTATTTTAATTTATAAATGTATGTACATTATACATATTATAACATTAACTAATTGAAAAAAAAATACCATGTTCACTCTTAGACACTAACTTAGCATAGGTTAGTACTTTCATATACCAGCAAGAAAAAAAAATAAATAATTATACGCCACAGTGGCAATAAATTAACTCCATAACTATCAGAAGTGCTACACACATTTGATTCAGACGTATATTATTATGTTGAACAACAAAGCATAACTCATGTTAGTACTAAGTCACTACATAGTATAAAACAAAGTCGCTTCCCGCTGTCTGTCCCTATGTATGCTTAGATCTTTAAAACTACGCAACGGATTTTGATGCGGTGTTTTTAATAGATAGAGTGATTCAAGAGGAAGGTTTATTTGTATAACATTGCATCCGTGCGAAGCCGGGGCGGGTCGCTGGTACAGTATAAAATAACTTCACAGTATACATGGTTGCACACAAAAAGAAAATCGATACCGTAGCGTTATTTAATATACACAATAGATTTTTATCATGGCGAGTACGTACTGGGTACACAATAGTCAATACGGTAAGTCGGCAATAAAAGTTTTTTTTAACGATTTTTATCTATACTATCGATACTAATATTATAAAGAGGTAAAGTTTGTCAGGTTGTAGGGGTAATCTCTGGATCTACTGAACCGATTTTGAAAATTCTTTCACTAATAGGACGCTTGACTGGCCTCTCAGCTCAGTTGGTAGTAGCTCTGGCTTCTGCCCCTTAGGGCGCTTTCAATTTAGACGTTTCGTGTCGGACCGCTGCGGTGCCGAAAACGTGCGTTTGTCGGATTGCGCACGGACGGTTGTTTGTTTTCATACAAAGCACGCGGTGCGGCAGCAGTGCGGCGTCGGTACCGCGAACGCTCGACAACATGCACTGCACACGCGTGCTTTGTATGAAAACAAACAACCGTCCGTGCGCAATCCGACAAACGCACGTTTTCGGCACCGCAGCTGTCCGACACGAAACGTCTAAATTGAAAGCGCCCTTAGGTCGTGGGTTCGATCCCCACCGAGAACAAATATTTGTGTGGTGAACACAGATGTTTGTTCTCTGTCTGTGTGTTATACATATTATATTCTAAGTATGTATTTACAAAAAAAACAAATATGTAAGTATTATATGAGACATCTGGTTCCCCTATTATAAGCTCTGCTTAATTATTTGGGGCTAGATAGTGTTGTGTGGTTTATCCATAATATTATTTCCTTTATTCATATTTTTACAAACTTATTACATTTTTAAATATTCCTTTGAAAAAACAATATAAAAAACATAAAAAAAAAAAAAAATATTATCCCCGAGTAGCATAGCATAGCATAATCAGCCTGTACCCGAGTGCCATACCGTGAGATAATTTCCGCACAAAACGCGAGCGAAGCCGCGGGCAACAGCTAGTTATATGTATAAGCACAATGCATTACGTGACGTAATAATATAAACATAACATCACGCCTGTACTCCCCGAAGGGTTAGGCAGAGATGTACCTACCCTTATAGTACACCTATAGTACACCCACATTTCGCCAGTTACGTTTAAGTCTGCCTGACAAGTGTGAACAAAAACATCGAAAATATGTATTTGGGAGTTTACATTTATATTAATCTCATAAACTGGATAAAACATTTCAATAATTAAGTGTAATATGTATATGCCTGTAATATTTGTAATGTACAGAAACTTCCTTGACCGAGCCAGCATTAATCTCGGTAGTTTATTTACCTAAGTTATCAACTGATAACTGCAAAGTGTAGGGGGTTCATATAGGTCTGAGTAAACAACCTGCAGGGCAAGCTTACGTTTTTTGCAATTTGCAGGTCAGTGTCAGGATGATAAAAATCAGAAATCTTGCAGATTTCAGCAGATAGATCAGTGCGTGGTAGCTCTAACACCCACCATACTGAGCTTACTGCCTCGTTGCATAATCAGCCTATAATGTTCCCACTGCTGGGACACGCGGCCTCCTGTCTATGAGAGGGAGTGGGCTTTAAATTATAATCCACCACGCGGGCCCAGTGCGGGTTGGTAGATGTCACATGTCTTCGAATTTTTTGGTTCTAGGACATGCCGGTTTCCTCACGATGTTTTCCTTCACCGTTTTGAGAGCAGCGGTGATGAAATAAATAACACAACGTAAAGGCGGATACAGACGTTTGCGAGGCATGCGCCACGAACGGCGCACAACGACTACCTCTACTTGGGGCGTGCGCGTTGAAAAAATATACCAACAAATGCTCGGGTCGAGCCATCGCGTGCGAAGCAAATGCCTCGTTTGTCTGTCTCCTCACCACGAAGATAAAAGGTACACACCTTGCGAGGCATTCGCTGTGCGCCGTTCGCGGCCCATGCCTCGCAAAGTCTGGAGACGGCTTAATACGCCTGCTTGGGTTCAAACCCACGACTTACTGTTCGTAAGTCGGGGCCGCCACCACTGGGCCTCCGCTGCTTTGTTGACGATAAATAATTAACTACGAGTACTGCTCTCATTGGTAACTTGGCAGAAACGCGATAGAATGAGGAAGGAAGTAAGTACATACAATTTCGCAACAGTACTAGCTCAGCCTTGGTTGTATCGTGTGAGGAATGATATGAAAGAAAAAGGTGTACAAATGATTGCGTGGCGGCTGACGGGAGAATGGAAGTAAAATACCGGCCAAGTGCGGGTCTGACTCGCGCACGAAGGGTTCCGTAACATTATTTATAAAAAAAAAACACGTTTTTTGTATGGGAGCCCCCCTTTTTTTCGTATGGGAAATCATCAAATAACTCCGCCCGCTCTGGGCTGAGCAGGAGGGAGTGTCAGACTTTTACTAACTAAAACCCATCCATGTTCCTTCCTTTGCCCTTTGTGTACCAGGGCCGTGATATCTCTTTCGAACAGTCCCGCAACCCTGCCAGGCATCGGTCCTTTCGGACCCCCGTTTGCTGAAATCTCTCTGAGGCGCGCGTGGAACACGAACGCGCCGTCAACACGGCCTGACGTCATAAGAGAGACGGACGGCGAGCTAGCCCATAGCTCACCGTCCACAGGCCCGCGCCTACGGAGGCCGGGGGCCACCACGTGGCCCCCGACGCCCGGTGCGTCTCCCGCGGCAACTGGGACGTGAGGTTCTCTCCCTCTCACGTTCCGCCACCAAGGAGGTGCGCTAGCATGTCTGCTTCGCAGAAGGAGGTGACGGCGTCCCTTTCCGTCTCGCTCCGGACCATGGATTGAACCAAGGCCGGACGAGAGAGGTCGCCGCCGCCGATCGCCGCTACGAGGACACGGCGGTGCTCCGCCCACGCGGGGCAGATCTCCACCGTGTGCTCCACCGTGTCCTCCGGTCGATCCTTGCAATGGTAGCACCCGGGCGTTTCCTCCCGCCCGATTCGGTGCAGGAACCTCCCGAAACAATGGGAGCCCCTCTTAAATATTTAGTATTCGTTGTTATAGCGGCAACAGAAATACATCATCTGCGAAAATTTCAACTGTCTAGCTGTCACGGTTCATGAGATACAGCCTGGTGACAGACAGCCAGACAGACTGACAGTGGAGTCTTAGTAATTGGGTTCCATTTTACCCCTTGGGTACGGAACCCTAAGAACGTGTTGCGCCGACCCCAAGTGACGTGGAGCAAGGTCACGGAGATGATGACTAGCTCAACCTTGCCAGCCTTGCTTTATGAACGTAAATCGATCAAGAGATATGAATTTCATGTACAGACGCCAGCATATCAAGCTACTACAATCTGTCAAATTTCTTTAATAAATTTTCTACTTTATCGCCAAAGTATTAGGTTCAAGGTTGATTGGCAAAATTTGACAGTTTCAGGTAGCTTGATGTGCTGGCGTCTGTACAGACAGGTTCTCTTAAGATGCCCTTCCCGATCCGTCTATCGTTAACGCGAGCATGGCCGAAAAGCTTGTTGTTTCATCCAGAGCCACAGCGGCGATTTTCTTTCATTCCCCCGTCTTGCCCCGCCCCGACCCCGCACATCTTGTCTCCATCGCACCTCATACCTCCTAACGCGATGACATTGACCGAAAAATAGTGTTCTAAAATTTCTTAAACTTGTTCCAGGAAATACGTGTTTTTTAATAAGTCTTAGAAGTGTGTGAAATAATTAGTTGTCATTATGAATATCTATTACATGTGCAAGGTTTCTATCGAGATGTTTTCTTTACTTTTACAGTTTATGAGTACATTATGAACGGCCAAAGTACAGTCAAAATTTGTGCAAAACACCAATTTTTGGAGGCTTATACTGAATCTGTTTCCACGTTTTTTTATTTTTTGCTCCCATAGAAACCTAGATATAGTGCAAGAAATACCTATTAGTTTAAAAAAATCAAAGATAGATGTGTAACAACTGCATAATCACGTATGAGCGTTTGTATGAAAAGTATGATGGGTTGTCCGCTCTTAAAACAGTTTATCAAGCCACAAGTTCACCAAGTCTTTAGTCTATGCCAGTTTAAACTCAGAGCTCGAAACTCGACATCGTGTATGTGACGATTATGTTAACACTTCCTAAGCTTGACTCCCACACCAAACAGTCATATATTTTCACTATCTTTTCCTGGTCCACATTATAACTACATTTGCAAGGTCCCTGCAAACAAATTTCGCGTTTGCGTTAGATAGTTATCGTAAACGCGATAAGAGTCAAGTGTTTCTGTCGATTCGCCAAAGTCATACACCGTTGATAACGCTACCTACCTTTGATAATTGGGAAAATCTTGTAAGTTACCGTACCGTAAGTGCCGTGACTTTGCCAAGATTCTTGACATTATCTCATATCTTTAGCATGTTGGAACGAAAGCGAAAACGTAAACGAAATACCACGAATGGTGTGTGTCATATTAATGTCTAGTGTTTGGGTTGGGCGATAACCGAAATTGAATTGAAACATTTGTTTTTGCTTGTATTTCGCTGCTTATTGCGAAAACAGTTCTATTTGCTGTCAATCGTATCCCTCTATCCCTCACCAATCTAAAGCGTGTAACAAGACCCTTAAGAGCGGCCAACCCGTCATACTTTCATACAAACGCTTGTACGTGATTATGCCGATGTTACACATCTATCTTTGTTTTTTTTTAACTAATATGTATGTTGTGCACTATATCTAGGTTTCTATGGTAGCAAAAAATTAAAAAAAAGTATAATCAAATTCAGTATAAGCCTCCAAAAATTGCGGTTTTGCACAAATTTTACCTGAACTTTGGCCGTTCATAATGTACTCATAAACTGTAAAAATAAAGAAAACATCTCGATAGAAACCTTGCAAATGTAATGGAGATTCTTAATGACTAATATTTATTTCACAAACTTGTAAGATTTATTCAAAAACACGTATTTCCTGGAACAAGTTTAAGAAAATTTCGAACACTATTTTTCGTTCAATGTCATCGCGTTAGGCGGTATGAGGTGCGCAGGAGACGAGTTGTGCGGGGTCGGGGCGGGGTAAGACGGGGGATTGAAAGAAAATTGGCGCTGTGGCTCTGGATGAAACAACAAGGTTTTCGACCATGCTCGTGTTGACAATAGACGCGCCGGGAAGGGCCCTCTTAACGAAGCCGAAAGGCATTTGTTGTCCCCGTCATTGCGATCGTTTTTTTGTTCTAGGCCATGCCTGGGAACCTTCTAGTTACGGAGATATTGGGGGTCAAAATTCCAACAATTTTACAGGTTTTTTTTTTTTTAAATACATGTTTATACTGTAAGATATTTACTTTAAACACCTCCACGACACCCGTACTATTCAATCCATCCATCACCACAATGTTTTTAGTGCGTTACATTGAGTCTTACCGTAAAATGTGATATTTTACCCCCAAAAAAAAGTCGTTTCCCAGCCGTGAAGGGTCTTGTTACACCCCGTATTATTGTAATTAAGTCATCCCATACATAATAAAGCATACCCTAATCCAAACAAGGTGTCAAGTCAACGGACCCATCACGACACCGTCAACCAAGCATTCGTACATCAAACAATGTAAAGTAATTATATACGAAAAAAAATATTGCCGAGAAACAAGATGGTAAAGGAAAATGTACCAAGCGGAGCGGAGCGAGAAATCGCGATTTATTTGACGACATTGACTCAAACTCAAGGCATGAGGTGATATAAATAGTACACGCATCTTCGTTACAAGTTCACGCAAGATGTTTATCGATATGTTTCACGGTGAAACCCAATTTCAGGCTTGACTAGTTTGTCCTACGCCAAACTGATCTCCCGGTTTATCGTGTCAGGATACATCCTGATCATCATTTTCCTGCCCTTGTCACATTCTACTTGGGGTCGGCGCAACATATTTTAGTCTTCCATTCTATTGTTCTTTATAACCTAACCTAAACAGAGCAAAAAAACTTTTTTTTTTTTTTTCATTGGAAATCATCAAATAACTCCTCCCGCTCTGGGCTGAGCAGGAGGGAGTATCAGACTTTTACTGACTAAAACCCATCCATGTTCCTTCCTTTGCCCTTTGTGTTCCAGGGCCGCGGTATGTCTTTCAAACAGCCCCGTAACCCTGGCAAAGCAATTACACTGCGACCAACTTCGATGAAGCGCTTGCAGGACGCGACCGCGGCGATCGCTTTGCTCGCTCGGCTCGCGCGCCGTTCTAACCTATCCCGTTTAGTGGGGAGACTCTACGATATCATAATTATTTTAGTGATGACCCCTAGCCTGGTGACTTTGGCCTAGGACCTAAGCTAAAGTTAAAAATTTCTCTACTCAAGGGCCAACTAGATTTTCCTAGGCCCTAGTTAGGCCGGTTATAAATACAGTAAACTTTATAAATATCACTGTTGTTTTGAACATGTTTGTGTGAATCAGAAATGCGGTTATATTTATCTTTTTCCTTTCACAAAATATGTTTTTCCTAACCAACATCAGCGTCATCGCGTCAGTTTGATAATGATGGGACTTGAAACTTTTATTATTTTATTTCTAGCTAACGTATAACGGTTAGTTAATATGCCTTAATCTAGTAGCTATCGGTATTTCTATAAACAAAGTTAGCAATGAATTGACAGGAATATCCTATTCACGTCACTTATCTGTCTCTCGGAGTGTTGACAGTTGATATTTCTTTTACTGTTTATCTGAGATAGCAACGTTCCGTTAACTGTTAGTAAGTTATTGAAAACGCCCGTGAGTGAATGAAGATTATTGAGAAACAAAGTGGTCAAAAGCATTGTTACGAGAACACTTTAAGCGAAAATTTTATTTTAGGAATAAGTTGTTGCTGTTGTTGAATAACTGGACTTGAATAACTAGCTTAGGAATGGAAAGAGAAGTGTTGGCAGTCTAGAGGTGAGATGGACAGAAAACTTCTGACTCTGTTGCCATCGCGGGTAAAACTTTGTTCCTTGGAGATTGGCACAGTCAAAGAGAGGCCTATACCCATGCAATGGAGGTGAAGTCGGTCTATAGTAGATGACTAGCTGTTGCCGCGGCTTCGCTCGCGTTTTGGTCGGATATTATACCACGGGCACGTTATAAATATAGCCTCGGGGATAATGTAGCTTCCTATTAGTGAAAGAATTTTCAAAATCGGTTCAGTAGATCTAGAGATTACCCCTACAACCTCACAAAGTTTACCTCTTTACTATTTTTTTTTTTTTCTCTACTGGTTATTGATAGCAAAAGTAGTACACAGTGACTGGTTAACATGGTCATCATGACGTGCAGTTTTTGAACGAGCGTTACGCTAGACGTCAGTTGATAAATAATTAAGCCGATTGGCAATTTTAAATGAGATATAATAACATTAGTGATAATACCAAAACCCAATCACCTAGAAACTAAATTGCAAAGCGATTAATTTTTGCGCAATAACGGAGAAAGAGATCTTTCAAGAAGATTTGACGAAGATCTGTCCTAGTATGTGAAGAGTAGTGAACTAGTGATGAATATCAATGTTGATCGATGGAGAGGGAGAGAAAGAACACTGAAATTGCTGGAATCGTCATCATTATCTTGATCTTATCCCAATTCATTTGGGATCGGCGCAGCATGTCTTCTTCTTCCATACTTCTACAGACACGTCTTCTTGTCATATCATGTATGAGGAATATGGAAGAAAAAGGAGTAAATGATAGCGACAATAAAATTGCGCCAACCCGAAGAAACAAGGGACAAGAAGAAAATAATGAGGAATATTTGACGAAGGGCAAACAAAAATGACAACCACGAATGCATGTCTAGTATTAAATCAACCCTTCTGTGGAACTTGTAGACACCTAGCCTGTTATGGTCATAATTTATTCAGTGCTGTGACCTTTGAGGCTCACCTTTAGCCACACACAGTTCCCCCTATTCCGATAAATAAACCTATCACTCTAACAGTAGGGGCTACCTATGTAGAGACCAGGTAAACGGTTTATGCATTTATAAGGTCAACTGTATTAAGTGGTTACGGAAATAGCCTGTCGTCAAGTGGCGGAACTATTATCTGGGAAATCTTCGGACTCTTCTATTGCAGAAGTCCATAGGCGCTTGTCATTTACTTTATGGAGACCGTTTACCATTTAATAAATTATTAACATAAAATAAACTTAATAAACAGTAGAAAATGGATTCGGAAAAGTTCATGATCAAATAGAAAACCTTAGTATTGTTAACATAGCCAAAGTAGACACAAAAACGCAGTTCTATTTTGATATGAAAATATCAATTTAGGAATGGCTGCAAATATTGGAATTGGGTTACTAAGGTTCGCAGCAACACGACAAAGAAGTCAGAATGAGATGTTAAAGAAGACTTCAAAAATATCAAGAGAAAGCAGCCAAACCATATTTATGCCAAACGTGGCCATTGTCGCGAAATTCGCTTTTCGAATTCATTGTATCCGCCTTTAGAAAGCCGACATGACGACTCCTTAACTCTATTTCTCTTGGGAGGTAGTGGTGTTTACTAGGTCCTCAGTTCAAACGGCAGATAAACGCAGAGATATAGCGAGTGTTTATCATTTGCTATAAAATAACGTTGATATCAATTTGTTAGGCAATAATCCAGCGGACGTGGAGGGGCCTGTTTATATGTCCCCAGTTCCCTATTGCGTTAACGATAGTATTGCATTGGTGAATTGTGACGTCAGAGCATAGGTAAAGTACCTAGGCGTCAATGTGTGCATCGTGCTATAAAATGATAATGACGACTGCCAAGCGTGACTGCCGACCATGAGGTCCTGGGTACGATTCCCAGGTCTAGTAAAGTGTTATTGGGGCTTTCCAACAGGAATTTCTCAATAACGGACCAGTGTCTGGTTTTGTGCTCGGTTAATGGCAATAGGCTTGCCCTATTTTACATGGGATTTTAACATAACTGACGAAAAGTCGGTGTACTATTAGGTACACCTCTGGCTAGCCCTTCGTCGTGTTGGTACGATTTGAGCCTCTATATTTGAACTTTTTGACATCGATGCACTAAGAAATGGCGGATTGATGAATGCCATATTCATCATCATCATCATGCACAACCTGACTTCACCCTCTATACCCAAGCTCCACGCTCTTGTGCCAGCGTCATCCAGGATATACCCGCGATGGCAAAAATATCGTCTGGCCATCTCGCCGCCGGACGACCAACATGTCACATTATGTCTTTGAATTGTTGTTTCTATGTTTGTTTTTTTTTATCTACGATTTAATTCAAACTTTCTTCAAAACAATCTTTTTTATCTCTGGCCTTCACGCGTGTCAGTCTTATTACGTAATGATTTAAAAAGATAGTATCCAAGTCGAGATATGTAACTCACAGGAAATGAGATAAAATGTTTGAACTACAATATTTGTCTACGCTGACACTGGACTTGGAAAATCTAAATTTTAAACTAGAACTGTTTGAACGTAGTCTGATCTAAAAATAAAATACGATACAAAGTAGTTTTCTATACGGTGTAAAGGTTAGCGCACAGTTATGAGCACGGCACGGGATAACCATCGCCTCAATTCGAGCACATCGGGATTTTTTCTCTGTAACTATACTGCAGGTAGTGGAGGTACGCACACCTCGAAACGGGATCATCATCATCTGCTGTCTGCTTTGGTCCCATGCTACTTGGTGATCGGCGAAACACGTTTTTTTTCTTACATTTTGCCTCTCTTTAGATTACTGGTAACCTTTACGCCATTTTCTTTCATATCTTTTCTCAATCCATCCATATTTCTTTCGGTCTTCTCTCCCTCTCCAGCCATCAACATTTAGATTTGGCACTTTTTTTAGTCACATGCGATTCAAACGAAACGGGATCAACTAGTAAAGAAAATAGCAGTTGCGATGTCCCCGTGTAGTGCTTTTAAGTGTGCGTTGACCTCTAAACTAAAATCGCGTTCATTTTATGTCTACATTGACAAAAAAGTCGAAGCTAAACATGCACACATGTTTGTAGTTAAAAGCTATTTTGAACAAGCATTGTGAGCGCTTGGTTCGTTTGACACAATAAGTTACTCCTAGCCGTTTTAACCTAGACCCCGTTAGAGAACGAACATGTAGAATAACAAGGTCTCGGAAGTAGGTAGACTACCCGAGTACTTACTTATGACCCCTTGTAGGCTGCCTGAACAGCCATTTAAAAAACAACACTTAATTTAAGGAGAAGTCTTGTCTTATAGTTGATTTGTACTATATGCTATGCAGTGCTGATTAGTCCGGGAAAGTTCAGACAGTCAGGAGGAAAACTAAATTTTATTTTCCGGAACTTTTTTGGGCGTCTTTTACCCATCTACTATTACTTATATCAATCTAAGTAGACGAAGGAGCTTTGGATGGAACCAATGACGGTCTGTTTGCGTACCTACTATTGGGAGTCTTCGAAAAAATCGGTTTTGCAGGACCGCCGTTGGTTTCGGAGGGACTCTTTCTCCTCTGAACATGGAAAAATTACTCTGGTTTTTCTCCGTAACATGTCAGTAAACTTTCGACTTTCCTCTGTGTAAAGGGAGATCTTCAAACCAATAGGCTTGTATGACCATTAAAAGATAAATCATATACAGCAAAACGACTCGAACATCATCGTCTCTTAGCCTTTCCCAAGGATGTTGGGGGTCGGTTTTCCAGTGTCACAAGATGGAGATGAATACCATTATGTTACATGGAGCGATTGCCTATCTACAACAGCGAGCTAGTTATACCATAGCGTTACTCAATAATCTCATTCGCATCTGTATGTTTGGGAAAAACCAAAGAGCAATAACCACAGGAAAAACATTCATGTCATGCAAAGATCTCGCTACGCTCTGGAACTTTCGACTTCTACCGGTATCGATACGAAAGCTGAAAAAAAAAAGATGAGGCACAGCACTTTATGACGTCATACAGACTTTCTGGAACTTTACACTGAGCACCATAAGTAATTTCATTGCAATTAGGGTTACCATTTCATAAGTTCTGACAGAAAGCTGGACATTTGGACTGAACTGGACCTTTTTTTATTTTCTAAAGTATACCCTTACCACCCGTATTACCCAGTACTAACTGTGTGTGTGTGGTCAGATAGGCAGTCGCTCCATTTTTAATACTGATATTCAGCTGCATCCGGTTAGACTGGAAGCTGACCCCAACATTGTTGGGAAAAGGCTAAGCAGATCATGATCTTTATTGAAATTGAGAAGTCCGGTTACGGATGGCGGATGGAGGCAGTAGCAGTGCGTGATTCACTTGATTATTTAAACGATATAAGGAAGCATAGACGTACTAACATTGAGGTGCAAATACAGGCATGACATATAGGTACTTAATTCAATTAGTGGTCACGGACGATGCGCTTGGGCAAACAAACAAAGAGACTGCTTACCTTACTGATAATGTATATATTGTGTTTTGGCACACCTATTTATATCTGTCGCAAATTCAACAGACTTACGTAATTTGTCGGTACCAAAAAGGACGAGGAACTTGACTTCGTATTTGACTAGTCACTTTTGTGATCATTATCTGAAGAACTTCGGAGGTACAGAATAGAACTCTTCAATGGAGAATAGATGATGTTGTTATAGAAAGAGATCAGATCAGCATCGCCTCAATTCCAGCCGGTCGGAATTCTTTCAATGAACCTCTATACCTGCAACGCACATTGATTGGCATTGCCTCAGATCAGGACCAGCTAGTAATAATGAGGTGGGGAGATGCGGATCTGGTGCAGTACTTATAATTTATGGACATAAGGCGCAAATTCAAATAACTTATTATGTCCATTCTATTGGAAGTGTTCAAAAAATGACAGACGATTTTGGGAATTTGCTCCATCAAGCAGGCTTTAAAATTAGAGAAAGCCCAACCATGGATGGACTGTGTGAAGGAAGATATAGCTGGAAAGGAGGTTACTGCTGAGATGACGAGTAAAAGAGAAGTATGAGAGACGACGTCATGCTGCACCGACCACAAATAAATTGGAATAAGTGCAGGAGAATGGAGACGATAAAAGTAGGCTTTATTTACCTGACACACAAACACGATGTAACCAGTGACATGGGATTCGTGCAGCACGTCATGCATGGACCGCAGCGTGGAGCCGAGGTACACGTTGATCAGCTGAGCTGGAAGCAAACCCAGCATCGTGGCCAAGTGGTAGCCGCAGCCTCGGACGTCGCTCACCTGGACAATGGAAACGTAACATTAGGGTGATACGGAGAAACACGAGAAGAACTTGAGTGGAGAATGATATTTATTTCTGTAAATTAGTTTTAAAAAACACGTCAATAATAAATTAGTCTCTAAAACTAGATGTTTTCTATCCAACTATCTGAAAAACACCGTAAAGCTCAAGTAAAGACAACATCTTGATCAGCAGGGCTAATAAGTAGATACGTAATAATAGCCCTGCTGATCAAGATTTTGACGGTTCTTGTTGGTTTCAACTGGCGCTACCCGTGCAGACCTGTCATTGTATATCAAAACTCGCCAAGCAATGATCACTATGTACTGTCAACAGAGATACGTAATAGCCCTGCTGGTCATATGAGGACAGAGTAAGCTACATAGTTATGCAGAAGAAATAAATTGTTTACAATGTTGAATGAAAATGCCTTATGTGAACCATTTCCAGAAATAGCAAAATTAGATTTGACTGGCATTCTTCGAACAAAATCTGATTAACCTCAGGTCGAATCAGAAATCCTACGACTGCTTTTAAAATGTAGGTTAAGTAAATGTTAAGGGCATTACTGTTTATGGTCTAACTGTGTCTGAATTCAATGCATTCCCAAATATCGGCCATTTTCATAAATTACCGACTATCACTATGAAATCTCTTCCATACTTTCAGTTAAATTTGCGTGCAGTGAGTATATTAAAGTTATACAATGTAGATTTGGAACACGTCAATCCTATTACCATTTGTCATCAAGATTATAAAGTTTTATGGTTTGCGCTTGAAGGCAAATGTGTACAATTATTTTTAGTGGCTAAGCATTTGCTAAGCACGGAGTCACGACATCCAGGTAGATTGCTTTGAAAATTAACGCCATACCTTCGGCGCCTAGTAAATTATACAACAATTTTCACGTACGCTTTTAGAATAAACTTTAGTATACCATGCCAAGCACGCAATATTTAAAAGCACCAGTAACCTAATCTTGAAATGTTAATGTTCGTGACGCGAATCATCCGAGTTCTTTTTCAAATGCGTTTCATTTGGCGAGAAATGCTTTCTGTCAACGTAAATACCAGTGAGACAGTCTTAAAAAAGCAAGATGGATCGATTGTTTTTCTTAAGATAAACAAGTTGACCGATCTACGACGGCCTTGAGTCTTGGCGACGCCGGACGCACTGTGCGTCCAAGTAGGCCAATTACTGACCGTATGAAAGTCGGTGTAGTGGAAAAATTCCTGACTTCTGTCTGACTTCTCCAACACATCTTCATATTATAGTAATAGTAATGGAAATAAAGATTTCAATCATAAAGGACCCCACACCACCGCCCACTACACCGTACCATACCAAGACCCTGCTATGTATGTGTCAAGCAAAAAAGTATGAAGGGGTGTAATGGCCAGACTCTTTTAGATGTAGGTACCGTTACCCTCGCGTCGTGCGAAGTGTTTACACTGAGAAAAGTGAGGTTTAAATACGACCAGCATGATTGAGGTGGGACAGTACATCTTCAAACGAAACAGAAACGATAACATTTTTTTCACGAATTTAACAATTTAGATGTTAACTTTCCTTAAATGAAACCGAAATGTATCATTCTTCCCAACGAGTTCCACACATAATGAACGTGACGATATTCTGAAAATCCGAACGTCCCGAACGATCGCATATCTGATATTCAAATGATATTTTTAGACTATTACTGTTCTGTTGTAATAAAATTGCTTACGGAATGAAAATACTCCCTGATCTAAAGTAAACGTTTTACGAGATCTGAAACTCTGGTGCCTGGTATATTTGGATTGGCCGTCGAAATATTTACAGCAATTCTCTATAAAATATGGATGCTGTTTTCTATGCAGCTAGAAACACACCTATACTATGAGCTAAAATAAAATGTCATTGTCATGATGTTGTATTGTGCCTGCACATGTAGTTTTTTCCTCAAGCAATTTATTCATAAATAGACAGCAGTGTCTGACCCATTAATATACTGAATCGAATGATACATTGAAAAGGAATCTTCAACAACAATGCTTGCCCTTTGCCGGAGATGACACTAAACGCGCCAGATATTTAAACGACAGACAAAGACCACATAAAAAGACTGCGCACATCTATATGTAGTTTTCAAATAATAAATGTAAATACGATTGGCAAAGGACCAAGAAAGATGGCGACGAAAGTTTACTGCCCTGCACCAGATAAACACGGGTCTCAGTTAAGATAGCAGCGGTTGATATTATCTTGAGCATTAGACCACTTAACGTTGTAGGAGTAGCCACAAATACTACAAGATAAGGAGATAAGACGTAGACTGAAGTTTTAAATGATACATGAAGATAGTCCCAATCTTGAAAGAAGACGTAAATAATTCAAGGTTTTTAATCTTATTTGCGTTTTGAAGTTATGACAATCCGCTGTGATAACTTGATAAGCGTATTGACTGTTGACCTTGGATTACCTACCTACTTATAAGTTATCGTCACTCCAATCAAGTTGTGGCATATTTAGAACAAAATACGCCACCAAGGTTTTAAGAGATATTTTTACAGCTTTAAATCGTTAGTTTACTCCAAGGTGCCCTTATATGTTTCCTGACTCAAGTAGGATGGAGTTTTAATGGGCAAGCCACGTGTCGTGTGACCAAGTTTATATTGATAGCTACCATTTGTTTATTGATGAGACCAGACAATGACGACGCTGGAATAAAACCGATGACCCTTATAGAATCTTAACGCGTGGAGACTTCGAGACATTGATCACAGGACACTTTTGTAATATTCCAAGTATTTTTTTCAAGAACGTTCTTAGGAATTGAGAGTACTTATGAACTGACACGTCCTTTGCTTGAAGTTCGGTTATAATCCAGGTCTATAAGACAGGTGGCTAAGAGACGTGTTCAAATGGAAAGTAGCATTCAACCTCTTTTCGTGATCAATCATAAGCCTAGAACTGTAACAGGTGTTTTGGGGCACTTGAACGTTAATGAGTTTCACTGCTTGGCGAATCAAGCAATGGACCTTATTATGAATAACAATATAGATAAAGACGTTCGCGTTGGTCGGACCGGTTCCCCCAGTTTAGGTCTGTCTTCGAAGAACTGTGTCTAATTTTGGCTCGTGGACTACCTTGCGTGGGCAATTCACACAATAACAATCAATACAAACACCACGGCGGCGGCGGCGGATTGTAACGCATATATACGTAATAGAAAATGTCGCCAGTCCGACACAGCGGCGCGCAGTGAAAGCGAAACGGGCCAAGTAGGTGGTTAAAACGCGATCGTCCCAGATACCGCCAAGAACAATGGCTTAATGTTATCATACTAGGGGCATGGACGATAGTAGCACAGTCTAAAAATCAGTGTTCGCAATCTTACGTACAGAGCAATTCTTGGGTAATGCACTTGGTGATTAAATGGTGTCAATATGTACCTACTATTACTTTTTTTATTGCAATATTAGATTGTTATGGCTCTGTGACTCTATGGTTTATGAGAAAAAGAACCAGCCAGAAGTCCTCAAAACCTAAACCTTCACCTTAGCTGTAAACTTTTACCGATCAAAAGAAACTGGCAAGCAAAGATGGCGGAACATATAATTCGGCAGCTAAAAAAATGCTATACAGTTTTAGGGCTATCGGCGTCATACAGACCGCGACCAAAGTGTGGATTAATGATAATGCCTTTGTGAAAGAGAACGGATATAGCTATGAAATAGGCGAAGAACCGGTTGAAGCGACGCGATCACGCGACCTAGGAAATACTGGTGCCCAACACAGCACTGCTGAATTGACTGAATTGACAAGACTTCAATAGTTTTGTTCGGTATTTCGGATAGAGAACGCAGTGGGCATTTTGAGATCTGCTTTACGATTTCAAAATAATAAACTCTCGGCCATAATATTAAAGTGTACTTCAATACCAACACTTTTAACGCTTTAACCTATTTACAGCGTTAATCTATAGAATAGCGGTTGGTGTGATATAACATGGAAGCCAATGCTAGTTATTGCACAAACATATTTTTCACTTACAGGATGCAATATGGAACATTCTAATTTAGTACATAAATCTAGTTCACCACTGAATCTGTAAACATGCTATTTAAAAACTTTTAGAGAGGGTAGATATTTTATTGCATGATATTGTAAAACAATTCGTTTCAAAATGCAAATTCAGTTATAGATATGATACTCTGCTGAATTGTTATTAAAACTGTACCTAACTATATTATTATTTTAACTATACTAAACTAACTGATATTGTAAGTTCTGTATACAAACTGGATGGACTGTGTCAAAGATGATAATTATATTGTGAGAAATAATGTGACTACTGACTGAGATGAGCAATAGAGAACAATAGAAGACATGCCCCGCTGACTTTAGATAAAATGGGATAGGTAAGGGAAACAGTTGGATGAGGGACACAGTGCAGAGCAGTACAACAGAGGAAAGGGGAGACCTAAACCCTGTAGTAGATGATTCCGGGCTGATATGATGAGGATGAAGGATAATGGTGTCAATGAAGTATAATTGTTACATGGAAGTATTTAAATGATTAGTGTCTTGGTTTTGGCTAAGGTTTTATAGTCGGCCACACTAACTCTCCTTGGGAAGTGGCGCCAGTTACAGAGGAGATGAGAGGGCATGAAACATGTGTGATTAAAGAGAGATGAATATAAATGTTGATGGATAGAGAGGGAAAGGAAGACCCAAGAAAAGATGGATGGATTGTGTGAGAAATGATATGAAAGAGCAAGGAGTAAATGATGCAGTGACGTATGACACCCCAGAACAGAAGAATAAAACGTGTTGCACCGACCGACCCCTAGGACAAGGGCAGAAAAATGATGAATATCAATGCAACAAACATTTTAATCGGATCAACCTATTGAATCTTGTTTAGTTGAATCACAAATGCTGGATCTAATGTACCAAAGCTGTTTTTCGAATTTCTGACGGATTTCGAGCAAACAGTCGCACCACTAATGAGGTTAATTGACTAGAACCATCTATCTCGTCATTCAATTATCTGTTACATTTCGTGTCCATTGCCCATTTGGAGCACCAAAAAAAAACGTTTTACTTTATGACATTATTACAGTAATAATTGATGTTGTTAATTTAATATACATAATTATACTAATATTATAAAGAGGTCAAGTTTGTGAGTTGTGAGGTTGTATCGGATAATCTCTGGATCTACTGAACCGATTTTGAGAATTCTTTCACTAATAGGAAGCTACATTATCCCCGAGTGCTATAGCTATATTTACAACGTACCCGTGGGATAATTTCCGGCCAACACGCGAGCGAAACCGCGGGCAACCGCTAGTATGAAATAATTGTTTCATATCACTAGTACTATCATTGATGTGGAAACTATTTAACTTTTGTTTATTTGTAAATACTGTTGCTCCCAGTTATGTCCAGGATTAAGATTAGTGGCTATTTTTATCCGGGTACATGTAGATTGTAGAAGTTTACGGCGAGTAAAACCGAGGACGGTAGCTAGTTCTAGTATCTTCGTAAACAAGTGGCAAGGTATTTGCGGTTTAGTAAATATTAAGCGCGGTATTTGCATAAAAAAACTTGTTTGAAAATAGAACTGTATGAGAACATAACCATTGAATGCATGAAATGGGTGGAACGTAAAAACAATGAGTTTTCGTAATGCGCGTGAGCACGAAACTAGATTCTTGTTGGTCTAGAAGATTCTTATTGTGATTCTAGATCGAAAAGTAGCTAATTCAAGTGTAGACGAGACTAGGAAGTTATTAAAGTTGAGATGAAAAAAGCAATTTATTCAAAATGTTGCGAGATAAAAATATCTCAGGATTGCCAGTGCCAGGACGGGTGAAATCTAATGTACACACGGCTACACATCAAGCTATACATTTCCAGTATAAGCTGACCTCGCTTTTAACGGAAATCATATACAATGCGAGATCAGCGTAAACTGGAAATCTATAGCTTGATGTGTAGCCGTGTGTACCCGGTGAGGCACCAAAATCTAGCTTCAAAATTCTTCTAGTCCGTACCAATGCTGTCTTCTGTGATTCTTTCTATCTGGTACCTAATAAGAACTAACTGTTAAAGAATCAGTTGGACTCGTGAAAGATGATTTTAAAAATTCCTTGACAATTCATTATTCAGTCGTCTTGTGATCTTTTATTCGTTTTTTTTTTCCTATATCCGACACTAGTTCCCTTATTCAAACTGTTACGGAGTTAGCATTATTATTCAAATTTTCGACGCTCTTTCATTTGTGAGCTAGATGAAACCCCGAAGTAAATAATTCACACTTCAGTACTATAATTATTGTTTGATAATCATCGCGTTTTATAGCAATTCAAAGTCGAAAAACCAGATAAGGTTGTCATTAAAATATTAATCATAATTACCATCATTAAGAAGTTGAGTGAGACTACTAATTAGTATTTTGTACGGTAAATGACAAGACACTTTATTGCCTAAAGTCCTCTCAGTTAATATGATGAAAAATGCCTTAAAAGTGATATTCTTTTCCAAGAAACATTGATTTTCGAAGAAGCCTCTTTGAGAATTTGTTCTTGCATGAAGAGTTTCAGCCGAAGCTTCCAAATCGCTGATACGAGATCATTCGCGATCCCGATCTCAGTTTACAGCTCGGTGAGTTTGGAAACGTGCCCACTGCCCAATAAATGCGAATCGGCGAATAACTGAGTGAATTATAGTTCTCATTTCATATACTCTTCGAAGACTAGTTGTTTGTTGGTTTTTGGACAGCATGTGTTGTGAAAGGAAACGTCACATTGCTTATTTGAATGGGGATCGCTGATCTTCTGACCATTGGTTCTGGGTTCGATCGTGGGTATTTACCATTAAAGCAAAGACAAGGTATTCGGTTTTGAGACAGCCCACAGACAACAGCATCTACAGCATATCTCAGCAGTAAATTTAATGAAGAACTCCTTTGCTAAGTTCTGGTAATATTCCTTCAGATGGTGAATAACTAAACAAATATTACCAAAACTCAGCAATGGCAACAAATAAGTCTGGAGTATGTTTAACTGGTATCCATGAGGTTTCAAACGCATGTATTCAAGCATGGAATAATAAATGGTAACCTAAGGATATAAATAGCATGGCTGCATTTCCATGAAACGTATCGCAGCCAAATCGCAAACATGACGGGTAGATGATAGTACTAACAAGGAAACAGCGAGATCGTACAACTCTAATGTAATCAGAACCAGTTTGTTTGCCGTTTGAGATAATAGACGCACGTCAGAAACCTGCCCCGATTGCGCGCGGAGCTAAACGATTGGACTCCGTTCTTGAGATACATGGGGACATTAATCACCTTGCAGTTTCTTTTTCGAAAGTCTTTTTCGTTTTTGTATATTCCGTCAATTAATGACGTGTTTGCAGACATTGTTGGTACGGAACATGCTACCGCCACTAGAATCTTCATAGAAAAACTTGAAGATATGACATAGTAGTGCGGCAAAGTCGTGCAATGCCAAATTGGGATGAAGAGCAAGAGTACCATGCAGATGTATGTAATAGTCTTGCACCTAAACACCACGAAGGCTTGGTGATACGAATGTAATGTTATTTTAAGCAGACAGGAGTAATGCTAAATGCAATTAAACCAGCTCTTTTGCCGTTCGAGATAAAGATAATATACAAACGTCAGAAACTTGCCCCGATTTCACGCGGAGCTAAACGATTAGATTTCGTTCTTGAAATACAAAGGACATAAATTACCTTGCGGTTTTTTTTCGAAAGTCTTCACAACTTGTGGTCAGGCCCTCATTGCATACTCTGACAATTAATTAAATGCAGAGTTATTACCGTTAAAGTTGATTAATGGAACATGAGCTCTGACGCCCGCTACCGGGCGGGGCGGCGCCAAAACACCGTTAGAATAATCATTGACGGTAATAAGTTGTATGACGGTAAACGACGATCAGTGCTGGCAGGAGGATGATGACGACAGTTTAAAGAAACTGAGCGTGATCAAATCAAAGGGTTAAATTCAACCTTCATTGCCTGCTACGATAATCACGGATAGCTCTCTACTTTACTGGACTTCTTTACCAGGAAAATGTGCTAGTTGATACTGGCATAAAAATTAATTTCTACGCCGTGAAATTATCAGATTGCGGTAACGGGACGCATTTCGATTATGTGCAACTTACGTCGTCGACTTGATACGGGTTTCGCAGTGACGTATGTATATTTATGGTTTCTCAATTTCACATACATATTTCTTACGATTGGTCTCGCTCAATTAAGTTTTTTTACATTCTTAAGGATGTAAAAAGACAAATGCCAAAGGGCAATGGAGCGCAGCTTTCTGGGTGTCAAAAGACACATACTTTGATTCGAAACACGCCAGTCCCAAAACGGGCATAGTGGACGTTGGCAATAAGCTAGGCTAAAGTGGGATTGAGCGAGTCAAGTCAGACGCGTACCTACCGCGAGGGCTGGTTTGAGGAGGCACGGGAAAAGAGCTCAATAGCTCATGGAAGGATTTGGGGGAGGCCTTTGACCAGTATTGGTACAATACAGGCTAATAAAAAACAAGGATGTAAAATATTGTTTTTAATAGATTTTTCTCGTATAGATTGACATTTTCCTTAATGCTGTGCCTTTACTGATAATAACGTTATATCAATAATAACTTCGTCATGGAATAACTTATAGATTACCTTAATTATGTACCTACTTATTCATTGAGTTTACTTATACAATTACTTTGATTCGAAACACGCCAGTCCCAAAACAGGCATAGTGGACGTTGGCAATAAGTTAGGCTAAAGTGGGATTGAGCGAGTCAAGTCAGACGCGTACCTACCGCGAGGGCTGGTTTGAGGAGGCACGGGAAAAGAGCTCATGGAAGGATTTGGGGGAGGCCTTTGACCAGCATTGGTACAATACAGGCTAATAAAAAACAAGGATGTAAAATATTGTTTTTAATAGATTTTTCTCGTATAGATTGACATTTTCCTTAATGCTGTGCCTTTACTGATAATAACGTTATATCAATAATAACTTCGTCACGGAATAACTTATAGATTACCTTAATTATGTACCTACTTATTCATTGAGTTTACTTATACATATTCCATCCATCTTCTATAATGCATAATGCATCCTCCTTTCTGAAGGCCTTTCTAAAGGTCATGGCCTTTCTTTGTATGTTCTATCTTTAAATATTTAGGTTAGACTGTCCAAGGCATAGTGCCTTGGGTAGGTAGTTTATGTTTCTTTTTTATGGACACCATAAAGTTGCCAGCCTTGAAAATAAGGCATAAAGGATTAACAATGCTGATATTTATGTGACCTTGGCCTCTACACCCCTAGGCTGGGGTGGGTGTTTGTGTGTTAGGTGTAAGAATATTTTATTACCTTACCTTGAACACAACAAGGAATTTATGCACAGTACCTATAAAATCTAAGAATGTTTTAAGGAGTTATTATTAAAGTTGATTGATTGTTTTTTGTGTACTTGATATGTTAATGAGTAGAGAACGATTTTGCTTATGGTTAGAAAATGCGCCAAGCTTGAGTAACTTGAAGAAAATATCAGTTTAAAGATTGCTTAATTTTAATTCTTATAACCATTACACTGAACAAATAATATTTGTCATTTAATTATGGTACCTATTCTTGCTGAGAACCTTAGATAAAACCAACACAATTAAAACAAAACTTGAATATATACAATACAGACATAACATGAGAACTTTTCTCAAGTATCTGATTATCACTTTAGGAAACAGCATTTTTTAACAATGGACATTTTAAAAGTTCTTCTCGAGAGCCCCAACCGGTATCAAGGTGGAAGCACCAGGGTAGCCGGCAAATTACTTTATTTTTTTATTTTTGTCATTTGTAGGTCAGTGTCAGGTTGTATGATAAAGTAACACATGGATTTACACAAATAATCATTAAAATCACGACCCTCTTAGTTCATTTAACCCCATTGAAGGAATTTTTAATTCCTTCAATCGGGATGGAATGGATTTCATGAATGGGGTTAAATAAAGTTATAGGGTTGTATTGATGATTTTAAATATTATAATTCTGTAACTACATACATGTTACTTGCGCGATTCATATTTTCATCAACATACAACCTGACACTGACCTGCAATTTAAAAAACGAAAGAAATTTTGAATGTTGTGGGCTACCCTGGCGCTTCCACCTTTATTTTTGAATGAACCTTGCTTCCAATTTTAAATCGATGTCATAGATAAGAATTGAATGTTTTTTTATTATAAGATAATAAACCAATCTACTTAGGCTATCTATGACAGTCAACTGATAAAAGTTAATATATTTTGCTGATGTTTTTATGATACATGAATAAAGTTTTATTAGTTTTGTTGCTATATTTAATTTTGTTAAATATTTTTTGTATTGTTTGAATTGAAAGAGGGTTACAAGGAAGTTTTTATCTAGCAATATGACAAAACTTAAATAGTTAGAAACAGGATATTGTTCATGTTAGCTGTGTCCCTTGACTTAGCAATGAACTGTGTAACATGTTATTATTTCATGTTATTTAATAAGAGGGATAATGTTGATAGCTATTTCTAATATTATTGTTTAAAAATCAAAACAGAAATTGTTTTATGTGAAGAATGTGAGCCAAAATACAATGAGACTTTTTTACTGAATTTTGAGGATTAGTTGGCTGAATATTATTTTTTATGTTAAAATAAATTACAGGGAACAGTGGAAAGTTACAGAGACTTTTGACCATCAGTAGGGCACTACAGGTTGAATAAAAAAGTATGATTAAGTTGAAAATAAGCAAAAAATAAACATCAACTCACAGCAAATATTGTGTTCTGCAATCCAAAAGGTATTGGCGTCAGTCTCGCGAAAAATACAATTTTGAAGGCTTGCGGCCCCGAGATCACTTTCAGCAGAGCCCGCGCCGTCTCGTTCTTGAGCAACCGGTCTAGCGGCAGGTAGCTCCGCAACGCTTTCAGGGTGAAGTGGGCAACCGCCACACCAAAGTTCGCACTCACCAACACAGTCATTATACCCCTAAAATTTCCGAATAAATATCCACTAGTTATTATTAACACCAAATAACCTATCGTCACTGGAAAACTCACGATCAAAAATAAACCCATAAACAACAAAAATATTATCCACGGATCCTGTGCGTCCACCCAGTATAAAATTGTCTTCAAATATTCTTTGAAAAAATAAAGCACCAGAACCAGACATGTGAGCAAAAGTATTGATACTACAATGTTAAATAAATAACTGTACGTTGTCCTAGTGTTAATTTTAGCCCATAAACTTTTCTTTCTTGTGACCGCTGTTGGGTCAGGCTGGCATTCTTCAACGTCGACAATTTCCATGGTGACTTTCGTTGATGAAAATTAAACACAGTCTATTTATCTTTGCACTCTTTAATTTTCCACGGTGTAGCGTTCGCCATGGCCTAATTTACGCGAGTGTTTATTTCACGTTCACACACGGCAGACTGGCAGAGACCAAAAGTCACAGAACATATCCAAAAGTCAACGAACAATCAACCACTTTGATCGCTTTTCACAGACTATAAAATAAAAATTCTGAAAGAAAGAATTTCATCAATATGTCAAAATAATATTTCAGTGTTGCATGTGGTCGTCATTGAATCACGGAAGTTCTTTCAGAAGAACATAGAATGAGCGGAAGGTATTTTTGTGATTGAAGGTTTTTTGCTGATGGATTTCTGTTTTTTATACCAAGTACAAAAAAGCACAAGAGTGAACATGTGTGTGTTGCCGGTACAATTTTTGCTAGCTAATCTGTAGTCCTGTACACAGTCCGACCTGTTTCTCTGTCTACGGACCTGTCAGAAACAAAGCGTTCCATAGTACTGTTTCCATAATCTTTAACAATAGAAAAGGATAACGACACCAAGCCGGAACTAGGAAAAACGAGAAAGAGTTGCATATGACAGAAGTGATCAATACTGTAGCTGGAACGAGAATCTTCCACAAATTCACTTCTTGGTGCACCGTGGAAGATATTTACTTTTTTACAAAACACGTAAATTATCGATAAATACATTATATATGGTGTAAAGTCTTTAATAATAAATAGTTTAGATTAAGGGAAAGGATTTTTGGTTGTTGTTCATTCATTTGAAGTTTCAAGACACGACATAACCATGCCGCCGAAGAAAGCACCAGCTGCCGCTGGTGGTGCTAGCAAAAAGACAGAGTCGAAGAAAAAGGAAAAAGTCATTGAGGTGATTTCTAAAAACCATTTCTATCATAATCATGAAGAGAGTGAAAAATATTCCGTTCAGATTTCACTTTTGGCATTGGTGATTCTATTATAGTAATGTGGGGCACACTTTATCCTCTAGTATTTTAGAAATCTAAGTAGAATGAGAGCAATATTACTAAACAAACTACTGAAACTACAATACTCACACTATTTGATTCAAAATACTTGCCTAAACAATACTAACCAATGATTCTCCCTCCAACAGGACAAGACCTTCGGCCTTAAAAATAAAAAGGGGGCCAAGCAGCAGAAGTTTATCCAGCAAGTTGAGAAACAGGTTAAAAGTGGAGGCATCCATCCAGCTAAGCCTATGGAAGACAAGAAAAAAGAGAAAGAGCTCAAAATGAAGGAACAGAAGGAATTAGCAGCACTGTTCAAACCTGTGCAGACACAGAAAGTTGAGAAAGGTATGTTGTCAGCTGGATTTGATTGACTTCTAGCACTTTACGCCACTCTGGGACTTGGTGGTACAGATTTTTGGACATGATTCTAAAGTCTAGACTCTAGACCCAACAGAATGATTTCCTTACGAGACTTGTTAAAAAAAAATCGGCTGTTTTTCTGTTCGTGTCTATAAAATAAAAATAGTAGTAGTATTGCACTTTTGTGTGAAACAATTGATCTTTGTCAGTGTCCCTTGTTCTGCTATTCTTGGAGTAACTACCATCTATACTTGGAGTAACTAAGCCCGGAATCAGCCTCAGTTGGGTAAAGGTCTCCCCTTTCTTCTTTCTATATTATTGTTCTCTCAGTAGTAAATCTAAGTGACGGCACAGGTAGCAGAGTGGCTGAGCAATTGGCAGCTGTGCTGCATGTCACAGGTTCAAGTCCCACACGGAACAAATATTTGATTGGCCTACCGGTAATTGTTCCGGGTCTGGCTGTTTGTGTATGTGAGAGTTCATTGTTACTACAAAAGTTTTTCTTTTTCTAGGTACTGATCCCAAATCGGTGGTATGTGCTTTCTTCAAGCAAGGCCAGTGCACGAAGGGAGACAGATGCAAGTTCTCCCATGACTTGACTATTGAACGAAAGGTATGTCTAATACATCTACCACATATTCAATACATCATTCTGAAGCCCCTACATATTTTTTTTGCGTCCATTATTAAAAAAGCAGCCGACAAAAGTGCAATTTCTTTATGGTAAAAATGTATGGAACAGCTGGTTTTTTTTTAAAATTATTAATGAAAAATTTCCAGTCCAAAAGTATTAGAGTTGGTGTGCGTTCCACCCTGTATTGTTTCTGTACTCATAAGGAGAAATTCTTATGGCATGCAGTGGAAAACTTTCAGACCACTCGACCTCACTCAACCGAGCTCAATAGTTTCCTTATCTACCACAGTGCTAATTAGAAATATTGTTTATAGTATTTATAGTATTTATGAATTGTAGACCTATAGACATGGTGTTTATGGATGCAAAAATAAAACACACAAATTCCTTAATCTTATTTATTTTAAAACTGTAAAAAAACAACCTCTTCTAAGTATCTACGTTGCAGCATGTTCTGCATGTTGCAACTTAGATACTTCGAAGGGCCAAATTAAATGAATTAAAAGCCGTACAAGAAGCCATGTGTGATTTTAAAAATTCTTTGCTGTTTCAATTCAGGCTGAGAAACGTTCCCTGTATGTGGATATGCGAGACGATGAGGACACTATGGACAATTGGGACGAGGATAAGCTAAAGGAAGTCGTGGAGAAAAAGCATGGAGAAGGTGATAAGCAGAGGCCCACTACTGATATTGTAAGTCATTGTCATATAGATTGACCTCATAAAGACCTCAGAGGCTGAGTTGCTGAATGCTGTGGCGTTTTGCATCATAGATTCAGTGGCTCATTAATAGATGATTGATATGATGACTTTTAACTATTTTTTTTGTTCAAATATCAAAGTAATATAAAAACACAATAGGCTAAGTATCAGTGCTTTTGAAATATCGAAATCAATTAAAATGGTCCTCCAAAATGCTGTCCTTCCTCACTTCCTAGTGGCTGAGTAGAAGTGGTGCAACAAACTCCCCAGCAACACATTTCACTATTAACATATCATCAACCTAGCCTTTTTCCCAAACTATGTTAGAGTTGGCTTCCTGTCTAAACTGATGCTACTGAAATGTTTTTCATGGGTAGTATGATACCAATATGCAACAAAATAGACATTGATGCCCAAGTCAAGTCCCTTCAAAAGGCAGCTACATGACACAATTACAAAGTACTAACTACCCAATTTTTCACCAAATTACAGATCTGCAAACATTTCTTGGAAGCTGTAGAAAGATCGAAATATGGTTGGTTTTGGGAGTGTCCTTCTGGTGGCAAATGTATATACAGGCATGCGCTACCAGCAGGCTTCGTCCTCAAGAGAGACAAGAAGAAAATGGAGGAAAAGAAGAATGAGATCTCTTTAGTGGACCTTATTGAGAGGGAGAGGGCAGCACTTGGACCTAACCAGACTAAGATCACGCTGGAAACCTTCCTCGCTTGGAAGAAGAAGAAGATTAAGGATAAACAGGTTTGTGAAAGTGGATTCTATTGGAATGATACTTAGAATGAATTTTATAACATATAACTTTAACTGCTGATTTCGGCTCGTCTTTGTATCTTAGACAGACTTGGGATTTGCACCCAATCAGAAGTATAACTTATTAGCTGTTGCCCGCGGCTTCGCTCGCGTTTTTGTCGGGAATTACCCGACGGGCACATAGCCAATGGCGCTCGGGGAGAATGTAGCTTCCTATTATTGAAAGAATTTTCAAAATCGGTTCAGGGGGCCTAAAATGGCTGCTTTATCAGAATCGTATTATGAATCACGTTAACTCGTTTACTCTTTAAATGGACTTTGTGGTCATAACCATAAAGACCATTTGAAGAATTTTAAACTTTGAACGTGATTCATATTATGATTCTGATATAACAGCCATTTTAGGCCCCCAGTAGATCTTAACTTAAACTAACATTACTTGATGGTACCTACATTTAACTAAAACAAAGAATACTTGCACATTCACAGGAAGCACTTACAAAGGCCGAAGACCAACGGCGCACCGACTTCAAGGCCGGCCGCGCGGTCGGTCTGTCCGGCCGAGAGATGTTCTCGTTCGACCCGGCGCTGGCAGCTGACGCGGATGATGATGATGACGAGGCCGTGGACCTCGCTACCTACGGTGATGATGAGGACCAAGACAATACGGAGTATAGGGAGGTGCAGTTCGATCTTATTGGCATGGAGGCTTCAGAGGTGAGACTGTTGTTTTACTATTGTCCTTTATGGTGTGAAATGTTATATCTATGTCTAGAAAAGAGAAGACTACTGAGATGACGAGTTATATAAAAATCTGAAAGAAGAAGACATGCTGCACTAACCCCAAAATAGAGTAGTAGATTGATGGTGACTATACCACAGGAACTTTACCGGAATAAAGAGTAGTCTATGTCGATCTCTGCCTATAACTGTCTGTATAGAAATCGGCAGTTACACGGATCACAAACATGATCTTGCTGGCAATCAATCAATTCAGCCTATGGCAGTCCACTGCTGAACATAGGTTCAAGATCGCCAGATCTTGATATAAATCCACAGTACAGTAAAGGCCAGCGCCCACTGGGGACGGTAGGGCAGAGCATTTTATCTTTCCCCAACGTCAACTCAAACGTAGGTAGTGGTAACAAGATGCAGATTCCAATGTTCAATGCCGTGAAATCCCCTTTGATGCCTTGGGATGGATCTCTAAACATTGGAATCTGTATCTTGTTACCACTATGAAGTTACGTTAAGTAAAGTTAAAATGCTCTGCGTTGCCGTCTCCAGTGGACGCTGACCTTAATTAATGATTTCAGTTTGGTAGCGCGTTCTCTCTTACTCATATCTATTTTTGTCATTTTAACCCTCATTTACTAAAAGTATAATATATAACATCCTTGTTCTCAGGCGGACGACACCGGCACCAAAGCGCAGGAAGACCGATTGCAGCACCTTAACCAAGGCCTGGAGAACGGCAACGGCGACGGACCGGAGGCCCAGGGCTCCAGCGACGCCTCTCCCTCCGACGAAGCCGCCGCCGCTGTCCCTATCAATGAAAACCTGTTCCTTGATGAAGACTTAGACGAAGAACTTCAAAACCTCGATTTAGAAGACTAGGATTCAAATTCGTTTTTTTTTTAGAAGAGTTACATGTAGTGCCAGTGTTTGGTCTCATGTAACAAAAAATACAGACATACAGTATACTTTTCGCAATCTAATCTAAACCAAGGTACCCAGTACACGGTTGTAGATCTCATAGGATCGATAATTTACTAGGTACGATTAATTAAAAAAAAATTGCTGGCCCATACAAAACGACATGGTCAAAATATATGGAACTGCAGGTTTTTTGTTGTTGTACCCTACACCGTGTTTACGCTGATAGCTAATTTCACAAGATGTTGACCATTTATCATGAAGAAAAGCTGACAAACATGACTAACTTATTTATAAAAAAACTATCTTAGTATAATTGCTGCATTTCGCAAGCGCGCGTCAACCATTGCGATTTAGACCTTATTACGATGAAATTAAAAGACAAATGGCGCGCGCTCATGACTTGCAGTTACATGTTTATGAAACGATCAACTATTCTATCTAATATTTGCTTTTGATAAGATAGTCTACATAGAGATAGTCGGAGAGAATGTCACAACTTGGAAAATATAAAACACGAACATCCTTCATCGAAATATCCACATTATGTATGCTCATAATAAAATTATAAATATGATTTGTCCAGAAACGAAAGTAATCTATTTGTAAATAAAATAACATATTTTTAATTGACGTTTGTTTTATTAGTACTCCTTTATTAATATTTTTACAAATCAATTACATTTTTAAATATTCCATAAAAAAAAAATATATATAAATAGTTGTAGCCCCGGTATCGGGAACAGGGTCATTAATAGTACTTATTTTTAATATATTATATGTTTAAAAATATAGGAAATAATAAGGACAGGGGGGGGGGAACTATAGAACGGACATCGACACAAGCGGTAATACCACGTCTTTAGTACATCATGTCACGTAGAAACTTTTCATCGGTAAAAAGTACCCAAGTGGGTGGCGTCCTGTGGACGGTGAGTAATGGAGCTCGCCGTCCGTCCGTCTTTTGACGACAGGCCGTGTCGACGGCGCGCGAGTGTTCCACGCGCGCTTCAAAGAGATGTCAGCAATAGGAAGGGGTCCGCAAGGGCCGATGCCTGTCGGGACTGCGCCTGCGAGACTTGGAAAGAGATACCGCGGCCTTGGAACACAAAGGGCTAAGAAGGAACATGGGTGGGGTTTAGTCCGTACAAGTCTGACACTCCCTTCCGTTGCGCCCAGAGCGGGAGGGATTTGATGATAATGTCAGCCGGAAAAAAAACGTGGGTGGTGGTAATGGTGTGTGCGTCGGTGTGACTTCCAACCTGTATTATATGATACGAGTATATTGCTTCCCCCTTATGCTTATAAGTTCAGCATAAGTCCAGTGTCTCCTCGTCATCAATCACTCTGCTGACGGCCTTTTTCGGAAATTATTTCGACCAATCGTACTTCAGTTGCTCAGGGCTCCTTAAACTGTACCTGTACCGTACAGGTTTTATACAATACTAATCTAAACTTTCCTATAATCTAAAATAAGCTTAAATTTACGATAATACAGTAACAAAATGAAATGCCCATGGTCTCTAAAACTAGAGCCTTCTGCCGGATTGCAAAGCTCGATTCAACACAGTAATGTTGTTCCAACACTGAAATAATCTTTAGGCATTCAGTTAGTTGTCGCTTAGTGTTCACGAAAACTTGCATCAGCGATAAAACATTATGAAGACTTGTCTTCGATCGCCAGCCATCGCGCCGGGTTTCGGATAGTAATATTGTCTATTTGTTGTTGTGAGAAACCTTTGGATCTCATCTTCGGGAGCACGTTGTTGATTATGTGTGCGTAGCCATGGCCACCAAAGCTGGTCTGAAAATAACAGGAAAGAATTTTCATACTCATCACAAAGCATCATAATACTCATCATTTAGTAGAAAGACCTACTGGACATAGGCTTTTCTAGAGAGAATATCAATTGGAACAAAGATAGATATATCATCGTTGTAATAAAAAAAATTGAAGTTTCTGTTTGTAATTTCAAACAGCTTTTTACTGAACTTATCGGTACCTACTTAACAAAAAACAAAATTTAGTCTGTCTGTCTGTTTGTTCCGGCTAATCTCCGAAACGGCTGAACCGATTTTGACGGGACTTTTACTGGCAGATAGATATCTAGATATCTTAAGGAGTTAGACTACATTTATTTTAGAAAAAGGATTAGGGTTCCGTGCAATAAAATAAACCCATGAAATTGTTAACAATTTCACCCGGACGAAGATCGCCGGGCACAGCAAGTACCTATGAATATAAAATATTTCTGTTTTTTTTTACATGGAATAAAAACGGAAAACACGTTTGCCTCGTTTGGATTTGGCTGCCTCGGCTCGACATCACGCCGAACTAAATGCGACCTGTTTCGTGTCGACAGTCTCACTCACACAACAAAGTTTAGTTATTCGGTGCAAAAACGGACCTGTGTATTGTGTGCTATCGAAGCCGCAGAAGTCACTTAAGCTTCTGCTACAAAGTCCATCTACCTATAGTCTACAAGATCATCTTTCTGCCTTTGGCCCATCTTACTTCGTGTGGGTCACAGAGCATCATATAATATATACTGGGTGTGGGTTGGCTCAGCGAAACACGTTTTTTTCTTTCATTCTTACCTGTCAACCGTCACACTATCATTTACTCCTTTTTCTTTTACGAGTATATTTTTCCTCACACGAACCTGCCAACTTTACTTTGGTCTTCATTTCTCTCTTCAACCATAGATTCATCTCTTCTCATCACTGCTAAGACAATCGTCAATTACCTAAGTATAATAATTTATTAAAACTCACCAATCGATGTTTCGTATGAATATCATGCGACATCAGTATCTTATCCTCTCGGCCCTCGTCGGCCAGTAAGGATATCTTCTGAATCCTCTGCGCATCACTGAGCATATCCGTAGTTACCTCCAGTTGGTAATACGACACTTCTGTACCGAATAAGTCGAACTGGCAATAGGTGCCTAGCTCAGCGAATTCTAATAGAATGTCATCTTCTACCAATGTGCCTGTAAACATTATAATTATAACATCACGCCAGTATTCTCCGAAGGAATAAGCGGAAGCGCAAAGTATACAGGTAATCGGGCTAACTAAAGGATTGCATCGGTTTGCATAAATAAGCATTGTCAGCATTTAAGGACTTTTCAAAAATAAGCATGCTTTGCTAATATGTTTGAGCGTACGAAAAAGACCTCTGTGGAGAAAACCATTACTCTAGCCTGTATTTACATACAGGGTGTAACAGGACCCCCAAGCATTATGTACCTACATCAAACTAAGTAACTTTACGCTAAAATGATTGCTGGGAAACGACTTTTTTTGGGGTGAAAAATCACGTTTTACAGTAGGACTCAATGTAACGCACTCGAAACATTGTCCTGGTGGATGGATTGAATAGTAAGGACTACGGGGTCGTGGACGTGTTTAAAGTAAAAAACTTACATTAAAAACATGTAACTATTTAAAAAAAAAAATTGTGAAAACGTTGGAACTTTGACCGTAATATCTCCGTAACTAGAAGGTTCCCAGGTACGGTCTAAAACAAAAAAGTGATCGCAATGACGGGGAGAACAATTGCCTTTTGGTCTTGTTACACCCTCTTTATACTCCACTCGGGAACAAAACCATATCGCGAGCGCGATCTAGCCGACCGGCATGCGGCACACAACGGCACAATGCTGTCTATCGCGACGAGAGGGGTACCTACTTAATAGTCCAGGTTGTGGGACTCTGTTGAACACAGTTTTGAGGAATAAGGTAACATTGTTTTAGGTACTCCTAATCCTAACAACCAACGGTTAGTATAAAGTAAAACTTACTCACGATCTAAATGCGACATGACGACTTTGTCAGCGGACCCCCCGGCCTCCAGGTAAAGGCGGATGATCTCGAAGGGAGCCTCCTTCATTCTGTGGGGGTGGAAGCTCACCCCGCAACCGACTTGCGGCTGTAACTCCCCTGCAGCTTGGATGGCTTTGCGTTCAAAATCTGTAGGAAGAGAATTTATTATCTACATCATTAAGACTAGCCGACCCCTATTCAAAAAGTTGGGTTACGTACGTTGGAGTACGTCAACTACTATTGCTTAGTTGACGTACAAAAGAAAAGAATAATAAGTACTACTTACAACAACAAAGTGCATTAATTTTGTTTTATTGGAAAAACAAGTATAATACGGCAATATGGGGGTTCCAGATTCAAGCTCGGTTTTAGAAGCTACCGTATAAATATTCTACTCTTTCCTAGTAACTCGTGCGAACGTTGATGCGCGTATAAGTGCGAGTCGCGAGAGACGCCTTCCCGAACGCCCACTCACGCCACGCGAACACGCCGGAATAAGCGCGTGTACACGTGTTCGATTTTTAGGATTATAAACTAGGCGCGCGTAATACGCTGGTCTGAAACTGCTCTAAGGTGTCTATTTTTGTAACCTAATGCTCAAAATCGAGTCTTGGATCGATACATTACAACCGTATGCTTCGGTGAGGGCACGCCAATAGGTACATGGTTCTGAAACACTAAAATGATTTTTTGAGAAAAGAAACACGCATCTTTGAGTGGACTCATAACTTAAGGAGCTCAACACCCATCACAATCACCAGATACAGTTACTGACCTCTTATCGGCCACACACTGGCGATCTCTCCCATGAAACCAGCCTTAATCTCCGGGTGTTTAACGCAGCCATTCGTCAGCTCTTCCAGCATATGATTGTACACATCTTCAGTAGACTGTCTCAGAGTGTCTCCGCTCTGCAAGTCTGCGATGTAATGCCCTGTGCCTGCCACGATGTGGACGTTGCTCGCTTGAGACACGTTCTGATAGAAGGACAGGTGACGGTCTATGCCTTCTGTTGTGTTTTCTACTATGGTACCTGACCGGAGAGATCAATTGTGAATTTAAAATGGTGTTTTTGGAGCCATTTAAGTATTAAGTTTTTTTTTAAATTTATTTATCTAATCGATATGCGAGGTAGGCGACTGCCTCATTGCTCTAGGTAGTCGCAAGCGCGACTGCCGAGCATGAGGTCCTGGGTTCGATTGCCGGGTCGGACATAGTGTTATTGGATATTAATATATTATAGAAGTGATCCAATAAAAAAAAGGGGGGCTCGCACTCTCTTTAATATTTATTTTATTCTGTTTTTAGTATTTGTTGTTATAGCGGCAACGGAAATACATCATCTGTGAAAATTTTAACTGTCAAGCTATCACAGTTCATGAGATACCGCCTGGTGACAGACTGACGGACAGTGGAGTCTTAGCAATAGTGTTCCGTATTTACCCCTTGGGTACGGAACCCTACAAATTAAATCACGTCGGGGTTTTTTTTATTGGAGACCTGCAGAAATGTAGGTAGGTACCTACATACATACAATCAATTGCTGGATTAGAAACCTTAGCTGTCGGTTTTAGGTACTTAACTAATTTTGTCAACAGAAAGCTGAAATTGATATGCTATCTACCGTCTCCAATAAAACATTCCGCCATGCTATGCGGGGGCGGATACATTATTATCGTCTTCGATAACTCGGGGTATTGTACCAGCTATATGTCAATAGGCGGCGGGCAGTGAACTGCAGCAGAGGAACATTTCGTTCGCATCGCAAGTCTTGTCCAACGTGTTGTATGCTTTGACCCAGGAGTTATGCTGGCCAATTTGCCATCCAAATATTAATAAAAAGCTTACCTCCCCCTGCCTTTTTATACTCGACGACATCGTAAATGACCGCTTGTTGCGCATGATAGTCATCCAGCTTCAAGTTGTACCTCGAGCTGTAAGGGTACTGTCTCACGTAACCAATAGTTTGCAGCTCCAGCTCAGGGGTGAATTTATCAGCGAGTGCTGTGGGTGGTTGTCTGTAGAAGTGCTCAAAGTTCATGCCCAAGTGTTCATGGGTTAAAGTGCGGCCTAGCTCTGAAGGGTTTACGTCTCCAAGCACTGAAATATAGTTATTTAAATTAGTGTCAATGTCCTGAATGGACCATTTTAGAAAAGCCTACCTTTAGTTAAAAAAGGTTGAATTTAGTTAGCTGGCAGTGGCACTACTTGACATACGTAACTAATGAGTCGTAACGTAAAGTATCGTCAATGTCAATGAATAATCTTACCTCATAGTTTTAAGTAATTACCTACAGTTGACAATGTGGCTATCGGCCGCTGAAAGAGCTACCTACTTACAATTTATAAGTTTCCCTCATAGAAATATAAAAAACAGGTTTACCTAGACAAACTTTTTGTGTTACCGTTTTTAAAAAAAAAGTATTTCGCAGAAGTTCCGCTAGCTAAGTTTAATTTGACCCTTTAAAATTAAAAAGATATCGCCAACGTCTTTAAGGCGCATGATATCACCGACTACCTATCACCGCCTCCTAAACGCGGACCGTGGTCATCATCGACAGCATCTCACTAATCAATGGGCAGGCCGTTCGACCAGTCTTGGCGGTCCGACCGTTTATCAGAAACGGAGCGTGCTGCAGTCGCTGCAGTGTATTATCTATGGTCGCTGCAGAGCGTATCGTCGACGCTGCCGCGTGCATTCCCGCTCTGTTTCTCGCTCTAGTAAATGACGGTTCTGAGCAACAGAAAAGGATAGGAGCATGGAATCAAAAATACGATTCTGTGCTTAGAGATGACGTCCAACCCTTCATCAGCTTGAAATTTACTACGGAATATTTTATCTAAGTACCCTTTGATATTTACGACAATTCATCGTCATAACAATTAATTGTATTTTATATAATAAATACTATCTTATCTCTATATATCTTGGAAAACCCAATATCCGCGATCGGAAATGTGTCGAATTTCCACAGTTACCTACCTATTCAAAATCACAGAAGAGATTTATAGAAACATTTACAATAATACCGCAGGAAGAAAGAAAATTCGTTAGTTATTAAGTGTTGAAATATCTGGTATGAGTCACCTACTAAATAATAAAAGAAGGCACTTACCGGTTTGTACTTTAGAAGTCATATTGAGGAGAAAACTGTCTGGTCTTGTGACTAGATAGATGCTCGGTCGACACTGAATTAAATCTGCTAGGTATGTTGTTTACTTTTGCATCCACTTATCAATGTTAGTACCTACCTTAAATTATTTAATTGATGATAATGTAAAACAATATGATTCTATTTGTTTGTGTATTATGTTGCGCAGTCGCAGGCACGTACTTTATTTTTTTACTTTGACTTTGTTTATTCAGCAAAATTGTACAGAATAGCACTAAAATAAACTGAGAGGAACAAGTAAATGTACCTACTCATATAGGCTTAATAAACAGGTTAGCTGCTTTAACTGCAGGAAACGAGGTCATTTTTATGCGAAGGGAGAGCAAAATAAACATCAGAACTGCCACATAAAAAAATAAATGGTCTTTGTGGTGCGATTTGCTTCTTATATTTTTACGTAGATCGGAACGAATTGAGCGCTAAATTCAAGATTTTCTCCATTGCTATAGCGACAAGAGTTGTTATTGTGGAGCGCTCTGCATAAACGTTTTACTTGTGTCTATACTTAACAAAATGCCCATAATAGTAAAAGATTACACTTGGTCTCAATCCAATAACACTGTCCACATAAGAATACCTCTAAACCCTGTCAGCCATGAAAAAGTTGATCTATTTCCTACCGACAAATACATTAAGGCGCACTTTAGTCCATTCTTGTTCGAAGTGTTTCTACAACATGACGTCGATATAAAGAAAAGCAAATGCTTAGTGAAAGAAGATTTAATTGTTTTAGATCTAAAGAAGAATGAAGATATTACATGGGAATGTTTGGAAAAAGAATTAACAAAAGAAGAGAAAATGAAGATAAGGCAGGAAGTTATCGCGAAATGCCAGGAAGAAGCGCAGCAAGAGTCAGAAGATAAAAGAATAAGAAAGAGTGAATTAGACAGGTATTCTGTCCAACAGGCGATGGAGATAGACAATCAACAGCACAATCTGATGGACTCCCGGCGGGATTCGGAAAGGAAGAAGGCAATGGATCAGTTAGAAGATTGGAGACTCGGCAAAGTTGATGTTAAAGAAAAAAGCCAGATACCAGCTATTAAAGATAAAGATGAAAAATACACATCACCTCCACAACAAGAAAGGAACGGCGTAGAAATAGTTGAACTTCCTCCATCAGACGACGAAAAAAGTGCAGAAGACGAAATGAAACAAGAGAAAGCAAAGCAAGAAGTAACTCAAGCAAAACACATAAAGCCAGTGCAGAAACCAACCAAGACTCCGGTAAAGTCGGAATATGTGGAGAGGAAGAAAAAGGAGCACGCCAAGAGGGTATTACCAAGGTTAAGAGAGACAATGGACTTAGAGATTACGCACACGCCTCGAACGTTTCCCACGCCCAGTAGGGAGTCTACTGCTGCCGAAGAACAGGCCTGGTTGAAGAACGTTACACAGGCACGACGGGCGACTGGTAAGGAAGTAGATAATCATAAGCATCTAACAACTAACCAACCGTGATGTTCTCTTAATCTTGATGTGTCGACGAAAACAATTATTGAAAATATTTTTTGAAGTGGTAGTTATGTATTTGTGGATTGCACTTTCTAGCAAGATAAACGAATGGTGCCACCTCTCCATGGTACGGTGTCAAAAAAGCTATTTAATGTAAAGTGGATAGGCAGTGTTTGCAGATAACTGTTGGAGTGTCTGACGACCAAATAACAAAGAGCAATTTCGGATATTGTCATTAACTAATGTCTACATATCTCAGATATTAGAAAGCTCTTACAGCTTCCAAATATTTTGTAGGTTTCATGCATGAGGATCTTCGGCCGGAGGAGCAGGATCCTCAGTGGTGCAAGGAGAAGGGCGACGAGTTCTTCAAAGCCGGGAACTTCCTCGGAGCTATCAGTGCTTATACCCACGGCATATCATTGTCTGACAAACTGCCGAGCCTGTATGCGAACAGATCCGCTACACATTTCGCACTTGGCAATTTTAATAAATGCGTGAGTATTGAGGTTGTAGGGTAGTTTTGGGATAAATAAATAAAATAAATAAATACCTAGTACATACGGTAAAATATCCTTCACAACTTATGAGCTCTTCTCATGTTTGTGCTCATCAAACTAGGGAAAAACATGACCGTGGTGGGTTTAATAATTTTAGAGATACTGATTCCCACCCTGTGATGCAGATGGCAGGCTGCAGAGGAAGATATATTTCCTGCCACAGTACCGAAAGATATGAAATCAACTCCATTTTTCTGCCCACACACACACTGTAAATTATTCAGTTAATTTTACTGTAGTTTTATGTTATGGTGTTTCAGTTGAATGACTGCTCCACCGCACTGGACCTAATGAAGCCAGCATGTGAAAGCAACCGGCGTAGTCGTGCGAAGTGCATCGCCCGCCGCGCAGCTGCTCTCGCACGCGTAGGGTACCTCAACAAAGCTATCGACGAAATGAAAGCGGCCGGCAAACTTCTGCCTAATGACGAAACAATCAAGAAAGATATCTACGACATGGAAAAAGCTTGGGAGCAAAATCCTGATTCTGATTAAAGAAACTGATGTTGAAAGCTTGTGAATGCTAAAAAAATACATTATACAACAGTAACATTATAATATTAGGAATAAAATTATAATACATTAACTGAATGCATATTTCTACTCTAATTCAAGAGTTGCTTTCTTGGGCAGACTAAGATTCTTAAGCAGCGCATGTGGTGAGGGGTCCCTTCCTCTGAACCTCCTGAACACCTCACTGGGGTGGCAGCTGCCTCCCACTGCCAAGAATGTGTCTCTATACCTCTTTCCCACTTCAAGAATATCCTGGTTGTCAGCTTTCCGGGCTTCTTCAAATGCACTGTAGATATCAGCAGCTATCATTCTAGACCATAAACGACAATAGTATGCACTGCCCCATTCCTCAGAGAAAATCTTAGTAAATGAAAGGGGATGGGAATCATACTTGTCAAAGGGTAATGCATGGTATCTCGGCCACATTTCTCTCACAATATCTCTCCAGAAAGCTTTTTTGGTATGCAGTTCCAGGTCAAGTTTGGATAGGTACAGTTCATTGCACAAGTTGTACCCTGACATGTGACCTCTGATGTTTTGAAGGTTCTTCACAATTTCTTCTGGTATAGGCTCACCTGTTTCATAATGGCCACTCACTGATCTGATAGTGTGCGGATCATACAGCCAGTGAGTCATCACTTGGCCACAAACCTCAGCAGCATCCCATTCTACATTAGAGAGTCCAGCTACCTCAGAGTAGTTAGCTTTGGTCAATAAATGACGAAGTGAGTGACCAAATCTTTGGAAAAGTATACTAACCTCATTGAAGGACAGTAAGGATGGTTTGTCTTCAGTTGGAGCTTGGAAATTGAATATTAATGCAGACAATGGAGTGGTGGCAGTGGATGTGCACTTGTTTCTGATTGCGATATGCCATCCTGCATCATCATAAATGCGGATTTTCAGGTCCTGACGTGCATATGGGTCAAGGTAGAAGTTAGCTATAGGATCTCCACCGGATTCATCAAACACATCGTAGAATTTAACATCCTTGTGCCAAGCATGAGGACCTGTTCGCTCCACAATCTGTATATTAAACAATTGGTTGCACAAATTGAAGAGACTAGTAATAACTTTAGGAAGGGGGAAATATTCACGTATTTTTTCTTCATCAAAACCATACAGGGTCCATTTTTGTTTTCTTTGCCAATAAGGTATGTCCCAGTGCTCCAATTTGACATCAAAGCCTCTCTCCTGAGCAAATCTTTGTAACAGCTCAATTTCTGCATCTTGCATTGATCTGGCACTGTCTAACAAGCTGTCTAGGACATTGTTTACATTTTCAACTGAGCCAGCCATCTTAGTTTCCATGCTCATATCTCCATAAGTTTCATAGCCCAGTATACCTGCTTGCTCTCTTCGTAAACTCCTAATATTCTCTAGATTTGTAGCAGTTTCAAGTTCTTTATTGACATAGTTGGAACATCTCTGTACATGTGCCTGCCAGGTGTTCCAACGTAGCTCTCTGTCAGAACAGTACTGCATGAATGGTTCATAGATGTGTGGCTGCAAAGTTAGCTTCCAGGGTCCTTTAGTGGGGTCGGAACCCATTGACATAGAGTACAGTAGCCCTTCTGGGAATTCTCTCATGACTCTGGGATCTTGTATGGTGCTTGAGAAAACTTTATTTGCTATGTTGACTTTGTCTCTGAACATTTGTCTTTCTTTCTGTAAACCCGATAGGATATTATTTAATCTTTCTCTTTTGATGCCCTTCACATCCAGACCATTTAGTTTACCTTCTAAAATATACTTGTCAAGAAGTCTCTGTTCTTCATCAGTTAGTTTCTTGAGGCGGTTCTTTTCTGTGACAGCTGCTTGGAAAATAGGTATGCTGTTGAATTTCGTGGACCGTGCTTTGTGTGCCCTCTCGTGTACTTGGATGTATGACTTTGTAGGCATAAGTGAACTGTTTCCAAGGTACAGTGTCTTTGCCATACCCCATGTGAGTTCTAGCTGTGAGTCTAGCTTTTCCAAAGGCTTAAATACTTCAGTGAAGGCATTTTTACAGTCCTCTGAGGCAACTTCAACCTGTCTGACACCGTTTTCATACTCCAGACTTTGCTTACTGATAGTTGCTATACATTTTTCAATAGAGATGGCATTGAACTCTGGTAGTCCATTATCTGACAGTAAGGTATTTTCTGCATCTTCACCTATTTCTGGAATACTGAAAATAAAATAAACATATTTTTGATTACTGTTCTAACAGGAACCTTTGCATTTTTTAGCCTACTCCACCTTATTATGACGTTACTCAAATGGCTGCTAAGGAGGATTTTTAAGTTATAAAAATTTTAGGTATCTCTAATAATGTGTTAAAGCGTGCTTATCTATCCATACTCTGGATTTAAATGTTACGTAAATAAAGAGCTTTCAGCACCTACTCAGACTGAGAGGGGTCTGAGTGTGTGTTATAATTTATAAATTCAATAGTTCTTCCGGGTCATTTAAACGTATAAACTTTCCCATACAGAAGTAGAATGTGCAGATTCCGTATTTTAGAACATTTTAATTCAATTACCTCATGATAATTCTGTACACAGAGATTATATTGCAAAATAAAACCAAGATACTTACAGAACAACGTATCCAGCGTTGCGTTTATTTTGATAAAGTTGACGCTTAACAGTGCGCGCTATTACACTACTACGTAAAAGCGATAAAGCCATAACTGTAAAATTATTTAAATAGAGTTTATTTCATCAAATAATATTTATTTCATAATCCAAAAGCCGCACATTGATTTAAGATTTCTTCTGACATTTATGACAGCTGACTTCCTTCTGCTTCATTCATAATGAATGTCTATGGTTCTGCGTTTGGATACACTTTATTGATTTTCCGACACACAGTGCGGACACAGAAGTAATACGTATTATGGTTAAAGCGGCAAATCAACAATGTTCGTCGAGGCGACACAAAACAGCCAAGTTGATAAGTTTGTTTGATATGTATTGTCAGATCTGATTCTGAATCATGCAAGGAGAGGCCAAAGATATATCTACTCACGAGCAACTAAATAAACTCAAGCTATTATTGCCCACTCATAAGTTATGTATTATAGAAAAAAACAGTATTTATAAGAATATCTTAAAAGTTTAAAAGCTTACGACTTTAGCTTTAAATTGGTAGGTATGTACCTTATGTCCATAACATCACTATTTATACATCACGTCTGTGGTTATGGCGTGAGTAAAGTACTTTCACTGTTTATAATTCAAAATGCATTTATTCAAATACAGGGTGTAACAGGATCCTGTACGAAGCCGTCAACCAAGCATTATGTCCTACATCAAACTTTAAAAAAATGTAAACTTTACGCAAAAATTATTGCTGGGAAACGACTTTTTTTTTGGGGTAAAAAAACACCTTTTACGGTAGGACTCAATGTAAAGTACTCAAAACATTGTGCTGATGGGTGCATTAACTAATACGGGGATCGTGGAGGTGTTTAATGATATTACATTAAAAAGGTGTATTTAAAAAAAAACTTGTGAAAAAGATGGAACTTTGACCCCCAATATCTCCGTAAATAAAAGGTTCCCAGGTACGGTGTAGAACAAAAAAAATATCGCAATTACGGGGAGAACAAGTGCCTTTCAGGTTCGTTAACCTCTGCCTAATCCGTCGGGATAACAAGCATGATGCTGTTATGTTTGTAACATTCATCATCTGCTTAGCGTTTTCCCAACTATTTTGGGGTCTGCTTCTACTCTAACCGTATGCAGCTGAATACCAGTACTTTACATGGAGCGACTGCCTATCTGACCTCCACAACCCAGTTAGTGCTGGGTAATACGAAAATTCGCAATGACGGGGAGAATACGCTTCACGGGCTTTTCGGCTTCGTGAAGAGTCTTGTTACACCCTTTATTAAATGTATTTTTATAAACAAGCTTATAATAAAATGATAACAAGGAAATTAGGTTTATCTATCAACACAAATGCTATTAACCGTTGAGGAGTTCTCTCGTGATGAGGCGATCCTAGTTACAGGATCAAGGCATCTACCCTCTTTCCTGTTCGTTTTTTGCACTCAGTACCGCTACCACTGTCACTCGCAACTCGATTCTGTATGCGATTTGATTCGATTTTGAATTTCAACCGGGAGGATGGGTTTTAACTGTCGAGAGCCTGGAATCCAGTGGTTCAGCTTTGTAAAAACCGAAAAAGTGCCGATAAAAGTTCGCGAGCGGACACAGTGAGTTTCGTGTGTCGGGAACAGAATCGAGTTGCGAGTGACAGTGGTAGCGGTACTGAGTGCAAAAAACGAACAAGAAAGAGGGTAGACCAATTTGTCTGCTAATAAACACCGACCCGCAATAACTTCAGTTTATCCGTGATCATGGTGCTTGCAACAGCGCCGAATTATCGGGAACTCAAAACCTACAGTAAACGTGGTAAATATCCCGTATCTAGTGTTAATGATAAGGCATAGGCAAGTTAAATAATAGCTTAAAATTAGGCTGTTATCCAGCACTTTTCGAACGTCAAAATTTACAAGAGAAAAAAGGTGGGCCCTGTAATGTAGCCGCTAGGTTGTGGTATATTTATTAAGGGAAAACCAAAGTGCAATGTTAAAACATTTTAATACAATAAAATAGCTACAACAATGTTATTGTTTAACAATAATAAAATCTACTTTTTCACTGTCTCTTTCAATGACTGCAGCAATATTGTCTGTTAGGGATACGCTAACCATTTGACAGGAACACAAAGTATTGCATGCACTACAATTATGCTGTTCCAAGATGGTTTCTTTGCATTCCTTCGTATTGGTTTCTTTGACCGGTGGATTACAACAGAAATCGGTATCAAGCCCCATTTTTTCACCGTCTTCTAAGGTTTGGGGTAGATGTTGATTCAGGGTTTCTGGCAAAAGTAAGCTGGCTATACCTCCCGCTACAAGCAGGGCGCCCATTATAATTAATGGAAGTACCATTATGTCAGAGCCCTGAAAATATGAAAGTTTATTAGTGAATGATCGAGGATAAAGAGTGACCATTTCAAATGATGTTGGAGGTACAGTACCCGGGCGTTAAATGGCCCATCGAGTTATAGAAAGAGACTGTCACAGGTATATGAGTGAGAGTGACGAGAGACAACGACAACAACATCAAAACTGCATTTTGCCTAAAACTGGATGGTGCAACATTAACAACCGTGTACCGTAATTAACGAAGTAGGTACCTCATTATATTTTGTTTGATACATTACCAAATAATTGACGAGTGGTATAAATATGGGGCCCAACATGCCGAGTACGGAGCTGAGACTCATGCCGAGGCCCCTGACCACTGTCGGATATAATTCCGAGGCCATTAGTGGCAACACAACAAAAGAGGAAGAAATGCCCATCTTGCCGACGCAATACAATGCTAGCGTTACGTAGGTTTCTGAAATATAATATTGAAGTGTTATCTGAAAATATCAAACTCAAACTCAAAGCATTTATTTCAATTAGACCATTACAGTTACTTTTGAACGTCAAACAAAAAAAAAGGCATAATAACTTGAGAAAGTACTGTAGTTGCACATTCCAAAGCGTAGTTCTCTATGGAGAAGAATGGGCAAGAAACTCCATGGACACTTTTTTTAATCAAAATATTGTATATAATATTGTATCGCACTCTCTGTCAGTTTTAAAAAGCAATTGTAACGTCGTATGGTAGCGTAGCACAAGGTAGCCTACAGGTACCTAAATCAATTATGCTTTATCAAGTTTGTTTATGACGATTGACGCAAATTAAAACTTAGCTTACAAGTGCGATGAAAGGTCCACTAATCACCTTTTAATAATGATATTTTGAAAGAGACTAAAAATAACGATTACCGTATCACATGCCATGATGATGATACTCGTTATATGGGTGTGATAAAAAAGATCACTAACCGTGTTGCACCAAGAACGTGGTCAAACACGCAACACCTCCGACCACCATACTCATACACAAGGTCCACCTCCTTCCAAGTCTCTCCATGGACGGCCAAAGAAACAAATATGTCGGCAGCTCAACAATCCCAGCCAAAAAGAAGTTCAGGAACTCGTCTCCACCCAAAACAGGCGCGTAATAAGACAAACCAACATAAACACTCGTGTTTGTAAACCATATAAAAGTGATTATGATAGTTTTCTTCCTCAAATTAGGTGTTTTGAACAAGTCCAAGATTCCATATTGTCTCATTTTCGTTTTTTCGATGTCTTGTTTTTGTTTGTCAGTCTGATATTTACGGTGGAGTTGCACCATGTAGTTTGCTGGCAAGGATTTACCGTTTATCCTGAAAGTAAAAGTTTTTTTAGTAATTTTCTTTGGGATACTCCTAATACTCGTGTAGTTGCTTGGGTTTGTTGTATGTTGTAACCCATTGGCTACGAGCTACTCGCTCAAGCGACACGACTTGCGATGCAACAGTACTCACGGGAAGGAAACAAGATATCGCACGCGCTTGTGACGCTATCTAGTCGCAACGTCGGAAATCTTACAGGGTGTGGAAAGAAAAAGAAGAAAATAAACTGTTTCATGAGAACTTTGCTTTTTCGAAAATTAGATATCCTAAATCGCTGATATCAAAATAACCAAATCAGTCTTACCTTGCCATATTTTTCAAAATAACTTCAGCTTTATCGAACTCTCCTCTGGCTAGAAGCCATCGAGGACTTTCTGGCATTGGCCATAGATACAGGAAGAAGCAGACGAATGGTAGCGTAGTGGCTAACGCTAGGTGGCGCCAGTCTCTTACCAGGTAGACCACTCCAGCCAGGAGGATCAGCCCCGTGGAATATGCGATGTTGGATAGAATGGTGCAGAGTGTTCGGCTTTTTGGTCCCACCAGTTCTATCGCTGGAATTTAAGTTTAATTGTTAATTATTAAATTCAACCCATTGGCTAGGTTTTTTTTGGGTTAGGTATTAATATTATTTGCCAAGATATCGGCCATGGGTCTGGAACGTGCTCTGTGAACATTTCAAATGGCTCGCTGCTTCGATTCTTAAGACATAATCTTGTCGCAAACAGAGAGACACCGGCGTTACCTTAGCAATGAGTCCTCAAGGCTCAACTCTAAGATTGGTGTGTTATGGAAAAAGTTAAGTGAATTACCTAAAACATAAGGTGTGGTCATAATAGCAGGGACAGTAAACCCCACACCGAATCTATAGATGCACCAAATCACGTAGTTCTGAGAGAAGGCTGTAGCTACTCCAAAGATGCACTCGATTAGAAGGTAGATGAAGAAGGAGGGTTTCCTCCCGATAGTGTCCTGAAGGTAGCCAAAGATATAGTTGCCGATGATGCCCCCAACAGCCAGGAGGACTAAGCCGAGGGTTGGGTAGAAGTCACCGTTGCAAACCAGGTTCCACTGTTAAAAAATTACGAGTCTTAATGTTTTTTACACATTATCTAAAATTCGGTCAAGTGCAGCAAGGTAAATAAAACACACAATTCAATATACAGCAGGAATCATTGTGGCTCATGAACTTGGATCGTCTGTCTAGTGGACGCAAGATAAGAGTTATCGTTTGAGTCCCAAGTCATGGTCATGAAAGTATATTTTCATGTGACAAATGAAAATCTTAGGTAGTAGGACCTACCTCTGTGACCACGGTGCTCTTATAGACGCTCTTCTCATAAGTCCAGCCGTTGGTGCAAGGTATCACTTCTGCCTGAGAACCTTTCAGAGATTTCAGACCACCCTCAATACCCTGGTAGTTCTTCGCGATGTCGCTGTAGTTCAGTTTATACATAGTGCACTCAGAATACTGTAGTTGACCATTCTTTAACTCCATTGGTATACTAGAAAATTACGATACATGAAAAATAAACAACAAATCATAAAAAAAGGAAAGTCCGACTCTGTCAAACAACTTTATTAATGAGTCATGAAAGTTCATTCCAAATACTAGGATCTTGAAACATTAGAAAGCTCTTTACACAATAGTTCGTTTTATTGACATACGCATAGACAAGGAATAGGGTAAGATCTTTTGAAATTCCCATAATGCTGGAAAGCGGTCGAAGTCGCAGACAAAGTGTTAGTAGATAAATATGTTTTTTAATTTTATTTATTTTTTTCAATCAACTTTGGATCATATCACCAGTAATCAAAAATAATAATAATAATATATCAAAAGTAAGTAATTCAAAATTTAAAAATTACATTTAAAATTAAGATACACTAAGTTAAACACAAAAACAAAAAGTTAAACATTAAATTAAATTAGATAAACATAAAAATAACCCACAGTTAAAATGAAAACCAAGATTTTGATTCCAATACTTAAAACCAAAATTAAAATGTAAATTAAATTAAAAAATATATAATATTAAAATTAAAATCAAAACTAAAACCAAAATTAAAATCAAATTAAATTAAAACAGTATCTTAACATTAGTTAGCACGTGAACCATGCAGCAGTGATTCACGTACTGACAGTCGAACCGTTCAGCAAAACCTCTTAGGATACTGTTGCGGCTGGCCCGCACCCTACGCATCAAGCATGTGTACCGCTTGCGCATGACTGCGTGGAAACAATCCACACGCGCCTCGGCAAACATCCCCGACGCGCTACAGAAGCGAGGCAGCCCCAAGAGCTGAACGCGTTATTGTATTGGACACGTAGAGCGCTGTACTGTTTCTGCGTGTAATCCAGCCACAGACTCCCAGTATAAAAGGACGTACAAAATGCCCTAAATAGGGCTATTTTGACGCCCCTCGAACACCGAGCAAACCTGCGGGCTATCATATTCACCCGAACAGACAGCGCCCTACGTTCCCTTTCAATGTCTGCATCGTCTTTCAGGTCAGAGGTTAATAAATGTCCAAGATATTTAATAGTATTTACTCTAGTAAGTGGGCATCCGTTGAGCTTAATTGCCGGTAAGTAATCTGGACACTGCCTAATCTATCAGCGCATTAACATACAGGTTGAAGAGCTTCGGTGAGGTTAGCTCCCCCTGCCTCACGCCGCACTCCAACCTGTATGGGGTTGAGTAAGACCCCGACCGACGAACAACATTGACCTGATTGTTGTACCAGTATTGGAAGACACGGATCAGTTCATCTGGCACTGACGCTTGCTGCAGCTTTTGCCACAGCAGATCATAGCAAACCAGGTCAAATGCCTTCGACAAGTCGAGGAAGCAAGCAAAGACAGGTGTACTTCTATCAGTGTAGTACTTGACAGTCTGCTTTAAACACAATAGATATAGCTGTTTCTGTAGTGACCGGCTTAGAAACCAAACTGGTTATCATAAAGATAAACACTACTATTTGCAATCCAAAATTTTAGGAAGTTCTGAACGTCCGGTTAGTTGGACCCTAATTCCGATATGGTGATCAACTTTTTTGGACCAGCATATATGTTTAATTTCAATAGTCAAACATGCGAAGCAGTTTAACTTCCAATTAATCTCACCTCAAATTCTTGGCAAGACTAATATCCGATATGATGTCCAATTCGGGCACCCGACACCAGTGCTCAACATGTGCAGCCATGAACAGCTGCGAGTACGCATGGAACCCGCAAGGAATCACCGCCGGAAGTAGGATCAGGTAAATCACCATCTTCTGGTACCTTCCGAACTGGCCCACGTCTTCTAATATGGCGTCGAAATCCATGCTGGGAGTTTCTGAATGATATTTTAATGAATTATTATTCAAGTACAGGTTGCTTTGGCGTGAAACGAACACGCCAAACATGAATTTAGCAAGTGCTAATTCAAGATTCTCCAGAGCCGAAATATTTCATCGGTGAGATGAGGCATTCAGATAATTTGACCTATCTATAAATCAATGTTGACTGTTCGAAATCGATTACTGTTTCAGCAATGATAGTTCTTGACCCCGGGGTCTGAAAGTCTGTGGAATATACGTGCTTTGCTAGCTGTTGGCAAGATCGCAGTCAGACATTTTTTTATTTTCTGTCACAACAGTGCAAAGAGATTTGTTTGACAGCGTTAGCTGAATTTGGGTGGTAAACTCGTCTCCTCGTATTCATCATTTTCCTGCCCTTGTATTGCCTACTAGGGGTCGGCGCAACACGTTTAATTCTTCCATTCTCCTTTGTCAGACGTCACAGTAGTCACAGTATCATTTACTCCTTTCTCTTCACACAATCCATCCATTTTTTCTCTGGCCTCCCTCTCCATCCATCAACATTCATATCTCATACTCTTTAAGTCATTGGCGTTTCCTCGTCATGAATAAAAAAAAAAAACTCTTAATGCTAAGTGATAGTCAGAAGATTTTAAGATTAGTCAGAAGATTTTGAGTGTTGGTAACTTACCTTATTTGTATATAATTGAATTCAGAACAGCACAATCTTCATAGTCCACTCTTCGAAACGTGGTTGTCGACTGCCAGATTGTGCAAACGTTGCGACATACCTACTTCTCATATTTACAGACCCTAAACAGTGCCGCCAATACAGGCTGATGCCAATATGGTTTTTTTTTTATCAGCAATGTATTTTTCTTTTTTTTAATGAACTTTCTAGGATTTGTCTTATAAGTGGTAACTACGATTATACTCATAGATATAATAAATAAGGAGATATGCCCTTTATACGAAAATGTATCGCAACCTACTGTCTCCGTTTTGTCCCACCACCCGGCAACTACTACACACGCAATTCAGTAAAAGCAATAAATACGCAGTCGCGCAACAGAACGTACTACACAATCAATTATAAACCTTATCCTATCAAACACAGCGTGTATTTACCATGCACCGTACAACTTACCCACACTAAAACATCGGTCGGTATCGTTGTGCTGTGAAAAAGCAATTTAATTGAATACACATGCTAGTGATTGACTAAATCGAAAAGTTATCGAATATTCATGTGTTTAAGTAATATGTATATCAATGAAAGTTGTTGTACTGACATAATGAAATCGGTTCTAACTGAAAGTGTGTTACGCAATTACTTCGCAGGATTTTTGTTATAAAAAAACCCTAGTTAGGAAAAAAAATGTAAATAAATGAAAACAAACAAACATAACAAATAAAATAATAGCATGAATAATTTTGTTGATAAGCAAAAGTCACTATTATACAAGGTGCAATTTAAGTCATAGGCAATATTTTAATCTAAGGCTCTACTCACGATAACGATAACTCACGATAATTATTATTATTATTTGATGTTTGTTTACTTTTCGTTACGCGTTGTACTGCGCTTTAAAATTTTGATACTTCAAGACTTAACCTTAGACTGGGGTTTAAGAAGTATTTTTTTATTACTTTTAGTGTTTATAACAACAACAACAATAAGCCTTTGCAATGTGATTACTACATTTTTAAAGTTTTCCATACTTACATTAATAATATTTTTGATTTGCGAATTATTAGCCCTAACGCAATCAGTATCGTGAGTAGAGCCTTAGATTAAAATATTGCCTATGACTTAAATTACACCCTGTATATTATCTGAACCATGCCGATTACTATAACGTATTCTAAGCTAAAATACAAAAAAAAAAAACATTAAAACGTAAGGAAATAGCACGAGATTTGGGCATTCAGTTAGGTGTCAGTTTAGGTGTAACCTTGCGTAGGTGAAAACGAGCTTAAGGCGTCGAGTTAGGTGTCACATAGTGTTGGTGAAAACAAGCACTAGGCTTTCAGTTAGGTGGCACTTAGTGTTGGCGAAAACGGGAATTGGGCATTCAGTTATGTAACACTTAGTGTTGGTGAAAACGGGCTTAAGGCATCGAGTTAGATGTCACTTATTGTTGGTGAAAACGGGCTTTAGGCATTCCGTTAGGTGACACTTAGTGTTGGTGAAAACTGGAGTTGGGCATTCAGTTAGGTTAAGTGTAACGTCGGTGAACACGGGCTTAAGGCGTCGAGTTAGGTGTCACTTAGTGTTGGTGAAAACAGGCACTCGGCGTTCAGTTAGGTGCCACTTTGTGTTGGTGAAAACAGGAATTGGGCGTTCAGTTAAGCGTCACTTACTGTTGGTGAAAACGCGCATTAGGCATCGAGTTAGGTGTCACTTAGTGTTGGTGAAAACGGGGTTTAGGCATTCCGCTAGGTGACACTTAGTGTTGGTGACAACTGGAGTTGGGCATTCAGTTAGGTTACGTGTAACGTTGGTGAACACGGGCTTAAGGCGTCGAGTTAGGTGTCACTTAGTGGTGGTGAAAACAGGAACTAGGCGTTTAGTTAAGTGCCACTTTGTGTTGGTGAAAACAGGAATTGGGCGTTCAGTTATGGTGAAAACGCGCATTAGGCATTGAGTTAGGTGACACTTAGTGTTGGCGAAAACGGGAATTGGGCATTCAGTTAGGTAACACTTAGTGTTGGTGAAAACGGGCTTAAGGAATCGAGTTAGGTGTCACTTAGTGTTGGTGAAAACGGGCTTTAGGCATTCCGTTAGGTGACACTTAGTGTTGGTGAAAACTGGAGTTGGGCATTCAGTTAGGTTAGGTGTAACGTTGGTGAACACGGGCTTAAGGCGTCGAGTTAGGTGTCACTTAGTGGTGGTGAAAACAGGAACTAGGCGTTCAGTTAAGTGCCACTTTGTGTTGGTGAAAACAGGAATGGGGCGTTCAGTTAAGCGTCACTTACTGTTGGTGAAAACGCGCATTAGGCATTGAGTTAGGTGACACTTAGTGTTGGCGAAAACGAGAATTGGGCATGCAGTTAGGTGTCCCTTAGTGTTGGTGAAAACGGGCTTTAGGCATTCCGTTAGGTGACACTTAGTGTTGGTGAAAACTGGAGTTGGGCATTCAGTTAGGTTAGGTGTAATGTTGGTGAACACGGGCTTCAGGCGTCGAGTTAGGTGACACTTAGTGGTGGTGAAAACGGGCTTAAGGCATCGAGTTAGGTGCCACTTAGTGTTGGTGATAACAGGAACTAGGCGTTCAGTTAGGTGCCACTTTGTGTTGGTGAAAACATTAAATAGGCATTCAGTTAGGCGTCACTTACTGTTGGTGAAAACAGGAATTGGGCAGGAATTGTAATATATTATGCCATCATAATCAACCAAAAACACACAAACACACACATCATTCAAAGCCAAAAACACTCCACCGATTATTAAACTGAAATTTAATTAACTTACTTTAAGAAAATTAGTTACGCATTTCTCTACTACGCTGTAAAATAACCAAAATACGTCAAATGTTTTTGAGGTATTTTGGTTAAGATCGAAATCAAATAATGTTTATACTACACCTGCTTGGAAAGTACCTTGATACTTTATCAAATTTACGGTAGAAAGTACGTCATTGCATATCGAACAAATATATGCGGGGAGAAAACGCATCCGAGCGGGAGAGAAAAGTGTATGAAAATCCATTTCTTACGTGGTTTTTCTTTTTTAATTTTGGGTAAGACTATGCGCCGGTAACCTAAATATCAAAAGCCAAAAAGTTATTACAGTGAGTTTTTATCTCCAAGTTCGCAAAATGACACTGGCCACTAGCTGTGTGTTGGATGGTGTCGGGCTGGCAGTGCGACCCTGCGGTGGCAGGATAAACAATTTGAAAAAAGAACGTGAAAATTGCAGACGCCATTGGCGCCATTTTCAATTTGTGTGTTGTTTGAGGATTCAGTTTTCGTTTTTTATTTTCCTCGTAGGTGTAGTATAAAGCACTATGTATCACTCGAGAGAAAGTGCGATTCCCGATCTCGGGTGTTTTAAAGCCCGAGCCGTAGGCGAGGGCTTCAAACGACACCCTCGACGGTAATCGGTCACTTTCTCCTCTCGGTGAACAATGTACTATTTATTCGATTTCGATCTTCCAACCGGGTTAAAATGGTTGCTAAAATTGAAAAACAAACTTAAAAAAAATATTTCTTTCGTCAATCGACGTTGTCGACAGCCTACGTTAGTTGAATCTGCACAAGCACATCACTCGTCGCAGGAAGCAGCGGCCGTACTACGCGATGCACATACTTAAAAAAGTATCGTGTCTTGATTTTTACATTGCTTGTCCAGTCACTTAGCGACAAACTTTGGTAGTGGTTAAGGAGCAATGTATTTATTGCAAAACTTGTACAGTCGCTGTGATATTTGAAATCAGAAATAACATAGTAAGAGACGATTTGTGATGTTAAAGACAAATAATATAGTAAAATACTTGTACATAGAGTAAGTGATTTATAATTTATAAAGTTTTGGTTTATGCTTCGATTTTTACAAGAAACCACTGAATAACACGGCATTCTTATAAGTTGGCACGATGACGGTCGAAAGCACACTAGTTCGCGGAGACGGCCATATGCCCTATGACATGCTTATCGTGCGCTCGTCGCGGCGTCACCGACACGCCTCCTTGCCACTTCTCCTGTTTTTTATATTTCTATGATTATACTACTAATTTTACCCATCCTGGATAAAGATTCTTCAGTAGTAACCCGGATTCGGAATATAGAATGCAGTATTACATGGGACTTAAACATGCCTGTCGATATGTGGGCGTACTATTGAGGAGGTCGCGGCTAAATAATAATAGACGTTCGGGACGATCTCTAGTCCTGTCTTAAAAATTTTCCACCTATTCTAATGGGACCATAAAGTATAAAACAAAGTCGCTTCCCGCTGTCTGTCCCTATGTATGCTTAGATCTGTAAAACTACGGAACGGATTTTGATGCTGTTTTTTAATAGATAGAGTGATTCAAGAGGAAAGTTTATATGTAGAACATTGCACCCGTGCGAAGCCAGGGCGGGTCGCTAGTTAGGTATAAAACAAAGTCCTCAGCCGCGTCTATATCTGTCTCTCTGTTCGTGATAAACTCAAAAACTACTGAACGGATTTTCATGCGGTTCACCAATAGATAAAGTGATTCTTGTGGAAGGTTTAGGTAGGCCCTCCCAGAAGTTCCCAGGGCCCGTGATCTACATTGGACAGAATTGATGGGAAAGGCGAAGAACTACTTGAAAGTAGGCTATCAACAGAAACTCAGCAGTAGACTGTAATATACCGTGTCTTCAGTAAATCTATATGTGCTCTTGATTAGTACTAGTTATTGGTATAAGATTCTACATTTTTTTCGCTATAAATCAAACTGCATGTAGATAAAATAGGATGCGCGTGGGCAATTATCCCATTCGTGGTCCAGTCAGTCAATTCGATTAACGGCATAATTGGAGCGGGCAAAGGACTGTTCCCTGAATGTCCACGCAAGGTCGAGAGCTAGCGGTACTACCGACTTGTACGCTATCTATTGACGACTGTGTTTGTAGTTAACGACCAATCATACAAGTTGGTAACAAGCAATGGATTACGAATGATAGATTGAGCCGGTAGGATGTAGTACTCCAAGGTTTCGTCATGGTCTGTATTATATTAAGTTACTGTGCTATTTGTAGTTTCGCACGCTATTTATCTTTTAAGGGGCAGGCTCATAAAGCTTATAATAGCGTATCAGCTATGTTTCCACAGCTCCCACCTGGAAAAAATACTTCCTCTTTGCGAGAGTGAGCAAGACGGGCGGGTTGGACTTGGTAGATGTCATATGTCTTGAATTTTTGTTATGTGGGGACATTAGGTACCAATGGCCTGAGGCAACCACTGCTGATGAAAGGATATATGGGATCAAAAATACTATTGGATTAGAAAACTTATTTTAATCAATAAATAAGTACATCAATATTCAGTCCTTATATTTGCGTTTCCATAAACGACTAAGAAATCTTGTAAAAATTTAATACATTTAGTAGATTGGTCTATTATGGTGTTAATAATATGATTGCTTATTAAATTATGTTTGTTACGTATATATTTTATATTGTACAAATCTTATGGCAGAGTAAAATTCACATTATTTTCGTAACATTTTGCATTTAAAATTAGTAGTGAAAAAAAAAACTAATTTCGTTCCTTAAATCTTATGGCACATCTTCCGATACCACTCGGGGTCATTCTTGGCAGCCGACTCTGGTCTTCCATCCTTATGTCTGTAGTGGAACTCGGACACTCCTCGCCCTGGGACGTTGTTCACGACAAACTTACAGAACCGCTCCACCATTCGCGCGTCCCAATCGGACGACACGTAGTGGATTGATTCGTATTCAACTAGGACCTGGAATAAGTGAAACATATTGTATTTATGTTGATCCTTGGACCATCATTGACTTTATCATCATCAACAAGTTCCAGAATGAAGGTTATTACTACTGTACTATGTATGTACGTAGGTTTCCCCAAGAGCAACTAGTTATTTAGCTTTGTCCTAGTGAATGATAAATAGGTTTTTACAAATACTTTTACGCGTCATTTTTGGTAATACCAATTTGATAACTGGAGCTGAACACACTCTAATTTCATTGCTCCACCTTTCTTAGTATCGCAGACTAGTTTAAGGCAAAGGAAAATTGAGAAAATACTCGAACTTTTATAGGTTTATCATCTATAAAAATAGTGTAGAAGATTATGGAATGAACAAGCAACTGGGTTTTAATTTTTCAATTGTATTGGTCAGAAAGCAGTCGCACTTTGCTAAATAAAGTTATTCAACTATATCTGGTTAGACTGGAAGCCGACCCCCACAGAAATGATGGCTAAAACATACCTATATTTGGAAGACAACATATTCGCTGACCCCGTGTATTGATATACGGCTTAGGGGTACAAGATGATCTTGGATCTCATGCATTTAAAACCGTGTAATACCTGAATAGTATATTCCTCGTCCCCCGCCCCGATCTTGAACGCATAGTCTCTAGGAGCAGTCCCATTTTCTCCATGTTGATAGAGCTTCAGGTCCACCCATTTGATTGGCAGCACCTCACCGTTTGGAAGGGATATCATACCAAGTTCCAAACTGAAATCACAGTAAATAATATTGAATATTTTGCTTTTATCATGGAAACTAAAAAGGTTTGGCTCCCAGAAAGACAAGTTCATAAAACCCGGGATATCTTTACATCAGCCAGAACCAAGGCAGGATTTTAGGCCCCATTGACAGCCACGGGCGATGCGATTAACGTCATGCGACACACCGTCTTTTTTTCGTTGGCGTGCGTGAGAACCGTCAGCGTCGCTCCGCAAGACGCTGTCGCAACACGCGTGGCGTTTGATCCTGTAGCTCGTGGCTAAGAGATAAGACTATTTCTATCCACTGCAATGGTTGTGATTGAATACAATGTCGAAATAATAATTAAATTGCGATCGAGTTTCTCAGTAGCAGCCACGGAGTACGGACTCTGGATTTGTGCCCGGTGGCAGTCAATTGCAGATCTTTGACAGTCGTTAAATAGTCAGTGGCCCGAAAGTCTGTCAATCGGTCTTACCAAGGGGAATCGTATTACCCAGTACTAACTGGGTTGTGGAAGTCAGATAGGCAGTCGCTCCATGTAAAATATTGGTATTTAGCTGCAGCCGGTTAGACTGGAAGCCGACCCCAACATAGTTAGGAAAAGGCTAGGCATATGATGATGATGATGATGATGGAAATAGACTCACCCCCTTTTCGCCCCTATGGGACTTAAACATAACGGGCAAAATGTGGGTGTACTATTAGGAACACATCTGCATAACCGTTTTGGGATTACAGGCGTGATAATAATGTTTATTGCCGCGTAGGTAGGTACTTACTTGGAAGCAGTGGATGGCTGGCAGACAACTCCCACGCTGATGCTGGACCCGTTCTCCAGGAAGATGTGGTGGAACGCATACCTGTGCATCAGGGTCCAGTCGCGCTTGTGACCTGTACCAACAAAGTTTAGGGTATTGTGTTACAGTCGCTTTTCATAATACATCCATCCATTCATAAACTCCCTTCCCTTTTCCTATGGGGGTAGGCAGAACGCCACCTGCTACGATCTTTTTTACATACTCCTTTTGCCTCGAACCAATAGTAACCTTTGGTACAGATCGCGGCACGTAAGTTGAACCAAGATGACGGCCGTCCGCGCAGGTACAATTATGGATTGAGACCAATTGAGACCCGAAAATGTGTTACAGCTCGCGGCACGTAAGTTAACTATGACCTTGAATGCGCATTAACACATTTTCGGGGTACTAAACTACTAACTAAAGAAAAAATCGCATGACGTCGTTGGTACGCGTTTCGGCAGTATAACGGGATTACGCGGATTCACGTTCAACCGAAGGATTACTCTTGGAGTCTTGGACTTATTATGAATGACGGCTGTAGCTGTTAGTTTTTATTTCATGTTCCAGTGCTTGAGGCCAGGGTTCTGTGAGAGCGTATCGTCACTTTTGTTCCATTGAAATACGATGCGCTGCGACAGTGACCCAGTGACGTAAATCTAAGTTGTCTAAAGAGTTTCTTGCTTCTGGGTCTTACCGAAACTATGATCCCTGAACGAAGGAAGTGTGTACTCAAAGGATTCGTTTTCAATCTTGAACTTGCATTTCAATGTACCGAATTGTTCGTAATGCGACTGGTGAGCCCTGCAACAGGAAATGCATGATTAAATTCAAACTCAAACTCAAAGCATTTATTTCAATTAGACCATAACAGGCACTTTTGAATGTCAGAAAAACGAAAGCGAAGCTACAGTCACAGACACAAGGCATAATAACTTGTGAAAGTACTGTAGTTGCCCATTTCAAAGTGTAGATCTCTAGGGAGAAGATGGGAAAGGATCTCCATGGACACTCTTTTCAATAAAAATATTGTTACACAATATCCTCTTGTCCGAATGTTAGATACGGCTGCCAATACCAATGGAGACTGTGTAGGCGTATATCAGGTGTTCAGTTATTATAGTGTGCACAAATACAGATGCCCTCTATTTTCCGTCAGACTCTTAGCACGGTTGGAGAGATGGGACGGCAATCCGGAGAGATGTGGCTTTCTAACGTTGGACTGCTACAGAAAATGTATTGTCTGACCTAACATCTTTTTTCTACCTGAGGATTGAACCGGGACGGGAACCTTATGCCATACAATATGTGCTAATAATATTATATGACCAGAAGAGGAATGCCATTGACACCATCACGGCCTAGTGTTACAAGTAGACATAGGGTAAAGGGAGGGGTTGTAAAGGGAGTTTTCTTAATCATAACATAATATCATCAGCCTTTAATGTTCCCACTGCTGGGACATACGGCCTCCTCTCTATGAGAGGCAATGGCCTATAATCCACCACGCGGGCCCAGTGCGGGTTGGTAGATGTCACATGTCTTCATTTTTTTTTTGTTTCTAGGACTTGCCGGTTTCCTCAAGATGTTTTCCTTCACTGATTTGAGAGCAGTGGTGATGAAATAAATTACACAAAGTAATGCGCCTGCCTGGGTTCGAACCCACCACTTACTGTTCGTAAGTCGGGGCCGCCACCACTGGGCCGCTGCTGCTCGCAATCTTTCTTAATCAGTAAATAAAATGATGCCTCAAACGTGTGCGTTAATTGATGTTTTCCTTCACTGATTTGAGAGCAGTGGTGATGAAATAAATTACACAAAGTAATGCGCCTGCCTGGGTTCGAACCCACCACTTACTGTTCGTAAGTCGGGGCCGCCACCACTGGGCCGCTGCTGCTCGCAATCTTTCTTAATCACTAAACAAAATGATGCCTCAAACGTGTGCGTTAATTGATACTAGGTATCGGCGGCCTTCTTCACGTTGAGGTCTAAAATCATCTGGAACGGGATAAAACGTTTTCGAATCCAGGTCTTGGTCAGGTTATAGAAATAAGTTCCAGTAACCGTTTTAAGGTAAAAGGCAGACAAAGGTAGGTACCATCGCAATTTATAACTCTTGATTTCTTTACTCACGTTTTAAGATTTTGAAAGTATTCCTTGCTCCACTTTTCCAAAGCTATGGACTTAATGATCGCCGGGGGGTGCAGATCCGAGTCGTAATCGAAGTACTTCGTCGTGGCGTTCCATTCTCCGAAGAAGTCTACATCGACCAATTTGTCAGGCTCGTTTTGGAACCTGGCGGGAAATTCATACATCATTATGTTGTGCACCTATTTTAACAGATTAGGTAGGTCGTATTTTTACATTCTCTAATATTGAAATCGATCTGAGTATTTTGATTTGATTTATAAAGAGTTAGAAAGCTAGGTTTAAAAAAAAAAAACCGGCCCGCTGCGTGTCGGAGTCCCGCATGAAGGGTTCCATACCATTGCAGTAAGGGAGCCCCTATAATTTTTAATTTAATTTTATTATTTGTTTTTAGCGGAACATTCTGTGAAAATTTCAACTGTCTACATTACGGATCATGAGATACACCCTTAGTAATAGGCTGTATCTCATGATCCGAGACTGTCCGAGACACGCATCCTACAGAGGCTTAGTGATAGGGTCCCGTAGTTGGTTACCCTTCGGCTACGGAACCCCATAAAGCACCTTATTAAGACGATATGAAATAAACGTATAGGTGGAGTTTGAATTGCATACGAAATAAACTTAAAATGAAATCGAAGTATGGATGGGAAATTTAGAAAGATGTAAGTAAACTGTAGTTAAGTTTAGGAAATCTGGAGAGATTTCCTAAACTTTACGAACAAGGGTACAAGCTTACCACATCTGCCCCTTGTAAGAGACGGTCCATTTCTTCATAGGCTCTACCGGAGTGATCTTAATACCTTCGGCTCCAAACTCTCCGATTTCTGAGCCAAACAGTACTGTGTCGGGTATCTTCTTACTGCACAACAAGCCTTTGTTCGGGAGCTGGTCAACAAATCAACATTGTCAAGGGTACGATCGGTGAAATTGGTCCTAATAAAAACAAGGGTAGGTACAGTTTTGGTAAACTGGTCCCACAGCTGAAGCTCACTTTAAGTAATATGGGGTGGAAGGCACACCGACGCTAAAACGATTACCATGTATTCAGTACATCACTACAGGGTGTAGCAAGACCCTTCACGAAGCCTTGACGGCTTCGTGAAGGGCCAAGCATTCTGTGCATCAAACTAAGTAACTTTACGCAAAAATTATTGCTGGGAAACGACTTTTTTTTTAGGGTGAAAAATCACGTTTTACGGTATGACTCAATGTAACGCACTCAAAACATTGTGTTGATGGATTCATTAAATAGTACGGGGGTTGTGGAGGTGTTTAAAGTAAAAATCTTACATTAAAAACATGTATTTAAGAAAAAAAATGTGAAAAGGTAGGAACTTTGACCCCCAATATCTCCGTAACTAGAAGGTTCCCAGGTATGGTCTAGAAGAAAAAAATGATCGCTATGACGGGGAGAACAATTGGCTTTCGGCTTCGTTAAGGGTCTTGTTACACCCTTTATAAACTCCCCGTATAAATCATTCATCGGTAATTAAAAAAAAAAATCTGTTCCGTACACATAAACTGTCACTTACGGGATATCTTCCGTGATTGTCTGTTATTTTGAGGTCCCGATATTTCGACGCTGTTGCAAGCGCCAAGATCGCGGGTTGACTGACAATCCGCCCGTTGACAGTCAACCCGCGATCATGGCGCTTGCAACAGCGTCTAAATATCAGGAGCTCAAAATAACAGACAATCACGGAACATATCCCGTAAGTGACAGTTTATGTGTAAGTGTAAACCGTGAAAGTTTAAAACAGAATCTGTTCCGTATATTTTGACCGTGTGTAATATGACCTTGTATCTTCCTCCCCATCACCTTGTATAATATTAATGTGGAGTGGTGGAGTGCTACAAGTCATGTGCTCAGACCAAATAAAAAACTATAAGACAATACAGTGAACGCAGCGAACAATACAGTGAAGCACGCGCAAAACTACGCCTCGCTCTGTGCATAGGTACACGCTCTCACGCACACAATAACATCAAACTACAACTAAACTACGTCAAATAAGTGCACACATGTTTAGAAAACTGGCCTCACTGCTCTGTTCGCATAGTAAGGTGGAAGCGCATGGGTAGCCCGCTAAATTTAAATTTTCTTATGTTTATTGCAATTTTTAGGTCAGTGTCAGGTTGTATGTTGGTGAAAATATAAATCGCGCCAGTAACACATATTATGGAGTTACAGAATTATAATCATTGAAATTATCCATACAACCCTCCAAGTTCATTTAATCCCATTGAGTGACTTTTTCATGAAATAGCTATTGAATGGGGTTATATGAACTTGCTGTATTGATACGTGTTACTGGCGCGATTTATATTTTCATCAACATACAACCTGACACTGACCTACAAATTGCAATAAACATAAGAAAATTTAAATTTAGCGGGCTACCCTTTGGTCTGGGGTCATTGTGTCGTCATGTCATAAATCCGACTGTCGCATGTCGTTAGAGCGACACACAGAGCATCATATATATACTGGAGCGACAGGTTATGTCTTCTAGATAATAAATACGGTTCTGCTACTTACCATCTTATCTCAGAATTGGAACCCATAGAACCGGAACTGCGTACGTTTACCTGAACATATTAAGTGAAACATGAAGAGTTACTTACGCCAATATAAAAGACACCGTTGCACATGCCGAGAGGTCTGCGCTCGCAACCAGCTATAACATAGATGCCTTTGTTCTTTTCGCTGTTCGCTGATATGAAGAACACTGCATCGAAAGCCTGGAAGTTACAAATATTGTTAATGAGACCAACAGCTATTATATTATCTGTGCCAACAATATCACCACCTGATAAATTTTATTCTCAAGAATACTGTTCTTCTGTCAGTGGATAAAGAGTATGGAATGATCGGACTCATATCGAAAGATACTGAAAATGATGGACAGGTAGAGAAGTGGTGGTGGTGAGGTTTTCTTTTCTGGAAATACCTGCGCTCAGTTAATTATGGCTTGGGGGGCGTTGGGTATATAAATAATCAGCACTCATACACACATATGGGTGTTATTCTTATCAAGAGTTGGAAGTGCGGTATATATTATATTTACAAATCAGCAGCCCACCTTCACTATCACCCACCTATATCATCAGCGTGGAGAAATGTCACAGAATATGTCACTACTTCCGTTCTTCCCGTGGTGCAGATCTACCTGGTCCTGCATCCATCAAACAACTTTTTCGGAGCCGGATCTTCAAATTATCCGCACCGATTTAACCCGAACCTTAAGCCGGTATACGTTCGGGTGTGCATAAAGATTTGGAAAGATCAATGAAGAAAAGGGTTACAAATTAAAGATTACCTTGGCATGATCGCTCAACGCTTGCGCTCTGTCCATGAGGTTCGGGTTAGCTATAGCCTTCACCCCCTGCCCTGCCCGTCCGTCGGGGCCCGCAGCGGAGTGCTTGCTCGAAAACTGGAAGATAATATAGCGTTAGATATCGGATCATCAATTGGTTTCCTCTAAAATTTAATTTGTAAAGCACCTACTAAACTTTCCGTGGCTAGCAAGTGGTCCTAGGAAACTAGGACACCGAACCCAAGTGGGCCGTAGCAAACACAATCTCTACAGATGGGTTCATGGACGGCTCAGATCTCAAGTGCGCGGTGTCTCTACAGACAATGGACCATCTTCCATTTTGCGCTGCATGCCCAAACACCTGCGCACTTGACATGGGTAGGTAGGTCTAGGGGCTACAGCAAAACGGAGAACGAACACTTCCGTTTCCATTTTGTCTCTCGTTCTGGCCGTATTAAGCTACCTACAACTAAGCGAGATAAGTACACGGAGTACACCTAACATTTTGTGTATCGTACCTATGGTTTTAAATACCAAGGGTTATTATCTAAAGCAACTCTAAATTATAATTAAGGATGTCATTATTGCGTACAAATATTGAAGCCACCATCTAAGGGACACATTTTTCCTGAGAATAATATAAAAAAGTCTAGTGCAATTCGATAATGGCTTCCAAAAATTCAATGATTAATAAAAGTGCTAATTAACAGAACCGCATGGACAACGCGTGATGCTTGTTATAATTGTTAATTAATATCAAATCAGTGGTTATCATACACCTGCGTTGCTACCTAGAGCTCTCACAGCTGATAACAATGGGAGCTACTGATATCAACCGCAAACTATCTAAGTACCTAAACTACTTAATCACAGACCAGCTATGTCAGTACAGCTGAGGATTTGCACGTACTCACCATCTGTCTAGCCTTTTCCCAAATATGTTGGGGTCGGCTTCCAGTCTAACCAGATGCAGCTGAATACCAGTATTTTAGAGCGACTGCCTATCTGACCTCCACAAATCAATTAGTATTGGGTAATATGATACCCCTTGGTAAGACTGTTCGTTAGAATTTCGGGCCACTGACTACCTGTAACGACTGTCAAAGATCCTCAAATGACAGCTGGGACCAACGGCTTCACGGGCTATCCGAGACACGGAAAAAATTCGGTATGTAAAGGATGGTCACCCACCCACGGACCAACCTAGGCAAGCGCGGCTTAACCTGAAGATGGACGATTTGTGCACGTAGTGTACTTGCAATAATAATAAAGGGTGTAACAAGACCCCTAACGAAGCCGAAAGGTGCTTGTTCTCCCATAATTGCGATAATTTTTTAGTACTACACCATACCTGGGAACCTTCTAGTTTCGGAGATATTGGGGGTCAAAGTTCCAGCTTTTTCACAAGTTTTTTTTAAAATTCATGTTTTTAACGTAAGATTTTTACTGTTAACACTTCCACGACCCCCGTACTGTTCAATCCATCCATCAGCACAATGTTTTGAATGCGTTACATCGAGTCCTACCGCAAAAACTGACTTTCACCCTTAAAAAAAATGTAGTTCCCAGCTATAATTTTTGCGTTAAGTTACTTAGTTTGATGTACATAATGCTTGGTTGACGGCTTCGTTAAGGGTCTTGATACACCCTGTATGCAGCGTGTAGCACACCATGACAATGAAAAAAAAAAATTCAACCATCCGAAATTTCAATATCTAAGAACTCGACGTCCGATGGAGAAAATTGTTCAGTTCAAGATAGTCTACTGTAGGGTAGCCCCGAAAGGTTACATAAGCTGGGCAGAGGCGCACCTAATAGTACACCCAGATTTCGCCAGTGCCAATGTATTAGGGGCCTATCATTGTTTTAATATAAATACAGCTTGTTGGAAACTTTCACCACAATTTTTTTTTGTCTGTCGTGTCAGCAGTAACTACAGAACAAGTTACGCTGTGGTAAGAATTAGCCAGGGAACAAGCAGAAAACGCCCAAGCTGCATCGGTCGTAAATTCATAATGTTTTATCCACCCACTATTTTAAGCAGATTTCAATATGTAGGTATAGTTTTAACTTTGTCCGTGGACTCAGGTATGGTGGTCGAGGGACACTAAAGTCACTTACTAGATGAACTCAGTAGGAGTCTGTCTCAGAAACTATGTAAATATTACAACGATCAGCCAAGTAAAGAAAACAATTGGAAATTACTCTGATAAAAGCCGGTAAGCAAGCACAATCTGTAAATACAAAATTCTGATAAAACTCACCTTTCTATAATAATACAGGATACCGAAGAGCACATATTTAACGTAATACCACTTTCCTGGGACCGAATATATGCCGAGAATAGGCTTTGGGTTCTTTTTAACTTTACTATAAATAAATAAAATGATAGAGATACCAATAAAATAAAGATACAACATTTTGCCGCAGTGGCAAACCAACACTAAATGTGGAAAACATTGATAAAACTGATAGACATTTATATTAATGATAAGAGCAGCTCGTACATTGTTGTTAGGTAGGCTATCTAATTAAGTGCCTCGCAGAGTATTGTTGTTAATGTTATCAAAAACTGAGCTACACTTTCTGTATTTAATTTAAAATTAATACTGTCGTTCGGCAAAGAATCGTAGGTTCCTACCTAATATAATAATACTCGTATCTGTCTGTTAAAAGGCTTCTCATCTTGTTTCTAAGCTAATTAAGGGTTTTGAGTACCTACTTTCTACGACTTTGACATGTTTTAACATTATTATGGCAGCCTTATTTGTTCGGTTGTTCCATCCACTAGCGAGTAGCCCTCCTTCCAGGGTCACTTTGTGCTATGCTTCCGTGGTCTATGCAAGTCTTAGGGGACCTTGCGGACTACACGGCCATAACCACGACTTTTGGCCGCAGAAGCTTCGACCGGGAAGAAAGTTTGGTCGCCCAACCGGGATTCGACCAGTTTTGTTCAAGATAGCGACCAGTCATGCTACAAGTCATGGTCGTGGCCGCGTAGTGCGCGAGGTGTTTTATTCAGGTTATACACGCAGTCATTTGCAGGTAATCCGATGGTCAGTACATAACGCTCCTTCAATCGACTCGTGGTAACCAGTGAGTTACCAAACTAATGCTCCTGCCGTCATCACGTCCGTCTCTCTACTCGCCAGTCCGAAACTTGACCGCTGGGCTATCCTCGTTTCTATGGAGACAGCTTGACCAGAAAGGTTTAGTACCTACCTAAGCAAATATTGAGATGGACAAAACTAACATGGTGATAAATAAATCATCAGCATCATTCTCCTGCCCATATCCCAATTTGGGGTCGACGCAGCATGTCTTCTTTTACCATATAGGTACTTCTATATTACTCGTCATCTCATCAGACACCTTCTGTCTTGCATCCTTGCTATATCATCCTTTACACAATCCATACACAGTTTCATCATGTATGTACTTAATTCAATAATTTATGATGAAGCTGAAATATAATGAGCACATCTTCTGTTAGATCTATGGACGTATTGTCAAATGTAACTTGCACTACCTGTCATTCAATAAATCATTTACCTAGAAATGTGATTCATTTTATTGGCGACAAGGATTTAAAATACTTAAACAATGGACAAAGAACAATTTAAGCTGTTCTTGCGAGCTCAACAGGCGCAGCAAGAACAGGTGACACAAATACTTACATTGTTGGTACAAACAATGCACAACAAAAAAGACACAAAAACAAAAAGCTCGATGAGCGTTACATCATCGCCGGTCACATCATTAGACAAGATGATGGTGATTAAAAACCTTAACATGGACAAATACAGCCCCGACAGCTGCAGGATTGAAGATTTTTTAGAATTCTTTTCAAACAAATGTCAAATCATGAACGTTACGGAACCAAACCTACGAAAGGACATCTTGTTGAATACTTTTCCGTGAGTTAAAAATAGCACTTACACCGAATTTTGACACGAGTACTTATAACGACATTTGCCTCAAACTTCTTGACTTGTTTAGAGTAAAGAAAACCAGGTACCGCGCACTGACACAGTTCTGGAACTGCACCAGAGAGTCTTCAGAATCTATGGAACACTACGCTAACAGACTCAAAAGTCTAAGCCGGGATTGCGGCTACAAAGAATAGATGTTGGAACGACAAGTCCGCGATCGTTTTGCTACAGGGTTGAATCATACAGATTTAGAGACAGATCTCAAGCAAAAGTGGTCCGATTTGCAGAAGTCAGGAAGGGAGGTTACTTTTAGAGATTTGTTTTCAATTGCACAATCACGAGAACAGGCAGAACATGACACAAGGAACCGTACTCAAAAAACACTCAAGTCAAGGATTGCAAACAAATCGACATTTTCATAAATGGAATTCACTGTACAATGGATTGGGACCCTGGCTCTACCCACTCTATCATTAGTTCTGAAGTTTGGAAAAAGATTGGATCACCAATCTTAACAAAGGGGCCCAAATTAAAAGCTTATGGAAACATCAAGTTAAAAACCCAGGGAATTACAAATGTCAATGTGAAAGTAAACGGACGATACGAAACCTTGCCTGTCGTAGTAAAGAAAAACGCAAACCCATTTCTTTTTGGATTGAGATGGAGCGAGAAGTTTGGAATGGAATTCCAATACCAATTTATTCAGTCCCAGAGGAGCCTGTTACGCCAACATTAAAACATATTCTCAAGCAATACAGCGAGTTTTTGACGGCCAACTAGGCAAAGTCAATAACTACCAAGTTAGCATACATGTCAAACCCGGCGCAGAACCAGTACACCTACCTGCACGTCCAATCAAATTCAGCATGAAGAAAAACGGTTAACGGGAGTTGGATCGCCTTGTCAATTACAGGTATCATTAACAGAATAGATCCAAACCTTACTGCTTTAGAGTGGGCAACACCTACTGTAAATGTCTTGAAACCAACTGGTGACGTCCAAATTTGCGGAGACTACAGCACTACACTTAATCCTGTTTTAACAAAACATTTACATCCAGTGCCTGTTTTTGATCAATTACGACAAAAACTAGCAAACGGCATAGTCTTCTCCAAAATTGATCTCAAAGAAGCGTATTTACAGTTTGAAATAGCTCCGGATTCAAAAAAGTATTTAACAATATCCACACACAGAGGATACTACCAGTACAACAGAATGCCTTTCGGTATTTCTACAGCACCATCAATTTTTCAAAATTTTCTTGATCAACTACTTGGAGACATACCAAACGTAGCAGTCACAGAGCATCTTATATATACTGGTAGTAGCAGTGTATTTTGATGACATTGCATTGACAGGAGAAAGCGAATGGACATTTACGAACATTTTGCACAGTGTTAAGCCGACTAAAACAGGCTGGTTTGAAAGCTAATTTGAAAAAGTGTAGTTTCCTGAGTAAAGAGATTGAGTATAGTCTGGGTCACATAATTGATTAAAACGGAATACGGCCAACAAAAGCGAAGATTAGCGCTATAACCAACGTATCACAACTATTCACAACCCACAAACTCAAAGGAATTACGCTCTTTCCTGGGCCTTATAATTTTTTATGAAAGATTCATTCTACATCTTCATGGATCATGTCCAGACCTGTACGAGCTAACAAGCGGCAACAAAAAATTGCGATGGTCCGAACACGAAGAACAAGTTTTCGAGAATGCTAAAAGTAACATAGCTAACTCAAATTCATTGCTAGCGTTCGATGAAAGGCGTTCCCTTTTCCTAGCGTGTGATGCATCTGAAAAAGAAGTTGGGGCTGTTCTATACCATAAACACAAAGATGTCGTACAACCGATAGCATTTGCGTTAAGAAAACTTCGACCAGCTGAGAGCAAATATTCTGTTATTGGTGAAGCACTAGCCATATTATTTGGAATACAGAAATTTGACCAATATCTAAGAGGAACGAAAATTATCTTGGTAACTGACCACAATCCTCTGATGCACATTTTGGGACCTCAACATAACCTGCCGAAGCTTGTAAATAATAGAGTTGTAAGATGGGCTCTTTTGATTGGAAGCTACCAGTACGAAATTTGCTACCAGAAGGGCGAAAACAATATTCTGGCCAAACAATATGATTGCCTATCCAGATTACCAAATCACAAGACAAAACCCTCACACGTGGAAAACGTTGTACACAGAGTAGTGTCCCGCCTCCAAGAAATAAAATTGTTGACCTACAATTAACAGAAAAAAATTGAGTCGGGAAACATCTAGGCAGAAATTTGTCACTCATTTTCCAGTACCTAAAGACCGGGTGGAGAGACTTGGATTACAGGCAAGACATGAAACAACAGGAAACGTTTCGAACTGTCTGTAGAAAGTAAAATTGTACTGTGGCAAGGCAGGATGGTCATATCTGAGGTTCTAAGAAAGACAGTCTTAGGTTATTTGCACCGAGGGCACCCAGGGATATCAGCCATGAAAGCACTCTCACGTTTCTATGTGTGGTGGCCATCACTTGACGAGGATATCGAGAATTTTATCAAGAGATGCACTAGGTGTCAGAAAAACAGACCATCTTATTCCGAACTACCGGTTTTCTCCTGGTCTATACACGAGCAAGTGTGGGAAAGAGTCCACATAGACTTTGCAGGTCCATTCCAGGGCAGCTACTGGCTGGTTTTGTGTGATGCGTTGTCGAAATGGTGTGAACTAAGACCAATGAAAAACATAACTTCAAAAAGTCTATGCACTGTTCTGGATGACATTTCAACACCTTTGGACTCCCACAAATTATAGTTTCTGACAACGGCCCCCAACTAACATCACAGGAATTCAAGGACTACTGTAAAAATCAGGGCATTCTACATGTCACCTCATCTCCGTATCATCCCCGAACAAATGGGTTAGCTGAACGGTTTTGAGAACTTTTAAGAACAGAAGGACCTCCAGTGACGGAAGCCGTCGATTGTCGGAGTTTTTATTCAGTTACCGGAACACTCCGCATACCACTACCGGCAAATCACCAGCCCAAATGATGTTCGGCAGGCAGTTGAACTGTGTTCTATCAAATATTCGACCGAACATTTACAATATCAACATGTGAAGGCAGACATCGTGTCATCTACGCCTACTTACCAGACAGGCGATAAGGTCTACATAAAAACTAAACTGGAAAAAAAGTGGCAGCCTGCTACAGTAGCGACCCGTAAACACCGAAACTCCTACGTGGTCACTACATCTAATGGGGTAAGGAAACATGCAGATCACATGAGGCCACGACTTACTCCTGCAGCCGCGTCACCTGAAAGTGTTGCGACAGCCTCTAAGTCCTCACCATCCACATGCTTGGCACCATCACCTATGTCAATTCCTTCTCCATCTACACCGTCCTCTCACATTCCATCCACACCAGAACCATCTGCATTTACATCATCATCATCATCCTCATCAACAGCGTTTGAAACACCGACTGCGACGGTTGCAGCACGTCTTCGGCGCAGCCAGCGTGAGGTGCGACCTCCACGGCGTTTGATTGAGGAGATATGAATCCAACCATAAATGGGGAGGAATGATGTATCTATGGACGTATTGTCAGAAAAAAATGTGACTTGCACTACCTGTCATTCAATAAATTATTTGCCTAGAAATGTGATTTCCCTACTCTTCGTCTTCTACTCCTACACTAAAATCTAAATAAAAACTTGACATTGGCTAAATGCACAAACCGTGCGAAGCTAGGAAAAAAAAAAAGTGTTTCATTTTATTTTCCTTTGCGGTTATCCCTCTTACATCAAAACAAATCTAAATTTGATTTGATGGAAAATGCCGATATTTTTCATATTTGTATATCACTGATTATCAGTTAGGTACATATTATTTTATATGTACTTCCTCTTCCTTGCTTGCCGAAATTTGTTTAGAACATTATTTTATAATATATCTACGGCTTTAAATTATATTCGGTGTGTGAGCATATTTTTGATGAGATGGAGTGGTGTGGTGAATAAACAATAAGTATTCAGCTCACCTAACGGTAGGTAGCTAGTGTTCACCGCCGGCACCGCCCAAACCATCTCAGAGATGAAGGTGTAAACTATCAAACACAATTCTCGTAATCACTGGTCACCAAAGAAATGTAAAAAAAAACTTATATCTATGCTGGTCACTTACTTAAAAGTTTCAAGGTTCAAGTCCTTTCTTTGCTATTATTTGTCGTGTCGTTTACCTCGTTGAGTTATGAGTCTAACTACCCGATAGCTTACAATGCTTACACTGGCTAGACAGATTCACTCAAATATGTGCGGTTCTTTCTTTAAAAGACCAAATCAGACACGATCTACGTGGTCCTCATTGTCACTTGAACAAGATTAAATTATATCTAGACTTTAAAGAGACTGTGACCTCTGTTTCTTCTCTAGTCAGGTATGAAACACCGGCATGGTATAGAAAAAAGAAGTGTAAAAATGGTTGTAAAAACCAATTTACAAAATAAACATCATTTAATTATGTGCCAGTACTATACACGCGGCCCATTTACCCTTCAAACTGGAACCATTCTAAATAGAATAATTATTTTCCCCAAGATAACCTAAGTAAAAGTAAGCTACGACCTGGGATGAATAACTGAAGCTCTACATCAAAACATTTCGCTACGACCTACGGACCCATGGCATAACATCACGCCTGTAATCCCCAAAGGGTTAGGCAGGGGTGTACCTAATAGTACCACCACATTTCCACAGTTATGTTTAAGTCCCAGGTAAAAGGGGGCGAGCCTATTGCTATCAACCCCCCGCAAATCCAGACTCCAAGGCTGCTACTGAGAAATTTCTGATGGAAAAACCTAATAACACTTTGCCCGACCTGGGAATCGAACCCAGCGGACCTCATGCTCAGCAGTCGCGTTTGCGACCACTAGACTAACGATGCAGTCCGACCTACGGAATATAATAACAACTATAGCTGTTGCCCGCGACCTTCGTTCGCGTGAAATTATTGTAAAAAAATATTACTTTCCTTTTTTAATCGAATATTAGTACCAATTTCAAGGGATTTAACTCCTTATGACATCAGCTATCTGCCAGTAAAAGTCGCGTCAAAATCAGTCCAGCCGTTTCGGAGATTAGCCGTTTGAAACGGATTTTTTTAAAATTTCAAGGGTTTTAATTTTTTGCGTGGAACTCTAATATTTTTTCTAAATAAGTTTCAATAAATAGTATATGTTAGACCTTATAACATCAGCTATCTGCCACTAGAAGTTCCGTCAAAATCGGTTCAGCCGTTGCGGAGATTAGCCGGAACAAAAAGACAAAAATTGAAAAAAACGTGTTTTTGTTATAATTACCGTATACACTTTCATATGCATTCAGTAAAAAGCTGTTATTTTGGTTACAAACAGACACTTCAATTTTATTTATACAGGGTGTAACAAGACCCTTCACGAAGCCGTCAGCCAAGCATTCTGTACATCAAACTAAGTAACTTTACGCAAAAATTATTGCTGGGAAACGAGTTTTTATTTGGGGTAAAAATTCACGTTTTACGGTAGGACTCAATGACTCAATGTTATGCACTCAAAACATTGTGCTGATGGATGCATTAAATAGTACGGGGGTTGTGGAGGTGTTTAAAGTAAAAATCTTACATTAAAAACACACCACCATCTTACATTTTTTTTCTTATTTAAGAAAAAAAATGTGAAAAGGTTGGAACTTTGACCCCCAATATCTCCGTAACTAGAAGGTTCCCAGGTATGGTTTAGAACAAAAAAATGATTGCAATGACGGGGAGAACAATTGGCTTTCGGCTTCGTTAAGGGTCTTGTTACACCCTTTAGGTGTAAAGATAGATAGGGGCCTACAACACCTACGGCCCATTTAGTAAGGAGAAGTTTCATGATAATTGTAGGGTATTTGTTAATTTAAACGCTAGCTAAGTTATAGGATAAACATTTTATTTGTAACTTTTCGTAAAAATTAACATTTAATGGGTTTTTATAACTAGATACAATAAGAATTATTGTTATTCTTTCACAATCATTATCTGCCGAGCTTTTCCCTACTAAGTATATTGGGGTCGGCTTCCAGTCTAACCGGTTGTAGCTGAGTTATTTTTATTCTATAATGGACACAAAATAATGTTAGGTATAGTTCTCTAGCTATTCAGTTTACCACAAAATTAGTGCCTATCGACTAATCTCTTTATAATTTTAGCAAGTGTACCTACCTAGTATACAGAAACACAATTATTTAATTCTAAGAAAAATATTATAATTTTTTTTATTTTAATTAAACACGTTGCCTCCTCAACTCTTTATGAATTTCTCTTGCTTCGTGGGGTGCCTTTACAAACATTTAAACTCTCTTAACATCCAGACCCAGAACAACTACCTGTAGGACAAACAAATATTTGTTCCGTGTGGGAATCGAACCCGCGACACCCAGCGCAGCAGCCAATCGATCAACCACTGCACTAACCGTGCCGTCCAACTCCTATATAACTCGCTATATTTCCGATGAGGTAATATACAAATAAAATTCATAACATTTCGTTGCTTATATATTATTAACTTGTACTAATGCCATGGTTTCAATTAATACTGCGTGGCCTAGTAACTTCATAACTATTCAGTCCGTGGTTTTAAAATATTATTATTTTTTAAATGTGAAGAAACGAGAAGAGGTAGCCCGCGAAATTCAAATTTTGTTAAGTTTTTTGCAATCTGCAGGTGACGTCTAACAGGAGTAATTCCATTGTGGGAAAGAGATGGCGCTAGACGAAATGTACAGCTCTGTCTCTTTCCCACACGGGAATTACTCCTACTTTAAGACGTCATAGTCACCCCCCAGGTCAGTTTCAAGTTGTATGTTAAATAAAATATGATTCGCGACCGTAACACGTATAAAGCCAGAAATTTGTTTCGGTCGCGAATCATATTTTGTTTAACATACAACTTATCACTGGCCTGGCTGATTGCAAAAAACGTAAGAAATTTTTAATTTCGCGAGCTACCTTAGCGCATCCTCCTTAACCAAAACTGGTGAAATGTCGTTGTACCGACGCCAGCACATTCAACTACTAGCAGCTTCAACCTCAGTAGAGTTGTTGGGCTGCGAGTGCATATACATAATTAAAAAAAAAAAAAAAAAAACATTCAACTACTGTCAAAATTTCCCAATCAACCTTGAACCGAATGTTTTAGCGATAAACTTGAAAATCTATTAAAGAAATTTGGCAGGTTTTAGTAGCTTGATGAGCTGCCGTCTATACTTTAGACCTCTGCTTACCCATTTGGGAAATATAGGCATGATGTTAAGTTTCGAGTAGGTTTTTTTTTTCGACAGTTTAATATTAAGGTTAAGGTTTAAGGTTTACAGTGCATAACATTACGCTTGGGTCCACACGGGGTAGGCAGGGGTGACTACAACATGCACATTCCACTATGTATGTTTTTCAGTGCGACTCGAATAAAAAAACTATTTGAATACAGTATTGTCAATTTTTTGGAGTATAAGCATATACTTTGTACATGTGGTTATTATTTTACTCATAAGTACATATTCTAACACATTACTTATCTATTACACATAAATCTACGAATACATACATATTTTAGTTTATCTAGAATTGATACAAGTGGAGAAACTTTGTTATTGCAGCCGAGGCGGATTCACACCCGAGCCGCAGGCGAGGGTGTTAAGGGACTGAGAACTGCAGTAACAAAAGCCCACGAGTATCAAACGACGTGTTTCAATACACTTTCGAAGAAATAAAATAATAGAATGCAAAGTAGGTACTTTTGTTATGAATGATTACGAAACTATGATTTAATTTACATTTTTAACCGCGCTCTGTTTTAGCAGGTTGAAGGAGAAGCAAAGGTAAAGGTGAAAAATAGAATATTCAAATATATTTGAATTTTAGAACTCCCTACATGTTAATTTGTTCATTGAAGTAAATTTAAATAATCATGTCTGTATGATATTCTGTTTATAAACACAATTTGTGTTAATGTAAATACATGTGATTAAAAAAAAAACACTGCTGCTGTAGAAATTTTCATTTCCGCACTTGTACAGATAAACGAAAAAAACCACGTGTGAAATACACTGCATGTTGAACCTAATCGTAGTGCGATAAGAGCCAGTTTTCGAGGAAGTGTATTGAAAATACCATTTTGAACTTGGCTGGGCTTTAAGGCTTGATTCCACTGCTGCGTGGGGTGTACACGGAGTGGTTATGCACGTGAGCACGTTCTTTCCGTATCCGTGCGTAGCGTGGCCATGGGGTCCCGGACTTTCTCTGATTAATGGTTTTTATTTAAAATAATAACAGTGAAATCTATTCTGGAAAGTGAAATGTCCCGCTTTTTTATTTTAGAAATGGTTACCATAGTCACTGTGGATGATCCCACCATTTACTTTCAAAGTGAAGTATACAAATGTGCGTGCTTGGCCGTTGATGGTGGCAGCAATCGAATTGTGTATTCAACCTTGGATAACGTAGGTTTCTGGAGAATCCATAAGTACAACCATCTTGCACTATACGCGCAAGGGCCGAATAGGTTTTTATTTTAGTGCGAGACAGAGATGGATATAAGTGAAAAGCTCTATCTCTTTTTTCACTCTCTTAAACTATCCAGTGCGCTGAGTATAGAAGGGAGATGTTTATACCTGAAGAATTAATTAGTAATCTGAATTTGCCAACAATTGGCTGCTCAGTTCAGTGTCAATCAGAACCGATGTTGCAGTAGCAGTGTTACAAGCCTATCGTTTAACTAAGACGGCTGAAGCAGCTGCGAGGTGCGGAACACCCCTCGGTGTTGCGAACGACAGAGCTCCCACGATACTTGAGCACATCCCTCCCGCACATTCTCAGTGAAGATCAAACCGTTAAGGGCAAGTTGTGGATCCGGACACCGGACTTGGGCTGGAGTCTCCAACCTGCCCATACCAATACATACAATACATAAAGTTAGGCCTGTAGTTGCTATTTCAAAGTAAAATAAATAATTTAATGAAAATCTATAAATGAAGGATTGTGAGGTGAAGAAAATAAAAGAAAACAATAATCACTATTAATATTTTACATTTAATTAATAAAGGAAAAATAACAAAAACCTTATAACATAAACTCTATCTCTATTATAATTATAAATTATTTAATTAGTTCTTAAATAGGATTAATATGGTTGTGTGTATCAAGTATAATGTGATGGTTTTAAGTTAAATATTGTAAAATATTCGTTTTTATTTTGATACGGCTTTTTAATTTACTTGTAGTCATCTGGGCTCAATTGATTCTATTAGAGATATAAGTAACAATGGTTTATATATTCTGATGCTTATATTTTTGTTTCTATAACATAATTCCTAAAATCTATACTAATATTATAAAGAGGTAAAATTTGTTTGTATATTTGTAGGTATGTAGGGGGTAATATCAGGAACCAATGATCCAATTCAAAAATATTTCATTGGCAGAAAGCTACATTACTTGTGGTCGCTGTAGGCTGTAAATTATATTTATATCATGCGTATTAGCTGAGCTATCACAATTTTTACAGAAGAAGTCGCGGGCGGTGTGCAAGTACTAATTATTGTTTTCCTTAGTTGTTGTTCAATTCTGATTTTTAATATACCAAGCAATTGAGTTGAAAGTTAAATTGAATAGCCAATGTGTACTGTTGTAGTCAATAATAAACATGTTTATATCCTCCCCAGTTCGAGTCCCAGATGACGGTAAGATTTGTAAGTTGACAAAAATCACTTTAATACTAATTTTGACATTCAACAATGACTTGCAAGAGTGTGATAATCAACCGTACTAAGCCTAAAATGATAGTGTATGTGTTACATATAGAGCATATCACAATACTGATTATTTCCCATAAATGTAGCATACAAGCAGAATTTTACACAACTCTACGACTCTATGGTTTGTCTAGTATAAGCCACCTTTGTTTGTACATGTGATTATTTTATATTTTTATTAATACTGTTACAATATATGAAAAATATCGCACATAATTATCACTTTCGCTGTTTTTATATAGCAGAAAGGTTTAGTTCAAGAATGCCCATTTTCTTCATCAGTAGGCGGCAACGTGAATATAAAAGCATACTATTTTAGTGAACATACAAAAATATTTAGGTATTGTGTAAACGGGCCTTAGTTGCGCAACTGTTGCTTTACTTCCTGTCACATTTTTCGTTACAAAAATACTTTGCTATCACGATGCGAAAAATAAGAAAAAAAAGAACCATCTTCAACGTTAAATAACTGCCATAACCAAAGAACTTACGACCAAACTTGAAAAAAAACCGCTTACTTCAAATGTATTTTTTATAGTTACAACACTGTGTTGCCAACAGATGCGCAACAATCTTAAGTAGAATTTCGACATTACAACCCGTGAAATTCACGAGAACGCGTCACACGACTCTTATCTCATTGTAATAAGGTACAAATTCCAATGACTGACGAGCGTAAGAGAATGGTAACATTTATATAGATTACAGTACAAAGGCGACCTAACCTATATCACCTATTTCTAGTGAGATATTATTTCAAGAAAATTGATTAATTTTTCAAATCGACATGACCCGTCTTTTCTCTGTTGTCGATCAAAAATGGGACTTATGCAGATGATTTTAATGTTCATTAAAGAAAAGCATTTAGGATAGGGTGTTTAAGTATGCTGAAGCCTACGTCCAGCGAAGGATTGTTTTAGAGTAGTTCTAGATTTATCTATTCACTGCTATAATTGAAAAAGTAGCTATACTTTCAAGTTATTATTACATCTACACTAATATAAAGAGGAAAGATTTGTATTTTTGTATGTGTGTATGTTTATAATGAATATACTCAAAAACTACTGCGCCGATTTAAAAAATTCTCACCATTAAAAAGCTACATTCACCCTGAGTAACATAGGCACCCGTGCGAGGCCGGGACGGGCCGTATTTATTATTTTGTCTGGAAACCGGCGATGTGTGTATACGAGTATGAACGTGGACGAGGCAAAAGGAGTATGTAAGGATCGTAGCAGGTGACGTTCAGTGGTTTCTGCCTACCCACATGGGAATAAGGCGATCGTTAATGTATTTATTAAGAGCTTTAAAATCTGCATAAGCCCTGTTAGACGGATAATGTCATCATAACTATTCCATAAAAGAGCATCGATCCATTCGTTAAATGCAAAGTAATACAACTAGACTATCACAAGACTAAAAAAAAACGGAAAAAATGATATACGAGAAAATTTTCGAATAATATTTTTTTTTTTGTATTTAACGACAAGTTCTCGTTAGTAATAGTTGGAATAAATTATTAAAATGTAGATATAGAGAAGAGAAATGAATGCCTGCTGTGTTTTGGTGTTAGCATTATTTAAAAGGAAATCAAACTGGTACGGAAATAACACTGACGCGAAAACGGTACGAAAACTACGTTCAGTACATCATTTTGAGCCACATAATTTTTTTATCGGTTATTAAAAAAAGAAGAAGAATTGAGAAGAGAAATGAGGACTTGCGACACTTGGACTTGATTGGGGAATTGAGGATTGAGTTGAGCAGAGGCTTCTGCCCAGCAGTGGGATAGTAATAGGTTGGTATTATTGATTTATTAATTTTTAAAAAACCGGCTGTTCCATACATTTTGTCCGTGTTTTTTTTAAATAACTGATGATAATTAATGTCCTGTGACTTAACTATTGGATATATTAGTTTGAATTTTTGTATACAGGCTGGGAACGCCATGAGGTATACTCAGTTTAATTTATTGTCGTATTGTCGGCGCCATCCTGTATACTTTTGTAAATAGCTGTGATTTTCCGGTGCCTAGTGACGTGTTCGCAATTTGTCTGTACCGGTTCGATCAAATTCTTAAACAAGAATATTTGTTGACAATCGTTGAACATACACAATGTTTTGAAACATTTTATTTGTATTTCTCTTTATCACTAACCCACCCCATGTTTATAAATTCATACGGCGTTAATTACGAATATGATACTACCAACACACTCAGTAAACATTACCCTTCCGTATGTCGAGTATATAGACACAATTAAAAAAATCAAGATATAGATATTTTGATAAAAGGTGCATCTACACTGCAAACCGGTTTGTGGACACGCGAAAACTGTTGTTTAGAAATGTATGAAATGTTTGAGAATATTAGTTATTACTAACAATTTATTGTAAATAAATTTCATTAAAAATATGCAGTTTTTATTTGATTGACTTCCACAGAAAATCCAATTTGTAAATAAATAAATATTCGCGGTTTTGACGCACCTCGATGCGAACACCAAAAACACTGCTTGTAAGATCTACAAAATAATCAAAAATCAGCACACATACTCAAAACGAAAGATACCCTTCACATCCTGGCGAACGTATACGCTGCGTAAACGCGACGTATACGCCAGACGCAAAGGCATCTAAACCAAGGCTCTTTGATCCCTATCCTAGTCTCTAGCTGCTCCAATAATAGTAAGAATGTATAAGAAGATGTTGATGATGTCCAGATAGAGGTTCAGAGCAGCGAAGATGTATTCTTCCGGCGAGATGCTGTACTTGTGCTTACCCCCCATCATGAGCTGGGTGTCGTAGACCAGGTACAGAGAGAAGATAAGGGCTCCGATCGACGCATACACCAGGGTCACCACTTTATTACCGGGGATGAATATACAGACAATACCTGGAATGTAGGAATGAGTGGATGAGTAAATCTGGTTTCATTTTTGCTTTTGAAAATTTGAAAAAGATTTTAAGAGAAATTCGTAGTTCCCTACCAACGCGGGAAATTAATGAAAGTTGCCAAAAAAAGAAAATATTTTATTTAAATAGTTTCAGGAATTAAAAATTGATAAAAAATTAGACAATTGCGAAATATTTGTTACAATACAAAAAATATTTCGCATTTTCAAAGATATTATTTAACTTTAGATTTACATGATAAGAACTGTAATTTTAACATGAAAGTTGCAATGGAAATTGACCTATTCGTGCAGGCAAACAACTCCAACTACACTCATTTTATTTTTGACAATTCAGAAGTTCCTGTTAACTGGCAATATTTGAAAATAAATGCTTTGAGTTAGGTAATTAGTTACTTTTTCGAAATAACATAAATAGGTAAAGAGAGTTGACTCACCGAACACGAGCAGCACGACGGTAGCACAGAGCAGGAAGCCGCCCATGACCGTGAAGTCCCACTTGGTCTGGAAGGCGAACAGCGTCAGCGCGAGACACACGGCCGCCGTTATGCCTACTGCCATCATTACCTGAAAACACCGACATTTCATTAACATAATGTAGTTATTTTGGAAGGACGCGCTCGGGTCGATCTTCAGGTTAAGCCGCGCTTGCCTGGGGTTGGTCCATGGATGGATGGACTACCCATTACATACCGAGTTTCCTTCGTGCCTCGGAAAGCACATTAAGCCGTTGGTCCTGGCTGTAATTTTTTTTTGACAGTCGTTGCAAGTAGTCAATGTACACGGCGGCACATGAAACTGTACATTTCCAGTATAAATTGGCCTCGCTTTGTATAAATTTCCTATGCAATGAGAGATCCGCATAAACTGGTTTTGTATAGCTTGATTGTCTGTCGTCGTGCGTACTACCATCAGCCTGTGTTTTATTTTGGTCAGACGTTAAGGAAGGACAGATTTGTTATTGGCGAGGTATTAACCATAAAATAAAATGCAATGTCAACAAATTGACTTCCGATTTCTGGCGCTAAAAAAAACTGAATGTTTTCAGTCGTGTCTTCCCATTCACACGTTTTAAGACCGCGACTGCCACAAATCTGGGCGTTTAGTAATACTTCAGAATTCAGAATAAGTTCATACACCGATGATCAGTAAAGTTCATACACCGATTATCAGTACGGTATACACTGCTCACACGCTTAAAAAAGCACCCAGTATTTTTTTTGCAGAATAGTGGATGAGTAGGAAAAACATAATTTCCACACAGGCCAACAGGCACAAAGAGGGGATCAACAAAAGAAATCTGTCACTTTGTCGATTCCTCCGTAGACAAAACCACCGTAGAAACGACGATGGTTATGCTACGGGGGCAGGTATAATTAAAGGTTCAGTCTTACCGCATCCACTTGGTAGACACTAGACGTTACTCCGAGCAGGAAACTCTCAGCCACCGTAAATATCCCAAGGAAGATGAAGTTCATGGGAGCCTGACGCCGCACGTTGTGGCAGCAAGCCATCGTGATCAGACACACGAATACCACGGCGAACGCGACCCAGCTGTGGACAACGGGAACTTAAGTACATGTACATTTTTCTAGTATTGTATGGCGTGTATCGGAACGGTGTGGTCATCTTTAAGGATGTGACCCAAGACACTCACCTCTGATTTTTCGGATTTATGTGCGTAATGTATAATTTTATCACTTGCTTCGGTGAAGGAAAACATCTTGAAGAAACCAGCATGCCTGAGAGATATTTCTCGACGGCATGTAAAGTCAACTCAGAGGCCCGTGGGCGGCGTAAAAACTCTGACGCTATGTTTGGCACTATATGTACACAATGAAACCCAAACACTTTCTCCATAGTAACAACGTTCATCATTCTCCTGGCCTTATCCCAATTTATTTGGGATCGGCGCAGCATAATCTTCGATAATTCTCTATTACTCGTCATCTCAGCAGTTACTTCCTTCCTAGCCATATCATCCTTCACGCAGTCCATCCATCGTTTCTTTGGTCTTCCTCTACTCTTATAGCCATCTACATTCATACCCAACATTCTCCTAATTCCTCTGCATCACATGTCCATACCACGATAACCGATTACCAGTACCACACTACTTTTCAGTCACCGGTACGACTTTCAAACTTCCTAGTATTCATTCCTTATTTTACCCATTCGCGTTACACCACATATCCGCCTTAGAAAGAATTCTATATATCTCAGCCACATGCAAATTGCTTTCATTCATCTCTTTTGTGGCCCAACATTTCATAAATGATCCATATAAGACAGCAGGTCTAACCATGGTTTTATAAATCTTCCCCTTGAGTTTAAGGGGAATGCGGGAGTCGCATATTGTTCCCCTGACCTGCCGCCATTTCACCCATCCAGTGTTAATTCTGTGCTACACTCCGATCTATTTCGCCATCGCTTTGCACGAGTGAACCGAGATACTGAAAGTCGGAGCAGACTGGAAGGAGCGCGCCATTTAAGGCTATGGCTGCAGACCTGGAGAGACCGCCGAAATCGCAGAACATGTATTCATTCATACATTCATAATACCAACATCGTAATCCCGAAAAAATATTCAACTTTCACATTCAAATTTCAATACCTACTCGACCCAAATGTATGAGACAGATTTTTTTGCTATTACGATGTTGATCTCATAGAACAAAGTTATAAAATTTATGTTCTACAGAACATAAAACTTTATAACTTCTTGCACACCTTTATGATACATGCTGTATAACTTCCGCACGTGCATGTCTAAAGCGCGCATTAATTATTCGGTCCACCCCAGCTCTTAAAGAAGGGTCAACGCTTTGACAATCTCGCCGAGAGCATAAAGGGTGTAACAAGACCTTAAGAAGCCGAAAGGCACTTGTTCTCATCGTCATTACAATCATTTTTTTGTTCTAGACCATACCTGGACACCTTCCAAAGTTCCAACTTTATCACAACAGTTCCAAGTTTTTTTTTTTAAATACATGTTTTCAATGTTTTTTTTTTATTATTTAAACACCTCCACGACCTCCCGTACTACTCAATCCATCCATCAGCACAATGTTTTGAGTGCGTTACATTGAGCCCAACGGTATTAAGTGATTTATCACCAAAAAAATTGTTGCATAACAGCAATAATTTTTGCGTAAAGTTACTTAGTTTGATGTACATAATGCTTGGTTAACGGCTTCGTTAAGGGTCTTGTTACATCCTGTATTTTTTTTCATTTCTCGTAAAACGGTACAGTAATAAAAAGCTTGTTACAAATACATCTAGCGTTTAAGGCTCATTTGTATTTTACAAATGAGCCTCAAACGCTAGATGTTTATATATCTGTGTCGTGGGGTCCAGTATCTTCCCACTATTTGTGTTACCGTTTTGTTAAGAAAACACGAACTGATCTTCACAGCCCCCACAGCCCTTAAATACAATACTATACTTACAAAAGCCAGGTATTCCGATGGGCCCACTGTCTGGTGGGCGCGTGGAACAGGAACAGAGCTATGAAAGACATCGTCACCAGCAGCTGACACATCAGGATGGCATACACCTGGAATTTAAAACAGAGGTAGTTAGTACTAAAGAATCTGAACTTGTGAGCATATTTAACAGATTCCTGATCAGAGACCTTTCACACAACGCGGCCACGAGCGCGGTTAGTGGCCGCAGAAACCAGGTTAAAATTATAGAAAATCAGTGCTGATTGCGCAATGGGGAATGCAAGTCAAAGCTGATTAAATAAATAATAAATAAATATCGCTGGACATTACACACAGCGCCATCTAGGTGCCACACTAAGCAAAGAGGCTTGTGTCGTGGATACCAGATAGTTGATAATACTACATAGATACTTTTTGTTTGTAAATACATACTTATTATACATATATAAACATCCATGACTCGGAAACAAATGTCCATGCTCATCACACAAACATTTGTTCCTACCGGGATTCGATCCCGGGACCCTAAGAACGTAAGGCAGCCTCACTACCGTTGCGCCATTCGGGTCGTCTATTTGTAAATTGTAGATGGCGTGTCCATAGCTTAGTCCCAATCTGACCAATGAGATCAGATCTTCAACCAATGACGTTGCTTGGTACAAGCTATGTTAGCGCCATTAGATTTTGCCTTCCTCATTGGCAGCAACAACCAATGAGTTGGTATGAAAGTCCGCAGGTTGGTCGGAGCTTTTGCGACCAAGGATGCGACCGTATTGTGCGCGAGGTCTTTTAGTGTCAGCCTACATGAACATGAACAGGTTATTTTAAAAAAAGTGTGTTCCTGAAGACCTGTTTGTCTGTCCCCAGTTAAGTTTTAACTTGGTTACGAGTGTATTGCCTTCAACTGGGTCCTCCAAATCAGTAGATTGCACCCGTGCGAAGCAGGTTACGGTCAGCTATTAAGAGTATCAAAACTTATGGATTCCATGTATATACCATACCTTGCGGATGAAGCCCCTCCTAATGGACTGCTCGTTGAAGTCGAACCCTTTAACCTCGCCATCCTCGCCGACGCCCACACCTGGCGGAGGCGCGTACCCTTGCGGCTGGAACATAAAAAAATAGCACGTTTTTACTTGAGGATAAATACCACACCAAGTGTAATTAAAGTAACAGAAAACCACACATCATTCATCATTAAGAACAACTTTTGCTATGGGATCAAACATGGACTGCGAAAAAAAAACAACCGCTCCATACATAGAGTATTAGAGAGAACATGATTTTGCTGCCCTTATCCCTATTCATTTGGGTACAGTGTAGCATAACTTCTTCTTCCATACTTCTCAGTTAGTCTTCGAGTCGGTAGTCCAGCCATTGTTTTTTTGGTATTTCCTTACGGCCGTTTTCTATAACTTACTTACGTATAACGGTTACTTAATATGCCTAACTCTAGCATCTATCGGTGTTTCTATAAACAAAGTTAGCAATGAATTGACAGGAATATCCTATCCACGTCACTTATCTGTCTCTCGGGGGGTTGACAGTTGATGTGTCTTTGACTCTTTATCTGAGATAGCAACGTTCCGTTTACTGTTAGTAAGTTATTTAAAACGGCCGTTACTCAAAAAGCCGACCGAAAATGTTTACAATACATATAAAACATAACACAATGTCTGAATTTTTATATACGGTTGCTGGGGAGTTTGTTTAGCCACTTCTTCTCAACTAAAACATTAGGAAGTGGCGAAGGGAGGGTGTTTTGGGGGGACTGTCTTATACAGCGTGTAACAGAAAGGGTATAATCATATGGAATACTGTGGTACGGACCATCAAACTGAACAACTTTCTCTATGGGACCACCATCCAAATCGTAAAAAAAAAATCAGCTGTCCCATACATTTGGGTCGAGTAAGTATTGCAATTTTGTATAGGACAGTTGGTTATTTTTTTACGATTTCGATGGTGGTCCAATAGAGAAAGTTGTTCAGTTTGATGGTCCGTACCACAGTATTCTATATGATTATACCCTTTTTGTTACACGCTGTATACTTGACGTTGACGCACAAAAAGTGCTGATTTTGATGTTGGTCAACAGTAAAATAAAGCAACATTTTAAGAAATGTGAATGGCAGAAATTAATTCAGGTTATAAATGCTCTCAGCTATAAAATGGAATACTGAAAAGTAATTTACCGTATCTAGAACATTTATAAGGTTATAACGTATGCAGAAGTAACAGTGTTGATTTAATCTACTTCAGTTGCTGAGGCCAATGGCGCTGGTATGATATCAGCGCCATTAGTAAATACACAGAAATCAATATTTTTCATAAATAAGTCTATTAACAGACTCATTGAAGGTCATGGCAAAGTAATTACTTTTCATAATCCTATCTACTGTTTATTTTTAGTTTTGTATATTGTATGTCAAGTATATCTACGGGTACGGCTTCTGTCCCGTCGCAGAATCAAGAGATCATTTTAGAAGGTCAAAATAAAATAGCTAGTGAAATCTTGCATAAGTGATGAGTACCGATGATTTTTATTTGGGTCAGCGACCACCTACGCAGGTAGGAGTTACTTGAAATATGAGCTTATAATATTCGTAATATATTTATTTAAATAAAAAGTTTAAGAAAACTGCTTTCAAGTTACTTTTTTTTTTTTTTTTCACAATAGACGCCTATATTTATTCTAAACTCTAGCCAAGTTGGCATAACTTCGAAGTTACAATGTCACACACTTAAGAATTTGGACCACCTACGTATGACGTCACCAAGCTTTAAATATTAGCCTTCTTGTTTTAACATATTTTGTTGATAAGTAGCCTATTGCATGTTGGCTTAGTTGAATTAGTACAAGAATATGAAGCCCAACATACATGGAGGCCAAACCATGAACAGGTGAATTAGTGTCAGTTTTATAACACTAACTAATAAATCCCGCCAGCTTCGCCCGCGTGGAGTTCGATAGTTGTTCCACGGGACCGTAGCCAAATTTCATCCAAATCTGTTCAGTAGTTTTTGCATGGAAGAGTAACAAACATTGATTCATCCATCCATCTATCCTCACAAACTTTCGCATTTAAATATAATAGTAGTAAGATAAAGCTTAATATCAAGCTTGTTCCACGAAGGTTTAGGCAGGGGAGTTAAGCTAGATTTAGCTAGGAAAGTGACGGAAAATCCCCCATTTGGAATGGGTTTTTTAACCGCAAACAATTGATGATAGTCCTAATTTAATATGTTGGGGCAAAAATTATGTTTCCTTCCCCTTCTTTTAACTAGGAATGAAAAATAATAATAAGTAGGTACGGTCACCAAAGGAGATAAGTAACCAGGGTCATCGGATATAGTTTAAGTTTAGTAAGAAACCGATGGATGTTTTCGAATAAAATTTAATTTAGTTAATAGAACACAAACAGTTCATTTATCAAATTAAATTTCATTCGAAAACATCCATCGGTTTCTTATTAAACTTCAACTATATCCGACGACCCTGGTTACTTATCTCCTTTGGTGACTGTACATTGATTTTCGTATAAAGATGCCTAGAATTGCTTAGATATGTTTTGTTTGTTTCAGGGTTCAAACTAGAGGCGGTCCTTTCAAACCAGTCTTAAAGGGTTTCTGAACAGTCTGTTGCCTTTTGGGCTTGCCGTTTTGTAGGCACGCCACCTGGTTCAAAGTGTTAATTATCTTGTTAATCTTACCTTTTGGCATATGCCAAATAAACGTATTTTTTTTTTTACATTTCTATTTTAAGCGTAATACTTTAAACATTTTATCCCCTAACCAGCAGTTTCCCCGGCTTCGCCAAAATCCAACGGCCCTTGTTGGGGTCGGAACACTACCAGGATATAGAGTATTATGTGTTAAGCCACTGAAGTTTGCAAAGCGTGAAATTTTATAGACAAGCAGAGTTACTTTCTTATTTATAAAAGCTATATATAGTTGGGGTTTGGTCACACGACCGGAGACGAGGTTGTGCAGACGCCTGAATGTCTGGAGCGCAAGATCGATTCCTTTACGCAACGGGGATTCTAAGGCCGAGTCCTTATTTGAGGTTAAACCTATCTTAATTTAGATGTAAGGTTATTGTTTATTTATATAACATGTCCCTATTTATGCGCCACATAGCCAAATGCTTCTGCATCACTTTTGACAGTTTTGACAGTACAATTGTAATGGGTGATTAGTATCACACGCCTATTGTATTTTTGGTGGCTGGTGACTAGGTAATTATGGGGGCAAGGGCATTTGATGACTTCTCTGATGAAGTGGCTCACATTCACAATGAATTTGGAATTCTGTTGTGTTCATAACCCCCCAATAGTTTGCCAAGCATGTACCTACTTCAGCCACTGTTGAGGTAAACAAGTTCATAACTGATTTTATCGAACGGTCATATTACCTGTTTATAAAATTTGTAGAATTTGTCCAATAAATGAGCTCAGTAGAAATAATTTAGTAAGGTCCCTAAATTTGAACAGAACTTATGTTCCGTTTAATTTTATCCCAACCAAATGGCAACGATGCGAAGCGTTTGTTCACATACATGGCCCAAGTCTGGTGAAAGTACTACAATTGTTTATGATACGATGGGACTGACATAGGTGCTATGTATATATATGCTATCCGTATAAACAAATAAAGAAAAAAAAAGCATTTTCTAACATTAAGTATACAGGATGTAACAAGACCCTTAACGAAGCTGTCAAATGTAATAACAAATAACTTTACGCAAAAATATTGCTGGTAATCGACTTTATTTTTGGGTGAAAAATCACGTTTTACGGTAGGACTCAAAGTAACGCACTCAAAACATGGTGCTGATTGGATTGAATAGTACGGGGGTCGTTGAGGTGTTTAAAGTAAAAAGCTTTCATTCAAAATATGTATTTAAAGAAAAAACTTATGAAAAGTTGGAACTTTGACCCCCAATATCTCCGTAACTAGAAGGTTCCCAGGTATGGTCCAGAACAAAAAAATGATCGCAATGACGGGGAGAACAATTGCCTTTCAGCTTTTTTAAGGGTCTTGTACTCCCTTCATGCTATGCGTAAAAGCCCCCAGAAACAAATAAAGAAAAAAAAAACATTTTGTAACATTACATAAATCAATTTAGGTAACCTACAGCATTGAACTTTGATTACACTCATAGCTCTTCAAAGGCCTTTTTAGACCCACAGTTACACGAATTACAAGCACGAAAACCCCAGAAACAAGCACACTGGGAACTTAAAAGATCCCATAGAAACTACATGTTATTGTAAAAATTCAAGTAAAAATTACCGCAGACATATTGGGAAGCGTGTCACGACACCTTGTACACTAAGTTGTGTTTATCAAGCCATCATATCAGTTAGGTGATAAGCTGATATCGAGGTGCTAAGTTAAGCAACGTTGGGTGGAGCCACACAGATAAAGATTTAGTTAGTAATAGAAGAAAAATGTTTTATGAATGAGCCGTTTTGTATGTAGATATGAAAAAAAAAAAAACAAAAATCAAATATTAATAGGGATAATTCCTGAGTAAAAAAATATAATTCTGTTTAGTCAGTCAGTTAGATTATCGTAAAATATTGGATACTTATTTTTTGTTTTATCAAATCAATAAAAAATACGAAGATAAAACGCATCAAATAATCGAAGTGGGGGCTTGTGACGTCACTTGTCGGTTAAAAAGTGTACATACAAGTGACGTCACGCGAGTTTTCGACGCACTGTATCGTCTTCATTTTTTGTTTACGTGAAAAAAGAAAAAATATGCCTCCAATATTTTTTGGAAATCTATCTGACGGACTTATTAGTTTTTTTTGGTGATCTACCCTATTGCACTCATGTAGTAAATTACAGGGTGGAATCCACATTGACGCACAAACGTCCAATGTCCGTCTGTCTGTCTGTAAGTCACCAGGCTTTATCTCATAAACCGACATAGCTAGAAATTTTTACAGATGATGTATTTCTGTAGCCGCTAAAACAACAAATACATAAATATTTAAGGGGGGATCACATACAACAAATGTGCTTTTTTTTTTTAGGTTAATGGTACGGAACACCTCGTGCGCGAGTCTGACTCGCACTTGACCAGTTTTTTTGTTTGTAGATATTACTTAAGAGGGAACAGGGCCTGCGAGGAATTTTAAAAATAGGTATTTGAAGAAACTATTGCCGTCGCGCTGCGTCAAGCCTGCACCCGTAGAGTGCGATAGGGACAGCTGCAGCTCAGACCGATAATTTCACAAAAAAATTGACGAGGTCGACGTTTCGCATTCCCCTTTTTTCTCCTCGAAAACTGAGCCGATTCAATTATTTTTGACATTACAATTTTAAGAAGAGTATGTCCTATTAATTTCTTTTATGTTAAAAACTTTTCAAATTTGTCTGGTAGTTCTGTAATCACGGCTGTAAAAATGGGGCTTTTTTTGTCATTTTAGGAGGGTCATATTTTCTTTACTCATAAGTAAAAACAAGGAAATGACAGGGACGTATCTACACTCGACTTTACTTTTATGAAAAAAAAGGTTGCTGCGAGAGGCATTATTCAGGAAGAAAATAGGTGAATACATTTGTATGGAGAAGCGCAGCCCCTGTTCCCTCTTAAGGCCAGCCCTAACATGAACCCTGACAGGGTACAGCCATTTTACAGTATTAAAAGTAAGTGAGATTACTTAAATTTAAAAAAATCTTTTAATAATCATTTAAATAAATATTTAGTGTCACAATACTCACAATATTTCGTCATTCATTATAGTTTAGTCATATTCTGGTAACGGCATTTTAATATGTTGTATTTTATGTGTAGGTAGGTAGCCTATTTTATAACATTGTGTTATTTTGTATTTTGTTGTGTAATATATTTTTTTACCAGTATATTCTAGAAGAAATATCAAGATCAGGTCGGTGACAAAGTAATTATCAGGATTGAATTTTACGAGTTTTTTATGGTAGGTGCTGTTGTCGTCTATAAAAACTATGGAACATATTTTTCCATTGTTTGGGTTATGGACCGGCTTCTGAATCCGAATAAAATCACTATCTTCCTACTTACTCATATAGTCTGCCCATCCTCTTTCCCCAACTAAGTTAAGATTGGGATCGACTTCCAGTCTAACCGGATGCAGCTAAATCTTCTAACAGAATTTATATTTCAAAGTTCAGCCCGATAAGTTATCCGGAATGTATGAATCATGCCATTTATTCATATACATCGATCAAGGTGATATGATAAAGATTTTGAAGGACAGTTTATTTGTATTGCCATTAGTAATAAACCTGTGATAACCACTGGAACTTGTGTCAATTTATTTAATCATTAAACTAATGATGATGACCAACAATAAAACAATTTAAATGTGGGCGTGAAATAAGCAGTTCAACTAGATAATTATAATCGTCAGCACACTTAACGACTTATTGTGGAAAAACTAACGGCATAAAGTCTATCATACATGGAGAGGCCAACCTGCGTCAGTTTGACCAGGGGACCCTAATTGGCCGCTTTAGCAGAATCATAATAAGATAATTATGAAAGCTGAAATGGCAACGGGCCGGTCATATTAGCCGCAGAACCGATGACCGTTGGTGGGGTAGACGTGTTCTTGAGTGGAGACCGCGAATGGGCAAACGTAAGGGACGCGGGCTCGGTGGAGTGACGATCTTCGCAGGGTGGCTGGTAGCAACTGGATGAGAGTTGCTGAGAATCGAGTTAAACGGCGGGCGATTGAGGAGGCATATGTCCAGTAATGGACAGCTGTAGACTGATGATGAATTTGAATATGAATAACGTTGAAATTCTTAAAATGGACGCAGTTAATGTATAATGAATTATCACTTTGTGACTATTTTACGAATTGTAACGTATTATGATTCTGGTAAAGTGGACATTTTAGGCCCCCAGATCAGTTCTGATACGCAGAAATGATATCTTTAATTTATGTAAAGATTTCATTCGCATAATGGTTTCTCCGGGCGGTAAGCATCATCAATATCTTCCAGTCCGTATATTTATTTGGGGTAGTTACAGAAATCTGATTCTGCCGTACATGTATTTATCCCCTTTATGATGAGACTTGAGTTATTCACACAAACACACAATCTGTCTGGACGGGTGGTAGTAGTTAAACTAGCTAACTCCGTACACTGATTTGTCGTGAAGGTTTGTAAGTTTAGTTAGTATTGAGAAACACGTTCCACTAAGTAGTTAAGTTTATTTCAGTTAAGAGTAAGTTACAGTACTAGAGTGGAAGGCGATTATTTCTCTCAGTTGTTGATAGCTACCCAGTTATAAGTTCACTACATTTAAATTCGTTAGTCATGTTGTTTTATTATGCGAGACCGCACACTATCCATTACTTATCTTGCTTTATCTACTCTCATAGCCATCCACATTCATTATCAAAACTTTCCACAGTGGTCCTTGGTAATATGAACTTGTAGGCATCATTTGAAATTGCATTTCATACACGCACGCACAAATACACTCGCACAAACATACAAATACGTGCACTTCTCACACATCGTGCTTAATTACTTATAATATTTTTTTCCTGTTCTGCTTCATCATATCATTACTTTGATGCCACTTACGGGAAAAGTGAGACAGCTCCGACACAAGTACAATTTATTGTAACTTACTACTTTTTTTTCGGCTGGGAAATCATCAAATGACTCCTCCCGCTTTGGGCGGAGTAGGAGGGAGTGTCAGACTTTTACTGACTAAAACCCATCATGTGTATGTATGACAATGTTTTCAGATGAAATCAATACTTTTGTATTGTTTTTTTTTTTGTAATTTATGTCTGTTTGATTGGAAATTTCTCGCAGTACCATTCTTGCAGTTCAAAGAAATACCAATCCGACAGAGATTTTTTTTTAACACAAATGTTTGCTTATCAGTAGCATCATTATCATATGAGGCTCTTTTACTCATTAGAGATATGGTTCTTATCTCTTATCTGTAGTCAAAGATCACTTTGTTGCTATAATAGTACAAACCGGATTAGCATTATGTTAATATTTTAGATTCTCAAGAAGTTGTAGGACTGGTTTTATAATTGGCACATTATGAGAGCTAGCATATCGCTAGCACATCAAAACCTTCTTACATTTGGATATCAATTTTAAAAGGTGTAAAAGTCACAAAAATATAAAGATTCATTACAGACATAAAATCGAAAAAATCGTTCCCATTCCTTTTCAACTCTCCCGGTATTTTGCCTTTTCTGACCTATCAGTCACGGACAAGTCAAAATCGTCACGCCAGCGTTTCTTGGGCTTAACTCGATGACGACGACAGTCTTTAGGCACCCACTGTGGCGATCTGGCCTGACTCACAATTTAAAAAAAAAAAGTGTTACAGCCTAGTTGCCTTTTCGATGCCAAAATCGTACGAATCTACGTAACATTTACACCGCGCGATCGTGCTAGGTGCTAGGACCTCTGTAAGGCTGCAAAACACACTGTAAAATCAACAAGCAAAATCAGAATCTTAGTCTGAAAGCCAACATTGAATAAAACACCTTGATCTAATTATATCAATACTTTCAAGAACAAACAAATCCATTTCTTTTCTACAAAACCAATAGATACATACCATATTCATGAAATATATACGTGCTATGAGAATGCACCAATGGGGCAGTCCCACCACCCTTCGCCTACAAGAAAATCGATAAAAATGACTCACTAATCTAAAACCGTGCATTCAAAGAAACACACGTCACTTCGTAATGAACTAATTTATCCATTTCTGTTTACAAGTTATCTTTTCTAGTACTAAGTATGCTTACTTGTCATGGCCTACTAGATTGATTAGTTTGTTTGTCGTTAGAGTTGTCATATTAACGGTTGAGCCTTATCTCTAGAAGCAAGAAATCGCCCTTTTCCATGTGCTTATCCTTTTCTGTCGCTCAGAACCGTCATTTGCCAGAACGATATGCCAGAGCTGGAATGCTAGCACGCGGCAGGGTTCAACCCTACTAGGATTAGAAACTGTAAAGTATCTACTTCTAGGAGCCTAAAATGGCTGCTTTAGCAGAATCATAATACGAATCACGTTAAAAATTTATAATTATAATATAAAATAATAAATTTATAACCATAAAGACAATTTTAAGATTTTTTAATTTTTGATTCATATATTATTATGATTCTGATAAAGCTTCCATTTCAGGCCCCCTGGTAAAAATTAAATTATTTTTGTAAGGTTATTTTACACGTATTTAAAAAAAAAACTAGATTGGTCGGTGTTTTCTCTCTGACTACTGTGAGATGAAACTGTCGAAACTAACTGAGGTCAGTCTTTTTTAAAGTCCAGACATAATATAGGCATACTACAGAGTTACAGACATGTCATGATACAGACCTACGCTTGGTAGTTGATCATTATGATGACATTACATATGTCCGTTTTGTTATTTAGAATCACTAACAAAGGACACCACAGATCCTGAGAAATAAATGATGGACGACAAAAGTATCACTTAGGTGTATTAATGCATAAAATATTATTGCTCTTGAAAATCCAATAGTTCTCTTCAGGCTTTAAGGTGGAAGCGCAAGGGTAGCCCGCGAAATTTAAATTTTCTCAAGTTTATTGCGATCTGCAGGTCAGTGCTAGGTTTTATGTTGATGCAAATATGAATCGTGCCAGTAACACGTATGGAGTTACAGAATTATAATCATTCAAATCATCAATACAGCCCTCCAAGTTCATATAATCCCATTCAATAGCTATTTCATGAAAAAAACACTCTTTGGAATTATATGAACTTGGATGGTTGTATTGATGATTTGAATGATTATAGTTCTGTAACTCTATGTGTGTTACTGGCGCGATTCATATTTTCATCAACATACAACCTGACACTGACCTGCAAATTGCAGTAAACGTAAGAAAATTTAAATTTCGCGGACTACCCTTGCGCATCCACCTTAATATAGATTTCGCTTATTTTTTTTAGAGAAAATTGGTATAGGTATACTGTGACTGGAGGGCTTAACCTCTTGTATGCCGAGTATATAGACACAATTAAAAAGTCATTGTGTCTCGCGTAGATCTACGTTCCGGCACACGAAGGGTAAGGCCACTTTAGTAGAATCATATATGAATCACGTTACAATTCATAATATTAAATGCGTCTGCGACCATTTTACGAACAAGAGGTAGTTGTTCAATACTATGACTTCACGAGTCATCATAAGTGTCAGAATAATTATCTTAATTAACAATGATATTACGGTCTATTACGATTTATTTGAATAAATTGACATTTGGTGTACCTACAGGAAGTTTCACTGATATATACGCTACCTAGATTACGGCCGTTTTCTATAACTCCCTTACGTATAACTGTTAGTTAATATGCCTTACTCTAGTAGCTATCGGTGTTTCTATAAACAAAGTTAGCAATGAATTGACAGGAATATCCTATCCACGTCACAGTTACTCGTATCTATCTCTCGGAGGGATGACATTGACAGTTGATGTTTCTTTAACTGTTAAGAAGTACCTAACTGAAAACGGCCGTTAGTCGTCACTGATATCGGTGAAGGAAAACATGGTGAGCACATCCAGACTGAGTAAGAGTGGTGATCAATGCCTAGGCCAACTCCTTATGAGAAGAGGGCTTTGTCCTGCAGTGGGAGTGGGACAGTACTTAGGGTGGTATTATGAAACAAAATCTAATTTTGTACCTTTTTTTCGTTTGCTTCGTAAAAGAATTCTAGGTCACTCGAGCAAGAATAGTGCTTCATAAAAGCTAGTATTTATAACCTTGAGCTCAAAATATTACATTTTGAGTGAATGCGTGAGTTGCATACGCGTCGAACACAATGCCATGGTACTACTACATAGGTACACAGTCACACGGCTACACATTTCCAGTATAAGCTGACCTCGCATTGTACGAAAATCGTATACAATGCGAGATCAGCATAAACTGGAAATGTATAGCTTGATGTGTAACCGTGTGTAAATGTATTCAATGTTTTGTAAATTCTCCTGGCTTGATAAAAGAGGCTGATTACAAATATATAGTCAAGTTTTGAACACAACATACACTTTTTCCATCATGCGTAAAGGAAATGGGACAAACAGTAAGGCTTCCTACTCCGCTATGGAATTAACATAAGATCTGATGTTGTTGTTGAGTGGAATTACCCTATTTTGGGAGCATTTCGAATGACAATCAAGCTTATTAATAAGACCTAGGCTAGTTGGTGACGTTTCTGAAACGCTGCTAAATATGGCAAAATCAAATTTTGAACGCCGGAGCATAAACGCACGCGCGCGCCCTCTACGCCAAGTCACAATTTCACTTACCATTTTGTCACATATTGTGTCGTTTAGCGTACAGGGCACACGCTTGCTTGTCACGTATTTGTGACAATGGCGTTTAAAAGGTTAAATTAGGCTGATAATCCTTACTGTTTGAACGTCAAAAATTACAGAAGATGAGAAGACAGTTCCCCAAAACGTCTGCCCTTCATCGCTTTCTAGTGATTAGGCTGGGGAGAAGACTACCCAGCAATATTGTAAAAATTAGGCACAAGAACAACCGATCATTAGTTCATTACTTACACTTGTGGTATTGGTTCAGCTGGTCATAATGATCACCAATGCACCAACCATCATTTGAATACATAAACTACTAGCTGTTGCCCGCGGCTTCGCTCGCGTTTTGGTCCGAAATTATCCCACTGGCACGTTATAAATATACCCTGGCACTCGGAGATAATGTAACTTCCTACTAGTGAAGGAATTTTCAAAATCGGTTCAGTAGATCCAGAGATTACCCCCTCACAAACTTTACCTCTTTATAATATTAGTAGGTATAGATTTTAACAATGTTTTTTAATAAATTTTGAAGGATAACAAAATAAATATTCAATCAGCTTACCTCGCCATATCCTACGCCCGCGCCGTACGCAGGGGGTGTAGGGTATCCTCCCGGTGGTGGGTAGCCTCCTTGAGGATATCCGCCTGGTGGTGGGTAGCCTCCTTGAGGATATCCTCCCTGTGGGGGCGGCGGGTAGCCCCCGGGTGGAGGGTAACCGCCTTGCTGCGGATAACCGCCTTGATTTTGATCTGTGAATATACAAAGTGTTAAATAAGTACCCTAACGGGTTTAGGACGTAAAGACACAGTCATGGCCGCCATTTAATTTTTACTCTTATTTCAACATGATTATTTAAATTGGTAAGTACATAAAATCCGGTAAATTATTTATAGAATTTAATTGATTCAAATATTATGTTTTGTATAATTGTATCTTGAATTCAGAGAATACTCAAGATCAATAGTTGTTTGACCTTAAAAAATATGACAACCATAGTTTGAATTCGAACCATATTGTGTAAGCTAAGCACTTAGCATAATTAATTAAATTCAATGTTAAGGACACGTTAGACAAGTCTTTGACAACTTGACAAGGTATGCGGCAAAAATAATTTTCAAATGAAGTTCTATAATTAAATAAAACTTTTTGATCATATCAAAAGTCGAGATGTGAGGTGTGCTAGGCCGAGGTGCGATAACAACACCATATAATAAAGTGTTGATTTCATTATGATGTCATGTCTGTGACTGTACTATGTAACGAGATATTTTTGGCAGTGTTTGTGTTCTTTCAAGAGTTGATATTGTTCTTGTTGTTACCACGGAAAACAAGCCCAAGAAAATAACGATCTATGTTACAGTAAAATCGTAATCATTTGTAACAGAGGTTGGCTCAAATATTTCTGTCTAACATACTTCTAATATCTGAAAACTATCAAGTCTTCATTTCAATAAATAAAATTGAAGTCTGTTTGTAATACTAAAATAACAGCTTTTTCGCAATTTTCGTTTCGTTCAACAGCAACACTAAATTAGTTTTTCATATTATTTTAATGAAAAACAAAGTTTCTGCTGCAGTTAGATGAAAAAAATATTTTTTAGTTTCAATTCCATATATGGGAATATGTATATAAAAATCGTAAAGCGGTTCACATAATACATCTACCTACTAAGTTTCAACTATGTAGTCCTAATAGTTTCGGAATAAAGTGGCTGTGACATACACGGACAGACAGACAGACAGACATGTCGAATCTATAAGGGTTCCGGTTTTTGCCATTCGGCTACGGAACACTAAAAAGAATCACGTAAATCGGACTAGTAATCACGGAGTTTTATGTTAAAAAAGATTAACAAAAAAGAACAGCTGATTTGAGAACCTCCTCCATTTTAGAAGTCGGTTATAAATTATTTAAGTTAAATGGCAGATATGACTGTGTGTAAAATAACATTTCAGGAGCTTAGAAATTGCATTACATTTTATCTGACAGAAAAGAGAATCAATGTGGTAGTGTTCATTAATATCGACAGGAAGTCGGGGATCACTTTACTTGGTGAGTGAGGGATATTGGTCGTGGTACCTATTGGATGTAGCACTTAGCTGAGACAGGACAAGTTATTTAAATGCATTGATGTATTTTGATATACCTATCAATGGTTTTAATTAATTGTATGAAAACTTCGAAGCCCTTGAAATGTAAACAGTAAGCCAAGTCGCGTACCTATCACGACGCGCGTCGTGTCGCGTAGTCGGGTGTGGATATTTTGTGGAGCTGAACGATGAGAATTACTGACCAGAAATAAGCTTTTCACTGTGAAATTCAGAATTAAAGCCAATATCTGAAGAATAATAAACATCCACAACATAAAAACAACCGTACTCAGAACGAGACAAGGCTTAAAAACATATAAATCACTTTGACATTTCACATAATTAGCAATATCCAGACAAATACAATGTACACTGGGTGGACAAGTAACGGACACAGACAAAAACACAATTCTGTGCACTGTTTTAAATTCACAAACACACCTTTGGATTCAGACATTGCACCCCCAGACACTTGACAGTAATGAATGAAATACAGAATACACTAGAGGCAGACCAATTATGAAACCTACGCAATTTTTATTACAGTTAGAGCATCCTTTCTTAAATGCCTCCCATTCCAGACTTTATCAACACTGAAATTAGTATTAAATTAGATTGTACAGACACCAGCACATCAAGCTACCCGAAACTGAAAAAAAATCCCAACCAACCTTAAACCTAATGCTTTGGCCATAAAGTTGAAAATCTATTTAATGCAATTTGACACATCGTATTAGCTTGATGTGCTAGTCTGTACATCAACTGTTAACGTAAATAAGGTGACTCAAATAACATAAACATGTATTGAGTGACTGCATTCTGCGAGTGAGTGAAATGTGTTGCTAAGTAGAATCTGCAGTATATCTTTATTGCAATAAGGTGCAATATTGCGTGGGTACTCCGTATATGTGTAAAGAGTATACGATAACAAACGATAATGGAATGTGTGAAGGTTGGCAAATGGTCCGACTTTATGAAAGGGGGTTCCCCGATAAGAGTTTTGCCGAGCCAAGGCGTCTTGTTAAGCACGATATTTTTACTCTCTACTGAGAAATATCAAAATAGCAGAGAGCGCGTTTTGCTGTAGCATACTCATAGCAACAGAAATCTCATTATGTAAGTACGTAGGTATGTAATCTTTTACATTATTAATTAAATTGGACAATGAACTTAGTGATTATAATTATACTGAATTATCCTTCAATACCTTATCGATGACGACCGTACTGTTATTAAGACGTTAATTGATTATCACGAATGTTATAAGTAAAGATATATGCCGTACATTTATATTTTTTTATCTCAATGAGTCATTACTATGTAAACAAACACATAGGAGATACATAAGACCGTGATGTATGTAAACAGGCGTAGGTGGTACTGTGTGTGGCGAGACGTTCGCAATGTTCGCATAAAACAATTATTGAAATGTTCATTCCTCTCTCTCCCCTCTTCTCGAATCTTGTCGGAAAACGTTGTTTTTTATTAGCTGTGTCATTTCAGGCGAGCCCGCAGACTATGAGTACGTTTAGGGAGCTGGGACGTCCCTATGCGTCTGTTCTGCTGTAGTCAATTTATGATTCATGAAGTCATGGCCACTTCATCAATTGATCCCAAATCCCAATTTACCCGTCTTTTTTTCCATACATCTCTATAAGCCAATGTCTTCCTTCTCGCTTCATTCCTAGTTACACTTCATTTTCCATCCCTTATTTGTCTGCCACTTTTCTCATCTACCAACACTTTTTCCTGACGCATCACGGCATGCTAAGGTGAATCGAGATAGCATTTTGAAAGGGTTTTACCCGGTTTTTTCTGTAAAAACGGTATCATTTTTGCCTTTAATCGTCATTCCGCCATTCGTTCCTTTCATCTTTAGAAGACTAATATTATACAGAGGTAAAATTTGTTTGTTAGTTTGTATGTAGGGGGGTTATCTCTGGATCTACTGAACCGATTTTGAAAATTCTTTCACTAATAGGAAGCTACATTATCCTACGGGCTATACCTATTAGACGGCTATATTTACAACCCGCCCGTGAAATAATTTCCGACCAAAACGCGAGCGAGGCCGCGGGCAACAGCTAGTAGAGAATATAACCACTTTTGTTCAGCAGCAGCACAGGTCTTAGACTTAGAGCATGACATGCTGTTTTCTTCGCCCTAAATGGCGTCTTGGATATCGATCGGTGCATTTGAATCTGAGCCAAGACAAATGAAGGACAGCCAACTGTGTTTACTTTTTATGTCTGGTGTTAAAATTAATATAGTATTAGTATGCTTTATGCCCAAGTAGAATTCATCATCGTCATCATTTCAGCCGAAAGACGTCCACTGCTGGACATCGGCCTCCCCCAAGTGTCGCTTAATTGACCGGTCCCGTGCGTCTCGCATCCAGCGGATCCCCACAGCCCAAGTAGAATTAATAATTGGCTCAAGTATCATGAATTCATGACTAACGATTTTCTAAAACAAATATTGTGTAGGAGTTCTGAATAATGCATAGAAAATAAAAAAGTAATATTATGACCATTTATTTGTGAGTAAGTCTATCGAAGAGATACTATCGTCTACAGGTCCGCCCCAATAGCAGTCATCCGATGACTCAGATGCAAGGTTCTACGACAAAAAGACGTCATGTGTTATGGACTTGAGTAGACTATCGGTTTCACAACTTTCACAAGAGTGAAGACATTTACCTACGTCACTTGTGTGTATTCTCCGAAGCGATATAACGATGCGAAATGCGTATCTACAGCTGTTGGTAATGAGTCAATGCAGTTCTCGAATCTCGTCAGAACATTTTTGTTCATCAGAGGGTAACTGGAGAATAAATTCAAGATTGGGTATTGTGGATACATAGAATACTAAGTCCGTGATCGACTGAAGTGAAGACCGGACGACGTATTTTAAATGACAGTGATAGTTATCCATCTATGTAGGTATAAGAGTTTCTTAAGCAACTTTATAAAATTCTGTACTGTATCATCTATCCTAATACTCTTAGTTATAATGAACTCTGAGATGACCGCTAATAGAGATGTATACATGTACAAGTGTGCATATAAGAAAAACGGGTAGAAGGATGCTACTCTTTAGGACCAAATGTATTTGACATGTGAATTTAACATTATGGAGCTAGTTTTTCTCCTATTGTTCTTGACATAATGATCGTAAAATTCCAGGAATCAGCATAAACAAAATACCGTATGAAAATCCATTGTTTCTTATCAGTATTGCAGTTCGTAAGAGGAAAACACGACGCGAAAACAGCATGCGTCACATACCTACGAAGGGAAATACCGTACCTACATAAGGTAACAGAAACACCTACTTTATAGGTATTATACTTTATAACGGTGTAACAAGACCCTTAAACGAAGCCGTCAACCAATCATTATGTACCCATCAAACTAAGTAACTAAACGCAAATATTATTGTTGGGAAACGACTTTCTTTTGGTGTCGAAAAACACGTTTTATAGTAGAGTCAAAACATTGTGCTGATGGGTGGATGGATTGAATAGTACGGAGGTCGTGGAGGTGTATAAAGTAAAAATCTGTCATTAAAAACATGTACCTACTTATTTTAAAAAAACTTGTGAAAAAGTTGTAACTTTGACCCCCAATATCTCCGTAAATAAGTCTACGGTAGGAGGTATGGTCTAGAACAAAAAAAAAATCGCGAAAGGGAGAACAAGTGCCTTTCGGCTTCGTTAAGGGTCTTGTTACACCCTTTATTATACTTTATAGTAGGTCGTTTTAGAGGCAGAAGTTGTTATGTGGGTCCATAGAGAATATATACCTAACCAGTCTTTTTTGTGGGTCTTAGCAGCTGGTGTTCTGAGGCTCTACCACGAGCGCGCAGTGTAAACGTAACGTAGGTACCTACCAAAAACTAAAAATACCGCCTCGTTTTACATACATAATATATCATTTTCGTAATTTTAGGACTATGGATGACAATTATTGTACTTGTTGCAAACAATTTAAATAAAATGCTACAGGATAATTGTATTTTATTCAAAACTAGCTGTTGCCCGCGGCTTCGCTCGCGTTTTGGTCGGAAATTATCCCACGGGCACGTTGCACTCGGGGATAATGTAGCTTCCTATTAGTGAGAGAATTTTCAAAATCGGTTCAGGAGATCCAGAGATTACCCCCTACAACCTCACAAACTTTACCTCTTTATAATATTAAGTAGGTACCTATATAGATTCTACGTAGTTACCTATACGTTACGTTTCCACCACGCGCTTGTGCTTGAGGCCTCTGCTCTGCTGTAATAATAGAATGTCATGCAATAGCATAATCAGCCTCCTCTCAATCAGACCAGCCTGGTTTTTATGTAAATTAGTTTTAAAACTGTTATGTAAAAAACTCTTACAAAATCGTGGTAACTACGATGCACGCTGTTGGTATAAAACTGCTAGTGTGTGTGCGCGATCAATTCTATGTAAGCTTATGTATGTGTTTATTGACTACAAACACACACAATGCAGTTATGAGGACGGCTGACGTCAAAATTGTTCTTTTCACACACGAATGTGCGGTAGTGAGCGACCTGTACTGTTAATAAGATTAACTCATGTATGTAATGTACCTGCTTATTGAAACCACCGGTGGTTAATGGAGGTTATTTTCTGAAGTGAGTACATATACTTATTTGTAGCTCATACTCGAACGAGGACGTCTGGCTTCGGTTCAGCTTGTAGAAAGTGAAATGACGCAATAAATTATAATTTACGTATGGACAGAAACGAATTTTAACTGGTATAAGATAATGGACAAACAATATAATCTGATAATAGGTGCAAATATGTCTTATCGTATCATAGATCAGTACAAAATCCATTTGAAGGGCGGTCAATTGAGGGGCAATTGAAAGGTTCCGAGTCTCGACTGCTGCGCTTGGCTGGATTAGTTACTTATAGTTTCAAGAGTTCATTTTACGAAAATGATCCTCTACATATCCCTGCATAATATTTGTTTCAGAAAGCTCTAATAGTGGGCTTTACAAATGGAATCTTAGACCCACTATTGGCCTAAGCAGCTGACCGACCAATGTTTTTACTACAGCATTATTTTTCATAGTGCAGTTTTTACCAACACGAAAAAAAAACTCAAAAGAAGATGACCTATTATCCTCAATCGTTTTGTTTATTTTAATAGGACCTCTCTTGACCTCGACCTCGCTACGTTTGGTGCAAGCTTATCAGCACAATAAACCCAGATGTGACAGAACAAAAAACTCCAATCCGAGGTTTGAACTTTCTATCTAGAAAGTTACTTTCACAAGTAGATAGTATTTAAATTACATACGTGGTTATGTAATACATTTATTTCATTTCGCAGTGGTATCCAAAGTGGATGTATGTCAGTTAAGGCATATTTTTTTTAAAGGGTTATGTAATGCTTATTTATAAGCAGTTCTTTAGCTGCTCGAGAAATAAAATTGCACTGGAAGATGACCGCCTACAGCAGACAAAACATATAGGTAGCTTTAAAGTCCCTAGGGTCACATTAAATTAGCTAGTGGATCTTCAAAGACTTGCCGGAAACGGATCTCGCTAAAACAAAATATAATTTAATGTTGCATTTTATGACAAAAAAAATATCTGCACGGCACCGGCGAATAGAGCATATCATATGAATATGATAAGACGTATAGAGGACATAAACATACATCACGAAGAACAACAATAAAATGCAAGCAAGAAACAACATTGACATGCATGGAAGCTAAACAATGATTTTGTTAATTGACAGTTCTATAGTCGTGTGAAAAAAACATTTGCAAAGGTTTAAGGACAAAATTCAAAGATACCACCTTTGACATTCCTAAGTATCTCATACGAATATGAACTTCATCCTTAAAACATTAATGTTCACACTTGTGTGAAACACTTTACTGAGCAAAGTGGAGTCTATGAAACAGTGACTCCTGTCCTAGAATGACCAGAAGTGTAGGATTTACACAGAAGTCATCTGAAGTGGTGATGGATTATGGCAGAGGGATTAATAATGCCATCAGAGAAGACACGGTGAGTCAATGGTTTAGATTAGACTGTAAATTGCTTGATTAGAAAGAGCAAGGGGACATTAGCACAGCTTATTTAGGGTCGATGCAACAAGCAAATTTTAAATCTTTATCAACTGTCACATAGGTATATCCTCTTCTGCAAATCTCACAATCAAAGTAAGGTTTGCTGTAAGACAACCCAATTCAAGGTTAAGCTCGCCATTGTACATAAGCTATACAGGCTGTCGTTTTGCGTCCTGCAGGGCTTTTGCGTATCTCTGTTGACAGTTCATAGTGATCATCACTTGGCGAGTTTTGATATACAATGACAGTTCTGCACGGGTAGCGTCAGTTGAAACCAACAAGAACGGTCCTTGTAGGATATCAAAACTCGCCAAGTGATGATCACTATGAACTGTCAACAGAGATACGCAATAGGCCTGCTGGTCAAATTCAAGGAGGTATCTATACTAACGATTCTCGACCCGAATCTATAATAAAAAGGGTAGTTTTTTTTTTTACGGAAATCGGTAATTTTAAATCACCCAACGCAGCCCGTCTGTTCCTAGCCCAATAAACGCACCGTCACACACACAAACGCAAACGTTTATTCCGCAGCATAATTATGGACAGTGGGGAAACTAGGGGGTGGTTTACGCTTACCGATTTCCATAAAAATAAAAAATACATAAAAAACCAACCCTTTTTATTATAGATTCGGGTCTAGAATCACTAGCATACTAGGTCTCCTTGAATTTGACCAGGATGCAAAGCGACAGCCTGTATATAGTAATTTTGTGTGTATATCTGTGTGTGCAATAAAGAATAAGAATGAAACATCATCTCTCCTAATCTCCTAGTCACATTATCTTCCTTTTTTCTGTCTGATCTGCCCACTGGTTTTTTGCTAGAGATATGATCGACATCCATACTTGGCACTACAGTTCTTATCTTATCACTGCTGTCCTGATCTCATTGTAAGTAATGTATCTCTAAACTTGCATGAATATCAAGAAATAATTGAAAGGATCAAATCCTTATCATTTGGTCTGATCAATGTATACTATACAGAGTGATTGGTTATGGGGTGCATTCCTTGAAATGGGTCTTACTAGACCTAATTTGTAATAATTTTGACCCCAATAACTTGGGCTCCAATTCTCCAAGCTGGGTTATTTTGGAGAAATCGTATTTTTAAATTTTCCACCTTTCCACGATAAACTGCTAATTATGAGAAATCTACGCCGTTCATGTTGTCAAACTGATACTTTCCTGATAGCTCTTGAACGAATGAATCCCTCGAAAACACTCAACGTCATGGACACTTTAGATTTATAAGAATCAGAAGTTAAAAAAAAAAGTTGGAAAATTAGGTCTAGTAAGTATCATCCTTTTCAAGGAATGCAATCAATTACCAATCACCCTGTATAGTAAAACATTGAACATTAATTGACACAGAGGTGCATGAGATCTCACAAATCATTGTTATTATTAGTCCCAAGAGACAATGTCACAAACAGAGAATATAATATTATGTAAGTATTCCTATAAATGTCTGATAAGTGTGACATTATTGTCTTTGATTAAGGAAAACCAGAATATGTATCAGAAAAGTAACAGTTCAAAATCATGAACATCTTTGTCACAATAAGAAGTTTAAAAAAAACGTTGCAAGTTTAGGTTCAGTATCACCCATTTCAAGAAATGCCAACCAATCACCCGTATATTAAAACATTGAACAATAGAAAGTAGATAACATTCTAGAAACATTAACTGACACAGAGGTGCATGAGATCACAAATTGTTGTTGTATAGTAGCAAGAGATAATGTCATCAACAGACAAATATAATATGTAAGTATTCCTATAAATGTCTGATAAGTATCGACATTATTGTCTTTGATTAAGGAACACCAGAATATGTATCCGAAGTTAAGGGCCTTTTTATGAAGTTCTGTGCCCCATTTTGTGGGATGAATGCATGAAATACTTGTCAGGCTATTTTTGCATGTGTTATGTGTACCATTACCATTTGGGATCTAGATGGTTTCTCACTTTGAGTCAAGGCTGAAATTCCCTTCTTGAGTATGGTTGTTTGTGTAATTAGTCTTAAAGACTGATTATTCAAATTTTCAATTTCGAATAATTATTGGAGGCCTGTATTCAGCCAGTGATAGTTAGACTCAAAAGTAACCATACTTATGTTGGTAGATGTAATGCACATAATTATAGCCATGTTACTGTTTGTTATAATAATTTTAAGAGGCCTTAGGCCTAACAGGCCTAAATCTTAATAGTTGTTTATCATTCTACCTAATTTCCTTAAATCTATCTTCTGAGTCATTTGATACCAATGATATGATAAGTCATTGTTGTTATTTCAGGTGGAAGGTATTTACAATAATGATAGATCCATGTAAGTTGAGTAATTAGGCATTGTAAGTAGAGATAATGCTAGCAAGTGCCTGTGCTGGGTGCAATGCAACATATATTGTCAATTAAATGATAAAAGACCTAAGTATTTGTTCAATGTTATGACTATTTAGGTACAAAAAATAAGCATTTTGGAGAGCCTAAAGAATTATAAAAAAAATTGTCTGGTGTTAACAATACTGATAAATAATGTGCTCTAAAATAGTGCTGTTTTTCCATATAAACGTTGAAGCATTTAAATGTTACGCCCTTTGGTAATGGCATTGTAGTTAATTTCCATATCTGATAAGCATTTTTCCCTCTAAATATCAATTATTTTAGATCTTTTATCATGAAATTGATACAGTAATAAAATAATATTAATCATTGACCTCCGGGATAAACACCTTGATTCTGCCACATTGTCCCAAGCTGCAGAGAAAAAGAAAAAATAATCTATGGTTAGTTAAAATTAGAAAAAAGATACATACACATCGTGTTGTAATTTGGTTGGTCTTTCGAGTTTAGACTTTCGGTAGCCAATTTGACAGCTTTCAGGAACTTACACACAGTTAAGCTGAAACAACGTAAACAATAGATAAGATTCATATACCTACTCATAGATATGTAAATTATTTTATGATGGATAACAATATTGTAGCATGAAAGTAAATGATATTAGAATAATTCCAGACAGAAAAGCTATTAGGTATTCTGAATTTCTAATAAAACCAAGCAACATTTAATAATTGATGAGAGACTTTTATAAGCTAGGAAACACTGTAATCTATAAAATATTACTTATTGGGTTTGTATCAACAGCATTTATTTGATGTTAAATTATCAAAATAAAAAAACTATGGCGAGAACTGAGAAGATATTCACTACTTACCTACTATATAAATGCCAGTTAGCAGGTCTATTTTGTCATGTATTTGTTTTTATACGTATTTTCCTTCTAAAATTAATTAAAACACACTGTGCTCTAGGATAACGATTAAAATATTAGATTTAATAAAATAAACTACTGAAATTGTGATGCAGCATTGTTTTGTTTCAATTTACTTTACGCTTTTACCTTATATCGGATCAAATACAATACAATTATCATGTAATACTATCCTAGATCATTTACATAAACAAACAGAAAGATCCAGTTAGTATCGGAAAAATGGAAAACCACCCTAGAAAGTACTAGACGGAATGTCGCAACAACCGATCGATCTGTTTTTATATTTCGTAAATATTATTACTAACATACCTGGTTTAGGGATAAACCTGCTGCCTCTTAATAACAAACACAGACACTTGTCGAAATAACACGAAAATCCGGTAAATTTAGCAATGAGTTCACGTTTCAAGAGCACAAAATATGTCAGTCAGATTTCTCTCAGACTTAAATATCGACTGTTTTCATTTGCGCTGTTCAAGGGTAATAAAAATAATCATAACTAATTTTCCTGATTCGCTATTGGTGCAAGAAAATAGGCATGTATGCTCATTGGTCAAAACATTAATTTTAGCCAATTACATTCAGGTGTCGTCACTGGGACTGGCGAATCGGATAAAGTAAAATAATGGTTTTCACATACCATAGACAATTCTAGCCTTTTCACTCTTTGTAAATATAATCAAAGTTATCCTCTATAATATGCATTTTTTCTTCTCCGCCTATGCCGTGGGTGATATGGTAATGGGGGCTATCGCGTATAAATTCGCCGCTAGAGGCGCTAGTGTAGTGCGGGGGCACCGAAATATCAGATGTCATAGAAAGTTCACGCTTTGCGTGCTTTTTTAACACGTATTTTTACAAATAATTCACGATTGTGGTCTAGATTAGGCCATTCCTGATTAATTAAGACTGAAGATTTTAAGTTGCAACTTAGAATCTATGATTTTTAAATGTTTCATGCTTGCTAATTTTATGGAGAATATTGTATATATGAACCTGAAATTTACACTATGTTTTTATACGCAATAAAATAAACTTTTCATGAAGTTATTGGTACTCTCTAAAGTATAAAATAGAATTTTTGACAGGACCTTAACCGACAGTGGTGCCATCTGGTGAGCTCAAAAACGATAGCCCTCATTACTTCTAGTTACAATGTAAAATTGATTCTTGTACGAGATACCACAACTGAAAAGGGCAAAATAAAAAATAACCGACCTCCAAAAAAAAAAACACTTCTTCCTCTTTGTATGGAATGTGATCTGATTTGGCAATACTGTTTTGTTGATGTCAAACATAGTAACTGTCACAATATTAAGGTAACCTCAAAAGTACATTTTGCTAGGTTTAAAAATAAATAATAAAAGTTATCTGTATCCTAAATCATGAGTATTGCATTGAAAAAAATTTCAACTTTATCGCAAACGCATTGTAAGTCATTTCCCTACAAGTTTAATGTGATAGAACATGTATCATGTTGATATTCTTGTTTAACCTTCTAAATATTTTGTTGTAGTGATTTGCCGTGCTCTGAGCTGCACTCCTGCTGTGAGCAAGCAATGGCGAGTGGAAAGAGGTTTGCCTCTAAATCGTAACGCTGAAGGAATCCTTACTGACACTCCTGACTTCACGTATTTGGATGGACGACCAACCCCCTTACTGGTATACTTATTTCCATTAAATACAATGTAAAATTCTACATCCCTATTATTTATTCATGCTAACACACACGGACACGGTCGACACCTACCTATACTATCATAGCGGGATCTCAGGGGCAGCTAATTTCAAGAAAATTGATGTTTTGTAAATATAGTATTCTTATTACAGATGGATTTTTTTTGCATATTATTTGGCTTAGTTGATTGAATGTGTATTCTTTAAGCTATCCGATGCCATAAAATATCAACTTTATGAAATTTTTCGAGCTTAGTACACCAGTTTAACTCTGTGGTATTATTAATTCCTTTATCATCAACCCACGTAATCATACTTTTAATTTCTTTTTCAGATAAAACAAAAGAAAAGGATGCTGCGGCAAAGAGAGATTGCTTCAAAAATTGTTGAGCTGTGTTCGGAATTGGACTTTGCTAAAGAGAGACACAACTTTATGGAAGCCGCCAAAGAGGATGAGAGGAAGAGTATCCTGGCTAATAGGCTGAAGCCTAAAGGAGCTGCTTTGAACCCTAAGAAGTAGATTATTTTAGCGTTAATGTATGTAGGCTAGCCATTAATGTAAATAAACTTGCTGATAGATTTTGTAGACGTGTATATTACTATCTTCTAGGTGAATATCGGCTATCCCTCAGAATCATTCTCCTGGTATAAAAAGTCTCCTATCTCCTACCCAGGTGTCCCAAACATCTGCCTGGCCTTCTCCCAACAATGTTGTGGTCAGATTCCAGTCTAACCGGATGCAGCAGTACCACAATTATACATGGACCAACTGCCTATCTGACCTCCAATAATCCAGTTACCTGGTAATCTAGTTAATATAATACAATACCCCCTATTGTATAATCTTGTTGCTTTTTTGCTAGGCTGTCTATTCAGCTCCTAGGCAAAGGCCTCCCTTCCAGTTTGTCCTGAGCCACATAAATGTTAGTGGCTAATAAGCAGCGCCTTACAAAAACAAGATATAGATAACTGCCCTCTGTGTCTGGTTTGCGGCACAGGTTAACAAAAACTACATATTACCACAAACTGGTTTTTCGAGGCGTTTGTTAGTTTCAGCTTGTGATACTAGATGGCGTTGGTCTGACGCTGAGATTAGATGGCGTTGTTGTCTGCGACTGTCAATAGATTGCTTTCGTGCCACGGTGTCCATAGATGGCGTTGCAGCGACACTGTACACAGATGGCGTTGGCCTGACATTCCATAAACTCCTTAAGGTGGATGCGCAAGGGTAGCCCGCGAAATTTAAATTTTCTTCCGTTTATTGCAATTTGCAGGTCAGTGTCAGGTTATATGTTGATGAAAATATGAATCGCGCCAGTAACACGTATGGAGCTACAGAATTATAATCATTAAAATCATCAATACAACCCTCTAAGTTCATATAATCTCAAAAAGTGACTTTTTCATGAAATAGCTATTGAATGTGACTCGGAGAGCTGTATTGATGATTTGATCATATAATCCCAAAGAGTGACCTTTGGGATTATATGAACTTGGAGGGTTGTATTGATGATTTGAATGATTATAATTCTGTAACTTCATACGTGTTACTGGCGCGATTCATATTTTCATCAACATACAATCTGACACTGACCTGCAAATTGCAATAAACGTAAGAAAATTTAAATTTCGCGGGCTACCCTTGCGCATCCACCTTAAAAGAAAGCTTGATCTCTGCGACAGCTGTCAGTAAAATCACGCCTATGAAGTCCTGAATTTCGTAATAGTACAGACAGTACCTGTCAATGTAATACTTTATGGGCATGCAGACTTAATTAGTGATGGAAGATGAATCATCGTGACCACAAACTATTAGCTATCGATATTTTAAATAAAACTTACTTTTCTTTTTTTAAATTTTATTGTATATTTTACTATCATAACATTATTTACATGTCGCACCTCCGCTCAAATAATGTCATAACTCAAAAAAAATTAAAAACTTTTTTATTGCACCATTTGTTTCAGAAAACTTCAAAATCTTATCTCAAATAGTGTCGTGCTTATGGCTTAAATATTTATCCCTAGATGGCACTAGTGTCATTATAATGTTATGTGAAAGTTATGTCATACCAATCAAAAACAGTGTCTTGTCTCGGCTTGCGCCAGGTGATCGTTTAACTAAATATCGTATATAGTGTTGTTTGTCGAGTTATGACAGTGTATGTATTTAAGGCTATGGAAACATCTTATTTTTTTTCGCAATGAAACTGTCATATTTCATAAGAATTTGCTGGCTTTTATAACAATTTGAGAGTTATTTTGAAGTTAATTCTAATAAGAAGATTCTAAAGAAGTTCTCCTCTAAGATATGAGACTTAGGTACTTTCCTGTTTAATTTTGTACTGTTGATTATTGTTAATTCGTTATAATTAAACAATATTTCGAAAATTATTAGTTTTTTTATCCATATAGTGTCACAACTCATTTTTTTTTTCATTCTTTCAGGATAACTAATACACTATTTTATAGAGCTTTAAAAACCATTGTAACTTTCCAAAAAACTTATAGCGCAAATTTTGTTATTTTTTGATTTAACACCCGAAAAGTGAAAAAAAAAGTAGGAATAAATTTCAAACGCCTTTTTCTCGAAAGTTTGCTTTTTTGACTTATGACACTATTTGAGCGGAGGTGCGATGTGTACATAATTGATCTAAAATAATAGTGACTTACTAAAATCCAATTTCACACCTACTCATGTACAAAAATATAATTGATGAAAGTGGTAACCAAATGCAGAAAACTAATGGAAGTAGATTGGGAGCGGGACGTCCGATTTGTAATATTTGCGAACAAGAGTTTATAATAAAACAAGATTGTTCTAGCGATTCAGAAACTGATTCAGATATGGATTTGGGGTGGACTTCTTTAAGAGAATAAAATGTAATTTATAATGAAATATTCGTTTAATTTAGTAACGTTTGTAATTAAATTAAACCCAAGTATATGTTATATTAGCATCGATAATAGTAAGAAACATCGATAATTTCTATCGACAATTTTATATATCTTGACAACCCTTGGAATGTCAGTTTGACATAATATGTCGCAGAGATCAAGCTATCTTCTAAGGAGTATAATTCAACAGTTTTTTTTTTTTTAATTTTCCTCCACATTAGGAATTTCCCCTGTATCGTGGGTGCGTTTACAAACATTTAAACTCACATTCACAAACAGCCAGAGCCAGAACCAGGTCATACGAATATTTGTTCCGTCCGGGGATCGAACCGTACAAGCAGCGCAGTAGTCAATCGCTCAGCCACTGCGCCAACCGTGCCGTCAATTGCAAAATATAAAAATCATCATTGTGTCACAATTATAGCAAAATCGTGTTACATGTTGATACCCACCTTTTATTCTTAGCTGATACCAAACTTTAGAGAAGAAAGGAAGAAACCAAAAAAAAAAGCAAGAAAAAAAGCTAGTCAAGGAGCATTATCTCTCCTCTATACTGTAATATTCTGGATATTATACATATTATTATAGGTACATATTTATTTTGTATATAATGTGTACTTAACACCCACTTATTACCACTTATTACAAAATAGGATCATCCGGTTATAATAAGCTGTTTACGAGTCAAACCGCTGTTTTAACTACATTATTATCTTTCAATGCGTTTCGATACAATTTTCTGATCCTTAAGTAACTCGATTTGCCGCTAAAATGAACACGATATTAACCTGAGCCTCTATTTAATCACTTATTTTTTGTGGTGAACCGTGTGGTTTTGTACTCCGTGTTTCGTGTAGGGTACTTATTTATCTGGTTTCTAAAACGCTAATCAACACAATTTAACTCACTACCAAGCTGCTAAAATCATAGCCTTCCTTAAGAAAAAAGAAAAGAAAAGAAAGAAAAAATATTTATTAGGCTTTATGGTTTGTCGTAATCGTGAAAAAACGTTATACATACCGAATCTAATAACTAATTTCGTTGGATCGGCGACGCATTGCGCGGAGTCGAGGTGTCATGTAGCTTTTAAATCTGAAGAGTTTTGATAACAAGGTGGACGGTGGAAACTAAATAGTTCCCAAGAATCACTCAGGTGGACAAAGGTGAGCCGTTGTAAAAAAAAAACTTTCCACGGTTCACCCCATCTCAGGAGGTGGACGCTGGGTAAGAACTGAAAATACCGACACCATTAGATCAAAATTCTTCCTTCATGAAGGTATCCAGGTGATGAGTGGGACAAAATATACAACATTCCCTAGCAAGTTTAACGTGTGTATCTTGTAAGAAAACTGACTTTAATAGAAAACCCCGTTGAAAGACGACCTGAATAAATTCATTGTGATGGTGAAACTGTTTCACCTTCGGCTTGACATGAATGGAGGCAGCTGTGTATGTGGCCTCGGGTTTATTTATTATAATAATTGCTAGTGACTCAGATTTAATGGGATTTTTCTTTTATCATGTATAGGCACCGTCATAGGGGTGTTTTAGGTGTGATGTGCCGTTTTGAGACACCGCGGATTTATTTTTGAGTTGTGTCGCACCCTTCATTAAGTTAGTAATGATACCGACAATCCCATGGTTGTCCCAACCCTATGCGTAGCAGGGTGGGCAGCACTATCGATTGGCACGACAGCGATCGATAGAACAATATATTCGGGAGTGCGCGGGCCCGAGTGACGTGTGGTTACAATTTCTTACAATATATTATGTGACGTAAAGTATCCATAGTTTGATTTCAAGACCTAACAGTAACTAAACAAAAAAGTACATAGTTTTGAGTTGACTTACATACAGGGTGTAACAGGACCCTTCACGGAGCCGTCAACCAAGCATTATCATCAAACTAAGTAACTTTACGCTAAAATTATTGATGGGAACCGACTTTTTTTTGAGGTGAAAAATCACGTTTTACGGTAGGACTCAATGTAACGCACTCAAAAAATTGTGCTGATGGATAGATTGAATAATACAGGGATCGTGGAAGTGTTTAAAGTAAAAATCTTAAATACATTAAAAACACGTATTTCAAAAAAAACTTGTGAAAAAGTTCGAACTTTGACCCCCAATATCTCCGTAACTAGAAGGTTCCCAGGTATGACGGGGAGAACAAGTGCCTTTCGGCTTCGTGAAGGGTCTTGTTACACCCTATAAAGTGATCGTTTGATATACTTTTTTTTAATCATTTATTGCTATAAAATAATCTCGACACGTGTCGTGGCAATACATTTAACTACTTACTCATTACTGTAGCTAGTTTTTCATAACATTTACTGCCATGGATTTGCTCAAAGTACAGACTAACTCTTATTTGGAAATTGCTTTTTTTTAGTCTAACAGGGACCTAATTTATCAATTGATAATGACCCCAGATTTGTTTCAATTTTATGTTTACCTTTATATTTATATATTTATATAACTGCTCTCTACGTCTCATGCAGTAATTTACGTGTAAGATAGTTTCATCAACGAAGCGACGGCACGGTAATTAAAATCTCAGCTGGTTAAGTCGGGAGAGGCAGGGACGGACTCGATACTTCGGTCATTTTACTGACAGCAGACATAGTAATAACATAGGTAATACTTTAAAGAACAAATGGTCGGAATAGGCTTACACTCACATGTAAATCGTTTACACGAATGCTAAGCATGCTTTACCTAAATAACTGAGAGGGGAGTGACAAGTTGTCACATCAACAAGACAAGTGGTTAGAGCAGTTTTGGAATAGCGTAGTTTATGAGCTTGTATTGGCTTACGCGCTTACACGCGTGCCTGTTGCGCTTTAAAAAACTTAACGCGCGTAATTCGCGTGTTCGCGAGGGGTGAGATTGCGCACGGGATGTGTCTCTCGCAGCTCACGCTTGAACGTACTTATACTCGTAAGCGCGTCAAGGCTCGTACGATTTGACTATTAAAAAAATAAAATAAATATAAACAATATGTTAAAAAACCGGCCAAGTGTGAGACGTACTCACAAGCAAGGATTCCGCAGCATCAAACAATATAATAAAAATGTTTTGAAGGCTCATTCATCAATTGCATTGTTTTTCATTCAACAGCAATAATAAATTGGTCTTTCATAGTATGTTGATGAAAAACAAAGTTACTGCTGCAATTTGATGAAAACGTCCCATATCTCAAAAACTAAACATCAAATCTTATTCAAACCAATTTTGGTTGATAGTTTTATTTACGTTCTACAATCCTACATTTTTTCAGAATTTTCCTCCTCGTACATTAGGAACTATGTACTAGGAGGGAGGGGGGGACACATTTTACCACTTTGGACGTGTCTATCTTTCAAACGATTGACTTTGAGAAAAAATGGTTTTAGGAACCTCAATGTCATTTTTAAAGATCTATTTACAGACACCCCGCACGTATAGGTTTGATGAAAAAAATATTTTTAGTTTCAGTTCCATGTATGGGGGATGGGGACGAGGCCTTTTTTTTTTTTTTCTCATTGGACATCGTCAAATAACTCCTCCCGCTCTGGGCTGAGCAGGAGGGAGTGTCAGACTTTTACTGACTAAAACCCATCCATGTTCCTTCATCACCCTTTGTATTCCACGGTATCTCTTTCGAACAGTCCCGCAGCCCCGGCAGGCATCGGCCCTTGCGGACCCCTTCCTATTGCTGACATCTCTTTGAGGCGCGCGTGGAACAAGAACGCGCCGTCGACACGGCTTGTTGTCATAAGACGGACGGACGGCGAGCTAGCCCATAGTTGCTGCTGATGCATATTTTTTTCACATCAGCTGATGCTGATGCTGACCTTTTATCATTGACATCAGCGGATGCTGATGCTGATTTTAATTATTTTCTTCAAAAAAACTGGAGAAATGTAGTTACCATTGTAAATATACATCTAAAAGTTGCATATTTTTCCTTGATGCTCAAATAAAAGAATGTTTCAATAATTTTGGGAATTTTAATAAAAAATATAATAAAACACAACAGTTTAGTAATCGCAATGACGAATTAGAACGTAATGAGACAAGTTTGTGTTTGTTTGCAATCACAATCCCCGCGGTCAACCCTTTGATTGGTCAAAAGTAGTCAAAACTCGCAAGCAAAAACCACACGTGATATAAGCCCCGCCTCCTCTGCGGTCATGCCACGACTCGAACTGATGACAGCATTAATAATCAGTATCGATCATTGCGGATGCTGATGTAGAAAATGATGCTGAAGTTCAGCGGATGCTGATGCTGATACTGATGTTCGCAACAACCCTGGTCCACAGGCCCGCGCCTACGGTGGCCGGTGGCCGCCGACGCCCGGTGCGTCTCCCGCGGCGGCTGGGACGTGAGGTTCTCTCCCTCTCACATTCCGCCACGTCCTTCGCTAGCATGACTGCTTCGCAGAAGGAGGCGACGGCGTCCCATTCTATTTCTCTCCGGTCCATGGATTGAACCAAGGCCGGACGCGAGAGGTCGCCGCCGCCGATCGCCGCTAATGGGGACGAGGCCCCTTCAGGTGGATGCGCAAGGGTAGCCCGCGAAATTTAAATTTTCTTACGTTTATTGCAATTACCAGGTCAGTGTCAGGTTGTTTGTTGATGAAAATATGAATCGCGCCAGTAACACGTATGGAGTTACAGAATTATAATCATTCAAATCATCAATACAACCCTCCAAGTTCATATAATCCCATTCAATAGCTATTTCATGAAAAAATCACTCTTTGGGATTATATGAATTTATAAATCTATACTAATATTATAAAGCTGAAGAGTTTGTTTGTTTGTTTGTTTGTTTGTTTGAACGCGGTAATCTCAGGAACTACTGGTTCGAAGTGAAAAATTCTTTTTGTGTTGGTTAGCCTATTTATCGAGGAAGGCTATAGGCTATATATCATCACGCTACAACCAATAGGAGCGGAGCATCAATGACAAATGTTGCAAAAACGGGGAAAAAATATTCTCTTTGATAGCTTCCGTTGCGTGCGCTGCGTAAACGGTTAAAGTTGCACAAATATAATGTAGCAGGGAATTATTCCTCTTAAAAAGGTCTCAAAAAAAGTCCGCGACGGCACATGCCTATCTTTTAAGGTTGACTCACAATAACCATTTTTATGATTTTAAAATTTGGTCAAAATTAATGTTTTATTTGCGAAGGTGTTTTTACCGACATAGTATTAATCCTTATCAAAATAAATATGTTAGTCATCTTTAGCATTCAATTGTGACCAAAATTGCCCTTTACAGTATTCAATTTAGATGAATATCTTAGGAGATATCACAGTTTTAAAATAACTCCGCATCAAAATAATGACCCGCGCGCGCTGCGAGGCGGGTGTTCATGTTGTTGGGAAAACCAATGTGATTAGATTCAATGCACAAATATTGTGGGGAACTTAGAGAAGGTTTTAGTTTTTGTTTCATGCTGTAATCAGTGCTCTCTATCAAAAGATTTATAAATTTAAAGTGTTCAAGAAGAACTTACCATCATTGTGTAAGATACATGCAACGACATCTATTGCACCAAAATGGTACTAATTAATAAAAATGTGCTCACAAGATAACTTTTAAATCGGGTCTGAGAGCAAAAAGTACTCTAGATTAGTCTACATGACGCTATAACCCTGTAGAGTGTGTGTTCGATCGCTTTACATGCATTATATTTTAACGGTTAAATTTCGTGCTCGATAGATGGCGCTATTAATTTCACTCCATTTTCTGAGTCGCGGTGTTGTTTTCCGTGAAAGAATGACCCTCGCCCGTGTCAAATGTCTGAAGCTTGGTTTATTAACCAACGAAACAAAAAGAGGAGGTTCTCAATTCGACGCGTCTATATTTTTTTATTTTATGTATGACCTGACCACGCATAACTTTTTACAGAGAAGTCCGATATACATGATCTTTTGTTTTTTAAATTGAGAAATCATGTTTGGGCTCATTTCCTGCACCTTGATGAGAACTTTAGATCTAGCTGGAGTATGACGTCATCGAAGGTCTGACGATGGAGACGGAAGGCACTTGCAAGAGGTCCTCAAGAGTTTGCAGCAACAATAACGTGTTTGGGCTCAATTCATGCACCTTGATGAGAACTTTAGGCCTTGCTGAAGTATGACTGTCATCGACGGTCAAACGATAGAGACAAATGGCAGTTGCAAGCGGTCCTAAACAGTTTGCAGCAGGTATAATGTTATTGGGCTCATTTCATTCACTTTGATGAAAACTTTAAACCATACTGAGTTGTCAGTTTGACTTTCATCGAATGTCTGACGATGGAGAAGGAAAGCAGTTGTAAGTGGTCCTCAAGAGTTTACAGCATCTATATCGTGTCTGGGCTCATTTCATGCACCTTGATGAGAACTTTAGACCTAGCTGGAGTATGACTGTCATCGAAGGTCTGACGATGGAGAGGGAAGGTAGTTGCAAGAGGTCCTCAAGAGTTTACAGCATCTATATCGTGTTTCGGCTGATTTCATGCACCTTGATGAGAACTTTAGACCTGCCTGGAGTTTGTCTATCATCAAAGGTCTGACGATGGAGACGGAAGGCAGTTGCAAGAGGTCCGCAACAGTTTACAGCAGTTTTATCGTGTCTCGGCCCATTTCAAGAACTTTGATGAGAACTTTCGTTCTAGCTGGTGGACAATCATATTGTCATCGAGTGTCTAAAGATGAAGACGTAAGGCTGTCGAGGGTCGCGGGCCTGTGGACAGTGAGTAATGGGCTAGCTCGCCATCCGTCCGTCTTATGACGACAGGCCGTGGTGACGGCGTGTTCGTGTTCCACACGCGCCTCAAAGAGATGTCAGCAAACGGGAAGGGATCCGAGAGGAGCGAGGCCTGCCAGGGTTGCGGGACTGTTCGAAAGAGATACCGCGGCCCTGGAACGCAAAGGGCAACAGAATAAACGTGGGTGGATTTTAGTCAGTACAAGTCTGACAATCCCTTCCGCTCCGTCCAGAGTGGGAGGGGTCATTTGATGATTATCCATCGGTAATAGTATATAATAGGGATTTACTCCTTTTGAGAGCTTCCGTTGTGCGTGAACGGTTAAAGTTACGCAATTATCATGTATGTCGAAATTGTCCCTCTTAAAAAGCTCTAAAAAAATATCCACAATGGCCATATGTCTAACTTTTAAGGTTGACGCACACTCTCTCTAACCTCTCTTTCTTTTATGTACGCACGCACGCAGACGAAGTTGCGCGGGTCAGCTAGTATATTTATAAATATCGCGGGCTACCCTTGCCTTTATTACCCTTTATTTTTATTTTTGTATAATAATCGTAAAGTGGTTCACAGAATACATCAACCTACTAAGTTTCAACTGTGTAGTCCTAACAGTTTCGGAATAAAGTAGCTGTGACATACACAGACAGACAGACATACACAGACAGACATGGCGAATCTATAAGGGTTCCGTTTTTTGCCATTCGGCTACGGAACCCTTAAAACGAGCTTATACGCGCCGAAAATACGCTTAGTGTTAACAATATATATAAATATATTCTGACACCCGCGTTTCGTAACACAAAAAGGGCCTAGTTCGTTTCCTGTTTATCTTAAAATGTGTTTTAGCAATTAAATAGGGTCGCTGCCGCGTGCTTAATCGTTTGGCAAACTTACGAATAGTAAGATGGTTGAATCCTATTATCTTGACTTCCGTATTGTCGTGGTATTTCATGCGAGATGATGCGGTTTTAATGGTTTTAGAAGCTGTTTTGTTGACTATATTAATGTGGTTAGATTATAATTATTGGAATAGCAGATTTGTGGTGCTTGTGTGAGTTTGAACATTAGTTCCCTTGACTTGGTTCTCTTTATCTTCTGAAGGTACGGTCAAATTGCCGACGTGGCTCTGGAAACCGGACTCAAGTTTAGAGAAGTATCTGTCAGATAATAAGTTTTTCCACTGTCATGGCCACCTTACATTATCATTAACACTAGAAACAGGATTAAACACCCACTCGTAATAACTTCAGTTTATCCGTGATCATCATCATCATCTTGCAACAGCGCCGAAATATCGGGAACTCCAAATAAACAGTAAACATGGTAAATATCCCGTTTCTAGTGTTAATGATTGTTACACTATATGTCAGATTAGTTTCACCTACGAAAGTAAATGTTAGTGTCCGTCCAGCGTCTGCAGCCAGTCCGCAATCTGTTCGTACCGTTCTTACTAGGGTTTGTAGTTACATTTCGCAAGAATCTTCAGATGGTGCAGCATTCAACTTGTATTTTATTTTGCAATGTCCCAAGTCCTACACTGGATCCCGTTGCAATCTTGGCAGACATAATTAAAAACTGTTGGTAAAGAAATACATTGTGAGCGGAACACTGCACTTGCTGTGTGTTCATCAAGTGTTATAAAACAGTTTCCCTAAAATAAGTTTTCAATTCACCTCCTAAAGTGGCTCGTATTGCAGCATATTAGGTTCAGAAAGCAGTGTATTTTACACTCGTGTCATTTTGGCCACAGAACAGAATTCTAAGGGCTTCTTTCACCATCTCCAAGTAAGGTATTGATTAGCTACTCGCCGATTAGCGTTAACTGACAAGTAAAAGTGCTGAGTATCTTCTGTCAATTTCACAAGCGAAAATGATGCTTCGAGTAACAACTTGCTGGTTAAGTGAATGAAGTAACAAATCGTACGTTGCATTCGTTCAATGTGACGTCAACAACCCTTGTCAAACTGTGGCACATGGGGTTCTAGGTAGATATAAAACAAAGAGCACCGCTGTATTTATTGCAGTTGTCATTTTTTGTGTGTTCGTCAATTGTTGTTTTGTTGCGTGGTATTTAATTTAGTTTTAAGTACTGAACTACTAATTTAATAAAATGGACAAAGTAATGAACATAGACAGAAGGATTTAAAAATATACCACGCACCTCTGCGTTTTAGGCAATATTTTTAGTTTCATGCACGCACTTCGACAGACGAAATCTAGCAAAAAAAAGAAAGTTTTATCTAGGTCCGTAAAATATTCAACACAGGATTTAAACGTTGCATCATAGACAGTTCTAGTTCATCAAATAAATCCATTCAATTATTCATGCTTATCAAATAAAGCTACGTACAAAATCACAACTGACAACTTTAAAATATTTAACCGTCAAGTAAACAAGCTAATTGGCGGAGGACCTGGCAATTACTTGCCAGGTCCTCCGCCAATTAGCGGCACGTTTACATTACTTGTTACGGCACGTTACGGGTCGGTTTGTTTTTTGAGTAGTGCTACTCGAACGTCGTACGTCGTACGTCTAGTTACTTGGGACTTTAACTGGCGAGTAGCCTACTCAACACTACTTGAGGATGGTGAAAGAGGCCCTAAGTCCAACGTCGTTCAATTCTTTACGTATAAGGTTTTAAACTAAGATGGTCACTAACATAATCATTAACATTGAAAACGGAATAAAACGGGATATTTACAATGTTTAATACTTATTTGTGTTGAGTTCCCGATATTTCGACGCTGTTGCAAGCACCATGAACACGATTAACCCGTATAAACATGGTACATATCCCGTTTTTTAATGTTAATGACAATTCTATATAGTCAGCAGTGATTGTTTTACTTATTTATAATCTGAGTAAAGCAGCAAATTGCCCAAATACCTATTTAAATTGTGTTTATATATAGAATACCTATCATAAAAAAAAAACATTATTTTTATATTTTCACATTTAATTGTAAATAAAAAAAAAAAAAAATTTGTTATTAAGGTGGAAGCGCAAGGGTAGCCCACCAAATTTAAATTTTCCTAAGTTTATTGAAATGTGCAGGTCAATTGTATGTTGTGTGATGAAAATATGAATCACGCCAGTGGATGATTATAATTCTGTAACTCCATACTGTTACTATAATTATGATAGGTTTTTTTTTTTTCGGATGGGATATCATCAAATAACCCCTCCCGCTCTGGGCTGAGCAGTCAGAGAGAGAGAGAGCAGTGTCAGACTTTTACTGACTAAAACCCATCCATGTTCCTTGATCGCCCTTTGTGTTCCGGGGCCACGGGGCCCGCAGCCCCGGCACTATATATGATACCTTAAGCTGTTTTGTGGCTTCTTATTTTAGCTTCGCCTTCAACCTGCGAAACTTTGAGTCCGCGTGAAAAAAAAAAACAAATTTAATCGTAGATTATCTTTAATACTTAATCAATGACAAAAATACTTTTGGTTCGATTATTTTTATTTCTTTCGCAAGTGTTTAGATCAGGGATCCCCAAACTATTTTGGACAAGTGACCCCTTTTCCAAAATGAACTGTTACCTCAGACCCCCATGGCCAAATTACCTACTTTTAAGATCAACCCCCTTATTCATAATGGTCCGCTAACTTAAAACAGCTGCTACAGTGTGTTATTTTTCATTCTGACTTAGGTCAATAGAAGAAGACAGAGTGAGAATTAGCAATGCTTTAAGTTAGCAGACTATTATGAATAAGGGGGCCTATCTTTAGTTTTTTCCTATTGACACAAAATACCTAGGTACTAAGGTACCAATTGGAAAACTTTGCACTTGGTTAAGTGAGTAAAATTGACTTCATTTTCGTATCAAAATTTAACAAAATAAAAAGACATACAATTCAGTAAATATCAAGTTTAATTTATAACGATTATTACAAATTAGGTACTTAAAGAATTTTAAGTAGGTAGGAAATTATATTTAAAAAAGTATTAATTCGCAAAGAGAAAATAAAACATTCAGTGTGATGGATGAACCTGGTGACTATCTACCAATCTAGCTACATCCGGTTCAATATTGGTGAGTTGCAGCCTTAAATCTCCACGTTCGTTGATTTTCAAACGGTTTCTTTGTTTCGTCAAAATGTTTGTTACCACACTGAAGCTTTTTTCAACTAGGTATGATGATGGAAAAGCGATAAGGTATTTTTCAGCAATGTTCCAAAATGTAGGATACTGTGTTTCAATGTTGCGTTGCAACCAGAACTTCTGATAGCCTTGGTTGAACTTCTGCTTAAGCTGATGGTAATCAACTCTTCTTGCATTATCACATTGGCTTCTTCTATGGCTGTGGTATTGTACGGATTTATTATCCATTGAGGAATTTGTAAATTTAAAAGATCCTCAAACCTCTCCGTAAAATCCTTGTGTAATGCGTCCAAGTGAGTGACATATAATAAAATGTCATCATCTTGAAGCGTTTCTGGTAATTTTGACAAATGCAGAAACTGCGAATATTCTTTTCTGCCTAAATTTTGTTTATAAAGGATTAGTTTACCCACGAAGGCCGATATTATTGATTTTGTTTTAATCAAGTTAAGATCGTCACCCTGCAGCTGCAAATTAACTTTGTTGAACATTCCAAAGATATCAGTCAAGTAATAAATATCTGTTTTACAATTGTTCAGATTTTCTTTCAAATTCGGATTTTTTTCTTGTAAAAACTCCAACACAGATTCAAAAACGGCTGAAAATCTTTCTAAGCAAGAGCCTCTTGATAGCCAGCGAACTTCAGTGTGAAGAAGTAATCGAGTAAAGACTTCGTCGTTTTCCTCACATAGCTGAGCAAATAACCGAGAGTTCAAAGAATTGCTTCGAATCTTGTTGATAGCATTTATTACATATTGTAAAGACTTATGCAATCTAGGACTCAGCTTTTTTGCTACTAAATGCTGCCTGTGAATCACGCAGTGAATGACCAGTACATCAGGCAGTTGTCGCTTTAAGTGAGCTATAAAACCACGATGACGACCAACCATAGACGGTGCACCATCAGTCGCAACAGAAACAATGTTCTTCCATGGAATAGCTTTGTCAGTAAAAAAATGTTCCACGGCCTGAAAAATTGATTCTCCTCTGGTATCAGTCTCTAAATATGTAGCAAAAAGCAGTTCTTGGCACATATTTTCATCTTTGATATATCGAACATATCCTAACAACAGAGCTTCATTGCCGGGTAATGTAGACTCGTCCAACTGGAGAGAGAATCTGTTGGTCTGTAAGAACTTGCATAAAATGTTTTCCACATCGCGTCCCATCTCGTCTATGCGTCTCTGAACGGTGTTATTGCTCAAAGGTATTCTCTTTAAAATATCATGTGCGGGTTTGTGCAATACATTGTTAAGGACCTCCGCAATGGCTGGTAAGATAAGCTGCTCTCCAATTGTGTGGGGTTTCCCCGACTTCGCTATTAGTAAAGATATATTATAGGACGCTCGTAAACCATCATCGTCTGTAATAGATGATGACGCAAACATCGATCTTATGGATGGCCTTTTGTCTAGTTTTTCTTTAAGTGCTTGAAAAAATGTCAAGGGCTTACTTTTTTTGTCAGCATGTACTCTCGATAAGTGGTCATCCATTTTTGAAGGCTTCATGGCATCGTTACTGAATACTTTTTCACATATTATGAGACACATCGGCAAGTGTTGATTTGATGGAGATGCAATAAATCCGAACTTCAAGTAGTCCAAACTGTATTGTCTGCATTTTTTTTTCGTGTCCGCCATCATAAAACTCTCAGTAATCCTGCAAATAAAAAAATAAGAAACTAAGTACCTAAATTAAAAACAATACCTAATAAACTGTTAAATTTACTGGTAAATTTTTACAATTGAAACAACTGAGGCAACTGCAAACTGTTGCAAACAATCTACAGATAGCTCAACTGATCACTATCACACAGTGTGCAGTGGGGCAATGCTGATGCGCTGTGCCGGATAAAAACTGTTTGGTACTTACCCTGTTAATTTTTCATAAACTGCAGATATTGTGTGGTTACGCTATTAACTCGCGTAGGGAGCTCAGCATTTTGTAAATTCTTTTTCAGTCACTTTACTTCACTTAATTTAGCTATATAATAACTTTGTAATCTCTTGAAATAAATGAGTACTTATATGAGTTATTATCGTTCAAGCTCCAACGAATTTCAAAACGCAAATGAACTTTCAACCTAAGTGCAACCTCGTTAAATAGTAAAATATCAGGAACATGTTTGGACTTGCAACTTGATCATGAATTCGTTCGTGTTAAATCGCGCAAGCGTCAAATAGAGAGCAAGTCAAAACGCGCCTGAAAGACGTACGCTCGAACTCATTATCTTGCACAAACTTGTCCACACTGACTTGCCGAGTTTTTCATCTTGTACGAACTTGAGGCTTTATATTACTACAACAATGCTATTTCCTACATAAATATTAATTATTCTTAGTACACGTAACACAACATAAACAATACAGTACCTACCTACCTATCTTGAAAGTTTTAAATAAGAACTTGTGTTAATTTAATAGGGGTCGATTTTTAGACCTCGTCGACCCCCATAATCAGTTTTCGTTTATGTCGACCCCTAGGAAACCGATATCGACCCCAAGGGGTCGATATCGACCACTTTGGGAATCCCTGGTTTAGATAAACATCGTTTGATACACGTGGGCATTTATTGTCACTGCAGTTATCGGCTCCATCGATCTATCTGCGAATAAAAAACTTCCATCAACATTTTCAGCTTAGTTTTTCTCCTTTGACTATGAGAATTTGGTTCACTGTAGCGAAATATTCGTATCGAAAAAAGGAATAATGAATGAAGTATACTTAAAAAAAGAAAAGAAGACCATTAATTTACAATTAATTAGAAACGTAACTATTGCATTCCAATCACGGCCCTATCAAAGTCAGCATGATGCCAGCAATATTCATATTTTAAAATTTGAAATTCGAATGGAACGATGAATTAAAATTCATTGTTACCAGTCAAAATTGGTCGCTGAACGCTGAATGCAAATCAGTTGGTAAAAAATAATTTCATATTTGACGGTTTTATTCTCGGTAAAGAATAGACAACTACTTATGTAAAATTTTAATATTGTGGCTAACCTGATATTTGTGTAAAAATACATAATATGTTCTACAGACAAGTACACTAAACTCTACATTATAACATTAGGTTGGCCAACCGTAAATAAACTGTAAAAAGGACAGTGTGTAAAATGCCGAAGAGCTGAATGGATTACGTCAAGGGAGCAAGTAATAAGTAGACAACAATTTTATTGACAGCGTGGCCACGAGCTAGTCGCGAGATACGTTACAGCAACTGCGGAAAAACAAACGAGAAGTTGTTTAAATATACCACGAGTCACTGCGACGCGACTCACGCGAAGGAAACAAGTTACGAGTGCGCGTGTCGCTTGACGCAAGTCGCGTCAAGACCCGACTACTGCGGCGAAGCCCAAAAGGAGGGTTATGTGTTTGCCCTGTTTATACGAGTAAGCGTGTAAGTATGTATATAAAGGGTGTAACACAAGGGCAGATCCAGCTTTCATGTCAAGGGGGTCACATAGTTGTGATCTAGTCATGAGAGGCTCGAATTCGATTACAATAATAATTCAAGTTAAGAAGAAAGTGTTTTATTACTAGTACGTCAAAATATATTTAATTAATAAAATAACTAAACCAATTTTTCTCTTATGTCTTTAGTAATTTTTGTAACGTGTAACGACTTTTGTAACGGCTACGATAATGAAGATTGAAGCATCTAGACATAGAGCATGGACTGAGCCTTCCATACCCAAATGCAATGATGTTATTATATTTAACCTCATTGGCCAAGTGTCAAATAAAATTGACCATGAAATGCGAGAGAGACAGCAATGGAGCGGTCATGTTTCGCCCCAGGTATTGGCCGCATCATCGCTCTGACTCTTTCTACAGAGTGGTCACTTTTGGGAGGCTAACGCTCAGTCCATTCTCTTTGAAGGAGGTTAGGTTAGTTTAGTCCATAGACATAGAGCATTGGCTATGCTTTCCCCATCCAAAGGTCAAATAAAATTGACCATGAAGTGCGAGAGAGACAAAACAATGGGGCGGCCACGGTTTGCCCCAGGTATTGGCCGCAGCATCATCGCTCTGTCTCTTTTTACAGAGTGGTCAATTTTTGGAGACGTTAGACATAAGCCGGGTAATCGGGTATCCACTATCCACTAGCAGCAAACTTGGGTCGAGCAGCCTCGACTTGAAGCAAACGGCCTCAGTTTGAGGCTGCTCGCTCTGAGGCAAAGACTCGAGGCACGTTGTGGATCAGCTCGAGGCGAGTCGCCATAGCTTGGTCCGCAACGTGCGCAGTTTAAAGCCAAAACGCGATGGTACCAGACGCGCGTCGAGTAGCTGCTGATTTAATAATAGCAATAACTGTAATTAAAAAAAGAGGAAGCAATAAAAAGCTATACTAAAGAGGAAACATCGATCGGATCCCAGAGAAAATGGTGAACCTCATATAATTTTATCAGTTTAACAGCAGTTTCGTTGTCCATTGCGATCCGAGGCGACACGCTCGTCTCCTTTGAGCACGGCAAAAAAACCAACAAAATATGGCTCAACCCGCGGCGACGAATTTGCCTCGTGTCGCGGCGTGCCTCAGGTTGAGCAGCGTCTCCACTTGCGCGGCCTCGGAGCGAGGCAGCCGCTCGACCCGGGGCTGCCTCTAGTAGATACCAAGCTATAAACAGAACCATAACAGAGCGCAGGGCGCGGGTGTCACTGTCACGACATGACAGATCGGATGACAAGAAGCGCGGCCAAACTGCGCGGTAGGATCTATTCACAATGAACGATCTGGTGCATTATAGGTACTACAATACATGTTTATTTATATTAACAGCATACCTATCGTAGTCGTAATGTAGTTGTATTAAGCATTCGTTCGCGAATGTATTTGCCATCATACAAAGTATGTATTGTATTTTTAACAATGAGATTAAAATAAAATGATTAATAATTTATAAAAAAAAAACAGAAAAAATTAAAATTATAATTATATTTTTTTTCCAGTCCATGGGGGCCGGTCATGACCCCCATGACCCCCCTCCTGGATCCGCCCTTGGTGTAACAAGACCCTTAACGAAGCCGAAAGGCACTTGTTCTCCCCGTCATTGCGATAATTTTTTTGTTCTAGACCATACCTGGGAACCTTTTAGTTACGGAGATATTGGGGGTCAAAGTTTCATCTATTTCACGTTTTTTTTTTAAATACATGTTTTTAACCTACAATTTTTACTGTAAACACCTTCACGACCTGGGTACTACTCAATCCATCCATCAGCAGAATGTTTTGAGTGCGTTACATTGAATCCTACCGTAAAACGTGATTTTTCGCCTCAAAAAAAGTCGTTTCCCAGCAATAATTTTTGCGTAAAGATTCTTAGTTTGATGTTCATAATGCTTGGTTGACGGCTTCGTTAAGGGTCTTGTTACACCCTGTATGTCCGTATCATATGTACTTATGTCCGTTTCTTTGTTCCCTCGTAACTCTTACGTCTAGGCGGCGCGAGTGTCACTGGCTACATTCAAATAAAAAAAGCAAAGAAAAATGGTGAATTTTGGGCACCGTATTAAAAAACTGGAAATAAAACAGTAATTAAAAAAAAAAAACAAAAAAGCCCGACTGAAAACACTGAAAAGCAAAAAAAAACAATCACATTTTAAATTAAACAAAAGTTAGAAGGAGGCGGCGATTCCATTTTCAAAATTTGATATTCAAATGGGTCTTTACTTTTTTTTGTGAGCATATGGTACTCCTTCCACCCTCACGATACTCAAAGTGGAATTTTAGGCACGAACTGATAATATTTAACGAGAAAGAATGTATTCTTTGAAGGCTAGTCTACAAAGGCGACGAATCCGATTGAAGTCAAACTTGCTTTATGCAAGAGCTTATCTTTCGAATGTCTTGGGAAATTATATGACTTCCACAAGGCATGTGATATCGTCAAGTCCCAGGAGTTACCAGTCAAATCAATATTGTGGGAAAATGCTGCAATCGTTTTATTTGAGATCAAACGATTGATCTCAAATAAAAAAATCTATAAAAATCGGCCAAGTGCGAGTCGGACTCGGGCATGAAAGGTTCCGTACTATCGAACAAGATTTAGTACTCAAAAAAAAATCTTTTAAGTAAATGATATTATATGTAACTAGACTGTAAGATTGTAACATGCTTATTATGATAGTGAAATAAAAAAACCTCTTGTGGTTTTAATCAAACGAAGGAACCTTTTAAAATGAAAAATACTCGTTTCGCTTAAAATTTTAAGAATTTATTTATTTCTATAGATGATGGTGTTTGACTGATTGCGCTTGTGGCAAACAATTAAACTAAAATGCTATAGGATAGCTTTTTGAAGTGTGTCACCACTCACTGACACACACTCACTCTTACTTAATTAGGTAAGTATGAGTGCATCCTTACCTAATTAAGTAAGGGTGAGTACTAAAGCTGTGGCGAGGTAGTGACCTCGCCACAGCTTTAGTCTTTCCCTAGACCGCGCGCCAGTTTACCCATTCGTCCCACCCGCTGAAAATCTCCCACCTGAACATGAGTTGCCATGACTGACCTGGAAGTCATTAAATTGGTAGACTCCGGGCCCAGGTTGGTCGCAGCAAGGCAACCTGCTCATGTGGAGATTCATTAATGACTCTGCCCAGGAGTGTCAACGTGGTGCTACGTGGTTCTACAAATGATAGGGCACTTAATATAGTGTCTGTTGTTTGTTCACTACAGGAACTAATAGACGCTACCGAAAGCGTCAAACTAGTAGCTCAACTCTGTGCTGACACAATTTAGGTTGCCATCGACACGCTAAGAAGGCGATAGGATAATAAATTGTATTTTCGATTAAAAAGTCGACGTAATACCGCTAAATAAACACATGAACTCATCTTTCTTTATATTTACAAGGAACACATAATTATGGGTTCATTATCATTATTACGGTGTTCATTATTATTATGACTATAATCCGATGCGAGACTCAGGAAACATTTTCATTATTGTGTTCCTGTATAATGTAGTAGGTAAGACTAAGGTGGGGGTACCGATTATCAGATCTTGTTTTAATCACCGTTTGTTATCCATACTAATATTATTAGAGGTTAGTATTTTTTTAAGTAAGGATGTAGGGGATCTCTCTATCTTCGGAACTGCTGATCTGATTTCGAACCTATCACTAATGTGAAGCTACATTATCCCTAAGTTATTAATTATTTTAAGTGTGATTGGATACTTTAAATCATTTCTGCCTTCTACGCGGGCCTAGGCCCGGCTAAAAGCTAGTATTCAATTCAAAACGGCACGGTTGGCGCAATGGCTGACCGACTGGCTGCCGCGCTGCGTGTCGCGGGTTCGATCCCCGCACGGAACAAATGGCCTACAGGTATTTCCGGGTCACGAAGTTTGTGTATGTGAGTTTAAATGTTTGAAAACGCACCCACGATAAAGAACTCAACAGTTTCATGCCATTTCATTTCCTGTCACGTTTGTCGGCCATTTTAAACATCCTTAGCAAACTGTTATTCTTTGTATTCCTGCAGGGCTTTTGCGTATCTCTGTTGACAGTTCATAGTGATCATCACTTGGCGAGTTTTGATATACAATGACCGTTCTTATTGGTTTCAACTGACGCTACCCGTGCAGAACTGTCATTGTATATCAAAACTCGCCAAGTGATGATCGCTATGAACTGTCAACAGAGATACGCAATAGCCCTGCAGGACGCCAAAAGCTAACATTTGATCTTGTAACTACTTTCTTTTCAATTTATAATGGCGCGTGACTTTTGGACGGGTGAGTGAATTATTTTGTAAGGTATAAGAAAACTAAGGCTTTGATAAAAGATCACGCCTGTTATTCCCAATAGGAAAAGCAGCGCTGTTATTATAGTAGGTACTCCCACATTTCACTAAGTAAGTATGTTTCAAGTCACATGTTGTCCCACTGAACAACTCCGAGTTAAGTTTGAGGTTCGAAGTGCTTTTTAATAGCCTAAAATAAACATACATTTCATTGATCGATTATACAAAGATAAAAAAAGCGAAGTATATGCAGGTTTGACTTTAATTTTGACCTGATGAACACAGCTAATAACACTGTCCCCGACCTGAGAATCGAAACCAGGACATTATATGAGCGATTGCGACCACTAGATCAACTACACAGACTACATCAACAATTTAAATGTTGAGTATGAAAACTGGTGCGTCTACCCTAATAGTTTGCGAAGCGTATGCTCGTAAGCTCATTATGTTACAGGGCTCTAATTAAAATAATATGTTCAAGCATTATGCTAAACTGTATGTAAAAGAGCTTTGAGAAGGTAAAAGCCAAAATAAAACATTTGAACCGTATTCTTAAGGGCTCACTTAGCAAAAAAGTAGGTAACTAAGTATAGCCGAAAGGCACTAGTTTTTTCCGTCACTGCGATCATTTTTTGTGCTAGACCAAACCTGGGAACCTTCTAGTTACGGAGATATTGAAGGTCAAACTTCCAACTTTTTCACATGTTTGAAAAAAAATACAAGTTTTTAATGTTATAACTTCACTTTAAAGCCTCCATGACCCATAAACTATTCAATGCACCCATCAGCATGTTTTGAGTGCATTGAGTCCTACCGTAAACTGTGATTTTTCACCCTAAAAACATAATATTTTTTACGTAGAGTTTCTTATAAAAGCTTAGTTGACGGTTTCGTGAATTTTCCTTTTACATCTTGTAGACACGACCCTCACAATACTATACATACTTGTACAGTATTATGAACAATGACATGAAATCTATACTAATATTATATAGAGGTAAAATTTGTTTGTATGTTTGTATGTAGGGGGTAATCTCTGGATCTACTGAACCGATTTTGAAAATTCTTTCACTAATAGGAAGCTACATTATCCCTGAGAGCCATAGGCTATAATTAACTACATTCACGTGGGATACTTTCCGACAAAAACGCGAGCGAAGCCGCGGGCAACAGCTAGTATACTTATAAATTGTAAATCCGATTACCGCATAAACCGTAAAAAGGAAATATCTAGTACTAGCTGTTTCCCGCGACTTCGTTCGCATTGCAATTTTGTTAATTATGTAAGTGTAAGAAAAAAAAAGAAAGCCTATCTCCTTCCTTAGAATATAATCTCTATCCTTCCCAAGTGCTAGTGTTCGCTCGCGTTTTGGTCGGAAATTATCCCACGGGCACGTTGTAAATATAGCCTATGGCTCTCGGGGATAATTTAGCTTTCAATTAGTGAAAGAATTTTCAAAATCGGTTCAGTAGATCCAGAGATTACCCCCTACAACTTCACAAACTTTACGTCTTTATAATATTAGTATAGATAAATAAGGAAGTAAGTCTATGGTTCGTAAAGTTTGCAGGATAGTAAAATTGCTTCTAAAATTATGATGTAGATGTGAATTTTGGTGTACTAGTTCGGGCTTTGAGCCTTTGACTGATCTGATCTTCACTTTAGAGTACTTGTGAAAACTTTTGCATGAGAAGAAGCAAAGTTTCTACGATACAACACAATCCGATGATCCAATGCAACGAACAAAAGATAAGCTGCTTACAGTTTTATTAACTTTTTATATCTTGCGCTGCAAAAAAAGAAGATTTAACCGAAGAAAGTTTTAACTAAGTACCGTCTTAATCTGGAAAATTTAGCAAAAGAACCGCATTAACGCCGTGTTTAACAAAGTAAGATATATAGTCATAGGTATTGCTAGAAAATGTAGGCATACCTACGTTTCTACTCGCAAGCATCGCCGTTACGTGACACACTTGCAATCCGAAGGATCTTGAAGGAAGCCTGTAATCCATGGCTTCATACAAAATGGAAACGGACGATTCACGAAGTCGTCAACCAAGTGCTCTAAATCAAACTAAGTAACCCTACCCAAAAAATATTGCTGGGAAACGACTTTTTTTTGGGTTGAAAAATCACGTTTTACGGTAAAACTCAATGTAACGCAAAAAAAATGTGTTGATAGATGTATTGAATAGTAAACGGATCATTGAGGTATTTAAGATATGGTCCAGAACAAAAAAAAAATGTTCGCAATGACGGGGAGAATAAGTGCCTTTCAGCTTCATGAAGGGTCTTTTTACACACTTTATGTTTAAAAATTCGTCTGCTCGACAATTAAATAACAATAACGCAGTGAATGTCGTTTTCGTGTCAAAATGAGTCATTGTCAACGATTATTTTTCTTCAACGTGTCGATGATTCCCTCAAATGAGCTTCGACGAGAGGTGAACACTTGGTGCAAACATATCGTAATTACGTTGATTTTCAAAACAGAACTACCCGTTTCACTTAACTATAATATTTTCATAATTTTTAAGAAATTATTTATATCTATGGATGATACTGAATAAGCTTGTTGCAAACAATTTAACTAAAATGCTATAGGATAATTGTATTTTCGATTCAAAAATCGACGAATGGTGCTAGGGCCTTAGAACTCTGCAACATCAACGGCGATGTCCACAGGCTTCAGACAGATCTCTAAGTATTACGGTGATGCGTTACTAAATTACGCCCGGGGCTGTAACGGGCTAACCCATTCATGGCGTAAAGTGTCACATCGAATTTAGATCAATAGCGATCGAATATCCCCTCAACCTTTGCAATAATTGAAATTTGAAACAACATACCTTCACCTTTAAAAGACCGAAAAGATATTTCACTATCAATTTTCCTCCATTTTTCTATTGTAACACAATATTTTTTCCGCTTACCCTGTTATGGAATCGCGGACAAAGGCGGATAATTCGGTGGGCTCAGTTTTAATATGTGTTTGAACGGTTGCCGTAATCGTCCCTGAATGGTCCGGGACAGCGTGGGGACTGGGAGAGGATTAGACCGTACATTAATAAAATTAAGCTCGAGGTTGTACACATGGGATATATTCTATTTTTGGTTTATGTGAAGCCTTGTGTGAAATTAGGATTTGTTAAGTAAGAGGTTACTTCGAAATGACCACCCGAACGGCGCAGCGGTAGGGAGGCTGCCTTACGTTCTTAGGGTTCGAATCCCGGTAGGAGCAAATGTTTGTGTGATGAGCATGGACATTTGTTTCCGAGTCATGGATGTTTATATGTATAATAAGTATGTATTTACAAACAAAAAGTATCTATGTAGTATTATCAACGATCTGGTGTCCACGACACAAGCCTCGTTGCTTAGTGTGGCACCTAGATGGCGTTGTGTGTAATGTCGAGCGATATTTATTTATTTAAATTGGATTATGAGATAACACATAACACCGCGCCTGTTATCCCATAAGGGTTAAGCAGAGATGTAATAAATAGTACACCCACTTCTCGCCAGTTATGTTTTAAGTCTTAGACTCCGTGGCTGCTACTGAGAAGTTCCTGTTGCAAAAACCCAATAATACTTTGCCCTTTGCACACGCCAAATGGAAAAGAAAGAAAGAAAGAAAAAATATTTATTAGTCGCAGGGACATGACGCAAAAAAAAAGAAAAGCACTTTTTTTTTCTGAAATGTATGAATGTTTTGGGAGGGCAAGAAAAGCACTTTTTTTTTCTGAAATGTATGAATGTTTTGGGAGGGTTTTTAGTTGGTTTGTCTATAGTCGTATTGGCATGGCTTGACATGGTGACTATGGAGTACTGTATGTATAGTAACCCACAATCGATGACATGTTTGACAAAAAATAAGGGTTGATTGACCTACCCTGCCCTTCGTGTAAACTGCACTTCAGACGGTTATTAGTACGGGCCCTGCATCATGAATGTAATCCTCCTACGACAGCTCGAACTCAAACTGGCAACATACTAATAATTGAAATTGGATTCAAACTTAACACGGCGTATAATAAAATGAATTGAGCAATGAACGAACTCGGCAATTAGCAGTTATTTGGCGAGAATTGAGAATACAGTCCAGATTTTCAATTATTTATTTAGTGGTAGGTACACTGGGTTGAAAGAACTTAATGAAACTATCTAGTAACTTTTCGTTAAGTGTATTAGACCTTCAGTGTACACAGCAACAAAGCTCTTGAACAAAGGTCATAATCCAGTCTAACCAGATGCAGCTGAATACCAGTATTTTACATGGAGCGAACATAAGATTTGCACTAAATAGTATTTTTTGCAGAAAGTATATCTTCGAGAGCTGCATTGATAAATTAAATGATAATACTTTAGCTACTAGTTCATTGGCGAGACGAGGCCCAGCATCGAGAAAGTGAAAGAAATAAGGCCCCCCGACAGAAGTGGGACAGATAAGGGTAACACAAAAAAAAATGATCATTAAAAATTACACCATAAAACAGCACCGCAAATTGAAATTGAATTTCACAGACCACATTGAAGAATTCATATCACCTTAATTCTCTTTATAATTTTTCCTTTCTACGCAAAGATTTCCGCTCGTCTCAACATCGTCTCATTTCTTTTTCTCTTCATTTTCTTAAAACGAGAAGGTACATGCCTCGGTAACGAAGTCGACACGTTTATAAACTCGATCCGTTCAAGATGGGCGGCGACGCAATCCGTTCAGAATGGTGACGTTAATAGTCTTTGTGAATACAATGAATTTACTTTAACATCTTTTTATATGAACTGGCACCAGCAAATTAGGTTTTAAGGTGTACTTGTCTAAGTACGTTTTTACAATAAGCTTGTTAGTGATATGAAGCTTTATGTATAAATGTATTACCTATGCTTTTAAATCATTATCAGGAATATCAAGAAATCTCTGAAGATACAAGACTAGGTGACATCATTGGGTTATATAAATATAATAATAGGTACTTATTATTATTTTAAGTTGTATTTGTAACTCTTGCCTATCAAAACTATTATTGTTAGCTTAATTTTTAATCTAATAGTAGTTGCATGCTGAACTTTAGTAATCGGAATATGTAAAACTTATTTACTTTTAACCCATATTTCACTCAAATAAAGATTTTTTTATTCTATTCTATGCTTTTATTTATAATTTACACATAAAACAAGTTCTGAAGAACAGTTGCTTATGTACAAAACTAAACGTCAAAAATTACAAAAAAGATAACAGAAAATGTCCGAACAACGTATTGACGGTGTTTCTATATGTTTTTAGTACACGACATGTTTTTGAAAAGTATTGAACACACAAGACTTGCTCAAAACAAGTCTCACAACTTGTACACGGGTTTAAATGGAACGGTTGCCGCAGTGACTGACCGATTGGGGGCTGCACTGCGTGTCGCGTGTTCGATCCCCGCACGGAACAAATATTTGTATGGCCTACAGTGGTAGTTGTTGAGTCTGGCTGTTTGTGTAGGGGGCAGCGTTTTTTTTTCTAAGAAGAGGCCTAGAAATCTAGTAAAAAAACAATACAAGTTCGTTTCTATAAATCCCCTCAGTGCCAGATCTTTCCAACACAAAAGTTTGACAAAAATAATCTATAGTAGCTGAATGAAACCAGTTAAACGAGGGTTTACTTAGGGATTTCCATGACGTTTGCTGCATAATTCCAGTTGGCTACTAGAATGCGAGGTAGACGTAGTGAGAGTGGTACGGTAAGTCAACTCCGCAGGTCTTGACAACAAAACAATTGCACAAAATTTACCCCAAATTGCCACTGCTAGCTAAACAATAACAGTCGCTCGGGAGGATCTTCAGGTTAAAACGTGCTTGCCTAGGTTGGTCCGTGGATGGGTGACCACCCATTACATACCGAGTTTCCTTCGAGCCTAGGAAAGCACGTTAAGCCGTTGGTCCCGGCTGTCATTTGTAGATCTTTGACAGTCGTTACAGGTAGTAAGTGGTCCGAAAGTCTGTCAGCCAGTTACCAAGGGGTATCATATTATCCGACCCGACCCATACTAACTGAGTTGCGGAGGTCAGATAGGCAGTCGCTCCATGTAAAATACTGGTATTCCGCTGATCCGGTTAGACTGGAAGTCGACCCCAACATATTATAGAGAAAAAGGCTAAGCAGATGGCGAAGATTCCATTGCTTTATATGGACCTTCCTTTATAAGGCTATTCGCCTACTGTGTACCGATTTGAGGTTACGTTAGATTCGAGATAGTCGATTTTTGGGACTTTTCGAACACCTAAGTCATCTTTTATGAGACTCCATTGATAATCACGTCAGGAGGCTTTCTATACTTTGCGGTTTCCATCGTCCTGTTTATGGCCCACATGTGACTGCAGCATCTACAGACAAAGGGACTACATTAATGACGCCATTGATAACATGATAAGCACAATGTAGATAAACATTAATAGCCCGGATGCGTTTTTTTTTTTCGTTTAACTAAACGAGCACCAAATTAATGACTGGTATTCATTTTCGATTCTTAATAGTTAACTTTCTGTTTTATTTTGCACTACGTTAATCGTCGAAGTTTTAAAAGTTGGCAAGCGATGCAAAGTGGGATATTCGCGCATGACTGGCCTCTTGAAATGGCTCAACTTAATGCCAACGCTAAGCACTACCTCGGAGTTACTTGATAAGTATAGTAACTTATTTAATCTGAGTTTGAAGAAAAATACTTAATGTTACATGGAAAATACTGCATAGTGTGGTTAAGAAAAGTGGTTACTTTAGGAGAATTTGTTTAGCAGTGAATATTATTTAAGAGTTCGCAGGAAAAATAAGCTAGGGTGTACATTATTTTTGCAAGACTAACTTCAAACTTCCTTGTGCTCAATGATATTGGTTATTTTACATTTGGCTTTATAGTAGGTCCCAACGAGCATTGTCATTTTAAATTTTTTTTCAAGGTAACCTCTCATTGAGAGAATGCAGTACGAGACAAATATGAGTTCTACTGTCTAAAACCAGTGGTCATCATCATCAGCCTAGCCTATTCCCAACTATATTGGGGTCGGCTTCCAGTCTCACCGGATGCAGCTGAATACCAGTATTTTACATGGATCAACTGCCTATCTGATCTCTACAACCCAGTTTAGTATCGAGTACTACGATACCCTGTGGTGAGACTGCTTGTCAGACTTTCAGGCCACTGACTACCTGTAACAATTGTTAAAGATCTACAATTGACAGTCGGGACAAAGGCTTAACGTACTTTCTGAAGCACGGGAGAAACGTGGTATGTAATGGGTGCTCACATTGACGGAACAACACCGACCAGCGTTGCTTAATCTGAAGATTGAGCCGAGCGGCTGATATTATCTAGACACGAGCTCTCAAAGAAGTGGTGCTAGTATAATTTTCAGAAGAGTGGTAATTAGATGGCCATCATCAATCTACAGCGTAACAGAAAGGGTATAGTCATATGGAAGACTGTGGTACGAACCATCAAACTGAACAACTTCCTCTATGGGACCACCAACGTTATCGTAAAAATATAATCAGCTGTCCCATACACTTGGGTTGAGTAGGTATTGAAATTTTGTATGGGACAGCTGATTATTTTTTACGATTACGATGGTGGTCCCATAGAGAAAATTGTTCAGTTTGTTGGTCCGTACCAGTCTTCCATATGGCTATACCCTTTCTGTTACAAGCTGTATAACCTTCTTATACTGGGCAAATTCCTGTCCAGAATCACGCCATTTAAAAAAAAACCTCGATTCTCGACTACTTTCTTTCCCTCTCTTTGCTTGTGCCAAGCTCCAGCAACCCTAGTAGAACTCAATTATCGTTTATACAAAATGTTAAGCTTGATTATAAGTGTTTTACAAAATACTCAGGGGATTGCCTATTAAAATTAATGACCAATTAATATTCAGAAAACAACCGTCTGTTAAGAATTTATTATGATTTTAGGTTGTGAAGTAATCTGATCTGATTAACTACAACCTTCATTGTTCTAAGCACCTTGCTTTTTATTGGCTTAATATTTTATATTAACCTAAAGTGACAAACTTAAAAAAACCGGCCACGTGCGAGGTGCCCAGTGTGCACACGCACACAGGGTTCCGGTGCTAACCAAACAATATACTAAAAATATTTTCAAGGCTCATTATGTTACATTCAACAGCAAAACTAAATTTGTTTTTCATAGTATATTAATGAAAGTTACTGCTGCAGTTTGATGAAAAAGTCCCATATCTCAAAAACTAAACATCAAATCTTATTCAAACCAATTTTGGTTGATAGTTTTATTTACGTTCTACAATTCTACATTTTTTTCAGAATTTTCCTGCTCTTACTTCAGCCGTTTCAAATTGTTTTTACTGAGTGCATATGAAAGTATAATATACAGTACTTTAAACAAAAACACATTTTTTTCAATTTTTGAAACGGCTGAACCGAGGTTGACGCGAAAAAATTAAAGTCCTTGTGACAAGGACTTTAATTTTAAAGGGCGGAACCCAAATTTAAAAAAAAATAGAAGTAGCTTATGTTAGACCTTATAGCATCAGCTATCTGCCAGCAAAAGTCCCGTCAACATCGGTTCAGCCGTTTCAAAAATTGAAAAAAATGTGTTTTTGTTTTAAGTACTGTATATACTTTCATAAGCATTCAGTAAAAAAACTGTTATTTTCGTATTACGAACAGATACTTTACTTTTATTTATTAGTATAGATGTATAGATATAGACCTTTTGACATTTAGTATTAACTGAACTGTGAATAATTCAACCGAAATCGAAATAGTGGGTCTTCAGATGTGAACATAATAGCAGTTTTGTCGATAATAGTCAATTATTTGCGGGCGATATTCAGATTTCAGTGAGTTCAGTCAATAGCTACTGTTGTAGGTTTTGACAAAAATAAATTTTTTGGGGAGCTCCCATAGAACATACGTGTTTTTTTTTCTTTCTAAATAATGGTATGGAATCCTTCGTGTGCGAGTCCGACTCGCACTTAGCCGATTTTTATTAATTTATTTCGAATTTATGATCCACTAGTATATGATCCATATTCGTTGTTAGTGACACTTAAGACTGTGCTACAACAGTCCTCTTTCTAAAACTCATTCATACAATTGTACATACGAGTATGTCTTCCCGTTGCACCAGACCTGCAGTTTTGCATACCGATTCGTGCCCCAGGAATTAACAATCTGGCTTATCCACAATAACCATTAAAATGCTGTTGGTGCTCCCCTGAATCCTTCACATCAGGGCTGCTGTACTTTTTCACATAATAGCTTGAAAACTAACCAGATCCGCATCAGCAAACCCCTTTTATGCGCCATAAAGACCAGTAATTAAATTAATAACAGTAAAAGTATCCTAAAATTTCCTAAAATATTCCAACCATAACTAGAAAGGTACCGAGCCCGTAGCAAAAAGAGCTACGCCATAGCAAAGTCTGAGCTACGCCGTAGTAAAGTGAGCTACACCATAGCAAAGTGAGCTACGCCGTAGTAAAGTTTGATCTACGCCGTAGCACAAAACGTTTGAACTCCCAGTTTCGAAGTACAAGTTTAAAGTAAATCTTGTTATTGAACTTAAGATGAAGGCTATGTTTGCAAATGTTTAAAGACTAATATTTATTTAACAGACCCGAGGTACTATAAATTATTCACTTTCAGTCCCATGTGTGCGAGTATTTACTTATTTATGAATGAAAATGAGCAAGCCTTTGCAAGTAAGATGGCTGGGATTATTCTAGAAGTTCCACACAAAGATTTGAATTCGTTTTACAGCAGAATTTTAAAGATGATGAATAGAAGACTCTTGACACAAATACGATGTACTTGATCGCGTATGGTTTTTGACAAAGAAATAAAAAACGAACTAAGCGGAACAATTTGTATAATATATCCTGTGTATATCGCTTAATATTGTGCACTTGGCATACATACATACCTTGGGTTGTGTTAAATTTAATAGGTTCAGCAGTGTTACCATTGTAGACACATCAATTTATAAAAATAAATTAAATTAAAGTGTCTATTTGTAATTTCAAAATAATAGCTTTTTACTGATTGCTGAAAGTTTAAAGGGCACATATAACAAAAACATTTTGTTTTGGTTTTTTGTCTGAGTCTATGTTCCGGCAGATCTACGAAACGGCTGGACCGATTTTGACAGGACTTCTACTGGCAAATAGCTGATGTTATAAGGAGTAAGTTTTATTTGAGACAAAGTATTAGGGTTCCGTGCGAAAAAAATTAAAACAAAATCCGATCCCTTGAAATTATTATCAAAATCCGATACAAATAGGGCAGTCATATTTTCATTATAATTTCACGCGGACGAAGGTCGCAGGCAACAGCTAGTAAATAAATACATTTCCTAAAGTTCCATTTTAAAACTTTTTTCAAATCGGTATAATAATAATAATAAAAATAGCCTTCTTTCAGGTGACTCAGTTTTTGAAGTCATTGGTGTTATTTTTTAATTTAGCGGCTACCTAAACATGTAGGTACCTACTTACACTGCTTACGTACACCGATAACGTCACGTAGTGGCCGGCCTGTGTGGTCGGGCGCGGGCGCCGCTTACGGAGCGGCTTTGCGAGCCGCGCGGGTTCTCTGCTTACCCACCCATTGTAATGAGACATAACGGCGTCACGCGGCTACCAGTTGATAGGTCAAAAGCGCGCGCGTTGGAATTTCATACAGCTGTTGTGTTATTGTGATAAAATTAAACGAGTTTAAAAAAAAGTTTCTTTGGGAAAGTTGTTTGTTACCAGTCACCCTATATACTTAGTTTTCTATTTAATCTATTGTACAGGAATGGGCCTAAAAAAGAAAAGAATCTTTCGATAAAGACATGTTTGGAGGTTATATTAGAAATGCAAACTATGTCATTCCGCCTTTTGTTAGTAGTGCCAGCATTGTATGTGATCATGGTGTGCTGTTTTAATACTAAGTGGTTAATGAAAAGCTGACGCTCAGTCAGCACGTTGCAGGATTTATACAGCTGATCTGTGGGAAAGAAGAAGGGATGGAAGTTTGCTACCTTTAAAATTGCTCTTTGAGCTCTTTCAAGGGGAAGCAAGATAGTTTTTGATGCGCCACCCCATGAAATGATACAGTATTGAGTTATAGATTGACATAGGGTGAAATAAACTTGTGTGATTAATTTTGAATCTGCAAAGTTTCGTATTTTTTAAATACATATATTAAATTGCGCACTCTTTTAACCAGACTTTCAATATGATGCCTAAAAGAGAGTGTGTCGTCTATTATAACCCCGAGGTATTTAATGTTACTGGTTTTGAAGATAGAAGGACAGTTGCACATGTTGACTGACAGATTACCACATTGATGGGCACATATATGGATGTTAGCAGTGTTAAATTGAGGCTTACGCATGGAGAAGTGAATATATTTTATCTTGTCAGCATTTAATGTTAGTAAATTGCTTTGAAGCCAATTAGTCACAGTGTTAAAACTGAGTTGAGCGTTTTCAAAGACTTCGCTATTGTTTTTAGCAGAAAAAATTACTGCCGTTTCGTCAGCATATGATATAATCTTGCTGTGCTTGATATCTAGATTACACAGGTCGTTAATATAAACCAGGAATAAGGTAGGGCTCAAAATACTTCCCTGGGGAACACCAAATCCAGTATTTTTCTCCTCATCGCTCGTAAAGTTGTCAATTCTAACACATTGGTATCGGTCGGTTAAGTAGTCAGCAAGTAATGTCAGTGGCGTTCCCCTTATTCCCATGGCCTCTAATTTTCTTAAAGGCACAGAAACAGAGACAGTGTCAAAGGCTTTCGCTAAATCTAGGAAGACTCCTAGGACCTGGTTCCCTTTGGCTAGCTCTTCTAAGACATAATTGGTCAGGCTATGCACCGCATCGGCTGTGGATAATTTGGCTCTGAAGCCAAATTGCGCAGGTGACAAGAAGTTGTTTTTTTCTAGGTAGCTAACTAGTCTGCTGTTTATAATTTTCTCAAGTATTTTTGAGATTGAGGGGAGTATGATATTGGCCTATAATTATTAATCAAGCCCCTGTCTCCAGATTTATAGATAGGGATAACAACTGCTTTTTTTAGACAGCTAGGGAAAATTCCTTTGGAACGACAGATTCGAAATATATGCGTTAAGGGAGGTGCCAATACATGCTTAAAGAGTTTAAGGACCTTGTTGCTTATATTATCCCAACCAACTGCACAGTCATCTTTAAGGCCAGAAATGATTCGGGAAATTTCATTTTCGTCAGTATCCATCATAGCAAAAGATTTCAGGTTACAGGTATTGTTTAATTTTTGGAAAGATGGAATCTGTTCGGCCAAAGTTTTCCCAACATAAGCAAAAAAGTTATTTACTTTGTTAGCGGATATGAGCGGTGAAGGATTAGTAAGCAGTAACCTCGAATTTGATTCACGTTGTTTAGTCATATAGGTGACGTTTTAATATAATTCCAAATTTGCTTGCTATTGTTGCCTGCTTTATTTAATTCATTTTTATCATAGTTATTTTTAAGTTTCTTTAAGAGACTGTTGCAGAAATTCCTGTATCTTTTATAGGTGTTTAGAATGATTAAATTATCAGGGTATATCTTAGTTCTCTGATGAAGTTTATCTCTGTGTCTTATACACCGAATTAGTCCAGGAGTAATCCAAGGTTTAATATTATGAAGACGATTATTTACTGTCACAACTGTCGTATTACGTAATATTGCTTGTTGGACATGTTTTATTAAGTACGATAAAGCCAAATTAGCGTCAGCAGTACCTATTGTAAACTAGGCTATAATCAATGTGGCGTAAATCATATTCGAGTTGGTTTGTGTTTAATTTAGTCTTTGTCTGGGGGCGATTTTGCTTAGGCAGCGTTAAATTTACGGCTAGTAAGACAGAATGGTGGTCGGTTATCGTTGAGTTAGTAACAAGCGTAATATATGAGTAGCTGGATTTGATCATCATATTATGATCGAGGCAAGAACCGCTCTGATGAGTAGGCAATGTGTGAGCAGGCAGAAACCCATGGTATGAGCAGATGTTAAGGTAATCTTGAGTCCCTGCATCGCAGTTTTCGGAGCCAATATTAATGTTAAGAGGGCCCTTCCCGACGCGTCTATCGTCAACGCGAGCATGGTCGAAAACCTTGTTGTTTCATCCAGAGCCTCAGCGGCAATTTCCTTTCAACTCCCCCGTCTTACCCCGCCCCGATTCCGCACAATTCGTCTCCCGCGCACTTCATACCGCCTAACGCGATGACATTGAACGAAAAATTGTGTTCGAAAATTTCTTAAACTTGTTCCAGGAAATACGAGTACGTGTTCTTGACATTAAGAATCTTCATTACATTTACAAGGTTTCTATCGAGATGTTTTCTTTATTTTTACAGTCTATGAGTACATTATGAACGGCCAAAGTTCAGGTAAAATTTGTGCAAAACCGCAATTTTTGGAGGCTTATACTGAATTTGTATATCCTTTTTTTTATTTTTTAACAACCATAGAAACTTAGATATAGTGCACAACATACATATTAGTTAAAAAAAATCAAAGATAGATGTGTAACATCGGCATAATCACGTAAGAGCGTTTGTATGAAAATTATGACGGGTTGGCCGCTCTTAATGTCGCCTGTTAGTATTACATTCTTAAATGGGCTAAATGCTTGAAAGATCAGGTTTAGAAGGAACTGTGGAAAGAGGTTAAGTTTCTAGCGGAAGGGGATCTATCTGTACAAAGCAATTATCGCTGTAGATGTACCAAATTTGACGATAAGGCAGTTACTAATACATTCTTGTAGATCAGGTTCATCGACTGTGGCCTTTAAGGATTCCTTGGCAAAAAGAACGACACCATCATTTTGATTGTGGTTGATTTTAGTGTACAATAAGTTGTATCCTGGTACTGTCGGGAGGTTATCGTGGCGCTCTGATAGCCAGCATTCAGTTAGCACCATAATATCACAATTAAAGTTAAGTCTATGAAGAAAAATGTTAAAGCTATCTATGTTCTTATAAACACTACGTATGTTTTGGGTTAGTATGGTTAGTGACTTTTGATACTGGGAAAGATATTGTTTGCAGTCCTCAACCTCACATGACTTTGACTCAGTTAAAAATGAGTTATCTATGTCAGTAATTAAATTAATATCCATTCTATTTAAACTAACAACAATAAATTAAGTCTAAGATTTAAACAAATATGTGGCGCTCTTAGGTGCCTTCATAGTCAATCGAGTTAATGTACCTGTATTCGGCAGCCAGTTTAGCCGGACAAACAGTATCTCCCGTCTTGTGGTTGGCTTGTTTTTTAAAGCGCATACATGTGGCACATTTTGGATCATCAGCTTTTTTCGCGCAGTCTTGGCTAGAGTGTCCTTCTTCCCCGCAATGTCCACAAACCGGGACAGCGACCTTGCACGTCTTAGCTGCATGACCGTACTGATGACAGCTGTAACATCTCGTTACTAGTGTGAAGTCTCGTACCGGGCAGGAGGTCCAATTTATAAATAATCTGTCCTGTGTGATGAGGGCCTTGCGAATGACGGCTGAAACTTCTATTATATAATTACAGCTCTCAGCATCTTTCCTGTCAGATTTGTGGCTAAGTTTAATTGAGGTCAGAAATGTATCTAGGGTCATATGCAGTTTCCGTTATGTTCTGGTCGTAAATGCATTTAAAGACCTCCTTTTCAGTCATCGAAGCGGGAACTCCTATTACAATAATGCGAGGTTTGTGTTTTCGAGGTTCGTCAACGGTAAGGCCTGACGAAGCGATTTGGACTGTTTGTTTGAGCTTGTCTAGGTCATCTTTGGTCTCAGTGCTGATGATAAGCCCTCCTTTTCCTATTTTACGTACGCCTCGTACTTTTAGCTTCATTTCACCAGGGCATATGATTTTTTGTACCATGTTCTTGGTTTCATCACTGGTCTTTGTATTGTCGCATGGAAAAATCGCCACGGAGCTAAGATTATTGGGGCGAATAAAACTGCTGGTCCCCTTCTTCACCATATCGGCAAAAGATGTAGGAGTTGCACCCTGCCTTATACAGGCGAATCGGTCAGGTGAATCGTGCGATTCATCTCAGTAAGACAGTCCGCTAGGTCTCGAGCTTCGGTCATCGTTTTCAAAGCGGTATGTGTTTGTATGGCTCTTGATTTCAGCGACTGGTATTGATCAGCCAATTGCGAAACACCATGTCCAACTTTTCGGCAGAGATTGCTAATTCTTTGCTTCTGATCCGAATTGAGTTTTCCCTCAGAAGCAATAAAACAAACCTCATTCAGGTGCTGCTCAATGGTCCCCAACCAGTTCTGAATCTCCGGTGTAGAGATTGGTTCAACGGCTTCTTCTTGGACTGCTTTGGTTGTTGAGGTGGTCTCGGTGTTGGTGTCGACGGAGGGCTGCGTGGCGTCATCCCACTCCGATTAAAGGGGCTGCTTTCCATTTTTTTGATTATAATAACTATGTATAATCCGGTTACTCCATTATTTTTAGTTAAAATTGCTTATTAAGTTGATTTTTATATCAAGCTTAAGCACTTAAACTGGGTCAAAATTTAAGTGTTAAATTAATTTATTTTTATACTGCATTGATGTGCACGTCTGTATGCGATGAGCGCAACAAATCTATCCCTGTGGGAAGATTCCGGACCGGCTGCGGACAGAAGACAATGACTCATACTTCAGTACATTATCTATCTGTCTCCGGTGTCCTGTTTGACCAAATCTTATCACAAATAATACCAAAAGTATGTACAGCAGCTTCTTCGTACTTCGATGATCAATCCGTAAAAGCCACTACCTAGTACAAATGTAATTTAGAAAGTTGCCGCACGTAATGGCGTCAGATTGACCTTATCACCAGGCGGAGTGTTCCAGATCTATTTATTAGATCGTTTGATTCGATTGCAACAAAACGGCAAGTAGCAGAAGGTCCTGCTTTTCATAGGACCATTTTCAAAATTTATATAGTCTATGTCACTACCACAATTCTGACGAATTCAACGACACCTCATATGTCAAAAACCGCCAAGCCGTTTGGACTGTAGGGTGTGCCAAAGAAATGGACATACACACATACTCTCGAAAAACATTACCCTCCTTCTGACCCAGTCGGGTGAAAAAGTCTAGTGCACCTTGGGCAGTCAACCAGCTAACTAGCATAACATTAACCAACAAAATGATACCCATCATCTCCTAAGCCTTTTCCCAACTACGTTAGGGTCGGCTTACAGTCTAACCGGATGCACCTGAATACCAGTATTTTACATGGAGCGATATGCCTATCTGACCTCTATAACCCAGTTAGTACTGGGTAATACGATAATCCTGGGTAAAACTGGTTGTCTGACTTTCGGGCCAATGACTACCTGTAACGACTATTAAAGATCTACAAATAACGGCCAGGACCAACGGCTTAACGTGCTTTCCGAGGCACGGAGATACTCGGTATGTAACTAATGGTTGGGCACCCATCCACGGACAAACTTAGACAAGTGCGGGTTAACCTGAAGATAAACGCGAGTGCTTGTTGTTATGTAGCCGAGACGAGGTCCTAAAACAAAACGAAAAAAAACCCCAACTAGTAAATGGCTGCACTGATTTTGATAAAACATGTCAATAATACACATCATGAGCTTTCATTTGATATCCCACTTGGGTATATTTGAAAATATTCGATTTTTCATACCCAGTTTCATCCCCCATATCTAGTAAATGGCTCCACCGGTTTTGATAAAACATACCTAAGAACTATCGCCAAGAAACTAGCTTTCAAATAAAAAAAGCTGCATCCAAATCGGTTCACTCGTTTAAGAGCTACGGTGCCAGAGTCAGACACACACACACACACACATAGGGGTCAAACTTATAACACCCCTCTTTTTGCGTCGGGGGTTAAAAATTAAACTATTATGTCTAATTCCAGCAGATTCCCCAATGTCCTGTAGGCCATACAAATATTTGTTCCGTGCGGGAATCGAACTCAGGATGCTCAGCGCTGCAGCCAATCGCTCAGTCACTGCATCACTTTGCTTATATCAGCAATAGCTAAAAAGAAGCGATATTTTAATGTACACAAAACAGTTTAAAGAGAGACTGCTGTAAACCACAATTGATCCCAAGTGGACCTTCTAAATTCTGTTTTATATCACTTCGTTGTTAGAAAGTCCCTCAAGATCGTACGGTACAAGGCTAGGCGCGTATCGGTACTGAACTAGTTACTCCACAACTTTCTTGAATGAACGCCCATTAATAGTTTTATCCTTCGGGCTCTTTTGTTATTTTGAATGTCTCAGAGGTGATTTGATTTTGTGTGGACAAAAGAAATTGTAGTTTTGTAATGAGAGCTATCGTTTTTGAGATCATCAGATGGCGCCACTGTCGAGTAAGTTTCTGTCAATAATTCTATTTTATACTTTAGAGTACTAATAACTTCATAGAAAGTTTATTTTATTGCGTACTAGCTGTGGCATGCGGGTTCGCTCGCGTTTTGGTCGGAAATTATCCCACGGGCACGTTCTAAATAGTCTATGGCACTCGGGGATAATGTAGCTTCCTATTAGTGAAAGAATTTCCAAAATCGGTTCACTAGATCCAGATATTAACCCCTATATCCTGACAAACTTTACCTCTTTATAATATTTCCAAAATCGGTTCACTAGATCCAGATATTAACCCCTATATCCTGACAAACTTTACCTCTTTATAATATTAGTATAGACAACATAATGTAAACTTCAGATACATTTTACAATATTCTCCCTATAATTAGCAAGCATGAAACATTTCAACAAAAAATCATTCTACCTCCAAGTACCTACTAACAAATATTATTCTAAGTTGCTACTTTAAATCTTCAAGACATAATTAATCAGAAATGGCTCAATCTAGACCACAATCGTGAATATTCGTAAAAATACATGATAAAAACGCATGCAACGCGCGAACACTCTATGATGACATTTTGGAAGACCTTATTCTACACGAACGCCTCTAGCAGCGGTCTAATTCATGCGCGATAGCCCCCGTTGGCTAATAGGTATGATCAAAATGATTATAGGAAAATAAAAAAAACAAGTTCCTAGTAGACGGTAGACCGCAAACATCGGCGTTATAAGTTGACAATAACCGTGTCGCTGTGGTTTTGATTCTGATAGCCATGTCACAACTTTGACGGCAGCGGCAATTATGTGGAAGTCAGTGGCGGCACTACTTGATTTGCGCTTTGCCGTTGCCGTTTGACCGCAGCGTCAGGGGAAAATGAAATCTAAATTGGAAGACTTTATGCTATTATAAAGAAGTCTAACTTCATTGTCAAGGAAAACACGCGACACGCACCTAAAAAGCAGGGATTTGTTGTCACATAACATTTTTCCAAAACCACTTTGACAAATGAAATAACGAACGGTTTGAATATCTAAGCAACACCAATGGCGGCCCTCTGGCTGCGTCACGAAAGATCTTATATTTCACAACAAAAGATAAAAATGTTGGGTAAACAGTCCTAAAGTAATTTACATACAAAGTATGGGCTTGGTAAATTACTGCGGCTTTACTTATTAGCTTTTTTTACGTTTCGTAGTTTCTCAAAGATTTTTTTGGAGGAGACTACAAGCAGGGTTACTGCCGTTGACATGCATTTATTTCTGTGGTCAGAGATTGGTTACACTTGCACTACAAAAAAATAATATACTATAATAATATTGTTTTATAAATAAAAGTAATATAAACTACAACTTATGAGTCCAGTTAATTAATAATTGAAATAAAATGAAATTTATTTATTTTCCAGAATATAGGTACATAATAACATGGTAAAATAATGTTGCTCTCACTATATTCGACTTATCAGTCGTGCAAATATTTCTAGTACATACATAATCAATAAAACAATCATAAAAAATCGATCATCCATCATGAAATTACATTAACGTCATTATTCATTTTAGTCATACACATCATAGTCGTAATAAAATGTACAGTCTAGCTTTGTTTAATAGGCAAAGTACATTATAAAATATATTAAATCAGTTTATTAAATTATATCTCACAGTCAACACAGTTAATTAATTTATTGATTAGATTTCTAATAAAAACATTATAATTTCAATAAGTGTTCTTAAATTTATATACATCATGTCTGTTTAAAATTTAAATAATCGTCTATTGAATAAAAACATTTGTCACAAAGCCAATTGTTTAGAGTTCTATTAAAGTCTAAGTTAATAGAACTTTAAACACTGTATTGTGCTATGGCTAGAAAGGAGGTGACTGCTGTGGTGACGAATAATAGAGAAGAATGGAAGTAGAAGACATGCTGTGCCGACCCCAAATAAATAGGGAAATGGGCAGGACTATGATGATATACTGTATAATATGAGACTATTTTAAAGTTGAAGAGCTAAAAATATCTGGTTATTATTTCAAGGACCGCTTGGCTTCAACACAAATTAACCGATATTTTAGGTTAAGTTACAAAGACGGGTCAAGTCTTCGATAGTTGACCCCTATTCAGAAATCCAGAGGTCCAGTATCATCTTAGAAAGCATATCGTTTGCACAATTTAGAGGTCCGTTGTTACAACTACATAGCTTTCGAAGTTTATTTGATAAATAGAGAATGGAAAAACAGTGCCTTAGTTAGTAAGTCAGTTGTTTTCTCAGTATTTGGAGTCTCATTGTGAAAATATTTAACAATATCATCTGAGACATGTTCTATCTTTTGGCAAGGACCATTTGAACACTGCACTTTTCAAGAAAATACAGCTTGGGTGGGCAAGATTTGGTTAGCTCCAAAATAGTTTTCGGTCCAAAAGATACCCAATGCCTCAAAGACCCGCATTTTCAAGCAATGTGTCCTGACAACGATGAACTATGGTGCCGAGACATGGATGCTGACAAAGGAGACTGACCATCGAATATTAGTTGCACAAAGGGCCATGGGGCGAGCTATGCTCGGCATAACCCTATTAGACCGAGTGAGTAATACTGAAATCCGTCATCGGACGAAATTCTACGACGTTAGGACAAGGAATACGCCTCAGGTGGAGCTGGGCAGGACATCTGGCTGATGGAGAAAGATTTGACCGAATGGTACCCAAGGTCGGGAAAAATAAACTAGGGATGTCTAAAAGCGCGCTGGGTGCCGAAATCACCAAAGTCACAGGAAACAGATCAATGTGGGACGCACAGAACCGAGAAGAATGGCAGAAGAAAGGGGCATACCCAACAGTGGGTGACTTCGGACTGAAATGAATGAATGAGAAAAAGTAAAACTTGAGGTCATAGACAAAGTGACTGAAGAAAGTATGGAAAAGTGAATAATGTACTGGATTGACATAAGCAACAAAAAATTGGAAAGCATTGAAAGCGTTTGCCACAAGACAAGTCACACTTCACAACTTTTGCCAAGGGTATTGAATGTTTTCATTTGAGTTTCTGAAAAGCCTTCACACACCATCCTCACAAACCTCTAAATCAAAATTGAAATGGCTAATCCGACGACAAAATAGCAAACAGAACATGAATTTGGCACAAAAACTGCCATAACAGAGCAATGAGTCTCATTAAGTGTGCCCGTTGGCAACCCTGTGCCGCCATGTTTGTGCCAAAGCCGTTTCCGCTTCCGTTCCAATTTTAAAAAGGTTCAGAATTTTTCCGAGTGTTTAAAATTGGAGTGGCTGGTATGAGTAACTGACTGACTAACTTTACGGAACAAGAAAAGACACCGCATTATCAATAGATAATGCGGTGTCTTTTCTTGTTCCGTAAAGTTCAATTCGGTTAGGACTAATTGCGGAAGTAGCTTTTGACATTGAAACCTCCACAGAAATACTACTGAAGTATCTAGGTACTGAAATATTGGGGGTCAAAGTTCCAACTACTATACAAGATTTTTTTTTTAAATATTATTTCCCCGTTTTTGCAACATTTTTCATCGATGCTCCGCTCCTATTGGTCGTGGCGTGATGTTTAATAGCCTTCTTCGATAAATGGGCTATCCAACACTCAACATTTTTCAATTCGAACCAGTCATTCCTGAGATTAGCGCGTTTGATGCGCTAATCTAAATCTAAACAAACTCTTCAGCTTTATAATATTAGTATACCTGACATTATCGGATACGCTCTGGGCTCCTTAGCCAAAAATTGTTAAGTAAAATAACTAACAAACTAGTAGTAACTTTGCTTAAATTCTTATAGCTATTTAACAAAAACAAAAGCAAAGAGGAACAGGAATAATTTTTTAAGTACAGATTAAACAAATACGACATAAAATAAGGCAATCCCGCAAGTGCGAAAGAGACAAAATTAATTCTCCATTAGCCACAGTTCAGTTAAGGGTGTTGTTCCATCAAACATTATCCTACAAAGCTTAACTGAAGCACTCTTCCGTATTAATCTGTACCAATCAAAATACAACCTTAACTTCAGAAATCAACGCTCTGAATTCCTCTGTCAATTCCAGGTCTGAATTTCACAGTCCTCTGTGATTCCAAAGTAAAATTAAACTGTATGAAGTGGAAATAGAGTTGATATTTAAATGGTGTTTGTTTGCTTGGACATTGTTTAATGAGGTGTGGAGAGCAAATCCTGCTTGCAAAATTGCCGATGAGTGGCCCAAGATATAGTGATTTGGGAAGGATAAATATTTATGGTGAATTTAGTTAGTAATAGTTTGTTGATAAATTGTTAGCAAAGTCGTTCCACGGAAGATAAGAATAAGAAATAGGAGACTACTTTATTTTGTTTAAATTCAGATACAAATTACTTGTTTATAAATAAATGACTATGACTACTAAAACCTTTTTTTTTAAGACGAAAACTTCTACCACTTTGCTATGCCTGTATCGCAGGAGTTTATTTTTATTTACATAATCAGCCTTTAATGTTCCCACTGCTGGGACACTCGGCCTCCTCTCTATGAGAGGGAATGGGCTATAATCCACCACGCGGGCCCAGTGCGGGTAGGTAGATGTCACATGTCTTCGAATTTTTGGTTCTAGGACATGCCAGTGTCCTCACGATGTTTCCCTTCACCGTTTTGAGAGCAGTGGTGATAAAATAAATACACGTACACGTAATGCGCCTACCTGGGTTACCACAACTTACTGTTCGTAAGTCGGGGCCGCCACCACTGGGCCCCCGCTGCACCCTTTTTTATTCATTTATTTATATTTGAAGTGAATCATAGTGAATTATCAATTAAGAATATCTTTGTAATTAATGTTTCTAAAATGTTTTGTTTTGTAACTAGGTATATTACAAGAACATTGTGTTAGGTATTCTAATTTTAAATTTGCATGCTGTATGAAGTCAGCAAAATATGTGAAACCTTTTATTTATAAGACCATAATGTACCATATATTATTTCATGCAAATAAAAAATCTTGAATTCCATGAACATGCATTGATAAGTTTGTTTCCACACTACAGCTGGTTTCAGAAAACTAAGTCTGAGTAGTGAATTCGAAATAATAGTATATTTTATAACGAGGGACTAAACGAAGCCATAATATACCAGAGAGTCAATGAAACGGAGGGTATATTAAGTTGGCGTTTAGACTCGAGGTGCAAACTGTACTTTTCACTTTGAGTGCGAGAAAAGTAGTCAATTTAGTACAAAAACATTTAATAAATATTCTTATTCCTCCAGTCCATAACTTTCGTAAGTTTTTAGGTAAACCTTCCCTGATTTTGGCGGAAAAAGATTATCTATTATGTCTTTTGCTCTTTGCTCGACGTCAAACTCTTCACTGTCACTGGACATTCTTAATTTAATTTAAAACCGAACAAATTTCCACTCAAAAAAAATCTGAAATTTTCGCGGTCATTTTTTCTTCTAAACCCATCACAGATTAACAATTTAACATGGCGCCACCTTCCTTGCGGAAAAACCATGGAACTAAAACTCTTAACATTTTCGCAATGAAGATGGTCCACACTCAATAGTATATTTACTGGCTGTTTGAGTTTGTCTATGTCACATGAAGGAAATTAAAAAACGAATTACTTTTTACTCCCTAGAGACTAAAGTGGTCACTTTAGTCCCGCTTCGTGACCGCTTCGTAGGGCTATAATGGCGCACTTTTAGAGCATGAGAAGTGAAACATAATTTATTACGTAGCTTTGTTAATCTTCATAACAATTTTTGAATGTTCAATGAATTGATGAAGTCACTGGGAATTATAGCCTTGAAAGAAGAATAACAATAACTGGTAAGCCGATATCAAACGTTGCACCTTTTGTTAATTTTTAGGGTTTCGTATACCTCAATCGGCAAGACGGAACCCTTACAGGATCATTTGTTGCCCGTCTGTCTCTCTGTCAAGACCCTCTTTCTCTGGAATGCGTGGCGGTAACAAGCTGAAATTAATATCAAATATTCAAGTCTGCTTCCCCTTGGAGCAATGAAAAAATCAAACATGTTAGTCGACGCGATCAAAAGATATGACTGTTTATGTCGCATATTATGGGATTTCACAAGGGAATCAAAACTGATAGGGTACTTCCCTTTGACCTACAATCATGAAATTTGGCAAAAAGCAAGGCCTTACAGCACAAATAAAGGAAAAATTCCAAAAAATCTATAAATTTGAAAATTAATGGGTGTCCCTATACATACATAGTTGACGCCAATTAAGATATTTTTTTTTAGATAATTACCATTATGGCCGTTACCACTGGGCCGTTTTTTATTGTCTTTCATTCCGAATTTTTACCTCGAAGTGAAACGTCACTTAGATTCACTCTGATATCAGCTTTACTTTGATGCTTATTTATACGAGTTTAGGACCTAACCTAGAACTCGCTTACGCTGGCGAAAGAGATCTTTTAATATCAAACACAAAGTGCAAAATACAATGTAAATGTTGACATAAACGCAGGTGCGATCTAACTAAAAGCTACCAAGCTGCAAACGCTGCTGCTACGTAGTTCAGGTGTACTCGAACAAGTGCTAAAGTAAATAAATGAAACTGCAGAAAGGATAGGGTAGGTCCATTTGTATCTGTCTTCAAAGTAATCTTAGAAGTACCTAGTAAAGCTCTTTGTCTAGGAATTCGTACGGAGAAGTACAGTAGACCGTAAGTCGGTAGTACTAGTACCACTTACTTTGATATTGAATTAACTTTGAGTGAGGAGTTTCTAAGGCTAGCTTATTTTGGTTTTGTTATCACTGTCTGAAAACCAGTGTCACCAAGAGTTACCCAGTACTAACTGGCTTGTTTAGGTTAGATAAGCAGTCCCTCTATGTAAAGTACTGGTATTCAGCTGCATCAGGTTAGACTGGAAACCGACCTCAACGTATTTGGAAAAAGGCTAAGCAGATGATGTTACTACTGAAGTGTGGTCTCCTGTACAACTTCAATACTTGCGTATTTTGTCGCTAATCGGCGTTTCAGTGTTCGAATTTAAAGGGGATGAGTGCCATCTCCGAGAACAAGAGGAACCTGAGACCTTTCAGTTTGTCTTCGTGTTGAAGCGGTTGCCTCCCCGACGCCTTTTTCAGCATCAGCCCTCTTAAGAACTTACTCGACGGCCTCCCGCTGGACCATCACGATCCTACAGAATGTTGCAATTTTCCTCGAATTCCACCAGAAAAGCCGTAATATCTGTTGGCTGCGACACTTTTTGCCTGATCCTGGCGACCAGGAACCACCGCCCAGAGGCCCATGCCTGATGAGCCGCTGGCTAATTTCACACTCCATAATATAACCAAATGGCTGGTAACTACAACAATGAACAGTATAATCTTATAATTATTTACACAATTTTCATTTTAACAACTTTATAGTACAGATATAAAAGGGAGTGAAAGCGAATGACCAAGCGAAATTGCTTTAAGCCTATGTGATGGCCCAACTGGCGCAGACGTAAGTGGATTAAAAATATTATGAGTTGTAAGTCATTTTATAGACTAACATTGCACAGGACTTCATCTCAACAAGAATTTAGGAGTGTTTTGACTTGTTTAAAATAATAGAACAGTGAGCTCGAAAATAAGCGCAGTCATTTGTTTCTTGGCTTATTCTGGACCATAGAGCACAGAACCGCTTCGCCAGCAACATCTAGAGATGGCAATGCTCGTAAATTGTCGCTGAATTGAAAGTGCTTTGAGTGCACAACTTATGCCACAGACAGCCTTCAAGGCCGTAATACTCTATAAAACATTGATTAAGAAGCAATTAAAAAACTATTATTGTCTCGCTCATGTAACGTCAAATTTTATTTATTTATCTAACACTTCAAGTACAAAGTACAGAGGCGGACTTAATGCCATATGCATTTTCTACCAGTCAACGTTTGGGTGATGCAGAGACAAGCAGGGGTATAGGGGTATAGGGGGCATAGGGGTGTCTATCTGAAAAGAATTTTAATTAATACTAAAATAAACTACAAGGATATATAAAATACTCTAAATATATATCAAATACTATACATTAGTTTAGAATATATTAAAAACGTATAAGTCAGTCAGTAAACGAGAAACATATCGTTAACTGTTCACGCTGGTTTACACTTACCCATTTCCGTAAAAAAAACAACATTTTTTATTATAGATTCGGGTCGAGAATCATTAGTATGATACTCGTACCTCCTTAAATTTGACCAGGATGCAAAGCGACAGCCTGTATATATACACATGAACACATCTAGTCATACAAGCATGCCGGTTGCAAGTACTACGCACCTGATCTTTCCGAAGAGCCGCACAAATGAGGTCAGTAGCATAATGAGTATAAAAAGAGAAGCCGAAGGCACTTGTTCTCCCCGTCATTGCGATCAATTTTTTTTATTTGTATAAGGAAGTTTTTACTTATTGCTTAGGGGAAATCCCATCCAGCACAGCATGTACATGGTTTGCCTATATTTATTTATATTTGCCTATATTTTTGTATCGTTATTTCATAAAGGCGGCAAGGACCCATATAAATAAATTATACACACACACTACTATATAATTTATTTATTACGAACGCAGCAGAATCAAGATTGTATTACTACAGTGATTAATTATTTTCGGATTACGGTGACCATAAGTTTGTGTAAGATGCAGCAAGATAACATACTCAAATGTTTCCCAACTATTACGCATTGGCAAAAAAATACACTATTTCGATTACCAATATTTTATTAATTTAATATAACTAAGTGTTAGGTGTGATCATTTCAATAATACAGTTTTTAGGTTTCATGGTTTACTTGACATGTTGTTACAGAATAAAATAATTTTTATATGAAGAAATAGTTTTGCGCGACATGCGCGTCTCGTCTTCTCAGTAAGCGGAAGAGGAAGCGATTAAGATGGCCGCCGCTCGCGCAGACTCCCGGCGCGTTCCGTCCGTGACGACCTTTAGTATTGGAGCGTTCCAGCTCCAGTGCGAACATCCTCCCCCCCCTTGGGGACATGTTCCCCAAGGAGCTCTTGGGAATCTAGTAAGGATAATTTTGAGACGGGCCTATGAATGACGCCGTTCTCAGTCTTCACATCGACCACTCTGCATACGCCGTCAGCTCCTGGGTACAGCTTGATGATGCGGCCCATGAGCCACTTCATAGGTGGCAGCTGATCGTCTCGGATGAGGACCAGGTCGCCAACACGAACATGGTCTTGTGCACGTTGCCACTTGACGCGTTGCTGTAGAGTGGATAAGTAGTCCTTTGTCCATCGGGACCAGAAGTGGTGTCTCAAGCGCTCAATCAGCTGGTATCGATTGATGCTTGCCTTTTGGATAACGGGTGAAGGTAGTGAGGTCAATGGTCGACCCACAAGGAAGTGTCCCGGTGTAAGTGCTGACAGATCGGAAGGATCAGCAGACATAGAAGTAATAGGCCGGGAATTCATAATAGCCTCAATCTGTGCAAATAGAGTGTATAATTCTTCAAAGGTTAAACTAGAGTTACCCGCTATTCGTTTTAGATGATATTTGGCTGTCTTGACTCCTGCTTCCCAGATACCGCCGAAATGCGGTGCATACACAGGAGAGAATTTAAAAGTTATACCCTCTTTGCTCGTGAAGTCGCTAACTGAACGTTCATTTTCGTTGAGCAGTCTGTTCAGTTCGTTACAAGCTCCTACAAAGTTTTTTCCATTATCACAGTAAATGGTGTGAGGTTTACCTCTTCGTGCAATGAATCTACGCAAGCATAAAATGAAGGCATCGCTACTCAGGTCGCTCACGACCTCCAAGTGTACAGCTTTCGTGCTGAAACATACAAATATGCATAAATAGCACTTGGAAGTCTTGGCACCGCGACCCTTTCTATTTAAAATTAAAAAGGGTCCTGCAAAATCAGTGCCACAAGTTGCAAATGGTGGAGCAGGAGTTACACGAGATTCCGGTAGATTACTCATTATGGGTTCTAAAGGCTTAGCTCTAAATCTCTGACAGCGAACACACTTTCTGACAGTAGTTGCAGCTAATACTTTCCCACCTGTAGGCCAAAATTGCTCACGAATAGTATTTAACAGTTGCTGAGGGCCACAGTGTAGGAGACGAAGATGTTCTTGCTCAAATAAAAGTTTTGAGAAAGTGTGTTTGGGGTCTAGCAGTATGGGATGCCTTTTTTCATAGGGACAGTGAGATGCATTGTCAATCCTTCCACCGACACGCAAGACACCGTGTCGATCCAAGAAAGGGTTTAAAGATAGAACTCGTGATTTAGAATTTAATTTGTCAGAATTTTCAAGTGAGTGAATTTCCAGTGAAAAACATTCTCTCTGTGATGCTTTAGCTAGGAGTACCAGTGAGTTATTTAACTCAGAACAGGTAAGTTCACCATTTAATTTAGTATTCGATTTTTTAATGTTATTCATAAATCTCAGTATGTAAGCAAATATTCTTTGTAGTTTGTATAATTTAGAATATTTTTCAAAGGGTATGATGTCACTAGACATAGTTTTAACATTTAAACTTATTTTTATTTCAGGTAAACTAGAAGGAGTAGATTTAGATTGGGGCCATTCATGTTCAGACTTGGTCAGAAAGAAAGGACCATGCCACCAAAGAGTATTATCATGAAGAAGACGTGGTTGAATGCCCCTGGAAGCCATGTCGGCAGGATTATGTTCAGAAGGTACATGACGCCATGTAGTTATGTCAGTTAATTCTCGAATCTGTTCAATCCGATTGCTTACATAAGTTTTAAGAGTTTTAGGTGGAGTGTGTAACCACCCTAGGACTATAGTAGAGTCTGTCCAAAACACTGAGCGTGCAATCTTAATTTGTAAAGAGTGACATACTTTAGAGTATAGTTTTGCACCAAGTAAAGCGCCTAACAATTCCAGACGGGGAATTGTTTCCGATTTCAAAGGAGAAACCTTAGATTTAGCACATAATAAGTTACAGCTAACTTCGCCTAAACTATTAGTCGATTTGAGATAAACACATGCAGCATAGGCATTTTGCGAGGCATCAGTAAAGCAGTGAGCCTCTATGTAAATAGGAGAATTACAGAAAATGTATCTAGGTATTTGAATGTGAGCAAAATGTTGCGTTTCATTATAGAATTCTATCCATGAGTTTTGAATTTCTTTTGGAACTTCATCATCCCAATCTAATTTAAGTAACCAGAGCCTTTGCAGTAAGATTTTATGAAAAATAGTGCAGGCAGATAAGAGACCTAAGGGATCAAATATTCGACACGAGTTCGACAATATAGAGCGTTTCGTAACCTTAGGAATAGATTCATTTTCGACTGAGTAGTGTAAAGTATCAGAGATAGGTGACCATTTTAATCCTAAGACAGAAGATTGTTTACTAAAGTCTTGAGATTGGTCAGTTGTAAGTATGCTATCAAAAATATCTGGAGAATTTGTTCTAAATTTACGCAAAGGGAAGCAGCCTTCAGCAAGTTTGGCAATCACTCCTGAAATTTTAGCCTTTAACAGAGATTTTGAGTCTGAACCAGTATTCAGGTCATCAACATAGAAGTCATGTCTTAGAGTATTGGCAACAGCTTCATCACTACACTCCGCTGCGAGTTGGATAAGACACCTAGTACTCAGATAGGGAGCTGAAGCTGTCCCATAAGTGACAGTATTGAGTTGCAAGGTTTTGAGTGGTTGACTTTCGTCTTCCCTCCAAAGAATCAGCTGTAAATGACGCTGTGATTCACTCATCATAACCTGTCTATACATTTTTTCAATGTCACCTGTCACCACATAGGTATAATGACGGAACCTGAGCAGAATTGCCATTAAATCATCTTGAACTACTGGTCCAACAAATTGGATATCATTTAATGACTTATTAGTAGAAGTTTTACAAGAGGCATCAAATACTACTCTTAAACGAGTGGTTTCACTGCTATCGCGAATCACTGCATGGTGAGGAATGTAATATCCAAAGCTAGGACGGCTTACTTCAGTTAAATGCCCTAATCTTTGATATTCATTAATAAAATCAGTATATTCATTTTTAATTTTAGATTTATTTAGTTTCTTTTCTAAGTTAAAGAAGCGCCTTTTAGCAATAATATAAGAGTCCCCTAAAGCCTCACTGGGGACTTCACGCAATGGAAGTTTTACACAAAATCTACCATCACTCAGGCGGACAGTGTTTTCAATAAAATGATTTTCACAATATTGTTCCTCATTGGAAAACTTAATATTATCATTCGGCAGAGCAGGAATATCCTCAACTTCCCAGAATCTAGCCAGAGAGTCTCTAATTTCTTGAGAAAAGTTAGAATTAGTTGTAGTAGTAGGGCTCACACCGGTAGGGCCTGACATGAGCCAACCCAGTTTAGATTTTATTAGTGTAGGTTTGTTTTTCCCTAACTTAATTTGCTTAGAATCTACAATTTCCCAATAAACATCAGCTCCTAGCAGCAAGTCCATTTCAGAGGGCATATAGTAGGTAGGATCTGCTAGTTCTATAGATTTGGGAAGATTCCATTCAGAAGTGTTAACCCTTGAGCTGGGCAACATGCCAGTAATATCAGGCACTAAAAGACATGAAACATTCGCCTGGAATAGGTTAATCCGCGATTTAAGTTTTATGTTACACCTTTTAGTAGTATTAGTTAACTTATTATTTATACCAGCAATTGATATATTAGTATTAGAACAAGCTAAATTCATTTTTATTTGCATTCTTTCAGTTATAAATGAAGACTGGCTTCCATTATCTAGTAATGCTCTCACAATGTGTGTTTTAGAAGATTGGCTATCAATTAATTCCACTTGAGCAGTGCATAAAAGGATCTGCCTAGGCATTGCCACAGAGAGTGACACAGGATTAAACATCGCAATAGTAGATGTCTGAGAGGAACTTGCTTCTTGAGGAGCTGATGTGGGAGAAGAAGTATTAATAGGTGCAGAGTTTGTCTTATTTTTATTGGACTGTGTTTTATGTAGTAGTAAATTGTGTCTTTTGTTGCAGATTTTACAAAAATTATGTTTGCAGTGAGCAGAGTAATGACCAGGACGCAAACAGTTGTGACAGAGCTTATGCTTATTAACTTCTATAAGTCGAGCATCCAATGACATGTCTTTAAATTTGTCACATTTATATAATAAATGATCTTGTGAACATACAACACAGCCTTTTTCATTAGTGTTTGAAGAAGAAACAAATGATTTAGTTTGTTTATTGTCTTTAGAGTAAGTACGTTTTTCAGTTTTACTAGCAACATCATTATTGCTGTACTGTAAGGTTTCTAAAACGTCTGCACGATTTCTCAAGAAATTATAGAACTCTTCAATTGTTGGTGAAGCAGAAATAGTACTCCTGTGTTCCTCCCAGTTGCGACCTGTGGCGCCATCTAGTTTGGACACCATAATATATACAAGTAAAGTATCCCAGCGGGATTCAGGCTCATTTAAAGAAGATAGGGCTCGAATATTTTTAGAATAGTAATCTATCATAGTACGAAGTGACTTGTAATTTTCTTTAGATATTGTGTCAAAATTCAAGATAGCTTTTAAATGATTATTAGTAAGTATCCGCTTGTTATCAAAGCGTTCAGTAAGTAAATTCCAAGCTAATTTATAATTGGCAGCAGTAAACTCAATTGACTTGATTATATCAGATGCTCCTTCCTTTAATGAAGAGCGGAGGTAATGAAACTTGTTAATTTCAGGAATAGTATCATTGTTATTGATTAAAGAATCGAAAGTGTCCCGAAATTCCATCCAATTTAAATAGTTTCCATTAAAAGAAGGCAGCTGAATCGTAGGCAACTTAATGTTGTGGCTACGGCTATCCTGATTCATATTCTGACCGCTAGATATTGAATTACCGTTCCTACTTTCAGGTATTATGTCATTAGGGGCAAAACTTTCAATTAATAGTTGAGCTTTAGCTATGTTAGAGCAAAATTCACTTTCAATTGTGTCATTTTCCTCCAACTGATCAGGATCCAAACACTCAATTTTAGTTTTTAAATCATCAAACTGTACCAACAATTCTTTGAATCTTGATAGTTTTAATTCAGATTCAACAAGTATTTGTTTAGGAATGCTGTCAGCATCTATAAGTTTTATAGTATTTAAGTATTTAGAAAATATAGTTACTCTGGTCTTTATCGAACCACGTTGTTGAATAAGAGATTTCAATTCAGCCGACATAGTGAATACTTATAATAACTGAACAGACCGTCAAGAAATTAGCTATGCTGGTATTGAATACCGCATGTAAAGTTAAGAAAATAAAGCCAAACCGTATATGTCGCACAATGGCTACGACAACAGCTCGTGCAGTCAGCGACTCACACACAAGCAAAGCAGGTTACACAGTGCAGATGCAAGCAGCAGTAGTGTGAAGTATAGCAGCGCATTCCAACGGGACCCAAGAAGCAGGCAGCACAGCGTCTGGAAAATGCCAGGGTGGTCCCGTAAGCAAAAGAAAGAAAAGATAGTTTGCTAGTAAGGCAGGTAAGTAGGCTTGTCATTTAATAAGTACCTCCTTACTAAACAAATAATTGTCATTGATCTGACTCCGAAAATTATGAGTAATTTGAGACAGAGAAAGAAAAGGTAAGTAATAAGTAGTTAGTAATTTGATCTGACTCCAACAAAGTAACTCGAGTCGAGACAGAAAAAGAAAAAGTAGTTGCTAGCAAGGCAGGTATGCTTGTCATTTAATCAGTACCTCCTTACTAAGCAAGGAATATCAGTGACTCGAGATAGTAGGTATATTAAGTATGTATGGTGCACAGAAATCGGCTAATTATGAATATCGGACCTGTAGGTTATGCATACTAAAGTTGGGCGTACTTCCCTGTGAATTGACCACATCACTCACTACAGCACAGGATTGCAGGGATAGGTGGGGTCGTCGTCACTCATCAGCATGCACACGCAGTCATCTCGGTCAGTGGGTCGTCTTAGGGCTCAGCTCGTTTCTTGGCACCACGCGCACGCGGTCGCATCTTCATAGATAGTTCTTCAGTACATATTGATCACGTCGAGGTCTCCAAATGTTAGGTGTGATCATTTCAATAATACAGTTTTTAGGTTTCATGGTTTACTTGACATGTTGTTACAGAATAAAATAATTTTTATATGAAGAAATAGTTTTGCGCGACATGCGCGTCTCGTCTTCTCAGTAAGCGGAAGAGGAAGCGATTAAGATGGCCGCCGCTCGCGCAGACTCCCGGCGCGTTCCGTCCGTGACGACCTTTAGTATTGGAGCGTTCCAGCTCCAGTGCGAACACTAAGTATGAAAAGCGATTTTATTCCTTTTTAACTTAGAAAACTAAGTTGAAAAGAATAAAATCGGATTAGGTACAATGATAAAAACTTGATCCCACGCCAGAAAATAATTATAAAAGCCATTGGAAAGCACGAAATTTACGTATTTATTTAGCAGGTTAGTTAGAAAATATATAAAACGATTTGCGTTACGAGAATAAACGTGGTTGATGGCATACGTATGACATGTATGACACGATCAGATGGCCTACTATGACGTCTTTAATCTTATTCCAGAGAGGGACAGAGATGGCGTGGTCGCCCTCTATAGCTCCGTCTATTTCCCACACTGGACATTCAAACAATACTGCTTTAACCCTTCGTATGCGTACGTAGATCTACGCGAGACACAATAGGTTTTTAATTGTATCTATATATTCGACAAACGGGAGGTTAAGTCGTCATGGTAACCCCCCAAAAGAAGTCTTTATCGTGCAGTACTGTAAAAATAACGAGTTTTATACTATAGGAAAGTCCCGCTGCAATATACAAAGTGTGGTTGACAAAGCAAATCATGGGTGTACAGTATTCGGCAATCAATCTACGCCCTTAAGGGTTTCACATTTGCACGCACTGAATTAATATCACTGGGTAATTTCCGCCGTGACTGTATTGACGTACGAGTGAGACTCACCCTTAATTAGTTCGGCTTCTATTATTCTGCTGTATTGAGCGGGGTCGCATGTATTGTATACATTGGTATTATTGTTCTAAATATTTTTTTTTATTATGACTTATTTATTTATCCTGTTACGTGGGACTTGGAAAAGAGGTAGACAGAGGTATACTTGTACTATAAGTACGACGTTACGGTTGGCGCAGTAGCTGAACGATTGCTGCTGGCGATGTACTTGGGGAAGTCCGTCGTCTAAGCAAATAGGCCCGAGTTAGAGTCGCGTGGTGTTTCCGCGCGCCTCTCACATGGAATGACAGGGCGAAGACCAGCTCGAGTGATCTGGTCTTCATCCTGTCCCATTTACCTGAGACGAGGTTTGTCGCAAGCAAACCGTCATTGCTGGGCTGATTGTGAAGAATGCAATTGTGTACCCGTACCCAAGCCAGAAGTGACGAGGAGGAGAGACAGTCTGACAGACCCCTCCCGGCGCCCCACGGCGGAGGACATCCATTGAGGATTTCCACAGGAAAAAAATAAAAAAAAAGTAGCTGAGCGATTGGCCGCTCTGCTGCATGTCGCGGGTTCGGTTACCGCTCGGAAAAAATATTTGTATGGCCTATGTGAGTTAAAATGTTTGTAAACGCACCCACAATACAGTAGAAATTCCTAGTGTGAGAAAACTGTTAAAAAATAAAGTTTCACTTAAAGTACTTAGTTATGTTCTAAACTCGTCGCCAAATTTTGGGCTGAATTAATTTAGATTGCCGTCCACATGCTAAGAAGAAGAAAGAAACTTTGGAGACATACAGGTGTGATGTTACTGTTACTTCTCCAATAAATTAATAAAAATCCTTATGGAAAAAGCCAATAATACTTTGCCCGACCTGGGAATCGAACCCAGGACCTCATGCTCAGCAGTCGCGCTTGCGACCACTAGACCAACGAAGCAACGAGTAGTTTTAGCATATTTTCCTTTACAAAGATTCTGTCTTTGCACGCATATACCAGAAACTCCTGTTGCATAATATTATTTGAGCAAAAACATATATGTATAGTGAAGCGAAGCATGCACCACCAGTTCGCTGGACACATTCGTTTCGTGAAACTCGAAGATTCAAGCTTGCATGAATATTTGAGGAATATGAAGGAGAATCGTGAATTTGTGTTTGCGCTTTAATTATAATTTTGCCAACAAGACATGTTCTCTGGGCTAGTGACTCGGTCTTGATTTGCAATATTGGGATTTCAGTCCTATATGTATAATATTATAGTTAAATATCAAATAAATACTATGGTGGAATAGAAAAATAATTGTGTTAGATTGAATTAAAAGCAGACATAGGTAGAGATGTAGCGAGTTTATTTGATTGATAAAGAATAAAGATAAAGAAATTAGAATTAAAAGAATAAAGAAATATAAATGTCGGATTGTCAGGATTTACTCCGCTAGGCTTGTACATCATGTGGGCAGAAGTTTCGTGCAATGAAAACAAACTGGGTACGATACACTTTTTATATTAAACTAACAAATAAATTGAAATTGCAATTTAACACAATAACACGGGGCACAATAAATCAGGTACAGTTCCAAGACGTCTCAACTCCGCTGCGATCAGACACTGAATGTCGTCTTCACTGCGAGCTCAAAAGATCAGGGCCCTGTAGAAGTACGCTGTGGTGTGGGTAGACTTGTAAGTAGGTCGCGTGATGTCACCACTGGCGTACTTGCGATTCATGTTATGTCCATACTAACGACCGGATCCGACATATAGAAGATGCGACTTGCGATCCACTCGTTTGTCACCGACACGACAAGATTTCTGTGCTGTAACAGTATCAAAATAATTTGTCTAGTTTAGAAGAAATACACATACACGCAGACAAAAAGCGAATTTGTTTTTAAGTATCTGGTCTTTTTCTTCTTTATCGTGCTTAACCTGGTGTCCTGTGACTTTTTATGCCGCCCATGGGCCTCTGACTTGGCTTTACATGCCGTCAAGAAATATCTCTCAGGCATGCTGCTATACCTAATCTAAAAAAAATATTTATTCATTCTATGTACAGAAAGAGCAAATTCTTACTAAAATATTTTGATAAAACGTTTACATGTCAAATAGACCTTAATCAAAAAGATATAAGGATTAATTTGGGTTTCAAAAGATGTAATTTGACGAAATAAATTAATATCGGGAATAGCGCCCTTACGAATTATGCTGGTCAAGTAAATTTAACTAAAATATTATTAAAGCCGGCCGTACAGAAAATAGACCGTATACTTGTATGAATTATACTAAAAATAATTGAAGTAAAGCCTGGAATGCCATTTTATAATTGGTCACATTGGGACCTAGCTATCGACACGCCATCTACAATTTGATAAAATAGAGTACTTATCTACGATCTACTTAGTAGTCTTATTTCTCTCTGAGTCTGGTATTTTCTGTAAGTAAGCACTTGACAATCATTATTGCTTTTCAAGACTTCTTTTGAATTTCTTTGTAAACTCTGTCAGCCGTGACCGAGTCTATGAACAGTGGGAAGACTATGTATGAGGACTTAGGGTTTCAATTAAATCAGATTTACATTGCACAAATATATTTGTACTTAAAGCAATTAATAATAATAAATAATAAATTAATTTATTGACACACACAAGTTACAAATTATACAAGAAAACAAAAACAATGAACATAGCTAAGAGAGTGCAAAACTAGAGGGCCCCAAACTAGGCACAGCCTGTATCTTGGTGGCCCAGTATAGACAGTTAAAGCAGATTGAATAACTGACTGTTCAGCGTGACACAGCACAACAAAAAAAAACAGGTAATTATGATAATTATAAATAAATAATCAAATGTTAAAAATATCAATGTCAATGTCAACAATGAAGTGAATATAAAATAAAATAGAAGATGAACATGCGAAATTCAAATAATTCAAATTATAATATTTAGTAAGCATGCTGGCAATCAAATAAAAATCATAAATCATTCGGATATAAAATAAAAATACAATAAAAAAAATTACAATCAATAAAATGAACATAAAAAAAAGGAACAAAATAAAATCAACATGCGTAGTTAAAAAGATCATTGTACAAACTGTTCCGTTTTCGGATTATTAAATATTGCAGGGTTTTACGGGTAGCTAGAATACTTATTAATTAATTGAGAGAGTCGTGAAATAAAACCACACTATTTTTCTGTAGGAGTACAAGAAGCATAGACACTCTTCTTTTTAATTTTTGTCTTTGACATTTAAGTTGCGTTCACAAATAAACAATAAAATTGCTTTCACTATTAATTTACAACATCCTCCAAACGCGCAAAAGAAAATCATAACATTAACATTAATAATTAGCATTAACATTTTGAACATTAACATTATTATTTTGCAAATATTTAGCATTAACATAAATATCATTAAAATAATTAGCATTAACTTTTTGAACATTAACATTATTATTTTGCAAATATTTAGCATTAACATAAATATAATTAAAATAATTAGCATTAACTTTTTGAACATTAACATTATTATTACCCCATCAGTTAAGTTACAATGCAATGAAAACTCAAAATAAACACAAATGACTACTGGCAGTTAACAAGTTACCGTACCTACAAATTACAATTATTACAACTCAAAACAAGTTACAATAGGTACATTAGTAAATTAAACATACAAACTAAATTTGCTGGGCAACTTGACCTTTCTTCCCGATCTTGTACTTTGAACTTTGTCATGATGTGGGGACAATGAATCAGTATTACTGTCTGCTATAGCAGAATTGGCATCAGGGACCCCACTATTAAAACTATTATCTGGTATCTCCATCCTAAACAACCTTTGTACTGGGCGAACCCGTACTCCTGACGAGGTCTTAACTCTTGCTGTTCTTTGTACACCATCCTTGCCTGAGATTAACTGTTCTATAATACCCAGAGGCCATTTAATTCTTTTCTCATCTGTTTCTATTAAAACAATATCACCTACCTCTATTTTGTCAGACTTCTCCTTGCCCTTTTGAACAAGAAAGGTAAGATATTCTGACTTAAATCTCTGACGAAATTGCTCTCTCAGTGTTTGTAAATATTTAAGACGACTATTTAAACTCGTTGCGTCGATCAGATCCAAATCGGTCACATCTGAATCAGATATGGGCTGAATAAAACATTGAGGAGTTAGTGGCTCCAAGTACTCACCTTTATCGTCATTGATAAACGTTAAAGGCCGCCCGTTCATAGTAGCCTCGCAGTCACACACTATAGTTTGCAATTCATCGTATGTCACAGATGTCTTACCTATAATACGACGCAGTAGGTCCTTCATTATTCGAATTAGACGCTCCCAGTAGCCTCCCCACCAGGCTGCTAAAGGTGCATTCATTTTCCAAGAAATTCTTTTGACGGTTGATTCTCTCTGGATTTCCTCCCAATCTAAAGAAGAAAATAGGTTTTTTGTGCCCTGAAAATTTGTACCCTGATCCGACATTATTGTACTTACTCGTCCTCTCCTCGCAATAAATCTACGTAAAGTATTCATAAAAGCTTCTGTGGATAAGGATTTAGTTGTCTCTAAATGTACTGCTCGATACACTGCACAGGTATATATGACAATCCAGCATTTCTCACCTTCACGAAGATATAATGGACCTGCTAAATCCACTCCTGTTGTCTGAAATGGTACAGAACAGGTGACGCGTTCAGGAGGTAACGGTGCAGTCGGTGCTTGTGTAGGCTTAGCTCTGTATCTAGTACAGACTGTGCAAGAATGAATTACAGACCTTACTAAACGTCGAATTCCTATGATCCAAAATCTGGACCTTATGTCCGTAATCAACTGATTGGCACCTGCATGCTGGAGTTGTATGTGTCGCTGTCTTACCATCATCATCACTATTGGTTCTTTCGCTGGCAATAGGTAAGGTGTCCTTATACTTTCTGGAAAGTCTGCTAACAAAAGTTTAGTCTTAACTCTAACCAAACCTTCACTGTCTTCATAAGTAGTCAAATTATTTTTACATTTTAATATATTCGAATTCTTTGTTTGTATCAGTTTTATTATTTGTTTCTCTGCCTTTTCATACTCTTTAAATGATATTTCTCCCTTCCTTTTATTATTTACATGCCTTGTATTGTATAAGAACCGAAGTAACCAGGCTGTCATTCTAATTAACTTTGAATATTTAGAGAAATAACTTTGTAAAGATTCCAAAAGGCTGGTATCTACACTTACCATATTACAAACAGTCTTCTTAGTTTCTAGGTATATCTCCCTCTCATCTACTGTGAGCTCTGAACGTGGCCACTCCTCACGTGGCAGGTACAACCATCTGGGCCCCTCCCACCAACGACAGTCATGAAGAGTTTTGGCGTTGCATCCTCTTGAGGCTAGATCGGCCCAATTCAACTCACCTGGGATATGATACCAATGTGTTAGGTCACTATTTTGGCGAATCTCTTTTACTCTATTGCCTACAAAAGTTTTGAGAGGTAACTCACGTTTTATCCAAGACAATGTAACACCAGAGTCAGTCCAGCAAAACTCGTCGCAATCCTGGAGTTGTAAAGTTTTCCTCACATATGTAAGTAGTCGTGAACCTATCAGTGCTGCTGTTAACTCGAGTCGCGGTATAGTGGCTTTTTTCAGTGGCGTCACTCTCGACTTTGCTTGTATAATTTGAACTGTCACTTTACCTTTATTTTCAGCTCTCAATAAAACACAAGCGCCACAACCATCCTTGCTCGCATCGCAAAATAAATGAAGACTTAACTTACATTCTTTCAGTGTGTCCGCTGTAAGTCTTCTTGGTACTCTGCATTCTTGAAGGTAAGTTATATACTTATACCAATCGTGAAACTTAGAAAATAATTCGACAGGTAGTGCCTCATCCCAGGTCAGCTGTCTGTCCCACGCTTCTCGCAGTATTAACCTTGGAATCAACATTACTGGCGATGAGTAACCAATGGGGTCAAATATTTTATGTGCTATTGACAACAATTCTCTTACCGTAAGTTTTTGTACACAGTCAGGCGGAGGTAAACTATTCAGGTTGCAGTAAAGCTCATCAGTGCGGGTGTCCCAACTTACTCCAAGTACTGATATAACGTCATTACCTGATTCGTTGATACCATGAGATGTTACCCACATTCTCAGGTTGAACTTGCCTGCATTCATGATAGATTTTGCTTCTTTCATAAATTTGTCCGCTTCAGCCTCGGTATCTACACTCACCACACAGTTGTCCACATAATAAGAATGACTTAATAGTTCTGCCGTTTCGTTCATATGCCCACCTTTTATTTCATTCAAATGGTGTAGAATAGTCGCTGTTAATAAAAAGGGACTTGATGTCAAACCGAAAACTACACGGGTGTGTCTATAAGTAATTAAATCATCATCTTTGTACCAAAGAAATTTTAAATAATCTCTATGTTCAGGTGCGATACTAATCTGCAAGAAAGCTTTTTCAATATCTGCAGTCATGCCGATAGCTTTAGTACGGAAGCCTATAATCAAATCTGGGATTAGTTCAATAAGATTACTACCTTTTTCTAAACATGCATTGAGACTAAGCCCATTTCGATCAGTAGCAGATGCATCAAACACTGGTCTGACACTGCATGTTAAACTTTGTTCTTTGAAAACAGGGTGATGCGGTAAATAATGACCAGAATTAGGATTACTATCAGTCCTTTCGATTATATCTAGCTTTAACCAGGTTTCGAAAACTGCATCATATTTTGAGACATTTTGGGACTGAATTAGTTTTTTATTCATAGATTCTAACCTCTGCTTGGCTTTTATAAAATTCGGTGATAAATCTTCACAGTTAGTTTTGAAGGGTAATTTAACCTCATACCTGTCATCCACCTTCTTTATATTTTCTTCGAATGTCTGCATCATATCGGCTGTGGTCTCGGCTTTTGTTTTCACCTGTACTGGATCACGAATGCCGAGAGTTTCCATGGTCCAAAAATCTGACAGATCCCCCTGGCAGGTGCAATGCAGTACAGTGATGAAATTACAGTTAGTGTTACTTACCAATTTTCCTTGAAGTGTCCATCCTATCTTAGTTTTTATTGCTACTAGTCCATTCTGCAACTGGATCATTGTACCTGTGAACAAATGACCTAAGAAATCTGCCCCAATTAATAGCCCTATGTCGGTTTCATCATTGCCCACATCTGTCAAAGTTATTTGATATTCATTCAAAAGCTTATTTAACTTTTCATCATATGTGCTAATTTTGGGTAAGTTTGTGCAGATACACTCTTGCGCCACTGCACCCAACTCCATTGAAAACTGATTGTCCAATGCATTTACTTTTAAATTATATAAAGAGAACTCCTTCGCAGTAGATTTTACTCCTCCAAACAGGCAGTGCGTTAATCGTTCTTTTCCCGATGATGGAATGTTCAATTTTTCAACAATATCCTTCTTCACATATGTTCTCTGAGAACCGGAATCACACAAAGCACGAACTCTCATCCTTTTATCCTGATGTTGTATTTCAACCACCAGTGTTTGAAGCAGTGTTTGTGCCTTCGGCTGTACTGCTGACAGTGAAGTAGATTGATCTCCACCTGCTTTCTTCTCTTTCACATCATTTTTTTGTTCTGGACACAGGACAATAGAATGTCTTTTCTGACAAATCAAGCACTTTACAGAGGCTTTGCACTGCTTTGGGTGATGTCCCCTTCGTAGGCATATTGGACAAATCTTCTTTTCTTTGATAATATTTCTCCTGTCTTCTAGTTTCAGTTTCTGAAGTTTATAGCACTCGATACTGGAATGGCTTTCTTTGTCGCACCACACACAAGTAATCTTTTTTATTTCTTTAGAGTTTGTCAATAACACTTCTGTGGTAAGTAGCTTTTCTTTCTTTTCTTCACTTTCTGTGTCTTGTTCAAAGGTTTTTCTTGAGATTTCTATTCTTTGTTCACCGTCTACTTCCCTTTTCAGGAAACTCAGGAGGTTGGCAAGCTCTTCTGTAATGTCCTTGCTAGCCATTTTACATCTTTCCCATGTTCTCAGCAAATCCTGGGTCAATGCAGATTCAACCATTGGGAGTAGGAATGCCGCATATTTGTCTTTAGTTACTCCTAGGCTTTCTAGCGCTCGTAGCTGTGCATTCAATTTATCATACAGTTGAGTTATTGTGATATTTTGTTTTCTCATTAGTACTAATGCCAGTAATTCCCTCACATAAACTTGTATAAGCAATTCTTCTCTGGCATAACGAGTTTTTAACTGTTCCATACACTCGTTGTATGAATTTGGAGGATAGCTTTCAACTAGAGCCCGTACTTCAGAGTCTTCTTTCATAGATTGCACTAAGTACTGGTATTTGTCCACATTATCTAAACAGGGGTCTTCATGTATTTTCTGGAACTGGCCCCAAAAGGGGAGCCATCCCTTTAAATCACCGTCGAATATTGTGAATTTAATTTTAGGGAGCAAAATGTTCCTATTTTTCTCGTTGCTTGAAGATGACACGGCTGTACTCGACTTAGTTTTTTCCAGATACATCGCATCTAGCCTTCGCCATTTTGTTTTATACTTGGTCGTCTCGTTCATTTCTTTTTCCAAGTCGAATTCAAATTCTTTTTCACATAGAATCAGCGATTTTATTTCCTTATCAAGGCTCATCAGGTTTTCGCTCAATTCTAGTAGATTGGCTCTTGCAACGTGTGTATCAACGTTTACAGAGTTTTCAAGCATGGCTTCGAACTCATTAGCGGAATTCGTGAAAAATCGCCGCTGCACTGTTCTCTCTTTTTTGAGTTTTTCTAGCTCCGACATTTTCTGTATCGCGGTCGCCAGATGTTCCGTTTTCGGATTATTAAATATTGCAGGGTTTTACGGGTAGCTAGAATACTTATTAATTAATTGAGAGAGTCGTGAAATAAAACCACACTATTTTTCTGTAGGAGTACAAGAAGCCTAGACACTCTTCTTTTTAATTTTTGTCTTTGACATTTAAGTTGCGTTCACAAATAAACAATAAAATTGCTTTCACTATTAATTTACAACACAAACATCACTATGTGGAAGAGTGGAAGATTGCAGTATGTGTGCGAGAATGAGCATTCGTGTGTGGGGAAGTGTGTGTGTCTGTGTGTGTGAGTGTGTGTTAAACAGTTAAGACAGATGCAGGGAATGTTCTTGATCATGTGAGTTTTGTTTGAGTGCAAGTTACTTCAAGGGACACAAGAGATTTTCTGTCTCATCATAGGTCAGGTCCTGAAGCCATGTCTTTATAATAATCTTGGCTTCGAGTATATTCCCAGGGATCTTTAGTGTGGATTTATTAACGGTGTTAAAGACTCGAATAGGGAGAAAGAGTGAAAATCGCGTAGCAAAAATAGTTCTAACTCTAGGGATTGGTAGTCTATCAGCTCCTATTCTACCTCTTTGGATGTATGTAAATTGTCTCCCTGACGCAGCAATCAGTTTTAGAAGGGACTTCTGGATATATAGCTGACGGACCCGCAAAACGCCTGCTTCTTTGTATAGTTCGTCTGTTGGATAACGACGCGGTTTTCCAAGGAAAACTTTAAGAACAGCCCGTTGAGCACGTTCGAGTTCAAGCATATAGGACTTGGCCGCGCTACCCCAGACGCCTACACAGTACTGCAGCAGTGATTGACAAAGTGCTAGGTAAACTTTTCTGCATATGTCTTTCGGGGCACTGGCACGTAGGGATTTAAATATATAAATGAACTTGCGGATTTTTTTGGAGAGTGACGAGATATATGTTCCTTAAAAGACAAATTCTGGTCAATTGTGACACCTAAATATTTGATGGATTTGACTCTGCCTATATTATTACAGCAGCAATTTGTGGCTTGACAGTGAATACTATGAACTTTGATATGATCGATCTCCGGACAGCAGGTACGACTGATGGAAAACGTTATAAAATTAGTTTTTTCGACGTTAAGGGTTAAGAGATTTTTGTCGAGCCAGTCAGATATAGTACGCATGCCATTTTCTGCAGCATCTGTGGCGTCTGCCCATGTGTCTCCGTGAAATATGATTGCTGTGTCGTCTGCGTAACAAATCATATGTGACCGCGGGACAATTAACCTCAATATGTCATCCATGTACATGGTGAATAATGTCGGCCCCAGGACACTTCCCTGTGGCACCCCAAAAGTGACTGGAAAGCTTTCACTGACATCGTCCCCAATCACAACATACTGCTGTCTATCCATTAAATAGCTTCTAAACCAGTCCCAAGCGATGCCTCTTACGCCAAGGCGATCTAGCTTTTTTAATAGAATTTGAATGGAAACTGTGCCGAATGCCTTGGCCAGGTCCAGAAAGACACCAATTGCCCGTTTCCCCCCATCAACCTTTGAAGAAACAATGTCAGTTAGAAGCCCTACGGCTTGCTCTGTGGACTTCCCACGTCTGAAGCCGTACTGGTGGCCGGACAATAAGCTGTGTTTTTCGAGAAAGCTGATGACACGGTTGTTAACCAGCTTCTCTAAGATCTTTGACAGTACACAAAGTAGAGAGATAGGCCTGTAGTTATCAGGACAGTCTTTTTCGCCTTTCTTGTGAATCGGCGTTACAGCGGCGACCTTCCAGCACTTGGGAAATATACCCGTTGACATGCTCAGGTTGCAGATATGAGTTAATGGGCTCAGAATAAATGGTTTGATGTGCTTGAGAAGGAGTGGACGAATCCCGTCAGATACAGGTGCACTGTCGTCTTTCAAATCGGTAATGAGGCTGTCAATTTCACAGTTGTCTGTTGGGTGAAAGAACAAAGAGTCACTGGATCGGTCTGCAAGAGTGGCATCATTGCAAAGTTTGCTTTCTGTAGTCTGGAGTTTGTTTAAGATGTTTAGTGCCAAGCGCTTGCCTACCGATGCGAAATGACTGTTGCAGAGGTTAATAGATGAGGTGCCATTTTCTGCAGACTTTAAGAGTTCCTGATTGTCGTTGATTTTTTTGGGAAATTCACAAATTTCTTTAATGACTCGCCAGAGCTTTTTGGGTTGGCTACTGTGACTCTCTAACTCTTTACCTTCATACTCTACCCTGCGTTTATGAAGGATGTCGTTACAGTGGTTTCTATATCGAGTATATACGGCTTTTAACTGTAGGTCTGATGGTTGCGTCTTCACTTGTGCATGCAGCGTGTCGCGATGGCGCATGCACCGAATAAAGCCGGGAGTAACCCACGGCTTCAAGTTAAACTTAGTGCGGCTAATTTTGATTTTTTCCGTGTGTTTGTTTATGGTGCTTATTAATATTTTATTGAATAGAAGCATCGCGTCATTTACCTCTGTTTTGGACGTAACTTCAGTCCAGTCGCATTTACTAATCTCCTCGGCAATCTTAGCGTAATCAATTTTTATTTTAAATCTGTTGCGCGGTGGATTGTTAACTTTTAGCAGGTTTGTGCCTAGGATAGCAATGTCATGGTCTGTAATCGAGGATTTACAGACTACCCCTTGAGTTGAGCCTTGACATCTAATAAACGCGTGATCTAAACAAGCTTCGCCTCTAGTTGGTTTAGTGATTGTAGGAAGGAGCCCGTGTTCCGACAGGAGACACTGATAGGCGATACAAGTGGCATTGGGGTTATTAACAAGAAGGTTTATATTTATGTCCCCTGTTACAATTACGCATGGACTATTCAGACCGGTTAGCGAGTTGTCCAATGAGTTCAGAAATCTATCTGTATTACTAAATGAAGGTGAGCGGTAGATCCCCAGAAGAGTAGTATTTGTATTAATTTCTACAGCAAGACAATTGGCGTCATCAAAATCCGGCTCCCCAACTGAAACTGGCCATGTATCTCTGACGTATACAGTTACTCCACCACTTTTATTGATAACTTTCCGAGTGTGAAAGCAGTTGTACCCCGGTAACTGATTGACTATAGAGTTGTCGTTAAGCCAGCACTCTGTTAGCACTATTACATCAAATTGGCAGTCGAGGCGGTGGAGTACCGTTACAAGCTCAGGAAAGTTCTTCTGTAAGCTTCTTATATTGCAAGTTAGCACTTTAAATTCGTGCTCTACTAATATATCCCGGCATAACTCTGGTCTATCAATGGTGCGGCAAGCTAACGTAAGCGTTTCGTCGATTTCATCTGATAGATCAACTTTATCCATTATCTAAAAACAATGTTAAAATAGTGGGACATTTTTTAAGGGAGCTTGTTGCCGCTTTTGTGCCAGAGAGAAGGGATTGGTCGCGTTGACCAGTGTGTTTGGGGAGGAGTTTGCTGTGTGTCTGATGTGAGTGAGTGTATGAGTGGATGAATGATTTGTAGATATTATGTTGTTTACGTGACAGGGACTATGAGAATTTGTTGTTTAAACTTAACACTTGATTTTTAGTAGTGAGTGTAGTGATTAGCTTTGTGAGTGTGGAGAGTTCGGAGCAGGTGTTTAGGCAAACATAATCATTATTAACTAAAGTACATCGTAAATTATAGCAACCATTCCTATTCGTAAAGCGAGTTATTAAGTAATACATAAAATGAACATTTTTTAAGGAAACAGGAATATGAAAAATTATAACACACAAGTACTTTATACAATCACAGAGTTCAATCCGAGACATCTGGAAAGGGAGGTGAAGTTGAGGGGATTGTGCCAAGATAGTGGTCCAGGTCTCTATTGTTTTTAATTTGTATAGCTGTCTTCCCTTCTATTTCACGTACGAGTACTTGGCCTCTGCTCGTCCAGCAAAACTTAAATCCAGCGTTCTTAGCCCAAACTCTGGCTTCTCGAAATAGAATACGATTTTCTTTCGTGAGGTGTTCGTTAATGAAAATCTTCCTGATGGGGCCCTGGATCTCAATATCCTGGGATGATAGATTGCGCCTTGTTTTAAATGCTTTAATAATTTCGTCCTTTTTGGCTCGGCGCAGAAGTTTAACTATGACCGGCCGGGGAAATTGGAGTCAGGGGTAGACGTTGGACCTTTCTTCTTCAGGCCTGCACGAGTGGTCCAGTCGATATCCTCTGTGGATAAATTGACCCCAATCTTAGTTGCTGCAACCATAGCAATATGATGAAGATTTTCATTGGTCTTTTCTTCCACTCCTATGATCTCAACTAATCAATTATGGAGACAGCCATAATGCTTTAGTTTCGTACAAGAGAAAGAGAGAGAGAGTTGCCACTTTAAAAAAATATATATTATTCGTACATAAATACAAGTGTTGCCATTCTTCAGTACTTTACTTATCCTGGGGGTCACCATCCTTAGGCTACAGCAGTCCACTGCTGGACATGGCCTCCTCAATCGCACGCCGCTCAACTCGATTCTCGGCAACTCTCATCCAGATGCTTCCAGCCACCCCACGGAGATCATCGCTCCACCTTACGCTTGCCAATTTCCGGTTTCTACTCAAGAAGATGTTCACCCCAACAGTCACCGGTTCTATGGCTAATACGGCCAGCCCATTGCCAACTAAACAGTATACTTGTCAAATACATAAATACAGACCCTGCCACTTGATTTAAAAGCTATTGAATTTTCTGGGAGGTCCAATATAATAGGGTAAACAGTTCGGTTGGCCGATATGCGGGCGCTAACCGCTTTTACCAAAGTGTAACCTCGCTTTGATCTAACCACATTGTAACAAGGTGTAGTACGATGTAGTATATGCCTATGTTTGTATAGTTATGTGTGTAGTGCTCAATTGTGTTGCGTGAATGACCTAATTATATCATGAAGTTAGTATTACAAATATAATATTGAAAAGATTCTGATATTTTCCAAGGATTTATTAAATCGTTACATGTTGCCTCATCGTGTTAGGTAAAGAAAAAGCTTTTGCAAAAAAAAATACAAAACAGTGTACATTATATACATCGTGTAACAGAAAGGGTATAGTCATATGGAAGACTGTGGTACGAACCATTAAACTGAACAACTTTCTCTATGGGACCACCATCGTAATCGTAAAAAAATAATCAGTTGTCCCATACATTTGGGTCGAGTAGGTATTGAAATTTTGTATGGGGCAGCACTCTTCCATATGACTATACCCTTTCTGTTACACGCTTTATACAGAGTACAAATATAAATAAAATAATAATAAAAAGTTAATACTAAAAGTAAGTACCTACCTATATACAATGACAACAGTAGGACACTAAATTAATTATTATTTCCCCTATTTTCTAAATCTTTGAAACAGAAAATTTAAGCAAGCCTCCCAAAGTAAAGTTTAATTCTTGATCTCGGATTAGCAATTTCACGGAGCTACTAATTATATTAACTTTATATAAATGGCCGTATTTTCTAATTGTTTTGTGTTTCCATTGTTTATTAAAATTGTTCGCCTGAAAAATTTACGAAATTTTATTATGGGGTCAAAATAGTACTTTTCGCGTGAACTGCTTGAACAGGCTCGGTTTTTTTTTGGCAGGAGACATCCGTCGGGTTCCGATGTGTACAGGACAACTCTTGGCTGATGGTCGCCACAGATTTCGGACGGGCGTATCTAAGGGGAAATAGGTTTTCCCTGTCCAGATAGGGCAGTTGGTTCATATCTCCGATAAGGACCGCTTCGGTCGCACCCGACAATCGAACTGCCATCACTATGGCCCCAAAGTAGTTCATGAGAGCCTAGAATAGGTTCGGTTGGGACTGTATTAGATAAGGTGTAATATCATAATTACAATACAGTCGCTTTGCATCCTGGTCAAATTCAAGGAGGTATCTATAGTAATGATTCTCGACAAGAATCGATACTAAAAAGGGTAGTTTTTTTTTACAGAAATCGGTAGGTATGTGTAAACCACCCGTACATATTAAAACGCAGCCCGTCTGTTCCTAGCCCTATATACGCGCCGTCACACACACACACACTCAAACGTTTATCCCACAGTATAATTATGACACATGGACATAATGGATGGACAGTATGGAAACTAGGCGGTGGTTTACGCTTACCGATTTCCGTAAAAAAAAAGCCTACCCTTTTTAGTATCGATTCGGGTCGAGAATCATTAGTATAGATACCTCCTTGGATTTGACCAGGATGCAAAGCGACAGCCTGTATAACAACGTGTGGCCGTGTCTGTGAGCTGAGTTAGTGTGTAAACGCACCATACATGAGAAATTCCTAGTGTGGCGGAGGGGGGGGGGGGGTTAAAAAAAAAAAAAAGATAGGCTAATTAGAAGAGCACATGTACGTAATTACAACCAAATATTCCAGTAGCGTTTTGCGACCCCTAGACCAACAAGGCAGTACCCTATCTAAACGTAGAAAAATTAAAAAAAAAACTACTTCGAGGGAATCGAGGGAATCCTATATTATAAATCCTACTAAAACATATAAATGCGAAAATTTGTGAGGATGGATGGATTTGTTACTCTTTCACGCAAAAACTACTGAACGGATTTGGATGAAATTTGGCATACAGATAGTTTATAACCTGTATTAATACATAGTATACTTATTATCTCGGTAGTAAGATCCTGTGTCCAATTACCGAACTCAACGCAGGCGAAGCTGCGTGAATAAGCTAGTGTGCTCTAAAAGTGTTATCCCAAAACCTGGTCATTACTCATGTTATTCCTAAGCTTGCCAGACATTTCACCGACCAAAAGCAGGATTAGTTCCAAAACTAGTGCATCTATATTCCATTTGAATGGGTCCACCTAATCCTATGCAGTAGTTTTAACCCCTCGTTCTACGTTAGCTTATTGTGCGGTCGACACCTGAGCTTGCAGTGGAGTTGGTGTTCCAGTTGTGGATATTGAGTTGGAACTGTGAGCAAGCTGGGAAATCAATACATGTCATTAGAGAGAATATTTGCTACTAATGGGTGTAAAAGTACTTGAAGCCGAAGGTACTTGTTCTCCCCGTCATTGCGATCATTTTTGTTCTACACTATGCATCTTCTATCTTCTATCACCTTCTAGTTACGGAGATATGGGGGTCAAAGTTCCAACTTTTTCACAAGTTTTTTTTCTTAATACATGATTTTAACGTAAGATTTTCACTGTAACCACCTCCACTTTCATCAGCACAATGTTTTGAGTGCGTTACATTGAGTCCTATCGTAAAACGTGATATTTCACCCAAAAAAAAAGTAGTTTGATGTACCTACAGGGTGTTTTGTTGACGGTTTCGTAAGGTTCCGTTTACACCCTGTATAACCAACTGAAAAAATGTGAAAATGTGCCAGAGGTGAAACCCGTATAAAAAGTAAGTGCATGATGAACAATCGCTTTCAAATTTAAAAAAAATGTGAAATAAAAAATAAATAAATATCGCTGGACATTACACACAGCGCCATCTAGGTGCCACACTAAGCAACGAGGCTTTTGTGTCGTGGACACCAGATAGTTGATAATACTACATAGATCCTTTTTGTTTGTAAATACGTACTTATTATACATATAAACATCCATGACTCGGAAACAAATCGAACAAGGGATACATCATACAAATGATACAATCTAGATTTCGAGAAGATAGGAACAGAACTAACAATAGTTCCAATCTGCTCTTATAATTATTCCATTCTATAGTTAATGTACCTTGCCTTTAATCTTAAACATTCGCTTTGTCCCTGATTTTTGCTTTAGCTTATTTAACAACCGTTTCTGAATTGAAAATTTGAAGTCGATTACTAGTCAAACTTTATTTCAGCATTACTTATGATGATTCCAATGAAATCATTTCAGGGGCTGGAGGGGTAAACTAGGTGGTTTAGCTCAATCCCATACATTTTTGACTTTTGTATCATCTATATTTGAGCCAATTGATCAACCACTGCGGAAACCAGTACAGGAACAGATATTTGTTTGGCCTACTACAGATGGTTGTTCCGGGTCTTGCTGTTTGTGTATGTGAGTTTAAATGTTAGTAAACATATCCACGAAGAAATCACTAGAGAAGGCAAAAAAAAAAAATGGTAATAAGGGATCACTTTGTCTAGTGTATAAAGTGCTTTCAAGTTTTTCTAGATACTGAAGTTAAATGTAAAAAAAGCAATGGCATTACAATTCACGACCTTAACGGGTGTTCACTCAATTAAACGAGTTCGTTCTGTAGTTTGATGCAGATAAGCTGCTCGTAACAGGCTGCAACTACGTGCAGCTTATTATGTCAAGCTGTTCTTTTCTAGGTACAGTTTTTTTTGCAAACAAAACAGGTTTGAATTTAATGTTTATAATGCGAAAACAAAACCGACTTCTAAAAAAAACACTAAAAAAGTCTAAAATAACTTTACTTTCGAAAGTCGGTGTCTTTGTTTGTATCTTTTTTGCCACCGACTTCCGAAAGTAAAGTTATTTTAGATTTTATTAGTGTTTTTTTTAGAAGTCGGTTTTGTTTTCGCAAAAAGTTTTTTTATTTTACCCTTTTTAGTTGTAGTATACCACACAAATTCTTGTCATGAATTAGTTTTTACATTGTAACTAGAAGATAGTTAAAGTACTCGTCAAGACGAATCATACGAGCCCAAACTCGATGAGGTTTTGTCGTTTTATAGCGGTGTTCCTATGGCCACCGTCCAGCTCCATCATCAGACACTGGATACCATTTAGGACCAAAGTACTCGACAAGATGAATTATACGAACCCAAACTCGATGGGGTTATGTCGTTTTAATGGAGTTCCTATGGCCACCTTCCAGCTCCATCATCAGACCCTGGTTACCATTTAGGGCTACAGTACTTGTCAAGACAAATCATACGAGTCCAAACTCGACGGCGTTGCGTCGTTTTATAACAGAGTTCGTATGGCCACCTTCCGGCTCCATCATCAGATCAGCTCCATTTACCCAAACTCGATGGGGTTATGTCGTTTTATAACGGAGTTCCTATGGCCACCTTCCAACTCCATCATCAGACTCTGGTTACCATTTAGGAGTATAGTACTTGTCAAGATAAATCAAACGAGTCCAAACTCGACGGCGTTGCGTCGTTTTATTACAGAGTTCGTATGGCCAACTTCCAGGTCCATCATCAGATCAGCTCCATGTCATCATAATATTGCATTGTCTCCCGATATACACATGCGTGCAAAATTTCAGCTCAATCAGAAATAGGGAAGTGTGTCAAATTTAACTAGCAAGTATCACGCGAAGTCGCGTGATGTACATCAGAGCGCCAGGAAAACAACCAAATTCCTAAACCAATTTTGATGAAATTTCTATGGGACCAATCGGGAAGCATATCCTTTCAAATGGAAAAATAATTTTTCAAATCGGTTGACAAATGACGGAGTACTGAGGCAACAAATATTAAAAAAAAAAAAAAAAAACAGCCGAATTGAGAACCTCCTCCTTTTTTAAGAAAGTCGGTTAAAAATAGATTAAACCGATTAGGCATAATTATATTTCTAATAATTTAATCCCTAGAGGGATGAAATCATGATAAAATGGGATGTATTTGTATTCGAATTTTGACATTCCAAAATTCGTGCAGACGAATTCTCGTGTGAATCACTAGCTTTTTCAGATATGGCGTCTATCTCGTTTGATCAAGAATAGGTGAGATGTTTTATTATGTATACTTGAGTTTGCGAAAAAGGGATTAAGGTTTTATGCCAACCGTGCCGATAAAAATGTAATATAAAAGAGCCCGTCAAATATTGATGAGGAATTTTCAGCAGAATTTTAAAATTCGACGAATGGGGAGAAATCGGTGGAAAGACCCATGATTTTTAAAATAAGTTACCATGCGGTGTTCATAATAAATAAAGAAATCTTTATTTAAATACAGTAATAACATTGATACAGACATATTATTTATAGGTACACAGATAGGTCACCTGACTCGCAAACTTGGTTTTCAGTTGTTACTTGGGAATGTTTTCAAAGAAAATAAAATCGTAAGTTATTTACATGCTTTTCTTGCCAATGTCACTAAAAACGCTGATAAAGACATCGATTTAAAAATAAATAAGTTAAAAGGATGAAATGTTGTATAATAATAATTGGGATAAGATGATAATAATTAGTTTCTACATCATACACATTGTATTTCTGTCTACCCATAGAAATTAAGTGTGTTTAAATAAATTGAAAAACAGCTAGAGTTTTCTTTCAACACCGACCATATCCCTCGCTTTGATGTGCAAATATCGTAAAACTCTTGTTCCTATTTTATTTTATAATTAACGATTCATGTTTTACAATAAAAAATGTTTATGATCTCTAATATTTTTTTTCAAGTTATGACCCAATTGAGATCTATGAAGGAAGATCAAAAGGCCGTACTAGCTGTGGGTGCTTGCACTTCACAAAAAAAAGTACTTTATCTTAATCATCATCATAATTTCAGCCGGAAGACGTCCACTGCTGGACATAGGCCACCCCCAAGTGTCGCCACATTTACCGATCCCGTGCGTCTCACATCCAGCGGATCCCCGCAACCTTCACAAGTTGCAAATACACTTCTTCGTTTGCCGGAATTTCATAGGCAATCGAATTGGCATTGGCAAACGATCAAGTGTAAATAAACGAGTTCGAGTACGCCCGTCTTCGGGTAAACTCGCCCGGCTGCATCGTCTCAGGCAATCGACTAAATTCAAGCTACTTGTAGCTCGAATTCCGTTGTGAATTTGCGATGACAACAAATGCATCGGGTGCCCGAATTCGAGTAAAGTCATTCGACCACCCGAATAACATTGAAGCTTATTATGTTGTGTTTTGACCTTAGATCAAAATACAAAGCATTTCTGTAAAAAGTGATTTTTTAACAATTGTTGACATACTTAACCTTCCTTAAAAAGGTTAAGAGAGATTCAATTTGTGATTTCCATTTTAATTCATTTAGATTAAACATTTGTTTCTGACTTAAATAACTATTTTTAGGGTTACGTACCTCAATCGGTAAAACGGAACCCTTATAGGATCACTGTTTTGTCCGTCTGTCTGTCTGTCAAGACCCTTTTTCTCAGGAATGCGTGGCGATATCAAGCTGAAATTAATACCAAACACTCAGGTCTGATTGCTACCCCTTGGAGCAATGAAAAATCAAACTTGTAAGTAAACGCGATCAAAAGATACCTATGACTGTTTATGTCGCATATTATGCGATTTCGCAAGGGAATCAAAACCTATATAGTACCTCCTTTGACCTAGAATCATGAAATTTGGCAAAAAGCAAGGCTTACAGCATAAATAAAGGAAATTTCCAAAAAAAATAAAACTTGAAAATTAAAGGGTGTCCCCATACCCCATAGTTGACGCCAATTAAGATATTTTTTTTTTTTTTAGATAATGGTACGGAACCCATCGTGCGCGCGTTCGACTCGCACTTGGCCGGTTTTTTTTTTTGAAAACAATTCGGTCGGTCTACTTTGTTAACCTGATATTTGTTTATAGTCCAAGATCCCAGGGCCACCAGACGTCACGTATTTTCTGACGAAGGAAATGTGGACGATTGCTAGTATGTACTAAGAACGCATGACTACCTGCTACCTTGCTTAGACGGCCAATTTTCAGGTATCAGGTAATCAAAGTACATAAAAACATTAATTATTTTGGGAGCTATAAAGCGTCTGCAAAGCAATATGGCCGGCGAAAAGTGTCTGGGAGTATTGGCGACTTATTTTTAAGGATATACCTATTGCCTTAACTATACGTAAAAATCTGCTTTGAGAATTTACGTGAGGTAAGTAATGTTTTTATGTACTTTGATTACCTTATACCTGAAAATTGGCCGTCTAAGCAAGCTAGCAGGTAGGCATGCGTTCTTAGTACATACTAACACTACTCAATCGTCCACATTTCCTTCGTCAGAAAATACGTGACGTCTGGTGAACTCTGGTGGGCCCTGGGATCTTATTCTATTAACCATTATCTGCTCGAACAGTTACGTATTTTTTTTTTATTTTTTTTTTTTATCGATGGGAAATCATCAAATGTCCCCTCCCGCTCTGGGCTGAGCAGGAGGGAGTGTCAGACTTGTACTGACTAAAACCCATCCATGTTCCTTCCTTTGCCCTTTGTGTTCCAGGGCCGCGGTATCTCTTTCGAACAGTCCCGCAACCCTGGCAGGCGTCGGCCCTTACGGACCCCTTCCTGTTTGCTGACTCTCTTTGAGGCGCGCGTGGAACACGAACGCGCCGTCGACACGGCCTGTCGTCATAAGACGGACGGACGGCGAGCTAGCCCATAGCTCACCGTCCACAGGCCCGCACAGTTACGTATTACATTAACTTATTTATCAGCAACGGTAACTTTTTTAAAATAAAATTACACTGCAAGTTTTCTCCGTAAAATTCCATAAAAGGGATTTTCCTGATGATACCGGAAAGTTGATGAAGCGGCGTTTTTATAACCACATTATTGTGTTTTGTTGACAGGACAAGTCTCCTAAAAACAATGGTTTTAATTGGTCATTATTTTTCTCCCAACATTGTATTTTGCCTAAGCCTTGATTTTGTAAGTAAGGACAAAGGGATCACTTCAAGAGTCTCAAGACAGAGTCTTCAATAATTATTATGCCACTACTAATCGAGTGGTCGCAAGCGCGACCTGGGTTCGATTCCCGGACCGGGTTGGGAAAAGTTTTATTAGGTTTTACCATCACGAATTTTAGTTGATGGCCACACAACCCTATTAGTACTGGGTAATACGATACCCCTTGGTAAGACTGGTTGTCAGACCTAGGGCTTCTACATTTATTAACAGGAGAACCAACAGATATAGTTATAGTAGTGTGATTGTTGTTGTTGTAATTGTTGTTGTTTTGTAATTGTTGTGTGGTTGTTGTTGTATTGTGTCGTGTTTTTGTATAATGCACGTCCCTGTGACATATTTTTTTATTTCTTTCTTTCTAGATGGATAACAATGGTATATGTAACAATGACAGAGTTAATTACAGGTTCTCTCGGGTAAAAACAGAAATAGTAGTAGAAATTGAGATCACTAAAAAGTATGATAAGAATTAAACAAATTAAAATAAGCATATAATTTAAAAAACCATCCTTGTGCACTGAATCATCGTCATCGTCTTCCTGTCCCTCTCCCATGTCGCTTGGGGTCGGCGCAACAAGTTTTTTTTCTTCCTTTCTACTCTGTCAACCGTCGTGTTATCATTCACTCCATATGCACTAAATATTGCTGACAAAATTGAAACTACCTGTTTTTTTGGCAACTTTGTCGATGACATCTATTCTGCCAACGGAAAAGGAATACTTATTACTTGGTCACTACAATGACGTCGTTGTAGTGACCAAGTAATAAGTATTCCTTTTAACCTGTTATAATACTCGTACTATGACAATCGTATCCGTGTTTCCTGTCGACGCGGCAACGACGTTTAGACGATAATCTCATGTAGAAATTATGGAAATGTATGTAAATTGCTTATTTCAAAGTCAGGGGTGCCGATTATGGTAAGAGAATTATCTCATCTCATAAATCGACCTCATCTAGATAGTTTCACAATCATCATTTTGATTTGTAGAAGAGTTTATGCAGATCAATTTACGGAAATAAATATTGTTTATAATAGAAACACTTCTTGGTTTTATTTTACTGCCGATTATGGTCAGGGAATTATCGTTCCCGCTTCATAACTGACAGAATACGAGTACTACAACTTTGATTGCTAGATGTCTCCAAACTGACCGGCGCCCTTAAGGTGGAAGCGCAAGGGTAGCCCGCAATAGCTATTTCATGAAAAAGTCACTTAATGGGGTTAAATAAACTTGGAGGGTCCTATAGATGATTTGAATTATTATAATTCTGTAACACCATACGTGTTACTGGCGCGATTCATATTTTCATCAACATACAACTTGACAATGACCTGCAAATTGCAGTAAACGTAAGAAAATTTAAATTTCGCGGGCTACCCTTGCGCATCCACCTTAAACAGACCTCATCCAGTTTTACATCATTATTATCTCATCCAGTTTGATATCAAAACTCTGATGTTTACTTACATCATTAGTTTGATTTGAAAAACATTTGTAAAAATCAAGTTTATAAAAATCAATATACGCAAATAAATATCGTTTCATCATCATCATCTGCCTTGCCATATTCCCAACTATGTTGATGTCGGCTTCCAGTCTAACCGTTACAGCTGAATACCAGTATTTTACATGGAGCCTCTGCCTAACTGACCTCCACAACCCAGTTAGTACTGGGGAATACGATACCCCTTGATAAGACTGGTTGTCAGACCAAGGGCTTCTATATTTATTAACAGGAGAATCAACAGTTATAATTGTAGTGTGATTGTTGCTGTTGTTTGTATTTTTGTTGTTTTTTGTTTTGTTTGTATTGTTGTTTTTTTATTGTTGTTGTTGTTTGGAATTGTTGTGTTGTTGTTGTTGTTGTGTTTTTGTATGATGCACGTCATGTCCCTGCGACAAATATATACTTATATATAGTTATATTTTTTTTCTTTTTCTTTCTAGATGGATAAAAATTGTATATTTAACAACAACATGGAGTCAATTACAGGTTCTCTAGGGTAAAAACAGAAATAGTAGTAAAAATTTAGATTGTAGATTTAGCTTATCTGACCTCCACAACCCAGTTGGTACTGGCAAATAAATACCGTTTATTTTAGAAAAAATACTTGCTGTTTACTTTTGAATTGTGACAGAAAATCATAACATTTAGGGACCTCACGCACCACGCGGCCACGACCACGACAAGTCTCATGGTCGCTTCCTTCAACAAAACTGGTCGTACGTCGGGTTGTGCGACTTTCTTCTTGGTCGTAGCTTCTGCGGCTAAAAGTCATGGCCGTGTAGTGCGTAAGGTCCCTTAATTCTCATAGAAGGCGCTCACTGCTGGATAAGACCTCTTATGGATGATTCCCATCAAACGGGTCGCATCGCATCGGATTGAAAGGAATACGAACGGATGCGGCGACAGGCGATAGCGTTCGCCAGGTTGTGGACGCATACGATCGGCTCCGTACCGTCGTCGCTTGTCAAATAGTTTCATAACTACCGTGTCGAATACGAAGACAGGCGAACGCTACGATCGTGTGTCGCGAAAGACGCCCGCGGTCAAGCTGCTGTAAGCGTCTTGGTAATATAGACTTTGAACACTTTGTACACGACTTAATATCGTTTAAAGTTCGAAATCATCTTTTATGCTAGTTTAAAGTATACTTACGGCCTTAAATCTTCGCAGGCTCACCGGATGCAGTAAAGAGGTCGAGAGTAAATAATTTACGTGAAGCGATTGACTTCCGCTCCCAAATTACCTACTGAAATGATTTCTCTTTCGTGTGTTTTTTTATTTATAGCATAGGATATTATTTTCGTTGCTGCAATCTCTTCTTTTTCGTTTTATCTGTTGTATTATCAAATATATCGTAGGTAGGTATAGTTGTTTAATCTTAACGCATTTGCTGCGTACCGAATCGAACCCAAGAGTTGGCTCGGGATGCTCTAAACTTCTTTCTTTTTTTTCTTCACTGACTTCGTTACATTTGGCCTTCGATTTCCGCTACCATTATTCTCGTCATCATATCAGCCCGGAATCACACACTGCTGGGTATAGGTCTCCCCTTTTTTCTACCACACTTCACGGTTCTGTACGGTCTTGTGCGTTTCCCGCGATTTTCACGATATCTTCGACTCAACGAGCTTTAGGACGGCCCTGGTTACTTTTGCCTAACCTTGGCTATCACTTGGCCAAAGATTCCGCTACCAAATTACTAAAAATGTTTACTTTTTCAATCTTTTCGTTTCTCCTATTGTCTGGTATGAAATTTACAGGATTAATTTTCAAAGATGTTATAGAGCTATTTAATCTATGGTTTCATTCATTTTTCAATAATTTGCTTAGTATGGTAATCGAAACCACGACCAGCAACGAAAGCTAGTCTATCTACAGAAATAGGGTTCTCTAAAAATATATCTTTATGATTTACGTCACTTCATGCATCAGGGCCCATTAAGGTCGATGACGTCATCATCATCGTGACGAAATATCAGCGTGCCGTATTTTAAATGAGTTTCGATCTGACCCAATATTTTTAATGACTGTAGGATGCACACAAATAACGTTTTTCAGCTCTATTTTCAAAGTGCCAAAGGAATATTTTTAGTTTAATACTTAAGTAATAAATAAATATAAATAAATATCGCTGGACATTACACACAGCGCCATCTAGGTGCCACACTAAGCAACGAGGCTTGTGTCGTGGACACCAGATAGTTGATAATACTACATAGATACTTTTTTGTTTGTAAATACATACTTATTATACATATAAACATCCATGACTCGGAAACAAATGTCCATGCTCATCACACAAACATTTGCTCCTACCGGGATTCGAACCCAGGACCCTAAGAACGTAAGGCAGCCTCACTATCGCTGCGCCATTCGGGTCGTCAAGTGGACTCGTATAATGTTCAATGATGCAATCATTTCATCATATTCGAATAATAATAATTTTATAAAAAATAATATACAGGATGAATTTTTGAAGTGGGCGTGGGTGACCAAATCTGAAACTATGAGGAATAGCGAAAAATACTCAAAAGAGTCTCGAGCCCGATTTTGATGAAAATTAAAACTGCATCATTGGATTTTTGGTCCCTAGTCAGGAATCGAACCCGTTGATTTTGAAAAACCACACACTGTATTATTACACCATTTGATAGCTTCGCTTTTAAGGATCAAATTTAGGGAAGTAATGATATGCGGCAAATTTAAGGAAAAGATTAAATCGGGCTCGAGACTCCTTTGAGTATTTTTCGATTTCTCATAGTTTCGGATTTGCTCGAAAAATTCATTCTGTATATTATTTTATATATAATTTCCTTTATTCTATTATACACATATTATTTACATTTTTAAATATTCAATTATAAAACAATATAAAAAACATTTAAAAATATATAAAATAGGAGCCCACCGGCATCGGGAATAGGGTCCGAGCTACCGATGGTCAGGGCTCTTGAGAGAGGAACCTCCTAACAATACGCGCCGTGTCCAGAAGTACTGCTTTCTGAATGAAGCCCTTGATCCAGCTGCCTAGTGAGAGCTTCCTCAGATGTTCGTCGAGGCTATTTGCTATTAAGCCATTGGCCGACACAATATATAATTATTATTATTCGAATATGATGCAATGATTGCATCATTGAACATTCTACGAGTCTACTTAAGTATTAAACTAAAAATATTCCTTTGGCACTTTGAAAATAGAGCTGAAAAACGTTATTTGTGTAACACATCCTACAGTCATTAAAAATATTGGGTCAGATCGAAACTCCACCCACTCAACCCACTTGAAAAATTCATTCTGTATATAATAAATAATTTAGAAAACCCTACCATTCACTATATTCCTGGGGACGTGAACATAAATCTTCCACGACTAGCAAAATAGGCATTTTCCTCATAAGTACGTTACACACAAGTAACTATTTACTACTAATTTTTGTGCCTTCTCAAAACAGTTTGGTGTTGATTCGTAGTAACATCTATGAAGGATAAACTTTGCTTAGGCAAAGCTAACGCCAAAGGCGACGCTGCTGTTAGTGAAAATAAAGGTGATATATTTCCTATAAGCTGTTGCGTGCCTCGAGACCAATAATACGGCAAGCCCAGCTATGGTTTGTATGAAAGTGCCGCCACTATTCATGTCACTCTTAAGTATTTTGGATTCCGGTCACAAATATCTGGAAATATTCTGCCTGTCTCTCTAGGCTATTTGTTCATTCTGTTTTTGTATTTTATTACTTTGAGAAAAAGGAAATTATGTAATAACCATATAAAGTAATCAAATTTATTGTCAATCATTTTATTTACAATAAACATTAGCTACGGTATGTTACAATAATGATATAATATACTTAAAGGCCTACATAATGACGTGTTGAAGTGGTACATTATCCGGTCGAAGTTTTTGGTGTAGGACAAAGTGGACAACGTACACTGAGTTATGGTAGTAAAGGTCCGGTCAAACCTGTATAGAACTCGGAAGATCGGACTTTCTGCGGACATCTTAAACTGAGAGATACTACAGTAGGTGTACTATCTGTCAAAGTCCAGACCCGCGTCTAAAATTTTCCAGTACGTACCCGTTTGACCTTTACAATTCATGTAGTCCCCAAACAACAGAAGAATTTATAATAACTGTGAAGAACATAATTGTGTTTTCGAAATTAATTTTTAATTACAAACTGAGTTGGTTTCTTTGTTAGTCAAAGAAAGGTCAGATTATAGTCGCTTCTAATTTCCATTGTTCTTTTCATAGTTAGATAAACTTCTTTAAGGACTGAATTTCACCAATAAAACTGATTTGGATCAGCACACTTAATCCAAGTTCAAGAACTGAGTCATTATTGTTACGAAAATGGTCAATGACAGCCCTTGAACGCCGTTTAGATGTGCTAATTCAGCTCTTTGGTCTCTTTTACAGAACGTCGCTCAAGACTCAAGCATTACTTAAAACTGAATTCAAGCCATTTGAATGGTTGAAGTAATTCTAAGTAGTAATACGGGCCTGAGTGTTTAGTTGGATTGTCAGAAATCTCTCAAATAATCTACCATTTCAACACCGTCTGCCTAGGCCCGCTAATACAAATTGAAAGCTCATACATTTTGCAAAATGCACATGATAATACTAGTAAATTTATTTATTTACAAAATTAACACCATTATAATCTTAAATATGTTGAAATTTCCGCGTAACGGGCAATGTCACGCGGGCATTGTTGATAATACTCGGAAAATAAGGTTTTGATATTACCCGGGTAGTACCAACAATGTGCCGTCAGGGAAATTAATGGTCAAGAAATTTGATAGCCTACGTTAATTTGACGTGTTATACAACTGTCAATTAATGACATTGACGTTAAGTTGACAGTCAAATTGCTTAACATAATATTTCCCTGACTTAAATTAAGCAACATTTTATACGAATCAGTATATATCAATACAACTAACAATGTCAAAGTATAACAACTACTAGGGGTAGGTAATAATTATATATTTTTTCACAAATTATCAGTAAAAATAGCACATAAGGTATTATAATACGTTTTTTAACAATAAAAAGGCACTGTTTTGAATCGTAATTCAAAAGACGTAAAGATATTAAATAGGAGTAATAAAATTGTGTTGGTGTTCAGTCATGGTGTTTTGAGATTTTAACAATAAGTTTTTAATTTTTATAAATGGGAGTCTTCAACTATTATGGACAATATTGATAGTTTGAACGAGGTCATTGTAAAAAGTAACAAAAACTACAGATTTTTAGGGTATTTTATTTTATTGTTTTCTGTCTCGTGATGAAATTAAATTGCAAGCGTAACTCTATAGTCATGGTGGATATCAATTTTAAAACATAATAAAACAAAAAAAGTTGATTTTTTGTGTGGGTAACGAACTAACGACCGCACGTAGTGTAGTTACTTGAAGACTCTTTACTCATTCTTAATATGAGTTCAGAAAAATCTGTTTTTTGTTTTATTTTGTTAAGTAGATACCTATCAACGGCTGCAGAGTTTCGTCAGCTAATTTAAATAAACCCTGCATGCGATAATAGTTTTAATTTTTATGGCGATTGCAGGAGAATTATCTTTTTTTTTTAAATATTAGTTTGTTCTTGTTCTTTTTACAAGTACATCATTCAAACCAGTAAAGATTACAAACAGTTAATATGAGTACAATAGTTATTATAATAGTACATGAACATGTAATAAACGTTTCGCTTACATATTTATATTATTAAATACAACATCAAATCCTTAAGTGCATTCGCATTGATTATATACATTTTATATACTTAAAGCACATTTAAATAAAGAAAAAAAAAAACAATAAAGTAATGGGGTATAAAGTTTGTGAAAGCAAAAATTTAAGCAATATACTCGTAGCATTGCTGCCTTTTTTAAATTACATTATTTTGTTAAAATTTCAATGAATTTTTGTTTTTCTACTTTAATCACTTTACTTGAGGCAAAGTGAATAAAGTCCTATTTATTTAATAAATGCATTTAGTTGAGGGGCCAATGAATTTGACGGTGTATGGGACATTGAGGCACGAACTGTTTCCTTGTATTCACTACGTATCTACATGATTTCAAACCCCTCAGTGCAGAAACTTTTCGTCGGTTATCTAAAAGGTGTAACAAGACCCCTAACGAAGCCGAAAGGCCATACCTGGGAATTTTCTAGTTACGGAGATATTGGGGGTCAAAGTTCCAACATTTTTCTCTTTTTTTTTTTTTTTATACTTGTTTTTAATGTAAGATTTGTAATTTAAACACCTTCACGACCCCCGTACTATGCAAACCATCCATCAGCACAATGTTTTGAGTCCGTTACATTGAGTCCTAACGTAATACGTGATTTTTCACCCAAAAAAAAAGTCGTTTCCCAGCAAAAATTTCGTGCGTAAAGTTACTTAGTTTGACGTACATAATGCTTGATTGACGTCTTCTTGAAGGGTCTGTTACACCCTGTATACTAGTATTATATAAAGATTGAGGTAATCTTCGGAACTACTGATCCGATTCCGGATAACTTACTACGACTTAAATTTCAAGGACGTCCTTGAAGTTTAAGCAAATAAATTATACCTATTCCGATCTTTGTTTATTACAAAACATATCATAACATCACGCTTGTAATCCCCAACGGGTTAGACAGAGGTGTATCTAATAGTACACCCACATTATGCCAGTTATGTTGAACTCCCATGGAATAGGGGGCGACTCTATTGCCATCAACCGGGCGCGAATCCAGACTCCGTAGCTACTACTGAGAAATTCCTGAAAGGAAAAACCCAACACTGCCCAACCTGGGAAACGAACCCAGGACCTACGAACGAGCTCAGCAGTCGCGCTTGCGACCACTGGCCCAACTAGGGAGCTCTGATTATTACTGAAGAAAAATTGAAACACTTGTGGTTCTAGATTCGTGTATTAATTGAATTCATGGAAACAGATTGCGAGGTAATGTCGCGTACACCCTGTATGTTCTTTTTTTGTTATTAATAAAAAATTACTTCGACTTGGATTTTCAAAGTTTAGAGTTCCAATAGAATACCCCAATTTCGACACTTGTGGTACAATGATCTCTTATAGTTAATTTTAGATGCTATAAATAGTATTTTTAGGTTAAATGAGTAGGTTTTGGCATGGATGGAAGGAATAATATGGACCCTGGATCAATATGAATGTGAAATTTTACGAATGTGTGAGGACAGCGATTCTATTTACTTCTGGTTTTGTTTAAATAATATTCTGGATTTGTTATGTAAGTAAAATTCATTTTAATTTAAGAGTAATTAATAAGTTATTGACAGCATCAATGAGAAAGTAAGATTATGGTTATTTCATGAAATAACCGACATTACATGAATAAACAACTGGCAACACTTTTATTTGTAAGGAAAAACGGAACTTGTTACGATTTTACTTACATGAAACAGCCCCAAAATATGGGGTAGGTATAGACAAAATTATAAATATGCCATAATTATTTTAATATTACAGTAATATTTATAGATTAACTACACAAATAGGGTGTATTGGTGTATTTTAGGTACTATATTATATTCTATAAAGTTACGACAAGTAACATTGTTAAATGTAATTAAATAATTATGTACGTACGCATGGTCCAATAATATTAGCATATTTTATACAATATATATTTATCTACATGATAGAATATATCACTTATTCAATAAATATTGCTGATACGTCATTTTATTGATATATTAAAAGTATTCGGGAAAATACTGTACGTCTCACTTATGTGTATCTAACTTAAATATAAACTTACCTATATTTATTAAATTCTCTCAAAATTGGCACATAACGACTAGTGAATACCAATTTTATATTTGGCTTTTTTTTTTTTGGTTGGTAACACAGCTGGTAATGTCATCTGATGGATGTGTCAATAGTGACTACTACTGTATTTTCATAGTTATTTTACAGTATGTCCACTAAGTGTGCAGATCAAGGAGGCTTGTCAATAAAATTTGCATCCATATAATATGTCAGACTTGGTACAGACGTCAGAGCTCAACAAGCTAAACCGAAACTGTCAAATTTTCTGAATCAACCTTGAATCTAATGTTATATGGGTAAAGTTGAACATCTATTAAAGAAATTTGAAAAATTGTAGTAGCTTGATGTGCTGGCGTCTGTATTTGTATATTTATTTTAGTTCTGTGTTTTCCAAGTGTATTTCTAACAGCAGTACCGAAAACAATATCAACTTTACTGAAAAGATTATAAAGATCATTGATATTTTGACAGACTTCCAGTGGCTGCAACCCCACAACAAGGTTATTGATATAAGCAAGGTAATTCTGATTATATGGTTACAATGTCGGGATCATCACTAAGATTTTGTGTGATGATAAGTGCATAGTGATGCAAAATCAACGGTAAAAAAAACTATGAAAGGACTGTAAAGAATTATCCTCACAAACAGCATCCATCCACGATAACCAGCTGCATGATTTTAAACATTTAAGTACAAACAAACAAACAAACACCTTACCACACAGAACTGTCCCTATCCACCACCAGAAGTCCCAATGTCTTTAGACCACTTTAGACGAACACGGGTCCGTCATTTTCTACTCACAGGACGTGGAGATTCTCACAGTTCTTGAATTTCGAATCCTCCTTGCCGAAGATCCAAGTGAACATCTGTCTGGCTTTCATACTGGCTCTCACCACCCCTCGGGATTTGTACCAATGGGCTGGCGAAGATTCTCTGCCCCCTTCGGCTGTGTACTGGTGCCGTTTTAGCCTGATCTGGTTGAGGATGCCGACGAGGAGTTCGTCCACGTTGTGGTTGATGCCGACTGAGACTTCTGTGAACTTCGCTTTGTAGGTACATGCGAGGCACTTGCCGTCTGTAGGAGAGAATAAAAAAATAGTTTGATTATTAAGTGTCAGATACTTTTTCTTTGTTTGATTATTTTTGGATGACTTTCACAAAGATTAATAAGAGTTTTCATCAACGAAGGAATATTATTTCAAAAAAAATTCAGTTGAAAAAGGGAACAGGTTATAAAATTGGTTTAAAAAAATACAGGTGTTTTTTTTTCAAGCTTCACAAAAAAAGCCACACTCTGTATAAAACTGTAAAATAAAATCATAACCTCCTTTTTGCTTCGCCCTACTCAGAAAACACTAGATATCCAAATGTATAGTTAACAAGATAATACGAATAAACTCATCATCAGACGGCCGACCGTCTCAAGGGAAATTAGCTCTTTCCAACAAAAGTTAATTATGTGGAAACTGTCCTTAATAACATAATATTGGATATGAAAAACTTTGTACATTGACCAAGTTTGGTCATCTTTATATAAATAATAAACGTCTTGTTCACAAAAATCTAATATATAAGGAAAGTTTTCTTATGACCTACAACCATCGGTAGCGACTAACGGATCCCGGGTACGGTTCCGCACTAGACTGCCGAGGCAGTCGGTGACATGCGGTGTTTACCTATCCCTCGTTTTCTCTATTGTGTCACTAACCATATCATTATTGTCTTTTCTAATCAAGTAATCAGAGAGTAATTTGCGTGGACATGTAACCTCATTATCTTTTACATTATGATAAAGATCTGTTGCCACAAGGTCTGCGAAGTATAAGTAAATAAGATTCTGTTTTGTGACCATAGATGATTAGATAGATGGCGGTGATATAAAACGCACAGCTGCGTTATTTTACGATGGAAACAGCTTTATTGTGCTATCGTTGACTGTTTGCGTTTCAGGCTTTTGTTCAAAACATACTTAGGGTGAATTTCACCCTGCCAGGGTTGCGGGACTGTTCGAAAGAGATTCCGCGGCCCTGGAACACAAAGGGCAAAGGAAGGAACATGGACGGGTTTTAGTCAGTAAAAGTCTGACACTCCCTCCTGCTCAGCCCAGAGCGGGAGGGGTTATTTGATGATTTCCCAAAGGCAAAAAAAAAAAGTGTGAATTTCACTCGATCGACATAATAAGGTAGTCAGTGACAGTGATGGGCAAAAAGTATTTAGATTAATAATTACAAATTACAGTTACATTGTAATTAGTAATTGAAATACTTTGTAACAGATTACTTAAGTAACTAATTGCAATGAGTACATACTGTAATTAAATACAAAGTAATTGAATTGCAAGTTAATCTAATTACATTATAATAGATTACTTAAGTAATCTGTTAAAATGTAATTACACATCTAAATAAGTATTGGGACACCTCTTACAAAAATGCCCTATTTAATACAGTTTTGACAAATACGAAAATAAAACACATAATTATACAATTATATTTACATTAAAAAAATGTAATCATCTGTTAATCATTGTTTAGTTTTAAATCTTTTATTAGTTATAATTTTCACCATTGGCTGATAAAAAAAAATAGTTTTCTGATTTATAATTTAAATTAACCTTTAATATGACTGTTTTTTCAAACATTTCGTCTGACAAACGGTTTGCTTTCGGACAATTTGATCATTGTCGCGTACGAAAACATACGTTCCACAGGTACAGAAGAAGGTGGAGGGGTGTTAAATTTTAAAAATATTTCTTTATGATTATTTAATATTTGAAGTTCTCTGCTATATTCTGCCAAAAAATGAGTGACTATACTCGTAAGTTCAGAGCAGCTTTGGATCTTGGTTCACTGCTCTGGTTGTCTGAATCCGAACTGGAATCTATTTCAAAATAGTCATCCTCCCTCGACTTCGTTGATGGTCTTTCTCGAGATAATTAATTTGGTATCATCTTTACGACTTCTTTTACGAGTAAATTTTTCATTTTACTATATTCTGCCTGGCCAATTAATGATGTCCGTTCCAATTTATTATATTTAGGATGAGAAACGGCAGCTAAAGCAGCATTTTCAGCTTCTGGTCCCGAAATTTTCAGAAAATCTTTAAACCTTGTTTGCACACTTTTGAGGTAAGTTTCAGTCAGAGTGTTGCAGTACTCATAGTCTCTTGTTTCCCCGCTCCCCCGCACTAATATACTTACTACTTCCCGATGACGTTGTACGGGCCGCACTTGCAGTACCAATATCGCAACTGTGCGATGCAAGCATGTGACATTTTATATTCAAAGCAATTATAATATAATTAAATACTATGTAATTATGTTACATTGTAATCAAATTATTTCGTAATTAAATACATTGTAATTAATTTCATAGCACATCCAAAGTAATCTAATTACAATGTAATTGAATAATATGTAATTAAATTACATTTTAATCAAATTATTATGTAATTCAATTATTAATTAGATTACATAAATAACTAGTTACGCCCATCACTGGTCAGTGACAATATTCCGAAGCGAATAATGATACTGGCAGTTCTTGACTATTGATCAGCTTCATTGGTGAAGTGGTGTACATACACAAAAAGTTGTCTTTATAGATATTCCAGTTATAAGTGATCATTTAGATAATATCTAGGTACATCCACACAAAATAAATACTTTTGTAGAGCAACATTTTGCAACAGGCTCACTATACCACCATCATCTGCCTAGCCTATACCCAACTATGTTGGGGTTGGCTTCCAGTCTAACCGTATGCAGCTGAATATCAGTATTTTACATGGAGCGACTTCCTATAAGACCTCCACAAACCAGTTAGTACTAGGTAATAACCCTGGGTAATACTGAACCCTTGGTAAGACTGCATGGTTGTCACACTTTCGAGCCACTGACTAGCTGGAACGGCGGTCAAAGCTGTACAATTGACAGTCGGGACCAACGGCTTAACGTGCTTTCCGAGGCACGGAGGAAACTCGGTATGAAATGGGTGGTCACCCATAAACAGACCAACCTTGGCAAGCGCGGCTTAACCTGAAGATCCGAGCGGCTGTTATGATCTGGCCTTCAGCGATGCAACTTAATAAATTTAACTGAAGTAGATATAATGTAAATAGAAAATTATTGACTCACCTTGTGTGGAAACAGCTCGACTCCTAGCCAGGTCTATTTTGTTAGCCACTAGGATAGCAGGTCTTGCCCGAAGCATGTCACTGTCTATTAGCCTGGCCAGTTCTTGTTCAGCCTTCTGGAAGGATGCCTTGTCCACCACAGAGTAAATCACCACGAAGGCATCTGGGGGTTCTGCGCGCTCGATTTCTTCCTATGTAGAATTTTTGGTTTTATTAGTAACATGAAGCAGAACAAGGATGTAAGACTACATGGTGTGCCGTCACCGTCACCAAATGACCTAAGACACGCACCTCTGATTTTTCGGAGTCATGTACGCATTGTATTATTATCACTAACTTCGGTGAAGGAAAACATCATGAGGAAACCAGCATGCCTGAGAGATATTCCTTGACGGCCTGTAAAGCTAAATCAGAGGCACATGGGTGGCATAAAAACTCTGACACCAGGTTAGGCATTAACCACACGAATAAAGAAAGAAAGAAAGACCGAATTAATTGGGTCAAGTTTAGGAGTTGATGAAAAATACACTTGGATGCTGGTAGTAAAGTACACTATAAAAAAATATTATTATGAAGTTAAAGACAGTACACTGTTGGACATAGACTTCCCTCCCCCAAGCATCGAACCAAGGATCGATCCGGTGCCTTCCACAGTGGATTCTCCTGATCTTCGTGTGTTGGTAAACATGCTGTTGTAGAAAATGATGTCATCTTTATATTACTTATATTCTTCTATATACTCGTATGATATAAATTTATATAACGTTTAATGTAAGACTTAAACAGCTTTCCAAAGTTATTATAGACAAGTTCGGTACCGTTAATGTAAATCAATATTGCAACAACTGCCTGTAGCTTTAATTAAAAATAACTTTATTCAACAGTGTGCAAACTGTGAAGTTCTTTGAAACAAATCATTTTGCAATGAAATCTTTAGTTACAAACTTCGTATTCATTAGTTCAAGAGTTCATTAAAACTTCTTGATTATTAAAAGTTAATTTCAAATGTGTTTACCTTTGTCGTAGTACAGTTCACGAAGTACAGTTCCGATTCTTCTCCGTTCAGCATTATCGAGACCTTCTGTTCTGACCCGTCTGCGTCTGGAAAGATAGTTATGGAATTAGTATATGAAATTTTTGAGGTGGAGAAGAATCATGGAAATGGCAACTGTTTTGTCTGGTATACAGGGTGTTTCTTATAAGTGCCCAACAATGTTCTTATATGTTGGGCAACAAGAGGAAAATTCAAATCCATAAGGGTTAGTTCACACCGAGACGCGACGCGAGGCTGCGCGCATAGTCACTCAAAATAAAACTTTATTTATTACACGAAAAGATACACATTTCATTGTGATCACTCGTCACGCACGTCTGTAGATCTTTATAGGGTTTCGTACCCGAAGGGTAACCAACGGGAACCTATTGCTAAGCCTCCGCTGTCCGTCCGTCTGTCTGCATCTCATGATCCGTAATAGGTAAGTAGACAGTTGAAATTTTCACAGAATGTGTATTTCTGTTAAATTAAAAATTAAAGGGGACTCCCCTACTACAATGGTGCGGAACCCTTCATGCGTGAGTTCGACTCACACTTGGCCAGTTTTTTTATGAAAACAATTTTCGCATTTTTAATTTTTTTCTTTACTGTGAGTTGTCCATGAAAATGAGTGAGACTTTTTTCAAGCCGTCGACGTATCGTGAAAGGATGAATTTTTAAGGTTACTTTCGCTCATTCAGTTATTATTTTCATCTCGTAAAAAATCCTTACACAACAACTTTAGAACAGAACACGAACCAAGAAGAAAAACGTAAATAAATGATCTATATTGGACAATTTTCCTTCAAGCAGAAGAATTTTCCATGAACATCCTCAATTTATTTTTAAATTATTTTCAAATAGATCCAGCCAGGTTGTATCTATGTAGAGAGATTCTAAGTTTTCTCTTATATTTATTGTATATAAAGTGAAAGGAAATTTGATAGGAAACTAAGTATTCCGTCTATAATTCAATACCATTGCATTTCAATAGTCGATGGCAGAGATGGATACTTTCAACAGTATTAATTTCAATACTGGTTCCAATTTGGTGCAGTGATAGCCTAGTGGTGTGACCGTCGGACTGTCAAGTCAGTGCTTGGGTCGAACTCGAGACCTATGTCTCGAGTTCGACCCAAGCACGTCTGATTTTTCGGATTCATGTGCGTATTGTATAATTATCACTTGCTTTTCGGTGAATTAAAATATCGTGAGGAAACCAAACCAGCATGTCTGAAAGACATTTTTTGACGGCATATAAAGCCAAGTCAGAGGCCCATTGATAGGAGAAATAATAAAAAAACTGTGACACCAGGTTAGGCATTAACCACACAAAATCTATATATACAAATTGAAGTGTCTGTTTGTTTATCAAAATATCAGTTTTTTACTGAATGCGTATGATAATATATACGGCACTTATAAGAAAAAACACATTTTTTTCAATTTTTGTCTGTCTGTCCTGTCTGTCGGTCTGTCTGTTTGTTCCAGCTAATCTCCGAAACGGCTGGACCGATTTTGGCGGTCGTTTTACTGGCAGATAGCTGATGTTATAAAGTTAGGTTATTTATAAGAAAAAATAAAATTAATTTATTTGTTTAGATGGGGTAACAGAAAAATAAATAAGACTTATTTTTTTTTAGAAAACATAATTATACATAAATGAATGTAGTATAATTAGTGTTCCGTGAAAAGAAATTAAAATCCTTGAAATTGTTAGTAAAATCCGATTAAAAAATGGTTATATTTTTTAAAGTAATTTCACGCGAACGAAGCTGGGCTGAACGCGGGGAACAGCTAGTGGAAAATAAAGTTCTAGAAAAGCGTTGTGATACTTTCTAAGGAGCGGTCATACCTTGTGCGGTCTCTGGCCTTGTTCGCCCCACTAAAAAGATCAGGAACGCAAGTAACTACACCGAAAAATTGGAATATTGCAAATTATAATTGATTAAAAACTACGGACTATTCCCTGAAGGTTCCAACCACTTAAACTGCGTACGACAAGCCCAGAGTCCCAAACCAAAGGGACGATACCGGAATTTAAGTAACTGTCACACCGTTATAAATATTCGGAACTTGGCGAAACGGGTTCCTACCTAAATCTTGCATCAGGCTTATACAAAAGAGGGCTTTCAGTATTCAAAAGAACGTTTATAGGTATAAGAGTTGGCTGTCAGTCCCTTTCTTTTGGAATTGAGATATATTGCGATCATTTTCTTTAGCATGTCGCCAGTAAGTACGTTGAACTTTTAGCTTTTGTCGACGATCCAACTGATCGAGCGGTTCCCCAAACGGTTAAGCAGAGGTATACATCCACATTTCACCAGTTATGTTTGAGTACCTTGTAATAGGGTGCGAGCCTATATATATATGTGCGAGGCACGAGTTGATGGCTATAGCCATCAACTCGTGCCTGCTACTGAGAAATTCCAGATGGGAAACCAATAATAATTTGCTCGATCCGGGATTCGAATCCAGGACCTCATGCTCACGATTGTGACTGCTGAGCGAGTGGTTTCTGCACCATTAAGGGGCAGGGCTTTTTATTTTATTTATGTTAAGGGGTTTCCAATCTTCTGATTGTGTCGATGATTGGTTGGTTAATGAAGCCTATTGATTGATCACGCTAATTGCATTATCAGCGGCCTGGTTGAGGTTTCCTCTGGTTAACTCCTGATTGACAACCTTGAAGACTAAGTTAAATAAGCGTCTCTTGTATCTAAAATTTCAACAGAAAGGATTCACCTTTCAAATCGAAACAGAAATGCCAGGATCTTTTTTTGTACAGAAAAGATTTAAATAAAGATTGCCAGGCACAATCAAGTTCACTTAAAATCTAGAAAGAATAACTACCCCAACCAGAGGCCCTACCACGAACGCGTAGCGTAAATACTTTTTATGTTAGGATGGTTAATCATGAAATGAACCCCTCCCGCTGTGGGTGGAGCGGAAGGGAGTGTCAGACTTGTACTGACTAAAACCCATCCATGTTCCTTCTTTGCCCTTTATGTTCCAGGGCCGCGTTGTCTCTTTCACACGCTATTCCGGTAGGCATTCGCCCTTACCCCCTTCCTTGTTGCTGACATCTCTTTGAGGCGCGCGTGGAACACGAGCGCCTGTCGTCATAACGGACGGCGAGCTAGCCTATTTCTCACCGTCCACAAACCTACGGTGGTCAGGATCCACCACGTGGCTCCCGACACCCGGGGCGTTTCCCGCGGCGACTGCGACGTGAGATCCTTTCCCTCTCACATTCCGCCACCTCCTTCGCTAGCATGACTGCTTCGCAGAAGGAGGTAACGCTTTCCCATTCCCTCTAGCTCCGGACCATGGATTGAATCAGGGCCGAATGCGAGAGGTCGCCACCGCCACTTGCCGCGCCGAGACGATTTTTTTTCGAAAATACAAAATTAAATATTCTATGGCATAATTATTTGTTTGCAACATACATATAAATTAATTACCATAAGAATTAAAACAACGGTGGCGGCCCCTACTTACGAACAGTAAGTCGTGGGTTCGAACCCAGGCAGGCGCATTACTTTGTGTAATTTATTTCATCACCACTGCTCTCAAAAACGGTGAAGGAAAACATCGTGAGGAAACCGGCATGTCCTGGAACGAAAAATTCGAAGACAGGTGACATCTACCAACTCGCACTGGGCTCGCGTGGTGGATTATAGTCCATTCCCTCTCATATAGAGGAGGCCGTCCCAGCAGTTCCAACATTAAAGGCTGATTATGATTATGAAGAATTAAAACAATAAAATAATACATATAAATTCACAAAGGAATAAATTCTTAAAATTATGAAAATATTGTGTGATTTTGTTGTTGTATGTATTTTTAATTTTAAAATCAACGTTACGTTTACACCACGCGCTCGTCCTGCCCAAACCTTTGGTTAAAACAAATTCAAGCGACAAAACGAATACTACCAACAGAATACATCAATTTCTGTTCACAAACATGAACCAAATATAAAATAAACAGTCCATTTTACTCGACTTTGAATCATAACGACCATTAGCATTGTCAACTGGTTTCGATTCGCCATTAATCATGGCTGACGTGGTAAAAGAGGGACACATACCCAGTGACGTCAGAAGCTGATGAAACTTACGCCCAAAATAGAGGGGGTGAGTAAATAATTCTAATGTGCAAGTGTTACGTGTGTTTGGAGGTGTGGGGCTAGAACCGGAGGTTATGCGGGGTTTAAGGCTTTAATTCAAATAGTTATAGGCGAATTCAGTTCGAGAACCATTAAATAAAAATAAATAAATCCTTTATTTCACCAAAAGCCATCACATTACAATATCCATAAAACTAAGAACATATTATAAGGCTTATTACTAGGTCACAATAACAACATACAACAATAATAATTAATTAACATTAACGTTAAACACGTCCACGACCCCGTACTAATCAATCCATCCATCAGTACAATGTTTTGAGAGCGTCACATTGAGTCCTACCGTAAAACATGATTTTTCACCCAAAAATGTCGTTTCCCTGCAATATTTTTTGCGTAAAGTTACTTAGATTGGTGTACAGAATGCTTGGTAGCTTGTTTGGTTCAGTTAAGGGTCTTTTTACAGCCTATATTTTGACCGTGTAGATATTGCAATTTGGTAAAAAATCTATATTTAGGGTTTTAGCGTTTCAACGTCGGTGCTCCTGCCACCCTGTGTAGTCTTAAGTCGAGGGTAAGTTTTAATAGCGCGTTTCAGAATTTTGATCTTAGTTCGTCCTTTGTAGCACAGATGGCGCTGTAGTACTTTTTAACTATATTGCTGTAGTACTTTTTGTAGCGCCGCTACAAGTCTATAGAATTACCCGCTCATTCTGGAGCCCTAACATCACATGAATAGTAGATAATTCGAGGGCTCGTGGAAATTGGAGCCAGTTTGTGACGTCACTTCGTTTTCTCAGGAGACTGTTTGACGGAGCGACTGTGATTGAATTCCCTACGTTTAGAATATTTTGAAGTGGTTTTACGACGCAGTTGAAAAGCCTCATGGGTATATTATGATGTATGTTTTTGATGTTGTTATGTATGTTTATACGTTTATGTAATGAGTGTTGAAAATGTTAAATTAAATTGGTTTTCCGATGGGACAACATTAGTGACGAAATCACCAATCCTTTTGTAGATTATAGGGAATGATATTTATGTTATGATGAAAAATATCTTGAATTATTTTAGGAGGTTAAAGGTCTATCCAGACATATCAGGGCCGTGCTCGAGACGTGGATGGACCATGCCCTCAAAAAAAATCATGTATCATGTATCAAATCATCAATCCGACGACGAAGTTTCAGTGACTACATACAATCGTCCACAGAGTAAATAATAACTATGCATTCGGCCATGGCCCTGTCAAGTCCCGGGCACGGCACTGATATGTGTGGATAGACCTTAAGAGCTAGACCAGACTGAGAGAGGATGGCTAGCCTCAGTGGCCGTCGCGGGTCAAACCTGTATGAGCCTGGGACTGAAGCGTGGAAATTGGCATAAGCTCCTTGGGTATATACAGGGTATATCGGACGCTTCACGAAGCCGTCAAGAGGCACAAATTTACATCAAATTAGGTAACTTTACGCAAAAATTACTGCTGGGCAACAAATTTCTTTTTTTGGGGTGAAAATTCTCATCTAAAATGTCAAGATGTCATCATTGAATGTAGGGTGACTAGTATACTTAGTGACGAATACTCAAAACACGTGATTGAGGAGCTAAATAATAACAGCCGCTCAAGTCGATATTCAGGTTAAGCTACAGTTGCCTAGGTCGGTCTGTGGATGGGTGACCACCCATTACATATCGAGTTTCCTCCGTGCCTCGGAAAGCACGTTAAGCCGTTGGTCCCGGCTGTCATTTGTAGATCTTTGACAGTCCATACAAGTAGTCAGTGGCCCGATAGACTGACAACCAGTCTTACCAAGGGGTATCGTAGTACCCCAGTACTAAACTAACTGGGTTGTGGAGGTCAGATGGGCAGTCGCTTCTTGTAAAATACTGGTATTCAGCTACATCCGGTTAGAGTGTAAGCCGACCCTAATAGAGACCCGGAAAAGGCTAGGCAGATGATGACGACTACTCCGGACTAACACGGAGACGGTACAGTAAAAGTTGTTCATGACGATGAGACAAGAGAGAATATGATACAATCACGTTTTTAAGTATCTATCACATAACATCACGACCTAGTTACAAACCCTATATGTTGAGGACAGAGCAATGAAAACTAACGAGACTAGTGCACTCCTTCGTGTCTGGAACCGAACAGACTCGAAAGAGTACACTAGTCTCGTAAGTTGTAACCTCGTTTAGATATAATTGTTAAACTGTAGCCATCTTTGCCCTAAATCAGTTTGTATTCGTTTTACAACCTGTGGATACCGACAGTAAATCTTGTAGGAGTGCGTGTGCCTTTCATTGCTGCAGTAACCTCTGTCCTCAACACTATATTTTTGCAAAAAAAATGACACATTTCAATTGATTTCTTTTCCGTCAGTTGCCAAAATAGGGTACCCGATAACTAAGTTGGGCGTCATATCGAATCATGTTCGCAAATAGTTGGCATCAAACAACTATTTTAATGAGTCTTCTCTTCAATGGAAACGCGCATTCCTTTGACAATGTGACAATAAATTTTCTAGGAATATTGCTAACGTATATTGGCAAGAGAAAATTGTATCAATCATAATATAAGAATTTCTTTTACCGCCAAGAAAGAATAGTCACTTTGTATAGGTATACTACAAAAGAATTTGTGGGAATGCTCCAACTAAAAAGGTCAATTTAGATTCCAACCGACTTCACACACAAATTATTGTAATGCGTTCATTTTACATTGTAACTTAAGATATTAGGAGATCGTCAACGGGGAAGAAGAAAAAAATAAGTATTATAGAAGCTAACATAACTCAAAATCTACCCAAGAAAACTTAATATTTACATGGGACCACCGCGTGGTTTTCCTCTAATAAATGAATTTAAGTGAAACTTCACACAACACTTATGAAACTGTTATGCAATTGACACCTGTATAAACTTAGTCAATATTTTTCTTCTTCTTTATCTTGTGGTTAGTAACCTAACGTGGTGTCAGAGCTTTTTTTAAGCCACCCATGGGCCTCTGACTTAGCTTTACACGCCGTCGAGAAATATCTCTCAGGCATGTTGGTTTCTTCACGATGTTTTTCAAGTGATAATTATACAATACGCACATGAATCAGAGGTCTTGGGTTCGAACTTGAGACTTTGGCAGTCCGACGCGGTCACATCACTAGGCTATCACTGTTCTAGTACTTATCAATAAAATAGGTGTGTTTAATTGCATGTCTTAATCCGTGTACATTAACAATCAGTACAGATCCAATCGTTCCCTGCCGAGATTAATACCAGATGTATCCGAATTAATTCTTGATAATTAGTACGCAAACATTGTTTCACTTGACAGACGTTAGGGTGATGTTATTTGAGGTCTCTAGTTATGTTTCCTAAACCAATATTATTTGTACGTTTGGGATAAATATTCAAATATCAAAAGAAAAAATCTTTGGAAGCAAATATCTCATCAACCATTTACTTAAGAAAAAAAGCGTTATAGGTATCTCATTTTTAAGAGCATATTATTTTTGAAGAGCTGTCGATTGACAACCCACGCAATTACCTATATATATACATTAATTATTTTTTTCAACCCTCAGTTACATGTAAAGCGGGCCACCCCTATTTTTTTCATAATTTCAAATCACTTTTGTGTAGACGATTAATAGAAGACACCTACTCTTCGAATTTCATATGTGTGGTGCTTACAGTCTCGGAGTAAAATGGCTGTGATATACGGACAGGCAGACAAGCGGACGGGGCGAATCTATAAAGGTTCCGTTTTAGCCTTTTGGCTACGGAACCCTGAAAAAGGTACACGGTTCGAGTTGATTATTGGTACTTGCTCTGATTTGAACCAATAACCTCGTGCATGAGAAGCGAGGCCTTAACCTCTGGGCTATTATGACGAATTAATATGTTAAGATATAGAAAAAGCTTTTTATCTTCAGTAGAAAAATATTACAGGTTGTTATTATATCTACAATAAATCACCATTGTTATTACAAACCTAGTTACTTATTCATAAATTTTCCAGGATATTATTTTAGTCTCTACATATATTTTTCTTATACAGTATATATCTAAGTTATGTTATTAAATTTTTTCTATAACAGCAATATGCTGTACCGCAAAAATATATGTTATAGCGCAAATATTAACAATCTTGCATCTTAAAACATGTAATATGGGATCGTGAGAAGCTTACGAAACACCCTGTAGGTTAATACTGGGATTTCGCGTATAGGTCCGTAATTGGTTTCTGCATAGTATATTGTATGTATATGTATTGTACGGTAGCCACTGTGCTAAATTAGTATATAATTACATATTATTAGTTAATATTGCTTAGAATATTACCTGCCGGGGCTATTAATGTGTGTTCAATAATTGTTATATGTGTGCAGTATATTTCTCACTTTGTGATAATTAATGAATTAGGCGGTTTGATTTCCAATAATAGCGACCATTTTGTAATTGAAAGTTGTGATGTTGAATTATTGTACAAGAATTTTACTTGTTTTTTTCTTTTGTTCAAAATATCGCTAACTAAATTATAAAGGGTGACAAGACCCTTAACGAAGCCGAAAGGCACTTGTTCTCCCCGCCATTGCGATATTTTTTTTTGTTCTAGACCATACCTGGGAACCTTCTAGTTACGGAGATATTGGGGGCCAAAGTTCCACTTGTACGCAAGTATTTTTTTTAATAACTTACACGTTTTAATGTAAGATTTTTACTCTATACATCTCCACGACCCCCGTACTATTCAATCCACCCATCAGCACAATGTTTTGAGTGCGCTACATTGAGTCCTACCGTAAAACGTGATATTTCAGTAATAAATTTTTGCGTTAAGTTATTTGGTTTGATGTACATAATGCTTGATTCATAATGCTTGATATCAGAGTGTTTATGCCACCCATGCACATGGAGGCCCATGTTCTCTGACAGCAGGTTAGGTACTACCCACACGAAAAAGAAGAAGAAAATCAATTTATTCCTGACCCCGACTGAAATCTGATACCCGGAAAAGATTGATATGAGAGATTTTCGAAGTTCTGCAATTTCGGCCTCACTATGTTTTATTATTGGCATACCAATAAAGATTGTCCTGCTGCACATATAGTTTACATTGAAAATCAAATTGGGAGATTCCGTTTCTCCCATATTCCGGTTAATAACTTACCACTGCATTCCGCTGTAAATATTTTCATAATTGAACGGACAGCGGGGGCATCAAATATCAACGGCCACAAACACTGGCATTGTTACCAAAAAAGGGGTATCTCAAAAAATCGAGAATTCTGTTTTGATTTTTGCAAATAGTTAGTGCTTGAAGGGAGGGGTGAATGGAAGAAAGAACTTGTTGTGCCCACCCCCAGTAATATGGGATAAGGACAGGAAGATGATGCGTTAGTAGATGAGTTGCTTCAGACATCTCCCAGCAGATGTGCTCATAACAATAACCTGTTCTCTATTATTACATTTAAATCATCACGAAGAAAAATGTGCAAGACTCACACCACCTTCGCCGCGGTATTATTGTGCTTAATGAGAGAAACACATTTTCACATTCTCCCTGTTTTCTCGTACTTTTTTTTTCATATATATAATTTACAAATAAAAAATACATACAGGGTGTAACAAGACCCTTAACGAAGCTTTCAACCAAGCATTATGTACATCAAACTAAGTAACTTTTCGCAAAATGATTGCTGGGAAACGAATTTTTTTTTGGGGTGAAAAATCACGTTTTACGGTAGGACTCAATGAAACTGACTCAAAACATTGTGCTGATGGAAAGATTGAATAGTACGGGGGTCGTGGAGGTGTTTAAAGTAAAAATCTTACATTCAAATAATGTGTTTAAAAAAAAAACTTTTGAAAAAGTTGGAGCTTTGATCCCTAATTTCTCCGTAACTAGAAGATTCCCAGGTATGGTCTAGAACAAAAAAGTGATCGCAATGACGCGGAGAACAAGTGCGTTTCGGCTTCGTTAATTTGTTAAGGGTCTTGTTACACCCTTTATACAAGAATACCAAAAGGGTACATTTGTTGAGTTACCACTTTTTGTCTTTCGATGTCAGTACAAGGGTGTTACGAATTCAGGCGAGCCCAATTTCAACCGGGCCCAATTTCCGGGTAGCTGCTGAACGACAAATGACATGACAATTTATAGCTATAACAATCCCCTGGGCCAAACAGAGCTGTTGAGTTATTGGAATGTTTGGAGTTTTTTTTTGTCCACAGATAAAATAACTACTCGATCGATTGATAGAATGTTGCTAATGAAATTAAACGGTTGCATTGTTTTTCCTTCATCACAGTAAGACAAGTCAAGTTTGATTTAAATGAATGAACTTTTAAAATTAAGTCATCATCATTCTCCTGCATTATCCCAATTTATTTGTGGTCGGCGCAGCATGTCTTCTTCTTCCATACTTCTCTATTACTCGTCATCTCAGCAGTCACCTCCTTTCTAGCCATATCGTCCTTCACACAGTTCATCCGTCGTTTCTTTGGTCTTCCCTTACTCTTATACGTATCCACATTCATGCTCAAAACTTTCCTCACGAAATTAATTATAAGTAAATTATAATTAATTCTAAAATTTTGTCCTGATATGAGGTTAAAAAAAAATGTATCCGTTAAAACCAATTTAAACTCACCTTAAATACATAACATAAAAATATATTTCTGCTTTCATTAGATTTCGAGTTAATTGTTACCTGCATTAAGATAAACAATAGTCGAGTATGAAAAATATGTTTCCATTTATCACCCAAAAAATAATAGCCGTTATTAATTTTCTACACAAATAAATAAAATTGAAGTGTCTGTTTGTAATGTCAAAATAACAGCTTTATACAGAAAAAGTACATATGAAAGTTTATAGAGTGAATTTTCCAAGTGGGCGTGGATGGCCAAATCCGAAACTATGAGGAATAGCGAACAATACTCAAAGGAATATCGAGCCCGATTTTGATAAAAATAAAAAGCGTCATTGGATTTCTGAAAAATCAATCTTCCTAGCCAGAAATCGACCCGCATGGTTTTGAAAAAAAAAAACACATACTGTATTTTTACATCATTAGTTAGTGTCGCTAATAAGGATCAAATTCTAGGAAGTTGCATTATTCACATAAATAGCATAGTCATAAGTCTCGAGTTCGAACCCAAGACACGCACCTCTGATTTTTCGGATTCATGTGCGCATTGCATAATTATCACTTGCTTCGCTGAAGGAAAACATCGTGAGGAAACCAAACCAGCATGCCTCAGAGATATTTCTCGACGGCATGTAAAGCAAAGTCAGAGGCCCATGGTCGGAATAGAAACTCTGATACCAGGTTAGGCACTAATCAAACGAAAAAGAAGACAAAGATACTCATTATAAACATTCACGCACTTTTCTCGACGCATACCAATCCATCCATCTTTTCTACATTAGCCATATTTTTCTTTTTCTGGTCACATAACTAATCACCCCAAAAAGCCAATTAGCCCATAAATATTAAACTTCAGTTACCGAAGCTAGCTAGAATGTATAGTGTTGTACCACAATAGTGGCCATTCGGCTGTCAATCGGCCATATCAACATCAACTGCGGGTGACGAGCAATACGCTATTATCGGCCGCGCTACCTCTTCTGATTGGCCTATATTGTGGCGACTACTATTGGTGGGCAGGAACTCGATAGACACCTGGACCAGATTTTACTTTAGGTGTAACTTTAGGTAAGTTATCATCTGGTTGGCCTTTTTCTAGTTTAGTTGGATTCGGTTTCCAATCTAACCGCATACAACTGGATTCTGACATCTGACTCCAGAACGTAGTTACTGTGTAGTGACACGACAACGCCATCTACAGCATAGCATAGCATAATCAGCCTATATACAATGTGTAACAGAATAAACGCACAACCTCTTACGGGGTCATTGTACTCATCATTATGAATAACTTTCACTATGGGACCAACACTGAAATCGCGAAAAAAAAGTCGACTGCCCTATACATTTCTGTGCGCATAATTCGACAAAATGTACTGAACAGCTGTTTTTTTTACGCGATTTCGGGATTGGTCCCATAGTAAAAGTTGTTCATAATGATGAGTACAATGACCCCTTAAGAGGTTGTGCGTTTATTCTGTTACACATTGTATGTGCGGGTTGGTAGATGTCACAAGTCTTCAAATTTTTGGTTCTAGGGCGTGTCGGTTTCCTTACGATGTTTTCCTTCACCGTTTTGAGAGCAGTGGTGATGAAATAAATTACACAAAGTAATGCGCCTGCCTGGGTTCGAACCCACGACTTACTGTTCGTAAGTCGGGGCCGCCACCACTGGGCCACCGTTGTTTTAATTCTTATGGTAATTAATTTATATGTATGTTGCAAACAAATAATTATGCCATAGAATATTTAATTTTGTATTTTCGAAAAAAAAATCGTCTCGACGCGGCAAGTGGCGTTGGCGACAACACTGGGCCACCGTTGCTCTCAATCCACCACCACCATCCACCATCTATGATACAAATGAAGAATAACATCATAATTCTAAATCGCGCAGTTAAACTTATCCGTGACATAAAACTATTTAGAAAAACCCGACAATAGCTAGTGGGCCCACCAGACACAACACCCGTCTGATTGGAGGAGCCTCCCTTTTCTATGAGAAATGAAGATCTTCACACTCCTGTTCTTCATACACCTATAGCTGAGTAACACGATCAACCTTGATGGACTGGTCGTCAGACTTGACTACCGAGAGAGATATCTTTTAAGAAATTCTTGGCATCCTTCGTAAGTATAGTAGCAAAATGTCTGTTGCTTTGTAATAGTTTGGAAAATAGGCTAACACACTCAGGGACAGAAAGTAATTAACGTTCCTTAGGGGCACCCCTTTTTTCGTGTGAAAGTGGATACCCGCAGTACCCACGTCTAAGTCAGCGGAAGTTACAGAAGTTTTTCAGATGGCCTGCTGACGAAAAGCTGCTTTTGATACTTTAGAGTTGTACCTGTGGTTGTACTACTAATTTAGGTACCTGTGAAATTGCCATTTTTCATGAAATAAGTTAACGCCTTTTTTTCCCTATATTTTTATTTTTATTAATCGAACTGCAATTTCATAGGAAAAGACCTATTAAATGTTTAAGTAATTAAATACAACGGCAGGGCTAGACAAGCGGCTCTTACAAAAAGTTTCGTATCTTTAAAGCGACTATAAAAAGGATTGACCAAGCAAAAAATTTGGTTGCTTATGTCAGTCATATTCACGTTTTTGACTTTTCTATTATCACTATTCACTTTGTTTAGGACTTCTGGTTGGCATGCTTTGCAGATAAGTTGGAAAAACGGAATTTCTTGTAAATCGTGCTTTGTTGTAGTTCTTAAAATTTAGCTTGTTTTTTCAAACAAGCTAATTTTTTTTTTTTTTTAGCTGTCACGATGCCATCACCGATAATTTAATTAAGACTATGTTTTTTAAAGTTTAATTTAATTGGTATTAATTAATACCCACATTAAATAGCGTAGAATACTGACTGTGTAATGTATTTGTAATTATTTATTTCGATTTGACCAAAGCGACTAGTCCCTTTAGATTGGCAGCTGTGATTTTAATCAAGTTAGATTTTATGGAGTTTAGGTGACAACATTACCCGTACATTCAACGAATCTTCTTTATGCATAATAAATATACATAAAGTGACAGTATTTGAAAATTAAAATCGAGTGCAAAGTGACAAATCCTAGTTAGCCCTCCCCAATTGACTTGACGTTCGATCATCGGCCACACACACTACAATGTCGTGATGCGTCATTTTGATTTATCGTTCTCGGCTTTCGGCTTTCGGCGCGCGGGATTAAAGAACAATAGAATGTCGGCTATTTATCATGTGAGGGCAACCGTATATTGATTGTGTGGTTTAATTCAGTCATTTAAATGCACTCGCATATAATCTGGAAGTTTCCCAATTTTGAAAATATTGTTTGTGGTAGTTGCAATAACCGGACTCTAATGTAGAACTCCTGACGTCCACGCTGTCTCTTAAGGCCGAAAATCAGGCAATGTAAGTGATAAAGGTAGGCAGAAAACTTGAGGAGGACTCATTATCTGCCCAGCCTTTTCCCAACTATGTTGGGGTCGGCTTCCAGTCTAACCGGATGCAGCTGAATATTTTACATGGAGCGACTACCTGTCTGACCTCCACAACCCAGTTGGGTAATACGATACCCCTTGGTAAGACTGGCTGCCAGACTTTCAGGCCTGTAACGACTGTCAAAGATCTACAAATGACAGCTGGGACCAACAGCTTAACGTGCTTTCCGAGGCACGGTGGATACTTGGTATGTAATGGGTGGTCACCAATCCACGGACCAACCTAGGCAAGCGCGGCTTAACCGGAAGATTGACCCGAGAGGCTGTTATTATTTAGCCACAACTCCTCTTAAAACTTGAGGAGGACTTCTGTGATAAATTCAGAAAGTGCCTAACGGTTATTTGATAAAGTATGATACGATGGATTCGACCAAAGGGGTTTGGTATTACAACCACGTTTCGTCAGCTTTAAGGTATATCCACACATATCAGGGCCGTTCCCGGGCCGTGACAGGTCCCTGGCCGAATGTATGTAGGCACTGAAGCACCGTCGCCGGCCCGGGCATGGACGTGTGTGAACGAGTTCATATAAAATATGCACACTGATATTTTTTTGAGGCCACGGTCCGTTCACGTCCCGGGCACGGCCCTGATATGTGTGGATAGACCTTTAAGAAGTTTCAGGGTCAGGTCTATTTACGCAGGTTCTATTTAAGGGAAGAGTCAATAGCTAGTAGGTAGCTAGTCTATACAATTCCAAATTCTGTTACTGAGAATTTCTTGACAGATAAACCCAGCAACAGTTTGACGAGCCAAAATGAATTGTCAACAATGGAAAGTCAGTTTGTATTCTGAGAATCGATTGTCGAAGCGATCTCCCACGTTCCTTACTCCGTCAAGGCGCTAACTTTTAATGAAAGGGGTAGAATAGGAAGTTTCTTTGTTTTCTATTTACTGAGAAGTTGAAATAACTTTACTGGTACTTGAGACTTTCTGTTCGACGAGTTAAATAAGACATTACTTTTTCCGAGTTCCAAAGAATTCTGAAAATACGTAACGTGCGTACTAAGAATAGTTGGTTTTTAGGGTTCCGTACATCAAAAGGAAAAAACCTTTATTTTTTTACCCGGAAGTTTTATAAGATCAATCTCTTGTCCGTCTGCCCGTGTGTCACCACCAATTTTCTCAAGAACAGCTACTAGCTAGTTGAAATTTATACCAGAAATTGAGGTCTATAGTCCCTATTAGGTGTATAAAAATCAAGATTTTCGCGAAAACTTGTAAGTACCAAAATTTACCTTAATTTTCAACTACCCTATAGGACTCAGGTCGAAAACCTATATGGTAGTTCCCGTTGACCTAGAATCACGAAATTCGGCAAAAAGCAAGGCCTTACAGAACAAATACAGGAAAAATTCCAAAAAATTAAAAAAAAGTTGAAAATTAAAGGGTGCCTCCATACATACATAGTTTAAGCCAATTATGTTTTTTTTTAGATAATGTTACGGATCCCTTCGTACGCGAGCCCAACTCGCACTTGGCTGGTTTTGTTGTTTTGGCGAGATCGAGATAGCCTACTGAATAACCAAATTTACGATGAGTCGCAGGTCAATAAATAAATACTCTATTCTATTTTACCTTGCTTTGTGCAATTTATTTCAAATCGGTAAAGGTCACACACATCGAGAAGAAACCAACACGTTCTAGAACCAAATTTCGAAGACATGTGTCCCAGTAGTGGGAAATGTTACAAGCTGATTCTTTCGTTTTATATTTCATTTCATTTATATTATGATCTTTACAGCCGCAGTCACAGACATTCATTAAGTTTAATGGGACGTTAAATTATGTCCTTGTCTACTGTGTTAAACTAAGGTAGTTTTGTTATACCCTATTTCTTAAATTCATTGATTTTTCTTAAGTACATAAGGTGTACGGAACATCAAGCAGCAAACTTTTACCGTGGGCCATGCATGAATTTAGGCCCTTTTTTTTTCGGATGGGAAATCATCAAATAATCCCGCTCTGGGCTGATCAGACTTTTACTGACTAAAACCCATCCATGTTCCTTCCTTTGCCCTTTGTGTTCCGGGGCCGCGGTATCTCTTTCGAGCAGTCCCGCAACCCTGGCAGATGATTTTAGGCAGGTTTGCCTCAGGTTTTAAATTTTAATAGGTGCAATATTACCCACAAAATAAAAATATAATACGGAAAAGTGACGAAAAATAATGATAGTGGATCCTGTGAATCATGTACAGAATCCATGGTTTGTGTCAATATATCATTTATACCGCTATTTTAATTAATGAAAAAATAAATATCTTCACGTATCAACAATACTCGAGGATTTTGTGTATAACATTGATTAAAACACGCTTAATTATGATTCACCAATTAATCCTGATGATTAATAAAACTCCGTGGCTTGTCAATATGCTCATGTCTGCGGCGAGCTGATTGAATTTCCCGCTGTCAACGACACGAGAATGTGATTCGTGGCTACGAAATGAGCGGGTCGCATTGAATGAGAAAATTAAATAAACGGCAGATTTTTTTATCTTTACAAGAGCCGTGTAGAACCTTTTACCAATTTAACTCAGTAAATAGTTTAAAAAAAGAAAGGGTAGCAAGTAACATATAACCCCATTGAATGAAATAGTTAATGAATGGGGTTAAATGAACTTAGAGGGTTATATTAATGATTTTAATGATTATAATTCTGAAACTATATACGTGTTACTTGCGCGAATCACATTTTCATCAACATACAGCCTAACACTGACCAGCAAATTGCAAAAACATATGAAAATTTGTATTTCGCGGGCTATCCTAGCGCTTTATTTTATTTATCAGTGAAGCCTGTGCTACGCGCCGCGTTTTCGCCTTGCTACGCCGTAGCGCGTGTGCTATGGTAGTGGACCTGTCTATTTCTACCAAACTTTGAATATTCTGTTTTTGTTACAATATTTTTGAAGCACATAAAACACCTTTATCTATGCCTTGTGGGATTGCAGACCTGTTGGCCTACCATAACGTCTTAAAGCAGGAGTTTCCCAGTGTGGGAAAGAGACAGCGCTAGACGACCTTTATAGCTCTGTCTCTCGCTCTGTCTCTCACGGGTTAGGCAGCGGTGTACATAATAGAAGTCCAGCAAACTAAATAACTCAATAATCATCAATATTAGTCTCACATAAAAGCTTCGTACCCGCTTCTTATCAATTATCTAGACATCTGCAAGTTCTCGCGCGTTTTATGGCCACAATACTTGCGCCTATCACTCTGACTTTAGTCGTGATAGTTGATTTTTTGTTCCTAGGAATGTGGGCAAGATTTTAGGATTAATTTCTAGATTTTTTTGAAGCTTTGTGGTTTTAGTTTCCATCGTTTTTCAGCTTAAGTGCAGATAGATTTTTAAGTGCGTCGATTTACTTTAGTAAAGATGAGATACTTGGAAAGTTCTAGTGTTTGATTTTAATATTATATTGTTTGATAATTTTCAGACCTGTGAAACTGTTACACTACATGTTCTTTTAAACATCTTTTGTATTACATTTACCGCAAATAAATAATTTTGACTTTGACACCTTTGCATTGCTATCATTTTCACAGGCTCATCACAGACTTTTGACGGCACGGTTGGCTGCTGCGCTGCGTGTCGCGGGTTCGATCCCCGCACGGAACAAATATTTGTATGACCTGCTGCTAGTTGTTCCGGGTCTGGCTGTTTGTGTATGTGAGTTTAAATGTTTGTAAAGGCACCCACGATACAGGAGAAATTCCTAGTGTGGGGCAAAGTTAAACAAAAAAAAAAAAACCTTCAGATTTCTTACATCCGTACATGTTTTTCCATGGAGACAGGCAGAGACTGCCGAACGCCATCTGACACAATTCCTACATTTGTGATAATATAACATTACATTACGCCAGCAATCCCCGAAGGGTTATGCAGAGGTGTACCTAATTGTACATCCACATTTCGCCAGTTACATTTAAATCCCATGTAATAAAGGGTGAGCCTATTGCCATCAACCGGGCACAATTCTAGACTCTGTGGTTGCTACTGAGAAATTTCTGATGGAAAAACCCAATAATAATTTGCTCGACTTAGGAATCGAACCCAGGACCTTTTGCTCAGCAGTCATGCTTGCGACGACTACGCTTACGCAACATATTCGTACGAACATAAAAAAAAATAGACGAATTGATAACCTTTTGGAAGTCGGTTTAAAAGTGTGTTATGTAATTAAATTGGGGTGTAGAATATGTGTTTAACTAGTGAATGTGTATATATTTGCATATTATTAGTGAATGTGAAACATGAGTAAATTGAATTTTCTTAGATTTGTGCAAATAAAGGGTGTAACAAGACCCTTAACGAAGCCGAAAGCCACTTGTTCTCCCCGTCATAGCGATCATTTTTTTGTTCTAGACCATATTTGGGAACCTTCTAGTTACTTAGTTTGATGTACAGAATGCTTGGTTGACGGCTTCGTGAAGGATCCTGTTACACCCTATACTGGAATATTTTTTAAGCAGTGCGCAAAAAAAATTTGGTGGTTCAGTAATAGAACACATTTCCATTATTTGTTCAAAACTTTTTTATATTTTTTTATCCGACTTTAAACCAGCAAAATATGGACACCCTCTAATGAAAGGACCATTTTAGCAGCCATTCAAACGCTGCTTGATCACGGTCAGTACCTATGCTTTATTTTCTGCATTTTGATGGTCCTAAGCCCACGAAAGTATGAAGGAAAAATTGGAATTACTCTTCAAATAACTTCAGATCACGGTCAAATCTTAAAAAAGTCTAGTTGGAACCAGATAAAATCGGCGATCAGTACATTGTACCCCAGGTAAATGATGCCTGTGCATGATAAATAAACGAGCGTGGACCGCCGCCGCCGCCCGCGAGTTGGTGGCCATAAAATTAATTTCAAAGTAAACATTTTTCGTTAACGATAACTTTTTTTTTTTTGTACTATATTTATCAAAATAAAAAATAGGTATTTAATAAAACTCATTTAAGTTTAATTTGTCAAAGTTTGCGCACTGAATAAAAATTGACCCTGTATAGAACGTAATTGTAAACCCTGATTTCACAACTTACTGTTTTATTTTTAAATGGAGGCAGTCTTTTTTCTGTAATCTTTTCATACGCAGAGGCCCCAAAAAATGTCATAAAATTTTTAATTAAGTATTCTAAAAAGAGAATTCAAAAGAGAAATAATTCAATAAACAAGATTGTTGACGCGAAAACGATTTTTCCTTCCTTCGTTCTATTTTCCATTTAAATGACTGAATTGAGATGAGAGTTAGAATCGTACAATTATTACAGTTCACAGATTTTACTGTCTGGGAGTGATTAAAGGCTTCTCGAAGTTTTGTTCAGGAGCTAGTACAAGTGTCACTTTGTTGCTGATTGTGTTTCTTTATTTATTGTTGGAATGTTAATTTATATTGCTACGGACATAAGTCTTATGACATTTATTTCTTAAAACTAGATTAATAAGGATTACATTGTATTATAATAAAAAAAAAAAAAAAAACAATAAGTACAAAGTAGCAGTGCTCCTTTATTTAATAGTCGTTTCATAAAGAAATATGATGTCAAATGGATGAATGGATGATGGATGATGATGGATGGATGATGGATGTGGTGGTGTGTGAAATGTGATGTATGTGTGATGTATGGTGTGTGAAATGTGATGTGTGTATGTGTGATAAAAAAAAACTCACTATTAGCAAATATCGCATAAAGACATGATTGTCATTTGTCAACTGATGAACTCTTCAATACTGTAAAATCCCTTCCTCAATAAATCACTGCGCTTTGTTAACTACATAAAAACAATCTTATAACGTGTACCTAAGACGGTTATAATACGACACCGCTCGTCCGCGCGGTCGGGCGGTGTAGCGGATCTCATGTCGCATTTACTTGTATGAAAACCGTTGATGCCTAACACACGAAAACCGCCAAACCGCGCGGACGAGCGGCGGTCACCGCCTCTCTGCGCGGCGCACCGCTATATAAATCCTCCAGCCGACCTTGCGGACCTGTGGTGCAGCCGAGCGGTATCCTTGAGAGTCACCTAAGACTTCGTTTCCACCAGAACTAACCAATCACATATCTAGAATACCTCAAGCTATGAAAAAGTAGCGATATTATTGGTTAGCTCCACACACGTCCCTCGCTACTCATCCTCGCTCATCTCTGGTGGAAACACAGCTTAATAGTACACCTACGTTTTACCAGTTATGTTTTTAAGTCGCATGTAATAAGGGGCGAGCCTATTGCCATCAACCGGGCATAAACCCAGACTCCTGGGCTGGAGAAATTCCTAATCAAAAACCCAATATCACTTTGTCTAACCTGAGATTCGAACCCAGAACCTCATGCTGCCTCATGCAGCTTGCAACCGCAATATACATCCAGTAATAATAGCAGATAACAAAATTCTGCTAACGGCTATGGTAAAGCCAGAACCAAACCTTTCAGTAAATATGTTTACTGAAAGGGGAGACGCACGCCATATAGGCAGTAATCAGATTATGCAAACATGGTTTTCTGTTTCATGGGTACATTCATCATTCATTCAAGGAAATCGGGCGGAAATGTTGGACTCATGATATAAACTAAAACGTTTCGAGGCAAGAAAGGGCAATACCCATAAGTTATAATAAACATAAGCATAATCAGCCTATAATGGTCCCACTGCTGAGACACACGGCCTCCTCGGGAATGGGCCCAGAGCGGGTTGGTAGATGTCACAATATGACTTCGAATGTATATGTATGTCTTGTGAATGTCGTATTTAGGTTTCTCTGTCAATCAAATAGACCAATTTTTTTTTTTTGCTTTTGTCATCTCGCAGTTCAGCATCTGAGGCTACTGCTTAACCGAGCAAATCCTGTGGATACCTTAAAAATTAATCTAAGGCCTACAGCCAGGGGCTCAAATAGGTCAATCTTCTGCCTAGCCTTTTAAGCAGATGTCAGAAGCGCGAATGCTGGGCAACATACTTGTAATTGTTTGTTGCCCGGCAAACGCACTCGCGACATCTTGACTAACGAGGTCTATGGTACACTAAAAAGACGTTTACTCATTACTGGAGCAATTCGCGTTCAGAGGTACTTAAAAAAGTAGTTAATTATAACTTTATTGTTTTAATCTTGAAGAACATAAGTTTTTATGAAACCGCTACTGAAAACTCACGTTATGTAGTTTTAATATCTAAAATTTCCGTTTTCACGAAGCCTTCAGGCAGTTACTTGAGTATCTACACGCACTCAGTCGTTTATTTTTAACTATCTCCTTAAAATAATATTAAAAAGATACGCTTTAAGAGTCATTTTAAATTTAATAATTATGTCGAGGCGTCTAAGGCGAAATCTATGTATAAACGTTACTTAGCACGTACTATGATAAAGCGTTATTGTCGCCCTTGTCACATAACTGTCAATCTACAAGTGCAAGTAAGAGACGGGGACATGTTTAAGTCAAAGCACGTGGTAAGCCTTAAAGCTTCATATCTCTTTTATAAAAAGTTAGGCATACTCGTATATTAAGTGAATGATGAACGGAATGTGTAAAGTATGATATGGCTAGAAAGGAGGTGTCTGCTGAGATGACCAGTAATAGAGAACTATGGAAGAAGAAGATATGCTGCGCCGACCACAAATATATTGGGATAAGGGCAGGAGAATATATGATGATAATGACGAAGAACATTTAATTTTATCGTTACAGAACCTACATAATAAAGATACACGAGGGCTCATTTCCGCTTTTAAAAATATATTTAAAATGCAAAAGCTAGGACGATGAACAGAGGTATAATAAATGGCAGCCCTCAAACGACCACGAAGTGGTCGCCGGCTCGATTCTACGAGTTCCTCATAATTTATGAGACCCTGGTACTCCCGGGGCTGTTATCTCGCATATTACCCCAAAGGGGTTGTAATCAAAATATATATGTTTTATTTTTCGTATTTATATGAAACGTTTTATAAAAATAGGTTTTTTTTTTGTTTTATCCCTTCACGATATTACGTTTATAAGATTATACCCAAATGTTATTATTGATGTTGTTTTTTCAGCGGGTTCTTTAGGGTAACGCGATTTTCTTTCAAAGATTCGGTTAAAACAGGCATAGGACTGGCCACGGAAACAAAAATTAGAATATCAATGTCTTCTTATCCTTTACGTTTTGATGAACTCAAATTGTATTTGGCCTGTACGAATTAAGCCACCTGCTAAGCTCTAGCATTAGAGGTGCAATTAGTTGTGCAGGACAGTCATGAGGTGGAGCATATCCTGCAGAAGGCTCCACACTGCTTGCAATCTGTTTCAATCAACGTCAAAAAAAAAAGAAAATTATTTAAGTATTTTGCAAAGCATTAACTGTCTAGTTTGACGCTCACTAGCAACAACACTAGTTTTAGGTAATATTTAACGCCACTTATAACATCTCTTTTATATAATTGGTCCCCGGTTATGTATTACCTGGATATACCTCGAACAATTTCTATTTCTATTTGAAATAGCTATCACAGAATAAGATAATACGACAGAAAAAGTCCAGTAATGTCCAACAATGTAAGCGAACGAACAGAAACGTAGTAATGTAACAACAGAATAGTTTAAAAAACGATTCAGCCGGGATAATTGCAAAGTAAAGTGAATTTCTGTCGACGTGCGATGCAACGTAGTGCCACCATGCAAGAGAAAATAGAAAATCAACTTCACACAACGCACGATTATGACAGACAGTATCAAAATCATAGTACATTACTGCCGCGGTCTATAATGTCTTTGAAATGATGAATGGTCTTTGAGTTTCGCGGTATCAAATTTTCAACCACTAATTTAGCTTCATTTTAATGTCTGGCGGTGTTAAACACATTGAATTGGAGGAATTTTCGCTTTGAGAGCTCATTTTTAGAAAAAAACACTAAATAAAAACATTTCGCTGAACCGCGCTTTTGTTACTTCTTTGTTTTTTTTTGCCTACATACAGCCTAATATGGAATACAATCTGTTTGTACCTATCTCTATAGATACAAACAGCTGTGTTTTAAATAAAATCTTTTTGGATTTGATTTTTTAAAACGTTGAAACGTCAAAATAGCGGCCGGCAAAACATTGCCGGCCCGTTAGAACGACCAGCAAAACATTGTCGGCCTGTTAGAGGGGCCAGCAAAACTTTGCCGGCCGCTCCTTGAAACAGAACGGCAAGGTCGACTTTGCTCAAACAAGGTTGTCAAAATAATGACCACATTACATGCATTTTTGAGTAAAAAAACATAATCAATGCATTTATTTCTAGTAGGCCAGTTACAGGCACTTTTGAATTGTCGAAACAAAGACAACAATGTTATGTAGCTACAGTCCCAGTCATAAGGCATAATAACTGTGATAGTACTGTAGTTGCCCATTCAAAAGCGTAGATCTCTATGGAGGAGAACGGGCATGAAACTACATGGACACTCTTTTAAATCAGAATATTGTTACAAAACCTTGGTAACATCATCCCTGTGGCTAGTATTAGTAGTATAGTGGATGCATTCACATTCCCAACTTTTTTGGGGTCGACTTCCAGTCTAACCGGATGCAGCTGAATACCAGTATTTTAAATGGAGCGAATATCTATCTGACCTCTACAACTCAGTCAGTACTTGGTAATACGATACCACATAATGGTTAAGACTGGTTGTCAGACTATCGGGTCACTGACTACCTGTCAAAGAACTACAAATGACAGTTGCGGCCAACGGCATAACATGCTTTCGTGGTGCAACTCGTTATGTAATGGATGGGTGACCATCACCAGCGTATTTACAAAGGGTAATAGCACTACTGTCTCCCTTTCTTTGTGGTCCGAGTATGTTCCATTAAAAAGAACAACAAAAACGAGGAGCTCTGCTGTCCTTTATTTCTTTATTTGGCGTGAACTTCACAGCATTGTCGTTTTATAAACGGTCCAGTGTTTTTAGATTGCTTTCTTGTAGTAGAAACGGGTATTATGCGTGAAGCTGCTTTTGAGGGGACTGAACTTATCTATTACTAGCTGTTGAACGCCGCTTCGCTCGCGTTTTTTCGGCAATTGTAAATATAGCCTATCATATATATGGCACTCGGGAATTAGTCACTCAATGGGGTTAAATGAACTCGGAGGGTTGTATTGATGATTTGAATGATTATAATTCTGTAACTCCATACGTGTTACTGGCGCGATTCATATTTTCATCAACATACAACCTGACACTGACCTGCAAATTGTAATAAACGTAAGAAAATTTAAATTTCTTGGGCTACCCTTGCGCTTCCACCTGTGTGTTCTTTTAGTTCGTAGAAAATAAGAATGTATGCACTTGATTTTAAATAGTTTTGCTGAGCATGGATTAAATTCCATGCTCAGCAAAACTATTCATAGATCGTTGGTGGTAATTGACGCTTCATGACGTCCTAAAGCAGTATTGTTTTATGTCACTATAGTGTGGAAAATAGACAGAGCTATTGAGGACGTGTAGCGCCATCTCTTTCTCACTCTCGAATTAAGAATGGACGGTGAGCTATGGGCTAGCTCGCCGTCCGTCCGTCTTATGACGACAGGCCGTGTCGACGGCGGGTTCGTGTTCCACGCGCGCCTCAAAGAGAGTCAGCAAACAGGAAGGGGTCCGAAAGGACCGATGCCTGCCAGGGTTGCGGGACTGTTCGAAAGAGATACCGCGGCCCTGGAACACAAAGGGCAAAGGAAGGAACATGGATGGGTTTTAGTCAGTAAAAGTCTGACACTCCCTCCTGCTCAGCCCAGAGCGGGAGGGGTTACTTGATGATTTCCCATCCGAAAAAAAAAGGCCACTTTGTCTCTTAGTCACCGTTAACGATTCTCATGAGAAAAGAATCGCTTATTCTGCTTGCATAAATACAGATTTTTTGAATCTGGAATCCGAGACAACCTCTATCGAAAAAGACGCTGTTTTGTATGTCAACTGCGTTTGAAAAATCGGGACAACTCAGGAAAACTTCAAATCAAAAAATGGAAAATAAATATTCTCCACTGAGAAAAACCTAGCTTTTAAAACTGATAGCAGATTATTAGTGTAAAAGCTCGTCCAGTACAGAAACTAATAGAACAACTTGCGCAGTGGAATGCCATTGGTTAAAACCCGTTTGATGTCGACTAACGTCAATTTAACTTGCTCGGATGGTCGAAACAACATTGCGCTACGTTCCACTATGGCTTCATTTCATTTGGAGTTCTGTCGCAGTGACATTACAGAAAATTTCTTTCATATCCGCCCCTGCATCGCTGTTAAAAAGTGTGATCTTTATTTTTGTAGCGATAAGGTTGATTTTAATTTACTGACAAGACTGCCAAGCGACAATGATCTTTATTCTTATTGAAATAAGTTTGCAGTTGGACTGCAGCTGTCAGAGGTACTGTAACTGTGAAAGGTCTATAATAGGTATTTTTCAGTTGGTACCAAGTTGGCACTATTGTGTTACTTTGTAGTACCTGAGTGTCAGTTGTTTTACAGAACTAGTGAGACAATAAGACTGGTGTTCACGTCATATTTTGTAAGGAAAGTTTAACTTTACTTTTGTTGGAACTGGCGTTTTGCCCGACCCGGGAATTGAACCCAAGACCCCACGGTCAACAGTCGCGCTTGCGACCACGAGACCAACGGGGCAGTCACCCCAACTATAATGTCTAGATGGAGCATAAAATGTGCGAAAATGTTTAAAAAAAAATCAGCCAATTGTTGGCTTATAAGTTCGCACACAGAGACATAGACGCACGTTGTTTACACGGTGCGTCTATTGTCTGTGCCCCGCGAGCACGCTGCCACACGCACACATGTTTGAAATTGTTGGCTCATTTTCTTTGTTTTGATTGTAGGGCGACGCTCTATTTAAACATTATATAATCAAAGGCTGTAACGTTTCCATTACGAGTACTGTGTGTGTCCGAGCCGTGGGAAGTGGTGAGTGGTCACCTATTTATTAGAGAAAGTGGGCCATGATCCGCTAATATAATAAAAAAAAAATAACACAGGAGAAAATAACTTAGATTCTATTTTATTTATAGTATTTTTGTTAGTACTTAAGTAAAGTTTCTTAATTAAAGATGTTAGTTTAAAATACTTTTACTTGAATTAAAAATCTCTCAGGTCATTTTCGATCGATAATTATTGGTATCGGGTGATGGCAATAGGCTCGCTTTTACATGGGATTTAAACATAAATGGCGAAATATGGGTGTACTATTAGGTACACCTCTGCCTAGCCCTTCGGGGATTACAGGCGTGATGTTATTCATTAATTATTGGTTATTACGGTTTAGAAATTCTGAGTAGTTGTCCGGAGGCAGGAAATTGGTGGTGAAACCCCCGTTCCTTGTTATTGCACTAACAAATAATAATCACAATCATTCATGTGGGAGGTGAATACAGCAGTCATTGTGCCGATAGTCGTGTCGGCCAATGGCTTAATAGCCAATAGCCTCGACGAACATCTGAGGAAGCTCTCGCTAGGCCGCTAGATCAAGGGCTTGATTCAGAAAGCAGTACTTCTGGACACGGCGCGTATTGTTAGGAGGTTCCTCTCTCAAGAGCCCTGACCATCGGTAGCTCGGACCCTGTTCCCGATGCCGGTGGGCTCCTATTTTTTATATTTTTAAGTGTTTTTTATATTGTTTTATATTAGAATATTTAAAAATTTAAATAATATGTGTATAGAATAAAGGAATAAAGGAAATCATAATCATAATCATTTATTAATTTGCGATTAAGGGTACAAAAGAAAAGGTCTTAAACAAATAATAGTGTCCATTAGCCATATCCTACTAAGGTAGGCATGCAAATTTACACACATTATATAATATTTTTATCCTGTAAATATTCAGTGACAGAGTAATATGTTTTTTTTTAGTAACAGTGTTTTGATATTGTTTTTAAATATATTTATATCACATATCTCCAGGAATGAGTTTGGTAGATGGTTATATATGCGTGGGGCTCCACGCATACATAATATACTTTTATTTAACAACGCTTTTTTATTAAAAGGTATCTTAACAATAGAATTTCTCAGTATAGCAGCCAAGGATTTGAGCCCGGTTGACGGCAATAGGCTCGCCCCCTATTACATGAGATTTTAAACGTATTTAGCTAGCATATTGTGGGTGTAGTATTAAGGACAACTCTGCCTACATTTTCGAGGTTAAGGCGTGATGTCATGTTATAAAACTATAGTCCATCGATCAGAAAATTGATTTTATTCTGATCAGGGTACGTAATCTGAGCATCGTTCTATTTTAGAGAGCATTCGTGTAAACAATACAATGGGATGATGATGGAATCTAATCATCCATATTTTCCAAGAAAAGTTTTGTTTAAAAATGTATTTTTAAATCTTATATAAGTTTGTGGCTGTTAGAAGAGTATAGGAGTAGTGTTGACTTTATAATGATTATCTTATTAATAGTATGAGCTTGTTTCTGAAAGATTCTGATCATAATTATCTCTGACGCTGCAACGTAAAAATGATGGGTGTAACGAAACCGAAAGGTATGTTTTCCTTGTCTTTGCGATATTTTTTCGTTCTAGACCTTATCTAGGAACGTTCTAGTTACGGAGATATTGGGGTCAAAGTTCCAAATTTTTCACAAGTTTTAAATACAAGTTTTTAATTTTATAAACTTTCTTACTGTTCAATGCATCCATCAGCACAATGTTTTGAGTGCGTTACATTGAGTCCTACCAAAGAAAATGATTAAACATGATTTTTCACAGCAATCATTTTAGTAGAAGAGTTACTAAGTTTGAATGTACAGAATGCTTGATTGGCGGCTTCGTGAAAGGTTCGGTTACCCTGTATATCAGTGATAATGATGGCGGCGAATCCAAAAAATCTACTGTATACAAGGTGGAACACACACAAACACACACATCCAAAACACATACACACATACATCACGACACATTGTTATTCCATCCCCTTATGTCCCCATGTTTACAATAAAGTGATATGATTTGATATGACACCGATGCTAGAACGGTTAGACCCCCGACATAGGAGTTTTCATCGGTAATTTAAAAAAAAATATGCTGTTTAGCTAGTTTAGTATTCCGGAACTCATATTTTTTTGAAAAAGATCCTATCTCCAAGTTACAATCGTTATTTTTCGCAGAAATTGCTTTTAAATTCAGGAAAGTAGATACTTATTGATGCGCGTGACTATACATACGACCGTTTTGCAAACATAAAATAATAAAGCAAGCTAGTTTTTCGAACCGTAAAGATGCATATTCAGTTAGCGGCGACGAGTTCGTGGCGCAACTAATTTAGAAGTTGAAATTAATTTGTATTTGTTCATTAGGAAACTCAGAGTGTCGGGACCGTACCGGTTAATAAATTATATATTGGGTAACTGCATCTGGAGCTTGACTCACTTGGGGACTTCGTGTAGTTAGTACATGTTTTTAATTGGGGAACGGTTTTCCTTATTCCTTTTTAAACTTTTTAATAATGGTGTTTTATAAAATAGTCGGAAGAATATTGCGGTACGTGATCATCACGAGTGGACTTGAATTGTAAGGATTCAGAACGATTGCATTTCATAGAAGATGACAAATACTTACTTTGAAGTCAGTTCAATTAAGCAGGTATTTTTTCCCTTCATTCTGTGGAGCTAGTTGTCTAGTTGCGTAACACTAACAATGGCAATTCTTTGCATTTTGATAACTCCACAACCAACAAGTATTGCGTTTCAAAGAGGGATGGAAGCGTGTGACGTCTTTGACATGCTGCTCTGTCATGGTTCTGTCCCATAGAGCAAATGCCTGCCCTCTTTGTTGTTACAGGCTTCTATTTAAACTGCAATGTTTATATGTTTGTTGGTACAGGTCAGATCTTGCAATTGAGTTTTAAAACAGTTATCCAACCGACTGAGCTGAAATTTTGAAGGTTAGCTGTGACGTCATTCTAAATGCAATATGGCGGACTCCTAAAGATGGTGGACTAGTTATTTTTATGCACCCTCATGATATTGGTATCAATTAAAAGGGACTGCTGAGAAGCATATGAAACAATCAGAAGCTTGTTTTAAAAAAAGATTTTTTTTACTATAATCTCATTTAAGTTCACTTTTACTACTTATGTTCAGAACAGTTGAAAGGGTAAATTGATATTTATAATGCCTATTTCTAAGCCAACAACCTGTGCCTGTCACTTTGACAAGTGATTAAGCTAACGATAAGTAAATGAAACTTCATCGCGGCAGGTTACATGCTCACAGTAACCATTGGCAACCGCGTACCAACAAATAAGGTAGCTCGCAAATTGGTAACGGAACTGAAATTATAGAGATTGCGCTCCTTGTTCAATTATGTAGTTAGTGGAAGCCTACCCCACCTACCCACCTGTTCTATACAGCAGTGATAGCCTAATGGTTTGACCGTCGGACTGCCTAGTCATAGGTCTCAAGGTCGAACCTAAGGCACAATACATGTGCGGCTGATTAAAAAAATAATCCTGAAATATTCGCGAATGTTAATGCGAATGCGAATATTTTATATGGACAATCACGTAGATCGTAGAGCATCTTTAGCATCATTTGTGCATTGTATTTTCTAGTTTTGCACACGCCGACTTAAGCCTTTAGTTGTAGTTGTTCTATCGATATAGTAGGATATTTGACATTTACCGTCTGCTGATATTTATCACAGTTTTCATAGAACATCTGCTTAAGTCTAAAACTCACCCCTCTGTCTATCATAAGCATTAATACACTCGCTGGTCTGGAACTGGCTGATGAGCGCCGTCTTGCCGACACCCGGCGCGCCGACCATTGCCACGCGGTGACAGGCCACCGGCTTACGTTCTTGAGACTCGGGCGCTGACTGTGCCGGGGAGGATGGGGCGAGGCTGCCGGAGCGTGATCTCCTGCGACGGAACGAGTCGCCGCGGTTGACTATGCCTGGAAGGAAATTGACTTGGTTAGTGTCCGTGGTAATGCTGGCGTAACGGTCTGGCAATTGTTCTTGTCGGATAAACGTAAATTAGCTGACGCAAGGCTCAATTTTCCGTTATTTTTCCAAACTGGGAAAGGATAGCTTTTCTTTAAATTAAATTAAATAAAATCCATTTATTTCATGTTCTCTAATATTTCAATCACAAGTTACGAAACACGAAATAAATACAAAAAACACGAAACAAATACAATTCACAATATAAAAATAAATACAATGTCATCAAATCAGAAATACAATGTCAAGAAAATCAAATCAACGCTAAAGTCAAATAAAAAAAAATTGCTAAGAGTCATGTCTCTGAGTAATCTCTGAATATCGAGTACAGAACACAGACACCCAGTAATCAGAGGTTGGTTCTATATTTGCCAAAAATGGGAGATAAAAAATGAATGTGTCTATATTTTAAAGAATATTTTTTGGAAAATCCTCAATAAATGGGTATATGTATTTAATGTTCAAGATAAAATCCCAGATACCAGAATCGTTTACTCAAACAATAACCGTAAATCACATATTTTCCGAGTCAATATATTTTTAAGGTGTACTAACATAAACCCATGTTGAACTCCCAATAAATACGTTCAACAAAATTGCTACGGTAATAGAAAATGTGGTTTTACCTTAAAATATTTTACGAACGAGTGTAAAAACAGTGTTGGCATATGTAATGAGCTCAAACTGTATATTTTACGTTATTTAAACTGCTACGGTACTTAGTTGAAGAGGTTTTTAGAGAAAAACTTTTCACAAAACGTGAAAATGTTTGAGGTTGGTTTTTTTTTTTTGAGCTCAGTTTTCGGAAGGGAATTTCGTTTGTTTTACTAGAAAGCAATGTTATGACAGGTGGATGAAAAATATCATAATATCTTATGATAATAGTTGTGAAACTTGACCAGGGGGGTTACCATGACGTCTTAAAGCAGGAGTAATTCCAGAGTGGGAAAGGGTCTGAGCTATACAGGTCGTCTAGCGTCATCTCTTTCCCACACTCGAATTACTCCTGCTTTAAGACGTCATGGTAGGCCACCAGGTGTGGGATGTTACCAGAGGACTATCACTACATAATATAAAACAAAGTCGCTTCCCGTTGTCTGACCCTATGTATGCTTAGATCTTTAAAACTAAGCAACGGATTTTGATGCAGTTTTTTTAATAGATAGAATGATTCAAGAGGAAGGTTTATATGTATCACGTTGCACCCGTGCGAAGCCGGGGCGGGTCGCTAGTTTATTATAATCTACAGGCGACAATCTGAATATTTTACGCGACAACGGTTCCACGTATTCATTATTTCCCTTATTTATAAATTGCAATTTAATTTATATTAATCCGATTTTAAATTCTATGAATAATAATAACAGTAAAAAGTAATATAAAGTATTCGGCAGCTAAATTCTAATTTCAACGTATGATATTTGGATGATGGAACCCTGGGAGGTGATGTGGACACAGTCCTAAAAGATTTAACATTTTAAAAGAAAAATTTAGTTCCTGTACGGGCAGCAGCTCCGCACACTGAGATGTTGTATGTAGATGGACGAATCACACGGGATGTGTACAGGGAATAAAACCACTGTTTTTGTGTCCGTAAATGATTGATTGTTTATTATGTAAAACATTAAAATATATAATACATAAAGTAGGTGACTTGTGGCGGGCGTAATAGCCTAGTCAGCGAATGTACATAAATCTGTGAATTTAGCAACTGCTAGTTCAGGTAAAAACTAAAACAATGAATATCATGTGGCGATGCTCGTACATCCTGCCAACTATAAAAGTACAAATAACAAATAAAATGTATTATCACAAAGTATGTAAAGAGGGTTATTAACAGGTTCTACGCTCGCCGCTAACTGATATTGGCGACGTTTCGCGATCCACCTTGTTGCTGTTAGGAAGATGTCCGGGGACCTCGTCTAGTGTCTGTATATCTGCCTGTGTTTGTCCTTTCCCAGGAAGATCCCGTTGAGTATGACTTGGTACCATCTCGATCCCTTCCTGGTGCGCCTGCGTTGCTGTTCTGCTTCCTTGAGGTAAATGGAGGCAGCGTGCCTTTATTTGAAAGTATACCCATATGCTGAATATTGTTGCACAGGTTATCATACAGCCGTACAGGACGTAGTGATGATGCTCCGCCTCAACGGAATTAACTATTTGAATGTCCTGTTGTTCTTTAACCAGCTCGATTTTTCTCTTAAGACCCTTTAGTTGTTCTTCATGTGTTTCAATTTCCATGTTTGTTATGTTTGTAATTTGACTGTTGCTTCTGAGTAGTTCGTTTAGGTTTATCTCTGGTACGTCGATCTCTTGCTCATTTCCTAAATCCATTGTGCTTTGCATATTGTAGTGCGAATGAATGAGATGTTTATCGCCGCGCATTATGCAACCTGTCGCTAAAGTGATTATGCCTGTATTTTGTAGTGTTTGTGACGTTATTCCAGCTGGACAGAAAATGCGCATAGTGCATTCCTCGCAACACGTAAACAACCAAGCCCCTTTGCTGTGTAGTTTTTTCCATTCGTTGCTGCAACTTGATACCTCAGTGCGGCAGTTTGATACTCCTCGATTGTTTATTATGTCAGCTTCGCACATTTTTGTGGCTGCTTTTATACCATAAATAGGTAAGTCAAGGTTACATAGAAGCAGCTGATTTGTGTTTACTTGTGTGCATGATAAAAGATGTCGTTGATCCAGTGGTATCATCATGTCCATTTTCAAGTTAACGGCTATGTATTGAGTTGTTGGTATTATGTTAATCATGGAGGCTCCTTTTATGTTGCGGATTGGGATGACTTCGGTTAGCTCATATTGTTCGTCTGTTACTAACGGGATTTTTACTTCGAAAATAATAAATTCTTCGGTTAGTTTTCCTTGCACACTTGCTAGTTTATACATTTCCCGGATGCACTTGAATTTGTTTGAGCAGGGTAGTGATAATCCTTTTGGTACTTGTCCCGATATGATGTTCAACTGTTTTTCGAATGCATCGGGTTTCAGCAAGTGAGTGTCGACTTTGCCGTGGCGAAGATCTGTAACTAGGTTGATCAACATGTCTTGTATTCTCCGCAAGTTTGCTACCATCATGTTTGCGGCAAGTGCTGTAGCAGTAAGGAAAGTTGCTTGGTCTTGTTCGGTTTTCAGTAGTTGCAGCGAGTCTCTGAGACTTTTGTTGATGACGATGAACTGTCGGTTCATTACTTGCTCGTTCCTCTTCAGGAGGTTGTATTCCCCTTCGATTATTGAAGTATGTTGTTTGTACAGATTGAGCAAGTGGTCTTCATTACTGTGTAATAGTTTGATGTCGTTGTGGTATTTTTCGGCAAATTTGTCATCAAGTACACCAAAGAGAGCGTTGGCAATGTTCCCAATTCCGTTTATGAAACCTCGCTTAGCGCGTCTTCCCTGGTCAGATTGTAGTACTTCGTTGTAGTGTTTGAGCTCGTTTAGTTCGTGCTCGAGTTGTGTGGCTATAGTCAAGTACGCTATATTTCGGTTACAAAGTCCGTGTAGTTGCTGGACGTATTGTTCAACGGCAGACGTGCTTTTCCAGTAAGTCGACATGTTGTAGTACACCACCAGTCTCCATTCATCTTGTATTATCTGTAAGTCTGCGGCTTTGTCAAAGTATACAAGACGGGTAGGGTCTAGGGTTGTTACATTGACGAGTTGTGGCATGGACGGTGTCACGCACGTAACCATGAGTACTAGTAACGTGCTTAGGTACTTGAGGATGTTACAGCTGGAAACTCCCTTCCGTTCCTGTCTAGAGCTCACCCGACGTTGTCGTTGTGATGTTGATGAAGTCGCCTCTGGTTGGTTATTGTTCGAGAGTTTCGTTGGTTTGTTTTCGGTATTATTCCCTATTTCAATGGGTAACCGGGACAATTTTGTTACGGGTCTCTTCATTATGTTGGATTTTGTTTTGAGCGTGACGACTCGTACTAAGTTATCTGGTCCAGGATGCGTCTCTATAACTCGTCCTAATAACCATCGGGCGGGAGCCACTTGTTCTTCCTTTATAAGGACGACGTCGTCCACTTCAATGTTATGTGTTGGGGTTTGCCATTTTCCTCGTAGTTGTAACGTTTGTAGGTAGTCTTTGGACCATTTCTTCCAAAATTCCTTGTACATGTTTTCGGTCAAGCGCCATCGTAAAGTTAACTGGCTGTTATCATCCTCTGACGTCATCGGAGGTGCCACTACTGGTCCACCGACTAAAAAGTGGCCTGGTGTCAAGTAATCGATGTCGTCGAGGTCATTTGTTAAAGCGACAAGTGGCCTCGAGTTGAGGCAGGCTTCGATTTGTGCTAGTAAAGTATTAAATTCTTCGTACGTAAGCTTTTGTTCACCAAGAACTCGTTTAAGGTGATGTTTCATACTCTTGACTGCAGCTTCCCACAATCCTCCCGCGGTTGGCCAAGATGGAGCGTTAAAGTGCCATTCAATGCCATTCTCGGAAGTGCTGTTAATGAGGTCGTCGTTGACTAGAAGCTGCATCGCCTCCTGGCGTTCTTTGGTTAACGCTTTTGCTGCTCCGACGAAGTTCGTTCCGTTGTCACTGTAGATATGTTTTGGCGTTCCTCGTCGTGCGCATAGCCGCTTCAGTGCTGCGAGGAATGTTACAGTGCTAAGATCTGACACCAGTTCCAGGTGGGTAGCTTTTGTACATAGACAAATGAAGATTGCGATGTAGGCCTTAACTGTTTTAATGCCCCGACCTTTGTTAGCTTTTATTTCAACGTGTCCCGTAAAATCTACGCCGGTGTGTGTGAATGGCCGTGACGGTGTAACTCGAGGTGTTGGTAAGTCTGCCATTTTCTGATTACTGCGTTGCGTTTTGTAGCGATGACAGGTGACACATTTGTTAAGTTGCTTCTTGATTGGTTTCATGCCGCCAAGTATCCAATATTTGTTACGAAGGTGTCCCAAAGTAAGTCTGGCACCGCCGTGGAGAGTATTCTTGTGGGCTTGGTCAATCAAGAGCTCTGATAGCTTGTGATTGTTTGGTAAAATCATCGGATGTTTTTGGGAGTTGCTTAACTTGGCATGTTCAAGTCTTCCTCCCACTCGAAGAATGCCTTGTGCGTCTAGTATAGGGCTCAAACTCAACAGTTTGCTTGTGGCCCGTACCCTATTATGTTTGTATAGGTACGCTATTTCACCGGCAAAGGCATTGTTCTGTGCAGTTTTGACGAGCAGGTGTTGAGTCAGCACTATGTCCTCTGTAGTTAAGTGTGACATGCGGTTGGCTCTTGTTACGTCACGCGAGTTGTTTATGAATCGTATGATCCAGCTGATGACTCGGGTTGCATAAGTCATTGAGCTGTATTTTTGCAGTAGTTGCTCGATGAGTGGCGCGTGTTTTGTTTGTATTGCGCAAGTTTGACCTAGTTTCCTCTGCTCTTCGTTCGTTGTAAAAAATTCTTGTTTGGGTATGTTGTTGTTTTGAAGCCATGAAGGGGCTTTCCACCACAGTTCGTGACCTATTAAGTCTGATGGTGAGATTCCTCTGCTTGCGCAGTCCGCAGGATTATCTTCGGACTTGACATGTTTCCAGAAGTTGGATGGAGTAATTTGAGTTATTTGTATGACTCTATTGGCTACAAAACTCTTCCAGCGACTCACGTCCCCTTGTAGTCAGCCAAGCACCACCATAGAGTCGGTCCAGCAATGTATGGTGACTGTCTGCGAGTTGATCGAGTTTCTAACCTTTTCAATCAGGCGAGCTAGTAGTAATGCACCACATAACTCCAGTCGTGGCAGAGAAATAGGGTTTTTCTGTGGGGCTAATTTTGTTTTAGCTGCTACTAGCCTGATCAACTGTTGACCTTCTTTATCAGTGGACTTGCAATATATGACGCATCCGTAAGCTCTCTCAGATGCATCACAGAAGCCATGAAGTTCGAAGGGTTGTTGGGTGTCGCCGACCCAGCGTGGAATGGTTATGTCGTGTATGTGTGCGAGCTGATTGCGGAATTGTTCCCATTCTTGCTGTATATTCGGTGGGAGTTGATCATCCCAGCTCGTTGTTGTTGACCAAGCATGTTGAAAAATTAGCTTGGCTTTCACTGTAACTGGTGATAGCCAGCCAAGTGGGTCGTACAGTTTTGATATGTCCGACAGTAGTGTGCGTGTCGTGTTGACGTCACGTTTGTTGCAGAGTGATATTTGTTTGTAAGTAAACTCATCTGTGCGCGGGTTCCAAGTGATGCCTAGCGTTTTGTTTGTATCTGCATCCTTGAAGTCGAACATTTTTTGGCTTATCAATTCATGTCGTAAGTCTTCGAGTAAGCCCGTTTTGTTGCTAGCCCACTTTCGTAAGTTGAACCCACCGCCCTTCAGCATTGTTATAAGTTCACCTTGAGTTTTCTGTGCTGTTATGAAGTCGTGGCATCCGCCTAGTAAGTCGTCCATGTATAGTTGATTGGAGAGAATAGCCGCCGCCAAAGGGTACTGCGCGCCGTCATCTTTGACTAATTGCTTTATTGTTCGCAGAAAGGGTGCGGACTTGGTGCCATATGTTACTGTAGTCAGTTGTAACTCTTGTAACGGCTCTGTGACTGAATCTCTCCACACAATTTTTTGCAAATGCTGGTCTTTTTCTTGAATACGTATTTGTCGGTAGAATTTCTCAATGTCCGCTGTGTATACGTATTCAAATGCTCTCCATCGTAGAATCATAGCTTGTAAGTTAGGCCCGCATTCCATCAATTGGTTTAGACTGTGGCCCGTGCTAGTGGTTGCTGATGCATTGAAAACCACACGGAGTTTGGTTGTCGTTGAATCCGGTCTCATTACTCCATGATGGGGCAGGAAACAGCTCGGTGTGTCCGGCTCTGTGCACTTTTTCATATGTTGTAGTGCTTTGTATTCGTTGATGAAAGCCTTGTAATTAGAAGCGAGGGTTTCGTCTCTAGCTAAACGTTTTTCCAGCTGCTTGAATTGTGCGACTGCTTGTGGCTTCGATCGTCCCAAATTTTGTTCGAAGTTGGTCTTCATGGGGATTCTAACTTCGTATCGCCCGTCTTCTAGTCTTTTAGTTGTGTCAGTATACAGCCTCTCGCAGTACTCCTCCTCGACACTTGTAGACTTGTCGTCCGATGTTATCTCTTCAATTTCCCAAAAGCGAGAGATATCGTTAGTGTCTACCACGACATGACAGTTGAAAGTATTCGTGTTACCAACTAATACCCAGCCAAGCTTAGTTTGTTGTGCTATAGGTGCGTATATGTTTCCTCGAATGATGCTGCTCATGACTATGTCGCCATATATTCCGGCGTCAAGCAGAATGTCAATCGGCCTTGATAAGTTGAAATGTGGGTCGGCCAGGTTAATGTTTTCTATGTGAGGCCAATCTTGTTTTTCGAAGGAGTAGTTAGGTAGATTGTTCAGTAGTTTAGCCATTACTAGTGCCGGCGTTGAAAACTCGTAATCTCCGTAAAGGGACCTACAGTCCAACTGAACGGTTCCGTTGCTCTGGCTGGCAAATGTTCCGATCCCCGACACAGTTGAGTTGTGGTTGCATCGCGGGAGGCCAAGTCGTTGCACAGCAGATTCTGTTATAAGGTTCAGTTGGGAGCCTTGATCTAGGAGACATCTGAGTACGGTGTAAGTTCCATCTGCGGCCTTTACTTTAAGCTGTACTGTAGCTAGTAGAACTTCGTTAAAATTTCCTGACACGTGATTAGCTTTTCGCTGCGAGTTGTTGTTAGTCACGTTGTCGGTCTGTTGACTTGATGACAGTGTCGCTGACGTAGTATCACGAGCTAGGTCATGTAGCGTGGTGTGATGTGCGCCGTTGCACACCTTGCATCTTTTTTTGCGAGTTGCATTTCTTTCCGTTGTGCGGATACATGCAGTTTTTGCAAATGTTCAATTGCTCAATTGTCCTAATTTTTATGTCTGGCGACATCTCTTGAAACGCTTTGCAGTAGAGCAAGATGTGGCTTGTTTTGCAAACAGGACAATTTCTGTCGGAGCTTGTATGGTTTGCCTTGGGATAGCGCCTGTATCTATTGTACGCATCCCTTTGTACTGTTGTCGTCGAGCTCCCTTTGTTTGAGGACGCGTCGGCATCTGTTTGTTTGTTTGGTTTGTTTGTTTTCTTCACCACTGATTCCAGCGCCGTGAACTTCCCTTCGATGAACTGGATGAATTCTTTGAAGTCGGAAAGCCCTCTTGGACTCTTCCTTGCCTCCATGTAATCAGAATAGGTCTGCGTGTCCAGTTTTCCTGTCAGGATATGCACCAAAATTGGGTCCCATGTTGTCGTGTCGATGCCCAAGTTACGCAACGCGTGCACGGTTTCGAGACTGGTGTCGTGTAGGCGCTTCAATTCGTAGGCGTTTTGATGTTGAATGGCATGTTGACTCATCAAAACTTGCATTTGTTTGGTGAAGAGCAGCGGCAAGTTATTGTACCTATGGTGGAGAATTTCCCAGCAGGAGTCGTAGTTGCTTTCGGAAACAGGCAAATGTTGCACAAGGCGCTCAGCCTCTCCTTTTAGCTTCCCTTTTAGGTGTTGCATTTTCTGCCCCTTCGAGAGGGAAGGGTTGTTGTGGATTGCCGCAATGTATAGGTCAAGGAATGTCGGCCATTGTGTGTAGTTGCCGGAGAATATTGGTATTTCGATCCTCGGCGCGCTGTCCCGTTGTTGGACAGCGAGGTTGGGCTTGCGGTTAAGATCTCGCTTTGTGCACTCGTACGTTTCTTCATACTGCGAGAACTCAAGCTCGTAGTTAACGTCGCTACCGACGAGAATGTTGTCGAGCTGCCAGTGTACTTCATCAATCACCCTCCATCGAGATTCGAGGGTCCTGAGTTTGTCTTCAATATCCCATTTCTCGATAATGTCAGCAGTACGCAGGTTGTTGGTAAAACGGGAGAAGGCTCTGAAGTTAGTTGCTTGTTGAGTTTTGAGCTCGTCTGATTTTGAAAGGACTCCAGTGTTCTTGTTTTCTTCACCTTGGTGACCGGCGGGTTCCGTAGTGTAGGTAGCCCATGTTTGCAGCTTATGTTGTATGTTTGAGTATTCCGCCTTGACCATGTCATACACTTTTGTAGTATAGTATATGTCGGTCCGGTCCGTGGCGCCTTGTAGTACGCCATGGTTCATCTCAAATTCGTTCCAGTGCGCCTGGAGAGTATCCAGTCTACCCCGGATGTATGTTGCGGTTTTACGGTCAGGGCCATCCTTTCCAAAGTTGACACCAATTTTCCGGATGCCCTCTGCGATGATTCCCTGCCGCTTGAGAAGTTCTTGTTGTCTAGCGTCCATAGTTGTTATACGAGTATGTATGCGTATTGTTGATAGACGTTAGCCCTGTTGACTTCACTGTTGAGTTGTTATGGATGTAGTTCCCGAACCACCAAATGTTGATGTTTCCTGTGGCGATCACAGGGTCCGAAGGAATCTCTCCCTACGATATTGTGCGCCTTCTCAATCTGACTGGGGCGATCCGCTTGTGGAAGACCAGTCAAACCGATTCGCTATCGTAAGTAGAAACACTTTGTACCTGTGCGGCTTGTAGCACTGTTTGCTCCAGGAGTGGTGATCCGGCTCGAAGGACCAAAAATGTACGGGCAGCAGCTCCGCACACTGAGATGTTGTATGTAGATGGACGAATCACACGGGATGTGTACAGGGAATAAAACCACTGTTTTTGTGTCCGTAAATGATTGATTGTTTATTATGTAAAACATTAAAATATATAATACATAAAGTAGGTGACTTGTGGCGGGCGTAATAGCCTAGTCAGCGAATGTACATAAATCTGTGAATTTAGCAACTGCTAGTTCAGGTAAAAACTAAAACAATGAATATCATGTGGCGATGCTCGTACAGTTCCATTGGCCTAGACCTTAACCTTTCGAAGTGCGAAATTTACCTTCCTGAAACCGCTGACAGACAGACTACCATTTCTAAATTTAACTCGTTAGCACCTGGTATCAAAATTACTGGAAAAAATTCTCTTCACCTCCTAGGGTCACTAATATTTGACGAATCTTTTCCGTCATTCATTGAAGAAAAAATTCAAAATTTCAATGATGTTTCATTCAAAATTCACGTATAGCCTTCGCTCCTCTCATCTTTGGAAACATCCACAACTTTTAGACAAAGTAGACCAAATTATTAGGAACACTCTAACTTCACCCGGCAGCAAGCCACGCTCCCCATTCGCTTGGGTGGTCTCGGCGTCCGCAAAATTTCAAGTATAAGTTTACCAGCCTTCCTCTCCTCGGTCTACGGTACCGAAAAATTAACCAGGGACATTTTGTCATCCTCACTGGTTGATTTTGAGTTGCCGTATTTGACCGATGCGTTGAACGCTTGGAAAATGGCTTGTCCCAATACGGATTTGCCCGACAACCTGTCCTCCCAGAGACAGTGGGACATGCCGCTCTTCAGTATTATACGGAATACCCTTTTAAATACGTCTATCAATACTGTGGAACGTGCCCGTCTGCTGGCCGTGGGAGAACTACAGTTTGAGCCGTTTGGGGTCGAAACGCTCGGGTCATGGGGCCCGAGTGCACGTCTCCTTTTTAAGGAAATATCTCGCCGACTGGTCGACACATTGCGTGACCAGAGGGCTGGCTCTTTCTTTGGTCAAAGGATTAGCATTGCCATTCAACGTGGCAATGCTGCCAGTCTTCTGGGCACGTTTCCGGATGACATCGATGGGGAGGAGTACTTTGACGCCTAAGTGTCCTATTGTCGTCGTTGTATATATGTAGGAACTTAGTTTTAGTCTTCTTTTTAGCATTATTTTAGTTCTATTTGTAGTCTGTATATAATGTACATAGTATTTTATTCTACTTATAATAGTGAAACAGTAAAATAAATAAAATATTATGGGGTAATAGACATTTGCAACAGTTGACTATAATGAACTATGTAATAATGATTTAAAATTTATTGATTATCTTGATGACTTTCGTAATGGCTATGATTTGAATTGTAATATATTAGAACATCGTTTAGTTATTGACAACTTATATAATAATTTAGTATTGTTTCTGGGCAATGCTGCAATTGCTTCATTTGATGTGCCGCATTGTATAAGAAAATGAGGTTATATCAAAGGCTGGAATCGGCATGTTAGCGGGGCTCATCGGGAGGCCAGACTAAGTTTTCTGGTATGGGTGTCAGCGGGTAAACCCACACACGGTGAAGTGTGATCCACCGCTGTGAGCCGCGCCGTCGTCGTCGGGTGACCTTGAGTTTATTACCACGTCGTCACAACTCACAAATCTTACCATAAGATTTACAACTAAAGAGGTAAAAAATGCAATAAGTCAGATGAAACGTGGTAAGTCACCCGGTCACGACGGGCTCAGTGTTGAACATTTAAGACATGCGGGGAAGCATCTGCCCCGAGTCTTAACGTTGCTGTATAACTTTTGTACCTCGCATTCTTATCTGCCCAGTGACATGATGAAAACTATAGTGGTGCCCATTATTAAAAATGAAACTGGTGACATGTCGGATAAGTCAAACTACAGACCGATCTCCCTAGCGACGATTATCGCCAAAGTTTTAGACAGTCTCTTGAACACCTTTCTACGGAAGAATATTACTTTACATGATGCTCAGCACGGTTTCCGCCAGGGACTGTCAACAGATACTGCTATAATGTGTCTAAAAAAGACAGTAAGCTATTACGTAGATAATCAGAGTCCTGTCTTGTCTTGCTTCCTTGATATGTCAAAGGCCTTCGATATGATTAATTATGATAAGCTATCGAGTAAATTACGCAAAGCAGATATGCCATTAGAGCTGATAAATATTTTTAGGTACTGGTACGGTCACCAAGTGAACTATGTGCGTTGGGCGGATGCTAGTTCTGATGAGTATAAGTTGCAATGCAGGGTCAGACAGGGTGGTTTGACTTCTCCGATCTTATTCAATTTTTACATAGACGGTCTCATTAGTTATTTAGGTGGAGTGGCTTTCAATAACATCAGTTACCCCGATGATAAGGCACTCATAAGCCCTTCGATAACAGGCTTGAGAAAGCTGTTGGATGTTTGTGAGAGGTGTGTTGAGGAGCACGGTTTGAGATATAATGCCGGAAAGAGTAATATTCTTATTTTTGGAGCAATGTCCTCAGATAAGTTTCCTTCTATAAAGCTAGCAGGTAGTGTCTTAATTCGTGTTCAACAATTTAAATACCTCGGCCATTTTGTTACCGCAGACATCAAAGATGACCTGGATGTCGATAGGGAGCGAAGAGCATTGGCGGGTCGATGCAACATGCTTGTCCATAGGTTTGCTCGCTGTACGTGTGAAGCGAATAAGGTGCTTTTTAAAGCATATTGTCAGACATTGTACACGTGCAACCTCTGGACAAGCTGTACGCAGAAGGACATCCAATGCACTTCGAGTGCAATATAACAATGCATTCAGGATGCTGCTGGGGCTGCCACGCTTCTGTAGCGCGTCGGTAATGTTTGCTGATGCGCACACTGATGGCTTCTCAGCTATCAGCAGTCTCCTGACTGTCATTGCGGGGAAATTTGATTGCCCGTTTATGCGTTTCCTAACAAACCTACATGTTTTATTAACTTAGTTTTTAAAGTTCATGTTTACTAACAATTTATATGGATGTATATCTGAAATAAAATGACTATTATTATTATTTATTATTACATCATTCTGAGCGCCACATTAATTTTTTTCCTTGGTCTTCCTCTCCCTCTTCATCAATCAACACTCTTTTAGTCACATGCGATTCGTCCCTCCTCATCACATGTCCATACCAAGACAATCGATTACCTTTCAACTTTTCTGTAACTGGTGCAACTTCCAAACTTCCTTTGTTATACTCATTCCTCACTTTATCCATTCTTGTCACACCACACATCCACCTAAACGTTCTTCATTTTTTATCCATCTTCTTCTTGTTGAGGCCCTCGAGTGTATTCAAATTTCGGCCTTCTTGCCAAAGACTCATTGGACCTTTCCATTAACTAACAAAGCAGTACCTACGTTGTCCTTTACTATCTACACTCATACAGCTTGAAAAGCGTCAAAAGGCCGTACTTATTGTGTTTTTGATAATGCGTTAAATCTTGCATAAGGACGCATATTAGGGCCGGAATAAATGAGACTCCTTGGCAATTAAAAGTAATGCCCCGGGGAAAGGGAACTTAGTGATGCGCGAAAAGGACCCTTTTGTGGAACCCTTTTGGTTTGTTTGTTGTCACTTTACAGTGACAGATTTTTTAATTAGGAAGTTAAAATGCGGCAATATTTTTTTCAATTTTGTTTCTTTGGCCATAAAGTTATAAATTGCTACCCCTTTTTTCGGCTTCGCCCGCAACAAGGTCGGTAATTATCCCACGGAACGATAAAAAGTATCCCATGTCCCTAAAGTCATTCGTAGTTCGAAGTGAATGGACTTTCGTCGTCGCAACTGAAACTACTAAGTACCTGGAGTTGGTTATAAAGGAAACACCTATACCTAGATGTGAACAGAGAATATAATACAGAATATCACCATGCTTCATAGCTTTGTACTTGCGATTTCTGGCCGCGCAATTAATGCTCTGAACCGACCATTATTGGTTAGTAAACAACTGTGTAATAACCAAAATGGAATTTTGGCAAAATAAACTCTCTTATAAACAAACATTAACTGCATTCACCGTCTAAGTTTCCATAAAACAAAAAACAACCCACCAAATTCTTTTCTACCATTTGGTCCAGTACGGAAATACTCGTACAGTGCGTTTTATTTTATAGGTATTTATGAGTATTTGGCGCTTGCAATACCCAAGTACTCAGTCTACGAGTATGACGTCAATGCGCGTTGGGTATGACCACAATAGACCTGGCATCACGTGATGCCGGCTATATTTGGGATTCGTGCACTCATTTCAACGTGAAGGGCCGTTTGCTATACCGATTTGATTGTGGAATGGAAGATTAAGAGGTTGTTTTTAATTTGGTTGTTTTGAAGCGAAAATTTAAACTGTACTAGAAGGAATGCTGATAGACAAGCGACAATAGCGTTTAAAGCGTTTTGTATTTCTACAGCGCTTTTCAACAGAATTAGAGCTTTTCGCTAACTTGTGTCGATCCAATACATTTTACACTTTTTTTATAATTGTTGTCCCTGGTATAATGTCACTTTGTCTGAAGCCTAAGGCCTGTTTTTATGTGCCAATTATGGTACCTTAGGTATGCAGTCTAGATGTATGTATAAGTGCAATATACATATTAGGTTAAGCGTCTATTATAGCGTTTAAAATCTGACTTTAGACTGATTCGAATCTAGTTGAAAATTAAGATGCCCCGAGTAGCATCATCATCGTCTGTCTATGCTATTTTACATGGAGCGACTGCCTATCTGACCTCCACAAACTAGCGAGTTCTGGGTAAGACGATATCCTTTGGTAAGACTGGTTGTCAGACTTTCGGGGAACTGACTACCTGTCAAAGATCTACAAATGACAGCCGGGACCAACGGTTTAACATGCTTTCCAAGGCACGAACGAAACTCATGTTGGGCATCGTTCTAAAATACCGTGCGATCACTAAAGACCTACGAGACGCTAATGACGTCGGACTGCCAAGTCATAGGTCTCGAGTTTGAACCAATATTGTATAATTATCACTTGCCTCGGTGAAGGAAAACATCATGAGGAAACCAGCATGCCTGAGAGATATTTCTTGACGGCATGTAAAGCCAAGTCAGAGGCCCATGGGCGACATAAAAACTCTGACACCAGGTTAGGCACTAACCACACGATAAAACAGACAAAATAATGGCATCAGGGTTTCACCGTCTAAGAGAATATTCACAGTCGTTCACCCAAAATAAACTAGTAGAAAAACAAAAAGTAATTAATACATTACCTCTATTCCGACTTTTACGATTTAACGCGATGATACCCAGCTGATACGTTTTTATTTCTTCCTTCTTTCTCAAATGAGATTTAGATTCATCAAGATTAATGGGAAACAATATAAAATGGTTTTATTTGTGAACCAGATTTGGTTACGTGTTATAACCTGTTTTAATTGAGGTTATAAACCTAATTTATGGTATGTGGAAGGTATAGGTATACGTGTTTTTTTTTGATATCCCAAAAATACACATAAACTGTCACTTACAATCACGGAAGATATCCCGTATCTTCCGTGATTGTCTTAAATTTTGAGCTCCCGATATTTCGACGCTGTTGCAAGCGCCGTGATTTTGGGTTGACTGGAGAATGCGGGTGGATGGAAAATAAATTGTTAAGAGCAGACAAAACTGTCTACCCTCTTTCTTTGTCTTTTGCTACGCGCACTACTGGAACTCATCACTAAGTCACGGCAAAACACACTCACAGTATCACAAGGTTTTTTGGAGCCCCTATTACGATGCCGGTTGTTACTTTTGAGCATACTCAAAACTGGATTCCACTTGATTGAAATTTTTATATTTTCTAATTTCAATTGCTTCTCTTGTCAGCCTTGGTAAGTAATGTTTGCCCGTTGACAAAATAAGTGGCTTGTGAAATTCACATTCATTGTGTATGGGAGCTCAAAATAAAAGACAATCACGGAAGATATCCCGTAAGTGACAGTTTATGTGTAAAAAATGTTGTATAAAGGGTGTAACAAGACCCTTCACGAAGCCGAAAGGAACTTTTTCTCCTCATCATTGCGATATTTTTTTTGTTCTAGGCCATACCTGGGAATCTTCTAGTTACAGAGATATTGGGAGTCAAAGTTCCAACTTTTTCACAGCTGTTTTTTTAAATACGTATTTTTATTGTAAGATTTTTACTACAGACACGACCCACGACCCCCTTAGTATTCCATCCATTCATCAGCACAATGTTTTGAGTGCGTTACATTGAGTTCTACCGTAAATCCTGATTTTTCACCCAAAAAAAAAAGTCGTTTCCCAGCAATATTTTTTGCGTAAAGTTGCTTAGTTTGATGTACATAATGCTTGGTTGACGGCTTCGTGAAGGGTCCTGTTACACCCTGTATGTAATGGTTAAATGTAGCTGTGTATATGCATAAATGCAGTTAAAAAAAAAGATGGATTGATTGTATGAGGAATGATATGAAGGAAAAAGGAGTAAATGAGCGCGTGACGATTGACAGAGGAGAAACACGGGACAAGGGCAAGAAGTTAATGTTAGATAACGGGTAGCTGCAGTGAGCCTGGAGTTCTCGGGTACATCTACAGATGATGCAAAAAGTTGACTTTTTAGCAGCACAAACACACATTAAAGTAACCTTCACGATTGGCAAAGAATACTTAGATATCACTGTGTGTAGTTCACTTTGGGCAATCAGTTCCGTTACACGGCTGAATAGCTAATATTTACTTTCCTTTATTCATCTTATTTTATATATTTAATTATTTCTTTAAAACCCTATTAGAAGCTATTGTTGTAGTAATGCCTCCTTCATTAGTCGCGTTACTGCTACATGAAGTTTTGCGTTCGATGTCCAGGTAAGGCAAAGGGTTAGTGGATTTATTCATCAAAAAATTCTCAGTAGCAGCCTGGAATTTGTTACCGGTTGACGGCAATAGGCTCGCCCCTCATTATAAATAAATAACATTGAAGTGTCTGTTTGTAGTATCAAAATTACAACTTTTAACTTAATGAATATGAAAAAATCACTCCGGACCGTCTGACCACCAAATCTCACCACTGGTTTTAAAATTTCAAATTTTTCTACGGCACTTATGACAAAAACACTTTTTTTTTTAATTTTTGTCTGTCTGTCTGTTTGTTCCGGCTAATCTCCGAAACTACTCTATGCTACTTTTTTTTAGGAAAATAATTAGGGTTCGGTGCACAAAATATAAACCCAGTTTTAAACTTTCACTGTTTACAACAACAACAACAACACTACACAGCAACAGCGCAACAGCGCCGAAATATCGGGGGCTCAAAATAATAGACAATCACGGAAGATATCCCGTAAGCGACAGTTCATGTGAAAATATAAACCCTAGAAATTGCAAATAAAAGCCGATTCAAAAAGGGATGCAATATTTTTTTATAATAATTTCACGCGAAGGAAGATCGCGGGTAACAGCTAGTTACTGAAATAACTGGCGGAATGTGTGTATACTATGGGTACACCTTCTCTTATGGGTACACAAGCCGGTCAAACTTGCATACAAATGTAGTATGGCGATTACTCCACTGTTTGATGGTGTACGTTCAAAATAAAAAATGATATCAATTTGTCTCTTCATTATCTAGCCCTGTCTGGAAATAAAAAAAGTAAAAAAAAAAAACTTTTTTTTCTTTTCAATTTTCAAATAGATGTTTTTTTTACTTTGTATATATAATTTTATATTTTGAACTTACACTTTGAACGCCATCAAGCAGTGGAGTAATCGCCATACTAAGTTTGTTTGTTTTGTATGGAAGTGCGAGTAGTGCGACCGACTAGTGTACCCTTAAACTTTCGAGGACTACGAGCTGTAATGGTTTATGTGTACTTGTAATTATTTAAACGGGAGAAGATGAATTCATAACTAACTACGTTCGTTACGTCTTTTCGTGTACTTAAAATGTAATTTTATTCAATGTAAGCCCCTCTTCCTCGTGGAGCAAGACTGTAATGACGTCAATGGCTCGTGTACAAACTTTGCTGCTGAGCCACATAATATCACATCTGTACCCGTAGGGTTAGTTAGAGGTGTAGATAAACTGACGACTGTCTTATTGAACATCAAACGTCTCGTATCGAATCTCTTTCTACAATTGTTAACGCCTCGGCGTAAGCGATTGTAGAAAACGCTAACTTGGTAGCCAACTTGCCACGACTGAGTCGATCGCTCGTTCTACAATGAACTTAGAAAAAACCTATACTTTAGTCTATGGTGAGGGTTCTAATAAATGTTAAATTAGTTGCCATAACCTAGTTATCTATGGTCTATCTATTCATACACGAAATCTCTTAAGGGGTAACTGTACTCATCATTATGAACAACTTTTACTATGGGACCAACCCCGAAATCGCGAAAAGAAAAAACAGCTGTTCAGTACATTTTGACGAGTTAATGCGATCATATTGTAGGTAACAGCTGTTTTTTTTTTCGCGATTTCGAGGTTGGTCCCATAGTAAAAGTTGATCATAATGATGAGTACAATGACCCCTTAAGAGATTTTGTGTATGAATAGATAGACCTTATAGATTCTTGGCTGTTTCTGATAAATTCTTGAAGGAAAAGCCTAATAACCCTGCCCAATCTGGGAAAGAAAGCCTGGCAACCAGCTACCAAAGGGTTATCGCATTACCAAGTAAATAGGTTGTAGAGTTCAGATGGACAGTCGCTCCATGTTGTATTCAGCTGTATCCAGTTCGACTGGAAGCCGACCCCAACATATTTGAGAAAAGGCTAGGTAGATTGCGATTTTGAACCATGTGCAGTGTTACTATGTATTGAGCCTCGTGTAGCAAAACTGCAGTAATGACGTCAATTGGCCGTGTTTATAAACTTTGGTTTAAGCCCTTTCTTGTTTATACCGCTAAATCCGTCCAATGTAGCTTTCTTCATTTAATTTTAGACTACATTTCGCCAACTTGCTTTTCATAAGTTTGTCTATGGATTCGTCGAGTTTCGAAGTGGGATGAGGAAGCCTTGTAGGTTTTAGATTGAAAATATTAGTATTTCGTTTTCTCAGCACAACAATGAATAAAACCATTTTTAATTAAATTGTATCGAGCCTTTTGCTATCAATTGGGTACAAATTCAATCTCCGTGGGTGCTAATGAGACAGCAGTCTCGCTTGCGACCAACGAGGACCAACGAGGTTTGAACCGCCGCCTTTTGAAATCTCAATTCTTTCTATTCGGTCATCGTAATTCCCGAACCGAGCTATTCAACACTGCTCACAAACTAAACTATGTTTAACACATACAAGCAACTAAAGCAGGTCATTAGCAACTTCTCATACTACGTAGGTAAGCTCTTAATCAAACATGAGCGCTGTTCGTATAGTACGCCACTTCCAAACATTTGCTGGCTCTTCAAACAATTTGAGGATTCTGGCGCCAACCACATGCTGGTAAATACGGTACGCGACATACCTACATAAGGCACTTAGATACCTATCAAAATGTGCTTAGATATTGGATACCTTAATAAGTATCCGTATAATTACAGACAAAGGGTGTAAAAATACCATTAACGAAGCCAAGAGACACGTGTCTTACCGTCACCTAACGAAGCATTCTGTACCTCAAACTACGCAATACTGTGTACACATGGGTACAGAATGATTTGATGACAGTGTCGCATAAGCGTCCAACTAGGGCAGAGTCGAACTACTGTCGCACAAGCATTTGTTGCACTAGCATGATGTCAAGCATCAGTTTGTCGCCCACTAAACTATGGTGAGTTGCGTGCTTTCTGAGGCACGGAGGATACTCGGTATGTACCGAATGGGCGATCACCCATCCACAGCCCAACCTAGGCAAGCGCGGCTTAATCTGGAGATCGACTGGAGCGGCTGTTTTTATTTAGCATAACTACAAACCTAAAAGGGAGTCAATGATCTCATAATAAAATACACCTTTTATTTTGAAACCAACCTAAAAATCGAAAAAAAAAAAATTAGCTGCTCCATATATTTCTGTTCTCATTATTCTTGTTTGAGAGTTCTAATATTTTCCGCGTTTTCGAAGATAACCCTAATTGTTCCCAAGACTCTTATAGATCTATAAATTGCAGAAGATAGAACCGATAACCTACAGCTAACTATCGTTTCACAGTTGTTGGGGAAACACGACGTGACTGTTACAAGTAAATGCCTAACTCGCTAACTTGAGAAATGGTCGGAATTCGGAAACTTTAGTTCTTCGGCATGTTCGAAACAATTCGGACCGCATGGCTCATTTGTGCTAACTATGTTGTTAGTTGGAGATTTATGTGTAGACGAATACAGCCTTATCTGCGAATGTGGTGCTGTCCCACAAATAATGGGACCCCTTATCAGACCACGATATCTGGTGCTCAGATTCCTGCACGTTACAGGAATTGATGGGAATTAGTGATATGAACCTCTGGCAAAGTTCTGAAGCGACAGTATGTTCATAGGTTACGATAGACATGCTTTGAAATAGAGAGTTAGTTTTGGTTCCGGTTTTAGGAATCGTCAAAAAACGATAATATTTTGCAATTTTGATTCCAAACGTTGACAGGCGCGGAGCATGACCACCGAAGAAACGGGTTTTGTCCAAGAAGAATCGAAAAAATTACAGATTGTGGAAAGATTTCTATCGTCGTCGCAAGCATGGCGATGTTAAAAATGTATGACAGATATGTCAAGTTGTATAGAAAGACCTTTGTCGATTCTTGGTAGAATAGAGATAGTATTGCCATGCTACGCGGGCTGGTGAACCTAAAGTTGCTTAACATCTTCTTTCCTTAGATCTTTCTTTCCTGAAATACGCGCATTAAATCTCATCGTTTTCTAGTGCTCGGCACAGAACCATGAAAAAAAAAATGGTTTAGTTTTGTTTAAAAATACTATAATAATTAAGATGTTTAATGAATCAAATGATTGATTGATTGCAAATGGTTAATTGCACGAAAACCAATCCTAATGTAGCAGGAAAAAATGTCATGTGTTGATTTAGAATGTCTGATAAACTGATAGAATTCGCCTTTGACCAGCACCAATACTTTTTGCCAGACATTTTTTCAGCCTGTAAGAAAAATAAAGCGAGTAGACGAAAAATTTACATTTTAATGGGAAGCCCCGCTCCAAAATCCTGTAATTTATTCCTATGTCTAGGAGCAAAAAGAATGAAGGCAGAAAAGGGGGAAATGTGGAACAGCTGTCCAGTGCACATGCATTTTTGACATTTGTAGATGTCAGACATTCTGTTTTTCTGCTTCTCACGTTTTGACACGCAGCTAGATTGTGTTTTACATGCTGATCCGTAAAAAAACTAGCCAGAGATTTCATAGTAGGGCTGACTTTCATATTATATACTTAAAATCACGCTTGGAATCCACGAAGGGCTAGGCAGAGGTGTACCTAATACATCCACGTTTCGCCAGTTATATTTAAGTCCCATGTTATAGGGGGCGAGCCTATTGCCATCAATCGGCCTGACTTCTACATTGATATTATATCTTAGTGCTGCGCTAAGCACAAGCATGAAAAACCTACCGAACTACAATGCTAGCTAGCATTGTGCTAGCTAGCATTGTAGTTCGAAAAGCTTTTTTATGCCTCTTAACACGCGGATTGGATAAGTCAACGTCACATGTCATGTCTTCGAATTTTTGGTTCTAGGTCATACGGGTTTCGTCACGAACGACTCCGCTAAGAAACTAGATTAATCTTCTTGATTTTGTTTGTATCTTCATCGGGCTGTGTGTTGTCTGTCGGTCAATTCATTAATCAGCCCACGGATGTATTTGATAGATTAAATATTTTTTACTGTATGTTCTAACATCATTATGATATTAAACTGGTATACTTTAATAACAAGTCGGGATATTGTCGGTATCAGTCCACGTGACTGTCGTTCGTGCAGACGCTTAGAATGGTCAGAATTTATTAGGAACGCGTTGCCTCCTCCACTACGTGCGCCCCTTACTGAAGCTGCTGTGAAGAATTTGAATTGTTTGTTTATTGAGAACGTTTTTACGGTGAATATTGTGTGAATTATTAGAAATAAAGTTTTAACTAGATATTATTATAGATGTTGCGTTTAAGCATGACAATAGCGATCGTTGTCCTTTACCGAATATCTTTTCGCACGAAGCAATATTATACTTATTCATTTAAAACTAGCGGCCCGTCCCGGCTTCGCACGGGTTGTTGTTGATGTTACTCAGGGTGAATGTAGCTTTTTAATGTTTTTGAGTTTATTCATTACAAACATAGGTACACACAAAAATACAAATCTTTCCTCTTTATAATATTAGTGTAGATAGGTACGCCAACAGTACATACATTTTACTTTCAACAATAAAAGTATACAGGTTAGGGTTCTTATGTAGGTACCAATTAGATACAACATACAGGTGTACACAACATTCTCAGCACAATGGTGCTTAAGAGAATGTTGAATGGTCTTCTTCTTTTTTATCGTGTGATAGTGCCTAACACGGTGTCAGAGTTTGTATGCCGACCAGGGGCCTCTGACTTGGCTTTACAAATATAAATAAATATCAAGAAATATCTCTCAGACATGCTGGCTTCCTCACGCTGTTTTCCCTCACCTTCAAAGTTGTAACAAGTGCTGATTTAATTTACCGAAATAAATAAAAGGAAAAAATAATAATTAAAAGGAACACCCAGTATCCATGAATATTTTGACAGAAGTTTGAGAGATAAAGAATTGTAGTTTGTTGTTCATTTATTTATTTAAGCATTATGCACTAGTAAAAATAACCGTACAAAGGCGGGGGCATTTTCTACACTACTAGCACAATTGTATACTGTGCTGCTACATTACGAATATTTTTGCTCTTAATTCTTGTATTCTAAAATAAGTTTTCTTTTCTCTCTTAACAGGTGCATTTCATCATTAACTTTTGATAACTATAATTTGTATCAGACGGAAAAATAATAAAATGTGCAAGTAAAAAATAATATTAGGGTCCCTATCAATTTCATTCCTTGACTGCACGCACGTACTCTCAATTTTAAGCATAAATTTTATTGAATCGGATATTAATCCAAGTAATATGAAAAGACTTGATTACGTCTAAACAAGCTTATAGGAAAAGTCTGGAGTTCGTCTGTCCGTCGATAAGTGGCCATCCAAAACATCCATCACGCGCACTTCATACATAGTGTTGCCATGTGCGAATTATAACATAATTCATTTTAAATTATATTAAAGTTTATGAATTATAAAAACAAATCTTGCTTTTGTAGTATCGACTTTGAAAATAGATAAATAATGCTAAGTATAGACATCAAGTATTGAATTTTATAAACCTTAAACTTATTCTAGATTTTGTGCTATTCATAAATTCCTTAAGGAATCTGTACATTCAAGCTTAAGGATCTTATATAGTGGGACCCTCAATTCTTCACAAAGGTCGTGCGACCTGGGGACTAAACCACATGCATGACATTTGAAATACAATACACGCAAAAGGTACAACTTCAGGTGTGACGGATTAGCAAGGGCCGATGCTTGCCGGGGCTGCGGGACTGTTCGAAAGAGATAAGGTGGCCGTGTCGACGGCGCGTTCGTGTTCCACGCGTGCCTCAAAGAGAGTCAGCAAACAGGAAGGGGTCCAAAAGAACCGATGCCTGCCAGGGTTGCGGGACTGTTCGAAAGAGATACCGCGGCCCTGGAACACAAAGGGCAAAGGAAGGAACATGGATGGGTTTTAGTCAGTAAAAGTTTGACACTCCCTCCTGCTCAGCCCAGAGCGGGAGGAGTCATTTGATGATATCCCATCAGAAAAAAAAGAAATGGTATGACGGATTGCAGAGATATTTTTCGCTGAACGTTTTTAGGTATTTATACGAGAGCATCTCTTGCAATCTCTTGGCAGACGAAAGGTCTTTCGTCTGATGTTTGTGTCATTTCAATTCGTAAATCATATCATCACGCCTGTAATCCCCGAAGGGTTAGGCAGAGGTGTATCTAATAGTACAACCACATTTCACCAGTTAAGTCCCATATAATAGGAGGCGGGTCTATTGCCATCAACCGGGCACAAATCCATGCTCCGGGGCTGGTACTGAGAAATTCCTGAAGGAAAAACCCAATGTCAAGCACAACTGCTGAGCATCGAGGCAGTCAAAATCAAAGCATTTATTTCAAGTAGGCCAGTTACAGGCACTTTTGAACTGCCGAAACAAAGATAACAATGAAATGTAGCTACATACCCAGTCACAAGGCATAAAAACTGTGAAGGTACTGTAGTTGCCCATTCCCTAGCGTAGATCTCTATGGAGAAGAACGGGCAAGAAACTCCATGGACACTCTTTTAAATCAGCATATTGTTACAAAACCTTGGTTACATCATTCATATTGAGATGGTACATTATGTGAGAACGATGTAGCAAGATGTGCACGTTAAAAGTGTCCATAGTAAACACAAAAAAGACAATTAAAAAAAATTAAAATAATTAATTCAAATAAGCCGTGGCAACTAAGAGATGACCAGTCACAACTGACAGTGCCCGTTCACGAACATGACGCATGGATCAGCACCATTCAACTCAACCATTTTGAAGGGAACTAAATGATCCGACACACGCGCCACCATCAGCGAGACATTGAGTGAGCATGACATACTCTCAACCGCCAGGGCACATTCAAGTCGGGAAAGGACGTAGGTTTCCAGTGAACGATAGCTCTTTAGTACATAGCACTCACACAATATGGGCTTTATATAATACTAAAGATATTGAATCTATACAATGCAAAGATAGTTGTACAATCTTCAGCAGCTCCAACAATACTATTTAATGTTATCAATTTATGCGTCCCTGTCCTTGTGGAGCAGGACCGGCATTGAGCCAAGCATTTTTGTCAGCGATATAATCGTCCAACTTGTAATATGCTTGCTTACATAGTGTGCGTTTAATGCATGTTTTAAATTTCGTCTCATTCAGTTCAAGAATACTTTGTGGAATTTTATTATAGCATCTAAAGCAGTCTAAAAAGAAACTAAAATATTTTGTTAGTATTTAATTTTTGACGATAATTTTCTGATGCAAACTGCGAGTTAACCTACACGTTTCCCCACTCAGGGTCAGTATTGGATGCTGAAATATTGTTTCGTAAGAATATATTTTACTCACGAGAAGTTTAAGACCGGTTAACTGGGCTGTGGAGAGCAGCGGTGGCCCAGTGGTGGCGGCTACGACTTACGAGCAGTAAGTCGTGGTTTCGAACCCAGGTAGGCGCATTACTTTGTGTAATTTATTTCATCACCACTGTTCTCAAAAACGGTGAAAGTAAACATCGTGACCGGCATGTCCTAGAACCAAAAATTCGAAGACATGTGACATCTACCAACCCGCACTGGGCCCGTGTGGTGGATTATAGCCCACTCCCTCTCATAGAGAGCAGGCCGTGTGTCCCAGCAGTGGGAACATCATAAGCCGGTTATGCAACTGGGCTGTGGTGGTCAGATATATAATCAGTTGCACACAGTTAAACTATTAGCACACACACAGTCGTTTAACTGTGTGTGTGATCTTCATGTGAAGATGATAATAATATGAGACGTAGTTACCTGTTAACGTACTTTTTTTCATTGTCTTTTTATAAAGGCTATAATTTATTTATTACACCAACATCAGTACATACTAAGAATTAATAGGAAAGAATCCTAATCTTGACTTAATATTACCGAGGGGAAATTTTTTTTTTTGACACGCCTATTCCAAACTGAGATTTTGCATATACGTTGTCAGGTGTACAGAAACGGACATCAGGAACCTTTCATCCCAAAAACAAGTATACTGTTCCCGAGGAAAACAACAAAAACGTTCTTATGATAATAGATGGCGCCACGTGTCTTTCGAATCATGATTGAATTATATTATTACAAGCAGAGTACAACCCGCACTGATTATCAAATTCTAAATTAACGCGAGCGAAGCCGCGGGCAAATTCTGGTTATAATAATATAAAAGCTGGTATGTATGCCTATTACAGGTATACGCAGCATTCACCATAGTGACAACAACATAAAGCTCTCATTTTGTCTGCTATACAGCATGTAACAGAAAGGGTATAATCATATGGAATACTGTGGCACGGACCATCAAACTGAACAACTTTCTCCATGGGACCACCATCGAAATCGTAAAAAAATAATCAGCTGTCCTATACAAAATTTCAATACCTACTCGACCCAAATGTATGGGACAGCTGATTATTTTTTTACGATTTCGATGGTGGTCCCATAGAGAAAGTTGTTCAGTTTGATGGTCCGTACCACAGTATTCCACATGATTATACCCTTTCTGTTACACGCTGTATATCCTACAAATTAAGTACCTACCAAGTTCTTAACTTTTATTGCACGAGCTCACCTTAAATGTAACCTTAACCAATAGCTAATACTATACCCTTAACCAATAGTAAAACAGAGTTTATGTTACAAGTTAAAACTACTCCCCCTAAAAGCTCTAAAAGAAATGGACGTTAATGAAGTGTCACTCGGCTTTCAATCTAAATTCCTTCAAGATGAAGAGTGGACATTATTTTTTTAAGGACGCACTATACTTCAATCAATATACTGTGCAGGCAAGAAAACACAGAAACTAAAGGATAACAAGTTTGACAATACACAGGGTGCAATTTTTCTTGACAAGCACGCTAATTTGAACTGCACACTCAAGGTGGTCATACTATACGTAGATTTGCCTGTTGCCTGCCTGTGAAATATTGTCTGTCTGTCTGTTTGTTCGGGCTCATCTCCGAAAGGGCTGGACTGATTTTGATGGGACTTTGACTGGCAGATAGCTGATAATATAAGAAATACCTAAGGATACTTTTATTTTAGAAAAAGAATTAGGGTTTCATGCAAAAAAATTCAAACCGTTGAAATTGTTAACAATTTCACGCGGACGAAGGTTTTTTTTTGACCGCCACTTCAATCACGTAAAAAGTACCTAGAAGAAAATATCTAGAGTTCAGTTTTGTCATCCCTGAACAATGAAAAGATGGTACAAAAAAAAAACCTTCCATAACGCACTTAAAACAAACTTTAACAAGAAGTCCGCCATTTTGAATTAGTTGTGATATTAACTGACATATTTTAGAGCTAGACCAAGGCTATCCGAGACTTTATGTAGTTTAAAGAAATATAGCAGTAATATTCAATTTCTTTTTCTACGATAGAAACTATCAAAGAGCGCTGTGCTGAATAGCAGTGATAGCTTAGTGGACAATCGGACTGCCAAGTCATAGGTCTCGAATTCGAACCCAAGGCACGCACCTCTGAATTTTCGGATTCATGTGCGTATTGTATAATTATCACTTGCTCCGGTGAAGGGAAACATCGTAAGGAAACCAGCATGCCTGAGAGATATCTCTCGACGGCATGTAATAAAAGCCAAGTCAGGGCGGCCTAAGAACTCTGACACCAGGTTAGGCACTAACCACACGATAAAGAAAGAAGCAGTGTGCTAGATTCATAACCCTTTCGTTGCTTTACCGCAGCCAAAATTAAAGGTTTTGATTTATGTTTGCGTGTTTTCAACGAATTTTACTCAGAGAGAAATAACTATAGTTTATATAGCGTGACACCACGCAAAGTCTATTTTATAACCTAAAATTGACCTAAAATAAGGCTATAAAAGCATGCAGATATGATTCAAGGTTCTTTTATCAAGAAAAATCTAAAATCTAGTTCACGAAGAATATTTCCACTTACCTCGGTAAACACACTTTACCACGCGATAACATGACTAAAGGTTCATGCCCGGACTCCATTAAAGTGAAGACGAGCCGAGCGGAGAGGATAGGAGATGCGCAAGGTTCGACCAATCACAGAAGACACGAGAGGTACCGACTAATGTGATTAGTCGGTTTCGGTACGTCTCCTCTTGGTGGAGTCCAGGCCTCAGTCAAAGCGACCGGACCGGTATCCGGATTAGTGCAGTCACCGAACTACGACAGGTATTTCAGTACGTTTTGTAACTATATTATAACATAAAAGAGTGTTCAAAGAGTTTCTTGCCTGTTGTTCTCCATAAAAATCCAGTTTCGGAGGCTGCAGACAATCTTATGTGATACTTGGTGACTTTATTTGGGTTTAACGGAACATAATAAAAAAAGCCAGCCAAGTGCGAGTTGGAGTCGCACACAAAGAGTTACTAAGACTACTGCAGTTTTACAAAAAGGTTCCCTATCTGAAAAACATCAAAGCATCAAAGTAAAACTAATTTTCGTTGAAGGTTTTTTTAACAATTTTTACGGCCTCAGAAGCGAATATCTCATCAACCAGAACTACTAATAGACACCCAATACTATCGTAGAAAAAAAAAATCGAACCTTAGTTACATCTGGCCACTCCTATTTTTTTAATTCGTAATTTTACATCATTTTTTTGAAGCGGTTCGTTTAAGACATCGGCTCTCCTGTGTGGTGCAAACAGTCTCGGAGTGTAAGAGCTGTGAAGTGCGGACGAACAGACAGACGGACAGGATGCATCTTTAAGGGTTCCGTTTTTTGCCATTATGCAACGGAACCCTAAAAATTCTCCACGTTTTCGTGTACAGTACAAACTCGTGCCGGGATAGGAACAAAAGACTCACATTCAGATAGCACTTTCAACGTAAATTCGATTATTTCTTATCTGCTCCCTGTTTGAATGACGTCACAACAATAAACCTTCCTTTGATGCTTCTAATACATTTATTTAACGTAACGTTTACGAGGGACACCGAGTGACGTGCTGTTCATTGTTCAATCGAGTCTGACGTGTCTTTGTTTTGTATTCGCATTCGATTCGCCGAATCGAAATCTCGGAAACTTTGCCTGTTCAATTGAAATGTGTTTTCAGAAGTTTTGTGTTATTTGTATGTGGATTTGATAGCTTTTGAAGTATTTTTTATTATTACTTTGATTAAAGTCGTCGGTTCTTTATTCTGGAAGTATTTTTTCTGCAGACTAATACACAGTGGAACATCGACGCATTAAACGAATATCACGTATCAATATCATTCTGAAACATAAAAATTTTCATGGATCATTTAAAAAATAATTTGCTGTTTCCTTCAAAAGTTGAAAACCTACACGATCAAGATGTATGGAAATAGCAAATCTTATTAGGGTTCCGTAGTCGAATGGCAAAAAACGCAACCCTTATAGTTTCCGCCATGTCTGTCTGTCTGTTCGTGTATGTTACAGCCACTTTATTCCGAAACTATTAGGACTACACAGTTGAAACTTAGTAGGTAGATGTATTCTGCGACCCGCTTTACGATTTTCATACAAAAAAAAACAAAGATTAACGGGGGCTCCCCATATATAGAAGGAACTGAAACTAAAGAGGTAAAATGTGTCCCCCCCATCTAATTTCTAAAGTACGAGGAGGAAAATTCTGAAAAAATGTAGGGTTGTAGAACGTAAATAAAACTTTCAACCAAAATTGGTTTGAATAAGATTCGATGTTTTAGTTTTTGATATATGGGACTTTTTCATCAAACTGTTGCAGTAACTTTGTTTTTCATTAACATACTATGAAAAACAAATTTAGTTTTGCTGTTGAATGTAAAACAATACAACATATGAATGAGCCTTCAAAATATTATTAAGTATTATATTATTTGGTGCTACGGGACCCTGTGTGCGTGTGAGTACGACTCGGACTTGGCCGGTTTTTTTTTTGCTATCATAAAAATTTGTGCGTCAATGTCCCTTCGAACTTGTATAATTATAATATATATATATTTTTTTTTTGCCAACAACAATGTAAAAATATAGTAATCCCTAATAATTATATTCTTGAATGAGAGGTTCATTAGAAAAACTTACTAATCTACATAGAATTATATCACACTAGTTTTTCCCAAAGGGTTAGACAGTGGCCCTTTGTTTAGCCAGATGGAATAAGGGCCAGCCTATACGTGTGTATTTATTTATTTATAACACATTTGCTCGTAAAGGGTCTCTTATTTCACCAATTTCAATATCGTATTGTATCTCATTACGTACTTGTGCGTTATTGTAATGTAAAACGCACGGTTTATCAAGATGCTCCGTCTAAAACGAACGGTACTTTTTTAAATCTTAGCAAAGAGTTTTTATGTCAGAAAATTGGTCAACATTTTATGAATAAAATTAACTTTGGGAGATAAAATATACATAAATATTTAATTCTTTAATTTAATTAATTTTGACACTAAATTACAACCATTTATCTGTAACAAAAACACAAAAGAATCAATTTTACAATTTTTTTATATTTTTATAACTGCTTTAACAAGTGAATAATGATTTATTCGTTTAAGAAAGTCCGAGTTTTATGTATTTTCTCGCAAAAATGTTATAAAACGTCGTATGACATACGTGCGCTTTGATAATTACAGCCTCGGCTTTCTTGTAGCCCTCGCCTACGGCTCGGGCTAGCAATATCGCCTCGGCTGTAATTTTCAACTTTCCGCACTTATATGTCATAATGTACTATTACGTATTGCCATCAATCATGCCAAAAATATGCCGCTGGGCTGAGTAACTCGTCATTTGCCTAGCCTTTTCCCTACTATTTTGGGGTCGGCTTCCAGTCTAACCGGATGCAGCTGAATACCAGTATTTTACATGGAGCGACGGCTTATCTGTCCTCTACATCCCAGTAAGTGGTGGGTAATACGATACCCCTTAGTACACTACACACGCCGTAACGTGAAATATACAATTTATATTTATTTTATTTTTTGTTTAGTTTTAAGTTTTATTATTACTTCTTCCATTTCATATTGTGTTTTTGTGGCATGTGCCAAATAAACATGTTTCCTTTCTTTCTTCTTTGCTTTCCTTGGTAAGACTGGAAAGCAAAGAAGAAAGAAGACCGGGCCTCTGGCTACTAAACGACTGTCAAAGATCAAATGTCAAAAGACAGCCGCAAACACAAATGACAATTGGTCTGCAAATGACAGCCGGAACCACCGGCTTAACATGCTTTCCGAGGCACGGAGGAAACTCGGTATGTAATGGGTGACCACCCATTACATTACAGCGCTTGCCTAGGTTCCGTGGATGGGTGGTCACCCATCCACGGAACAACCTAGGCAAGCGCTTAACCTGAAGATCGCCCCGAGCGGCTGATATTATTAACCACGAGCTTCTCCCGGTACTGAGTGAATCTTGGTGAAAAACACAGTATACTTTACTCAACTTGATGGGAATTGAACTCAGGACCTCTCCACGCTTAGCAGGACTATACGGCTAATGAGACAGTCACTTTCACATAATACTTTAATTACAATGTTGATGAAACTTCGGAATGGTTCGGTTGGTTGTTTACGGAACTGCCCGAAGTCCTTCAAACGTTTTGCATCTAAAATTAATAATGAATCGTCTTCTTGTCTCTAATACTCTGTATATGTCTGTTATATGTCTCTAATAAAGCGAAGTATATAACATGACGCAGGATGAGTCAATCCTAAGAGCTTCGGGTAACCTGCCAAATGTTTAATTGATTTAGCTGTATAGTGTCGTACATGCAGTTACGAGTAATTCGGATTGAATCATCACAGGTATATTGAGTCGTAACTAGCTGCAAATTATTTAAAAAAAAACCTTTTTTTTTGCTCGAAAAACTAATTACTTTTCTAAAATAAAAGCCTAAATTAGACCTTATAACATCAGCTATCTGCCAGTGAAAGTCCCGTCAAAATCGGTGCAGCCGTTTCGGAGATTAGCCGGAACAAACCGACAGACAGACAGACAAAAATTGAAAAAAACTAATTTTGTTATAAGTACCGTATATGTTTTCATATGCATTTACTAAAAAGCTGTTATTTTGATATTACAAACATACACTTCAATTTTGGGCGCTGTGGAAGGACAGCACCCAAAATTGACCGGCTGGATCAGAACAATCAAAGCAAACCTATCCGTCACTGAAACACAAAAGGAAACGCTGCTACCATTGCTATTATACAGTATACAAAGATCTATAGTTCTGTATATACCCATCTCCGTCGGATGTGGGCGGCGCAGGCGGCGGGGGCGATCGCTAATAGGGTTACCATCTCGATTGAAAAATCTGGATAAAAGCTGGATATTTAAGAAAGTACTTTTACATTTCTTTTTTTTAGAAAGTCATTTAACTTTTTTATATCCTCAAAACCCTTTAAGTTGAAAAGTCCGGAAAAAATACAAGAGCGGATTATACCCTGGGCCATAGAGCCGTATTTATTTGGACACTAAAATGTTATGAAAAAGGTATTTGGTTTTAATTCCGCAAATAGATATAGGCTTGAATGTAAGGTGCAGTACCGTTCTCTTGCCCATAACAACTTACATGCAACATTTGCAAAATATTGCATGCAACATGCAACCAACCCGATACACATACACATGTTTCGCTCCTCCACTGGGCAGGCCAATGGCAGGCCACTCGAAAAATCCGGACAAACCTGGACGGCTGCATGGTAGGTATCCCTACTCGCAAAGCAAGCGCCACCTTTGATCCGCCCCGCTGATAAGAGAATGCGACAGGTGTCCGCTCGGATGACAACGCTTCATTGCACACCGCTTGTTTCGCTTTCATGGGTTTAATTATGTTTATTATGGTAATGATCCTGGTGTAGGAGAAATGTGTTGTAGATAATATTTATTTTTTAATAATAAAATCAACGCGATCTTAATGACTTAAACAATAAATAATAATATGAAGGATTGAATTGAAAAAAAATGTAGATTTTTTCTGCATACGTAAATAATAAGTTAGTTACGTTTCATGGTCCGATCTTGAATTTTAAATCAAATAATTTATTTATTTTGCTGAGTAAACTCTACCAACCTGCTATTTTGGTACAAAACAAAAAAAAAATATAAACAAATTATTTCGTTTTGTTTTATTATATTCATTTCCAATTTAGTTCGACCCTGTACTTTGTCTTTATGTAATTATGTGAAAACGATCAGAATTATACTTTTGTGTTTTTTTCCGTGTAACTTATCCACCTAAATCACGGACATCAACACCATTTTCTCCCGGCATATAGGAAATGAAAAACCATTTACAGCACCGGTCAAACATCTAAATTTTTATTTTTTCCGTGCCCACATAAAACTGGGATTGAAAAACGCCATATTGCGTTCTGAACTAACTTTACTATCAGGTCGCGTGGATCGCTTGAACGAGGATTGAATGACTTTTGAAAAATGAAAAATAGTCATTACAGATGTTTTTAGTCGCGCTTTCTAACGGAAAATTGGAAAAGCGTGTTTGTGGACATATTAAAAGTAAATTAATGAGGTTTTGTTGTAAGTTACGTAGACTATCGTGTTTTTTTTTAATAGGAACCGTTAATGAGTGTATGATGTACTCAATACAGGGTGGATGGGACTTCGACGCACAAAAGGTTACCACGTACCTATTCAGTACATTGTTCCGAACCCCACATAGAAATTTTTCATCGGACTTTTTTTTAAATCTTCTGGTTCCTACAAAAGTGCAGTTACTACACGGTCAAAATGTATGGAACAGTTGATTATTTCAAAATTACTCCACTCTAAACATTCAATTTACTATATATTTATTATTTTCTTACTTTTTACCAAAAACAATTAATCATAAGAAAACTACTAAATTTCAAATTAATTTATACTTTTACTTACTTACTTTCTCTTTTTTTATACTTCTCTGAAAACTGAAAAAAAGAGTGATCATTCATCAGAAAAATGCTTGCCCATAACTCAATATTGTTTATTTTTAGTATTATTCCCGAAAATCGACGCTAACTATCTAAAAAAAACTGTATGAAAGTTGGCATACCAATTATTAAAATGGTTAATTGGTTCCATGTTTAGACTTGAGTATAGTTTTTTCATAAGTAATTGTTTTTGTTAACAAGTCAGACTATATCTATTTCAGAATGTTTTAACCCTTATTTGACTTTTCTTATGTGGTGCTAACAACCTTAGTATAACCCCCTTCAAGGAATAGGTCGAGTTTTTATGTCACTTTGTATATTGTGCCTTAATTAGAGATAATTAAAGCACAATATACAGGATGACATAAAAACTCGACCACGAGACATTAAATAAAAAAAAATATACATACTATGTATATAGTTAATGATTGAACTGCTTCTCGAATTACAACACACTTTATTAAAATCACAATTCCTACATATTTCTTTTCCCAAACTTACCTGTCAATACAGAAAGCCACAGCCTAAAAATATAAGTCCAATAAATCCACCACAGATAGCCAGCGTCACCACAAACGCAAGATAAGAGTGTTATAACGTAAAGCGGGTACTTTCGGGAACTTTATGGGTGATTGGGGGGGCGTGATGTATGTTGGTTAACAGCCTTAGATTAGGGGTGAAGGGTCGCTCCGTAGATAGATTGGGGTTATTTATTTATCTTTGTACTCTGTGGTGTTGTCTATAAACATTCGACATAACGTGAACAGGAAATGAGGAGTGATTAGTTGATTACTTTCGTTTTTATTAATAGGTTTTTCATTGACGAGTTAGTCAAGGTTCTGTTTGATTTGTTAAAACTACTGAACGGATATGGATGAAATTTGGTACATAGATAGTTTATAACCAAGATTAACATATATAAACCTTTTTATCCCGGTAGTATGATCCCGTGTTACAGTTACGGAACATCACGCGAGCGAAGTCGCGGGCATAATCTAGTCATTAATATGAATGGGTCCTAAGTTGTGAGCCGAAAGGAGGGCCTTATTCTAATAACGGCATGAAGTACTGAGCGAGGCAAAATTCAACTACACTTTTATAAAGTTCCATCTTCTTCTTTGTCGTGTGGTTAGTGCTTAAACTGGTGTCAGAGTTTTTATGCCACCCATGGGCGTGTGACTTGGCTTTACATGCCGTCGAGAAATATCTGTCAGGCATGCTGGTTTGGTTTGCCGTAGGCGCGGGCCTGTGGACGGTGAGCTATGGGCTAGCTCGCCGACAGGCCGTGTCGACGGCGCGTTCGTGTTCCACGCGCGCCTCGAAGAGAGTCAGCAAACAGGAAGGGGTCCGAAAGGACCGATCCCTGCCAGGGTTGCGGGACTGTTCGAAAGAAATACCGCGGCCCTGGAACACAAAGGGCGATGAAGGAACATGGATGGGTTTTAGTCAGTAAAAGTCTGACACTCCCTCCTGCTCAGCCCAGAGCGGGAGGGGTTATTTGATGATTTCCCAGCCGAAATAAAAAGGCATGCTGGTTTCCTCACAATGTTTTCCTTCAATTATCCTGTAATTATCACTTGCTTCGGGCAAGTGATAATTACACAATAGGTACGCACATGAATCCGAAAAAGTTTAGTAAGTACAGTCCCATGCTTTCATGTAAGTATTTCTACCAAGGTCAAAACCTATAATTATAACTATACCGGTTACAAATAACTACCTATAGTTAGGTTCGTGTTTAAATTTGTAAACACTTGCAATTTTGCGCAAAATTGTTACTTTTGGCACTCTGCCAGGATATAAAGTGCACGGCGTAACGGTAATATCAATAATATTGCTAATAAAATGGACGCAATGGAAATAGATGTGGTTATATCGAGATGTGGGTAGGTAGAAAGTTTTATCATTAAAAGTTGAGCTTTTTTGTAGTATTGGTTGGTATAAATAAGGATCGCTATTGAAATTGTGATACCAAAACATGGCTTGAGGTTGAGACCTTACTCTGCTAGTCCTATACAACTGTCATCCATCACTCCAGTACCTACTTCAATGAGGCGAATGACTAAAGCTGTCCAGCCCCAGCACGAGCGCGCGGTGAAACGGAACATAAATGCGTAGATTTTTTAATCGAAATACAATTATCCTATAGCATTTTAATTAAATTGTTTGCAACAAGCACAATCATTGTCATCCATAGATATGAATACATTCTTAAAATTTTGAAAATATTTTATGTGAACGAGTATTTTTAATTTCAAAATTGACGTAAAGCATGGTTAATAGTCGATTATGAAGATTATGTATAAAATTAATAGTTTGTTTGTCATTATAGCAAAACGAATCAAGTTAACGAATGTCACAATAATACGTTGTTGCCAAATAACGTTATAAAATCACTTAGTATCGAAACCAACCCCTTGTACTCGTAAACGAGCAAAAGGCAATATAAGTACTCAATACTCAGTCGACCACTTAGGTCCCAGGTCCCCTTTCCCTCGACTCCAATATATTAAACGTTCCAGAAATTCAGTTTCCTTCGTGTGAATTTCCAGTGCGACCACTTGACGTCTAGACGTCGACGTGGTGCGACGTCGACGTGGTATGATGTCAGAGTAATACCACTAGTGTCGGTGACAGTTTGTAAAGGGTATGTGCTTAGTGTGTAGGGAGTTGGAAGGCGAATGTTTATAGGATACTGCACTTTATGTTATCTTGTAATAAAATGTACATTTGTAAGTAAGTGTTATAAAAATATATTTATGATGCCACTCTGTCTTTCTATTTTATTTTCACAGAATTTGGAATTTTTTTTTTCACTAAAGCAATATACAATGATGTATTTGATTTTCCGTCTAGCCTACGTTTGTTTTTTTTATGCTCTAAATCAGGGATCCCCAAACTATTTTGGACAAGTGACCCCTTTTCCAAAATGAACTGTTACCTCAGACCCCCATGGCCAAATTACCTACTTTTAAGATCAACCCCCTTATTCATAATGGTCCGCTAACTTAAAACAGCTGCTACAGTGTGTTATTTTTCATTCTGACTTAGGTCAATAGAAGAAGACAGAGTGAGAATTAGCAATGCTTTAAGTTAGCAGACTATTATGAATAAGGGGGCCTATCTTTAGTTTTTTCCTATTGACACAAAATACCTAGGTACTAAGGTACCAATTGGAAAACTTTGCACTTGGTTAAGTGAGTAAAATTGACTTCATTTTCGTATCAAAATTTAACAAAATAAAAAGACATACAATTCAGTAAATATCAAGTTTAATTTATAACGATTATTACAAATTAGGTACTTAAAGAATTTTAAGTAGGTAGGAAATTATATTTAAAAAAGTATTAATTCGCAAAGAGAAAATAAAACATTCAGTGTGATGGATGAACCTGGTGACTATCTACCAATCTAGCTACATCCGGTTCAATATTGGTGAGTTGCAGCCTTAAATCTCCACGTTCGTTGATTTTCAAACGGTTTCTTTGTTTCGTCAAAATGTTTGTTACCACACTGAAGCTTTTTTCAACTAGGTATGATGATGGAAAAGCGATAAGGTATTTTTCAGCAATGTTCCACAATGTAGGATACTGTGTTTCAATGTTGCGTTGCAACCAGAACTTCTGATAGCCTTGGTTGAACTTCTGCTTAAGCTCTTCGTCTGTGCTGATGGTAATCAACTCTTCTTGCATTATCACATTGGCTTCTTCTATGGCTGTGGTATTGTACGGATTTATTATCCATTGAGGAATTTGTAAATTTAAAAGATCCTCAAACCTCTCCGTAAAATCCTTGTGTAATGCGTCCAAGTGAGTGACATATAATAAAATGTCATCATCTTGAAGCGTTTCTGGTAATTTTGACAAATGCAGAAACTGCGAATATTCTTTTCTGCCTAAATTTTGTTTATAAAGGATTAGTTTACCCACGAAGGCCGATATTATTGATTTTGTTTTAATCAAGTTAAGATCGTCACCCTGCAGCTGCAAATTAACTTTGTTGAACATTCCAAAGATATCAGTCAAGTAATAAATATCTGTTTTACAATTGTTCAGATTTTCTTTCAAATTCGGATCTTTTTCTTGTAAAAACTCCAACACAGATTCAAAAACGGCTGAAAATCTTTCTAAGCAAGAGCCTCTTGATAGCCAGCGAACTTCAGTGTGAAGAAGTAATCGAGTAAAGACTTCGTCGTTTTCCTCACATAGCTGAGCAAATAACCGAGAGTTCAAAGAATTGCTTCGAATCTTGTTGATAGCATTTATTACATATTGTAAAGACTTATGCAATCTAGGACTCAGCTTTTTTGCTACTAAATGCTGCCTGTGAATCACGCAGTGAATGACCAGTACATCAGGTAGTTGTCGCTTTAAGTGAGCTATAAAACCACGATGACGACCAACCATAGACGGTGCACCATCAGTCGCAACAGAAACAATGTTCTTCCATGGAATAGCTTTGTCAGTAAAAAAATGTTCCACGGCCTGAAAAATTGATTCTCCTCTGGTATCAGTCTCTAAATATGTAGCAAAAAGCAGTTCTTGGCACATATTTTCATCTTTGATATATCGAACATATCCTAACAACAGAGCTTCATTGCCGGGTAATGTAGACTCGTCCGACTGGAGAGAGAATCTGTTGGTCTGTAAGAACTTGCATAAAATGTTTTCCACATCGCGTCCCATCTCGTCTATGCGTCTCTGAACGGTGTTATTGCTCAAAGGTATTCTCTTTAAAATATCATGTGCGGGTTTGTGCAATACATTGTTAAGGACCTCCGCAATGGCTGGTAAGATAAGCTGCTCTCCAATTGTGTGGGGTTTCCCCGACTTCGCTATTAGTAAAGATATATTATAGGACGCTCGTAAACCATCATCGTCTTTAATAGATGATGACGCAAACATCGATCTTATGGATGGCCTTTTGTCTAGTTTTTCTTTAAGTGCTTGAAAAAATGTCAAGGGCTTACTTTTTTTGTCAGCATGTACTCTCGATAAGTGGTCATCCATTTTTGAAGGCTTCATGGCATCGTTACTGAATACTTTTTCACATATGAGACACATCGGCAAGTGTTGATTTGATGGAGATGCAATAAATCCGAACTTCAAGTAGTCCAAACTGTATTGTCTGCATTTTTTTTTCGTGTCCGCCATCATAAAACTCTCAGTAATCCTGCAAATAAAAAAATAAGAAACTAAGTACCTAAATTAAAAACAATACCTAATAAACTGTTAAATTTACTGGTAAATTTTTACAATTGAAACAACTGAGGCAACTGCAAACTGTTGCAAACAATCTACAGATAGCTCAACTGATCACTATCACACAGTGTGCAGTGGGGCAATGCTGATGCGCTGTGCCGGATAAAAACTGTTTGGTACTTACCCTGTTAATTTTTCATAAACTGCAGATATTGTGTGGTTACGCTATTAACTCGCGTAGGGAGCTCAGCATTTTGTAAATTCTTTTTCAGTCACTTTACTTCACTTAATTTAGCTATGTAATAACTTTGTAATCTCTTGAAATAAATGAGTACTTATATGAGTTATTATCGTTCAAGCTCCAACGAATTTCAAAACGCAAATGAACTTTCAACCTAAGTGCAACCTCGTTAAATAGTAAAATATCAGGAACATGTTTGGACTTGCAACTTGATCATGAATTCGTTCGTGTTAAATCGCGCAAGCGTCAAATAGAGAGCAAGTCAAAACGCGCCTGAAAGACGTACGCTCGAACTCATTATCTTGCACAAACTTGTCCACACTGACTTGCCGAGTTTTTCATCTTGTACGAACTTGAGGCTTTATATTACTACAACAATGCTATTTCCTACATAAATATTAATTATTCTTAGTACACGTAACACAACATAAACAATACAGTACCTACCTACCTATCTTGAAAGTTTTAAATAAGAACTTGTGTTAATTTAATAGGGGTCGATTTTTAGACCTCGTCGACCCCCATAATCAGTTTTCGTTTATGACGACCCCTAGGAAACCGATATCGACCCCAAGGGGTCGATATCGACCACTTTGGGAATCCCTGCTCTAAATGAAACCCTTGACCATTTCAAAGTTATAACCCTGCTTTTCCAACACGAAAATCACCCCTTCTGTTACATAAAATTTAATTCAAATAATCTTACTATGTAGGTTTTTTGGGAAACGATGTGATAGTTAGTACACGTAGTAACCAGAACAAACACAATAAAATAAACCACAATACAACACAATGAGTCAATATTTAACGAGCCAATACATGTTTCACACATCGCTAACTGTGGGTACTATCGCCAAGCTTCCCGGGTGGCCAATATAGCGCGATACTTTGACGCGAATAAAATAAAAATAAAAATTACTGACGTCACTTTATAGCGGGTTTATGGCGTGACGTGGTCTTGGGATAGAAGGATTTGTTTGTTTAGGAGATTATATGTGTTTTAATATTTATGGGGTTCATTCATTTCTTTGTAAGATCATCATCTGATAGGCTTTTCACGACTATGTCGGGGTCGGCTTCCTGCAGACTAATCGGATGCGGCTGAATACCAGTATTTTCCATGGAGCGACTGATAGATCAGTGGGATAAAATTGGAAGTAGTGTTTATTTCATAACTGCTGCAAATCAAGGCTTTTGTGTGAGAGAGAGGGGCGGTGCCCATACATAATGTACGTCTGGCGCAACAGTTAATGTTAGTGCAATTACAGACACATGAGACAGTTCAGATCTGTCTGATGGTGCTTCTAAAAAGTCTATGACACATTTGTCCTAAATATTTGAAGACGTAATGAACACTACTGAAGCCACGATAAATATGGGCACGTTCAATGCGAAAATAAATCTAGTTAACTAGATGGCGATTCACACGACACCGTTCGTCCGCGCAGTCGGTTGGAGGCGGCTAAGACAGGCGGTGAGTGTCCCTCGTCCGCGCGGACGGGCGACGGAAACCGACGGCGACGTGCGATCCGCTTCATCGCCCAACCAATTTCCAACCAATTTACAGAAATAAAAATGATTTATGAGTTACTGTTTACATCATTAAAGACTGGTTTACCATCAAAAATAATCAAAAAGATGAAGACTGAAGCTTTTTTAAATATTAAGAGGAATGACAAATAGGGTAGCAAGTTCCTCATCCTGTATAGAAAAGGTAGGGCTCTCCGGCCAGACTGGTAGGTACGTCCCGTCTGGTAACTTTCCCGTTTGGACAACTAAACAAAAGACGTGCAAAACAAGTGAAAAGATTTTGGTAATTATTTTAATCTTCATACAAAACGTCTTCGTCCCGTTTCGTAAACCATTTTCAACTGTTTTATTTCTACGGTACAGTCAGCTCCCAAAGTTACAAGGAAACCTATTGTTGATGTTGCTATGTTTTGTCTCTCTCTCTGGCACACTAAGGTTTGTTAAGAGAGAACTCAATTTAGAATTTTGATTGCGTAGAACCACCATTTATGGACATTTGATTGCTTAGAACTACTTGTAACCAAAGTTTTGGTCCCACTACTTCTACGTTTTTGTAACACCTTATAACGGAGGACTGACTAGTGGGAACAAAAATTCCCATTAGTTCTATAGTAAATGGTGTAATAGAACAAAACTAATGGGACTTTTTGTTTCGACTATAGTTGTAAGATTTCGTACTACCTTGAATCGTAGGACAAGTGGGAAAAAATAGTCCCATTAGTTCTACCTGTTCTATCACACAGTTTACGGTAGCGTTAAAGGAAATTTTTGTTCTTACTAGTCCTACGTTTAGTACTGCTACAGTAACTGTGTAGTAGAACTAGTGGGAATGATCCGAACGTACTAGGAGATCAGAATCAAGAAGGAGATGTTGGTGCCGCTGAAGTCATCTTTTTAGTTTATACCCAACAAAAAGTACTAGGAGAACAGAATCGTGAAGATGATGAAGGTTGTTGTCGGACGATATTCTTATCGCTCGGATAACTCTACTAACGCGATTAGGGCATGCGAAACCCGGTTTCGATCCCAAAGTAAGTCGGGAAAAACCGGTTTTACTAGGTGACCGAAACCCGGTTCCGCATGCCCTAAACGCGATGTTAGCAGGATTTACATGAGGTCAGGGTATGATGGTCAGGTCATAGGCGGCGTTTTAGATGCTATCACAAATTAAGATAATATCATAATTATTATGAAGTCGAAGATCACTATGATTACGCCCAATTTAATGGCTGGAGAAACGATTTGATTGATAGACACACAAATAGACAAACATTAGTTATGATGTGGTTTTGGCTCCATTCCTGCTAGTTAGCCGAATTGAGATATTTTCGTAATTCGCGGTATTATTCACGACTAGATCATTGTGGGATCACACGCGACGATGCGATTATCTTGTCTGTCAAGCTTAGGTGTTAAGGGCGGTTCCACCTCTTCCAGCCAGTGGCTGTCCTATGCAATATGATTTCTGCTTCATTTTACTGCCATTTTCAGTAACAGCTTTACTGCATTTCGAAATAAAACGATAACGCTGAGATGAGCGTTGTTTAAGACTTTATTTAAAAAAAAACTGGCTTCCAAAAAAGTACTAAAAAGTTTAACTTTACTTTCGGACGTCGGACACTTAGTTTGTTTCATTGACTTTTTTGCCACTGACTTCCTTTCGGAAGTCAGTACTACTACTGTCAGTACTAGTACTACTTTAACTTTACTTTCGTAAAGTTAGGTACAGTAAAGTTAAAGTTAGTTTGTGTGGTAGTATACCACACAAATTCTTGTCATGAATCAATTTCACATTTTACCAAGAAGAAAAAAAAAACAAACTACTGAACCGATTTTGATGAAATTTCTATGGGACAAATCGGAAAGTGTATCTTTTCACATAACGAAAAAGTCAAATCGGTTCATAAATGACGGGGTTGAGAGGTAACAAACAAAAAAATTCAACTGAATTGAGAACCTCCTCTTTTTTTGAAGTCGGTTAAAAACCAACAGCGTACTTTTATTAAGTCTTATCGGACTTAGTAACTTACTAAGTATACTTGCCTGAATAATTTAGTATTCAAAACAATTACGGCCATTTTCTATAACTTACGTATAACGGTTAATTTAATGTTTAATTAGCTAAATATTAAAATTATACATTTATAAATTTAAATAACCTAAAGTAAATAACTTAACATCAAATTTAAAAAATGGCGTCAAAAAACTCCTCCCCAACGCTGTCAACTGGTAATGTACCCAAGAGACTGGCGGCGTTGTCACGTTGTATGGCAACGCTAAGCCTTTGGCCAAGGTAAAAGCCAGCCCTTGGGTCACGGGAAGTATCAATTAAGCGTTTTGAAATATCCTTGAAAAGGCTGTGAGCACTCGGACCCCACGATCCTAGAGTTTCAACCCCAAACGGCTCGAAAATATAGTTACCTATAAGGTTACTATATTTACGCCGCTTGAGATTCTCAGCAGCCGCAGCGGCAGCCCCAGCACAGCACGATGAGCTAGGAAGATGGGCTGGCGCTAGAGTATCGACACATGTTGCGTCCCACACTAAAGGCCTATTTATCTTCCATGGAAACAAAGACATCCCGTCCGGTCTCTTGCCATCGTCGCGTGCCAAGCCATTGGGTTCTAATATAGCTGGAACGCCGACGTTGACAAGATCTCGTCGGATGATGTCATTTAAGTTAGAGTGCCGTGCAAAACGGCCCGCACTTCGGCGGCATGACAGGCCGTGATGTCCGAGGCTGTTGACAACTTCACCACAGTGACAGCGATGAGGAGAACATAATGCGGCACCTAGGTGTAGAGAAGCAGCGATTCGGAAAGTAGTGTCGTATAACGGTTAGTTAATATGTCTTACTCTAGTAGCTTTCGGTGTTTATTTAAACAAAGATAGCAATGAATTGACAGGAATATCCTATCCACGTCACTTATTTGTCTCTCGGAGGGTTGACAGTTGATGTTTCTTTAACTGTTTATCTGAGATAGCAATGTTAGACACCTTCTAGGTAAACACAGTAAGGCCTGAAGCCATCGCAGTTACCAACTGAAAATGCGTAACTCTGAAACAAGAACACACGCTTTAAGCCTACCAACATAAATATTTTGGGTAGGTATATAGCGTGTAATCCATTATCTACTCAAGATAGAGGACCACACACATTCAACATTGTAAATACTCTAAAAAAACAGTTTGATAAAAACACTAAACTAAATTAAAATAAGCTCGCCATTAATCCATTACACTCGGTAGTAATGTTTCTTTCAATTAACTGTGCGGTCTGCGTAGGCTTCAATAACCGACGTAAAAACTATGTGTTTAATATATTAACTCTTTTTCTAACAATTCCGTGTCGAATTGGTACAGTAGGTCGCACTCACGTCAGTGGTAACGGGTCTCTTAGTTTCTGAGATACGATAGGGAGGAGGTGGAAAATGGGGAGTTCGGACCTTTTCCCATACTCGTGAGAGCTACTCGTTTACGAATCTGTCAAAATATACCCACCTCCCCCTCCACCATCTGGGAGAACAATTATGTCAGCCAGTCAGTGAGTCAGTCAGGTATTCGAGCTTTATATTATATAGTATAATAGTATAATAATATAATTTATCCCATAACAACCTCACAAAAATACCGCGTAGATTTGACACGTGGATAATATTAATCCATTTTTGTTTTCTTGCTAAGATATCGGTCTCCATAACATCCGGAGTGCTCTTAGTAAACAGTTCTACGCATTGAATGCGGCCTTGTAAAAATATTATATCGGTCGGCAAGACACGAGGATGATTTAGGTAACGACAGATCTTAGGCAGAGGGCAGACTGACCGTCAAGACCGTATAATAAGCAGACTCTTTACGACGTTCCCTCTCGTAGTGGCGTTTCACTCACGTAACATAACATCACGCCTTGATAGAGGTGTACCTGACAAGTACACCCACATTTCGGCAGATATGTTTAAACCCCATGTAATAGAAATCCAGACCCCGTGGCTGAAACTGAAAAATTCCTGATGGAAAATCCAATAACTCCTTGCCCGATTTGTCACTCACATCTGCCATGTACACTGTACAGAGAGTGATAGCAATTACCTGACCCACCTTTGCATATCATGTTGGTTGAGAATTTGAGATTTTATGTGAGCAAAGTAAATAAAATAGAAAACAATTTTTAAAATTCTATCGCAGAAACGCTTGGAACGATGTTTCATAATAAGTAGTAGCCTCAGAGACTGAACTGTGAGACGCAATGTCCAAAAAAAAAAAAACTTTCGATTCGTATTCTAAAAAATCCCAACCATTTCTGCAAAGGTGGGTCAGCTAATTGCTATCACTCATTGTACATACATTTTGTTAGTCTCTTTTCACTCATTCTCTCAACATGACCAAACCGTTTAACCTCATCGTACAACAATAACAAAACAGTCTCACTGTCTCATAGTCATAGATGTCATTTTCCAACAAAAAACAACACTTAATAAAATTGCTCTCTCAGTTACAAAGACTAAAAAAAATAAATAAGAAAATGATTCTAAGAAAGAAAAATAGAATTTCGTTAATGTTTTGGAAATGTATTATGAACATATTTTTCTCTATTTACCATAATGTAAAATAATATTCTGGCTCTCCGCCAGATTTCACTTTCATTGAAGCGAAAAATACGTAGAATTTGCTATTTTCTTCGTCATTTTCGTTAACATTATTCGTTCATAGATTTGATAGACATAAATGTATTTTTATGACATTGAATGGCTTTGTCTGTTTTATTTAAGTGTATAGACGGTAGCACATCAAGCTACTACAATCTGTCAAATTTTACTAGGTATATTAGATTTCAACTTTATCGCTAAAGCGTTAGGTTCAAGGTTAATTGGGAAAAATTAACAGTTTTGAGTAGCTTGGTGTGCTGGCATCTGTACAACAAAGACTAAGAATGATACAGAGTTTAGTATTTTAAATCTTTCAAAACTAAATCTTTGTTTTGTTCATTTAAGTACCCAAATATAAGACTGGAATACATTTCGTCCGGCCTTTGCGTAATTTTCCTACGTGCGTTTGTGCAAATTATGTTTATCCAAATGAAAAATGCACAATTTGCACGCAAAATGAAAGTAGTGGAATGAGAATTTTAGTTATTAATAGTGGTAATTAATTTTTTGTAAAATTTTATATTTACCTCTGAGCTTTCTTAATAATGTGGGTGTACTATTATATATGTGGTACCTCTGCTGAACCCTTCAGGGATTACAGGCGTAATGTTATGTTATTTTCATAATAAGTGTACAATAAAGAATCCCATATTGTTTAAAAATTGATTGTTCCCTGTAAATGCAACTACGGTCACCTTAAATTCGGCCCGATAAATTAACGTGGACGATCTTAATATACAAGGAGTTCGGTAGTTCCTGCTTACTCCCACGAGAAAACGCCTTGAAAGTTTGTATTTATCAATTTTATTTTATCCTAGTGACACAAGAAAAAGTCCGGAAAAGAACTTCTATGTTCAATAAAATGTGCATCTATTCGGATCGATCGTAAATATGTCGAATAAAATGGCTTGTATTCAATACATAAATACACACGGTTTCCAAGCGACCGTTATCGGGAAATGATTGAGTGTTCTGTTCCAAGAGAATCTGTGCTTTTCTTTTAGTTTAAATATTTTTATAGAATGACATTGTAGATTGTGTTCGATTTTAAATTGGACGAAACAAAAGATATCGTCGGTTTAAGATAAGGTCAAGACAAAACTTTTTACCATCATAAAAATTTAAAAATAATATCTACGACCCTAAAACAGTAGTAAAGAAAGTCTAAAACAGATTTAAAAACATTTAAAGTTGCTAACAACACGAGGATAGGCATAAACATAAGTCGTGTTCTTTCCAGTACCCAAATATTATCCCCTTGAGAAGTTTTGAAGAAACTTTTATGAAGTTTTATACTACTTTTTGCAAGATTTTCTCCAGATTTAAGGGGTGTATTACTCGTCTATAACAATCAGGGTATTCCCCGAGGTTGTAACGAATTGTTAGAGGTCTGTTTATGGTGGTACATTGCTTTGTTATAGGACTTTGAAGTTTTTTATGATTGTACTTACCAAGCAGTGAATACTATTCATGTTTTTTTTTTGTTCAAATAATGTAAGTTGATAACTATGTTTTTATTTAAACATCAAGAGGTTTTTGCTTTCCCTTTTACCGAATACCGAAGTTTTCACAGTTTCTGTATACTATTTAAATAGCCTGTGTAGTGAAGAAATTTTCAAATCGCAATAATTATTTTTAACGCTGACGCGAGGTTTAAATGTTTCAGTGTATATGTATTAGTAAAATATTTATTGAAAGTGATTTTTACGAGTCTGTTAACGTTAGTTTTCAATTAAACTATTAAAATATTTATAAGAAGCTTAAGAATGTTACAAGTTTCGAGCAGATGGCAAAGATTAGATCACACTCTTTAGAATTCCATTTAGATTGTTCACGTGCTGCTGAAATTCCCCAAATGTTCTCGTATCTTTTTAATTTATTGGATAGTAGCTTTTGCCCACGGCTTCGGTCGCGTGGAGTTCGATAGTTGTCCCATGGGATCATACTACCGGGATGAAAAGTATCCTATTTGTTAATAAAGGTTATAAATTATATGCTGATGTTCGAGCCGTGACATGACCGCCTCCTCTGCGGTCATGTCACGACTCGAACATCAGCATTAATAATCAGCATCGATCAAGGTAGAAAATGATGCTGAAGTTCAGCGGTTGCTGATACTGATGTTCGCAACAACCCTGGCTTGTAGCATATGTTACTCGGGCTATAATAACGAATCGATTGACACCTTATTCATCAAAATCGGATGAACAGTTTAGGCGCTACGGAAGAACATACGTAAATACAAACAAACAAACATACATACTTATTCTTTGTAAAAAAAATCTAAGCTAAAATCATAAACATTTTTTTTTCGGATGGGATATCACCAAATGAATCCGGTTTCTCCCGCTCTGGACGGAGCAGGAGGGAGTGTCAGACTTTTACTGACTAAAACCCATCCATGTTCCTTCCTTTGCCCCTTTGTGTTCTGGGGCCACGGTATCTCTTTTGAACAGTCCCGTAGCCCCGGAAAATCATAACCAAAATCAAATCCAAATCATATCTTTTGGCTTCGTCGTAGTCGCGTAAAAAATAAATGAATTTTAAACGAATACTATTCGTACAATCGCTGTAATTTTTAAATCTTCTTAGTGTATAATAAGTTTAAAACTAATTGCAATGAATAAATGTTGCTCGCATTAAAGTGGTGAAGAAATGTGCAACGTTGAGTGAAAATCTAGTCATATTTCTTTCACGTGGTACAAGCAATGTTTAAAATGTAACTAATTTTATTAGATGGTGAAAGATATCTACGTATTCAATTTGTTCGCTCAGAGAAATTTAAGAGAAAAGCAGTGTACATGTTTTACTCTGGTTATTTTACTAAATATTTATATGGTTAAATGACAGAATCAGGCTTTGCTTTGCCGGAAATCCATCGGGCGCGAATAACATCACCATTTGATTATTATTTGTTTGATTTGTTTTTTTTATTATTATTTTATTTGTTTTTTTTTGGTCATTCGCCGAGCTGTTGTCGAGACAACACTCCTCCTGAGGATGCCCCATGGAGGAGCAAAACACGTGTCGAGTATAGGTTTCGGTGCATGGCATGATAACTATAAAAGATTTTACTGCATGTGCATATTTTTGCGGGCGGGAGGACGGTGCTGCATCCTGCTATCCAATCCTGCATCTTTTTCGCGAAATTAAAACTAAATATTTTGCATAACATATAATTTACATAGTTATTTACAAACTTAAAAAAAAAACGATAATAACATTTAATGGGAGTCAAAAAATTCGTCCGCATCATCAGTTATCGGGAATCGTGCCCAGGATGCTGGCAAACTCTTTGCCAAAAAATAGGCCAGCATTCTGGTCTTGTCTGATCATTAGATAAATGTCTTTTAATTTGATCATAATTTTGTTTGTGCACTGTGTTTGGTTTCACACTTCTGTTCCTCAGTTTTACGTTTAATATCACTTGAATGCAGGCTATGAATAGTTGAAATGAAAATGCACTGTTTTGTTTTGACATGACCCATTAGATTCTCTTGTGATAAATTAAAATTATCGCAGATCTAGTGATAAAATCGAAGATAGCGAAGAACCAATTTGTGACATATCTTATTTATATTTATTCTTTACTTTAAAGTTCGTACAATAGTGATATCCTATCCATATATTTCTTTGAGTAGTTTTTTTGATTTTTCTTGACGATTCTAAAGTAGGTACTCTTTCAAATGAATCAATTGAGAGCAGGATTCAGGGGGTACATAATTGGGAAAACATTTTTATTCTACACTTGCCTTTACACCTAACACTGCCATTATCAAACAATAATTATGCTCGTTAACCTCTCTAGCAAAGCAGAATGCACTACGTCTGTGATAGCAGTTCACAGGTTCGTCTAACAATAAGGTGCACTGCACCTCTGCTATGTTCATTTGAATACCTCTCGATAACTAGAAGGCTTAGTTATTCATGTATTGTATTGTATTGTATAGCGGGCTGTTGTCTTGTTGTTTTGAATGTCAAGAGGTTCTGTTCTCTAGTTTGAAACTCAAGCCTGATACATAATTAATAACTAAAATGTATTTACCTATGTAATCTAGTTACCTTTTGAACTTACATCATTATAATAGAGCTGTTTTATTAAAATTGATGTTTTTTTCTGATTTATTTGGGCAAGCCGTTTTTTTTCACGCAACACTTCCTTTGTAAATATACATAAATAACAGACTGACATAGCAAAACGACTGACTAATGGAAAATCAGGGTAAGTTGTTTTTCTTACAGCCATTTCCATCAGTACTGAAACTTTTCTTTATATTGCATTAAAAATGTATCCGTTAGAAATAAATAAATAAAAAATAAATATCGCTGTTCCAGGAAATACGTGTTTTTGAATAAGTCTTACAAGTGTTTGAAATAAATATTTATCATTAAGAATTTCCATTATATTTGCAAGGTTTCTATCGAGATGTTTTCTTTATTTTTAGAGTTTACGAGTACATTATGAACGGCCAAAGTTCAGGTAAAATTTGTGCAAAACAGCAATTTTTGGAGGCTTATATTGAATTTGTTTCTACAATTTTTTTTATTTTTTGCTTGCATAGAAACCTAAATATAGTGCAGAAGATACTTATTATAATTATAATGTAAAACAACGGCATAATCACGTACGAGCGTTTGTATGAAAAGTATATCGGGTTGGCCGCTCTTAACTGTTGCCCGTGACCTTCATCCTCTTAAAATAATTATAAAAATATTACTTCTCTATTTGAATCGGATTTAGCTAACAATTTCAAGGGTTTTTTTTTTCGCACGGAACCCTTATTCTTTTTCTAAAATAAAAGTAGCCTAAGTTAGTCCTTATAACATCAAATATCTGCCTGTAGAAACCCCGTCAAAACCGATCAAGCCGCGTTGGAGATTAGCCGGAACACAGACAAAAATTAAAAAAAAATGGTATTGTTATAAGTACCGTATATATTTTCTTATGCATTCGGTAAAAAACTGTTATTTTTAAATTACAAACACTTTAATTTTATTTATTCGTACTATACATATGTGTGGATTGAATAGATGTCAAAGCAGACGCACACTGAACGAACTAGTTGACAAACAGACCAAAATCTGAATTGAATGAACGAATGAATCCAATCCTGACTGATAGCCGATAGACCATCGAACACAACAATCGTTCTCCAAACTACCAAACCAGCTGTGCTTCGGACCGTTGCGAGCAGGGTTGTCACATTCGCAGAAACTATTTCTGTAACTATTTCATGAAAAAGTCATTCAATGGGGTTAAATAAATTTAGAGGGTTGTATTAATGGTTTTAATGATTATAATTCTGTAACTACATACGTGTTACTGGCGCGACTCATTTTTCATCAACATACAACCTGACATTGACCTGCTGATTGCAAAAAACGTAAGAAAATTTGAATTTCGCGGGCTATCCTTGCGCTTCCACCTTAAGGTTCCTACATTTTGCTCCATGTAGGTAAGTGGGGACGCTTCCACCTTAATGCGAAAGTGACTCTGCCTGTCTGTCTTCTACCTTTTCACGCATTTAACGGCTGTTCAATCTATAGTCTTTATTTGTAAACATAGGTTACAACAGTGTGCAAATAAAGGGTGTAACAAGACCCTTAACGAAGCCGAAAGGCATTTGTTCTCCCCATAATTGTGATATTTTTTTTGTTCTAGACCATACCTGGGAACCTTCTAGTTACGGAGATATTGGGGGTCAAAGTTCCAACTTTTTCACAAGTACCTATATTTTTAAATACGTGTTTTTAATGTAAGATGTTTACTTTAAACACCTCCACGATCCCCGTATTAGAATCCATCCATCAGGACAATGTTTTGATTGCGTTACATTGAGTCCTACCGTAAAACGTAATTTTTCACCCTAAAAAAAGTCGTTTCCCGGCAACAATTTTTGCATAAAGTGACTTAGTTGGATGCACCTAATGCGTGGTTGACGGCTTCGTGATGGGTCCTGTTACATCCTGTATACATTTAAGGGAGGCTTTTGCCCATTAAATAAATTAGTCTATCGGTACTAGTATTATAAAGAGCTAAAAGTTTAATTAGTAGTATCAATATCAGTTTTAATAAAATTCAGATTTTGATAAAGGGTGAAGCGCCAGGGAAGCCCCCAAATCTGAAATTTCTATCGAACCCGGGAACTTGTCTTCAGTAGTCACGCTTGCGGCCACGAGACCAACGAGGCATTTGCAATATTATGAATGTAAAAATAGTTTCTAATAAAAATTAAGTAGGAATACAAATTCTGGCGTGATATTACCATTGACTGTATTCCGAACAACTATTGGCATTAGGAGAACTGAAGAAAAATACAAGGTGTAACATAATAAACGCACGCTTTGTAATGGGCAACTAAAGTACTTTACAGTTATTATTATTCATTTTATTGTAGTCTTTGTTTCGACAATTCAAAAGTGCCTGTAACTGGCCTTCTTGAAATAAATAAATTTTCTTTAAATTTGCTTTAATTAGCTTTCCGTACACAAGGGGTAAAAACAGGACACTTTACTAAGATTCCACTGTCCGTCTGTTTGGCTGTTTGTCACAAGGCTGTATCTCATGAACCGTGATAGCTAGATAGTTGAAATTTTCACAGATGATGTATTTCAGTTGCCGCTATAACAACAAATACCAAAACAATATAATAAATATTTAAGGGGGGCTCCCATACAACAAACTAGTTTTTTTTAGATAGTTGCACGGAATCCTTCGTGCGCAACTCTTGGCTGGTTGTTTTTTTTATTTGATCTGAACAAATTTTGTTCTACGAGCTCCTGAAATACCTAAAAAAAAAATTGCGTTTTCTTTAGGAACTGCGTGATCAGTCGACTGTCACGTCAGTTCCTAAACAAAGCCCAATAAAAATAAAATAAAGCATTTATTTCTTAAGCTGATCGGTTGTCATGTACGAGTATGGTACTAAAAAAAGTTATTAAAAGTAATTTCCAAAAGTCATAGAACAAAATTTGTTCAGTATCATTGATTGAGATACCGCACGAGAAGTTGTTCACTATTATGTACCTTGCATACTAATATTAGTCCATAATTGAATTAACCCACAGCTGTCAACCCTAGCAACAGCCCCACAAAACCAGCAGCCACTCCAGACAGTGCAACGCAATTTAAACTTGGTTCAAGTTCGCCAACCGACAGTCCTAGTTAAACTGAACTGAGGCTTTTGTCTGTGGAAGGAGTGCCTATATTTGTGATGCTGCTGATTAGAATAGGGTTTATAATTATACAAGTTATAATGCAGGTAACTTTGCTTTGACTGGTGAAGCAGAAACTTGTGTTAGTCATTGCACGTTTCCTATACTATTAGATGAAATATATCTACTTATACATCTGTTCGTAATAATAAAATATTTTTTTTACTGAATGCATATTTATGAAATACGGCACTTATAACAAAAACACATTATTTTCAATGATTGTCTGTCTGTCTGGTTATTCGGGCTATTCTCCGAAATGGCTAAACCGATTTTGACGGGACTTTTACTGGCAGATAGCTGATGTTACAACGTCTAACATACGCTACTTTTATTTTAGAAAATTATTAAGGTTCCGCGCAAAAAAATGAAAACCCTTAAAATTTTAACAAAATCCGTTTTAAACGGCTTATCTCCGAAACGGCTGGATCGATTTTGACGTAACTTTTACTGGCAGATAGCTGATGTGATAAAAAATAATTAAAGCTACTTTTATTTAAGAATAAGAATTAGGATTCCGTGCAAAAAGTTAAAACCCTTGAAATTGGAAATAAAATTCATTGGCATTTTATTTAAGCAAATAGCAATAATGAAACGCCTTTAATATTATTTCTTGGGAACAAGAAAGGGTTTCACTCAGAAAGGGCTTCTAGGATAGGGAAGATAATGAAATAGTTCTTCCATTGCTCTAAAATTCTGTGATTGAAAATTTCCAAAATTGCGAGAGAATATGCAGTGGCTGGGCCTAATCCAGATTCCAGGTTAACTACCAAGCTTTAGCCAATAATCTAAATTATTTCAGACACGGGGTTTTTAGTTTAGTATTAAAAATCTTTTGCGTAGTGACAACAATGCGGACACACAAAAATACAGGTCAATCCATCAAAAGATGAATGCAAATACTATTTTCAAAGGAGAAGACAAAAGAATGCAATTAAATTAAAACTAAAAGGGTTACTGAAAACAAGTTAATGTGCATGTGATGCGGAGGAATGAGGGAAGTTTTGAATATACACGGTATAAACAGACTCTTCTCGAAGCCGTCAACCAAGCATTATGTACATCAAACTAAATAACTCTACGCAAAAATTATTGCTGAGGAATGATTTTTTATTTTGGTGGGAAAATTTATAATGTACTCAAAACATTGTGCTGATATATGCTTTAAATAGGTCATGGAGGTATTTAAAGTATAACCTTCACTACATAGTATAAAAAAATCGCTTCCCGTTGTCTGTCCCTATGTATGCTTAAAGATCTTTAAAACTACGCAAAGGATTTTGATGATTTTTTAAATAGATAGAATGATTCAAGAGGAAGGTTTATATGTATAACATTGCACCCGTAAGAAACCGGAGCGGGTCGCTAGTAAAAAATAAATTAAACAAAAAACTTGTGAAAAAGTTGGACGTTGACCTCTAATATTTCCGTCCCCAGAAGGTTCCCAGGTATGGTCTAGAAGAACAACAAAATGATCGCAATGACAGAGAGAACTAGGGCCTTTCGGCTTCGTTAAGGGTATTGTTACACCCATTATATGTGGAAGAGTATAAGAGTAGAGGAAGACCAGAGAAACGATGGATGGACTGTGTGAAGGATGATATTTTATGGCAATAAAAGAGGTGAATTAGAGGGTTTTTTTTTTTTTTTTTCGGCTGTGAAATCATCAAATGACTGAATCCCTGGTCGGAGCGGAAGGGAGTGTCAGACTTCTACTGTCTAAAACCCATCTTTGTTCCTTCCCTTGCCCTTTGTGTTCCAGGGCCGCGGTATCTCTTTCGAACAGTTCCGCAACCCTGGCAGGCATCGGTCCTTTCGGACCCCTTCCTGTTTGCTGACATCTCTTTGAGGCGCGCGTAGAACACGAACGCGCCATCGACACGGCAAATTATGTGGCTTGGCACAGTATACCATGACCATACTTCTCTATTACTCGTCATCTCGTGAGGCACCCTTTTTCTAACCATATCATCTTTCACATAGTCCATTCATCGTTTCTTTGGTCTTCCCTTACACTTATAGCCATCGAAATTTATACGCACATAAAATTATCGAATCAAATATTCTGCCCGCCAAATAAAACTAACTTTCAGTGATGGTCGTTTCAGCTTTACTAATTCTATCAGCCATCCTCACCACGGTCCAGTCAGAGTAAACTCCAACTTAGTTTCAACTGTTTTGTCCACGTTCGCATTTTATTAACAGTGGTTTAGTTTAGCCAGCATATAAACATTATAGTTTCTAGAATTCAATAATGTAAAGGTGCCTGTGCATTTATACGGTGAACGTTTGAAAATTGTTCAGCCTAGTCTAGTAGACGCAAAGGCGACTACTGAGGACAATGTCCTGGGTTAGATTTACAGGGTCGGCAAAGTGTTATCAGATTTGTCCATTCATCATCGCCTACGGCAGTCCACTGCTGGACATAGGCCTCCTCAATCGCACGCCACTCAACTCGGTTCTCAGCAACTCTCATCCAGTTGCTACCAGCCACCCTGCGAAGATTGTCGCTCCACCGAGCCTGCGGGCGTCCCACCTTACGTTTGCCGATTCGCGGTCTCCACTCAAGAACACGTCTACCCCAACGGTCATCGGTTCTACGGCTAATATGACCGGCCCATTGCCACTTCAGCTTACTTATTCTGTGAGCTATGTCGACAACTCTGCTGATTTTTCCATTAGTCCCATTTAATAAGGGGAGAGCCGGTTGCCATCAATTAGTCACAAATCCAGGCTCCACCGCTGCTACTGAGAAATTACTGGTTGAAAAACCTAATAACAATTTGCAAGACCTGGGCATCGGACGCAGGACCTCATGCTCCGCAGAAGTCATTGTGTGTAAGTATTCCTAGGATTTGTTTACCAGCCATTTCTCAATTGTAGCCCAGTGGTCAGATTAATCTTCTTATATGTAGAATCACCATCCTTCCAATATCACCCCAACAACATGTATATAGTTCGGCAAAATACGAGTATATTTTAGAAATGATGTTTGTTTTGCAAATAGGTTTTTACAAAAACTTCATTTCATTTCTTTTAAACTAGTTGAGGCCGGTGTTTCTTACTCTGAGCACAGACTCAGAGGTCATATGTCTCTTTTAAAGTCCATCCATAACCTCGGTCAACTCACATGAAGTTAATCAGATTAGTGTAAGCGTCATCTCTGTCTAACCCATCAGAGAATACGGGAGTAAATTTCTTCCCAGATCTTTAACTCTTTAATATAATTACCAAGACAGACAAGCTTTGATTTTGAATGTTTGCAAAGGACTGTTTTCATAGGATCGAATCAAGAAAATGTTCTCTGTGCCAAAATGGTTAATACAAGAGACAGATTTCCAGTGTGTCTTTGTTATTTGATATATTATTCAGATTTGGGACTGTTTAAATAGATCGTGTCATATCTTTTGCTAGCAGAATTTGAGGGGTTGTTAACATTGATACTTTAATTTGCACGTGTGTGTGTGTTTGCTTTTTTGAGGCACGTACAAGTTAAATCAAAGTGAAACGCAAGCTCTGCAACATAGAGTTTTATAATTTACCTCGACTAGTGAAGCACAAATATTATAAAACCATTGCATATTTTTTTACAATATTTAACAAGTGAGTTTGCTTTTTACTACAGCCAAAATAACGTTTGAACACGCGTTTTTAGATACGTTTAAACTCACATTCGCTCGAATTTTCATAAAATTCAACATCAACATACTATTCCAGTACCGAGAATCGTACTACAAAAATAACCCTTAGTCAAAATTAAAATATTACGTTCTCACATGAAATTCCCGACGAAAAAAGTAAAAATATGGAAACAGTTTTACATTCCACAAATTACGAGAAACCGCAACGATTTAACATTTTGCATAATTTAAACGTATGAGATGGTTTTACGTGAATGCAGTTTTAACCGTTGGGCCACGAGCTATGCGTTCAACCGATACGCGAAATGCGTCAGCGACCGCGGAGAACGCAAATGAAAGAAATAAAAAGTATTTATTAGCCTCGCACAGGAAACAAAAAAATGGAATAAAACAAAGTGATATAAAAACAAACATTACAACACAAAAAAAAACAAACGAAACTGGTCCTGTACGATGGCAAAAGGATCCCAGCGTGTTGCTGTAACATTGGAAAAATAAGTCACAGCGCTGGTATTCTTACGAACAGCAAGTCGGTTCGAACCCAGGCTGGCGCATTACTTTGTGTAATTTATTTCATTACCACTGCTCTCAAAAACGGCGAAGGAAAACATCGTGGGGAAACCGGCATGCGTTGGGACCACGTGGTGGATTCAAAGTCCATTCCCTCTCATAGAGAGGAGGCCGTGTGCCCCAGCAGTGGGAACATTATAGGCTGATTATGCTTATGCTGGTATTATATAAGTGATGCCACGGTCAAATACGAATATAAATTTTTAATAAAAAGTGTACAACGAATAAACTAATATAAATATAATAATGTATAATAAATACGAACTGCAGGCATTGTCCAATAAAAGTGAATCTCTAGCGCATAATGCCCACCTAGGCCTTGACCGGGCGACTTCGCTGAGAATCTCTCGCACGTGATACGATAATCGCGGGATGTTTGTGGATGCGATGTATTTGCGCCAATTACTTTTTTTTATAGCACATCGCAGGTCACCTTATGAAGCTGGCTTCTGCTTAACCGGACTATCCTGTAGGTACCTTGAGTGTAAGGCCTCCAGCCAGATGGCGGCCATTACCTCGCCAACGTGCGTATCAGTTCACGCGAATTCCTCACTTCTGGAAATGTCGAAAGGATGAAATCGCCGCGAATCGTCAGACCTGGTCTTAGGCCATGCTACGAGTCACTGCGACGCGATTTGCAGAGCGACAATGGTACTCACACGAAGGAAACAAGTAACTCGCGCGTTTCCCTTAACGCAAGTAGCATCGTATTCTGAGGTCGTGAAAGGGGCATTAAGGGGCGTTGCAGGAGATGGCCTTAGTTGGAGAATATGCAACTGTAATCATATGCAGCGTCCCAGGTGTAATGTTGTCTTGTTATATTATTCTACTTTTGTTCTGCAATGCATCTGGTATTCCCTTTGTGTAGTTAATTATAAAGGCTATTTTGTAGTTGAAGTGTAAGTTGGGGTCCAGCCTGCCTGGATGCAGCTTAATACCAGTATCACAAATTTACAAATGACAGCCTGGGTCCCGTCTGTCATTTGAAGATCTTTGTTTTAATCTTTTTAAGCAGTTGCTTAACTTGCTTTCCGAAGAACAGAGGGAACTCGCTATGTAATGGATGGCCACCTATCCACGGACCGACTTCGGGAAGTGCTGCTCAGCCATGTAGATCGATAGATGCGTCTGTTATTATGTAGCCAGAAGCTCCTTTCAGAGTTTTACGAACGATAAATTACGAAAAACCGCGATGATTTTATATTTGAATAATTTATATGGATGAGATGGTATTACTTTGAGGGTATGCAGTGTGGTCCCAGGTGTCATGTTGTCTTGATATTATTGTACTTTTGCAATACATCTCGTATTCTCTTTATGTAGTTAATTGTTATGGCCAATTGTTTGACCGTGTTGTCCTTGTAATACACACAATGGATTTTGTTGCTGTTTTCATCAAACTCAGAAAATTCGTTATGAAAGGTTTATGTGAATAATACTGCTTATGAAACTTACATATTACATAGTAATCTCTACGTTTAGACAACTTGCAAAAACCGAGCGAATTGGGGTCAGGCCGCCAGTTTATGCATAAAACATTATTATGACTGATTTCCAGAAAATGCAGTACGTAAACTTTACGATATTTCATCAGAAAATTTCACAAAAGTATCATATTTCATGCAATGTTTTTTCTCTTTGTTTAAAGTTTACGGTCCTAGCTCAAACATTCAAATTCATTCTGACTTTCATTATGTATAGCGTTCATACTTGTCAGCATGAACATGATTTATTTTGATGAAGATAACACTGGTTGGAAAAATAAGTAGGTAATTTTCTCGTTGAGCTTGTGGCCTAAAAACAAAACACGATAAAATCAACAAAGGCTTGCCCTGATTGGAGAAAATTATATTTGAAACAATAAGACAGCTGTCAGTTTAGCATCACGCAATGGCCGTTCGAATTTTGAAATAAAACTAAATGCTATAATGTTCATCGTTACTATTAGGCTAATATTTTGATTTGATAAGGTGTTCATTGAGTTGAAAACCTTACAAAAATTATCACTTGCAGTGCATACGAATAAGGATACAGTACGGCGACTATATGTGTGCAGTTCAAGGTGGCGCTGGTTGTCAAGAAAAAATGCATCGACATGTCAAACTTTGTACATTCATTTTAGTTCTGTGTTTTCCCACCTGAACGGATAAGTTGGCTGAAGTGTACATACGGGTATATGATTGTAAGGATCGCAGGTAGCATTCTGTAGTTACCCCCACTGGAAAGACTGAGGTTTTTTATATGAATAATATAAATAAGTCCTTGTGTTGCTATTCGAGTTTAAATGTAGCCGAGTTCTCGTGCCTGTGTCTTGGGGCTAAGACTTTTTCGCACGAACTCGGCAGTGCGTAGCTACAACTCATATCTTATTGTCTTTTAAGTTTTAACTATTATTTAATAGCAACTACTATATAATAATGTGTATTCTGTTAGGGATATGTGGTGTTATGCGAATGGATTAAATAAGAAATGAGTACATAAGAGGAAGTCTGAAAGAGGTAAATATCATGAGGAACGTTTTGAGTATGAATATGGATATGGGTATAAGAGTAGAGGAAGACCAAAGAAACGGTGGATGGACTGTGTAAAGGATGATATGGCTAGAAAGGAGGTGTCTGATGAGATGACGAGTAATAGAGAAGTATGGAAGAAGAAGAAATGCTGCGCCGACCCAAATAAATTATGATAAGGGCAAATGAATGAATTCTATAGCAACTGTTTCAATCAATGTTATCAACAGTCGGGCTTATGATGTTGTCATTTGTAACGAGTGCTATGCACAAACAGCACAGCCAGGGTGTAAATTACTTATACGGTTAATGATATATTTAGGGTGTGCCTATAACATCGGCAAGCTCTCATTGAGTCAGTGAATCGGAATACTCGGAACACGGGTATGCACCAAAAGTGTGCGCTTACGCAATTCATCGGTTCGCTTCCCACTTCGAGGTTTCACAATTATGTAGGAGAACCATGCTTCAAGATTATTCAAATTGATTTATTTCTTCCTCTAAGATTGCTTCGGTAAAAAAGAAGGAATTTAAATATTTATTATAAATTTAGTTTCTTTTTTGTTTCATGTTGTCAATTTTTATTTAACGGATTATCTAGTAATTAAATATTTTTAATGAAGGTATTTTTAGCAACTGTCGGTAGATTTTTGGAGAAGCAGTTGAAAGTGAGTCATATGCTAATGAACTCAAAAAAATACATGCTAGTGTACTATTTATTTCGTAGAGAATGCGTTGTGGCAATTTGTCCGCCTATGTACACCTACTGAAACTACATGTAGTTTAAAAACAAATTCGCGTTATTTTTACTGAAAATCTACTTCTTCATTATTTATTTTAGTGGATATCTAAAGCATAATACAATTTAATAGTACCTATTTGCCATTAAGGTGGAAGCGCAAGGGTAGCCCGCGAAATGTAAACACTCAAGTTTATTGCAATTTGCAGGTCAATGTCTGGTTCTATGTTGATGAAAATATGAATCGCGCCAGTAACACGTATGGAGTTACAGAATTATAATCATTCAAATCATCAATACAGCCCTCCAGGTTCATATAACCCCATTCAAAAGCTATTTCATGAAGAAGTCACTCTTGGGATTATATGAACTTGGAGGTTGTATTGATGATTTGAATGATTATAATTCTGTAACTCCATACGTGTTACGGGCGCGATTTATATTTTTATCAACAAACAACCTGACACTGACCTGCAAATTGCTATAAACGTAATTTAAATTTCGCGAGCTACCCTTGCGCATCCACCTTAATATTCCATTTCCCACTAATATTGGCGATATGATGTGTTTTAATGCAATCATTTATTAAAAGCAATATCACTTGGAATTGGTTCAAAACCACTCAATAATAGAATGTATGAGAGACGGTTGAAATCAAATAAATACGTATGTTTATGAATATATTACATGCACAAACTTTTGAGGCTTTGCAAAAGTTTATGTATTTAGGTATTTTCTTTAATTGAATGTCTTTATAAATATAAGGTTCCCAGTTATGAAAAAAAATCTAATTAAGTTAAAAAAGTAAGGCAGTCTTCAGACGTTTGACGTATATTTTTGAAAGATTTTGGGAGATTTTAACAAAATAATTATTTTAATCGTTTCAAATCTTTTCAAAGTCTCACGATTAAGCTAAAATGTTCGCGCAATCTTTTTCTGAGAATAACAATTAATTTTCATTTAGTTTTGTGTTCGTACAAGAAAATTGCTTTTCCTCTTTTTATAAAAACAAACAAATGGTTGTTTCTATGGATCTTGGATGCCTGAAATATAATATTTTAGTAAAGGATAAAAAACCTTTTTAACAGGACTATCCGCTTTTGCGTTCTGCGTGGTCATATTAAAAATCTAAGTTTAGAACTTAGACATTTCTGAAATAGGGTCAAGAATTACGTCGGCAGTGCGATGCCGTGCGTTCGGCTATTTTCGGAACGACTCGGGTGCGATCGGCTATTTTCGGAACGGACGGTTCGGTTCGGTTGTTTTAAAATTGGAAATGCGTACTCTTTGATGTAAAACAAATGTTGTTTGCGTATGAAACGTTTTCAAACGTTCAATTATATAAAAAAAGTGTGAGTTTGATAAGTGCATTCAAATAAAAGGCAATTGTCTTTTTGGATGGCTTGGCTCTGAAGATGAATCGAGAGGACTCGTTATTACAAATCAACATTTCTGAGAAACTATCGCTTTGAAGTATCCGTTCATTGTGTTAGAAACAATAAATTTATGTTACTTTGATCTCCGCTCTCATAGATGAACTCTACCTTCACCTCAAAGTATGTACCACAGTTTACCTAAATTAATTTCTTACAGTCGGACGTCCTTCAACTCACTGGAGATCTGTCTAAGGAAATTACAAGCTGTGGCGAGACAGTGTTTCTCTTCCCAACTTATTCGTTCCACCTTTTAAATATTTTCCACCTGGACATCGCAGTCTTGGCAAACCTGGAAGTCTTTTGACTGACTCCGGATCCAGATTGGCCGAAGCTAGGTTAACCTGCTCAGGTTTTTTCGGATGGGAAATCATCAAATGACCCCTCCTTTTCTGGGCGGTGCGGAAGGGATTGTCAGACTTGTACTGACTAAAACCCATCCATGTTCTTTGTGTTCCAGGGCCGCGTTATCTCTTTTGAACAGTCCCGCAGCCCTAGCAGGCAACAGCCCTTTCGGACCCCTTCCCATTTGCTGACACCTCTTTAAGGCGCGCGTGGAATACGAACGCACCGTCGACACGGCTTGTAGTCATAAGACGGACGGATAGTGAGCTAGCCCATTACTCACCGTCCACAGGACCGCGAGCCGTCTTGAACTAAAATATGATGCTGTTCCGCAATCGATGGGATACGTATTATTATGTCCTGTGTGTCTGTTGTTGACACGTTGCTGGAACTGATGATCGCTACTGATAGCGCCAATCTCGTAGCCAAATTCTGGGTTGAATCAATTTAGATTGTCCTCGACACGCTAACAAAAATTCAGACTCACTGCCTCGGAATCGAGAGATTGCTATACCAAAAAAAAATCTCCCTAAAGAATCTATCTATGGGTACATAAAATTATCTTAACGCTATTGGCCGCTGGGGCAACTCTGCCCATTGTCATTTAAAAATCTTAAAAATTGCATAGACATTATCTAACAGTACCATTAGAAAGACTGACGTCACCATCAATCCCCATAAATCCCTTGAGAGAGGAAATGAGACTACGATAGCGGTACTCTCATTTCATCTCAGCCGGGGGGAATTAGGATTCTCTCGGGAGGAACTCACTACCGGTTGCGATCCTGACCACTTGTGAGCAATATTGAGCAATTTGGGGCTTGTCACCTGAGGGAGGATTGTTACTATGTAACTAAAGTTCTACACAAATTGATGATCTAACGAGCTATTAGGTTACAGAACATTGTGACGATTAAGAGCTTACAAATAACCAACAAAATTATTTAGGGATGATTTTTTCAACCCCACATATCACCCGAGGATTTTTTTCCATACAAAAAAATGCCAGACATCAATAACAACTCCAAAAATAAAAGATAGCCCTTGATGGCCCAAGATAGCCCTTGGTAAAATCAGTGCGTGACAAAGTAGTGCGTAGACGTTGTTTCTTCGACAGCAGTGATATTATGAGGCAGATTTTGATAATATATATAATGTCTAGATGGAGCATCAAATGTGCGAAAATGTGTAAAAAATATCAGCCAACTGTTAGCCTATAAGTTTGCACACATGATTGAAATTGTTGGCTCGTTTTCTTTGTTTCGATTGTAGGGCGATGCTCCATCTAGACATTATTTATAATCAAAGGAGGCAGATAATATATGTGTGTGCATTGTGAGGAGTCGCAAACGTCTCAATTGGCATTTTGTCTTTAGTCCGCGTCAAGCAGGGCGAACTACGCACAATTGGTATGTACCAGCGCGACTAGATTTTAAACGTCGGTAACTATGAAAGTAACATTATCTTGTGTTTAATATCATTGATAGACACACCCGTACCAAAGGTAGGCAACAAGAACAACTCGAAAATAACGGTTATTTGAAGGTAATTTTATGACGATTAATTCATTCGAAATGTTATTTATTTACGTCCAAATGTATCTCCGTTCTACTGAGTATTTCTGAGTGAATGTTTAGTTAATATAACACATCGGGGTGACACTAATCGTTGTTTAACGTCTCCGTCTACCTTCAGCGAGGAGTGAAGGTCCAATAATTTGAAGTAATAAAGCTTCAATGTGGGTAATCTGCCAGAAATGTGTTTTGAGCCTGTCTGCTGTCATCTTGATGAGGTAATGAAAATTATTGTAATGTTTTTGATTCTACAATTTGTGTAGTTAATTCAATATAACAAATGACTTGTTCAAAATCTATAATCTATTCTATACAAATAAATAAAATAAAAGTTTCTGTGCGATATTATAGGGTCTAACATATGTTACTTTCAGTACTTACCCACCGTCCACCTCCTGGGATCACCTGGGTGAACCGCGGAAAGTTTTTATTTACAACAGCTCACCTTTGTCCACTTGGGTGATCCTTGTTTATTTTAGAAAATAATTAGGGATCCGTGCAAAAAAATTAAAACCCTTGAAATTTTTAACAACAGCCGATTCAAACAGCTAATCTCCGAAACGGCTGGATCGATTTTGACGGTACTTCTACTGGCAGATGCAAAAAAAAATTAAACCCTTGAAATGAGCTATCGTATTTGAGCTCACCAGAAGGCGCCAATGTCGATTAAGGTCCTATCAATAATTCTATTTTGTACTTTAAAGTACCAATAACTTCATAAAAAGATTATTTTATTACGTATATCAACATAAGTGTAAACGTCAGATACATATATTTACAACTATCTTCCTAAAATTAGCAAGCATGAAACATTTAAAAATCATTTTACCTCCAAATACTGACAATTAAAGATTCTAAGTTGCTACTTAAAATCTTCAAGTCATAATTAATCAGGAATGGCTCAATCTAGACCACAATCGTGGATATTTGTAAAAATATGTGATAAAATAGCACGCAACATTTCGGTGCCCCCGCGGTACACTAGCGCCTCTAGCGGCGAAATTATACGCGACAGCCCCCATTGGTAACAAAATTCGTTTAAAAAAGGAGAGTAATATTTTTTATAATAATTTTCCTCATTCAATCAGGAATCATTTTAATCGGGACCAAACATTTTGTTCATTCTAAGCACCCACCAAAGTGCGTAACAGTTTGTTGTACGTCTTAATACATTTGGTTCAGATAGTAATAGTACAGTAGGTAATAAAAAATAAAAGTAAAAGTAAGTAGTAAATATTGTGGCAGCGCGAGCTTTTTTGAGACGACGACGCTCCACTAAGAATGTCCACATAATAGATCTCCAATCGTCTTTAAAACTCGAGCTAAAGACTAAACTCTATGGTTGGTGGAAAATGTTTGGTAAATCTCAAGCCTAATACTGGCACAAAATAGGTACACTGAAGTGCACTTTGAGCATGCCGCGTTCACTATCTGTCTGGCTGCCTACTAACTTCCATATTTCTAGCCCATTGGTTCGGAGTTTGTACACTGGCGAGCAAATGGAGTGTGAACATTCCCCACCCCTCTGTTAAGATGAAATTTGCGAATAATGTCATAAATTTTCGGATTTTATTTTGTAGCTCGTATTTTATGGGTCAAAGGTATATCTAAGTGCGAAGGTCTGTACGCGGCTATCCAAAAAAATGAGTGTTTGAAACTGCTATTGTTTATGGTTTAATCAATCAATGAAACAAATACTTACTTTTATTTCGAACAAGAGTCCCTATGGGTTAGTAGAGGTGAGTACTTAAGGACTACCTATGTTCCTGCCAGGGTTGCGGGACTGTTCGAAGGAGATACCGCGGCCCTGGAACACAAAGGGCAAAAGAAGGAACGTGGATGGTTTTTAGTCAGTAAAAGTCTGACACTCCCTGCTCAGCCGAGAGCGGGAGGAGTTATTTGATGATTTCCCATGCGAAAATAAAAAAAGTTCTACCTATGTTAGTACGACTGCTAGACAAACAGTTATTATTAAAATCAATTTAAATTCAATTCAATTTCATTTTAAATCAACTTGAGTTTAAGTCAAGCAATTACATATTTTATAAACAAATGAAAACAAATGAATAAGACATACTGTTACCTTGTGAGTGTTCGTTTTTGTCTGTGCTTGTAATACTGTCTGTATACTTTTATTTTATGTATCTGTTTGTACATGAGTCTTGTTACTTCATCATCATCATCATCATTTCAGCCGAAAGACGTCCACGGCTGGACATAGGCCTCCCCCAAGTGTCGCCACATTGACCGGTCCCGTGCGTCTCGCATCCAGATGCGATGCTTGTTACTTGAAATAAACTAATTTTACTAACCCCCGACGCAAAAAGAGAGGTGTTATAAGTTTGACCGCTATGTGTGTGTGTGTCTGTCTCTGGCACCGTAGCTCTTAAACGAGTGAACCGATTTGGATGCAGTTTTTTATATCAAAGCTAGTTTCTTGGCAATGGGTCTTAGATATGTTTTATCAAAATAGGTGCAGGCATTTACTAGATATGGGGGATGAAAGTGGGTATGAAAAATTAAATATTTTCAAAAAGTGGGGTATCAAATGAAAGCGCATGATGTGCATATTACAATTAGATATATTTTATTTATTTATCTATTTAATAAAGTTCAAAACTTAAACCAGAACGGATTTTGCAGCGTTTTTGCTCACACATACAAAACAGTTTACGAAAACCTGAACGGCCGCGGCCCCTGTAATGGAATGTTAGGATACGACAGCAGATTGCTGAAGCGTGAAATTTTTTTCACTATTAGAAAGCTACATTCACCCTGAGTAACGTATGCTACAAAACATATAAAAAAAATCTTATATCCACCCGTGCGAAGCCGGGACGGCTAGCGACCCGTCCCGGCTATTTTATATTTAAACACAAGAAACTCCATGTGAGTGAAATCGTAGACGAACCCAGTACATCTTATCTTACTTACTATATGTAAGGTCTATCTGTTGCATACACGAAATATTTTAACAGTAACTTCTGTAAATCGTAAAGTCGCCATATCAACGAAAAAAAAATGTTATCTAAGTGTTTTTGTTTTTACGAAATTATTATAATTCTACATTTTCTTGAGACAGTTTGCGAAAAACCTTTGCTCGCAATTCTATGAATGAGACGCGCCCCGCCCGTAGTGAACTAGCGTAATGGATGTTGAAAAATAAGGAGCCAGTATTTATTTTGTAGGTCAAGTAATTTTAAATTATCCTGGTAGTACGATCTTGAGGGATAACTATCAAACCCCACGCAGGTGAAGCCGCGGGCTCAAGCTAGACATAAAATAAGTAAACAGTTTCAAACCTTCCCCCACAAGGGTTTACTATAGCGTCCTTCTTATTTTCTCTCCATGGTGACAAGCTTACCTGAAACAAACAAAAAGGCTCATTAGTGACCTTATTACACCCAAAGATAGCTTCTCTCCTATAATAAGGTTGACATAAGGTTACCATGGCAACGGCTGTATGTGGTTTCGATCGTTGCCTTAATAAACTGATGATGAATCGGGAACATCAAAATTTAATAAAAATTAATTTGTTTTCTTATGATGACGAATCGGGACTTCTTTTTTGGAAAACAAATTTGGTGACCAATCGGAACAGTGACGAGTCGGGAATAAGCCATTGTAATTACAGAATGTTTCATTTTGTAAATATAAAATATCCATTGTAAAACGCAGCGAATTTTTTGAACATAACTACATAATATAAAAAAGGCGCTTCCCGCTCTCTGTCCCTATGTATGCTTAGATCTTTAAAACTACGTAACGATTTTGATGCGGTTTTTTTTTAATAGATAGAGTGATTCAAGAGGAAGGTTGATATGTATTACATTGCACCCGTGCGAAGCCGGGGCGGGTTGCTAGTAATAATAAATGATGGTATGCTTCTTATTATTGCTCGTCAGAACAATAACGCCTTCGTTTAATGAAAGGGATTTTTATTTTTGGACGTCAATAAAGGTATTGACAATTCTAATGAGTTTTGAATCGAGAATCCCCTTTAGAAAAAAATCTATCGCTTGGCATTTTGGTGTATTTTCTATGAATTAATTCATTGATAAGAATTGAGTCTTAGAATTAAGTAGGTAAATATAACGTCCGAAACTGTTTCGATCGAAATGTTTTCCTAATTAAAATTGTTCGAATTTGCGTTTCATTCGCTCAGGTGGCTAAGCCCAAGGGATTGCCATTTCGAGTGATTTATTTCGTAGTTGCATTTTTCTGTTTTTGTTTGAAAATACAACCACTACACATTGTTTGAAATAATTTTCATAAAACGCTATCTTTGTGTACGCATCTATACTAACATTGTAAAGTGGTTTTTTTTTTTGTAAGTTCGTATACAGGGTGTAACAGAAAGGGTATAATCATATGGAATACTGTGGTACGGACCATCAAACTGAACAACTTTCTCTATGGGACCACCATCGAAATCGTAAAAAAATAATCAGCTGTCCCATACATTTGGGTCGAGTAGGTATTGACATTTTGTATAGGACAGCTGATTATTTTTTTACGATTTCGATGGTGGTCCCATAGAGAAAGTTGTTCAGTTTGATGGTCCGTACCACAGTATTCCATATGATTATACCCTTTCTGTTACACGCTGTATAGGGGATAATATTCGAAACTACTGCTCCGATTCCGAAAATTCTTTCACTTACGAAAGCCACATTATCCCCGAGTGTCATACATTTAAAACGTTGCTGTGGGTTAATTTCTGTATACAGCGTGTAACAGAAAGAGTATAGTCATATAGAAGACAGTGATGCGGACCATCAAACTGAACAACTTTCTCCATGGGACCACCATCGTAATCGTAAAACAATAATCAGATGTCCCATAAGTTTGGGTCGAGTAGGTATTGAAATTTTGTATGGGGCAGTTGATTATTTTTTGTGATTACGATGGTGGTCCCATAGAGAAAGTTGTTTAGTTTGATGGTCCGTACCACGCTCTTCCATTTGACTATACCCTTTCTGTTACACGCTGTATACAGAAATTAACCCACAACAACGTTTTAAATGTATGACACTCGGGGATAATGTGGCTTCCGTAAGTGAAAGAATTTTCGGAATCGGAGCAGTAGTTTCGAATATTATCCCCTATATACGAACTTACAAAAAAAAAAAAAATACCACTTTACAATGTTAGTATAGATGCGTACACAAAGATAGCGTTTTATGAAAATTGCTTTATAACGGGAGCGAAGCCGCGAGCAAAACCTTGTTACACAATAATGTAAAGGCGTAGACAAGGCGAAGCCTGACGAACGAAGGGTCAGAGGTTAATAGCTTTGAACTTATCAACCTATTCATGTTAATACCCACATTTTACTAAACAAACTTGCCACTAGAATTGAAATAAGCGGATATATACTTAGATATAATTGTCGCTTTAAAAATGGGCTGATTGACTGAATGTCACTTGGTGTAGGCAATGTGTAGCCCTTAAGGAACTAATAGTGAGTGTCCGACGCGGCCCTTAGTTTTTTTTTTTATATAGGCGAGTATTAAAATCTTGATAGGACTCAGGACTCCAAAAGCTGCGTGCAGAGCCACAAACAACACCATGTAATGTTTTCACGTTACGAATTTCCACCCTCATCAATAATTAACGTAAAATCATATTATCTGTCTATTGCTGACCCAACACGACCACCACTTATTTAAAGTTAGTCAAGCAAATTATTTAATTAATTGAATTATTTACCAATTATCTCGCTTCGACGAGCAACATTTGTATTTGCGTTCAAATTTATTTTGATCAAATTATTTGGATCCTTTGTAGGCCAGTCAAATGAAAAGCTTTTGTTAATAAATAAATGGATACATTGTGTCATTATGTATTTATGTTTAACATTTGAATTACAAATTATTTTAGTTTGGTCAATGGATATTTTTATTTTGATACCTCTGTTTCAGATGCTTTACGTTGAAAAATTGAATTTTTTGTATACGAGCCTGTTTTGTTGCTCGGTAATAAATGATAAATGATGTTTATTTTGCAAATAGGTTTTTAAAAACACTTTTACACGTCTCTTTTTTTAAAACTAGACGGGGCCGGTGTTTCGTACTTGACTACTCTGAGAAGAAACAGCCGAAACAAACTCAGAGGTCATAGTCTCTTTTAAAGTCCAGACATAATCTTGGTTAACTCACATGAGGACTATGCAGATTAGTGTCGGAGATGGTCTCTTGAAGAAAGAATCACACAGATTGAGTAGACCTGTCCAGTCAGTGCAAGCATTTGTTAGTTATCGTGTAGCTCGACTTATAACTCAAGGAGCTCAACGACACGACCAACAATGCCAAAGAAAGGACATTAGTATAGTGTAGGGCTTTAAGATCTTCCACTTTTCGCAGTTTGGAGTTATCACCTCGTTTCAGACAGAGACTCGAGTTCTAAGTCGAACTTAGCATTTCAATTCACTTTATTTTTTCTACTCTATTTATCCATTTAAATGGGGTAAACCCATCCCCCTTCCAACCCCTTTTCTTGTCTTGGGTACTCAACTCATAGCCCAATTTATTGGTCTGACAAAGACCACAAAGACCTGAGAGTGCAGATTTTTTTCTTCTTTATGGTAAGTAATTAATTTATTTCCAAACAGCTAGTAATCATGCACTGCTCAATATTTTGATTACCAGTCAGTAGGTATTTCCATTTCAATTTGTTTTTTTTTTTTTATCAAATTCTCTCCAATTTTTCTAATGTAACAAAAAGAGGTTTCACTCAATTGTACTTGAAGCTTTTAACGAAATTCCCTTTGCCTCAGCTGCATGGAAACAAGATCGTAATCAGCGTAAGAGCAATTTACCTGAATGTTGGGGGCTCAGCAGCCTATCCTTGTGTTTGGACGGTGTTAGGGATGTCTCTGTAAGGTCTGGGGTTTGAACGCATTTGTAATTAATATTAATAGCTGACGTAATAAATGGGACTTGGTTGATACTCAGACATTTGCGTTGACTTGTGCGTAAAGGGGTCGCTGCTAAATAATACCACCTCAATATCATTCCCCTGCCCTTATGCCAACTCATTTGTGGCCGGCGCAGCATGTCTTCTTCTTCCATACTCCTCTTTTACTCGTCATCTCAGCAGTCACCTCCTTTCTAGCCATATCATCCTTCACACAGTTCATCCATCGTTTCTCTGGTCTTCCTCTACTCTTATACCCATCCACATTCATACTCAACACTTTCCTCACTACATTTTCCTCATTCCTCCGCATCACATGTTCGTACCACGATAATCGATTACCCAAATAATAACGCCTCAACGGGCGATATTTTAAGACGAGCATCGCTTGCTGAGTCCTTCACATGCGATACCGAGACTTCCTCTTTGTCGATTTTGTTTATCGAGATTCTAGCTTTTTCCCAACTATTTTGGAGTCGGCTTCCAGTCTAACCGGATGCTGCTGCATGCCAGTATTTTACATGGAGCGACTGCCTATCTGACCTCCACAACCCAGTTAGCACTGGATAATACGATACCCCTTGGTAAGACTGGTTGTCAGCCTTTCGGGCCACTGGCTACCTGTGAGGACTGTCAAAGATCTACAAATGACAGGCGAGACCAACGGCTTAACGTGCTTTCCGACGCACGGACGAAATTCGGTATCTAATGGGTGGTCACCCATCCCCGGACCAACCTAGGCAAGCGCAGCTTAACCTAAAGATCGACCTCCTCGAGTTGTTTCTGCTTAAAAAGGCAGAATATCTCTCTTAGTTATTTTTCCAGTTCTTAAATTGTGTAAATGCCAGCCCTATCAGCATTACGACGTCTCGTACACAAGCCGTACCGGCTGCACGCCGCGCCGGTACGTCGGCAAAGCGATCTTGCTAAAGCGGTTTCGAGTGCAACGAGCGGGCTGATCAATAACTCTGTCTGCTTACACGCGGCTTGAGCCCTGGTCATTGTGATCATGGCTAAATGGGCAAACATTATCTCATGTGTACGCTGTTGGTTTGTTTTATTTGGGGCTTGCACCCCCATCGTAACACACTTTGTATCGCAATCTGGAGGATTTTGTAGATAATTCGTAAATCATTTATACAAGCTATAACAAAATTAACGCAAGACGCGTGTGGTCTCTTCATGAATCTGAACAACTTTTGTTCTACGAGTTCTTGAAATTCGAGAAAGAAATCATACATCATTTGTGAAAATTTCAACTGTCTAGCTATCACGGTTCATGGGATACAGCCTGGTGACAGTCGGACAGTAGAGTCTTAGTTAATAGGGTCCCCGTTTTACCCCTTGGTATGGAACCCTTAAAAAGTTATGAATTTCCATAAGTGATAGAACAAAAGTAGTTAAGATTCATGGTCTGAGATACCATACCAGTTGCATTTATTATAGTACAACCTGTATACTCTGCATACTAATATAAAAAAATGCAAAAGTAACTCTTTCTGTGTTGTAACTTTTTCATACCTTAGCGGCCGATCAAATTTCGATGAAATCAGGCACACAAATACACTATGGCCTGTGGGTTAGCTCATGGAACATTTTTTATTCCAAAGATAAGTTTCCATGTGTAACTCACGAAGTACGCGCTGGCAATACCTAGTTTATTTCATACAGGTGAAATAGTACATTTTGATATAAGGGGGGAAACTTTGTTATTATATTCGAGGCGGAATTAACACCCGAGCTGCAGGCGAGGGTGTTATGGAGCTCAGAACTACAGTAACAAATCCCCACTCGTATCAAACGACGTTTTGCAATACACTTTCGAAGAAATAAAATATTAGAACGGAAAGTATTTTTGTCAGGAATTATTAGGAAACTATGATTTCTTTTGCTTTGATTCCGCGCTTTGCTTTTGCCAGGTTGAAGAAGAAGCAAAAGTGTGAAGGCTAAACAGCCTAATATGAAAAATTGAAAATTATAATTCGAAAGTGTTAATTTGTTGATAAAAGTAAATATTTGTTTTAAATAATCATGTTTATATTTGTAAAACACAATTTAAATACTCAAAAAATATTTACGCCTTAAAGGCGCTTTGCCGAAATATCAAAAAATTAACCATTGCCGACTATAGTCATTGAACCCATTTAACATTGACCTGTGGAAATTTTTATTTCCGCACGTGTGCGGAAAATATTAAAATCCACGCGTGTGAAAAATATTGCATGTTGAACATAATCGTAGTACGATAAGAACCAGTTTTCGAGAAAGACTATTGAAAAATGATTTCCTCTTCAACGTACTTAAATGAAGCAATGAATTTTTCAAAACGTCAAAATAAATGGCATGTAGGTTGTGAGTGTGTTACTCAATTATCCCGATAATTTCGGCCTGTTCAAATGTACTAACATTGTGTAATAAGCCGTTGTAATTAGTTAACTTAACCTGGTTTCAAGCCTACTAGTATAAAGGATTCTGTTTAGTGGATGTGCCAACAAATTGTAATTAGGCGTTGGATTAGATTTCCAAAATATCTCATTGATTATTTGTTAGACCCGGTCATTGGAACGGACGGATAAAATTAATCACAAGTAGGCGAGTGGTGACATCACGAGACCTACTTACCAGTCGAACCACACCACAGCGTGCTTCTGCAGAGCCGTGACGTTTACAGCTCGAGGCGAGGACGAAATTCAATGTCTGATCACAGCGGAGTTGAGATGTCATGGAACTGTACCCGGTTTTTACCCCGTGTTAAGTTGTAATCTCAAGTAATTCGTTAGTTTTGCTAGAAACAGTGTATCGCACCCAGTGTGTTCTCATTGCACGAAACCTATCTGCTGCCCACCTGATGTACAAGCCTAGCGGACTAAATCCTGCTAATCCGACATATTTATGTAAAACACGATGGATAACATTTTATTATTTGGCGGCATGGTTGGCGCAGTGGCTAAGCGGTTGGCTGCTATGCGGCGTGTCGCGGGTCTGATCACGGAAAAAATATTTTTATGAGCTGTAGGTAGTTGTTCCGGGTGTGGCTGTTTGCGAATGTGGGTTTAAATGTTTGTAAACACAGTCATGATACAAGAGAAATTATTATTTGGGCAACGTTAAAAATAAAACATTGTATGGATGGTGTTTAGGTTACCCTGCCTAAAGTTTGCTAATACAACCTTTTGCTCGGTAATCCAACGATTTCTTCTATCACAGGCAGGAGCTCGTGGCTAAATAATACCAGCCACTCGGGTAAATCTTCAAGTTTAGCCGCGCTTGCCTAGGTCGGTCCGTGGATAGGTGACCACACATACCGAGTTTCTTCCGTCCCTCGGAAAGCACGTTAAGCCGTTGGTCTCGGTTGTTAATTTAGATCTTTGGCAGTCGTTACAGGTAATCAGTGGCCCGAAAGTCTTGCCACCAGTCTTACCAAGGGGTATCGTATTACCCATTACTAACTGGGCTGTGGAGGTCAGATAGGCAGTCGCCCTATGTAAAATGCTGGTATTCAGCTGCATCTGGTTAGACTGGAAGCAGACCCTGACATAGTTGGGAAAAGGCTAGGCAGATGATGACGGTCTGTATCTTCTTGACTAGAATCCTATCCACCCCTGTCCGCTTATTACCAAATACATGTAGCACCCTCCAATCTATCAGTCCAGATAACTTCGACCAATTAACGATGTAAACTAATTACACTGACCATTCTTAACCTCTAATTAAACTTTAATTACCGTCACTTTACAGTGCTAAGCACCCAACTTAACACAGAGCGTCTCAAGCTGTTAGTAATTAAGTTACCACATAGTTGGTGTTAAACCAAGCAATCTTGCAAGTAACATTTACACTCGTTATAAATCTCCCTAATTAAATAAAGAAAAAAACAAAAACATTTACACTCACACACATACCTACACACACTAGCACAAACACTATTTCACTCTTCCGCTTAATAATGTTATCATGTTTACTGATATTTTTAATTAGGCATGTCCACCAATTTTATGAATTTTATTTTTATTTTATGATTGTTATTTTAATTTTATTTTATTTCTGAATAATTTTATTATCATTATTCTCATGTGTCTTGCTGTGCTGTGTCACACTGAACATTCGAATGCAATCTGAGATACAGGCTGTGCCTAGTTTGGGGCCCACGGCTACTTCTTCTTTTGCACTCATTTAACTTTGTTCGTGTATCTTGTTTTTCTGTTTGTATTTTACCTAACTTGTGTGTCAATAAAATAAATAAATAAATATCGCTGGACATTACACACACTGCCATCTAGGTGCCACACTAAGTAACGAGGCTTGTGTCGTGGACACCAGATAGTTGATAGATACATAGATACTTTTTGTTTGTAAATACATACTTATTATACATAGAAACATCCATGACTCGGAAACAAATGTCCATGCTCATCACACAAACATTTGCTCCTACCGGGATTCGAACCCGGGACCCTAAGAACGTGAGGCAGCCTCACTACCGCTGCGCCATTCGCGTCGTCAAAAATCAATAATCCTTCTACTAAATATCCTAATGTGAAAGTAAGTTTGTTTGTCACTTTACTCCTTAATGGCTGAACTGATGTCCATAAAATTTAGCCCACAGGTAGACTTTGACCTGGGCTAGGACATCGAATACTCTTTTTATCCCTAAATTTGGTCCCAGTGTGTTTATATCGAACCTAAGTGTGTCAAGCTCCGAGTAATTAAGTTATCTACCTAGTTGTAAAACCAAGCAATTTGATTAAGCGCCTCAAAGAGCACAGATTGACTTTATTACGTACGAGGCGTGAACTTTGATGCGTTCCTTTAGCTAGGTAAGTTCGTTAGCGACAGTTTGTGAATAGAGAGATGTTAGTTTTGTATTTTGTAGTATTTATTATATGTAGGTACATCGCAAATCTCTATGAAAATTTTGTAAGTTGAATTTGAATGTACATCTGTGCCGAAGCAAATTTTTAACCGACTTCAAAAAAGGAGGACAAGTTCTCAATTCGTCCGAAACTTTTTTTTTGTATGTTCACTGATTACTCGGAGACACCTGAAGCGATTTGGATTTTTTTTTTTTTTGTTGGAAAGAATATAATTCCAAGTTAGTCCCATAGAAATATTGTCATGATCTGATCATGGATTTCGGAGATATGGGACTGAACTCTTCAATAATTATGGAGCAGCGTTTGCAAGTGTTAGTGGGTAACACTAGTTAACAAAAAGAGTATAGAAGATGTTGCAAAAGTGATTTAAAGTTATCATAAACACTACTAATGGGATATTTTTGATTTATTTTTGTTTACTGTTTGTTTGGTAGGTACTTGCAACAGCGCCGAAATATCGGGAACTCAAAACAAACAGTAAACATGGTAAATATGCCATAACTAGTGTTAATGATAATGTTGGTGACCTTGTCAGTTTTAAAACTGATATAAAGTTATTTAAAATCTGATGAACAGTAACGGCCTATACGGTGGCTTTTTGCGTTTAAGGTGCTTTGTAGAAGCATGCTCATATTATTTTTAATTTCAATCTCCAATTCACTCATACATTATTATTATTAACCTTAAAATATAGTTAATTTTAAAGTTTTTGATTCAATATTGTTCTTACCATTAAGTACATAACATAGATCTAGAGACGTGTATTTCAAATGAGTTCAAATTTCTCCATTTTGCTTTCAAATTGCGACAAGCTTTGAAGCTGGAAACTCCACAAAAAAAACCACACCAAAAAAACCTTTCAAAATCGATGTGTGAACTTTTCGCCTACCCGCCATATTTTTCGTAGTTTTCGAAACCAGGAAAATGTATCCGATGACGGGTAAAAACGAAGTAAAAAACTTTCGTGCTCGAAATGTCCGGACGAAATGGAGTGGAAAGGCCCGAAACGCAATTGAACCGAGTAAAAGTCAATTCAAAATCGGAATAGTGGCAACACACGTAGGTATGCGGGTTCTCATGTGGCAAGTTCGACTGAATAATATCATAAATATTTATTTGTACTGTTAGGTCTTGAAATGAAACTATGGATCTTAGGATAGGTACTTTACGTCTTACGTCACAAATTATAATGTAAGAAAAAGAAACAACACGTCACTCTCTCGTGCACTCCCGAATATATTGTTTTATAACCATGGGATTGTTGCTATCAGTACCTACTGTATCTAATGGGTGTAAAAGTATCCATAACGAAGCCGAAAGGCACTTGTTCTCTCTTTCATTGCGATTTTTTTTTGTTCTAGCTAAACTATACCTGGAAACTTTCTAATTACGAACATATTGGGGGTCAAAGTTTAAACTTTTTCACAAGTTAAATACAAATTTTTAAGTCGCTTCCCAACATTTTTTTTTGCGTAGAGTTACTTAATTTGATGTACCTACAGAATGCTTGGTTGACGGCTTCGCGAAGGGTCCGACTACACCCTGCATTACCTAAGACACTATCAACCGATTATTTACATGATTCTAATACATAAATTTTGCATTCAGCATTTTTGTCTATTAACAATCTAGGATGAATACTTTCTTCAATTATAATTAGAGAAACTCTATGATTATTTTATATATTCATATAAATTTAGAATTATTTATGCTTTTTATTTTATATTTATATATTGTAATGTTGTGTACCTATATATCTTTTGATTTTGTGTGCATAAAGAATCATATAGAAAGAAACCAAAAAAAATAAACTATACTTAAATATAGTTTTTTTTTTGCCTCCTCGAAAAGAGCTCCATGCATGCATTAAGGCGGGAGCCTTTGCCCAGCAATGTGGTAGGATAGGTTATTAAAAAAAAAGCTTCAATGAACAGGCAGACTATAAAATGAAACCTTTAAAATTTAAACGATGAGACTGCAAATGTGAAATTATAATTCACCATCACGTTTTATGACGTTCATATTAAAACTGACATACCTTCATAATGCGCCTTTTTTCAGAATTCATTTTTTCTGAACTCATTTTGCTGACAACCCGCGTTTTTGGATTATGCAGGATTTTAATAAAAGGCTTTGTTGAGGTATCCCAAAAGTCAAAATTCCCGCATTTGGCTATAAACAGGATCAACGTCTAGCAAGTTCTACCAATTTCATTATTATATTTTTTTATTGTGTATAGGTGTATATTTTATTATGTATGGCGTACAGCTAATAGTAATAGTGAGGTAACGACACCGCCACCGACAAGCCATAGGCGACGTGCTTTTTTTATATAAAAAAAAAATGAAAAAAAAACCAGTGAGTATTTGGTATGGTCTCATTCATTCCCCTGAAGTTACGGGATATAAAAAAACACCTTGTATAAGCCTCCACAGTTAGTAATAGAGTTTTGTTGTACCAATGATTAACTAAGCATTATACTAACAAAGTAAAGGATTAACATTAAATTAAGTACCTGCACAGGCAGAAATACAGGCGCAACCACTAATACAATGCATCCGAAAAAATAATAATTTAATTTCGATAAGATAGTACTAATTGTCGCTAAGCTGCTTGCAAACAGATCGATTGAAGGGTGTTCGTTAATTACAATTTAGTTAAATGTTTTGACTGAGCGGATCATGTATGAGTTCTACGGTAAATTGTGCGAGCGTAATAAGCTCGAAGAATATTTCTCAAACGAGAATTTCGCGGAGTAACATTTAGAGACAGCTTAGAAAGAACATAGCATCACGCCTGTAATCCCCGAACAGTTAGGCAGAGGTGTACCGAATAGTACACCCACATTTCGCCAGTCATGTTTAAGTCCCATGTATTTGGGGGCGAACCTATTGCCATCAACCCGCAAATCCAGACTCCGTGCTGTGCTGAGAAATTCCTGATGGAAAAACCCAAAAACACTTTGCCCGACTTGGGTCTGGGGTTTGTGTTGTCAAACCAATCACAATGGCCGACATGGCCAGCTAGTTCACTGATTTGATATTTTCACTACATACTGTTAGATATTTACTTAAGTATGATGCAAATAGTATGTCACTCAAAGTAAACACGATAAAGGAGCGGTGATAGCTTAGTGGTGTGACCGTCGGACCACAACTTATAGGCCTCGGGTTCAAACCCAAGACTCGCACCTCTGATTTTTCGGTTCATATGCGTTTTGTATAATTATCACTTGCTTCGGTAAAGGCAAATATCGTTAGGAAACTAGAATCATAATCAACCTATAATGTTCCCACTGCTGGGACACACGGCCACCTCTCCATGAGAGGGAATGGGATAAAATTAACCACGCGGGCAGGACAGTGCGGGTTGGTAGATGTCACATGTCTTCGAATTTTTGACTCTAGGACAAGCCGGTTTCCACACGACGTTTTCCTTCATCGTTTTTTAGTGCAGTGGTGAGGAAATAAATTACACAAAGTAATGCCTGGGTTTGAACTTACTGTTCGTAAGTCGAGGCCGCCATCAATGGGCGACCGCAGCTCCAAACGAAACTACGAAACTAGTATGCCTGAGAGATATTTCTCGACGGCATGTAAAGCCAAGTCAGAGACCGGGAGGGTGGCATAAAAACTCTGACACCAGGTTAGGCACTATCCACACGAAAACGAAGAAAGTATCACAATAAAAAAACTTTCTGCGAAAACTTTCCTTCCGAAAGTCAAGTTATTTTAGACTTTTTTAGTGTTTTTTAGAACTCTGTTTTGTTTTCGCAGAAAGTTTTTTATTTTACCCTTTTTAGTTGTAGTATAACACACAAATTTTTGTCATGAATTAGTTTTTACATTGTTACTAGAAGTTAGTTAAAGTACTCGTCAAGACGAATCATACGAGCCCAAACTCGATGAGGTCTTGTCGTTTTATAACGGTGTTCCTATGACCACCGTCCAGCTCCATCATCAGACACTGGATACCATTTAGGACCAAAGTACTCGTCAAGACGAATCATACGAGACCAAACTCGATGGGATTGTGTCAGTTTATTACGGACTACCTGTGACCACCTTCCAGCTCTATCACCAGACCCTGGGTACCATCTAGAGACAAAGTACTCGACAAGATGAATTATAAAAACCCAAACTCGATGGGGCTATGTCGTTTTAATGGAGTTCCTATGGCCACCTTCCAGCTCCATCATCAGACCCTAGTTACCATTTAGGACTACAGTACTTGTCAAGACAAATCAAATGAGTCCAAACTCAACGGCGCGGCGGCGTTGCGTCGTTTTATTACAGAGTTCGTATGGCCACCTTCCAGCTCCATCATCAGATCAGCTCCATGTCATCATAATATAGCATTGTCTTGCGATATACACATGCGTGCAAAATTTCAGCTCAATCAGAAATCGGGAAGAGTATCAAATTTAACTAGCAAGTATCACGCGACGTCGCGTGATGTACATCAGAGCGCCAGCACGCGACGTCGCGTGATGTGACAATTAACGTGAGGAAATCAACCAAATTCCTAAACCGATTTTGATGAAATTTCTATGGGACCAATCGGGAAGCGTATCCTTTCAGATGAAAAAATAATTTTTCAAATCGGTTTACAAATGACGGAGTTCTGAGGTAACAAACATAAAAAAAACAACCGAATTGAGAACCTCCTCCTTTTTGAAGAAAGCCGGTTAATAACGACAAAACATTACCAAAATCCTTGTTTACTTATGTACTAAAAATAAATCAAACCCCAAGTTATAAATAGCAGCTATTTTAACAAATCACTGACATAACTAGGCACTTTTCCCCGTCGCCCGTTGCGACACCTGGCGTGTTCACATCGCGATAACTAAAGCTTAGCGGTGCGCGATAATTTGTGGCAATTCTATGGGCCTATGAGCCTTTACAGTGGATTATTGGTTATTTCCTATTTTGATGTAATTTTCTGAAGGAATGATATGGAAATTGCGATGATATTTTTAGGTAGATTTACGTGTGTATGTAATTTGTTTACTTGAAAATGCCATTCAATGGGATTAAATGAAGATAAAGGGTTGTGGCGGGACGTGAGAGAGAGAGCCTCACGTGTCAGCCACCCTGGGAGACGCCCTGGGCATCGGGTGCCAAGTGGTGGCTCCCGGTCACCGTAGGTGCGGGCCTGTGGACGGTGAGTAATGGGCTAGCTCGCCGTCCGTCCGCCTTATGACGACAGGCCGTGTCGACGGCGCATTCATCTTCCACGCGCGCCTCTAAGAGATGTCAGCAACGGGAAGAGGTCTGAAAGGACCGATGCCTGCCAGGGTTGCGGGACTGTTCGAAAGAGACCGCGGTCCTGGAACTCAAAGGGTAGAAGAAGGAACATGGATGGGTTTTAGTCAGTACAAGTCTGACACTCCCTTTCGCTCTCCCATTTAATAATTTTCAATACGAAAAATAAAATAAAGCGTTGTACCTATTGATGATTTTAAAGAAAGAAGAGAAATGTAAGTTTTGAATTTCGTGCTTCCACCTTAAGGTCCTTACATGACTTATAAATGATTTTAACTGCTATCAGTGTCAAGTAATAAGTTATGTGCGTACAGTTTTGGTTCCCCTCTGAGAACAGTAAGTTTACTTAAGAAAATAAAATATAGTGATTTTTATAGACTTGTCAGTGGATTCAATCCAATGGAAACCTTATCCTTAACAAAATAGAACAGTGATTGAAATGACTGTAATTGTAGCGGACTGAGCCTAATCACCACACTGCTGGTTTACAAGACTTCCTATTTTAAAGGGGACTGTTATACGAAAGTAAACGCCGTGATGGTTGGTGGTAGACTGGTCTTTTTAATGGAAAACAAAATATCAAAAATACAGCATTCGAAATATAAAAGAAACATTGTACAAAATATACCAAAAAGTATAAAAATTACAAAAAGGTGCGTCGTGCACATTCCTTCCCCCCAAAGTTAAGCACTCAGCTTGAGCAGCTTCCTCAAGGGCCTCTTCAGTGTGCCCGCTGCAGTCCTGACTTCCGCCACTCGGATCACCCCATCGCGGCCCGGGTAAGTCGCTGAGATGCGCCCTCTCGGCCAGGAGCCCCTCGGTAGGTTGCCGTCAGCCACCAGGACCAGATCGCCCACAGCCAACTCTGGAACGTCGCCTTGCCTGGGTCTGGGAATGAGATTCGGCAAGTACTCTTTAACCCAGCGCTGCCAGAAGTGGTCCGCCAGTCTGACCGCTTTGCGCCAACCGCTTCTCGACACCAGATCACGGTCCGTCAAGGTTGCTGGAACGGGACGCCCCGATGAAGCTGCAAGGAGGAAATGATTTGGGGTGAGCGCCTCTTCGCTGCCGGGCTCTACCGAAACGTGCGTCAGGGGGCGGGAGTTGATTAGCCCTTCTGCTTCTGCGAGTACGGTTCGGAGAACTTCTTCTGTCGGAGCACGTTCGGTGAGGGTCGCTCGGAGTGCTGTCTTCACACTTCTCACCAGTCGCTCCCATACTCCACCCATAAATGGAGCCGATGGAGGAATGAAGCGCCAACTAATTTTCTCCGTTGCAGCATATTCTATGGCTGCGTCCCCGTAGAGTGCACGGAGTTCTCTTCTTGCCCCGATGAATGCGGTGCCATTGTCAGACCAAATCTCAGAAGGCGTTCCTCTGCGAGCCACGAAGCGCCGAAGACTCATTACAGCAGAATCTGTCGACAAGCTTCCAACAACGTCCAAGTGGATGGCGCGGACGACTAGGCACGTGTACAAAGCGACCCATCTCTTCTCCCGTCTTCGGCCAATAGTCACTTGAACTGGTCCAAAGTAGTCTAGCCCAGTGAATGTAAAGGGGCGCTTGTGGTGAGCTAAACGTGCCTCCGGTAAATTCCCTGTAGGCGGCTGGAATTTCTCAGCTCGGCGAATGCGGCATAGCTGACAACGGAAGGCAACGGAGCGGACGACGTTTCTTAAGCCGAGCAAGTAGAAGCTCTGACGAAGCTCGTTGACCACGGTCTCTGTGTTGGCATGGGCGGCTCGGCGGTGGTGGTGGTCTACTAGTAGCTGGACGGCAGGGTGCTTCCCATCGAGGATGATGGGGTTTTTTGTGGCTTCAGGCACTCCCGAGGCTGCGGCGATACGGCTGGATAGGCGTATGAGGCCGTCTTCATCCACAATCAGTGACAGTCGGAACAGCCGACTGGTGCGAGGTATGGGCAAGGGAGGGAGACTGCTCAAACACATCATCTCAACAGGAAATGAGTCCAGCTGTGCCTGGAGTAAAATGTGCGTCTCGGCCAGGCGCATATCGGCAGCTGTCTCATGCGCTGAATGTGGAGAGCCAAAAGAGCTTGAAGGCTGAAAGGAAAAGGTTAGTATCCGCCCTTGCTCACGCACTAAATTATCTACCTGAAGCCCCCTACGTGATAATGAATGGAGTCTTATAAGAGTTATATATTTATGAGCTTTATAAGTTGCACGTACCAATCTCAGCCAAGAGCTAAACCGCTTGGGATCAGCTGAGACTGGCACATGCCTCTCTACGCTACCGATGAGGTAAACTGCTGTGGTATATGCCGGATTCCTACTCTCTTCATTTACGGTTGGGAAGGAACTAGGCTCACTAGGCCAGTCAGAAGAAAGCAAGAATTCTGGACCAGTGATCCAGCGAGACTCTAGGGATAACGTAGTGCGTTTTAACCGGGTTGCATCGTCAGCGACGTTCAACTCGCTAGGCACCCACCGCCAATCACTGGCACTCGTTAACTCCAGGATCTCGCCGACTCTATGCGAAACAAAAGGTTTGAATGAGCGGGCCTCGCTTCGTAACCAACTCAACACCGTCATTGAATCACACCAAAAAACTTGCCTGACGGGTCTCAAACGATGAGAATTGCAGATTGTTGAAGCGAGGCGCGCGGCGATCAACGCTCCCTGCAGCTCCAACCGCGGAATCGACACCGGCTTTAAAGGAGCTACACGGACCTTGCTGCAAACCAGTGCGAGCTTGACTCCTCCATCCTTAAGTACGAACCGCCAGTAAGCCACCGCAGCAAAGGCAGACTCGCTGGCGTCAGAAAAAACATGAAGCTCGCAATGATTCACTTCATAGTCGGCTAGGCAGTAGCAGCGTGGGATCTGCAATTCGGCAACCCCAAACAAATCCTGAAACCATAGCCTCCACGCTGCACTGTCCTGCTGTGAAAGTTCTTCATCCCACTCGAGACCCTTGCGCCACGCATTTTGAAACATGATGCGACCGGTCACTACTAGAGGCGCAATAATTCCGAGGGGGTCGAAAACTCGCATCACGCGGGCCAAAACCACCCGCTTGGTAAGCTTTTTTGGCAGCCCATCCTTTTTTAATCCAATATTGAAACCGACACAGTCTGTAGTGGGCTGCCAAATAAGGCCAAGCGTCCTCACAGGAGTGGCCAGGTGGCCCAGGTCCACGGGTGAAGTCACCGGCACCTCCAGCAATGTCTCCTTCGGTAACAACGTCAGAGCCGAGGCACTGTTGGAGGCCCAGCCACGCATTTCAAAACCCCCGTTTTTGTGGACAGCGTGAATATCAGCGGCCAGTTTTGCTGCTTCATCCACACTGTCAAGGCTGCAGATGCAATCGTCCATATAATGGTCGCAAATGATTGCACGTGCTGCGTCCGGGTATTGTGTCTGATGCTCGGCCGCATTTTTATTTTTAATGTAAATTGCCGTAAAGGGACTAGAAGCGGCACCGAACATCATCGACGACATCCGGTAAACGCGCAGCGGTTCGCGTGGATTATCGCGCCACAAAAACCTCTGCGCGTCGCGGTCTTCAACGCGAATTTTAATTTGCGGAAACATTTCCCGAATGTCCGCGGTCAACCCAATTTTGCCTTCTCTAAATCGAAAAAGAACGCCGAGTAGTGGCACAAGCAGGTCAGGGCCCGGTAACAACAACGAGTTTAGTGAGACGCCCTTGGATTTGGCAGCGGCATCGTGCACAACCCGCAGCTTATTAGGCTTGTTTGGGTTGACCACGCCGAAGTGAGGCAGGTACCAAATACGTGGCCCTGTGGGTGTCTCTGGACACAGCTCGGCGTAGCCCTTCCCAACCATATCGAGAACGTTGGCACGATACCGCTCCGCGTAGGCACCATCCCTACACAACTTCTTCTCCAAGCCTAAAAACCTAGATAAGGCGAGGTTGTAACTATTAGGTACCGATAAAACGTCAGACTTCCAGATCAGACCTACTTCAAAACGACCACTGGGCAGGCGGCGTGCTGTGCGCTCAATAATCTGATCAGCACGTTCGTCATCAGCATTGCGCGCCTCACGTTTCGAAATACCTATAGACTCGAGTTTGTACTGCTCCTTAATAAGCTGCTCTAATTCGGAACGGTCGCTGTGGGCTACAGTCGCGGATTCAAACAGTGTGGCGTGGCTAACAACATCAACCTGAGTAGTTGAACTACAACCGAAACCGAATAATACCCAACCAAGCGCAGTACGAATCGCGACAGGTTGTGACTTAGACCCCTTACGTGTGGCCCTAGATACGGTGAGATGCCAGTTGTCAATGCCAATGATGAGCATTGGCTGAATATTACCGTAACACAACTCATCTGCAAGATCCGCAAGATATGGGTATTTCGTGACGGCGTCCCTGTTGACAAACTGAGACGACACCCCTAGACTGCCAATAGATCTAGCCCTACGAATAAGGTGACTATCTTTCGCGTGACGACCCTTGATGTAGAAGTCGACGTAACGCACCAGTGCGTTCTTATTAAGGCCCCCTATGCAATCTACGTGAACGCGTCCTTCTGGCCCCTTAACACCTATCTTAACAGCAACCTCCGCATCAATAAAAGTAGCGGTCGACCCGTCGTCCAATAAGGCATAAGTATCGACACTACCAGACGGACCAGACACAGTTACAGCAACAACTTTCAGTAACGGGCGAAGACTCAGCGATTGCGCCGGACTTTCAGCTGAAAAAGAAGTTGACGCGTGGGACAGGATTTCTTTCCCTTCAGCAAGAGAAACTATAGGTACGGAGCTCGACGCGCACGGGGCGGAGCTCAGCGTGGACGGCGCAGTATCGTCGTCCTCTTCTAAGCCTACGTGAGCTGCGGCTGCGCGCTCACTAGCACTGTGCAACAACCTATGATGGCGGAATTTACAATCGCCAATGTCACACAAACTTTTTGCTGAACACGAACTTAGCCTATGCCAACCTTCTTTGAGGCACCTGTGACAAATTCTTTTCTTTTTTATAAAATGCCACTTGTCATCTACTGACAAGGAAAGAAATTTGTCACATTGCGTCAATGAATGCTGTTGTTGACATAAAACACAATGAATTTTGCCTGAAACAGTCGTGGATGAACTATTTTTAGATTTTGACCGAGATTTCTCTCCATCAACGACTGCGTGCACCTTATCCCTGAATCGGCTATTGGCAGCGGAAGTCGAACTCGGTGCGCCAGCCGATTCAGGGAGGAGACCGAATCTAGACTGAAGCTCGACTATGTTGGCCAGGAAATCGGCGAACATGTCGAGCATGGGTAGACCACTGGCCGCGTGACTGCTGGCGTAGGCCACCCATTGTGCTCGTAACAGTGCGGGGACTTTAGAAATAACCGATTGAATCAGCTCTGGCGATGTTAGGTAGTGAGGCTGGTCGAGTAGCCGAATCGCTTCCACACAATTACGAACACGACTGGCAAAAATAGCAAGGTCTTTACCTTCACCGGAGACGCGCGGTAAAGTGCGCATTGCAGCTGCCTCCTGAGCCACTATAAGCTCGGGGCGGCCGAAGCGCGTATCAAGCGCGCGCAGCACGACATCAGGCTCACGCGCCGTTGCCAGCAGCATCATGACCGCTTCACGCGCGCATCCCTTCAATGCTTTGTTCAACCTAGCTAGATTTTCCACTGCAGAATGTGAGTCCATCGTATCTAGAAAGGCTCTTTTTAAAGAAAGCCATTCTAGATGCGATTTACCGTCGAAAAACGGCAATGGAAAATCCCTATCACCCCTACGGTGGCATGCGCCTTTATTAACATTATCTATGAGAATGCCTAACGACTTCACAAGGCGGTCTGAATCGCTGGAACAGAGATGCATGTTAGCATTTGTAGCTGTTGTGGCTAGGTCAGCCGGTTTTATAGGCGAAACCGGGGCTGGGGCTAGGCGAGAGGGGGCGACCGAGATAATTGAATGAAACTCGACGGGGTCAGCTAGGCCAACTGGATCAACTTTCAGAGCAGCTTGCGATTTTTGCAGCCAGTCATTGACCGAACGACTGCTTCTCGAACTACGATGACTGGCATCAGCATCTATAGCCGCCAATTCTGCTCGGAGTTCCAACTCCGCTGCCTCGCGCTCTCGCGCGGCGACCCTCTCTGCGGCGACCCTCTCTGCGGCGACCCTCTCTGCGGCGACCCTCTCTGCGGCGACCCTCTCTGCGGCGACCCTCTCTGCGGCGACCCTCTCTGCGGCCTCCTGCTCTAATTCAGCCATACGGCGAGCATGTAAAGCCTCTGCGGCTAACTTTCTAGCCACCATTGTAGCAGAAGAACGAGATGAAGTTCTACTTACTGGTCTCGACGGAGTCTGGATTGTAGTGACGGGCCTCGGCGGGGTCTGATTGCCGGAGACGGAAGGGGTCTGGACTGCGGCCGCCGCGTCGGCGGGTGAATGGCTGGGCCCTGGTTGCTCCAGCTCCTTCTCCACAGCGTTCCCTTCAGCCCCCATCTTGGCACCCGCACGAGTACGCACCATCACCAATATTTGCTAGACTGGCTGTAGAAGGACCACGATGTAGCGGACTGAGCCTAATCACCACACTGCTGGTTTACAAGACTTCCTATTTTAAAGGGGACTGTTATACGAAAGTAAACGCCGTGATGGTTGGTGGTAGACTGGTCTTTTTAATGGAAAACAAAATATCAAAAATACAGCATTCGAAATATAAAAGAAACATTGTACAAAATATACCAAAAAGTATAAAAATTACAAAAAGGTGCGTCGTGCACAGTAATGTATCATGCTAAAACTAAGCTTCAAATCTAACCTAACCATAAAACAAAAACAAAAAAAACAAAGTTGCATTAAACCAACAATAAATCTCGGAAACTACTCCCATAAATAAAACATCGTACTTACAACGAACTACAAATTGAAACAGTAACACTAAATAAAAAGGACTTCTCTGATACTTGCCTTCTACTATTTCACACAGCCTGGGAAATCCTTTTCCAACGCATTTCCATTTAAAACGCCACGATAAAAAATCGCTCACTTCTCACAGAATAAAAATAGGTTACATAATCTACCCTATGCCTTGACATTTAAGCCCCTTTGCAACAATTCGACGTAGGTAAGCCGCACCTGATACTTCCAGCTCACTGAACCGCATTGCCGTATAAAGTGCGGCCTGCTTACGTCGAATCTGCTGACGTGTTCGCTGAGAAAAGTGTCGTGTTTTCCATAAATTAAAGTAACGGTCGTAAAAGTTAGTTTTAAAAACATCTTAGGATTTTGTTGGAAGAGAAATTGGAAAACTTTTAATAAAACGGTTTATCGTTAGATTCTTAAGAGTTATGTTTTTAGCATCCAATGTGGCTTTACGCGCGTGTTTTGTACCTCAAGCGTAATGATGTCACTTGGTTTTGTTCTTTTAGTCATAAAAAACCCAAAATCTATGTTTATAAAAAGGCTAGACTTATTTAAAAGGTCAAGGTCAGGTCATACGTCAAGCTTTTAAAATACTCAGCTTTTTATGACCCGAGACTTTTTTTACTTTGTAAAAAAGTTTTTTTTTTGTCAATATTTTTTTTTCTTAGATACTCCGTTGTACCTCTTAGTTGGACATCTGTCATCAATCAATAACAAAATAGTTAAAAAGAAAACATCTAACTTTCTGAGTAACTATATAAATTATTATCAGCTTCTACCCCAATCTGTCTGCATGCCAATATTATTTTTTATGAAACAAACCCAATCAACATTAGACCTTTTACTTTTAATCCAAAATGTAAGTAAGTACATTTGTGGGAGTCTTCAAAACAATTCACCACACAAAAACACTCTGATTTCTTTTAATTCCGTAAAAGGTATAGAGAGGGTAAAAACAACGTAGGTACAGCGTATTTTTCCTTACAGGGCTTTTTTGGTAAACAAATATGGCGGACTGACATTTTGCACACTTCCATGGGAAACAGGTGTTATTTTATGCATGGATGTTTCATTGGTTTATTCAGAGTAATGTATGTTTGAATGTATGTTTGAGGACTGCTGAAAATTATTTATAGGACCTACTGTTGCCTAGTTACGGCAAAAGTATTTTCCTATACTTTCATTACTTTTATGGGGTTTAAAGTATTTATAAAAATTTAAAAAAAAACACACACTTTAATTCGAGTATCCCTGACTCATAATAGAAATAATACACTCATACAGTCACATTACATATACAACATTATTAATTCAATTATGCTAATTAATGCTTTTACTTACATCATTTTATGTACTAAATGGTACCGTACGTTTCTCGTCCAACGATCAAGACCTCAGACTTCAGAGTATAATCCCTTACCTCAAGTGACAATTATTCATAATATTCGTACCATGTTTGTTTAAAATGTACAATAAAGAAAAACCCACAATACAAAATGGCAAAAAATATACCTTCAATCGATGAGAATTTACCTTTTGGATATATTTGTTGAAGTGAGTATTCTGTTCTGTTTGATTTCCAAATAGATGCGGTTTTTTGTGATTGATTGTAATGTTGTAAGAAAGTAGGATTTCTTTCGAGAGATTACTGCGAAATTGGCTTATAGAAATTGACCTTAACATAAAAACATAATTTTAGTTATGTTTCACTATCGTAATGTTTCATACATTACGATAGGACTTGAAAAACAAATGAAAAATAATATTGAGCATGGTTTAAAGTGACCTCTTGTGTACAACCAACCGATAACTCTACGCTGACTCGTATTTTTTTGTAGAAAATAGTTCAGTAATGTAAATCAATGACTGTGAATGAGGATGTAAAGGTAATAACAATACCAAGGTTAAGGCCATTTAATGGCTTAAACTACCAACTTAGATAAAGCAAAACTTCCAAAGCCAGCGTAAACCTCAAACTTAACACAGCACTTTACATAAACTAACTCAATATAAACCCATGCAAAACACTACAAAATACCATCCTTAAATATCCCTTATATTGATCACATGATAACACTCGACTTTAGGTCCTGTTGGAGCGCAGCCACCGGCCACATACCTAAATGGAGCCTCCATTTCGTGTTGCTTATAGTTTTTTAATGGTAGGAATAATACGTTTTAAATGAGAATTAATTAACACTTCCACGCTCTTAAAAAAACGATAATTTAATATAAAGATAGCAATAAAAAGATAATAACGAAACTAAATGTTATAAAAATAAATGTAAGTTTACGCAAATTATTCGATTAAATGTTAATCTTTGGTGAATAAAACCAGTCGTTTCTAAGATAGCGTTTGATTCAACATTTCCACGGTTTAAAATAAATGAAAATAATTTGAAGATAAAAAAAGATAAGATAAAAGATAATTACCTTTTGAAGTTTGTAAATGATGCACATACTGAATTCAAATAAAGATTAAGTTATTTGAAGATAACGTTAACAAGATAAAAATGATTCAAAAATATGATTACGAGTACAAACGTATTTTTTGTTGCTGCTGACTTGACTTTTCAAGTCATTCCTATTCTCATTTGAAACGCATTGTACATTTATCAACATAATTTCGGAAATGTTCAGCAACAGCGTTCTTCTGTCGAAGTTAGATGCAAGCGCCAACATTTCCTTACAGCATTGCACACATAAAATCGATTTCCATCAAATGTTATCGAGGCACGAACATTGAATAAACGGCCAGGATTAAGAAACGACCAAGAACTCCATTTAAATGACACGAAGGTAAACACTGTAACGAACTTTACGTGGCTTGTCGGTCCGTGGGTGCACCCTTAACTGTAACCCTAATTGGAAAAAGTTAAGTTCGTCGTATTGATGCCGTACGCAACTTAATTAAGAAACTTGCAAACTGAGTTTGATTATAAAAAAGAGTTTTGTTGTTTAGTTTCTAGAATTATTCAACTTATGTTTTCCTAATTTCATTTGGTTGGTGGTGGCAGCCTCGACTTACGAGGTCTAGGTTATGTTTTCGCACCCCACTGCTCTCAAGACGGTGAAGGAAACATCGAGAAAGAGCCAGCATATCCTATAACAAAGATATACAGGTTGCAAATGAACCCTTCACAAAGCCGTCAACCAAGCATTATGTACAGCAAACTAAGTAAGTTTACGCAAAAAGTATTGCTAGGACTTTTTACGGTAGGACTCAATGTAACGCACTCAAAACATTGTACTGATTGATGGATTGAATAGTTCGGGGGTCGTGGAGGTGTTTAAAGTAAAAATCTTACATTAAAAACATGTATTAAAAACAAAAACTTTTGAAAAAGTTAGATAGCCCCCAATATCTCCATAAGTAGAAGGTTCCCAGGTATGGTCTATGGCAAAAAAAAAATCGCAATGACGGGGAGAACAAGTGCCTTTCGGCTTCGTTACGGGTCTTGTTACACCCTTTGTGTGATTGATATCCATCACTCCGCACCAGTCCATTAAAGGGGCCTGTGTGACCGGTATCTCAGCAGAGTGGAAACATTACAGGCTGATTATGTTATAATACCATTAATCAAATAGCCAAAGAAGCAATTACTCATCATTAAAAATACAGTGTGGCACAAATACACCCCAATTAAACAAACAAGCCAAATATTCCCTCAAAAGAACCCGCCTCAATAGTAACAGTGTCAACACTCCAGCCATTGGGGTATTGCCCTTCTTCATCTCATCGGGGATTACTAAACCGGATTTCCGGCATACGTGTCAGGGAATTGGACTGGTGGTCTTGAGGCGAACCGTAAATATCTACGACATTTCCCGGTTCCGAATCGGATAAGTAATTTAATGGAATTCGAGAAGATTCCTCTTAAGGCAACCGAGTTGAAGAGTAGGTGCTTTTGTAATATTGATTCGGTTAACGAGTGCCTTCAACTGGCTTGGTTAATGTACAGTTAACGTTTTGGCCACGAACTGTAATACACGCTCGAGAGACACGAATGAAAAAAACTCATCGAATGCAGTACCTTTGTAGTCAAATTTTATTATGTTTTTAACTATATTGTCTACTTTGTGTCATATCTAAACTAGTGTTATAAAGTGGTCAAATTTGTACTCGTTTGGATGTTGCAAGTAAGAAACTATACTCATCCGAATTAAAAAAAATCTTTCACTGATTTAAAGTTGCACTACTACCGACTGCCATAGGGTTTGTTTCTTTGACGCAGACAAGGTCGCAGGCAGAAGCTACTGAATAAATAAACAAAGAAATTAGAGCTTCAGGCCACAAGTCACCGCTACGCTATTACGCTATAATAGCAGTGATAGCCTAGTGGTGTGACCGTCGGACTGCCAAGTCATAGGTCTCGAGTTCGAACCCAAGGCACGCACCTCTGATTTTTCGGATTCATATGCGTATTGTATAATTATTACTCGCTTTTCGGTGAAGGAAAACATCGTGAGGAAACCAGCAATCCTGAGAGATATTTCTCGACAGCATGTAAAGCCAGTCAGAGGCCCATGGGTGGCATAAAAACTCTGACACCAGGTTGGGCACTAAACACACCATTAAAAATAAGAACCGCTACGTTACTGGCAGAGCGACGGTACTCACTTTAGGGAAACAAGAGATCCGCGGTCGCTTGACCGCTTGACGCAATGCGCAACGCCTGGGGTCGTGGTAAGGCGTTAAACAACCGAGTTAAGGAGCAGATGCTTTTGTAATATTGATTCGGTTAACGAGCGCCCTCGACTGACTTGATTTTGTTTGTACGAAGAAAAACGACTTCTCTTGTGATTTAAAAATATTCGGGCGATAATTCGATGATTATTTCAGAGGAATAATTATATTATATTGTCTGTCTCGTAACATTCGGTACTACGGAGCATGAGGTCCTGGGTTCCGTTCCTAGGTTACGCAAAATCCTATTGAATTTTAGGTTTTCCTTCTAGCATCCAGGAATCTGAATTTATGCCCGGTTGATAGTAATATTCTCCCATTATATGACATTTAACTTATTGGGAAATGTGGGTGTACTATAGGTGGTACGTACACCTCTGGTTTACACTTTGTGGGAATACTGGCGTTATGTTATGGAATGTTTATGTAAATAAAGATTTAGGTAACCAAATTATTCTTTTATGTGCTACGAGAAAATATACGTACAAGTTTTTGACTGAGTGTTTTATGAATGTAAACTTTTTCATTTATGTTTTTAAAACTTTGTAATCTTAGGCTTTCTTACTCAAAGTTTTAACTTAATATTTATAAGGTTAAAGTTAAGAATTTGTTACAAAGCCAGCCTAAAGTAAGCCTGTCGTGGTTTCAAGACGAAAACTTAGACTCATATTGGGGGTAGGTTCCAACACGAGTTTCTGTGAAAAATTACGTATCTTGTAATCCCCAAAGGTAAGGCAGAGGTGTAGCTATATAGTACACCCATATTTCGCCAATTATGTTTAAGTCCCATGTTATAGGGGGCGAGCCTATTGTCATTAATGGGGCACAAATCCAGACTCCGTGACTGCTACTGTGAAATTCCTGATGAAAAAACCCAACACTACTTTTCCCGAACCGGGAATCGAACCTCATGCTCATCAGTCACGCTTGCGCGGCAGATCAAAATTCATCATCAACATCCTCATCATTTCAGTCGATAGACGTCCACTGCTGGACATAGGCCTCCCCCAAGTGTCGCCACACTGGCCGGTCCCGTGCGTCTCGAATTCAGCGGATTTACGCAACCTTCACCAGGTCATCGGTCCACATAGTGGGACCAAAATTACATACTTATATTTTTTTTTATAAAGTTGAACGTAACTTTTAAACGGTACCGACTTGACTTCCTTCAACTTTGAACAAAAACTTGTAGATTTTAATGTAACGGCATTATTAGCATGTTTTAACAAAAATTGATGCCTTTCCACAATCATTTATAATTTATTCCAGACTAGCTATTGCCAGCGACCTTCGTTCGCGTGAATTATTATAAAAAAAAATGTTACTTCTCTTTTTTCATCGGATTTTGTTAGGTACCAATTTCAAGGGTTTTCATTTTTTTTGCACGGATCCCTAATTTTTTTCAAAAATAAACGTTTACCTATGTTACACCTTACAACATCAGCTATCTGCCATTAAAAGTTCCGTCAAAATCGGTCCAGCCGTTTCGGAGATTAGCCGGAACAAACACACAGACAGAAAGACAAAAATTGAGAAAAATGTGTTTTTGTTATAAGTACCGTATATACTTTCTTAAGCATTCGGTAAAAAGCTGTTACTTTGATATTATAAACAGACACTTCAATCTTATTACTTTAAACTTATTACATACTTGTATGTATGTATGTATAGATAGTCTAAAGCGCAGGCCACACCACCAGCTGGCGGGCTGGCGAAATACGCGAACGACACGTCGTTTCACCTCTTTTCATACTTTCGTTCACACTGCGAACTATCGAAAGATACGAACAAAGTATGAAAAGGGTGTCGTTCGCGTCGCCCGAACGCCCGCCAGCTAGCGGTGTGGCATGCGCTTAAGTATAACTCCTATGCCTATCCATGTTACGTGTGGTCTATATGCTCATAATATAACAAAGAAATCTCCATGCTTAGTCAGGTTTTAAATCCCATGCGAAGTAGAGGCCGGTCTCTGGCAAGGGATACTGTAAGCAAGTTCTGCTGGAAACCGTACACCATAAAACCATATTTATCTATGCTAAAGTCAGTATGTATACATACCCTGCCACGGTACCTCGCACTTGGCATATGACATCATATGCCAGGTGCCAGTATACATGGCACGATGGCACCGTACGTGCACAATTTAATATTAACCGGGGGTTTGGGCTTGGACTGGCAAGAGACAATTTTACATGTTTACCTTCATATTGAATTTCAGGTTATGAAATACTCGTGCACGAGGCGACATATCAAGCTATACATTTTCAGTATACAATGGTCTCGTTTTGTATAGATTTCCCGTACAATGAGAGATCCGCTTAAACTGGTTTTTCATAGCTTGATTGGTCGTTGTGCGTACTAGTAATCCGCCCTTGCTGTTTTAAACATCGCTATTTCTAGGTTTAATGAGAGTATTTTATATTTGAAATCCTTTCGGTATTATTTAGTTTGGAAGATCATTGTGTCTCCCAGCCTCGACTGACACGAAAATACAATTTACCGTTTTTTTTTTCAAACAGCCATAATCATAAAGGGTGTAACAAGACCCTCAACGAAGCCGTTCTCCCCATTATTGCGATATTTTTTTTGTTCTGGACCATACGTGGGAAACTTCTAGTTACGGAGATATTGGGGGTCAAAGTTCAAACTTTTTTTTTAATTCTTATTTTTAATGTAAGATTTTTACTTTAAACACCTCCACGACCCCCGTACTATTCAATCAATCCATCAGCACAATGTTTTGCGTGCCTTACATTGAGTCCTACCGTAAAACGTTATTTTTTTTCCTAAAAAAAAAGTCGTTTCCCAGCAATAATTTTTGCGTAAAGTACTTAGTTTGATGTACAGAATGCCTGGTCGACGGCTTCGTTAAAAGTCTTGTTACACCCTGTATATTCGCAAATTTGATTAGTTACTAGGCTATGTTCGCGGCTTCGCTCCCGTTATATACGGAAATTAATCCACGGGAACATTTTAAATGTAACCTATGACACTTTGGGATAATGTAGCTTCCCGTTAGTGAAAGAATTTGAATCGGATCAGTAGTTCCACATATTACCCCCTACATACAAACTTACAAACAAAATCTACATCTTTATAGTATTAGTATAGACCCGCGATTTCGCCCGAGTTTTTTTTTCTGCCTACCTTTGCGCAATTTTGACAAAGTTTTAACACAATCGGATGACTGGTGTGGCAGCGCATTATATACGAACAAACAAACATTAGTTTTATATATTAGATGCTAAAAATATACTGGTACAACAAAAATATATTATCTACATCATAAAAAAAAAAACTTCTGTGAAAATACCAGCAATATGAAACGAAACAAAAAGAAAACACGAAAACCAATGCTCGAGCGAATCCTTATAATTGACTATGAAAATATATTTCCTAGCCAGAATTCCATTCTCATCCTTCAGCGCGAAGCATTGAATGAATTCAATTAGCCTATGAAGAAGTGTTTCAATGATTCAATTAGCCAATGAAAAAGAGCTTCAGTTCTACCAGCCAATGAAAAAGCGCAACGAATTGTTCTCTTGAACCCGGAGAACTGTCTGCACTTTAAACTTCGAACATTCCTTGAATGGAATCAATATACAGGATGAATGTGTACTGAACTACGAGAATTATGAAAGGAGTTTTAATAATAGATTTTTTAATTTGTGTTCTTTTTTTAAAGTTTCTATAATTGAAGAGCCTTATTTGTGATTCTAAAATAACATAAAATCACGCCTGCAATCCCCAAAGGACTAGGCAGAGGTGTACCTCTGTAACATAATAACATATTATAACTGGCAAATTGTGGGTGTATAACAACCCGCGGGAATCGAACCCAGGACCACTTGCTCAGCAGTCGCGCGTTTAATTTGTACCCATATTCACATAGCGTAAACATAAATACAGGGTGTAACAGGACCCTTCACGAAGCCGTCAACCAAGCATTATGTTCATCAAACTAAGTAACTTTACGCAAAAATTATTGTTGGGAAAATACTGTTTTTTTTGGGGTGAAAAATCACGTTTTAAGGTAGGACTCAACGTTATGCACTCAAAACATTGTGCTGATGGATTGATTGAATAGTACGGGGGTCGTGGAGGTGTTTAAAGTAAAAATCTTACATTAAAAATAAGAATTAAAAAAAAAAAATTGTGAGAATGTTTGAACTTCGACCCGCAATATCTCCGTAACTAGAAGGTTCCCAGTTATGGTCTAGAACAAAAAAATGAACGCAATGACGGAAAAACAAGTGCCTTTCGGCTTCGTTATGGGTCTTGTTACCCCCTTTATGCATTTGTAATGATTTACTTCAGTATGATCAAAGCTACTAGTCCCTTTAGTTTGGCAGCAGTAATTTTAATCAAGTTAGATTTTATGGAATGGAATTATCCTTGACTTTGAATCGTCACAAGGAGGTTGCAAAAAGAGGTAAAATGATTGTGAGAGAACTGTAGAATAGTTTTCCTGAAGGTTCTTGCATAATTGTTGGAAGACTTTGATACTCGTTCATTTTTCTGTATATGAAAGTTTTCAAAGGAAGCACGTTTTTTCCCTTAAGTATGGAGCTAAACATTTTCAAACTCAGCAAATATACAACGTAGGTAATGCGCGCTTTTTATGGAATAGCTGTTTTTTAAAAAAAAATTATAGTACATTTCAGGCTGGTGGTTCCAAAAACTGTACTGAATTCACGCTAAAAGATTGTATCACGATGTCCTTTACACCCTATAAGTTATATTTTACGACTGTCACAACACAACACACAATTACCCAATCACACAATCATCTCATCATGATAGAGTAACATAATAACCCCTCCTTAAACGTAAACCAGGAAAATCATAACAAATAAGTACCTACAACATCTTTCTCCGAGTGGTGTCAAAGATATCGTCGCGACACATGTGCATCGCATTACCTCGGGTATGATCGGGTGTCCTCGGGTTATATCGTTAGCGTGGATACGTGTGATTGGTTGGTCGCATTGACACTTGAGATGTCATTATTGTGAATGCGAGAGGACAGGTGTGATGGCTTGGTTAGTAGTTTTAGGATTCCATATCTTACAAGGAAAACGAGTACCTATCGTTAAAAAGAAAATAAACGTATTATATTTTCTTGAGTCTGTCAGTCACAAAGCTTTTTCTCGAAAATGGATGACACTTTCTATGTTCTCCTAAAAAAGTGAAGAAATATTATTGTTAAAGAAGAATTATCCTAGAACAACCTTAAAAAGAAAATAAGCATGGAAATAACTCTTTGAATGTACGAGTAATACACATTTGCGCAGGTAATAAACAAAGACTCGGTTAACTTTATTTTCACAGTTAATTATTATGAAAATAATAAGAACGTGCAGTTTAAAACTTCACGTATAAGCTACGCTCTGTCACTGTAACGTGGAATCTCATTTGCATGTACAGACAGCAACATAATTGTTTTGTTTCGGAAAACTTGCAACATTAGTAATGCATTAGTGAGTTAAAAAAAAACTTTAGCGGACCGCACTGCGGACAGCGGACTTTGACAGATTAGGTACTGAAACATCTGTGAAAGGCCGGTGTTCGCAGTGGTGTCCTAAGGTGTGGTCAAATCAGTTTGACCACACCTTAGGAATTAATTAGAAAAGTAATGAGAAAAGTTCTTTGGATTCAAAGAAGTTCTAAGAGTACCTAAGCGTTCGTCGCGGTCAGCTCTACCGTGTTAATCTTGCTGACTGCAAATTTTCTGTCCTTTAAACTCCTCACGAGATTTTTCAGTAGGTCTTCAGGACACGACACCCAACTCAAATAATGTGACTTTAAAATCCCGGAATATTTCGACCACTTCCGTCGCCGACTGTACGTATAATACATCGTTTACGTGCAAATTGTATGATTAGGACGCTCTCAATGACACTCTCGATCAAATTAAAGCGAAAATGTGAGGACACGTTGATGTACAGCTACAGTACTAGCTGTGACTTGGTTCGTATGCAATCTTTATACACCCTGTAACAAGTGGTTCAGAATATACCACGAGACGCCGCGACGGAGTTCACACAAAAGGGCCAAGTGACGCACGCGTGTGTCTGTTGACGCTAGTCGCATCATCCGAGGCCGTGAGGCTCGGGTCCGTTTAGGATTTGAGTCTCAAAATGCTTTGTTTGTCAAACATGACATCAGCCTATATACAGGGGTGGAATCCCGAAACGGTTACCACGAAGTGTCACGTTAAAAATTTAAAATTCTTAAAATGGTCTTTAAGGTCAACAAAGTCCATTTTTATATATATATTATGATTCTGATGAAGCAGTCATTTTAGGCCCCCAGGAAATCATTCTGAAACTGTACATAGAAATTTTTCATAGGCACTTCAACACAGCTGTTCCATACATTTAGACCATATAGGTACAGTGAAAATATAAAAGAATAATAAAATTCTATCGATTCGTATACGCCCTAAGTCGAGGCTCGTACCCCACAGGGGGTGCCCTTAGCGTGTAGTCCATTAGTTTGTGAGTGTTTTGCCCTGGCTGGAAGCCTTACACTCAGAGCACCTGCAGGATGGTCCGGTTAAGCAGTAGACAACCTCCTAGGTTGAACTGCGAGATCCCATTAAAAAAAAAAACAAAAAATATACCTATCGATTCGTATTTTAAAAAATCTCAACCATTTATGCAAAGGTGGTTCAGGTAATTGCTATCACTCACTGTACACACTTTTGTAGGAGTCAGCAGTTTTTTTTTTTCAAAATTTCCGATGATAAATCGCCCTTTCACCTTGTGTTCTACAAAAAAACAGACTTCATTAAAAGCGGCCAACCCGTCATACTTTTCATACAAACGCTCGTACGTGATTATGCAGTTGTTACACATCTATCTTCGATTTTTTTAAACTAATAGGTATATTGTGCACTATACTCGTATCTAGGTTTCTATGGTAGCAAAAAATAAAAAATTGTAGAAACAAATTCAGTATAAGCCTCCAAAAATTGCTGTTTTGCACAAATTTTAACTGAACTTTGGCCGTTCATAATGTACTCATAAACTGTAAAAGTAAAGAAAACATTTCGATAGAAACCTAGCACATGTAATGGAGATTCTTAATGAAAAATATTTATTTCACACACATATAAGACTTATTCAAAAACACGTATTTCCTGGAACAAGTTTAAGAAATTTTCGAACACTATTTTTCGTTCAATGTCATCGCGTTCGCGCGAATTGAAAGAAAATCGCCGCTGTGGCTCTGGATGAAACAACAAGCTTTTCGACCATGCTCGCGTAGACGATAGACGGACTGGGAAGGGCCCTCTTAAGTAGACTCACTCTTCATCAGTTAAGTTTCATTATATATTGTGAGGCTATTGCCAATAACCTTCTGCCCGATTTGGAATTCCAACCCAAGGTCTTATTTACCCAGCAGTCGTCTAATGAGTCTACGAGAGTATACGTTTTAATACACAGATAGGTAGAGGTGCAACGCACGAAGATTAAACATTTCCACCCTTGATTGAATATTTAATAAACAAAAATTAATAAGTTTTTGAATAATTCTTAAATTCACACAGACACACCAACACGACGTCACAGACCGTCATTAGGATATGTGCTATAAGTAAGTTTTTTTAACGTATTTTGGTTAGTAATTGCCAAGTTGTTTATTCGCTATGAATCTGTGGAGATTTTATTTATTTATTTTTCAATTAACCTTCTGTGGTTTTTTACTGAAGGTTACTTTGCAAAAGTGAAGGTCAATTTGCTGCATTGCAAATGTGAAACCAAGATACACATTTAACATGTAACCAAGATACATATTTTAACCACTATAATTAGGTTTCATCATTAATATCGCATTCGTTATTTAATAATTTTATTACCTTTTCCAATCATTGACATGACTGTGGTGTCCATTTTAATTATTGTGATAGCCGTTAATGAAACGGTATTTATTAATTGAGTATTATTTCAGGTGAATTCAATATTCACCCATCGGTAATTTTATTGTCATTCATATGGATGACAGGGATTAAATAGATTTCAAAAAGGTAAAAGGTATTTTAAAAGCATTATTTTGACAGGAGACTACCTCGTTGGTCTAGTGGTCGAACGTGACAGCTGAGCATGAGGTCCTGGGTTTTATTCCCAGGTCGGGCAAAATGCACACACAAAACACAAAATGCTATTAGTATGTATATAATATAATCTAAGATTAAGGTATTTATCTATGGGTCTTTGTTACCTGAAATAAATGGTTTATTATTTATTATTTTTAAAATTTTATTGGGTTTTTCCAGCAGAGATTTCTCAGTAGCAGCCACGGAGTCAGGTTTTGTGCCTGATTGATAGCAATAGGCTCGCGCCCTTTTACATGGGATTTAAACATAACGTCGCAATTTGTGTGTATTATTAGGTAAACCTCAGCCTAGCCCTTCGGGCATTACAGGCGTGAAGTTATGTTATGTAATCCGTGATAGCATCTATACTACTCGTTTAATATTATAAAGAGGTAGTATGGATGTAGGGATAATCTTTGGAACTACTGATCCGATTCTGAAAATTCTTTCACTAATTGGAAATTCTATTACATTAGCCTGGCTGAGGCAGAGGCTGGCTACTACATTATCTCCGAATGTCATAGGATATATTTCAAAAGTTCCCGTGGGATAATTTCCGACTAAAACGCGAGCGAAACCGTGGGCTTAAGCTGGTTATTTTATAAATACGATAGTACCACTGTATGCCGGTTACCTCTTCACTATAGAAACGGGGGAATTTTGCATTTCAAAATGCCGTGATCAGCCTGTTCCGCTGTGACATATCAATGTGATTGTGCTGGGAAATAGGCCTTCTCTGTCAAATGGAGTGAGCCATAATTCATCACGAAGGCTTTGTGTGCGTTGGCGGATATTATAGTATTCTAATTTTTCGATCTAGTATATCGTCGGCGTCAGTGCTAGACTTTGTAGCAAATTTTTTGGCGTGATACATTTTTTTGAATCAAAATGGATAAATTATAATTAGCCCGCCATAGAGCGGTGAAACATTGAGGTAGCCAGTTAGCACTGTCGGTAAAACAGATGAATCTAGGACCTTCGACGTACTTGTTGCTTGAGTTTTAAAACAGTTTTTAGCTTCTCCTGTAATAAGAGTGTTTGTTTTACTTATACAAGACCCTGTCCTGATGCCGACGATAATTGTGTCTGTTTTCCCCACAATGTATTTTGGACCGTGCCCAGCGGTGATTGAATAAATAGCATAATTTTTAAGTAAGTACCTTACGTATTTCTTTAATGGTGGAAGCGTCAGGTTTTTTTGCAATTTGCAGGTCAGTGTCAGGTTGTATGTAGATGAAAAATGAGTTATGCAAGTAACACGTATGTAGTTACAGAATCACAATCCTTAAAATCATCAATACAACCCTCTAAGTTTATTTAAACCCATTTTTCATCGACACACAACCTGACACTGACCTAGACCTGCAAATTGCAAAAATCGTAAGAATATTTGAATTTCGCGGGCTGCCCTTGCGCTTCCACCTTAATCAAAGAAAAGCTCTCAAACAAAAATTGTCTCTAAATTTTCAAAGAATTTCACAACTATTTTCTAAGCGAATCGACCATCGATATAGATTGCGTTGGTCTGAAAGCTCTTACCTCGAGATTGGCTTGTCCGCAGCCACCCTCGCGGAGAATGCAACTATACCTGCACTTTCCGGTCCAATAACTTTGTTCTACCTTCAATAAATATTACACTTTTCAAGTTAGATAAATACGAACGAGATAAATTGATTGGACCGTTGGAGTAGTGGTCGCAAGCACGACTGCTGAGCATGAGGTCCTGGGTTCGATTCTCAGGTCAGACAAATTGTTTTTGGGTTTTTCCTTCAGGTATTACTCAGTAGCAGTCACGGATCCAGATTTGTGTCCAGGTGGTTGCAGTAGGCTAGCCCCCAATGACATGGGCCTTAAACATAATTGGTGAAATTTTGGTCTACTCTAAAAACGAGGTTGTTCAGTATTTGAAAGAGATAAAACTAAATCAGTAGCCACGAAAAGAGGAAAGATTCAAGAGATATGATGTACTAAATCGATACGTGAAAGCGATTTTGTCGTATCTCGATTGTATTGACAAAGTATTCTACAATAGTACATGCCGAATGGAGTTTGTCGATGAGTACGAGACGAATGAAGGTCTGTATAACAAGCATTTCGCTCACGACTTCGTTCGCAAAAATTGTGGCTGTGTCTGCTAATAAGCATGATAAGAATATAATTTATAATCTATAGCACCCACGAAAAACTTAGCTTCCAAACAGTGTTTTTTTTTAGAATTGGTTCTTTAGTTCTGGAGATTACCCCTACATTAAAACTTGCAAAGAAATACCTCTTTATAATATTAGTATAATTGCTTCGGCTCCGCTTTGTAGTTCAACAAACACTATCGAATCCAACACTGAGCCATACATATGCGTAACATCGTCGTTATCTACCTACCCTTGTGCGACTACGGTGGGCTCAGCTTCCAGTCCAACGGAATGCAGCTTAATACCAGTATTTTATATAGAGCGACTGCCTATCTGACCTCCACAACCGACTTAGTATTACGTAATACGACACCCCTTGGTAAGACTGGTTCTCAGACTTCCAAGCCACTATCAGTAATGACTGTCAGACACGTGCGTGCAACCCTTTAGAGAAAACCTTGACAGAGAGAAAAAATATTGTTACTCTTTTAAAAAGGCTTGTTTATAAATCGAGGACCGTCCATCACATAGTCAACGTGTAACAAGTATATACGTTTATCCCCTATTTCCCCCTGCTCGCCATTTGTCACAACGTGATAGCGACACGTACTTAGCTACGTATATATATTGTCTTCATTCATCACCAACCCGTTAGGATAACGATGTCTATTGTCTGTGATATTGGAGTTTCTTTGCTTTGTACTATTGATAATAGATTTGTTTTCTCTAGGTATTCGAATATTTTCTTAATCATTCACAAAGTTGCACAATTCTTGGAAAAAATTGCATGCACATAGATGCTTTTTAAGACTATCACCAGAAATGCCAGACGTATTATATACAGGGTGATTACTAACTGGGCGCATTCCTTGAAATGGGTGATACTAGACCTAATTTCCAACAATATTGGGTTGTTTTGGAGAAAAAGAACATCTTAAGTTTTTTGAAAATTTTCACCTCTCCACCATAAACTTGTGAAAACTCTACGCCGTTCAGGATGATAAACCGATACTTTTCTGCCAACTCATGAACGAATGAATCTTTGGAAAATCAATTTGTCCAAAAAGTACAACTGCCTTTGGGAATTAAGCGCCATTCGGATTTTTCTTGAAACTTCTCTTGTTTTTCGAGGCAGTTTTCTTAAAACAAATGTATCACTTCAGGCGCAACTTTCTTGTTTCATAAGTTTTCTTAAATGGTGCCCAGTACCCACTTTTAGCAAGTGAATGACTAGAAAGCAACGGTTGTTCCTAACAAGGCAATATTTTAATAAAACTGTGAGTACACTTTTGTCGATTCATGTCTTACTTGTTGCAGATTTTCTTGTTACCACTGTGTGTTGGCTGTTTGAATTAATGCGCTGGGTCCTGATCGATCAGATCAGGTATAATCTGTCTCTTTTTGATGTATTTTAACTGATCCTATCAGATAGTTACGGCTGTACGGGATTCGGTCGTGGTCCACCTGCTTAGTTCACCTGGTAATAATAATAAAAATAACCACGTGTGATGCGCTTTGTGAGGCGGGCATTCTCGGGGACTGAAATCAGACCTCAAGAATTCATGTCCCGTGTTACAGAGCGCATCGACTTCCTGAAGCAGAAAGTTTATGCATGGGCGAGCCGTATTCGGCGGTATAAGCGGCGGGTTGATCGGTACTCGCAGAATCGCATGTTCCAGAGCGATGAGAGGTGGGTGTACAGAGCTTGGGAGCGACCCGAGCAAAGTATGACGGACGTATGCCGCCCGGATTATGCCACCACGAGTTCTTTCTGGCACAGCATCTGGTCGGTGCCCGTCCGTCATACTGAGGCTGACTGGATGCGTGATGTCGAGCAAGTGTGTGAACCTATCCCAGAAATGGAACCAATATTAATAACACCTTTGGATGTAGCCAGAGCAGTTCGTCCGTTACCGAACTGGAAATCACCGGGACCGGACGGACTGCACAATTTCTGGCTCAAATGGTTTAGTAGTTCACACACTTGTCTGGCATCTCAATTTCAGTCATCCTTAGAGTCTGGGTCTCTACCGCAGTTTTTAACAACAGGCGTTACTCACCTGCTCCATAAGTCAGGTAGTCCCGCGGAACCCAAGAATTATAGACCGATCACGTGTTTGTCGACGGTCTATAAGCTTCTTACATCCATTTTGAGAGCGAAAATTAATACACACATTGATAAAAACTCCATTATGTCTGCCTCTCAAAATGGATGTAGGAACGGGTCCCGCGGTACTAAGGAGCTACTCCTCATCGACATGGCCATGGCCAACAGGTTCGTCGATCCCGCAAGGATCTGTCGACATGTTGGATAGATTATAAGAAGGCCTGCGACTCGATTCCACATATACATGGCTCATGAGGGTGCTGGAGTTGTACAAGATAGATGCAACTCTACGCGCCTTCCTTGAGTCGTGTATGGGGCAATGGAGGACGGTCCTTCGATATCCAGGATGTCGACAGATTCAGGGGAACGATGATCCTGTATGGATTAAACGGGGAATATTCCAGGGCGACAGTTTGAGTCCACTTTGGTTCTGTCTAGCCCTGAATCCTCTAAGTACATTGCTGGAGGACTCAGGTCTAGGCTATCGGTTGAGGAGAGATGGTCAGGTCATATCTCACCTTCTTTACATGGATGATCTGAAACTCTTTGCCCCCAACAAATTGCAACTGATGAAGCTACTGAAAGTAACTGAAACTTTTAGTAGCGCCATCAGGATGGAATTTGGTGTGGACAAATGTGCAGTCATGTATGTAAAGCGAGGGGAGATTATGGAATCCGAAGGAATTCAGCTCTCGGATTCCATACACCTGAAATCCCTCTCCTCATCCGAAAGCTATAAATATTTGGGTATGTCGGAAGCGTTAGGCATTAACGTAACTGACATGAAGCAATCGTTGAAGGAGCGCTTCTTCGGTCGCCTGAAGAAGGTATTAAATAGCCTTCTTTCGGGCGGGAACAAGGTTGGCCTTCAACGGTTGGGTCATGCCGGTTTTAATGTACTCTTTCGGCATACTCAAATGGACTCAGACCGAACTCGATACCCTGGATAGGCGAGTCCGTACACTGCTGACTGCAAACCGGATGCATCACCCACGATCATCGGTGATGAGACTGTATATCCCGCGGAAATGCGAGGGTCGAGGCTTTTTAAACGCTAAGACGCTCCACAACCGCGAGGTATGCAGTCTCAGAGAATATTTTTTAAAAGCCGAGGTGGGTATGCACCGAGATGTGGTCGCAGTGGACAAGGGCCTCACCCCGCTGTCCATGGCTAAAGAGAACTGGCGCAAACCTGTAGTACTTACTACCGATGACCGCAAGGAAGTATGGCAAGGCAAGGAACTTCACGGACGCTTCTACCGGGCTCTTCATGGGCCCGATGGTAGATTTTCTAGCATCCGTGTCCTGGCTACGTTTCGGTGACCTCTTTGGGGAAACTGAAGGTATTGTCTGTGCGATTATGGACGAAGTTATGTTGACGAACAACTACCGGAAATATATTATGAAGGACGGGACGGTTGACGTGTGTCGGGCATGCCACCGTCCGGGTGAGTCCATCAGACATATTATTTCTGGTTGTTCTCGTCTGGCTAACGGCGAGTACTTGCACAGGCATAACCAAGTAGCCAGGATTATTCACCAGCAACTTGCCTTGAAATATAAACTTGTGGAATCTGAGGTACCGTACTAGAAGTATGTGCCCGACCCAGTTCTCGAGAAAGACCATGTCACGCTGTACTGGGATCGGTCTATCATCACTGACAGGAATATTGTCGCCAATAAACCTGACATAGTGGTGATAGACCGATCAGCGCGCCGCGTAATGATAATCGATGTTACCATCCCACATGACGAGAACCTCGTGAAAGCTGAGAAGGAGAAACAAATAAAATATCTCGACTTGGCACACGAGGTTGTCGACATGTGGAATGTGAACTCGGCTATCATTGTGCCGATTGTCGTGACGGCCAATGGCCTTATGGCCAAGAGCCTCGACGACCACCTTTCAAGGCTCTCCTTAGGCGGTTGGATCAAGGGCCTGATTCAGAAGGCAGTACTCCTCGATACGGCTCGCATTGTGAGGAGGTTGCTGTCTCTGGAGCCCTAACCACCGGTAGCTTGGACTCTGCTCCCGATACCGGCGGACCACTATTTTTTATATTTTTAAATGTTTTTTTAATATTAATTAGTTTAGAAATATTTAAAAATGTAATTTATATGTATATATATGAATAAAAGAAATAATAATAATTCAGTTCATAATAATAATAATATAATAATAATCTAAACTAATACTAAATAATAAAGAGGTTAAATTTGTTTGTAAGTTTGTATGTAGGGGCTAATCTCTGGATCTACTGAACCGATATTATATATACCTATACCTATATATATAGATATACCTATATTTACTACATGCCCATGGGATAATTTCAGACCAAAACGCGAGCAAAGCCGCGGGCAACAGCTAGTTACCTCAATAATACTCGTGAGCGTCTTAACTCTGCTTCAACAACGATGTTCAAACAGAAGAAAATGACTTGCTTTGACTCACTCGCAGCTAACTTCCGAGTGGCTATAAAGTTTGAACAGAACTATAACACGCGTGGCGCTTATGCGTGAAGCTCATGACTAAGCGACAACGAGTACAGACAAAGTATTTACGGAACTGCTATAAATCCCGTTTTACGCGAGTAAAGCTCCAAATGATGATAATAATTTACGCGCGGTTTGGAGCGACGCCGACGATGAAATTTTGCATTAGGTACTCTTAGCGGTTTGTGGAATATTTGAGGGGTGATGAATAATGGAAATGGTGAAGTAAATATATATAGTTATTTTATGATATTTAAAAGCATGTTACCAGCCTATTCACCTTTATACGGAATTCTTAATTAGTTACTCGTAATTAACACGAAAGTTTCTGAGGAGCGGATGGATGTATGTTTGTTTGTTACACTTTTACGCAAAAACTACTGAACGAACTTTGTTAAAACTTTACAGTAATATAGCCTCATCATCTGCCTAGTTTTTTCCGAAAGGCTTTGTAGATTCTCAGATGCTTGTTAACTTTTGTTAACTTTTTATCTTGGTTTACATTTTTTGTGTAGTAAGCAACGACTTATTGTCGGGCCTACGCTGTCCCCCCATACTTAAGTACTAATGCTGAAACATGATAACGTAACACCAAATGATTTGAAAAGAGTAACCATGGAGTTTCTTGCCGGTTCTTCTCCATAGGAAACGACCAACCCGAACCGTGCATCTTTTTGTCGACGTTTTATAAGTGCCCATCTAGGCCTATGTGAAATAAAAATATTTTGATTGAAACTATGATCCGATCATTGAAAATAGAACTGATAGGTGTCATGGGCACCAAGATAAAATGAGCCTTCCTATGCCTCGAAAAATGAGTTGAATATTTGCTCTAGGCTCTCATTTACAAATCTTTGTCAGTCATAATGGGTATTCCGAAGTCCGGAAGACTAACAACCAGCCTTACTATCCAGAAACTCGTTTGTAGAGGTGAGATAGGCAGTCGTTTTATTGTAGTAGTACTGAAGCCTTACCGGTACTTGCAGGTGTTCTTCCAGACGATCTTGCGCAGAGTGCAGAGACCGCGGATGCAGACCCTTTAACGCAACGTGACCGTGCTAAAATATCTAGTTTATTCAAACCGCAGAATGTAACATCCAATTATGACGACCCGAATGGCGCAGCGGTAGTGAGGCTGTCTTACGTTCTTAGGTTCCCGCAGAGCAAATGTTTGTGTGATGAGCATGGACATTTGTTTCCTAGTCATGGATGTTTATATGTATAATAAGTATGTATTTACAAACAAAAAACAAAGTATCTATGTAGTATTATCAAGTATCTGGTGTCCACGACACAAGCCTCGTTGCTTAGTGTGGCACCTAGATGGCGCTGTGTGTAATGTCCAGCGATATTTATTATTTTATTTATTATTTATTAGTTAGACTGGAATCCCTAACGAAGTTACTAGACAGGTGTCACAGTAAAAGCCAATGACCTGGTCGAACCTAACTCGTCCTTCAAACATCAGTCACTCTTACAAGTTCCTTGTTTACGTAAAGTCCCCCGCACTTCAACATAATTGAATATGTCAAACACTTTCAAACAGTAGTTGTACAAGTTTCTAACTCCACAACATGGTCTGACAAGTGGGTAGTAATCTAAATAAATGGCTCCGCTGAGCCGTCGTCGTCAATTTGTGTAGCATTTATTTGAACCCCACCAAACCCTTGAGCTTAAAGTGGCTGCTGATAATGTAGCTGCTTTTGTGAAGATGCTATATGGATTATTTGGGTAATGGGTTCAGACATCACACCTGTAAATTTGTAAACCCAGAAGGGCTAGACAGAGGTGTACACGCCACATTTGGCCTGTTAAGTTTTAGTCCCATGTGATAGGAGGCGAGCCTATTGCCATCAACCGGGCACTAATCCAAACTCCGTGGCTGCTACTGAGATATTTCGGATGAACAAACTCAATAGCACGTTGCCCGACCTGGGAATTGAACCCAGGACCTCATGCTCACGTAAAGGTTTTGTAGTCAATGAGGGGCTTTTAAAGTATACATTATTAACATAACATGGTGTAGACACGGATTGTTGGGCGGAGCACTGCTATCCTAGCTAGATCACTAATCTGTATTTGAGAGCGACAGTTTCGACTCATACAATCACAATAATCATGTTTTAAATAATAAATGATGTGGATTCACAAGTTTCACAATCAATGTAATGACTTGTATGAAGTACGTATAATTTTTTTTGTGTTTTGTTTGTGTGTTTGATTACAAAAAAAAATCTTAACATAAAATCTATTCGATTAATACAATTGATATGTTTTGATAGTAAGATAGGGGTTTATCTTGTATCTCCAAAGTAGGAATGATAATCTTTTCATTTTTTTTTACTCATGGTACCTTGCAGTAAATCCAAATATTAATTGGTGTGATTTAAAAAAAAAACATCATAATACACAGATAGTAATAACCTAAACCAACTTCCGAATGTCAAAAGACAAACCAAAAGAATACCCAATCTATACCTAAAACCACACAATTGCAACAATAAACTTTAAAACCTAACCATTTACAAACCAAACCCGCCACCACTGAACAACTCGACTCTCCAACAAAATAGAAAAGCCTCGACATAAATATATCTAAAGTTACTGACATACAAAGTGACATTATCAGATGAATGGAATTCTGACGTAGGCGGCGTAGCCTCGTAGCAAGGCCTACGACTCGTAGCGCTACGAGGGCCTACGTCACCCGTAGACGGGTATTGTATTGCGTCATACGTTACGTCACTGTGGTTTCATTTCTTTTTTTATATGTTTTTTTAGGGGTGGTTGCACATGGTTGATTCGCTATGAAGAGTTGACCTTTTAAAATTTTTTTTTTTTCTGTACTTGAGTTTAATGTCATGAACTTTGAAGTATCGGTATTGGCCTTCATTTTGACAGACGATGATGTACCAAATGATGCTGATGACGTAAAAATAATTGATTTTTTAAGTGCTAAATATCGACAAAATACAAGGTGTGTTTAAACTTACTCATAACTCCGTCATTTGTAAACCGATTTGAAAAAATCTTTTTTCATCTGAAAGGGTATGCTTCTCGATTGGTTCCATAGCAATTTCATCAATATCGGTTTAGGAATTTGACGTTACTCTCACGTTAATTGTAACATCACGCGACGTCGCGTGATTTGACACACTTCCCGATTTCTGATTGAGCTGAAATTGTTCACGCATGTGTATATCGCGAGACAATGCAATATTATGATGACATGACGATGATGGAGCTGGAAGGTGGCCATAGGAACTCTGTAATAAAACGACGCAACGCCGTCGAGTTTGGACTCGTTTGATTCGTCTTGACAAGTACTTTCGTCCAAAATGGTAATCAGGGTCTGATGATGGAGCTGGACGGTGGTCACAGGTAGTCCGTAATAAAATGACACAATCCGATCGAGTTTGGGCTCGTATGATTCGTCTTGACGAGTACTTTGGTCCTAAATGGTATCCAGTGTCTGATGATGGTGCTGGACGGTGGTCATAGGAACACCGCTATAAAACGACAAAACCTCATTGAGTTTGGGCTCGTATGATTCGTCTTGACGAGTACTTTAACTAACTTCTAGTTACAATGTAAAAATTAATTCATGACAAGAATTTATGTGGTATACTACAACTAAAAATAATAAAATAAAAAAACATTCTGCGAAAACAAAATCGACTTCCAAAAAACACTAAAAAACTCTTAAATAACTTGACTTTCGGAAGTCGGTGGCAAAAAAGTCAATTATACAAACAAAGACACCGACTTCCAAAAGTCAAGTTATTTTAGACATTTTTAGTGTTTTTTTGAAGTCGGTTTTGTTTTAAGTACTAAACTTATGAAAATGAATTAATTACCTTTACTTTTAGAGCCATGAAATCGCAAAAATCGTTCTCTAAAACTTTGCTAGACCTGAGAATCGATCCCAAGGCTACACGTTCAACAGTTGCGTCCATTTTCTCGTTTTTCAAAGTTAAATTCAAATACATATTTTTTACGTGAACCTACATGGGCTCTTCATTACCCAGTACATCGCGTACATTGTTCCATAATGACTATCCCTGTTCCTAAATATTTTCGTCTGGATATCTGCCCAAACTATTTCACAAGCCAATGTGACCTCTAAAAACTAGATTTAGCTAATAGTCCCTTGTTGGTTATGTAGTCTACTTAAGTCGTACCTGACGTCTCGTGTTGGCTCTAAACGTCACATAGTACTAGATATAAAACGTGAGACACAAGACACGAGATATAACCTAGAAAGTGATTTGAGCTGATTTATAGTGCAAGCTTAACTGGTCATAGTTTATGAGCACATAAAATTGGATTAGACGATAAAATAAAATTGCATTAAAATATCGCCTCTTGCTTTAGAATAACAATTTATAACCCAGCAATTGACTATTAAATTGATTTTTTTGACGCTAAAAGAATCATCTATAATAATATTATAAAGAGCTAAAATTTGTTTGTAAGTTTGTATGTAGGGGGTAATCTCTGGATCTACTGAACCGATTTTGAAAATTCTTTCACTAATAGGAAGCTACATTATCTCCGAGTGCTATAAGCTATATTTACAACGTGCCCGTGGTAAAATTTCCGACAAAACGCGAGCGAAGTCGCGGACAACAGCTAGTTCCGTTATAAATTAAAACAGCCTCGTTGGTTTAGTCGTTGTAGGCGCAACTGTTGAACGTGTAGTCTTGGGATCGATTATCAGGTCTAGCAAAGTTTTATTTCGTTTAGTTTGGAAACTAAGTCGCAGGACTGCTACTGATAGTTATCTGGAGTCGGCTTTTTTGCCCGCTTAATGTAAGTATACTATATTACACCTCTGCGTCACTCTTCGGGGACAACATGCAAGATATAGGATAAGGTACAAGGTGTTAGCAGACCATTCACGATTCATAAGTAACTCTACGCAAAAATAATTGCTGGTAAACGACTTTTTTTTGGAGTGAAAATTATTGTTTATTCGTAGAACTAAGTGGAACGCTATCAAAACACTGTCTTAATGAAATAAACTTGTATTAAAAAAGCTTGTGAAAAGTTGGAACTTTGACCTCCAATATTTTCAAAACTATAAGGTCCCAGGTATGGTCTAGAACAAGAAAAAATACAATTATGGGGAGAACAAGTACCTTTCGGCTTCGTTAAGGGTCTTCTTCACCTATTATAGTTACATGGAAACCTCATCGTAATCTCGAACATACTCTTTCAAACATTCCATTTGGCCCAGACCGAAAGTCAAGTTTTGTGGCATTTAATTCAAAATATACCTATACGAAAGATTAATCCCCAGAGGTAAAAGAAAACTTGAAAAGTGTCCACTACACCGATAAATTGTCGCGTGCCTTAATAACAGGACGTCCTCTAGAGATTGACCCTCGTCAGATTTTTGAAAGGGTTATGAGGATCATAGTCTACGCTGCCCGTTCATTGGAGCAGACAAGGACGGTGATAGAGTAAATAAATCATAGAATATTGTCTTAATTCCTCTTGATTTAAAAGGGTAACCATGGAATCTACACTTAGGGTAAGCCCGTAGGTACAAACAAAGAAAAAGAAGACATTTATTTGCGACTAGCTGTTGCCCGCGGCTTCGCTCGCGTTTTGGTCGGAAACTATTCTAAATATACTCGGGGATATACTATAATGTACTCGGGGATAGTTTAGCTTCCCATTAGTGAAAGAATTTTCAAAATCGGTTCAGCAGATCCAGAGATTACAACCCCTACAACCTCACAAACTCACAAACTTTACCTCTCTATATATATAAGTATAGATAAACATGACGCATAATCTTACTTCTTACTATCTTACTTCGTAATATTATAAATACGAAAGTTTGTGACGACGGATGGATAGATGTTTATTATCCTTTCACGCAAAAACGACTAAACAGATTTGGATGAAATTACATAGTAATAGTACACAGATAGTTTATGACCTGGATTAACACATAGGATACTTTTTATCCAAATAGTATGATCCCGTGGGACAATTAACGAAATCCACGCGGGCGAAGCCGCGGGCATAAGCTAGTATTAAATAAAAGCACAAAAACGGACTTCAAAAACACAAAAAACTAAAAAATAACTTTAGCTTCAGAAGTCGGTGACTTTCGCTAGTTTAATTTTGTTTTTTTTTTGTCACCGACTTCTGAAGCTAAAGTTATTCTTTACTTTTTTGTGTTTTTGAAGTCGGTTTAATTTTTTACTAAAAAGTTTTTTATTTTTCACTTTTTAGTGGTTTGCATGTGCTTCCCCTTCACAGCGTACCGGCGTGATTTTATGTTATGAACTGGTGTAAACAATAGACAAACATGAGATTTCAGCAATCCCAGTCCATTTGCTAGCATTTATTGAGGAGTTCCGTTGCCTATCTCCAAAGTTCTTCATCAGATCTTCACCAAATTGAAATGAGACCACTCCGAGAAAGTACTCTTCCATAAACTACCCAAATCGCTTCAAGTGTGCCTATAAAATTTGAAGAGTCCTCTCTATTTCTCCAAGATCCCATCATCAGATCCGGAATTGATGATCATGGGACCACCTGGGAAGTTTACCCTTTCAACTAAAAAAAAAATAATCCAAATCGGTCCTGCCATCTTCGAGTAATTGGGAAACATACATAAAAAATAAAAAAAGATTCCGACGAATTGAGAACCTCCTCCTTTTATAAAGTCGTTTAAAAAGAATGAGTAAATGAGAGCAGTACAATACGAATAAATTTATAATTATATACTGGTTACTACCTTGTAACAAGGCGGCATTTAGCAGTCGTGTGTCAAAATCGAAAATTTTTGGGATGAAAATGTTTATATGAAAATATTCCCAATGGCGGCTCTAAAACTCATTTAAGGTGGATGCCCGCGAAATTTAAATTTTCTTACGTTTATGGCAATTTGCAGGTCAGTGTCAGGTTGTATGTTGATGAAAATATGAATCGCGCCAGTAACACGTATGGAGTTACAGAATTATAATCATTCAAATCATCAATACAGCTCTGCAAGTTCATATAATCACATTCAATAGCTATTTCATGAAAAAGTCACTTTTTGAGATTATATGAACTTGGAGGGTTGGATTGATGATTTAAATGATTATAATTCTGTAACTCCATACTCCACCTTAAATCTCTTTGGGGAAAATATATGGCCCATCCACTTAAAACAGCAATCGCTTAGTATAATGCTCTGACACCATGTGAGACAGTGGCACCGTGGTAGTTTTCAAGAGTACCTGCTGAGAGGGAAGCACCTGGATAGCTCATGAAAATCAATTTTTCTTATGTTTTTTACAATTTGCAGGTCAGTGACAATTGTATTTTGAACAAAATTTGATTCGCAGCCGTAAGAAGTATGGATTAACAGAATTATAATCATCGATACAACCATCTAAGTTCATATAACCCCACTGCATGAATTTTTCATGAAATAGTTAGAATTTCATGATTTTGACGCTTCCACTTCAGCGGTATAATTTAAATAATGAAATAATAAGGGGGACGGAGATAAGTGTTATACATTTCAATAGCGTAATAATCCGCGTAAAATAAATCAGCATCATTTCAATAAAATGAATGAGTGGTCAACCATCCACGGACCAACCTAGGCAAGCGCGGCTTAACTGGAAGATCGACTCGAGCAGTTGTTGTTATTAAGCAACGAGCTTCTCACCAATAGTGTACATTGGTTATGGGCTAAATTATACGTATGCTAAAAAATATCTAAATAAACAATTTAGACTACATAATTATTTTGCAAAACATTTTAATAATTCATGACCGCCAAATAGCGAAAAATGTTAGGTAAATGTTGAAATAACAGCATAGTTAATTAATAAGGGTGATTAATTAACAATATCTGGGCTTGATTACCGGCCACTGGATATTTTATTAGTTACCGAATTCATTAATTACTGAACTAATTGGCATCATAACTGTACTAATGCAGTAAGTAGGTTATTATATTAATGAATTTTACCGTAGCTCAATCTTGTACATACATTGTACAGTAAAAAATTAAACCAATTCTTCATAAAACAAACAGCATTTTAAATAGCCCGTTTTCGCATCGCACGGAAACCGCAAAAACAAAATGTACCAACAAAAACAAAATGGATGAACCATTCACCATTTAAAAAATACAATGTGACCGAAGTAGCCTTCAGAATGCCTAGCTAAAAACTGCAAGCGTCAATGTAAAAATGTTTTCAGCCATCGCCCATTCATTCTCATTGTCCACCAGTTGAACAATGAGCTAGTGAGTGAAAGAGAGAATGAGTGAACCATCCCAGTAATGATCGCATAAAATTGTTCGTTCCAATCTTTGTTCAGGATTTTTTTGTTGCAAGGTTTTGAGTTGATGGTGTAACTCAGCTTTTTGAGGCTGACTTTGTTTTGATTGTTCATCTGCTAGCGTGTGTTTTATATAAATTTTAGTCAGTAATTTATTTCCTTACACATTTTTACTGCGGATTACATATAAAAATTTGGCTGCCTTGTTAGCCTACTGAGCCTTAATGATTATAAAGAGTGTAAAACTACTTTTAACGGAGCCGAAAAGGCACTTGTACCATACCTTAACCTTCTAGGTACAGAGAGAGATATTGGGGGTCAAAGTTACAATATTTTCCCCAAGTTAAAAAAAAAAGTTAATAAAGTAACTTTACTTTAAATACCAAAAAATATCAAATTACATTTTTTTGTACTGATGCACAAAATATGTTATTACTCAAAAATACGATGGGGTCAACGGGAACATTTTTTTATTATTTTAATCATTTCCCGCTGACCCCACCAGTGGGGCCACGGGCGGTGGGGCCAATGGGAATATACCATAGTTTTGAGTGCGATACAAAAAAAAGTCGTTTCCCAGCATTATTTTTTGCGTAGAATTAAGTACTTAATTTGATATAATGAATGCTTGGTTGACGAAGGGTCCGTTAATACCTTGTATTGTTTGTATAGAGATGGCAAATATTACCTACTGCTCAATGCTATTCCCAGATTGAGCAAAGTGCAATCGGGTTTCTCCAAGCTATTTCTATCTAATAGCCCGGAGTCAGGATTTCTTATGATGGCAATAGGCTCGCCCCCTATTACATGGGTCTGAAACATAACTGGCGAATTAATGGGTATACTATGGGTATGTGAATGTCTGTACCAAAAAGTATGAAGATTACAGGGATTATGATATGGGCAAATAAAACTAACGAAGTTATTCACAAAAGAGATACCTACGAATGTTGAACAGTAAGTAAAAGACTGAAGAATTATCTTATTCCCTTTAACAAAACCATGGAATCTTTTCCTACCGTTTGCCACTACTAACAGACCTCCAAGGGGCTTACTATGACGTCTTAAAACAGTTGCAATTCCAATGTGGAAAAGAGACGGAGTTATTCAGGTCGTCTAGCGCCATCTCGTTCCCACACTGGACTTAACAACTGAAGACCATGGTAGGCCACCAGGGGCCTTAGTCTGCTATTGCAATAGTGTCAGAATGGTCTATAATTGATTTAATAAGGCCCCTAGCCCACGGCGTATTGAAGCGCGTTCGAATCTCGTTTGACGTGCGTACAAAGGGTAATTCGTCTGCGCGGCGCCTTATTAAATCAATGATAGACCATTCTGACACTATTGCAATAGCAGACTAAGGCCCCAGGTGCCTCGTAAAGTGTTAGAAAGCGTGCATTAGTGGATTTATCATAAACACATTACACGTGCAGACGCTATTTTCTTCAATCAACTTTTATTAAAATTAAAATGCGCGAAGGGGTGCTTTGTCTGTATTTGAATTGAACGTAATGTTGTAAACGCATGAGATTGCATCGGTTTGGTTTGATAAAGAAACATTATCATGTTTTTTTTCGTGCGTAAAGAGTAAAAAAATATTCTTGCTAAAAAATATCATCACAACAAAACATCACGCTGTAAAGCTTAAGAGCTTGGCAGACGTGTATCTAATCTTTCAGTTCCATGGGGGCTTCCGTGACTGCTACTGGGAAATTCGTAATGGAAAAACAAAATAACACTTTGCTTGACATGGCAAAGGAACCCATGACCTCGTGGTCAGCAGTAGAGCAAGGCAGTCAAACATTCGTTAAGTGTCAGATTAATTATATGTCATGAAACAATCACTATTTTCTTGCCTTTATCCCCATTTATTTGTAGTCGGCGCAGCATGTCTTCTTCATCCATACTTCTCTATTACTCGTCATCTCAGCAGTCACCTCCTTTCTAGCCATATCATCCTTCCATGTCCATCCATGGTTTCTTTAGTTTTTCTCTACTCTTATACCCATCCACATTCATACTCAAACTTCCCTCACGACATTTTCCTTATTGTGTCATCAAAATAAAATTCACTGAAATCCGATTTAATACTTCTAACATATGAATGGGTGATTTCAGTCCGAACAAAGATTGCAGCTAACAGTTGTAGTAAAAACGAAAAAGGCAATACTCCTGCCAATACAAGTGGTTCGTACCGGTAGCGTACTGGGTTCCGCGTATTTTTGTTTTAAAATACCAGCGTTTTTCATCGAACATGCTTCAATAAAATTTTCATTTCACCTCTGAAACTCTTTGTGTGGTATTTTTTCCAGTGCTTTCAATGTGGTTTCAATAAAAGGAATTTTGTTCGATTTTCTATTTTATTCTATCTAGAAAACTGGCTTTAGGCTCTATATTGGTTTTTGAGCCTTGGTCATTTATTCTCCTTTTGTGCCCACGTAAAGCAAAAACAAGTTTCATCAAAACTTGCTTGACTTACGTTTGAAAATGCTTGTCTAAACTGGATTTAATACTTTGTAACTAAACGCCTTTTTTATTTTAAGCCGGCCATAGATGATAGATTGATGTGCTTGAGCAGTTTTGGCTGTAGCTTTGCCAGCATGTTATCCTTGTTTGTATAATGTACATGCATCCTAAAGTCCGATTTTTAATCTCAGAGACTAAACTGACATTACGTGCCGTATTCAAAATCACAGACTAACTGCCGTATTAACACAACTGTTTTTTAAATTGTTATTGTTTGTATGGTGTCAAGTTCCAATAATTGCCGTAATTTTTAAAAGTTCTACCGTGTTGTAAGAGAAAGGGTTTATATATCCGTTTTACCGTGTACTAACAACTTTGATGGCATGTGTAATTTTTTTTCTAATCGTCTAATATATAGAAAGAGGTACGCATCAAAAAACCAGAATCGTAGGTACAACACTACACGAAAGAGCTGGCAGCATTATTTGTAAGATTGACATTTGCATTTGTCAATTTAATCTGAAATTAAAAAAAAACAGACTATAGAGAATATCGAAATAGATACTTTTCCGCTTGGTTATACCAGCGCGGTGTGACTGCACAGTCATAATCAATCGTGTGTGGCAATTCGCAGGCACCTTTTTGTTGTTTTAATTTTTTTTTTATGACATGTAATAAACCCACTAATAAAGCAACAAAATCGTCATGTTTTGCCGTTGATGCAAATGAGTCAACCGACAGGCTAGCAGTTACGAGCTTGGCAAGTCTATGAAATACAAAAAAAGATCGAAAGAGAACTAAATGGACCAAAATAATTATTAGGTATTAGACAATACTATAACCTATAATTCGTTCTTACATTTCCGCTTTGAGCTCGAAGGCCAAAATTGGATATGCCAGATACTGGAGAGCATAATGAAAGGGCAGCACACCAAAGCTCTCAACAACCACTTTAGGCCATATTTTAAAGCCATCGAATGCAGTTGCTCTGGTCGAAATTGGCTAGATGGCAGCATCATCATACATTCATAATATTAAACCACGGACAAAAATTACCGTAGTAATTAGGTAAATAAATGTAAAAAACGAGAGTCTAGTTTATTATAATATTCTGTTGTAATTCTAAGCCTTTTCTCACTCGAAACCATAAAACATGATATAAATTTACATTACGCTGGGGTTGTCACACAAAACATACATTATTGGTATCATCACGCAAAAAATGTCCACGGATAACGTAACTTTAGCATGTCCGGCATAACTTAAGCAATGTTGTGTCGGATACCAAGTACTAGGACACTAGTTCTATACAAAACTAAAATAAGTATTAACTTCGAATGAGGACTATCGTTTTTGGGCTCACAAGATGGCGGCACTGTAGAGTAAGGTTCTGTTAATGATTCTATTATATACTTTAAATTACCATTAACTTCATAAAAAGTTTATTTTATTACGTTCTACTACGTATCTTGTAAACTTTAGGTACATATATTTAAAGTATTCTCCCGAAAATTAGCAAGCATGAAACATTTAAAAATCATTTTACCTAAAAGTACTGACTAATAAGATTCTAAGCTGCTAGGTACTTAAAATCCTCAAGTTATAATTAATCAGGAATGGCTCAATCTAGACCACCACAATCGTGAATATTTGTAAAAATACGTGATATAAAAGCACGCAACACTTGAACAATCTATGACATCTGACATTTCGGTGACCTTGCGCTACACTAGCGCCTCTAGCGGCGAATTCATATCTACGCGATAGCCCCCATTGTATTAAGCGCGTTATATGATGTTTCAGTAATAACTATACACACGATGCACTGACCCTGCAGGCTTTAAACGGTTGCAAGAAGCAGATTATTTATATTTTCTTGTCTCTATTATCTACTAATTACTTACAGTAAGTTTCGAACGCCAGGCGAAACGAGCTTGAGTCGTATCGAATGTACATACTAGCATGCATTCACTATAGTGGTTAAGTTATTAAATTAGAGTTTATGGATAAGAGCAGATTGGTTTTTGCCCAGTGTCGCTGAAATGAGAATACCTATAGGTTAGACAAATATAAACCAGCGATGCTTTAGGCTGATATTCATCACCATTATCTTGTCCTTTTCCTAATTTATTTGGGGTCGGCGCATCGTGTATTCTTCTTCCATACTCCTCTATTACTAGTCAGGCACCTCTTTCCGCTGAAATTATATTGTGAAAGATTTCAACTGAAGGTACATTTTCAACCAAATAGAGAGAGATTTCTCTACACGTATTTCACATGTTTCATAAACCATCCCTAGACGCTTGTAATATTCAAAATTCATTAGTAATTCAGTGAACCACAGTATCATTACACCGTCGAGTTGCTCAAGTTCTGAACACGGCTTAAGTAACTAGAGTGTAGGCTCATTACCCGGCTCGAGTGGAAATTATGAACAATTTGGGCGCCTACCTAGCCATGGGCGTAAAAGGTAAGTTTAGAAAAGACGATTTCCCGAATGAAATTGTGAAAACATAACAAATTTATAAAATACAGCTATTGCCCGCGGCTTCACTCGCGTTTTGGCCGGAAATAATCGCACGGGCACGTTTTAAATATAGCCTATGGCACTCGGGGATAATGTACGTAGATTCCTATTAGTGAAAGAATTTTCAAAATCGGTTCAGTAGATCCAGAGATTACCCCTTACAACTTCACAAACTTTACCTCTTTATAATATTAGTATAGACAGCCTTTTTTTTTTTGTTTTTTTCGGATGGGAAATAATCAAATAACCCCTCCCGCTCTGGGCTGAGCAGGAGGGAGTGTCAGACTTTTACTGACTAAAACCCATCCATGTTCCTTCCTTTACCCTTTGTGTTCGAGGGCCGGGGTATCTCTTTCGAACAGTCCCGCAACCCTGGCAGGCATCGGTCCTTTCGGACCCCTTCCTGTTTGCTGACTCTCTTTGAGGCGCGCGTGGAACACGAACGCGCCGTCGACACGGCCTGTCGTCATAAGACGGGCGGACGGCGAGCTAGCCCATAGCTCACCGTCCACAGGCCCGCACCTACGGTGGCCCAGTGCGTCTCCTGCGGCGGCTGGGACGTGAGGTTCTCTCCCTCTCACGTTCCGCCACCTCCTTCGCTAGCATGACTGCTTCGCAGAAGGAGGTGACGGCGTCCCATAGTATAGATAGCTTGGCCTTTTCCTAAGTATGTTGGGGTCGGCTTCCAGCCTAACCAGATTCAGCTGAATACCAGTATTTATTTTACATGGCCTATCTGATTTCCATAACCCAGTTATTACTGTATAATACGATACCCCTTAGTAAGATGGGCTGTCAGACTTTCGGGCCGCTGACTAGGTAGTCAGCGGCCCGAAAGTCTGACAGCCCATCTCGACAGTCGTTACAGGTGTAACGACTGTCAAAGATCCATAAATGACAACCGGGACCAGTAGCTCAACGTGTTTTCCGAGGCACGTAGGAAACACGGTATGTAATGGGTAAACGAGGCATAACCTGAAGATCGACCCCGAGCAGTTGGCCTTAAATGGCTGCTGTATCATAATCATAGTATGAATCACGTTAAAAATTTAAAACTCTTAAAAATTGACTTTGTGGTCATAACCATAAAGACCATTTTAAGAATTTTAAAGTTTTAACGTGATTCATATTATTATTCTGATAATGCATCCATTTTAGGCCCCCAGTTGTTATTATTCAACCACGAGGTCCTCAAGCAAGCAAGGTATGTATTATGAAATTAATTTAGTTCGTGAAATGGTCCCGTCGTCAAACGTGGACAGAGAAAGTAACATAACTTCAGTAACTATTTCTATGTAGGTCTGAAGCCGAAGCGTTTTGTCCTTAACGCTTCGGACAGCGGAATCTGATGCTATACTGAAGATGAATCCGGTGTCCGCTACTAGTCTGTATCGCTTTATCTTCTGTTACAAAAACAAAGGTTCTGTCGTTGTCAAGATGACACAATGATCGCGCGGTTGAGTTTAATAAGATGAGAAAAGGGAATAAACAGTGGAAATGCGGTATTTGAAGAAACTATCGCTGTCGCTCAAGGAGCGCTATTTCGAAATTGGTGCGATAAGGACAACTACAGATCCGACAAGTAAAAAGTCATAATTCGAGGTTTGGCTCCTGACTATTTGCTCCACCAACATTCAACCAATTTAAAAGATATTTCATAAACTGAAAAATAAGAATATTTACTGTGTCCCTATGTTTTTCTTTTTCATTTTTAGTTGTCAAATTTGTACACTAGGCCTCTGTTGACAGCAGTCCAAATGGGCAATTTTGAACATTTTATAAAGGTTTTAGTGCTAATACAGATTATGAATCATCATCAAGGAAAACATAGAAGAGGTTGATATTTATTTAACTGTAGAAAATCATAGCTTTAAAGTCATAAACCAGAAAGAAAACAGGCGAGAGCGTTTGTATGGAGAAAAGACCACCCGCATAAGTGTCATACGCACTCACAAGCGCAATTAGCGGTGGATTTACATCCATCAGTGGACTTGGAGCTGGTGGCTCAATAATAACAGCCGCTCGTATTGATCTTCAGGTTAAGCCGCGCTTGCCTAGGTTGGTCCGTAGATGGGTAACCACGTTAAGCCGCTGATCCCGGCTATCATTTATAGATCTTTGACAGTCGGTACAGGTATTCAGTGGTCCGAAAGTCTGACATCTGGTATCGTATTACCCGGTACTACTAACTGGGTTGTGGAGGTCAGATAGGCAGTCGCTCCATGTAAAATATTAGTATCTATTCAGCTGCATCTGATTAGACTGGAAGCCAACCCCAATATGATTGGGAATAGGCTAGGCAGATGATGAGTTCACGTATTCAGGATACTTCATACTCCTGCCAGGGTTGCGGGACTGTTCGAAAGAGATACCGCGGCCCTGGAACACAAAGGGCAAAGGAAGGAACATGGATGGGTTTTAGTCAGTAAAAGTATGACACTCCCTCCTGCTCAGCCCAGAGCGGGAGGGGTTATTTGATGATTTCCGATCCGAAAAAAAAGGATACTTCATACTTATGAGGGCTCATAACACAACATTAAAGAAACAACTTACAACACCGGTTGATGGCAACCCCCCCGTGTTTTATTGATAACTGTGTTCAGTTGGCCTTAACGGCATTAATTCTGCATTAAGTGCGGCCAATGCATTAATTCATGAAAGGAGCGCCTCTGTGAACACGCTGTACTGGATATACGTATTAAATAAACTGACTACCTCATTGGTCGAGTGGTTGCAAGGGCGACTGAGCATGAGGTCCTGGGTACGATTCCCGGGTCGGGCAAAGTGTTATTGGGTTTTTAAATCAGGAATGTCTCAGTAGCAGCCACGGAGTCTGGATTTGTGCCCGAGCTCGCCCCATATTACATAAGACTTAAAACTAACTGGCGAAATGTGAGTGATAAAGTACCCAGTAGTTACGTAGTAACTGTTAGACAAACATCTAACCGTGACCGTACTCAAGCGAAGGAAACATGATAAATAGATAGTCTTTGTTATGTACACTATATAAGTAACAGGTATTACAAATATAGAATTTACAAATATGGTATCTTTTCAAAAAAACCTTTGGATGGATTTAAGGGCGTGTATATACTGTAAGTGACATCCACGCGAGACGCCTGACGCCTAAGGTTGTGTACGTGGTGTATTAAGTTATACCTCTGTTCAGCAATGAAAATCATATGCAATTTATAGCCCAACATTCACCGGGGATAAATTCCTAGCAATATTTTCAAAAAACAGAGCTTCAAGAGAAGCGGTGGCCCAGTGGTGGCGGCTCCGACTAACGAGAAGTAAGTCATGGGTTCAAACTCAGGCAGGCACAATAATTTGTGTAATTTATTTCATCGCCAACACTCTCGAAACGGTGAAGGAAAACCTCGTGAGGAAAACGGCATGTCCAAGAACCAAATATTCGAAGACATGTGACATCTACCAACCCGCACTGGCCCGCGTGGTGGATTATAGCCCATTCCCTCTCAAAGAGAGGAGGCCTGTGACCGTGTGGGCCACATTATAGGCTGATTATGCTTATGATTCACAAGACCATTCCACTAACTGGGAATCAAACCCCGTATCAGCCATTACACCAATAAACCATCACTTTTCCAAAATCCCGGAAATATCGAGATGAAAGGAAATATTCCGTCGGGTTCAGTGCTCGCGACGAATTGGGTCAGTGACCCCAACCCTTTGGTGTAAGGGTATAGTTTTATAGGGTCGCATGTACCAAACAATGGTTTTGGACGTACCTTCCACGCTATGAAACTGCCATGTCAATTTGTATCTTACATACATCACATTATATTTACTATACATTGTATAAAATAAAGTCGGTTTCTTGTCTATCTGTGTGACCGCTTATATTATCTTCTTTTGTTGGCAGCAGAACGCTCGGGTCGATCTTCAGGTTAAGCCATGCTTGCCTAGGTTGGTCCGTGGATGGGTGACCATCCAATATAAAACTAGTTTCCTCCGTGCCTCGGAATGCACGTTCAGCCGTCGGTCCCGGCTGTCATTTGTAGATCTTTGACAGTCGTTACAGGTAGTTAGTGGCCCGCAATTCTGACAACCAGTCTTACCAAGGAAGGGGTATCGTATTACTCAGTACTAACTCAGTGGGTTGTGGAGGTCAGATAGGCGGTCACTCCATATGAAATTCTGTCATCTAGCTGCATTTGGTTAGACTGGAATCCGACCGCAACATAGTTGGGAAAAGGCTGGGAAGATGATTTATTTATTTATTTTTATTTAATTACAACGGCTGTTAAATCAATTATAGTAACTAAAAAAGAACTAAAAGAGTTATACATACAATTAAAATAAACAAAATAACATGAATAATGATGAATTCAAATTCAGCCTATACTATATACAGGGTGGAATTTTTCAACGCCACCTGGAGTGAAAGTACTCTAAATACTGGAGATACAAAATTTTACTCAAAGGAAACATTCCTTTATTTTTAAAAAGAAATAAATCTGTATTTAAAGATTTTCGAAAAATCCCTTGCCACACTCGGGAATAGAACCAGTTAAATTCCAAAAAAAAATAACATCCTGTACTTTTATGGCATCAATAGATAGGACCAATCATAAGGATCAAATCTCTCTAACAAATTTGATAAATTAAATGAAAGGAAAACCATGAAATCTTAACTAATAAATTCAGTGGGTTAGGGTAAAGCACTTTTACTCAAAGGTCTATTCAATTACTTATGTTACAGGATGTTACTTTTTGGAATTTAGCCGGTTCGATTCCCTCGAGTGGCAAGCGAATTTTTGGAAATCTTTGAATGCAGATTAATTTCTTTTAAAAATTAAAGGAATGTTTCCTTTGAGTAAAATTTTCAATCTCCAGTATTTAGAGTACTTTCCCTCCAGGTGGCGTTGAAAAATTCAAACTTGTATACAATACATAGCTCGTAAACTCCACCGTACATCCTGTTTCTGCAGTTAATTTAATCGTATAAAAAACTTTAGCACACGTGTTCTGTTACCAAACACTACTACTTTGTGAAGTGCAGCTAACTATGTAGTTTTGTACGTAGTTCTCTATTTTGTAGTTAATTTCAACGCCTTCGGAGTTACGTTACAATAGGTACATAAGTTTTTCGTTTTATGTCTGAAGGAAATGCTGCAATGATGTTGCTGTGTTTCTTTGTAATACTGAAAAAGTGTTTAATTCGCAAAGTGTTTGTTCTCACTTTTGAACTAACTGTGCCCGCGGCTTCGCTCACGTGACCGCGCATTTTTTGGCACTGTCAAAGTTTATGAACGAAAGCAAAATATAACTCATGATTTATCCTGGGTCACTATAAAAAGAATGGATTTTGAATGACATGTAAAAATAGTAAGTGTTTTAAATCATAGATGGCACTGTTTAATTACGTCTTATTGCTGAATCGCGATGTTACCTAGAAGTAGGTTTTATTATTCTTAATGTTATTGTTTTATTTCGACATATCGGGCGACAGTTCGTTGGGTATTGTACAAAAGAATACCGGACAAAAATAATAATATTTTAGTAGGTATTTAAACAAATTTATGTAAAAATGTTTAGTGCTTGGTTTTTAGTTATATTTGTTTACCTTACAATTGATAATTTTGTGTCAGCTACGTACCTGAAACAAAAAAAAATATCGTCATTAATATTATGGAACAACTATCAAGGTTTTTCTGCGGAGAGCTCAGGGAAGTGACTTGAGACTGCTATTATAATGGGTGTAAGCGAACGACGGAAGCCGAACTGTACTTGGTCTCTCCATCGTTTCGAATTTCTTTTGGTTCTAGACCGTCCTTCTATTTATGGAGATATTTGGGGCCAAAGTTCTAACTTTAAAAAAAAAATATAACGTTACTTTATATACCTACACGACCCCCGTACTATTAAATGCATCCATCATCACTGTGTTTTGATTGTGTTACATTGAGTCCTAACGTAAAACGTGATTTTACACACCAAAAAAAAAGTAACTAAAAAGTCATTGCTGGGAACAGCAATGATTTTTGTGTAGAGTTTCAAAGTTTGATGTGCTTGGTTGCCGGCTTTGTGACGGATTCGTTTACACCCTGTATGATAATAATAATATCTACACATTACTGATTACATACAGGAAAATAATTCAGTGCATTTGAAAATGTAGAATCTACGTTGCTCATTTTTCGCTCGGTTTACGACAAACTGCGCTCAGCATCGGCATCTCAATTCTTGTCAATCTTTCAAAAGGATTACATATAGTTACGTATACCAGCCGTTGTTAATATCACAATCTGCTACATTGTGAAAGTGCTCTTCAATATTTCACTGAACGCATTACAGTTGGACTCCTACCAACAGTTGTCGTGTCCAGATTATGATGTCAGCGACACACGCGTCACCACGCTTATACAATCATGTTATAACGTTACTGCTTTTATTAACCTCTGACGTATATTATAAGAGTGACGGGTCATTCGTTCTGTGTGTCTTTCTATCTGTGGTATATCATGTTGTAATGTTCTTTTTTTATAGAAGACTAGCACTTCGCCCGCAACTTCGTCCGCAAAAAATGTGACACCTCGGCTAATATACATGATATAATATCATTGTAATAATTTAATTGCGAAAAAAAAACAGTCCATACTTCAAAATGTAGGAGGATCAAAATCTGAAGAATACCTAATCTAGAAAAGAACAGCAGAATTTGTTTTCGCGATTACAGTAAAGTATAGAATGATGAGTGTACAATTACAACTTGTATTTGGTAACAGAAATGTTTGTAACATTCTGAGATTTGTTGTTACTTTCCCTCCAAGTCAAGCCACTTTTACGACACACACAGGAGAAGGTTATTAAATTTTTTGGCGAAAACAACGCCGATATATATTTTCCTCTACTAAAACAATATGTATTGTTTTCCAGTCGGTATTCCCTAAAGATTTTAGTGGCTGTTCCAAACACGCAGGTAATTTACTAACAGAGGGTTGTTCAAGTAGCCTTAATTTATATTAAGTTAGATATTTAATGTTTAGCCCTAAAGCTGATCAAAGGGTAAACGTTCAGGGTCAAACCGCATGTTGGTTTAAAAATCAGGTCGAGATCTACAAACGTAACTAACCTCTTTCATTAGATGGGCAACAAGAGAGAGAACTCGATGTTGTGGCAGGCTGAAGCGAAGGTGGTGAGATGGGTTGGACCGTTTTATGAAAGGACTGGACCTGGGCCGCGGGCAGCCGCAAAAAGTGTAGAGCCTTTGCACAGCACTGGGCCAACATGGGCTCATATAATAATAAAAATAAGCCTTTGCTTTGACATTTTTGTGTCTCTATCTAGCACTTATAGTTTGTCAGTTGAGTGACAATGATTAGAATAACGCTTACTCAAAGTTAGGGAAAGGTTACTCAAAGTTAAATGGATTAAAATGAACACTAGCTATATTCATTTTAATTCTAGGTGTAGTTGAAAGTTAGTTACGCGCATAGCAATCCCCTTGTCCAACTGTACACCTATCAACTGTTCCCTTTGAGCTCGCTCTGTGAGTAGTCATCCTTTGTGGATTAGACCTAAGTGCCTCACGACTAGATACTATTGATGCAGGCAGGAATGTTTGAGGCTAGTGCAATAACCGGTGCAGAGACCTAGCTGGGTTCTACGTTATATTTGAGCAATAGTATACCTTAACATTGGAGATCGTAGCTTAATAATAACAGCCACTGGGGTCGATCTTTAGGTTAATCCGCGTTTGCTTAGGTTGTATCGTGGATGGGTCACCTCCCATTATATACCGAGCTGCCTCCGTGCCTCGGAAAGCACGTTAAGCTTGGTCCCGGCTGTCATAGGTAGATCTTTGACAGTTGTAACAGGTAGTCAGTGACTCGAAAGTCTGAACCAGTATTTCAAAAGGCTACCGTATTATCCAGTATTAATGGAAGGTCAGATAGGCAGTCGTTCCATGTAAAATACTGGTATTCAGCTGCATCCGGTTAGACTATAGGCCGACCCCAACATAGTTTGGAAAAACTGTTGGGCTAGGCAGATAATGATTGGTGGGGCACAATTTAAAACATCACCATTGATTCTTTACAACACATTTATGGAAAATTTCCCATTCTAATATTGATCGATCCGTTTTTCATCTACATCTAGCAGTAAGGCAGAGTAATAAAACCCCGTAGCTATCAAATGGTTTCATAAAATTAAACTCGGTTCAAACGACTATTGAAGGCGTTCCAATCATTCTTATGGAGTTGTTGTGCTATAAGATGGTATTAAGAATTGTATTTCAATTTGAAATTGAGTGCTATAAGATGGAATTAAGTATTGTATTGCAATTTGAAATGGAAATTATACTTTGTATTGAGATGAGTGGCCTTTTATGGAGTGGATGTTAGTGTCGGTACATTGTTATTGGTATGAAATGTGTTATCTTGGAGCAAAATAGCTTTGATCAATTTTCCAATAACTTTGACTCATTACTAAGTGTAGTCTTTTAGTGGTTTGCCACGTAGCGAGATTCATAGACAAAGGAATGCAGGCCATCATTTTCTTGCCCTTATCTCTATTTATTTGTGGTCGGCGCAACATGTCTTCTTCTTCCATATTTCTCTATTACTTGTCATCTCATCAGACATCTCCTTTCTTGCCATAACATCCTTCTCACAGCTTCCTTCCTTTGCACAGAAATGGCGCAATAAAATGCACCAATTCTCACGGCTCTCAGATCATTATCACCATCTTCCTGTCCATAATTTAATAATAATAATAAACCATTTATTTCAGGTTACAAAGACCCTTAAGACCCAACTTCATCTAAATATACATACTAATAACACTTTGTGTTAGTATTACCAACTTATAAACTATGTTAGTAACACTTCACTTGCACGAAGATTTGTGCGTTCTTGTGGAATTAGTCCGCGGAAGCGACGGAACACCACATCCTGCGGCCAAAAACTTTCCTCCAGCACCAAATGGAGCATACACGTTGGTATACGCACCACAAACGCCTTGAAATTGACGTTTTGGCGCGACTCCAGTAGCTGTACTCTTGGCGTGTACTTCAACCTTTGGCGCACGTACTCCTCGATGTCCTCTGCCTTAGTGGTGTAATGTAGGCGAGAGATGAACACCGGGGTGTTCGGCTTCGCAGCACGTACCTTAACGTTGGGCTCCACAGCCTCTACACTCTTGCTGGAGCGGTTCTTACAGCCCAGCAGGTCCAGGAGGGGCGGGGGGGGTCAGGTTCTTGCAGTTTCATAGACAAAGGAATGCAAGCCATCATTTTCTTGCCCTTATCCCTATTTATTAGATGTTGTCGCAATATGTGTTCTTCTTCCATTCTCCCCTGTCAGACGTCACGGAATCATTTACTCCTTGCTCTTTCATATCATGCCTCACACAATCCATCCATCTTTTCTTTGGCCTTCCTCTCCCTCTCAATCCGTCAACAACGGCTCACAGATCAATGCAACAAAATTCAACGTAGTACAACACAACGCGTATTGTCTATACTAATAATATTATAAAGAGGTAAAATTTGTAAGTTTGTACGTAGGGGGTAATCTCTAGATCTACTGAACCTATTTTGAAAATTCTTTCACTAATAGGAAGCTTCATTATCCCTGAGTGCCAGCGGCTATATTTAAAACGTGCCCAAGACATAATTACCGACAAAAACGCGACCGAAGCCGCGGGCAACAGCTAGTCTAAACTAATATTATAAAGAGGAAAGATTTGTATTTTTGTGTATGTTTGTAATGAATAAACTCAAAAACTACTGCACCGATTTAAAAAACATGCTGGTGGTGCAACAGGCACCGTGCGAAGCTGGCAGGCCGCTAGTATTTTATAAAATAAAAATAAATCTAATTGTTACTAACATAACATAACAGCACGCCTGTATCCCCGAAGGGTAAGGCAGAGGTATACCTAATAGTACACCCACATTTAGCCAGTTATATTTAAGTCTCACGTAAAAGTGGACGAGCCTATTGTCATCAACCGGGCGTAAATCCAGACTCCGTGGCTGCTACTGAGAAATTCCAATTGAAATTCAAATGTTCTTATTGTAATGACTTACAAAATAAAATCGTTTTTACCAATCAGCACACCCCTCAGAAATTCATCCAAAAAAGAGATGATAATTACACCACAGTCAGCCTTAAAACTGTCAAACACTTCAATTGGACACATAATAAGATTCCGCACAGATTTGATATCCCGCCCGATGCAAATTTGACATATTCGCCGAAGCCTCAACCTAAGTATAGAGCCGACCATCAGGTCGGCTCACGAAATGGACCGAAAAAAAGGGCAATATTTTTGAATAACCGATGTTTGTTCTAATGTGTACAACAACCTTTTCATCTTTTTTTTGCTATAGCTTACTGGCGTGACCGTCGGACTACTAGTCCCATGTTCGAACCCAAGACACGCACCTCTGATTTTTCGGATTCATGTGCGTATTGTTGAATCACTTGCTTCGGTGAAGGAAATTAAAGTGGGGGATCCCTGAGAGATATTTCTTGACGGCATGTAAAGCCAAGTAAAGGGGCCCATGGCTGATTAGGCACTAAAGACACGATAAAGAAGAATTACGAATATTATTAAGATCTTGTAGGTAAAACTCTGATATGCAGTAAAGAATTGCATTGAATAAAGTTTGGGAAGAATAAATGCTGTATTTTTACACCAAGTACTGTTGTAGTGCTGTTTATAATTCGGGATGAATAATGATGATCATCCGTCCCATTTTTTTTTTGGGTTATCGCAAAATATCTTGTGTATTCCTTAAGATGTTATTCACCCCCATTTTACTCAGATATTCCACACAATCCATCCATTGCCGCATCTTTTCTTTGACTTTCCCAGTCTTCATTAAAGTACTAGTGCCAATAATACCTACCACCATGCAGACACAACATAACCCGTTACACAAACACACCTGTCATGTTCCAACATGTTCGGGAAGTCAAACATCGCTCAATACACGTTAACATGATGACATGTACTGGTTGTACAGACTTCGTATTTGAATAAGAAATTGCTATTGTACTGAGTAAACCATATTTTTCTGAAGACTTCGTTTGTATTTTCTTCCGGACAAAGTAAATGTATGATTTTCTATTTTATTTGAGTACAAAGAAGGGTTGAAAGAATATCAGGCATTTCTTAGAACCCCCGATGGGTTAACCAGAAGTGGACCTAATACACCCACAATTCGCCAGTTGGGTATGTTCAGTTATGTTTAAAAAGATAAATAAATTAAACATAAAAAAACAAGCTTTTATTAAAAGGAAAAGAAGAAAATAAGTTCTCTCGTGAGGAGGCGATCCTGGCTGCAGGATCAAGTTGAGTCTGTCATAAAAATGTATTGTCACCAGAACCTAAGGTGTGTGCAAAATTTCAGCTCAATCGGTTGGGGAGAATTGGTTTGAAATTCAGTTGCTAGATTTGACCAATAACTAACTAGATTTGACCATTCGATGATTACCTACTGATTTACCTAAGTCCTATAAACCTGAATCACTACACATACTCCGTTGACATTCAAGGGTCACTTGACTCCTCGAAGCTCGAGGGTTGACCCCGAAGCCTCTCCGCACTATTGAGCACACCCACTTATCGTAAAAGGGTAAGCAGTATAGGACTAACATAGTACATTTCGATTACAGGCAAGTGTTTGAGTAACTTGTTGAAATGTCAACGATTTTTTGGTAATTTGTTTTCAGTGTCGTCTTCGTGATTTTTGAACTAGTAACAAAGTTTGTACCAAGGATTCAGAACACTATAAAAAAATAAAATATTAATATTGTTTAAAATTGGAAATTAAATTGTTTTTCCACATATAATTTGTTCTGTCCTGTGTTGGTGAAAACGGGCATTAGGTATTTATTTACATGTCCCTAGTTGGTGAAAATGGGCACTAGGATTAAGCAAGGTTTTTTTTTTTAAAAAAAAAGCTTAGTACTGTGACCAAACTTTTTATCAAAGTTGGTTGCAACAAATTTTTCATCTTATTTTTTAGTTTAATCAAACAAACAAAGAAAGAAAAGTACAAATCTTCACTCCGGGACTTAGAAATTCCAAATAGAAAAACCCAGTAAAACTTTGCCAGAGCTGAGCATCGAACAAAGGACACCAGCGCTTGCAACCGCAACCAACAGACCAACAAATAGTTTACTTTCTATTGGTTTACAATTTAGTAAGCACGGCGTCCCTCCTTTAAAACATACTTTAATATTTCACCATCTTTTCATTAATGTAACCCTTTCGCTGACGTAGGTAAATTAGCTAAGCTCATCACATTATTCAATATTAGCTTGCCTCCAGTTTCTATACGGAACCCAGGGGTTAAGCCAAAAAGGGTTCAGTGTAGATCTTATATAATGTACGCTGTATTTTAAATAATGTAAATTCAGAGACTAGGGGTCCTAGTTCCTTATTACTTTGTGGTGTAAAGCTGTCTGCACACTAGGTGATTAATCTAATGGAAACATTCAAATAAAATAATAAAAATAAATAATTATATAAATATTAATTATTTAATTTTAAAATTAGCATTTTTTATGCTGTCTTTTTAAATAATTTCATTTAGTAATTATTCGTTGCTTTTCGTTGACTTCAAGAGAATAAAAAGAAAAAGAAAGAAATAAATAAAAAGAGAAGTCCTGACTGACTGACACATCAACGCCCAGCCCAAACCCTTGGACCTAGAAAGCTGAAATTTTGCACAGAGCTTCCCTTTCTAATGTAGACAAGGAATAAGGAAGGATTATTCGAAATTCAACCCCTAAGAGAGTGAAATGGGGGGTTGAATTTTCTGTGAAACTTTTTATTCTCTGGGTTGATTGACTCGAAAATTGGTATACACCCTCACTGATGAAATTTAGCACAAAGATAGTTTATAACCTGTATTAACACATAGGATACTTTTTATCCCGATAGATGATCCCGTGGAACAATTATCGACGTACACGCGGGCGAAGCCGCGGGCAAAAGCTAGTAAATGATAAGAAACAAAAAAAAGTGTAATCTCAAAAACTTGCTTAGTAGAAACATTTTAACATTCTGATGATTTATCTTTCTTTTAAAAACTTATTATTAAAGAATAAATAAAATGTATTCTAAAATCTAAGGTACTACGTTTACAGTAATATTGACGAAACATACATGAATGGAATATATTTATTTTAGGTTTTTCACCAAGAAACGGTGAAACGCCCAATTTCAGTGGCTACCTAATTTTCTGGGACTCGTTTGGTATTAAACTTGGCGCCCTGTTTTTAATTAAAATGTCGGGCATAGTATTATTCGCTTTTTCCATCTGGATTTTTTCAGTAGCTGCTCCGAATCTGGATCTGTGCTCGGATGATCTTGTTTCGTGGGTCGTACTGTATTACTACAGGGTACACATCTGCCTATCCCGTCCAAGATTACAGGCGCAATGATAGGTTAAAAACTAAAAAATATAAGTGGGTGGCCAGTATTAGTCGCCCCGTGTACACGCGGCCTAAGACGTGTATTATTTAAAGAGCCCGACCTTTACGCGCGGTTATTTTTGTAAAACAGCAGCATGCGAAGTGATTTATGTAGTAGTTTGTGTGTGAGAGTAAGGTGGGGTCGGATTTTTGGGTGCAGTAGCTGGTTTGAAGGTGTCTAATGGAAAAAATAAATAACTGGCGGAACGTGGAAGTAGATAGATAGATAGGTACATACTAAATACTGCCTTAACTTTCGACGTTACAGACGTGTCGTATATGTGGCGTCTCCTATTATTGGAAGGTTCAGTGAAACATTCGGAAGCTTAATAGGCACCAGACTGATAAAAACTACAGCAAAAAAAAACACATTTTTAACCGACTTTCAAAAAAGGACGTGGTTCTCAATTCAGTTGTATTTTAAACCACGCTTATATGTAGAGAGTCTGAAAAAAGCTCAAATACACGATTTTGCTGTCGTAATGAGTCGCACGGAGTCGCCTTAAGCGTTCTGCAGCATTTATCTAGTTCCTCAATTAATCACCGGTATTTTTAAATAGCTTGTTTGCTAAGGCCCATTGCCATTGCAACGTGTCTTTTCTACATGTTTCCCCTCCCGACATCTACATGACAACATCATTATTACCATCTGTGTAAGAGCACGGGTTTCATATTAGCGTAGACTCGGCGCGTGTAAGCTCGTTTTTGGAACGTACCTTTTGTTACTCGCGTGAGTCGTACGAGCGTTGACGCGCTAATTGTTCGTATGGGCGTGAACCGCGAGAAACGCCTCCGCGTGCGCCGGATCACCCCACGCGTATACCGGTTTCAGCGTGCGTATACGCGCGTTTAAGCCTGTAGCCGCTACAGGCTTAAACGCGCTACAAAATACGCCAGTCTGAAACCGCTCATGTTAGTTTGGTTTCAAAAAATGAAAAGGTTTAGAAAAGGTCTTTTCAAACTACGTTAGTTTCGACATCCAGTATATCACATACCTAAACTATCTTACCGTACAGTATAATATTATATAAAGCGACCGCAAATCTGACCTTCATAATCCAGCCATGGATGGATAACACGATACCATCAACATAGTTACTAAATAACTTCAAATTATAACATTCCCCAATTTGTGGGTACGCATTTAATGCGTACCCACAAATTACGTAAACTGTGGTTAAACGCCCCAAATAATTTGAATTATTTGATTCTGTCCGGTTACCCACAAATTGACGAAATAATCACTCTCAAAGGATTGTTTGTAGCGAACCACAGAAACAGTTAAATAATTAATTAACGCATTGGTAATTGTTGTAGGTTGCCCTCGAGGAGCTCGTGGCTAAAGAGGGACTGGTGGTTAAATAATAACAGCGGCACGGGTCGATCTTCGAGGTTAAGCAGCGGTTGCCAAGGTCAGCCCGTGGATGGGTGACCATCACTACTTACCAAGTTCTCTCCGTGCTACGGAAAGCACGTTAAGCCGTTAGTGCCGGCTGTCTTACGGCCGTTTTCTATAACTTACTTACGTAAATCGGTTAGTTTACATGCCTTACTCTAGTAGCTATCGGTGTTTCCATAAACAAAGTTAGCAATGAATTGACAGGAATATCCTATCCACGTCACTTACCTGTCTCTCGGAGGGTTGACAATTGATGTTTCTTAAACTGTTTATCTGAGATAGCAACGTTCCGTTAACTGTTAGTAAGTTATTGAAAACGGCCGTTAGTAGATCGTTGACAGTCGTTACAGGTTGTGGAGGTCAGATATATAAATAAATAAATATCGCTGGACATTACACACAGCGCCATCTAGGTGCCACATTAAGCAACGAGGCTTGTGTCATGGACACCAGATAGTTGATAATACTACATAGATACTTTTAGTTTGTAAATACATACTTATTATACATACAAACATCCATGACTCGGAAACAAATGTCCATGCTCATCGCACAAATATTTGCTCCTACCGGGATTGGAACCCCCGGGTCCCGACCCTAAGAACGTAAGGCAGCCTCACTACCGCTGCGCCATTCGGGTCGTCATCGGTCGTCAGATAGGCAATTGCTCCATGTAAAATACTGGTATTCAGCTGCATTCGGTTCGACAGAAACTGACGCCACATAGTTGGGAAAGGCAGGCAAATGATGATGGCAAATGTTTATTTATTTATTTATTATTCACAAAATCCACAGCTCTTTACAATTTTAACTATTTAAACTAATCCTACAGCCAATTACGGATTTACAATTTAATAGCTATACATAACATTGCTAAGAGTACAGCGTGAATGAGTGTGTAGGAGTGTGCATGAAGAGTTGCAAATGTGTGTGTGGGTATGTCTTAGAGGTGTGTGGTGATTGTCTCTATACCTTCTGTTTAAATTATATATGTATGTTGTTCGTGAAAACCTCTGAAAGCATAATGAGAGCATTTTTATTACCTTCGAGATGAATTTTCCAAAAACGATAATTCATGCTTACATGAGGAACTCATCAGCTGCCTAGTTTTTTCCCAAGTGTAGGAATCGACTTTCCGTCTGACCCGTGCGGCTGTTAATTAGCCGCGAGCTCCTCTAGTTAGGTAAGAAATTATTGTTTTAAATTTCGTGATTTTGTGTGCGTTATTTGTCAGAGATCCATGGTCAGAAAAAAAAAAGAATGGCTAAAAATAAACCCTCTCCAACTTAGGTATTTCTAGTTTCTTGTGTTTGTCACGCCAATTCCTAGTTAATTCTGTTTAGGCTAACAACATCTTAATAGGATTATGGGTATATAAAAAACTACCAAGTGCGAGTTTGACTCACGCACCTCGCGTTCCGTATAAACTTGTAGGTATTTTGTTATTAAACTACTTATTTTTACGGTTTTCCGATGTTTTCCTCAACATGTGTTCTAAGACATTGCTTCTTGTCTTTCATGATTCTAGATCAACGGTGAGTACCCTATAGCTTTTGATTCCCTTGTGAAGTAAACGGTCATATATTTTGATCGTGTTAACTTAAAAGTGTTGATTTTTTCACTGCTCCAAGGACTAACAGACTTGAGTATTTGATATTAATTTCAGTTTGATACGTCCACGCGTTCCTGAGAAAAAGGTCTTGACAGACTGGCAACTAAGTGATCCTATAAGGGTTCCGTTTTTGCCGACTGAGATACGGAACCTTAAGGTTCCGTATATATATATATCCATAAAGGAAGTTTCCTCTAGGCAGATACAATTTAAGCCTGTTTTCGGAGTAACAACCTTCTCAGTACTGATACAAAAGAACTTAATAAGCTAATTCCAAAGAGAAAATACTTGTAACACAATATTTCAATCGAAAAATAAGTTTCGGTATTCAGTAAAAAGATATATCGAAGCAATTGTTCTAACAATTTCTTTTATGTTCGCGACTGATTGCCCTACAGGTACCCACATAAAGTTTAATTTCTCTAATATCTTGTTCTTTATATTAACTCTTACGTAACGCGTACGTATATAACTTTTTATTGGTAAAAAAATGTAAATACTACACTAGGATTTGCTCGTGTATCGATGCGTTTACACAACAGATCTCCATTTTTACGTCTCTATACGTCTCACTCGTCCTTGTGTTTTCTTTCGGGCCAAGGAAAGCAACTAACAAACAACAACACCTCCGCCTCTGTCTACCCTTTCATGGAATACATATGTGATAGGGCCATGCAGAACCCAGTTTTTGGAACGAACCGAAACCTGGTTCTATAAGCCCCGCGATGGTATGTTCGATATGTGAAGCAAGAGGGAGTATCGAGATCCCCTAAGTGAAGCGTAACATGAATGTTACGTTTACTGAGATAGAATATTTACGGAACCGCGACAAATTGGATATATCTGAAACTGAAAACACCTTTATAACGTAGATATAAATTACAGCTCCATTTGCGTAACGCCGAAAGTAGATCTGAGAGGCAAAGGAACCCGGGTGTCACCATTGCGAGGATCGACCGGAAGACACGGTGGAGCACACTGTGGAGGTCTGCTCCGCTTGGGCGGAGCACTGCCGTGTCCTCGTAGCGTTGATCGGCGGTGGCGACCTCTCGCGTCCGGCCCTGGTTCAATCCATTGATTTGAATTGGTTGGTCCGGAGCGAGAGGGAATGGGACGCCGTCACCTCCTTCTGCGAAGCAGTCACGCTAGCGAAGGAGGTGGCGGGACGTGAGAGGGAGATAGCCTCACGTCTCAGCCGCCGCGGGAGACGTCCTGGGCGTTGGAAGCCCACGTGGTGGCTCCCGGCCAACGTAGGCGCGTGCCTGTGGACGGTGAGTAATGGGCTAGCACGCCGTCCGTCCGTCTTATGACGACAGGCCGTGTCGACGGCGCGCGGCGCGTTCGTGTTCTAGGCGCGCCTCAAAGAGATTTAAGCAAACGGGAAGGGGTCCGAAAGGACCGATGCCTGCCAGGGTTGCGGGATGTTCAGTAGAATGGGAGGGATCATTTGATGATTACCCATCAGAAAAAAAAAGATGCAAAGGAAACTCCGTTCTTTTTTTTTACTTTCAACTGAATATTTGCCAACGATTAGGAAAGTTTACAGTAAGATCAAATAAAGCAAGCGTTATTACAATTGAATATCAAAGTAATAATATAACAATAGGTTCCAAGTACTGAATAACGCGCGAGCAATTCAACAAGTGAACGGTTTCACGTCTTAGAGTACGGAACCCATTAGTTACGTTTTTATTTTTAGTAACGTTTTTATTTTACAAAGGCGGTTCCAATTCATGATGTATTTGTAGTAAAAAAACAAGTATTAGGATGGTAAGATGTTTTTTTTTTCTTGCGAAGTTTTTTAGTAAAATAAGAATATGTGTATTTAGGTACTTCCCTACCTGATGTCGTACTAGCTAATGAAATTATGGAGCAAATTGATTTGTACAGCGATCTATCGCAATCGTGTGCTTAGTGCCTAACCTGGTGTCAGAGTTTTCATGCCGCCCATGGGCCTCTGACTTGGCTTTCTATACCGTCGAGAAATATCTCTCAGGCAAGCTAGTTATTTTCAAAAAATGAAGTATTTTATTACAAGAAAAAGTACCCCCCCCCCCAGAGCACGCTCCCTCAGAGTATCAGGACGGTGACCAGTCGGTTCACTTTCAAAGTGAAAGCTCGAGAACATATATGCAAGAAGTTGGCAGATTCGTCTCAGAACTAAGTTTTGCTAGTCTTTCTTGTATAACTCTCTTAACTTTATATACTTTGTTATATGTATGTATATATACAGCGTGTAACAGAAAGGGTATAATCATATGGAATACTGTGGTACGGACCATCAAACTGAAGAACTTTCTCTATGGGACCATCATCGAAATCGTAAAAAAATAATCAGCTGTCCCATACATTTGGGTCGAGTAGGTATTGAAATTATGTATAGGACAGCTGATTATTTTTTTAAGATTTAGATGGTGGTCCCATAGAGAAAGTTATTCAGTTTAATGGTCCGTACCACAGTATTCCATATGATTATACCCTTTCTGTTACAGGCTGTATATTTATTCTTATATGTTTTAGTTATAAATATTTTCTAGTCTTTTTTTTTCTGTTACTGCACCTACTGTATGTTGTCTTTGCTTCACCCTAAGGTAGACTGGTAGAAAATGCCCAAGGCATTAAGTCCGCCTTTGTACAGTTTTTTTACTTGTGCATAAAGTTTTAATAAATAAAATGTAAAGTTAATAACTGGATTACAAAGTAACCACTCAATTGTTCCTACAAAATCTATAGCCACAAATCCTGCTAACCCTTGTAACCTTAACAAGCGTTAGACAAACAGTTTCTCTTTGACTGCAATCACTCAAGTTTGTTAAACTTAATTGTTTACTAACTTGTCCATAAATACGTTAAGCATATAACTTCTATATCGTACACCAAAACTAAGTTGGGAGGTGACATAATAAAGGGTGAAACAAGACCCTTGACGAAGCCGAAAGGCACTGTTCTTCCCATCATTGCGATTTATTTTTTGTTTTAGACCAGAACCTTCCAGTTACGGAGATATTGGGGGTCAAAATTCCAAGTTTTTCACAAGTTTTTTTTGAAATACATGTTTTCAATGGAAGATTTTTATTTTGAATACCTCCACGACCCCCGTACTATTCAATCCATCTATCAGCACAATGTTTTGAGTGCGTTAAATTGAGTCCTACCTAGTCCTGTCCTACCTAGACCTAGTTATATCACAGAAGTTGCTTTCCAATGGTAATAAGGACATGTAATAAACTACCAAAATCATATACGGAACTGCCAATCAATCGATTTAAAACTGCTTTATTCTGATGGCTTATAGAGAAATCATTTTATTCTGTGAATGAGTATCTTAACCTCAAAGAATCACGATGACATTTTCCCATTATTACTTAATAGAAAATTATTGACATTTTTATTAGTGACATTCATATTATTATAACATACCAATTATATTAGATTCAATTATTGTATTAATGCTATGTACCTATTCTTTAATTTTGCATGCTAGTTTTAGCGAATTGTGTGAGCAACTGTAATAAAACTCGACCATCTATAATGTACTACAATTCTAGCAAATAAATTTCATTTCATTTCATTACCGTAAAACGTGATTTTTCACCCAAAAAGAAAGTCGTTTCTCAGCAATCATTTTTGCGTAGAGTTACTTAGTTTGATGTACAGAATGCTTGGTTGACGGCTTCGTGAAGCGTCCGCTTACACCTTGTATACATTACTAGTGGGATAAAAATCATGTAGAAAGTCTTTACCCCAGCTTTCCTTCAATATGACCAATATTTCACATCACGCCGCCTTGTGATCCCCGAAACGTTAAGCAGAGGTGTACCTAACGAGTACAAACACATATCGCCAGTTATGTTTAAGTCCCATGTAATAGGGGGCGAGCCTATTGCCATCAACCGGGCACCAATCCAGATTCCGTGGCTGTTACTGAGAAATTCCTGATGGAAAAACCCAATAACATTTTAGCTGACCCGGGAGTCGAACCCAGGACTTCATGCTCAGCAGTCTCGCTTAAGACCACTGTGCCGACGAGGATTTTTCTCGTCACGGTTCATCACACATCTTAACATCATTTTGTACCATGGACCCTATAACTAAGACTCCACTGTCCGTCTGTCTGTCTGTCTGTCTGTCACCAGGCTGTATTTCATGAACCGTGACAGCAGGACAGTTGTTTTTTTACAGACGATGTATTTCTGTTGCCGCTATAACAACATACAGACAACAGAATAAAACAAATATTTAAGGGGGCTCCCTTACAACAAACGTGTTTTTTTTAATATAAATGGTACGGGACCCTTCGTACGTGAGTTCGTCTAGCACTTCGCCGGTTTCTTAACTCCAAGATCCACAACACGAACTTTTTCTTTTAAGGTTTCATACAAACAATTTCGCACAACTTTCTTTTATTTGCATTCTTTAGCTTGGAATGGAGCCCTTTTTACATTGCCGTCAGCCTATTGATACAATGAAAAGTACAATAAATATGTAATTTAGTTGTATAAAATGTATGTTCTTTTTAACAGCAGGAATTCTTCAACAGAGGGTCTAGACCATGAAGCGGTTCGTATTGCTCAATGACTTTCACCAGAATTGACGACATGGGCGTTTTGATAGCTTATCATTAACTGTCTAGCCTTTTCCCAACTATGTTGTGGTCGGCTTCCAGTCTAACCGGATGCAGCTGAATACCAGTTTTACATGGCGACTGCCTATCTGACTCCACACCCCAGTTAATACTAGGTAATACGATAAACCTTGGTAATACCATGGTTGTCAGACTTTCGGGCCACTGACTACCTTTAACGACTGTCAAAGATCTACAAATGACAGCCGGGACCAACGCCTTATCGTGCTTTCCGAGGCACGGAGGAAACTCGGTATGTAATGGGTTGTCACCGATCCACGGACCAAGGCAAGCGCGGTTTAACCTAACGATCGAACCGAGCGGCTGAGATTATTCAGCCACGAGCTCTGTATTACGGTAGCTTATGTCATCCATATACAGGGTGTAACAAGACCCTTAACGAAGCCGTTAACCAAGCATCATGTACATCAAACTAAGTAACGTTATGCAAAAAATATAACTGGGAAACAAGTATTTTTTTGGGGTGAAATATCGCCTTTTATGGTAGGACTCAATGTAACGTACCTACTCAAATCATCGTGCTGATGGGTGGATTGAATAGTACGCGGGGGTCGTGGAGGTGTTTAAACTAAAAATCTTAAAAATTACATTAACAATATTTATTTAAAAAAGTAATTGTGAAAAAGTTGGACCTTTGTCCCCCAATATCTCCGTAACTAAAAAGTTCTCATGTAAGGTCTAGAACAAAAAAAAGATCGCAATGATGGGAAGAACAAGTGCCTTTCGGCTTCGTTAGGGTCTTGTTACACCATCTACAGGGTGACTGGTAATTAGTGACCGATACTTAAACACGTGGTTGTACTCATGATAACAAGCAACTTTCCAAAAGATTTTTTTTTTTTATAAATACTCATTCACTTTAATCACAATAACACAACAGCCGTATGAAATTCGTGTGCGCAGTCTTTGGATATTTTTTAATTTGTTTACACTGTTGCATGGTACCATAGTCATGAGGCAGAACGGCGACACGTGGCCAAAACAGCTGATAGGTCACAGGCGCTCGCTAGCAAATTTCACACGTTTTATTGTGATTATTGTGAGTGAGTACCTATTAAAAAAAATTGTTTCTTTGAGAAAGTTGCTTGTTATCATGAGTATAATCACGTGTTTCAGTATCGGTCACTAATTATCAGTCACCCTATATGTATTACCTTGCCATCCTCGGTATCGCTTATAGCATGGCACTTTTAATAGACCCTGAGGCTTACAATATAGGGTTATAATTAACTCCTGCTCATAACTTGAATTAAACTTAAGCGCAGTGTCTGACAGCCGCCGAACTTTGGAAAACTTAATTTGTTTACCAACTTGCTTCCTTAACTTCTAATAATTAGTTAAAACGTTGGTTTAGTAAGTAAATTGTGCTATTACTCCTGAGTAGGAAACGCCAGTTAGAAGTTTTGACAATATATTAATTGTGTTATGGGGTGACGGAACTGAATCCCTTCTGATTAAGTAGGACAGATCTAGTCATTTTATGGTTGCGCTAGCTGGTTGCTGGGAGAGACAGAACTTGACGGCCTGATGCTGGAAAACACAAAAGAGTTCTTGATGGTAACATCAGTTTTTCTAATGGTACTGTTAATTAATTGTCTATGATATTTTTTTACGATTTTTAATGGGCAATGGGCAGAATTGCCTCAACGTCCAATAGAGTTAAGATATATACCCATAGATAGATCTCTCTAAGACGAACATTTTTAGATTGGCAACTTCTCTCGATTGAGAGTCAGAGAGTCTGAATTCTTGTTAACGTGACGATGGCAATCTAAATTGTGTAAGCCCAGAATTGAGCTACTAGTTTGGCGCGTTCGGTAGCGTCCATCAGTTCCTGTAGTGAACAGTGGGTGCATGAAAGGAGCCTGCCTGAGCGACGTATCTACTGAGTCACTAAACATCCGGCACACCCTGGGCAGTCGGCGAACCCCTGCTGACTGGCTAATCCTTTCACCACGATGGCAATCCAAAGTCCACAAAAGTGTTATGAATTGACTTATGAAAAGATTATTATTTCAATTCTGTAGGGAGTCTTTCCTGGTTCAAAATCCTAGGGTAAATTGTAAACATTCATTAGCGATTGATAACGTTCTCAAAACGATTTCTTATCATGTTTTTACACGACTGACCAATAGGGGGATAATGATTTTGTTTAACTAAAGGGACCGTACTTAAGTCAAGACCTAAATAAAATCTTAAACATCCCATAATTCAATATTGAATGAAAACATTCACCACGAAAATTCATATCGATTCAAAAGCGTTCTCGCGCGCACACGCAACTCGTAGTCAAAGAAAACAAACTATTAATAACCGGCGGCCATATTGTGAAACAATGCTGTTTCGGTAACCCGTTCCGTTAACTGCTCCGTCGTAATTAATAGACTTAAGTTCGTGACGTTAATGATTACTGTTTTCATCGTTTATGTTTAAGTTTCGGTTAGTTTTACTTAAAACGGGTGCGCATTAGTTTTGAAACCAAAAGTTCGTATTTACCATTCTTTGCTTATTTATAAATTACTAGCGACCCGCCCCGGCTTTGCACGGGTGCAATGTTTTACATATAAAACTTCCTCTTGAATCACTCTATCTATTAAAAAAGCCGCATCAAAATCCGTTGCGTAGTTTTAAAGATCTAAGCATAGATAGGGACAGACAGCGGGAAGTGACTTTGTTTTATGCTATGTAGGGACTAGGTGTTGCCCGTGACCTTCTTCGTCCGCGTAGAATTATTTAAAAAATATTACTTGCCTATTTGACTCGGATTTTGTTAACAAATTGAAAAGTTTTTTTTTCAACGGAACCCTAATCCTTTTTCTGAAATAAAAGTAGCTTAAGTTACTCCTTATTTACTCCTTATATCATCAGCTATCTGCCAGTAAAGGCCCGTCGAAATCGGTTAAGCGGTTTCGGAGATTAGCCGGAACAAACAGACAGACAAACATTTATATTAATGGTACCGTAAATACTCGTACTTATGTATTTACTAAAACTATAATTTTGGTGTCCCAAAGAATCCACAATTTTATTTATTTGTATAGATTCTTTGGTCATCTCCCAGCCCTTGGACATTGGTGATACGCTTGTGACATTCACCATTTCTCATTCAATCCGGTCGATCTCCAGACTGCTATTTCCCTCATTAATAAATTATCTAATTACTCATAAAAAAATATTCATAAGGTGATTAAATTGTATTTATCCTCATCGTCATCATCCACAACCTGACTTCACCCACTGCTGGGCCTCTCTTTGCTTGTGCCAAGCTCCACGTTCTTGTGCCAGCCCCATCCAGGATATTCTTGTTCTTGCAATGGCAACAATGTCGTCTCGCCGACAGACGACCAACACTTCTCGTTCCATTCCTAGGAATAGGAAGAAAACGGACGGTCGTACGGCTGTTCTTAGGTATTCCTAGGTATTTATCATACCTAGGCGTAATTTTAGGGTTTCAATAAGTTTTTTCCCGCTGTCTGTACCTATAAGTACCTTCTTATTTACAATCCCTGAAAGGTACAACTTTGTATTTTCCTGTCATGTACTAAACAAGAAAAGAAAAAATAAAGAGTATTTCGCAAAAGGCTTGTTACTTTACATTGTATAAAAGGAATAAGTCAGGCAAGGCAAAGGAAAATCTTCAACAATCTTGTTTTTGAACTTAATGAGTAAACGTGGGAGAGTGCTTTGAAATAAAAAAACATGACTTTATAATAATCCGATATAAAAGATATAGGTACTACCGATATAACTCGGTTTTTCTTTTTTTTTTAAACCATTACTCTTACAATGATATTCTTTTTGAAAAGTTTGGGTATTGTCCTTCCGTAGATGACGATGGTTGGGAAAGGCTTATATCCGTTACTGAAATTTAATTGGTATTACTTAGATAATGTAGTCTGATTGAGGTTTCTAAAACTATTTTTTCTCAAAGTCAATCATTTGAAACATAGACACTTCCAAAGTGGTAAAATGTGTGTCCCCTCTCATTTCTAAAGTAAGAAGAGGAAAATTCTGAAAAAACCTAGGATTGATGAACGTAAATAAAACTTTCAACCATAATTGGTTTGAATAAGTTTTGATGTTTAGTTTTTGAGATATGAGACTTTTTCATCAAACTGCAGCAGTAGTGCACTTTGTTTTCCATTAATATACTACGAAAAACAAATTTAGTTTTGCTGTTGACTGTAAAACAATACAACAAAATGAATGAGCCTTCAAAATATTTTTAATATATTGTTTGGTGCTACGGAACCCTATGTGCGTGTGAGTAGGTACCTACGACTCGCACTTAACCGGTTTTTTTTCTTTTATATATTTTTCCTATGTTTATGTGTATGTTTATGTGTTGTGTATGTTTGTTATGTTTGTTTTTTGTCGTGGGGCTCGTGGCTAAATAATAAAAGTAGCACGTGTCGATCTTTAGGTTAGGCCTCACTTGCCTAGGTTGATCCGGGGATGGGTGACCACTCATTACCTAAGTTTCCTTCGTGCCTCGGAAAGCACGTTGCGTATCGTATTACCCAGTAGGTACTAAGTGGGTTGTGGAGGTCAGATAAGCAGTCGCTCCATGTATACAGCGGTAGGTAAGACTGGAAGTCGCCCTCCAATAAAGCAAGGAAAAGGCAAGACAGTAGGTAGTACATTGAAACTACAAAACGAATTCGCAGTCTATTTTTACGCAATATAATATTATTTTATAATATTTTTTAAGATATGAATTATGTTACCAGTGACACGTTTATAACAGAATTCTGGCAATCGATAGATATTTTACACGGTCTTTTCTACGGAAATACCTATATTAAAATATACTGTTGTTGTTATTTTTCACGTGTTGATGTAAAGCCCCATTTACATGACGATGAACTTATGAATATTTGTATCGTCCCAATAATAGCAAAACTAAAATCAGTCTATAATGACGTTTAATACGACGAATTTCTTCACGTTGACATTCAGAGCACTCTGGGCATAAATCATATTGCGTCAACACCCCATCGCAATACATTGTTTTACGGCCGTTTTCTGTAACTTACTTACGTATAACGGTTAGTTAATGTGCCTTAATCTTGTAGCTATCGGTGTTTCTATAAACAAAGTTAGCAATGAATTGACAGGAATATCCTATCCACGTTACTTATCTGTCTCTCGGAGGGTTGACAGTTGCTGTTTCTTTAACTGTTTATCTGAGATAGCAACGTTCCGTTAACTGTTAGTAAGTTATTGAAAACGGCCGTTAATTAGACAGTCGGATTCCCCTCAGCTGGGACACAGGACTTATAGAGAGCAAGTGGGCCAAAATCCATTACACAGGCCCAGTGCAGGTTGATGGACGTCACATGTCTTAAAATTTTTGTTTCATGGAGACCTTTACACAAAACAAATCTTAATCTTCACGAAAATATTGTTCTTAATTTTGTAGTCCGGTCAATGCACCCCATTTCATCTGAATTCGTACAAGGCATTTGCATGCCCATCTACATTCCATGGTTTCGACCTCATTCTGAAAGTCTACCTAATAGTGTACTATGCTTTTAGCGATAAGACCGCCCATTGTGTCGGGTTAGTATCATTTCGTCTAAAAAAGCAGCTGGTCTAATTAGCAAGTGGTCTAAAAAATTGCTGGTCTAAGTATACATTGGTCTAAAACGCAATGGTCTAAAAATACATATCGTTTACAACGCAACTGGTCTAAAACACCACCCGTCAATAATGCAACTTGTCTAAAACGTTCTTTGTTTTGTTTTCTCTTAAGAATGTCACTTGTATTGTAAGAATATTCTATTCTATTCTCGCGCTGCTCGTTGCGTTGGAAGGCCTCCCACTAGGTGGTCTTATGATCTGGTGATGGTTGCCGGGATCTGCTGGATGCGAGACGCACGGGACTGGTCAATGTGGCAACACTTGGGGGAGGCCTATGTCCGTCTTTTGATTGAAATGATGATGATGATGATGATTCTATCCAATTCTAGTATCCATGACAGTTAGACTTTGTAGTGGAAAATACAGAGTAATAACTACCGAGTTCACTGACGGTCTGTCACTTTTCACCCTTATACCCTAAGCAATAAGGTTGAAAATTGGTGGACTGTCAGCATATCCTACTAATAATTTGGACAGTCATCGTTTGAAATAAAAATGATGACGTAAATTGTATTGGATGTAATAATTCAGTCGACACGAGTATCTGACGCAGTTGCGATCACGTGTAGAAATGCCTTCCTTGATGATAGCAGAGGCAATTTGGTCAGTAAATTATATGAGGAAAAAATTATGACACATTGATTCTTTTGCTACAAAATGTTTCCTCTTTCTTTCATAACGTAGCTTTTGAAATTGATAGCTACCCACTTAGGTACATACCCTAATTTTGGATAGGTAGATAATAATAATAAGCTCTTGTTGAAAGTCAAAGGCAAAAGACAACTCCAAAATGCCAGAAGTCGCAGTTTGAGAAGGCAAGAAACCGTGGCAAAATATGTGGCCAAAAAGTCGATAAACAAAGAATTATTGGACTTGTACAATTTCTACCACCAATTCATTCATCAACAATAACAGAATTACAGATTCATATACTAAAACGGCACAAGCAACACCTTGGAGAACGCCACAACAATACCGATAACTTCCATTGTATCCTCTCCTATATCAGTCACAGTTCTAACTTACCTACAACTAACAAACATCCAACATCTCTATTCCAACGCATCACTTGATTCTAGGCCCAGAATCCTCCCTTTGTACAATCAGGTAGCAATCCGTCCACGTACCAGGTTCTACCCTGAAAATTGCATTAATGCCGATATCAGACGTTTCGGAGTGTGTGTGACCAGATGTATGAACGAGGACGTAAAAATAGGAGTGTGTAAGGATTGCAGCAGGCGGCGTTCTGTAGTTTCTGCGCAACCCCATAGAAAAAAGGCGTATTTATGTTTGATTCGGATGCTTTAGGGCGCGTTCCCACTATGCTGTGACGACAGATTATCGTGTCGTTTAAAGTGTCGTGGCTTGTATATTTAAATTGAGGTGTTCACATATAGGACGATATGAATAAATGTCGTCCACGACTTTTCCATATATTTTCCAACGATAAATTAATCTTCACAACATAGTGTGAACGCGCCCTCACTCGAGTAATCAGTTGACTCCGGAGACAATTAATTTTTGTTTCATTCCATATTCCCTCCATACCGACATTATTACATAAGGATGAACGAACTTTCATCTACTCTTTTCATTTCATTTTTCGATTATTCAGTAGGTGAGTGAAAGATGGCCGACTGCTGAAATCCATTATTGTCGAATCAGTTCTCTAGTTAATTTATTTTTGAAGTTAGAATCATTTTGTATTTCACTTCGAGTGAAAGATGCCAATGAAGTGTCTGATACCAGTTTAAGCACGCTACAAACGAAATAGAAATTGACAGCGATCGGTGATGCACGATCCAGTGAATATGTAACAGATTGGCCAGCACATTTATATAGAAACGATTTATTCGTTACGTGTGTAGCAAGCATTAAACTGAAATACGTTACATTTTGTGCAAGTCGTCGATTTAGATCAGTTGCAGTATTAAATGGCTTTGGAGTTTACTATGTGTACGTGCTTTTTAAGGTTCCGTGGCCAAGGGGTAAAAACGTCTGTGTCCGTCTGTCTGGCTGTCTGTCACCAGACTGTATCCCATGAACCGTGATAGCTAGACAGTGTATTTCTTTTGTTCAATAAATAACAACCTTTCCAATTCCTTTTTGTTATATGATGATACATAATGTGTGTCAGCACTAGAACCTTTACAAAATGCTCAAAATTATGCCTAGCCTATTTGGACCGCTGCCAACAGAGGCCTAGTGTACAAATGTGACAACTATTAATGAAAAAAGAAAAACATAGGGACACAGTATATATATTTATATATCCTTCTTATTTCGTTTATGGAATATCTTTTAAATTGTTCGAATATTTAAGGAGGTAATAGTCGAGAGCCAAACCTCGAATTATGACTTTTTACTTATCGGATCGTAGTTGTCCTTAACGCACCAATATCGAAATAGCGTTCGTTGAGCGACAGCGATAGTTTCTTCAAATACCTACCGCAGTTCTTCTTAACACCCAGTATAATATCCAGTTTTAGAAAACTGCTAAAGTACTGCCATAGTTTTTCCATTTAATCCCTCTCTCTCCATACTTTGTTATTTACTAAAACAATTGCCAGCTGTTAACAGAGACGTAAAATGCCAGCGCAATATTAAGTGCCTATTATATGGCAACTCAGGTCGTAAGGAGCTTTAAGTGCAGCAACACCGCCCATAATGCAGCCCCCAACTATAAACAAAAAGCAATTAAAAAGGTAAAAGTGTATGGCCACATTATGCTCTGGTATAATGGCTGCCAACGCCAAGAACGTTTTTTATATAGAAAGTTTTGAGAGATCAGTTCGTATTGTAATTTACTAGTAATCTAGTCAGGCAGTATTGGGCAAAATGTAATCTAACTACTGATTACTAACTACGACTACATAAAGAAGTTAGTAATCATAACTACAAACTAACTAAAAAAATAGAAAAAAGTAGTTAAAAATTTTGACTACTAACTACTAATTGTAGTTGCAATCACGATTACTTGATTACTTTTTTTAACTACAAATTTGTGATGTTGCGTCATTAAAAAAACAAACACGCGCGATAGTCGTTCATGTTTATTTGTGAGACATAGGTAAAAGTAAGTGTTTTATAGAAGTTATGTCTCACTATGTGCTGCCTTGCAAGGCGTACATATAATGTTAACACATTTTGAGCAGTGTTTGATTCAATTGAATAATCAATCTGATAAGTATAGGTACATAATATCTACGACTTTAATCCTTGCATTTGATATTCATGAAAATAAACATAGGTATGTGTAATAAATTGTTTTTTTTTTATGCAGCCATACTCCAAAACATATATTACTAGACATTACATTTTTATTTAATTGCAAAATATAAGTTCATAAAACTTAAATAATCAGTAATTATAACTACTAGATTGCAGCAATCAAATTAACAACTACTTAATGTAGTTTGGTTACTGTAGTTAAGTTACATTTAATCCTAACTACATGTAATTATAACTACATGTAGTTAACTACTTTTAATCATAGTTAGTAACCAGATTACAAAATAGTAGTTAACTACGCCCTACACTGTAGTCAGGCAACATGTTATGTTAACACACGTATCGACGTGTGTTAACATAACATTACGCTTGTAATCCTCGAACGGTTAGGTAAGCAGAGGTATACCTACTTAATAGTGAACACACATTTCGCCGGTTTTGTTTTTTAGGGTCCCGTCCCCAAGGGGTAAAAACGGAACCATATTGCTAAGACTTCATTGTCTGTCTGTCTGTCTGGCTTTCTACCAGGCTGTATCTCATGAACCGTGATAGCTAGACAGTTGAAAATTTCACAGATGATGTATTTCTGTTGCCCCTTAAACAACAAATACTAAAAACAGAATAAAATAAATATTTAAGAGGGGCTCCCATACAACAAACGTGTTTTTTTAATATGTAATTGTACGGAACTCTTCGTGCGCGATTCCGACTCGCAGTCCGCCGGATTTTTTGAAGTCCCATGTAACTTACTACATGGGCGACAAGCCCACCACACTATTCCCAAACCATTGCTACTCCTGAAACCCAGAATCAACAGTGGCGACCACTAGAAAAGCACTGACACAATGAAGCTCGACGAAGTTCCATGAAAACAATTTAACTGTCCCGCAACGAAATTAATCAGAAAAGAATAGCGGAGGAGTAGGGAAACCATTTCATTTTTTTTTTTTAATTAGTTTCGAGTCTATAGCCATCAACCGGGCACAAATCAAGACTCCGTAGCTGCTAATGGAAAATTTCTGATGGAAAAACCCAGTGACAATATCTCCGACCTGAGGATCGACCCCAGGACCTCATGCTCAACAGTCGCGCTTGCGATCATTAGACCAACGAGGCAGTTGGTATTAGTATTTACGAAGTTTTAAACCGCTGTTATTATAATTATAATAATCTTTATTTTTCTCGCCACAATACACATTAAAAACATTATTTCTAAGGGAACAAGTGGATACAGGAAGTATATTGTGGGAGACTGGTGCCTAAAATAGGCTTGGGGCCTGTATTTCAGGACACCAGGTCTCCGCCCTTGGGTTATATAACATTCTAGTGCTTTATCAAACAGTGGTCGCGAAATATTTAACAATTTAAGATGCGATTCCTGAATAATGTTAGTATGGTTAGTATTGTGTGAGGATGAAGGAAAGAGTAGGGTGGATTGTGTATATGTAGTGAGTGAGGATGTAGAATTTTCTGTAGCCTCGACAAATATACGTATATACTCCAACTAAAGTGAATCAATTTCTTTGATTGTGGTTTCCGTTAGGAGACTAGATGATCGGTATCTATTCGTATAACTTCGAGAGCGCCAAAAATAAACACAAATTGACTCACATTCAAAGTATTTCCGGATAATAGCCACGCATGGCGTTGTCAGCGGAATGTCGCATAGTCACGCGAACTACACATGTGCTTCTAATGGGCGGTAGTTTCACAAGTCAATAACCTTTTGAACTTTTCCCTTTTTGTCACTATCATAGTAGTATACAGGGGGCCTAAAATGGCGGCTTTATCAGAATCATAATACGAATCACGTTAAAAAATTTAAAACTCTTAAAATGGACTTTGTAGTTATAACCATAAAGACCAATTTAAAGATTTTTAAATTTTTATCGTGATACATATTATGATTCTGATAAAGCTTCCATTTTAAGCCTCCAGGGTGTAACAAGACCCGTAACGAAGCTGTCAACCAAGCATTATGACATCAAACTAATTACGCAAAAAATATTGCTCGGAAACGAATTTTTTTTTTGCGTGAAAATCACCTATTACGGTAGGACTCAATGTAATGGATTCAAAACATTGTGCTGATGGATGGATTGAATAGTAACGGAGTCGTGGAGGTGTTTAAAGGAAAAATCTTACATTAAAAACATATATTTAGAAGAAAAAAAAAATGTTGGATCTTTGACCACCAGTGTCTCCGTAACTAGAAGGTTCATAACTTCCCAGGTATGGTCTAGAACAAAAGAATGATCGCAATGACGGGGAGAACAAGTGCATTTCGGCTTCGTTAAGGGTCTTGTTACACGCTTTATTATATAGTAGCTACTATGAAATTGCTATAAAAAATATTAATTTCATAGTGGCTAATAAATAACTGACATTTTGTTCTGATTGTAACTTTGACGTATGGTTATATTTTTTCGTTTATTGCCACGCGAAGTTTTTTTTTACCCGTGTTATACTCGGGATTAGTAAATAAGATCAACAATCTTAATTATTAGTCCCAGTTTTTATTGGATTATATTGTTAAAATACTTACCTTTTAGAGTATAAAACCGAAGTAGTTGTTGCATATTAGCTCATAGGGTATATTGTGTCAAAAAACCTGTTTCAATGTGCCATCGGTTTCACTACTTCAAGTAGGTATATTTTTGTCTTAAACTGTGTTTTGAGAATTAAAGACACGCAGTGCAGCGCAGCTTTTTTCACTCTATAGTTTGCAATTACATCATACACGGTTCAGACGTTTCCAAGCTAAACCAAAAAAATGTTAGTATGGCAGTATCACTTTCCACGAAGTCGTCGGCGACTGCTGAACATGAGGTACTGGGGTTCGTTTAGGGAAAAGGCTAGGCAGATGAAGATAATGATTTTACCTTTTGGTAAGAGTAGGTACTTACGATATTTTACCTTTTGGTAAGAGTAGGTACTTACGATATTTTACCTTTTGGTAAGAGTAGGTACTTACGATATTTTACCTTTTGGTAAGAGTCGGTACTTACGATATTTTTCCATCCAAAAATAAATTAAATATCATCAATTCTCCATACTGTTTCATTAAAATTGTTAAACACGGCTGTAAACCACTGTAACTTTTCAACATATTATATAGTCTAATTACAAAGTTTAAACTGTTAGATCTTTTTGGTATAAACTAAACAACTTTTACTAATCACTTCTGATATTCGTTCAGAATATTTTCATTAATTTTCATACAATATTCGTAAAGTTACGATAAAATTAGTTTTACCAAACCGCGTAATTGTGATAAATAGTCAACTAAATCCCGTTTTCATTAACAATTAACAACGCCTAAATGGGTGCCTAAATTGTATTGTGAAATTTTTACACCCAATTAAGCGTTGAAAGTTGAAAATCCAACGAGATGCTTTTTTTAGGTGACGCCTAGAGTCAAATCTGTAAACTCTCACTCAACAGACTTTAATTAATTCTATTAAAGGGTTTGACATGAAAATTAATGTAAGTGTGTCTGAAGTTCTATAAACCTTAAGATAAATTGTTATATGTTTTATGTAAGTAGGTACTTCATTTGTTAGTATAATTCAATTTTCCTGTCAAAGGATTTGAGTAATGTTACGATATTGTATTGAATCCATTAATAACTTAAAAGACTTGGATTTAGTTGGTTTTGATTGATTTGAGCAAATATAAGTAATTCGTAATAAAATTTATTTCTATAAATTGGTTTTCAAATTTAAATTCAAATTCAAAATCTTTAATTCGAGCGGAGGCTCATATAGGGTTAGTAACATAATCCTTAAAACTAAGTGTTAGTAAACAACACGATACGGTGACAAATGTAACCGACAGCATTGAACCACATAAGGACAGTCCACTCTGCCAGCAATCATCTCCAAAACCCTGTTAGGGCTGGTCATGACGCGAGCCACCATCGATGCTGCGCGCTTTCGCATAATTGTGTAAAAATAATCCACACGCGCCGCCGCGAAAGTCCCTGACGCACTGCAACGCCATGGCAACCCCATCAGTTTCCGGAATGCATTATTGAACTGAACACGAAGGGATCCATACGACGCTTGCGAATAATTTTCCCACAAGCTGCAAGTGTAGAAGGTGGTGCAGAATGCTCTAAAGAGTGTCACCTTTACGCTTGCAGTACAACGAGCAAACCTGCGGGCTAGCATATTCGCGCGTACGGACAGAGCCCTCCGTTCCCTTGCAATGTCAGCATTGTCCTTAAGGTTTTACACAACACTTTTACACGACACTTCATGTTATGTTTTAAAACTAGATGGGGCCGGTGTTTCGTACCTGACTACTCTGACAAGAAACAGCCGAAACGAACTCAGAGCTCACTGTCTCTTTTAAAGTCCAGACATTGGTCAAGTCTTATGAGGACCATACAGATTAATGTCTGAGATGGTATTTTATGGATGGAACCACACAGATTTGAGTCACGTTTGAGTAACATATTAAGTAACTTGTTTTATACAATTTACTTCGTTACTCATTTTCTAGCAAAGTATAAAATAAGTAACCTGATGTCGAAAACTTTGAATTCATACCTGAACGTAAGGCGTGTTACACCCAAGGGTCTACCTGATTCGACACGATACCGCACTGCGGGGGCGGCATTATAACCATTTGATTTATGTGCCCGGCCTTTGCCGAATTAAGTTGACCGAACATGTGTTTGACATCTCTAATCAATTCGAGGAAAACGTCTAAAGAAAATACGTACCTAGACCTACTTATATTATTTCGTTATAACCGATTTCCAAACTTCGAATAGTTCATCATAAGCCTTTTCCCAACTATGTTGAGGTCAGCTTCCAGTCTAACTGGATGTAGCTGAATACCAGAATTTTACATGGAGCGACTGCTTATCTGACCTCCAGAACCCACTTAGTACTGGGTAATACGATACCCCTTGATAAGACTGGTTGTCAGACTTTTTGGGCCGCTGACTACCTGTAACGACTGTCAAAGATAATATAGAAATGACAGCCTATGCAGTAAAATAATTGTCCTTATTAACTAAAAATACAAAATGGTTGACACGTTCCATATTTAAATGCTCTCGATGGCCCTTCTTTCCTTCATTGGTCTCTCTATGACATTACGCATCTCTATGGTCATGTTAAAGCCAACTGCTTAACGTCCTTTCCATGCAAAAAACTCGGTATGTAATTGGTGGTCACCCATCTACAAACCAACCTAGGCAACTTCGAAAAATTCTACGACTTATTTCACCACTTAATTGTATTATACATACAACCAGTTGTAATCAAAAGCGGCTCCACTCCACAATGTGTCCGTACATTTAAAAGTTATTTCATCAAGAGTGAGCGAGCAAAATACCCAGTTTCATTACTCGAGTGTTTAGCTTTCATTTAAATTATACGAACGATTCAATTTCAAAGACTGAGCCATAGATTAAATAGATAGAAGAGAAATCGTCTGCGTACGCTCGCCTATGTAGCACTAGGTACTGCAATTGGACATAATATCACGCCTGTAATCCAATGCAGGGTTCGGCAGAGGTGTACCGTAAGCAAATCCACATTTCGCCAGATATGTTTAAGTCCCATGTAACAGGGGGCGAGCCTATTGCCATCAACCGGGCACAATTAAAGACTCTGTGGCTGGTAGTGAGAAATTCCTGATGTAAAAACCCAATAATACTTTGTCCGCCCTAGGAATCGAACCCAGGACCTCATATCAGCAGTTGCGCTTGCGATCACTAGACCACCGAGGCAGTTTAGTGTTGCTGGTGGTCTCATGTTATTGCAACGCACCTGCAATAAGCATAATTAGCCTAAAATGACTAATGCTGGAACACATGCTTCATTTTCGTGTGTCAATTTATCTAATCCAATTCATTATAACCGCAAACGCAACCGCAAGCGATCCAGTTAGGTAGGTTGGTCTAACTTCGAGAAAGAGGTCAATCGTCGTTCGTGAAGTTGCTCGGTATCTTCTCGTCCAATTTAACGCAGTGTCTCTAGACGAAAGTCTATGACCAGTGTGTGTTGCCAGTGATTACTTACGGGACCGAAACATGGTCGCTCACAATGGGCCTCATCAGAAGGCTTAAAGTCACCCAAAGGGCAATGGGGAGGGCAAGTTTACCGACGTAGCCCGAAAAATTGCCAAATTTAAGTGGCAGTGGGCAGGGCAAATGACTCGTAGAACGGATGGCCGATGTTGCCGAAAAGTTCTGGAGTCGCGAACTGGAAGACGTTGCGTTGGAAGGCCCCCATTAGCTCGAACGATGACCATGAGAAGGTTGCGGGGATCCGCTAGATGCGAGACGCACGGGACCGATCAAAGTGGACTTGGGGAAGGCCTCTGTTAAGTTATAATGATGATGAATACCGCAATTATTGCTCAAAATAGCCTATACCTAGCCTATACGCCTTAAAGTGCAGGTGGAATTGCACAAAGAACAGGTCAGGAGGTAGGCCATGGTTTTGAATGAGGCTCCGAAGTCGACACTACCAACGCTGTCGATGTCGTTGAGTTCTGGTCGAAACAAAGGACAATGGGAAACCGTTGGATAGGGCGTTTTAAGCGGAATATTAGTTACTAATTAAACTGTGGTCAAATGTTAGTACTTTCGGAGATACGACGTCCTAAAGTCATCTCAGTCTAACATTTTCTTTATGGATATTTATAACATTGTGTTATCGCGTTTCTTCTAACATGGTTTCGATCAATTAATATAATATATTATAAAGAAGAGAGAAGAAAGAAGAGAGAGAAGAAGAAGAAGAGCAAGAACATACTATTGCTATATTATAGCAATAGTATGTTCTTGCTCTTACGTGGCGTGACTGTATCCTTCCACGCAGCAACCACACATTCTCTGCGAGTATATTATATTCCATTAGATTGTGTAATTCGTTTTCTCTGTAGATTTCTATGACGAATGTTTCAGTTTAACCAAGGAGGTCGTCGTCTGCTTAATCTTGACCTTAATCTGGGTAATGTTTATCTTACAATAAAGTAAACTACGATCATAATTGCTTAGATTGGGATCACTTATAAGCCAGTATAATAGGTAGTGTAACTCCGAAAGTACTGAGTTTTGTCCTAAGTCGTAATACTAAGTTTTATTCTGCATTAAAATACCTATTCATTCATGCGTATCTTATTTCTATTGAGAGGTGGACCCACCATTACTCATTGTCCTTTAATTAAATAACTATGTGAATCATCAACACGAAGAAGAAAAAGATCCTGTTGTTACAGGATTTTCCCTTCTAAACAAATTCATTAATCTATGACCAAACATTTTACTTTATTAAAGGAGCAATTTTAAACCGTAAGCATAATAGTAATTAACAGTGTTTATATTCCATAATGACTACGGAACCGCCAACATTGAATATTACGATATAAACATTTTGTATTTTTCGTGCAAATGTTGGGCGTTGGGCGTATGGGCAACTCATTAACTCGAGCGTAATTGGTTCCTTTTACTTTTTAATTAGGTATGCCCAGAAAAAAGTGTTGTGTAGATAGGTCTAGTGATGGAGAAGCCCTTCGTGGAAGAATTTGTTTGGAGAAGTGCTATGGCGAGTATCACTACATCGTTGGTATCTATTTAAAGCGTGAAATTGTATACTGGTATGTTTTTTTACTTTGGAAGCTGTCGTTGACTGCCCATCGCCATTTTGTTTTTCCTGCACGGTTGTGGCACTTAGTATAACTGGTAGAGGAAAAAACCAAACAAGCCCTGGGATATAGTATTTCAAAGTCTGTTGCTGAAATATTTCGAGATATAGTTCTTGAACAGCGATCTTTTGTAGTGTGTAATCAACCTTATTGTATGTAACCAGCCTTATTTCGTAGAAATGTAATCCTTTTAATTGTTTTATCGTTATAATAAAGACAGAATTGATTCAACTCTCTGTGTTTTAATGTCTTCTCGAGATCCCGCCTTACATGGCGACCCTGCCAAAGCGCAATGACAGTGGCTTGATTTTTTTACAATACCATGACCATAAGTATATGTGTGAGTGGGACTTAATACAATATATTAGTTTGTCTTTCAAATATCTTTGCAAAGTGACACTTCACAACCATGGTCATTTTTGCGCCTTCAACCGAACACAAATTTAACTCTTGTAATACTTATAGTTTTATACACAAATCTCACCCAAAATCATACATCACAAAGTAAGTTTCTCTGTATGGATCGTACAAATATTTGCTCAGTGCGGAGTAGACCCTTGATCCCTTACCGAAGAAAGCCCAGCGCCACTGAGCTAATATAGACGTCACTATGTATCCTTTATCCTCTAACCCTGAGGTGAACCGGATTTTGCAGCTGTAATAAGAATCGATGGATATTTTCTGACATGAGTAAGTAAGGATCATAACATGTGGCGCGGTGTTCTCTAGCTTCAGCCTAGCCTGCTTTAGAAAAAAGGCGTGAGTATATGCTGTTGCTGAAGATTTTCAGACATTCACCTGTAAACCAACTTTTTTAGAATCCCTGACGGGTTAGGCAAAGGTGTACATAATAGTACACCCATATTTCGGCAGTTAGGTATGTTTTATGTATTTTTAGAATAACATTAATAATTCATTTTTTGCAATACAAAAACACAGACACATAAATTACCGGGTAAAACAAGGTGAATAGGAACGCAGAGGTGAATAGAGACAAAACTTTGAAAGAGATTTTAATGTTGAATTAATATGTTATGTCGCCAACAAGGTCTATAAATAATTAACTATAACTAAGTAAATAAAATAGAGTATTTTTTGGTAACATAATCATATCACTTCAACTTTAAAATCCCTTTCAATGTTTTGTCTCGACCGCGTTTGACGGTACAATACGATGTGAATGAAATGTTCATAAAACGGCTGAGTACAGATTCTGGAGGGTTCATAGGGTTCTGGAGAGCTGATGCTTAAACTAAACCGTAGTCTGCAGGCGTATTAATCAGACAGGAACCCCGTTTATTATTCATCCTCACCAGCCCGTAGCCAAATATGTGAAGTCGGCTTCCAGTCGAAACCCCGTTTGTATTTTACAAGCTTTTATTAGCTTGCAATGTTTGTGTGATTAAAGCCGTCGGTCCCGGCTGTCATTTGTAGATCTTTGACAGTCGTTACAGGTAGTCAGTAGCCAGAAAGTCTTACCACCAGTCTTACCAAGAGGTATCGTATTACCCAGTACTAACTGGGTTGTGGAGGTCAGATAGGCAGTCGCTCCATGTAAAATACCGGTATTCAGCTGCATCTGGTTAGACTGGAAGCTGACCTCAACATAGTTGGGAAAAGACTAGGCAAATGACTAATGTTTGTATCTTTTTTTAGTACCATTCTTACAACATAATTTGAAACCAGTTACCGCCATCCGAATTAGCTGAAATTTTGGATATACTTCGAAGTCCAATATGGCGGACTCCCAAAGATGGCGCACCATTCATTTTTATGCACCCTCATGATATGGGCGCCAAACTGTAGCAAATCTACTTGATCCTATTAAAAATTAAAGGATATAAGTTGACTTGTACATATACAAATTTAATAGTGGATAATGGATGGTTTTACAAGTGAAATAAAAAATACAAGTGATTATTAAAAAGACCTATCAAACCCGCACTCTGGAAGTAGTTTTATAATAAATACTTAGGATTAGTTTAGCACTGTTGATGAAGCACGATCAAACGTTGGGGTATCAATTAAAAGGGTTTCATCGAAAGCTTGTTTAAAAAATGATTTTTTACAATAAGCTTGTTCATTAATAAGTATAAAATGGTACCAGCTCTCAGTGGCATTATTAGAATAACAGTACAGCATTATAACCTGTTGGTGGCAATTTTCAACTCCACCTAACTTAACCTGAAAAGCAGGACGCTTCTAACGCTCCTAAGAGCGTGACAAAACTTATTTGTAACACATTCACAAACCTAGACTTAAAGTGAAGGTTTGCACATACATAACAAGACCCTTCACGAAGTCATCAACCAAGCATTCTGTACATCAAACTAAGTAAGCTTACGCAAAAATTATTGCTGGGAAACAATTTTTTTTTGGGGTGAAAAGTCACGTTTTATGGTAAGACTCAATATAACGCACTCAAAACATTGTGCTGATGGATGGATTGAATAGAACGGGGGTCGTGGAGGTGTCTTACTTTAAAAACATGTATTTAAAAAAAACTTGTGAAAAAGTTGGAACTTTGACCCCCAATACCTCCATAACTAGAAGGTTCCCAGGTATGGTCTAGAACAAAAAAATGATCGCAATGACGGGGAGAACAAGTGCCTTTCGGCTTTGTTAAGGATCTTGTTACATCCTTTATGTTTTAATAGAAAACGTCAAACACATTACCCACTTTTTCTGTGAAATATTTACCTCCTTAAGAGACCATAAGACCATAAAGAACAATAACCTGCAGGCACTAAACAAACAGAGCAAAAAAATATGGAACCGCGGGTTGAAGGACCAAAAAAAATCGCAATAACTTTGTTTTTGACCCGCCTCCAATGTTTGTGACATTTTTATTGCGACAAAAAAAAAACAAACAATTTTAGACCTTAACTGTTTGATTGTTGTTTGAATTTATAACTGTTTCTCCTGTGCCTCGGAAAGCACGCTAAGCCGCTGGTCCCATCTGTTATTTGTAGATTTTTGAGAATAGTTACGGGTAGATAGAAAATCTGAATTGTAGTAAAGGAGCCCCCTTTAATTGTGCTCTTCATGGGTAATTTTTGCCCTTCATGCGCGAGTCTCGACTCGCACTTGGCCAATTTTTCTACTCAATTCTCAAAACTAGGCGGTAGAATATTATTATAATATCCTTAGTTGACATCTTGGCACACGGATGTTTTACTTTTTTTTTATGTGATGGCATCTCGCAGTTCAGCCTCTGAGACTGGCTACTGCTTAACCGGTCTATCCCTGTGGATGCCTAGAATTTAAGGCCTCCAGCCAGGGGCAAAGGATTTTTTACTGCAATTTGCCCCAATTTTCACCATGGTGAAGCTGCTCGCCCCACCTTCCAACCCTCTCTACAGGCTGTCGCTTTGCATCCAGTTCAAATTCAAGGAGGTATCTATACTAATGATTCTCAATCCGAATCTATAATAAAAAGGGTAGGTTTTTTTTTTTTACGGAAATCGGTAAGTGTAAACCACTCTTATTAAAACGCAGCCCGTCTGTTCCTAACCCTATAAACGCGCCGTCACACACACAAACGCAAACTTTTTTTTATTCCACAGTATAATTATGCGCAGTATGGAAACTAGGGCCGGTTTACGCTTACCGATGTACCTACCCTTTATATTATCGATTCGAGTCCAGAATCTAATAGTAGAGATATATACCTCCTTGAATATGACCAGGATGCAAAGCGATAGCCTGTATTTCGACAGCAAAAGCTTTCTTATTTTGAACCCATAGAATTCTCGAGTCAAAGAAATAATAAATAGAAAAGGGCAACAAATTAACGGCCTGTCTGCTTGAACTTGTTTCCCTTAATTAACGTCAACAACTTGTGCAGAATAACTAACACTTGAGTCATGGTTTTATTAAATTTTCTGAGGTTGGCCCAATGAATATCTTAGCAGTCACGGAGTCTCGATTTGTGCACGGTTGCTGGCAATAGGCTCGCCTCTGTTACATGGGACTTAAACGTAACTGCAGGCCACATTGCGTCCTTCTTGCTGTTAAGAAAGAGTTACATTTTAACCAGCCGTTTGCGGTAACAGTGCCTCCAAAATTGTACCTTTATTCTCTTTCAAACATTTTCTACCGCCATTCGTAACTCAACACCTGCCTGGCCATTTCCCAACTATGTTGGGGACGGCCAGTCCAACCAGATGCAGCTGAATACCAGTATTTTACATGGAGCGACTGCCTATCTGACCTCCACAACGCAGTTAGTACTGGGTAATAGGATATCCTTCGATAAGACTGGTTGTCTAGACTTTCGGGGCACTGCCTACCTGTAAGGATTGTCAAAGATCTAGTAATGACAGCCGGGACCAACTGCGTAACGTGCTTTCCGAGGCGCGGAGGAAACTCCGTATGTAATGGGTGGTCACCCATCCACGGTCCAAACTAGGCAAGCGCGGCTTAACCTGAAGATAGACCCGAGCTGGTGTTATTAATTCGCCAAGAGCTCCTCTCCCCATTCATAACTAACTACATAAAATTAGCATACCAAGGATTAAGCGAGTCCCTACATTACATACAACCCTTCAGAAATAATTCAGTAATACGCGGGTAGTCTTAATATTATCCTCGACTCCATTTCATGCAGTATGAAACACTGGACCTAATTCTGTGATAATCCTAGAATTTAAAATGGACGCCAGCTCTTTGAAGGAATTGTGTTTTAGTTATTTGAGTAGTAACGCGTTATTTTAGATTTAATGTCTGTTATAATTAGTTTTTAGTATTTTTTTTTTTTTTGAGAATCGAGATTTTTTATTATTTAGCTCGATTATTTTTCCATGAAAATACAGAAGTGCAGTAGAACGCAACGTGGATAAAATCTTAGTCTGTTCTAGCCCGCAATTGACAAAAATAAATTAACTCTTTGATTTTTGTTCGTGTGTATGAACAAGGCAGAACAATTTTTTTTTTTCTTAGACTGCTCTGTCCCACTCCTGGGTGAAGGCCTCCCATCAACTTGTTCCACTTCTTAATTATACTTTATCAAAAACATTATTTCAAGCTTATTATTCCTACTCAGTTACATTACTTTTTTACCCGAGGGAAACACTGCGGTATACCATTATTACCATACCAACCTGTTTACAACAACGGAACCACACCTCTAATTGGATAGCTCTCACAAAGCTTTTACGGAACTCTATTTTCAACACCAATAATATAATTTTATTCCTTAACAAAATGGACGCGCTTTTGATTTTCGACTGTTAGCTTTTACCATACTAAATTGAATTTGAAATAGAATAAATTCTAATAACGGTTTATATTGGACCAGTATTAATGCAGGGTAAATTCTATTCCTAGTTTCTTTGTTTTTGAGCTTAAGGTAAGGGCAAGGGTAGGCCGCGAAATTCATTTTTTTTTACGGTTTTGAAATTTGCAGTTCAGGTTGTATGTTGATGAAAAATGAGTCACGCCAGTAACACTTATGTAGTTATAGAATTATAATAATTAAAATCATAAATACAACCCTTTATGTTCATTTAACCCCATGAATGACTTTTTCATGAAATAGTTACAGAATATATTTTCAGTGGTCAATTCATACACTTTTTTCAATAACGTAATTCAATTAATTGTCTATTTAGAAATATGAAAGTTTAAAAAATATAATAAAAAACTTTATAATTCGAAATTACAAAGTTTATACCTTTGTAATGATAAAATATTATTATGTTCAGCACCATTGCCACCATGAAAATCTTCCATAGTTTCATCGAAACAAGACCCGGAAAATAATAACAGGTGCCTGAGTGAACCTGCCTGACTTGGCTGAGTAATGTCACCACTATTCATATTTTAACTTTTGTCAGTATTTAAAAGCCAATATATTGAATTATTTAACTGGACATCACAAATTGGTTACCAATAAGTTGGCCCTGCATTTGTGTCCTTTCAAAAGTGTCGTTATTTGGTCTTTCTTACACACACTTGCATAGGACAGAAAACAAAAAAATCAAAAAACTAAAAATTTACTATTACCTTGCATGTACATCAAAGAACTATGTATGCTAGTTAAACAATATCCACACTATTTTCGCATGCAAGCTGAAGTGAGTCACAAAAAAGCTTCTGCTAGGACTATGTACTCGTATATATATGAACTGAATGTACATCTCTGTAGATTGCAAATATATAAGAGAAATGTATATGTCAATGCCATTCAGGTGTATAACAAGTTGCCTAGCTAATTTAAGGAACTTCTCATACCCATGTTCAAGAAAAAGCTGACAAGTTGGTTATTGGATAATTGCTTTTATGACATGGGAGAATTTATGGAGTATTGTAAGAATTCAAGAACTACTTAGCTTACTGATAACAACTTAATTTTGAAACTGATTTTAAATTAACGATTGGCTAATTAAAATAATATTAATTCATGTTGGACATTGTGTTGGACCTATTGTAAATCACAAATCTTAAAATAATGTACTTGTTTAATTTCTCATATATGTGTGACATCAGAATATTTGTACACCACAAGTTGTGGTAGAATGTTAAGAACTTAAACAAACCAACACCATACTATGTAAAACTACATTCTTACAAATAAATATTTCTGTTTCTGTTTCACAGTAGTTTAAATTATTTTTAATTGAAGTTAGTGTGGTTTCAGCTACGAGAGCTGGGGGCCTAAAATGGCTGCTTTATCAGAATCATAATACGAATCACGTTAAAAATTTAAAACTCTTAAAATGGACTTCGTAGTCATAACCATAAAGACCATTTTAAGAATTTTAAATTTTTAACGTGATTCATATTATGATTCTGATAAAGCTTCCATTTTAAGCCCCCAGTATAGATAAGTTGTACAATGTTTGCTGATAGTATTTTACTATGAACTTCAAACTCATGCTCCCTCCCTCTTATCTAAACCTGTATTGTCTTGTAACCCTACAAAGACTCCGTAGATACATACATTTAGTATACATACCCCTTATTTTATTACAAAGACAGTATCATCCATTTATCTAAACCTTTGTCTTGTATGTAAAGAATATTAATAATAGTATATTTTTGCTAATTCGCCAAGTACCTAAAGCCCTGCCTATTACTATATATTTTTTTAGATTTATAAACCAAGAATAACCTGTATATAATGTACCTACTATTAAATTAAAATATAAATTTATTAAAATATAATTATAAACACTAGTAATAGCTTATATTTCGGAAATGTGACGCTTTAGAAAATAATACATGTTCTGAAAATGATTCACATAATGACATCCAAAGCCAGTGGGTAATAATAAGTATAGGTAGGTACTGGTCAAAGCTCGTATTGTTAAGAGGTTCCTCTCTCTGGAGCCCTGACCGCCGCGCCGGTAGCTTGGACCCTGTTCCCGATACCGGTGGGCAACATTTTTATATATTTTTAAATGTTTTTTTATAAGGGATATTTAAAAATATAATTAATTTGTAAAAAAGATAAATAAAGTATAGGTATATGTTCAATTTAGTTTCGGTTGTGTTTAAAACCAATTACAGTAACTAAAATTATAAAATAGAAGAGGCAATTATGAAACATATTAAAATATACAAAATAACAAAGTAAAGCAAAATTTCAAGTGAAAATAAAAGAAAGAATAACACTTTCACAAATTCCTCTCACAGTACTTCTGACATACCAATAAAAACTTCGTCCATCCATCCGCAAACAAATCATCTGTTGTAGTTAAGTATTAATAACACTAACATAGCATTTAAACACAATCTGTTACTAACCACTAACAACTTATGGACTGTTATAGGTCTGAAATAAAGTTTTTTTTTTTATTTATTCTTGGAAGCTGTTTCGAAAATTAAATAATAATGAAGTCGGTTAAAAATGGTGAAAGTTCAGCCAGTTCGATTTAAAATAATTCCAACCCGTTTCTTCTAAGGAAGCTGGCATAGCCCAAATATGGCATAAGTTTTTTGCCAACAATTCTATTGGCAGAAATTTTCTTTCTTATTATAAAAAAGATGCTCAAGCCGCATGTTTGTATTTATACTTTGTCTCACAACTTCGTGCCCGCTCTTATCTATATCGCTGTATAAGATGTATTGTCTTGTAACCCTTCAAAGACTGCTTATATGCCTACATATACATAGCACTAGCCCTTTAATACATTGAGTGAAGGGTTCGGGTCACTGACCCAATTTGATCCCCACATTGAATTTTTACTTTCATCTCTATATCCGGCACTTCAAGAAAAGTGGCGGAAAATCTTTTTCAGTAATGATTTTATTATGAGATGGTATTTTTATTGAGGAGTTCGTGTTCTTTCTTCAAGTTAAGCTGCACTTGCCCAGGTTAGTCTGTGGATGCGTGACCATACCGAGTTTCCTCCGTGCCTTGGAAAGTACGTTAAGCCGTTGGTCCCGGCTGTCAATTGTTGATCTTTCGCAATCACAACAAAAAATTTGCAACTCATCTGGATTGGAGCCCCATTGTAACACGCTCTTCCATAGCTGGGGCCTTAGTCTGCTATTGCAATAGTGTCAGAATGGTCTATAATTGATTTAATAAGGCCCCTAGCCCACGGCGTATTGAAGCGCGTTCGAAACTCGTTTGACGTGCGTACAAAGGGTAATTCGTCTGCGCGGGGCCTAACTAAATCAATTATAGACCATTCTGACACGATTGCAATAGCAGACTAAGGCCCCTGGATTGGAGCCCAATTGTAACACGCTGTTCCATAGCTGGCGATATGTGTGTGTATCTCAGAGCTCTAGCTCAAAGTTAAGGACTTGGGGCGAATAAGTTTTGGGGTGATCTTTATTGTTATAAAAAATTGATATGAAGTTCGCAGGAAAAAACGGTGAATAAAAACTATAGGCTGTAAAAGATTCGTGTACATTTTAATATTGGATTTTATTTAGAACAATAAAAGCATCATGTTAACATTTTGCTTTATGATGCATTGAAGATACCACTACTTGAAGGTGACATAGTAATGTGACCTTTTCAAAGTTTACTTCAAATATTTTTTCTGAACAAAGATCGAATAGCAAACGAAAATTGCTTTCTACATTGTTTGTTTATTAAATGAAAGTCTACTGAATACTGGCCTTTATGTTTTCGGAAAAATTGACACTGAAAAGTAAGCTGAAAATGTACTTTGGCAAAATAAATCTCTTCAATCACTGATTTTCAGAATCATAACCATCAGCCATGTGGGTGTACTATGTACGTTTCTGACTTACCCTTCAGGGAGAATCAATTGTGATGTGTTTTGTGTGTGAGCTATCAAACATTATCAGATGGCGCATTCAAATAAAATGTTTGGCTTTTCTAGAGCTCGTCTTCTCCGAGTGTCTTTTTTAAACTCAAACTTACTATCTTATCTTCCTTTAAAGTTTGTAAGGATAAAAGCATGGATAGATGGATGGATAAATGGATGGATAGATTGATGGATAAATGGATGGATGGATGGGTGGATGGATGGATGGATGGATGGATGTATGTTTTTTGTTACTCTTTCACGCAAAAGCTACTGAACGGATTTTAATAAAAGTTTATGGTTGCTGAACAATTAGGATATATGTTATTAAGATACACGGACGTAGCCACGGGCGGAAGCTTGTGTGCCATATTCATAACGCCATTTTGTCGTAATTTAGGTCCTTTTGTTTTCGAAAACATGTCACTACTATATTGTAATATCTACCTGTCTTTCTCAAGGAATTTCATTGTATTGTCTCCGACAGCCTCTTTATACCCCAATCATCGCCTGATTTTCTTAGTACACACAACTTCACATCAATCTTGATATAAACTATACTATAAGTGACCTCTCGCTATACTTATAGTGTTTACAATGCAAGGCCAGCTTATACTGGGAAATAAAGGTACCTACCTTTATCGTGTCAATATCGTCATGTGTCATAGTATATTAATTTCCACGTGTCTATAGAATATAATAAAAGCGAATGGCTTGAGTAATAAGCGACAAAACAAATGTTGTCTATACCGAGAGGGTTGTAAACTGAGTTTACGAGCATCCCTTGATGTCAGCGACCTCTTTGTATTGACAACTTGTGTTGTTACATTTGCTCGTACATTGTCTTTTTAGTTCAGTAAATTATTAGATTAGAGAAAATATTGTCGAGTTGAAGAGTACGAGCCATATATATGTAACAATAGTTGTTGCCCGCGACCTTAATCCGCGTGTAGTTATTTTAAATTACTATTTTCCCAATGTTTGTAACATTTTTCATTGATGCTCCGCTCCTACTAGTTGTAGCATAGCGTGATATTATATAGCCTCTAGCCTACCTCAGTAAATGAGCTATCCAACCGTTAAAAAAATCAATTGGAACCAGTAGTTCCTGAGATTGGCGCGTTCAACCAAACAAACTCTTCGGCTTAAATTAAAAATTAAAATAATAGTATAGACTAGCTGTTGCCCACGCCTTTCGTTCGCGTGAAATTATTATAAAATGAAATATTAGTTCCGTTTTTGAATCCGATTTAGTTACCAATTTCTAGGGTTTAATTTTTTTCAATACACTTTCTCGAAAACTGGTTCTTATCGCACTACGATTAGGTTCAACATGCAATGTATTTCACACGCGTGGATTTTTTAATATTTTTCCGCACACGTGCGGAAATAAAAATTTCCACAGATAAGTCCAAATGGGTTCAATGACTATAGCTATAGTCGGCGGTGGTTGTTTTTTTTTTAATCTCGGCAAGGAGATATGCGTCTTCACGGCATAAATATTTTTTGAGTATTTAAATTGTGTTTATAAATAGAATATCATAGATACGAGTAAACATGATTATTCAAAACAAATATTTACATGTAAGAAGAAATTAACATTTATTTGTGTTCTAAATTAAAAAATATTTGAATTTTCTTTTTTTCATATTAGGCTGAATAGCTTCTTCTACAACCTGGCGAAAGCAAAGCGCGGTAAAATAGCAAATTAATCATAGTTTCCTAATAATTCCTGACAAAAATACTTTCCGTTCTAATATTTTATTTCTTCGAAAGTGTATTGAAAAACGTCGTTTGATACGCGTGGGGATTTGTTACTGCAGTTCTCGGCTCCATAACACCCTCGCCTACAGCTCGGGTGTTAATTCCGCGCTCGAATGCAATAACAAAGTTTCGCCACTTATATCAAAATGTACTATTTTGCACGGAACCCTAATTATTTTTCTAAAATAGCCTTTGTTAGTCGTTATAACATCAGCTATCTGCCAGTAAAAGTCCCGTCAAAATCGGCCCAGCCTTTTCGGAGATTACGAGTATCCGGAACAAACATACAGACAGACAGAACGAATGAGAGACAAAAATTAAAAAAATGTGTTTTTTTATAAGTGCAGTCGTATTTATTTTCATTTGCATGCAGTAAAAACAACGCAACCAACACTATCAACCCACAAAAACCACACAACAACAAACACAACCCACAACCTGCAGCTACGTCGGCGTAGTTGGGTTTTCGTGCGAACGGTTTCTTGTGTCGAGGTGGAGTCATGGCCGCCCGATCGATGATCAGTAGGCGAGCTCAATAAAGGAGGGAAAGAGATGGGCATATATCGTCGCTTGTTTCTATGATCTACGTCATATGAAGTAATCAATGGATGAGAGATAGAATTATGTGCAAGACGACTAGATGGCGTCACCAGCTGTTGTGTTTTGATATTACAAACAGAAACTTCAATTTTATATATTTGTATAGATGTATACGAGTAATAGATACTTATTACTAAAAAAAAGTGTAGATGTATCTTCTTAAGATACACATCAGCAAAACCCCTCGCCGAATAATGCGTGATGTAATGTTGTTGTAGTGGTGACTGATAAAAATAAAACAAGAGAAATCATTATCATCACCATCATCCTAGCCTTTTCCCAATTATGTTGGAGTCGACTTTCAGTCTAACCGGACGCAGCTGAATACCAGTATTTTACATAAAGTAACTGGGTAAACAAGAAAACCCTAAGCACATACATGGGCTACTATATATTATTCTGCTTACCCCTTATGTTTATAGGCGTGACTTAATGTATGCATGTGTAAAAACAATATTGAATACACATCTCTTAACGAATCTTCGAAATTCTTCTTCTTGAATCTAAACGATGCTTAACGAAGTACTTAACAAGAGATTTCCATAGTATCTAATCTGATTATGTATACCAATTATCTTCTATTTCGCCTCCAGGGTAAATAGAATATTCCTGAAGGTTATTTGAGCACTAAAATATTACAGCTCTCTAAATGAAAGCATTGAATAGCATTGAAAATATTCCTCGTATTAAATAGAACGACTACTTACTGCTTGTGGTCCTGGATTCGATTCCTTGGTCGGGCAAATTAATATTGGGTTTTTCCATGAGGAAGCAGCTACGGAGTCTCTATCTGTGCCCGGTTGACAGCAATAGGCTCGCCCCCTATTACATAGGGCTTAAACAACTGGTAAAATGTGGGTGTACTATTAGGTACACCCACATTGCTGCCTAACCCTTCAGTAATTACAGGCGTGATGCTATGTTATGAATAGAACGAGTTGAATAAATATAGATCGGTAGAAAACATAGTTTTTCTTTGAAATATGTAAACTATTCCTCCGAAAACTCGAACCGAGCGAGATTGACACTGTTCATCAGATAGCACGATAAGCCTTTGGTCCCAGACTCCCAGCTGTCATTCGTAGATCTTGGACAGTCATTACGATTAGAGATATCAGACTTTTTAGCTTCTGACGAATGACAAGTCTTATCAAGGTATACCGTTGCCGTACAGACCGAATTTTATTTATTTATTTATTTAAACTTCATGTACAATAGTGGTACATAGGCGGACTTAATGCCATTAGGCATCCCAAAGGCATTAATTTTCCCAATCAACCTTGAACTATTATCGATAAAGTTGAAAATCTATTAAATTAATTGCATTAGTTAATTGGAAATCTATTAAAGTTTGACAGATTGTAGTCGCTTGACGTTCGTGATCGCGTATGCGTTCACCACTAGAGGCGCTAGTGTAGCGCTCGGTGACCGAAATGTCAGATGTCATAGAACAGGGTTTCTCATACTTTCGGCTCCACGTACCCCTGTTAAAGTTTCCGGGTGACGGCGAATCCCTTAACTTACTAATTACCCCCCCCCCCTCCTCTATCCCCCAAATAAAACAAAAAAATTGACTGTTAAAGAAAATACTGTTTTTATTTCAATAAAAGGCAACAAATAAGTGCCAAAAGAAATGTATTTTATTTCATATATTTCTTGTCACAAATGGAGTGGATTTTGTTTGTTTAGTTTTTATGTATTTAGTTTTTATCATGACCAAGTGTGAAAATCCACTCTCGAGCGAGCGACGAACGACGAAATCGGTCGCGCGCCGCACGTGCCTGCCAGTTATCACGCCACCGTTACGTAAATCTTGTCGCGAACCCCCTGCCGTCGAATGGCGAACCCCTAGGGGCTCGCGTACCACACTTTGCGACAAAAAAAAACGTGGTAAAAAATCACGCAACGCGCGAACCTTCTATGACTTTTTTTTTTCGTAAATATTGGTAAATATTTACGATTGTGGTCTAAATTGAGCCATTCCTGATCAATTAGACTTAAAGATTTTAAGTAGCAACTTAGGATCTTATTTGTTAGTACTTGGAGGTAAAATGGTTTTTAAATGTTTCATGCTTGCTAATTTTAGGGTGAATATTGTAAATATGTATCTAAAGTTTACACTATGTTGTTATACGTAGTAAAATAAACTTTATATGAAGTTATTGGTACTCTAAAGTTTATAAAAGAATTATTGACGTGATCTTACTCGACAGTAGCGCCATCTGGTGAGCCAGATAGACAGACAGTCACTCACGGCTCTCACGCTCAGACACACCTGTATCCTGTTATACTAGAAGCCGACCTCAACATATTTGGGAAAAGTCTTATTAGGTTATGTCTATTCACTGACATTAAAGAATCACTTTCAGTACATTAAACTTTAAAAGATTTAGAAAGTTTTCAGAAATATTTTCTAAAGGCACGTTCAATATTGTTTGGGAGTGAAAGTCGAAAGTTTTGATACCATTATAACTTTTTCAGTAAAAGACTTAACTATTCTCTATCCAAAAATTTCAAAGATCGCTTAAGAATTTGTAAATACTAACAAGAGCTTATTTCAAAACTGAAGGTCGAACTAACCAATTTAGCCAATAAACAAGCGACCTAAATAAAAGCACACGCAATCAACACCGACGTTTTCGCACTACACTATATTACGCGATCACATGCGATCAACACATCACTAACTGAAAATAACTGAATTTAAGGCCCCTTTTCATTGCGAAAGTAAGTTGAACAGTAATTTTAAGCAACGTTTTATTAATGCAACTCTGTTTCTGGTGTCCGTTGGAGTAGACATAATGAGTGTGGAGACCGCAAATCAAAAACGGAAGGCAGGTCGAACGACGTTATGAACAGACCCTTCATCCAGCTGGTATCGACCGGTAACAACTGGATGAAGGCTGCTACGTGTATGTACAGGTCAGCTTGATTCAGCATGATGTGGCACATAATAGCGGTAAAATCCGAGGTATATTTTCATGCCTGAAAGGTCCAGTGAATCGAGATGAATAGCGCAGCATATGGCGGCGCTGCTGTAGGGTAATCCATACTAATAAAGCTCGATTACCACTTTTATACTATTTCTATACTTCTATACTAATATTATAAAGAGGTAAAATTTGTTTGTAAGTTTGTATGTAGGGGTAATCTCCGGAACGTATGATCCAATTTTAAAAATTGTTTCACTGCTAGAAAGCTACATTATTCGTGAGTGCATATTAGCCGAACTATGACAATTTTTGTCTAGCCAGGCGTAGAAAAAGCAGCGATTTTTGGTAGTGAGAGCGTGGTGGTTGTGAGGTTGTAGGGGGTAATCTACTGAACCGATTTTGAAAATTCTTTCACTAATAGGAAGCTACATTATCCCCGAAAATGCCATATGCTATATTTACAATGTGCCCCTGGAATCATTTCCAACCAGAACGCGAGCGACGTCGCGGGTAACAGCTAGTATTATAAATGCGAAAGTAAGATTGTTTGTTACCTTTTCACGCCTAAACCACTGAACCGATCATCCTGAAATTTTCCATATACGTTGTCAGGTGTAATTGGCAGGGGTGCCTAAACACCCAAAAAAAAACCTGTTCCCGAGTAAAACAACAATAATAACGTTCTTAGGATAATTGATGGCACCACATGTCTTTCGAATTATGATTGAATTCGAAAAGGGGTCGGGGAGGGGGGCATTCGGGTTGCATTAAAAGCAGAGTACAACCCGAATTGATTGACAAATTCTAAATTGGCGCGAGCCAAGCCGCGGGCAAAAGTTAGTAATGATATATTTTCTAACTCGGACGAAATGAAAACGGTTTCCGCAACACAAATCGATATTATTTAATTTACCAACATTTAGTCTGAACGGCCCAAAACGAACGGCCCGCGGGCGATTCGACCGTAATTTTTGGATACGTTCGTCGTGGCGAAAATCATAGTTGCAAAAACAATCTTGTGCAACATTGTTTCCCAATGATCCGACACGTGGCGATCTTGATTCCGACAAATGGCGCGTTGATAGTGAAACGTCATTTAAATTGCTGTTTATTTTTACTTTTACTTTCGGCGATTCCTAATGACTTGGACACGTGATGATGAAAATTGGTAAGCATTTAAAAATAATCCAACGACAGATTAATTTAAGTGTTTCTGGAATATTTGACAGCTATTTGCTGTTTAGCCAACGTCCAGGATGAACTCTCCTAACATACAAGTTGGATTTGTACATTGTAACATGAACATAACCTCACGCCTGTAATCTCCGAAGGATTAGGCAGAGGTGTACCAAATTATAGTACACCCACATTTCGCCAGTTGTGTTTGAGTCTTATGAAATAGTGGGCGAGACTATTGCCATCACCCGGGCACAAATCCAGACTCCGTGGCTGCTACTGAGAAAATTCTTGATGAAAAACCCAATAACACTTTGCCCGACCCGGGAATCGTACCCAGGACCTCATGCTCAGCTGTCGCGCTTGCGACCACTCGACCAACGAGGCAGCGTAAATTGTAACGGAGTTATTATTAGAACTTTTCTTTAATTCCCTAATCAGTAAAAAGTAAGCAAAAATTTAAAATACAAATTTTTGCGTTTTTCTTGTTAATTCAAGTTGAAACTTTGTAGATTCGTTTTTCTATATCAGTTCCCACACTCATTTATTAGAAAATAAGAGATATACAAAGATGGTCAACCACGGCATAGCATTGCTATTAGTTGGACAAATATTTAAGCAATTAATCTATCTAATCTCTATCTAATAATCTTGAGATATATGAACGATTCTCAGGTCGTATTTTGGACGAATAGAAGATAAAGACGGGAACGTTTCTAAACCAAAGCACTTGCGAAGTGACGTATAAAGATCTCGGCCTTATTAGACTACAAACGTGATAAATGCACGATGCATTTCTATATGAGCAGAGAGAGGCCTTTACCCTGCAACGGGGCAATTACACCACGGTATGACATGATGTATGCGCAAAAATGTGTTTTAGTCACGTGAACGTGCAGAAAAAAAGTTCGCAGCGAAAATAAATTCAGAGGAGCATTGACATCTGCGCATTACACGCGAGCTTCGAACATACGTCGTATATGCTAATCGACTGTCAGATAAAATGGGAATGTACATATTTCGAAGGAAAAGTAGTTTTGTTCCTAAGATAGAAAAACGTTCGTCTATTCCTTGCACTAGTTGTGAAAGTTTTTGATGTAATTACAAGTGCTCACAGGTTTGTATAGTGGAATGAAGACGCCACGAAAGCTTTACTGCCGTCTGAGTTGTAGAGGTATAACTTATTACAGATGTATGGAGTGATAGTACACACATACACACACACACATACATACACACACATACATACACACACACCAACAGACTAATGATAAGAAAAAAAGTATTAAAAATTTATAAATTAATTAAAAAACAGAAAAAATATATATATTACTTCATAAAATTTTGTTTAGTAGCATGTTGAACTAAGAAATTGTAAAATATAAAAGAGCGGCGCCTCCTGGTACTGGCATTATATGCTTAAAAGGAGACGCCACCAACTGTATCATGTACTCGTACAACGTGTAAGAACGAAATAAAACATTTTGATTTTGATTGATTGATTTTGAGAGTCTAGAGGTGTGACCGTCGGACTGCGTCTCGAGTTCGAACCCATGATCCACCTCAGTTTTTTTTGGATTTATGTGCGTATTGTATAATTATCACTTGCTTTGAAGGAGGAAACTATCGTGAGGAAACCAGCATAACTGAGAGATATTTCTCGACGGCATGTAAAGCTAAGTCAGAGGCCCATAGGTGGCATAAAAACTCTGACACCAGGTAAGTCACTAACCACATGATATAGAAAGAAAGACCTATGACATATACTAATATTATACGCAAATCTTAGTCGTATATGTTTTCTGTAAATAAAACTAGAAATACATAAATCGGATGAGTATAATATCTCGAGTTATTATTAACAGACAGACAATAAATACATATTTTATTAGTTAGATAAGATTTTATAATTAAAGAATGTACCACATTGTCCACAAAATCATGCCTTTCTCGTATTTTTACGAGAAAATGTTTTGGCTATAGTCATCTTCATTATCTATCCTAGCCATTTCCCAACTATGTTAGGCTCGGCTTCCAGTCTAACCGAATGCAGCTGAATACCAGTATTTTACATGAAACAACTGCCTATCTGACAACCCAGTTAGTACTGGGTAATACGATACCCCTTGGTAAGACTGGTTGCCACACTTTCGGGCCACTGATTACCTGTAAAGACTGTCAAAGATCTACAAATGACAGCCGCGACCAACGGCCCAACGTGCTTTCCGAGACACGGAGGAAACTCGGTATGTAATGGGCGGTGACCCATCCACAGGCCAAACTAGGCTAGCGCGGCTTAACCTGAAGATCGACCTCGAACTGTTTTGACTGTTTTGGTGTTTTAGTATTCACACCTAAATTGTCTAAAATACTCTTCAACCCGAACTGTACGGAAAAAACACGCCACATAAAAACTTGGCAAGCTGTACTCGCATGTTTTACGTTCTAACAATGTACCTGTGCCAATTAATAACAATACAAAATAGCCTATTTGTAAACATGCTTTTTGACGTGATTTTTGCAGACTCGCCTATTGTGAAATGATAAAATACAAAACAAAACACGTGCGATGCTACCTAATGATTTTAGATCACACTAAAGATTAACCTTGCAGTTAATTATGAAGCCAATACGTCTTCATATTCATCATCTTTCTGCGCTAGTCGTCTTTGTTATTTTTTCTTCCACATAAACATCACGCGTATAATCCCCGAAAGGCTACGCAGAGGTGAACTTGATGGTATACCACATTTGGCCAGTTACCGGGCACAAATCTAGACTCCTTGGCTGCTACTGAGCAATTCCTGATAAAAAAACCCAATAACACTTTGCCCGACCTGGGAATCGAACCCCGGACCTCATGCTCAGCAGTTGCGATTGCGACCACTGGAGCAATGAGGCAGTCTCCCCTATTAGTTGTCACTATTATAATCATTCACTCATTTTTCTCTTTCGTATCATTCATCTTTTCTTTGATCTTCCTGTCCCCCTCAATCTTACCAAATTTACATTCATAACTTTTTTCGTTACATGCCAAAAGTCTTCATCAATTACTTATATTTATGTCTTACGCGGAATTTTTTTCTACGGGGCTTTTGGCAAAAGTACAGAACGGGAACAAATTAAAAACTATTTTCTTTAAAAGTAAAAACAATAAATATTTGTGGGTATGGAGAACCCGAAAAAAAAAGCGTGTAACAGAAAGGGTATAGTCATATGGAATAGTGTGGTACGGACCATCAAACTGAACATTTTTCTCTATAGGACCACCATCGAATCGTAAAAAAAATAATCAGCTGTCCAATACATTTGGGTCGAGAGGTATTGACATTTTGTATGGGGCAGTTGATTATTTTTTCGTGATTACGATGGTGGTCCCATAGAGAAAGTTGTTCAGTTTGATGGTCCGTACCACAGTCTTCCATATGACTATAGCCTGTCTGTTACACGCTGTATACCTTAAGTCGCGAATAACTTTACTTGCGCGATGTTAGGATTTCATTGTCTTTCGATGTTTAGTTCTTCGTCTGAGACATAGATGGTGCTGTAGTACTTTTTGTGCCGCTACAAATACAAAGAGCGTCGAGGCTTCTTTCGAAGCCCCCATTAGGCGGTCTTCGATACGGCTCGCATTTTGAGGAGGTTCCTATCTCTGGAGCTGTACCCGCTTGGACCCACCCGACTCTGGACAGCGCCGGGTCCAGCGTGGTTTTTTTTTTTAATGACGTACTTTCTGTTGCCCGCGGCGCCACCTGCGTTTTGGTCGGAAATTATCCCACTGGCACTTTGTAAATATAGCCTATCACACTCAGGGATACTGTAGCTTCCTATTAGTGTCACACCGACTAAGCATTGCCTCGTTGTATGGCAATGCTTAATCTCTAACCAAGGTCAAAGTAACGTAAAGCTTCGGGTCACGCGAAGTTGTAGGCGTCCTTCAAAAAAGTCAATCCCGTATTCGCGTAGTACTCGTAGCAGCACAGCGCATGCGTAGACTTTTAGAAAGATGCATGAATGTAAATAAAGAAAGTCTGTAAGCTTCTCGGAACGATCTGAAGTCAGTACATAATCTTGTTTCGTGAAAAATAGCGAGATTTTTTACCAGCATAGTGACTAAAAATAGGTGTCTATTTTTAATATGTTGCCGAAATTGCCGTAGAATAGTAACTAATCCTACTTCCTACTAATATTATAAAGGCAAAAGTTTGTAAGGATGTACCTCTTTCACGCAAAAACTACTGACCCGACTTGGATGAAATTTGGCACACAGATAGTTTATAACCTGGATTAACATATAAGATACGATCCTTCTTCTTCTTCTTCGTGTCGCTGGCGCAACAGCTTTTATATTTTGTTAGCCCAGAACTTCGCCACGATCACTGCACCCTCCGTGGCAGCGCAGAGGTCACTTAAATTATATTTAAGAATTAGCGACCCGCCCTGGCTTCACACGGATGCAATGTTATGCGTATACATCTCCTCTTGAATCACTCTATCTATTAAAAAAACCGCATCAAAATCCGTTGCGTAGTTTTAGAGATCTAAGCATACATAGGAACAGACAGCGGGAATCGACTTTGCTTTATAGTGTGTAGTGATAAGTTTTCATAGTTAAATTCAGTCTAAATCTGCCCAGAAAACCAAGATTACTTACTTATTTAAGAAGAACTAGACTGACGAAGACTGACGATTAATGACTGACTGAAGACTTTTTTTTTACCGATGGGAAATCATCAAATAACACCTCCCGCTCTGGGCTGAGCAGAAGGGAGTGTCAGACTTTTACTGACTAAAACCCATCCATGTTCCTTCCTTTGCTCTTTGTGTTCCAGGGCCGCGGTATCTCTTTCAAACAGTCCCGCAACCACTGACTGAAGACTTAGATTCAATTTTTTCAAGTTAGGTTAGTGAGGTTATCTATACTGGTTTGTGGCGGTCAGATAGGTAATCGCTCCATGTAAATTTCTGATATTCAGCCGCATCCAGTTAGACTGGAAGCCGACCCCAACATAGTGGGGAAAAGGCTATACAGATGATGGTTATCTATGGTCCATAGGAGAAGAATGCTCAGTAAATATACAAATTCACCGTAATATGTTTATTCGTACCAACTAATATAAACAAAGACGGTGAAATATTTCACAAACATATTGTTATTTTATTGCTTCGGCCATTTGGCACACGTTTGTGAATAAAAAAGTTTTGTTGCAAAACAAAGAAAATGAGCATCGTTCTTTAGATTACGTGTTTGTTTCTATCTATATTAATGATAATATGCTCTCTCAATCTTCACATAACAATGTAATCAGAAATCACTACATAGTATAAAACAAAGTCGCTTCCCGCTGCCTGTCCCTATGTAAGCTTAGATCTTTAAGCTACGCAACGGATTTTGATGCGGTTTTTTTTGGTAGATAGAGTGATTCGAGACAAAGGTTTATATGTAACATTGCACTCGTGCGAAGCTGAGGCGGGTCGCTAGTAATATTATAAAGAGGTAAAATTAGTTGGTAAGTTTGTATTTAGGGGGCAATCTTCGGTACTACTGATCCGATTTCGAAAATTCTTTCACTAACGGGAAGCTACATCATCCCCGAGTGTCAAAGGCTAGCGAACCCACGAGCACAAGCAAGTGTTTTGATAAAGAAATCTATGATACAAATGGCAAAGGGATTCAAAGAGGTTCGTATTTCTACACCGACTTTCAACCGTATAGTCGTAGCTAAAATTGAAAAGATCGTCGATCGATTGTCAAAAGACAATCTAGGTGATCGACTGCTGCATGAAGTTCTGGGTTCGATTCCCGGGTCGGGCCAATTGCTATTGGGTTTCCATCAGGAATTTGGATTTGTATCCGGTTAATGACAATAGGCTCGCCTCCTTTTACATAGGACTTAAACATAACTGGAAAAGAGTGGGTGTACTATTAGGTATATCTCTGCCTAACCCGTCGGCAATTACAGGCGTGATGTTAGGTTTGATGTAAACGTGGTCCGACACAACTGCTCCGAAAGTCCGCGTCATCTATGAAAAATCCGCGACGTAATTTCGGTGTTATGCGTGTAGGCAATTTCAAAACATAAACAGAACTTTCCATTGTTGTGACTACAATCCAGAGGAAAATTTATCTTATATTTGGCCAGAACCAATTAGGTTCCCTTCCTTTGCCTAGTAATTATTCCATATTTTACAAGCTTTACAATTCGAAACTCCATCCATGACATTATTTACAAGTTTAAGGTCCTCAGAACAACCGAACAGAATGTTTAATTAATTCGTCCCAAACTAGACATAAATTCTAGCCATTTATTCTTGAATCTTGCGCCAATTTGCCAGAGATTAACAGGGCTTTAGGGATGTTCACAGACCGCATAATGACCTAGATAAGTCAGTTGGAACATTACAGGGTGTAACAAGACCCATCACGAAGCCGTCAACCAAGCATTCTGTACATCAAATTATGTAACTTTACGCAAAAACGATTGCTGGGAAACGACTTTTTTTTTTGGGTGAAAAATCATGTTTTACGGTAGGACTCAATGTAACGCAGTCAAAACATTGTGCTGATGGATGCATTGAATAGTACGGGGGTCGTGGAGGTGTTTAAAGTAAAGAAAAACTTGAAGCTTTGATCCCCAATATCTCCGTAACTAGAAGGTACCCAGGTATGGTCTAGATCAGGGATCCCCAAACTATTTTGGACAAGTGACCCCTTTTCCAAAATGAACTGTTACCTCAGACCCCCATGGCCAAATTACCTACTTTTAAGATCAACCCCCTTATTCATAATGGTCCGCTAACTTAAAACAGCTGCTACAGTGTGTTATTTTTCATTCTGACTTAGGTCAATAGAAGAAGACAGAGTGAGAATTAGCAATGCTTTAAGTTAGCAGACTATTATGAATAAGGGGGCCTATCTTTAGTTTTTTCCTATTGACACAAAATACCTAGGTACTAAGGTACCAATTGGAAAACTTTGCACTTGGTTAAGTGAGTAAAATTGACTTCATTTTCGTATCAAAATTTAACAAAATAAAAAGACATACAATTCAGTAAATATCAAGTTTAATTTATAACGATTATTACAAATTAGGTACTTAAAGAATTTTAAGTAGGTAGGAAATTATATTTAAAAAAGTATTAATTCGCAAAGAGAAAATAAAACATTCAGTGTGATGGATGAACCTGGTGACTATCTACCAATCTAGCTACATCCGGTTCAATATTGGTGAGTTGCAGCCTTAAATCTCCACGTTCGTTGATTTTCAAACGGTTTCTTTGTTTCGTCAAAATGTTTGTTACCACACTGAAGCTTTTTTCAACTAGGTATGATGATGGAAAAGCGATAAGGTATTTTTCAGCAATGTTCCACAATGTACGATACTGTGTTTCAATGTTGCGTTGCAACCAGAACTTCTGATAGCCTTGGTTGAACTTCTGCTTAAGCTCTTCGTCTGTGCTGATGGTAATCAACTCTTCTTGCATTATCACATTGGCTTCTTCTATGGCTGTGGTATTGTACGGATTTATTATCCATTGAGGAATTTGTAAATTTAAAAGATCCTCAAACCTCTCCGTAAAATCCTTGTGTAATGCGTCCAAGTGAGTGACATATAATAAAATGTCATCATCTTGAAGCGTTTCTGGTAATTTTGACAAATGCAGAAACTGCGAATATTCTTTTCTGCCTAAATTTTGTTTATAAAGGATTAGTTTACCCACGAAGGCCGATATTATTGATTTTGTTTTAATCAAGTTAAGATCGTCACACTGCAGCTGCAAATTAACTTTGTTGAACATTCCAAAGATATCAGTCAAGTAATAAATATCTGTTTTACAATTGTTCAGATTTTCTTTCAAATTCGGATCTTTTTCTTGTAAAAATTCCAACACAGATTCAAAAACGGCTGAAAATCTTTCTAAGCAAGAGCCTCTTGATAGCCAGCGAACTTCAGTGTGAAGAAGTAATCGAGTAAAGACTTCGTCGTTTTCCTCACATAGCTGAGCAAATAACCGAGAGTTCAAAGAATTGCTTCGAATCTTGTTGATAGCATTTATTACATATTGTAAAGACTTATGCAATCTAGGACTCAGCTTTTTTGCTACTAAATGCTGCCTGTGAATCACGCAGTGAATGACCAGTACATCAGGCAGTTGTCGCTTTAAGTGAGCTATAAAACCACGATGACGACCAACCATAGACGGTGCACCATCAGTCGCAACAGAAACAATGTTCTTCCATGGAATAGTTTTGTCAGTAAAAAAATGTTCCACGGCCTGAAAAATTGATTCTCCTCTGGTATCAGTCTCTAAATATGTAGCAAAAAGCAGTTCTTGGCACATATTTTCATCTTTGATATATCGAACATATCCTAACAACAGAGCTTCATTGCCGGGTAATGTAGACTCGTCCAACTGGAGAGAGAATCTGTTGGTCTGTAAGAACTTGCATAAAATGTTTTCCACATCGCGTCCCATCTCGTCTATGCGTCTCTGAACGGTGTTATTGCTCAAAGGTATTCTCTTTAAAATATCATGTGCGGGTTTGTGCAATACATTGTTAAGGACCTCCGCAATGGCTGGTAAGATAAGCTGCTCTCCAATTGTGTGGGGTTTCCCCGACTTCGCTATTAGTAAAGATATATTATAGGACGCTCGTAAACCATCATCGTCTTTAATAGATGATGACGCAAACATCGATCTTATGGATGGCCTTTTGTCTAGTTTTTCTTTAAGTGCTTGAAAAAATGTCAAGGGCTTACTTTTTTTGTCAGCATGTACTCTCGATAAGTGGTCATCCATTTTTGAAGGCTTCATGGCATCGTTACTGAATACTTTTTCACATATGAGACACATCGGCAAGTGTTGATTTGATGGAGATGCAATAAATCCGAACTTCAAGTAGTCCAAACTGTATTGTCTGCATTTTTTTTTCGTGTCCGCCATCATAAAACTCTCAGTAATTCTGCAAATAAAAAAATAAGAAACTAAGTACCTAAATTAAAAACAATACCTAATAAACTGTTAAATTTACTGGTAAATTTTTACAATTGAAACAACTGAGGCAACTGCAAACTGTTGCAAACAATCTACAGATAGCTCAACTGATCACTATCACACAGTGTGCAGTGGGGCAATGCTGATGCGCTGTGCCGGATAAAAACTGTTTGGTACTTACCCTGTTAATTTTTCACATTTGTTCCCAACGAGTAACACCCTCAAATGTCACACTGTTACTCGATGGGATTTTTTTCTGAAAAAATTCCCAACCGGTCACACTACCAGTCACACTGTTACTCGATGGGAATTTCTTCAGAAAAAAATCCCAACCAGTCACACTGTTACTCGATGGGAACACACTGTTACAGAACTTAATGAAAATAAGAATTAAATCGGTTTTTTAAATTTTTATTAAAATCAACAAAATAACAACATTGGTAAATACAGTTACTTAATTACGGACGTTAAACGTTAACATTCGTCATATTGCTAGTAATTCTCATTTTAATGTTTTAGTCATAGTAACAATATCTAAACACAATCGGCCTTATATAATATAACAGAGTAAATCATCACATTTTACAATAATTAACAGTCCTTATTTCTAATATTAATTTGAACCTTTAAAGAAGAATTTTCTAAATATAATCAGCCTTATGTTTGTACCTATATGCATGTATCACAGTAAATCATCACATTTTACAACAATTAACAGTTATTAATTCTAATGTTAATTTGAACTTTAAAGAACAATTTTCTAAATATAATCAACCTTATGTTTGTACCTATATGTATGTATCACAGTAAATCACCACATTTTACAATAAGTATCAGTTCTTAATTCTAGTGTCGTAAAATCTCCAAAGCATGGCCAACTGAAATAAGACCTTGTGTTAATTCCAGCTGCACTTCCTGAATAAACTCGTCTCTTGATATAGATTTCTTACCCCGTTTTCTTTTTGACGGTTTGCCTTGTTGTTTCAGAACATTTCTGACAGTATTCTGAGAAGAATCTTCTTCAATTGTGTGCAAGAAATGCATAATATTCGGGTGTTTTGTTCCAATGGTCTTATTTAGTTTATTATGCCAAGATTCGAGTGCATTTGTTGTGCGATGGGCGTCACCAAAAACGCACCACACTTTTAAATATTCCTCACGGAGCCACTGTTTTTCCATGTAGTTAATGAATTTTTTTGTGCCTGTACCTTCACTATCTCCGTATCTAGCAATTATGTAAACCCATCCATTAATTATCTCGTTTTCGGGCAATAATGGAAGAATCGCACTAAGTTCAATTATTCGCACCTCCTTCAAATCTTGTGACGTTCGTGAGGTCATATTCAGGCTTTTTCCTTTTTTAAAAATGGCTTTGTTGTAATGATAATAACAACCTTTTATTATGACTGTTGGAAAGACTTTGATAATGGCATTCATTGCAGCCTTTTCATAATCAAGTTTAAATTTTGTTGGATTCCAATCCGGCAACTGCGACTTAATCATTTGAAACAGAATTAAGTAGCTCTGCATTGTTTTGTTGGTCATTAAAGCATATATCACAGGGGTTATATTTGTGTGGTTTATTGTACTACCAGTATCTACATGAATTGTATACAATTGCACGAATGGAGAAGGGCAGCTTCTGAATGTGCCATCGCCATAAAATTCTTTTGATTCACATGTAATTTGCCTTGCTTCCACCGAGGAAAATACTATTATTCGTGTATTATTAGTTTTATTTGAGTAGTCTGCTAACAAAAAGTTATTATATCTTGGTGGCACTTCGACTTCAAGAGCGTTTTTAAATAACATCTTTGAAACTCCAGCTTCTTTGTTCCGTTGTCTATACAGTGTACTTTTAACGCTAGTAAATTTTGGTATGTTGGATACAATATTTATACCGGCATCTTTAAGGTTGCCTATCATGGAATTGTATTTTTGTGGAATGTTAGGAAAGTCCGGTTTGTACAATTCAGTCTTTAATTTATGGATTGATTCATCAATTTCGTTCTTCGCAAAGTCTGGAGCATGGCTATGAGCAGTCTCGTCTAGTATTCGTTGATCCTATAAATAGAAAATAGCAACAATAATAACAGGAGTCAAAGCTGTCGTATTAGTAATATTCGTCATATTGTTTAACCCTGCGTATGATTAAAACAAGTTGTTTTAAAACACGTGTTTATAACAGTTCCAAATAAATCGATTAAGTGTTTATGCCGCGTTTGTGTATGACGCATCTACTACTACTTAGCATACATGTTGAACGTCACTTGTCGCGCGCCTAATGTTGTCTTATAGTGTAAACTCGGCTTTATTAATAATACATTTTGAAACAAGTTTTAAGCAATTTTAAAAGCCTTAAGAAAAAATGTTTTAAGCCGCTTTTAATAATAGCGTATGCTTGGAAGAAATGAAAACGAATAAGTATTTAGGACTTTAAGTAGCTTGAAATAAAACAAATCTATAGTTTTATGAAAATAATGCAAAGCATTCATTCACAAATAAACGTATTGATTAACAAACAAACCATAGGTTTATCAGTAAACTTTATTATATAGGTACTTACTTTTATTCTCAAGATTCCTTTGCAAATGTTTCGTTTTGTGCACGCCCACACTATTAATCCGCTACTATGCTTTCGTCTAGCATAAAATTGATGTCCACTTCGTAGCAAAATTGTCCCACCATTCCTTTTAATTAAATTTAATGGCACTTGACCGGACGAACTAGATGCGGTGGGCTCTGACATTGTCGACAACGTGCACTTTGCTTCGTTGCACTGCTCTGACTAATTCATTTTGCGTCCCTCTCCCCCACTTACGACACGTGGCCGCCGCCGCCGGGGCCGCGGGAAGAGGGATGCAAAAGTATTTTTACATTAAATGTGCATGGAAAATAACCGCCATTACACACTCGCGATAACTGATGTTGCCGGCTTATCATAACTTTATTTTGCTATACATAATTTTAATTGTCACAACATACTTATGGCTAATTATATGTATTTGGAAAATTGTTTAAAGTTCAAATTAACATTAGAAATTAGAACTGATAATTGTTGTAAAATGTGATGATTTACTCTGATATATTATATAAAGCTGATTGTATTTAGGTACCTCCCCCCCCCCCTTATTACGTGGGACTTAAATATAGATGGCGAGATGTGGGTGTAATATTACACCTCTGCCTACCCCTTCGGGGATACAGGCGTGAGTCTATGTATGTATTTAGGTATTGTAATTTTATTTAATTATTTAAGAATAAAACGTTCAAAGGAGAATCACCAGCAATATGACGAATAAATGTTTTTAAAGTAAAAACCGATTTAATTCTTCTTTTCATTAACTACTGTAATATTGTGACTGGTTGGGAAATTACTAATAAGAAGTTCCCATCGAGTAACAGTGTGACTGGTTGGGAAATTAGTAATAAAAAGTTCCCATCGAGTAACAGTGTGACTGGTTGGGAATTTTTTCTTAAAAACATTCCCATCGAGTAACAGTGTGACATTTGAGGGTGTTACTCGTTGGGAACAAATGATTTTTCATAAACTGCAGATATTGTGTGGTTACGCTATTAACTCGCGTAGGGAGCTCAGCATTTTGTAAATTCTTTTTCAGTCACTTTACTTCACTTAATTTAGCTATGTAATAACTTTGTAATCTCTTGAAATAAATGAGTACTTATATGAGTTATTATCGTTCAAGCTCCAACGAATTTCAAAACGCAAATGAACTTTCAACCTAAGTGCAACCTCGTTAAATAGTAAAATATCAGGAACATGTTTGGACTTGCAACTTGATCATGAATTCGTTCGTGTTAAATCGCGCAAGCGTCAAATAGAGAGCAAGTCAAAACGCGCCTAAAAGACGTACGCTCGAACTCATTATCTTGCACAAACTTGTCCACACTGACTTGCCGAGTTTTTCATCTTGTACGAACTTGAGGCTTTATATTACTACAACAATGCTATTTCCTACATAAATATTAATTATTCTTAGTACACGTAACACAACATAAACAATACAGTACCTACCTACCTATCTTGAAAGTTTTAAATAAGAACTTGTGTTAATTTAATAGGGGTCGATTTTTAGACCTCGTCGACCCCCATAATCAGTTTTCGTTTATGTCGACCCCTAGGAAACCGATATCGACCCCAAGGGGATATCGACCACTTTGGGAATCCCTGGTCTAGATGAAAAAAATGATCGCAATGACGGAGAGAACAAGTGGCTTTCGGCTTCGTTAACCCTTTACATCACGCTCGTATTCTCTACAGGGATAGACAGAGGTGCATATTACACACAGTAGCCACAAGTAATTTTCGAATTATCGTTACTAGTGTAGCAGATAAAACAAAAAGTAATACAGCGCCATCTATGTTACAAACGAAGAACTAAGAACTAACATTTTGATTATCAATTATCATAACAGTTATCCATAAAGGAAAAAGCCCACAACATCCGTCTGGTTGGAGGATCCTCCCTTTTCAATGGGGGATGAAAAACTTTACACCCTGTTACAAGCTGAATATTTTTATTGTAATAATAATCAAAACATCGAAAAGTTAATGTTAATAACTTTTCTTAACAGTATTTTAAATAAAAATATGATTTCTGGAGTGCAAGACTGAAATTACCATAGAAAACTTGCTCGTACATACGAAAACTCGCTCTCGCTTATTAGCTTTGTAAAATTGTGCATATTTATCAAAAAGACTTCTAACGAAGGCTTGTCTCAGTGCCCTTGAGTTAACTAATTTTTACCATAGGTATTCAGTGACGTCTAAGATTCTAAAGTTCACTAGATCTATTTTTATTTCTGGCCATATTTTTCAGACATAGTAGAATTTATTTGCATTAACTAATAACACGCTATTTGTTGGTGTCTCGATGAAAAATGTCAGTTGTCGATTTTGACATGTTGTTAAAGGTGCTGAGCAGCTGGCCTTCGATTTAATAACTGGGTTGGGCCAAGCTGTTGCTGGGTATTTATTAGAAACTTTGTTGTATAGACATCAAGCTACTACAATAGACAAATTTCTTTAATAGATTTTTCAATTTTATCGCTAAAGGTTCAAGGTTCATCATCTGCCTAGCTTTTTCAAAACTATGTTGGGGTCGGCTTCCAGTCTAACCTAATACAGCTGTATACCAGTATTTTACATGGAGCGACTGCCTATCTGACCTCCACAACCCAGTTAGTACTGGGTAATACGATACTTATACCCAGTACTAACTGGGTTGTGGAGGATACGTAGTCCTTGGTAAGACTGGTTGTCAGACTTTTTGGGCCACTGACTACCTGTAACGACTGTCAAAGATCTGCAATTGACAGCCGAGTATATGCCGAGTGTAGTATTGGCAGACAAGGTTCAAGGTTGATTGAGAAACTTTTACAGTTTCGCGTAGCTTGATGTGCTAGCTGTGCCTAGCCCGGAGTCTTATCTAGCCTCAGAGCTGCTACCGACACGGTAAATGGCAATATGCTCGTCCCCTGTTACCTACACAGAACTAATAGCATTTCTGAACATTTGGGGAGCATGTTCGGAGTTTTATTTTTCTTCTGTTGTCTCCTCCAATTACTATAGGTTGAAAATCATGGTTGCATCGACTTCAAATATTATTCATACAAAGTGTAATCGGATCCCTCACGAAGCCGTCAACCAAACATTCTGTACTTGAAACTAAGTAACTCCGAATAAAAATGATTGCAGGGAAACGACATGGGATGAAAAATCACGGTAGGACTCAATGTAATGCAATCAAAACATTGTGCTGATGGATGCATTGAATACTACGGATGTGTGAAGGTATTTGAAGTAAAGTTCTAACATTAGAAACTTGCATTTAAAAAAAAAACTTGTGAAAATGTTGGAACTATGACCCCCAATATCTCCGTAACTAGAAGGTACCCAGGTAAGGCAAAGAATATAAAAATATCGCAATGACGGGGGGTACTTTTACACCCATTATTTGATATAGGTATTCTCCTTGCCTTAAATGTGATTAAAACTTAGAATATATTGAAAGCCAGCCCAATTTTGCCTGCATAAGTATAGTTTACTAGGTCATTAATTAGCAAAGATTGAAAACTCAACCCGTGGGAGACCTTTTCTGCGTCGGGTGCTGCATACCTCGGCAAACCGAACACAAACGATGACTTAAAGCGTTAACGAGAAAAGTATTAGAACAACTTCATTTCTTTATCATCAGGAAAACAATAGACGGTTATTAATTAAGATTGCTTCGGCGAAATTACTTTTACGGTCAGCAAAATTATTTTCTGCTTAAAGAACAGGGGGCCTGAAATGGTTGCTTTGCCAGAATCATAATACGAATCACGTTAAAAATCTTAAAATGGACTTTGTGATTATAACCATAAAGACCATTTTAAGAATTTAATTTTTTTTAACGTGATTCATAATATTATGCTTCTGATAAAGCTTCCATTTTAGGCCCCCAGAGTTTTCTTGCAGATTCTTCTTTAAATAGAATGTCTTGTTTTCAGTACTTACATGATAATTTGATGTAGATAGTAAAGAGTCGAATTTGCAACATACCTGCAACAATAAAAATGTATTTGTTTAACAAACGTATAAGTAAAGAAAATGATAGTAATGATGGTACAAAAAAGGTGCTGGTCAAATACAAAACCTTCTTCGTTTTTTAAAGTCGGTTAAAAAGTGAAATAACACTTATGATAATGTTTAAATTCAAGTCCAAATGTACAGAATAGTGTACTTAATACAGTTTGTTATTAAACTAAATTGATGGTGTGGTGCGTAAATTTATTTGAAGTAGATAAATAACAGTTTTTAATTTGGTTTGTATCGTTGGAAATCCAATCATCATGAAAAGAATGTATGTAAATATTTTTGCAAACTCTACCATTGGCATTTCCACGGGAAATATTTTTTATGAGCAGAATGGATTTTAATAACAATCTGTTGGACAAAAGGCTGTCTGTGACATCGCATAATAACTGCTTATCTTTTTTTTCGAACGAAGTGTAATGAAAAATAGTAATTGCTTTTATTGTTTGCAATAAATAAAGGTTTACTAAGTATATTATTTTGCCAAATCCTATATTACTTTAAAATGTAAGCGCCAGGGTAGCTCACGAAATTCAAATTTTCTTACGTTTTTTGCAATGGGGCTATTGCGTGTGAATTCGTCGCTAGAGGCGCTAGTGTAGCGCGAGGTCAACGAAATGTCAGGTGTCAGAAAGTTTACGCGTTGCGTGCTTTTTTGTCACGGATTTTTACTTACATTCACGATTGTGGTCTAGATTGAGCTATTCCTGATTAATTAAAACTTGAAGATTTTATGTAGCAACTTAAGATCTTATTTGTTAGTATATATATATTACCCAGTACTTACTAGGTTGTGGAGGTCAGATAGGCAGTCGCTCCATGTAAAATGCTGGTATTCAGCTGCATCCGGTTAGACTGGAAGCCGACCCTAACATAGTTGGGAAAAGGCTAGGCAGATAATGATGGTTATGATACAAAGAACTTGCTCGGTTTTGAACCAACAACCTTTTCGAAGTAGTGCTAATGGTAGAATTTTAAATTAAATCATTTATACTCAAACTAGGTAGGTGTTGACCGTGGCTCCGCTCGCATTTTGATCGGAAATTATCCCACGGGCACTTCGTAAATATAGAATAATGTAGCTTTCTATTAGTGAAATAATTTTCAAAATCGGTTCATTCAATCCAGAGATAATCCACTACAACCTCACAAACTTTACCTCTGTATAATATTAGTATAGATATTTCGAATAAACTCTATGACGAACACGAAATACAGACAAACACTACTAATACCATTAAGAAACACTCTAACATACACACACGTCAAACTCATTACCTCCCTTTCAAGTTATCTGTAATTGAGTAAAGTTACCGACATGATCAAAGAGAAGTCAGGTGCGGCAGAGATACTAAACTTAATTAAGAAATTAATAGAAATCTCGCTCTTAGTTTAACTTTAACTTGTCGCAATCGCAGACGACGCGCGACGGAGACATTTCTTCGTAGCTTTGATTATTGCTGGAGAATTGAGACAGAAGTACTCGTTGTAAATTGATTTTGTCTGGCTTGAGTTCAATGAATAGTGGATTTTGACTTCGAATAAATTTTAATGATAAAAGTCTTTAAGTTTTTCTGTCTCTAACCCCTTTATGGAATGTATTTTCAAGAATCTTTCCGTTATAATCTGTTAAAAGAAATTTTTGAATGTAAGTTTCTATAAAGTAGACATTCATTTGTTTTATCCCTGCTGTTTATTATTATTATTAGTTCCACAATTATATTGATTGACACACACACACACACTTACACTGATGATCAGAATCATAACGCTATTGGTGGAAAGGCTCGCGCTGTATGAAACTATGGAATTGGGACATCATCATGAGAAATTGCCATTCATTAACATTAAAATTAAAAAAATCCAGATTTTCAAAAAAGCACAAAAAAGTAGAAAATAACTTTACTTTCGGTTGTCGGTGGCAAAAAAGTCAATGAAACAAACGATACTCTAGTATTTTCACATTTTTGTGTTTTTTTGGAAGTCGGTATTATTATTGTTTTTAAATAAATTCTTTTATTTCAGCTTCTTTAGTTGTGGCATGATGGTATCTCACACAAATTCTTATCGAGTATTTTCCAATTTTTTACTAAAAGTTACAAGCAGATCATCCACATAGACATAGAAGAAAAATATATGTATTTTAGAAGTTTACTGATAATCTACCCGCGAGCAATGTCAATAAAATTGATTAAATATGGGACCACTTTGCAAGCTTTCTCTACCAAAAAAGAATCACGTAAATGGGACCAGTAATCACAGAGTTATGAGGTAACAAACGTAAAAAAAACATAACCGAATTGAGAACCTCCTCCTGTATAAAAGTCGGTTAAAAATAGAATAATTTGTTGTTTAAAACAGTATTTTAGTCAAGTTATACTTTACTGGAAAAACGCAAGTCTTGAAATTACAAAATGCACACCGAAGTATTGAAATCCCTCCCTTCAGCAAGGTTACTCAACCAAGCTCAGGAGCCTCAGGACTCACGTCACGTACACCGCTCATGACTAGGACCTCTTATTTGACAGCTCCAATTTACTTCGAATGTTAGAACTTCGCTCTGACGAATATGTATGAAGTATTGTGTGATGGATGATGTGTTTGAGCAGTCTGGAGATTGACCGGGTTGAATGAGAAAATGGTGTATTTCCCAAGTGTCATGCACCAATGTCCAGTCGCCATCATATATATCGTAGCGGGCGAGGTACTCAAATATTTCGGAGCAGCATTACTTTTCAATAAATTCGTTACACTAGATGTGGTCAATAACATTGGAACATGCAATTTGTCATAAAAGGCCTGGTCAGACGAGATGCGTGGCGTGATGTACACGTGTACACGCGCGTGGTGACGCGCGTGAACCCCTGACAGACCGGGTTACGCATATGCGTACGCTTACGCTTACGCATACGTGGTATGCACGCAACGCACCGGTCCTTTGCGTACCCAGCAATTCTTGTGCACGATGTCTCAAGAAGATCGGGTAAATGGACCAAGTAGTTCATCTGATGAAGAAGAAGCAATATTACTGTTATTGTGACAGAATATTCCTGGGTGTGCCAAAAAACAATGGGTTCAAGTTTTATATGACATATTTTTTACTCTTTGTTTTTTGTGTCGTACAAACAATTAGTTTTTCTTTAATTTCATTATTCATCATTAAAACCGAAACAAAACATCGCTTACTATCGGTAAAACTTGAAAACAAATACAACTGAATGCGTAAGTCACGCGCGTAGTCACGCGCAGCAAAGGTACGTGCGTGTTCAAACTTGTTCCGTGTGACGTCCAATACGGAATGCCATTGACTACAACGTCATCACTGCACGCATCAATGTGACGTTGCGGTTCCGCTCTGCGTAGGTACGCAGCAAGTTTGACACATGGCAGCTGCAATGCGTAGCGTTACGCATGTAGTCTACGCGCACGTGTACGTCACGCAAGCGGTGTGCCATGTCTCTATAAAGTTCCATATATTACAACGTCATGGTACGTGCACGTGCACGTGCACGTCTACGTGTACGGATCCGGTGTGTTTCGGCCTAAATAGTCATAGCCGGCGGTAAATCATTTTTGACAACTAAAAAGACAATATAGTAACGAATTTAAACTGTGTGACTGTGAACTCCTGACTGCGTAGATACCTTTGAAGTTTTGTGCTTTCTGATATTTATGTCTCGTTATGTGTTCTGAATTTATGGAAAAGTATGCTCCTCCGAAATATTTAAGTACCTCGCCTGCTACGATATATCTGATGGCGACTGTCCAAGGGCTAAAGTGTCTGTTTGTAATTTAAAAATTACAGCTTTTTACTGAATGTTTATGAAAGCTTAGACGGTAGATAAAACAAAAAAAAGAACAGGATTAGGGTTCCGTGCAAAAAAAAAAACGAAAACTCATGAAATTGTTAATAAAATCCGATTCAAATATAGTAATATTTAAAAAAAAAAATTCACGCGGAGGAAGGTCGCGGCCAACAGATAGTTATTTTATAACTACCTCCCCAAACAGACTTCAAAATAAACATCAAACTTTAAAAGACACGACTACCAAAAAATAAACAAATCAAATCAACAAGACCAGACAACTTCCAATTTTGAAAATGACACTGTTTAACTCCAAACCTCTTCTATACCTTTCGTAACACAAAACAGGCTTTTTAACTGAATCATGATATAATTTCAACGCAATCCGGGGCCAATCTAAAAGGGATCACTTTAAGCCACGGTTGGGTTGCCCCGGGCTGATAGCTCAACGGGGGCCAATGTGGGCACACCACTATAATGGAGCCTGCGAGGATGGAGGCTTGCGAATTCAATTATAACTCTGTCAATTATTACTGATTGAAAATGGAGCAATTTGAACTCGTTTGCTGATGGTGGAGACATTAGGGCTTTTCTTTTGCGGAATGTGGGTAAGCATTGATGGAAAGAAGGTTTGTTCAATGTGGAATTTTTAAATGTGATTCTATAATGGGTGTAAAAATACCCTTAACGATGCCGAATGGCGTAGTTTCATGTACACAATGCTTGGTAGACGGCTTCGTGAAGGGTCGGTATACACCCTGTATACATTATAACAATTCAAAACGATTAAATAAACTAAGAGTACCTAGAAGGATATAGGTGAGACCTTTGCCCAACAGTGAAAAATAGAAGGCAATTTAAAAAAAAACTGAACTAACAATAAACTATACAACGCTGTCAGCTGGTAATGTGCCCATCAGAGACTAGCGGCGTTGCCATATTGTATGGCAATACTTAGCCTCTGGCCAAGGTAAAAGCCTTTAGAAATTTGTGTGTAATGGGATTTGTAAATAACGCAACACTTGTTCTTGACGTTCGTCCGGCGTGTTTATTCGGCTTTCATTCGATAGATGCTGCTCGACGAACTCCGTTGGCATCTACTACTGCTGAATTATGCTCGAATTAGCTCGACGAAAATCGAGCTAAACTTAGGCTCGGGCTTATTTTTCTTTTTCTATTATATACTTTGACTAAAACAACCAAACAGTAAGTTAAATACATACATAATTATATTACTGGGGGCCCAAAATTACCGCTTGTGTACGTACTTACTGTTTGGTTGGTTTTGATTGTTTTAGTCAGACTTTGCTTTATTATAGACTAGCGACACGCCCCGGCTTCGCATGGGTACAATGTAAACCTTCCTCTTGAATCACTCTATCAATTAAAAAAAACCGCATCAAAATCCGTTGCGTTGTTTTAAAGATCTAAGCATACTATAATTATATGCTTAGATTTTTACGGACAGACAGCGGAAAGCGACTTTGTTTTATACTATATAGTGATTTACTGCAGGTAAATAGGGTTAACTGTAGTTAAATCTATACTTAGGTAGTCACCGAATCCTGAACAGAATTCTTCAATAAATAGCTCCGAATTGTTTATTATCGCGTAGGGAAAGGGCCTTGCCCTAAACACATTACAGAGTTGGGGCATGCCCGGAATACCCCTGGCGTTCTTATTGACCCTTCCCAATAGTATTAGTAACGTGGTTGGAAGGAATTCCCTTCTGATTGTGCCAACTATATAGGTCGGATTATTCATACAGTTATAGGCTTGTGTAGAAATCGTCTAAAGCAGAATGATAAAAGACGCTTAATTTTTGCTTTCAATCAACACCTTAATGGGGGCTATCGCGTGTGAATTCGCCGCTAGAGGCGCTAGTGTAGCACGAGGGCACCGAAATGTCAGATGGAAGTTCACGCGTTGCGTGCTTTTTATCACATATTTTTACTAATATTCACGATTGTGATCTGGATTGAGCTATTCTTGATTAATTAAGACTTGAAGATTTTAAGTAGCAACTTAGGATCTTATTTGTTAGTACTTTGAAGTAAAATGATTTTTAAATATTTCATGCTTGCTAATATTAGGGAGAATATTGTAAACTAGCTGTTGCCCGCGGCTTCGCTCGCGTTTTGGTCGGAAATTATCGCATGGGCACATTGTAAATATAGCCTATGGCACTTGGGGATAATGTAGCTTCCTATTATTGAAATAATTTCAAAATCGGTTCAGAAGATCCAGAGATTACCCCCTACATACAAACTTACAAACAAATTTTACCTCTTTATTGTATTAGTATAGATAAATGTATCTGAAGTTTACACTATGTTGTTATACGTATTGTAATGAACTTTTTATGAAGTTATTGGTACTGTAAACTATAAAATAGAATTATTCACATGACCTTACGTGACAGTGGCTCCATCTGGTGAGCTCAAAAACGGTAGTCCTCGTTGTTGCACTATCCCTAACTTTTTTTCTCAATATAATATGTAACATTACTTGGTCATTACCTGAAGGTATATCTTATTGTACCCATGTTGTGTTTCTCAATTTCAGTTTAAGGTACCAATTTCCAAGTTTAATGTAATAAACTTGCATTTAGGGTCAATTGAGCCCCAAACTAGAAAATAAATAAAAAATAAAATAAAATAAATATCGCTGGACATTACACACAACGCCATCTAGGTGGCACACTAAGCAACGAGGCTTGTGTCGTGGACACCAGATAGTTGATAATACTACATAGATACTTTTTGTTTGTAAACATACTTATTATATTTATAAACATCCATGACTCGGAAACAAATGTCCATGCTCATCACACAAACATCTGCTCCTACCGGGATTCGAACCCGGGACCCTAAGAACGTAGGGCAGCCTCACCCGCCAAAACCGCCTACCGCCGCCGCCGCGGCTTAGAAAGACCGCTACCCTAAATAAAATGCCCGTTAAAATAAAAAAATAGCATACAAACCCCGCTGTAGTATAAAGACGTACATTCTCTAATATCCAATTAACCATTTTAACTTCTTGCTATAAATTAGGGGCTCGTAACACCCCCATTTACTTGAAGGGGAGCGCAAGGGATTTGAAGAAATATTGCCACAGTCATGCTTAATATAATGTGTTTTCGTATAAAAGGAAGAAAGATAAAGCAAGATGGCCCTGATTCTTTTAGGGTTCCGTAGCCAAGGGGTAAAAACGGTACCCTATTATTAAAACTCCACTGTCCGTCTGTCTGGCTGTCTATCACCAGGTTGTATCTCATGAACCGTGATAGCTAGACAGTTGAAAGTTTCACAGATGATGTATTTCTGTTGCCGCTTTAACAACAACATCCATTTATTTTCAGGCTTCTTTGGCCCATAGATATACCTTACATACTTACATACATATGATAAAATACAAATTATGTTAATAAATAGAACCTTAAAACTATGTTAGTAACACTTCACTTGTGCACTATGTTTAAACAAAAAATACCAAAAACAGAATAAAATAAATATTTAAGGGGGCTCCCATACAACAAACGTGTTTTATTTTTAGATATTGGTACGGAACCTTGCGTGCGCGACTCCGACTCGCACTTGGCCGGTTTTTTCTTATCTTAAAGCTTGGAAATGGGAAACAGAAATTGTATTTTTCTTAGTTGCAAGGGGATTCTAGATTTCTGTCTCTAACATTTGTAGTTATTAAGGTGAGATGATAAAACTTTGCTTATAACCGTTTCGTATTTCTGGAAAAACTGTCAACATTGTAGACAAAAAAAAACATTTTGTCGTTTCCGTCTTCGTTTTTGTTGAATGTCACTTCTACTAGGCACCAAGTAAATGTAAAATTTTTGAGGAAAATCATATAGAAATATGCTTATTTCTATTGAAATTATATTTTTTGCAGAAAAGCGATAAATAGCTTAAGGTTAAATTTTCTTAGGTTTTTTGCAATTCACCGGTCAGTGTCAGGCTGTATTTTGAATAAGATATGATTCCCGGTCGCTGTGGTGCTTCCACCTTAAGCAGCTTAATAGTAATTTGTGTATCTTCTGTGCACACAGAAGACACAATACAATAGCACAGATACAATATTTTGCCCTAATATGTGTATCCACAATAATAATGAAGAAATAATATGCCCTATTTATACTAATGTCATAATAATGTATTTTAGTCAAAACTGCCACAATTTCACGTTGGTAAGTTGACGATGTGGACAATATTATCACAGATGCAACTGTACCAAATAATTCAGAGACAAAAACAGAAAATCCTGAAAAAAATATCATTCGAATAATCGATCTTCTATCTAACGCCAAAGCTGGAGGGACCAATCAGTGAGCTGTTATTAGCTCACTTAGTTAAGCTGCCAGTGCAATGGCTCGTGACGAATGGATAGCTTGATCCGCGATTCAATTCTGCTGCGATTTTTCCAGCTTTTGTGAAATCGTTTAAACTATTAAGAGTTCGTCCAGGGGGTCTAAAATGGCCGCTTTAGCAGAATCATAATAGGAACATAATATGAATTACGTTACAATTCGTAAAATGGACACAAAGTGACAATTCATAGAATTAACTGCGTCTGTGACTATTTTAAGATTTTTAACGTAATTCATATTATGATCCTATTATGATTCTGCTAAAGTGGCCATTTTAGGACCCCTGATGGGGGTTCAAGTTTTATTTTATATTAATACTAATAAAAAAGTACTTTAAGAGTATGTTTTAGTGAAGAAAGACGGATTGCGAGATCACTTATAGCACTATAAGTAGTACTTATGGATTTCGGAAGGATCGGCCGCTCTTTGTAATTTGTTTAAGTATCTAAAACTATGACAACTCGTAACAATCACACTCAACTGCCACAAAAATAATACTTTTTTGAAATTAAACAAATTCAAATGAACAGCATTAATAATAAAACGCACGGTCTATAAAAATAAATAAATACCATGTACCTGTTTAAATTTGTAAATAAACTACGCACACAATTTGCTTTTACTTGAATTAGTCACATGAAAGCCACTCCACAATAAAATTCTAGTTCATGATGTAAACTAGACTATGATATTCGTACAATTCAATAAATACAAAAAAATAATGTTTAATTTTTATTTTTTATAATAATAATAATCTATTTTTTTTTTTCAGGTAACAAAAGGCCCATAGATATTATATTTTTTAATACAAAAACATAAACAAACAACAACAATGAACAGAAAACACAACAATGATATACACATAAATGTATACAATTTTATTCTGTTTAGAATACCTACCAATAAATTCATTGTTAAATGTTGAACACAGGTATTTATTGCTGGTAACAATATTACACTATATTGTAATTGTTACCAGCAGTAAAACACCAAGGGAATCGCTAAGTAGTTCTTGTACCAAAATCAGAATACTAAATTATTATATGCTATATTATTGTAGCCGATATATTTAACAGTAACATATTATTACCATCTATGTGAGTGATAAACAAATGACGTATGCATACAAACGTAGGCATAATTAATGAATCAGCATTCTATTTCGTGATAAAATATGGTACAATATTATTATGATGCTAAGATGATAATATCCCCGCACTAATTATTCTTGTAGGTTTAATAATAACAGCCGCTCGGATCAATCTTCAGGTTAAGCCGCGCTTGCCTAGGTTGGTCCGTGGATGCGTGACCACCCATTATATACCGAGTTTCCTCCGTACTTCGGTAAGTACGTTAAGGCGAAGTTGCAGTACTTATTAAGATTTTACAACGTCTTAAAATCTAATTAAATATTAGGTTATTAATGAATTATAATGACGATGATACATCGCATCAAAGTTCAAGAGACCCCTATCTTCTTGCTTGTGACGTCTAGTAACAGAAATTGTGACGTCACCCAAGATTTCAACGCGCTGTATTTAGATAATTTTTCGTTTACATGACAAAAGAAAATACGTGTCGAATATTTTTTGATAATCTAACTAATAGACTAAATAGTTTTTTTCAGGAAAATACTTCATTATAAGCACTATGTAGAAACATAATTTTATTTTCTTTTCCCTACCCATTAACGCTGCCGACACTCGCCGCGGTTTTGCGGGGGGTGAGGTCGTGCGTTCATACCTACACACTATACAGCAACCTCGCCTTAAGCCGTTGGTTCCGGCTGTTGATCTTTGAAAGTCGTTACAGGTAGTCAGCCCGAAAATCTGACAACCAGTCTTACCAAATGGTATCGTAAAACCTAGTACTAACTGGGTTGAGAAGGACAGTTAGGCAGTCGCTATATTTAAAATACGGGTTAGACTGGAAGCTTGTCCGAACATAGTTGGGAAAAGGCTATGCAGATGATGACTTATATTGTAGTAAATTCAGCTATAAAAAATAACCGAACGGAAAAATATAAAAGTTCAAAAACTACGCAATCTCATCCTCCAGCCCTCCTTTTATGATCGCAATAACCATATGAAGGGACAGCCATGCAAGGAAAAAGTTAATCCAAAATGTTCGTATATTGTTCCCCGAGATTCTTCTAAGATTACCCTCTGAACCAAAAGAAGTTATAATGAGTTCCTTAGACTTGATGTTAAGCGATAGGAAAGTTTTATTGGACAAAAATGCCCGACTACATTTGAAATGGAGTGTAGACAACACTCACATTTCAAATGTAGTCCATTTTTCATAATATTACCTACCTATGTTGTTCATTTTAATGTACATACACATAACTAATGTAAACTAAAATATTTTAAATTTGCATGCTATTATTATGGCGGAATGTGTACTGCTCTATAATTTTCTTACCATTAAAGGGTGTAACAATACCCTTAACGAAGCCGCAAGGCACTTGTTCTCTCCGTCATTGCGATTATTTTTTTGTTCCAGACCATACGTGGGAACCTTCTCGTTGCGGAGATATTGGGGGTCAAAATTCCAACACCTCCACGATCCCCGTACTATTTAATCCATCCATCAGCACAATGTTTTAAGTGTGTTACATTGAGTCCTACCGTAAAACATGATTTTTCACCCCAAAAAAAAATCGTTTCCCAGCAATATTTTTGTCGTAAAGTAACTTAGTTTGATGTACATAATGCTTGGTTGACGGCTTCGTGAAGGGTCCTGTTACACCCTGCATACCACATTTTATGCAAATAAATATACTTACTTACATTTTTTTTTTAAATTAAAATAATGTTTTTCTTCTAAAACATGCACCGAGCAACTAAATTAAATATAAAATTCTTTTTTTTCGGACAACAGTGTTTCATAATATTTTGTTAGTATTACAAACAGCTTTTAATCTAGTGTTAGTAACATTGATACAAAAATAGTTTCATTAAATAAAGGCCGACCAAGAAAACACGTTTATTACGTAATAAGCCTCCATACAAAATGGAGAGTATAGCTCTTCGCCACAGCTCTCAGGATAAAGTTGCGACTACTCCGCACTCTGCACAGAAGCGACGTAGTTTTTTTACGTACCTATTATGGCTTAAGAGCCATCTGTATGGGGATCAGTAAACATTTTGGAGGCGCTGCAGAAGCGGGGCAGTCGCAACAACATCCTGAAAGCATTATAAAAACGTGTGGCATCCACTATCTTACTCTGGGCCGTCGTGGTAGATGATGGCCCACTCCCACTGAACTCCACTGTGTCCGCGACCTTTGATTTTACAGAGGGCAAAATCTTTCAAAACGTTTTGTGTTTCTAAAAGATTTCACCACCAAAAAACGAAACATGATCCATTGCCCTCTTCAAAATTTAAAACTGTTTACCAGGTTCGTACGTTCGCTCCTGACATTTGAAGGCCATTTTCTACGTCAGAATACTTCAGTACAGATTTCAATGAGTCAGAATCAAACTGGATAATAATATTATTTGGCATAACGAAGCGCCACGTTAATTTATATTTTTGTTTTCAGTGGGTTCTCTTAAGTGTTATCATGTGTTTGGAGCTTTTTTTTTCGGATGGGAAATCATGAAATAACCCCTCCCGCTCTGGGCTGAGCAGGAGGGAGTGTCAGACTTTTACTGACTAAAACCCATCCATGTTCCTTCCTTTGCCCTTTGTGATCCAGGGCCGCGGTATCTCTTTCGAACAGTCCCGCAACCCTGGCAGGCATCGGTCCAAGGGCACCCCTTCCTGTTTGCTGACTCTCTTTGAGGCGCGCGTGGAACACGAACGCGCCACAGGCCCGCGATGTATTTGGAGCTGGGTTTCTCTTTTGAAAGTATATGAGTCATCCGATCCGAGGAGCTCGTAGCTAAATAATAACAGCCGCTCAGGTCCATCCTTAGATTAGGTTAAGCCGCGCTTGCCTAGGACGGTTTGTGGATGGGTGACCACCCGTTACATACAGAGTTTAGTCCGTGCCTCGGAAAGCAAGTTAAGCCGTTGGTCCCGGCTGTCATTTGCAGATCTTTACTCTATGGCCGGAAAGTCTTACCAAGGGGTACTGTATTACCCAGTACTAAGTTACCAACTGGGATGTGGAGGTCGGATAGTCAGTCATGCCATGTAAAATACTGGTATTCAGCTGTATCTGGTGAGACTGGAAGCAGACCCCAAAATAGTTGGGAAAAGGCTAGGCAGATGATGATTAGTCATAGTCATCAGATTTAGAATAACCCAAAAGAAAATATTATCGATGCTAATAATATGAATGTGAGTTCTGTAGCCTTTTCACACCCGGATTTGGGTATAATATTTTTCATCTTGGTAGCTTGCTCCCATAGGATACTAACTGTCTTCCACGCGGATGAATCTGCGGGTGTTAGTTTCCAAAAGTCAGTAAATTAAAAGTACAAACGTCAGCCCATCGAGCTACAGGAAACTGTCAAATTTTTCTAGTCATCTTTGAACCTAATGCTTTAGCGATAAAGTTGAAAATCTATTAAAGAAATTTGACAGATTGTAGTAGCTTGATGTGCTGGCGTCTGTACTTATAGAATAATTAAAACTAAATATTTACAAAAAAAATGTACTTAGTATTTATGTAACTTAAACTAACTAACTAAATATAATCTAAACTAAATAAATAAACAACAGGTCGCTTACGCGTAGTACTCCTCCACATCGCTATCATCTGGTAACGTGCCCACGTTGAATGGCAATGCTAATTCTTCTAATTGATTTTTATTGAGAATTAGCATGTTTTTTTTACAAAATCAAAATCAGCTTTAACTGTGCTTCATGAAATTTCACTCTGTGTAATATAAGAAAGCGTATGATTTTATATTTTTTTCTGAAATTGATCGAGTTTTTAATCGAATTTTCTTTATTCATCGATTAGGAGTATCAATACAATATCGATGCTATTCGAAGACACGTGCGGCTAAAACATTGATTAATCAAACCAATTATTGCAGTACGTGCTAGTTAGCAAAGATATATAGTAGGTATCTAATGTTTCAAGTTCTGTGTCTACAATTTATACGAACATATTCTGACTTATTAGTGTCCAATTAGAAGTTGCTCCTTCGATCCGGCTACACAATTCTGTGTAGCCGGATCGAAGGAGCAACTTCTAATTAAAAAAAGCAAAGCATTTTAGAGAACAATTATTTTTTTGTTATTTTACGATTTTTTTTTCATAATCTGTCATATCCTATGATATTTCGTTAGCACAAGACTCTTTTGTGCTGACAGGTTGTAGACAACCAAATTCTAATGATTATAAAAAATGAAGTGGAATACCATAAAAGTCTGACCAAGGGACATCGCGGCGGCGACGTCTGGCGTCCGGCCTTGGTTCCATCCTTGGTCCGGAGCGAGACGGAATGGGACGCCGTCCGTCACCTCCTTCTGCGAAGCAGTCATGCTAGCGAAGGAGATGGCGGAACGTGAGAGGGAGAGAACCTACGGTAGGCGCGGGCCTGTGGACGGTGAGCTAAGGGCTAGCTCGCCGTCCGTCCGTCTTATGACGACAGGCCGTGTCGACGGCGCGTTCGTGTTCCACGCCCGCCTCAAAGAGAGTCAGCAAACAGGAAGGGGTCCGAAAGGATCGATGCCTGCCAGGGTTGCGGAACTGTTTGAAAGAGATACCGCGGCCCTGGACCACAAAGGGCAAAAGAAGGAACATGCATGGGTTTTAGTCAGTGAAAGTCTGACACTCTCTCCTGCTCAGCTCCCAGCGGGAGGAGTTATTTGATGATTTCCCATCGAAAAAAAAAAGGGACATCGTATTACCCAGTACTAACTGGGTTGGGGAGGTCAGATAGGCAGTCGCTCCATGTATAATACTGGTATTCAGCTGCATCCGGATAGACTGGAAGTTGACCCTAACAAAGTTGGGAAAAGACTAAGCAGATGAGTAAAAAACAAAATTTTTACGACAATACTAAAACTAAACGTCACTAACTAAACTTTGTTTTGTAAATATTGGTTGGTACAAAAATAAAAAGAGGTTAAATACTCACTTTAGTTTTAATAGAACCTATACTAAAGGGAGCTTGTGGCTAAATATCAGCCGTTCGGGTCAATCTTAAGGTTAAGCCGTGCTTGCCTAGGTTGGTCCGAGAATGGGTGACCGCCCATTACAAACCGAGTTTCGTCTGTGCCGGCTGTCATTTGTAGATCTTTGTCATTCATTACAGGTAGTCAGTAGGCCAAAAGTCTGAAGACCAGTCTTACCAAAGGGTATCGCGTTAGTCGCTCCATGTAAAATAATGGTATTCAGCAGATGATGGTAGGTACAAAAATTCTAAGAATGATGAAGAACTAGAGAAATTCTGCGATATTTATACGCCTAACGAAATAAGCTTTTGAAACTGTTCATTTAAAGTCAACGTGATCTGCCAAATTTATATTAATGAATATTAATGAACATAACTCACAGCAAAATATAATCTAATATTAAAATAAAATGAAATTCAAACCCTGAATATTAAGTACCGATAAAGTAAGTTAAGCAGAGTCATGTTGAACACTGAATATGTGAGTAACTTTAGGCTTGGGGTTGACATTTTGAACGACCCCTCTGACATGGGTCGACGTAGAAAAAAAAACATTTCAAAGTCTGCACACGTCAGCTGTTTGGGTAATGTCAAAATATTTTTATTATAACAAAAATTAACTCTTTCATGAAAGGTAGGCAGGTAATCCTGAAAAGGACTGAAACCATTATATTTTCATTAAAAAATTTACATTTTTGTTGTTCTCTGAGTGAATTAACAAATTGTTTGTAATTACTTAGTTGTACATAGATAGATCTTAGTACTCGTATCGATTAGGGTTAGTATAAGCACGTTTACCGCGTTGGGTTATACTGTAATGGTAGATTTAAGTAGACTGATATCATCAATCTTCCTGCCCTCGTCCTATGTAATTTGGGGACGGCGCAACACGATTTTTTCTTCCATTCTGCCCTGTCAATCATCAATTCGACGACCCGAATGGCGCAGCGGTAGTGGGGCTGCCTTACGTTAGGGTCCCGGGTTCGAATCCCGGTAGGAGCAAATGTTTGTGTGATGAGCATGGACATTTGTTTCCGAGTCATGGATGTTTATATGTATAACAAAAAGTATCTATGTAGTATTATCAACTATCTGGTATCCACGACACAAGCCTCGTTGCTTAGTGTGGCACCTAGATGGCGCTGTGTGTAATGTCAAGCGATATTTATTTTATTATTCATCACTCTATCATTTACTCCTTTTTTCTTCACATCATTCCTCACACAATCCATCCATCTTTCCTTTGGTCTTCCTCTCCCTTCATTAACATTTACATTCATCACTCTTTTAGTCCCATGTTTTCCATTCCTCTTCATCACATGTCCATACCAAGACCCTTTCATCTTTTCTGTAACAGGCGCCACTTTCAAACTCTTAAGCTCATTTCTTTCTTTATCTTTTTTAGCAATCCACACATCGATCTCAATATTCTCAACTCTGCTGCATGCAATCCTTTTTCACCCGTCTTCTTCACTGCCCAGCATTCTGATAAATTTCAGTTTTTGGGATGCTCGTTTAACTTGCTTCTGAAAATCAATCTTCCAACGGGTGTAAGCCAGACGGTAGAGAGTTCGTTTTTTGCAGGTCAACTCTCCAAACGTTCGATAGTTTTACAACGATTTATCGTCAAAGGAGTATTCTAGAGCTGGCTTGAATATTTTCAATGGCAGTTGCTTCAGATATACTACACAATTATGAGCTGCATATTTTTGTACGTTACCCTCACCATGTCAAACTAAGATTATTGTAAACATAAAATATAAAACGCCCTGTCTATTACTGTCAAATTTAATGAAAATTTGAGCCCACCTACTCTTTACATGTTTTCTAAAAAAATATTTTTGTTTAGTCTAGTTGTTGCATGGTGTCTGTTGAAATAAAACTTGCTTACTAACAAACGTTTGTGGTAATGATCATTGAAGGACAAGAGACAAAGATTGTGGGTGTTTCAAAGAAAACGTGAAAAATAACGTATTTACAAAACAGACAATTGAAGACAGAAGACAGCTCAGTGGCTGTTTCCTACCGTTTGGACATTGATATATAAAAAAAGGTTTTTTAATATATCAATGCGTTTGGACCAGCAAGCGACAAGCGTGATACGAAAGCAACTGCAGTGTAAACAAATGGCTTAAGATGGAACAGCGATTCTACATACATAAATGTATTCCCCTATTTTCTTCCTGAATAACGCCTCAAGAGCAATCATTTTTTTTCTTAAAACCAACGTCAGTTGTATTCACGAACCTGTCATTATTTTTTTTCAGCAATAAGCAAACAGGACGCTCCAAAAATTCAAAAAAATGCGCCATTTTTACGGCCGCGATTAGAGGACTATGAGGCAAATTTGAAAAGTGTTTTTCATAAAAGAAATTGATAGGAACCTAATCATCTCTTTCTTAAAATTTTAATGTCAAAAATAATTTAACCGGCTCAGTTTTCGTGGAGAAAAATGTGGAATACTCTATCTCGATTAAATTTGATCCCAACTACTCGTTACACGGTTTCCTTAAAAAAAAGCTGTTTGTTTAGTCTAGTCGTTGCATGGTGTCTGATTAATTAAAACTTGCTTACTATTAAACGTGTGATGTGGTAATGATCATTGAAGGACAAGTATCCTACTCTACGGGGGCAGACTTGAGGTAACGCGACGGCAACAAGTTTCTTCAAATACCTATTTTGAAAATTCGTTGCAAGCCATGTTCCCTCTTAAACTATACCACGAGTCACCACGACGCGACAGTACGTAAGTAAAGGAAACTAGTGAAACACACGCATCGCTTGTCGCAAGACGAGCCGCAGATCGCATCGCCTATGGTTGTAAATGGGGTATTAACGTCTGCTAATAGCTCTTGAGCGTCTGACTGCTAATGACCAAGTATTGTGGACTTAATCTCGTCTGCTTAGCGTGGAGATTAAACGGCGATTGATGACCGTTTTTGTTTCCTCTCTCGGATCAATTTTTTCAGTGGTTATTTGGACGATGCGGCAAACGGATCATGGCCCGTGGAGACGGTGATGGCTGACTCCCTCTTGGGGAGAGAGGAGGCTTAGACCTAGCATTAGGATCATTATAGGCTGATTATGCTATCAATCTTATAGGTTCTCCACAATTCATCATCTTAATTCAGGATCTATTCAAAGTTCGAGTGGAGTTCCACCCTAGGCCGCATCATCGCTTCACATCAGGCGAGTTGACGCCAAACGCAAGCTTATACAGGGTGTAACAAGAGCCTTAACGAAGCCATCAACCAAGCATTATGTACATCAAACTTAATAACTTTACGTAAAAATTATTGCTGGTAAACGACTTTTGGGGTGAAAAATCACGTTTGACGGTAAGACTCAATGTAACGCAATCAAAAGATTGTGCTGATGGATAGGTGTTAACAGTAAAAATCTAACGTTAAAAAATGTATTTGAAAAAAAAAACTTGTGAAAAAGTTGGAACTTTGAAACCCAATATCTCCCGAGAAAGTTCCCAGGCATGATCAAAAACAAAAAAAAATAACGCAATAACGGGTAGAACAAGTACTTTTCGACTTCGTTAACGATCTTGTTACACCCTTTATAGAATAAAAAATAATAATTGAACATTTTAAAAACATCAGTTTGTTTGTAATAGCAGTTTGAATTGAGGCCATGAGAACCATAGTGGCCTAACTAATTTTTTTACAATATTGAGTCTATGATTTTTTCCAGCTAAAATTGTACATTTCTGTTTTTGTTTTCTTTGGTACTCAAAAGGCTTATTCATTGAATTAGACCACTATGGTTCTCATGGCCTCAATTATGAACAGTTAAAGTTAAAACAAGTTCGTATCGTGTATTGTTAATTTCCACTTTTAGGTAGAAACCCGCAGATATTTCAAAACAACATCCTTACCACGACTACTAGCAGAATTTCTTTACAAAGATAACAATTTTTTCAAAAGATTTTCATGTTTTTCTTCAGACATGTTCCTAAAAGTAGGTAAGCAAAAAATCCGCCTCGAGCTAACGATATGCAAGACAAGTAACAAAGAAAAGTCTTTGTATGTCGAACAAGCGAATCATTTATCTTAATCGGAGGCTCATCGATTTTCTTTTCACCTAGCCTAAGGCACAATATTCAGGTTTGCAATTACCAAATGGATTCGTCTTCAACAAAAAACGATGACACGCTGCGTACTGCGAAGGCTTTTAAATATTAATCTGTCGTTTTATTTTGTAGCAGTGGAAGATTAATCGATAAAAATGTAATACATAAGGGATCTTTTACGATTAAAAGGAATTTGGTTTACTTACTTTAATAAACTCGTCGCGTTGAAACCTCGATTTATATCATCGTTTCTGCTTATCTTATTCCCAATTATTTTAAGACTAGCACTTCGCCCGTGACTTCGAATAGGCTATCTGGCTATGATGACTAAGAAAATCTAATAAGTCCGTCAGATAGATTTCCAAAAAATATTGGAACGTATTTTTTCTCTTTTTTTTCACGTAAACAAAAAATGAAGACGATACAGTGCGTCGAAAACACAACTGTGACCTTGACGTTAGTTTGACGTTTGTTGGAACGCTCACCATAGACTTAAGTATAGGTTTTGTCGAAGTTTATTGTAGAACGAGCGATAGACTCAGTCGTGTCAAGTTGGCTACCAAGTTAGCGTTTACTACAATCGCTTGCGCCGAGGCGTTAACTCGCGTGACGTCACAGGCTTCGTTTATTTGATGCGTTTTATCTTCGTCATTTTTATTGATTTCATAAAACAAAAAATCCGTATACAATATTTTTCGATAATAACTAACGAACTAATAGAATTATATTTTTTTTACTCAGGAATCATCCCTATAGTCATAGCTCGGCTAATATACAGGATATAAATGTAATCTATAGCCTATAGCACCCACGAATAATGTATTTTTCTATCAGTGAAAAAAAATAGAATTGTATCATTAGCTCCGGAGATTACCCCTTACATACAAACAAATACCACTATATAATATTAGTATAAATAGATGCCTCCAGCTGTGGATGCACCTTAATACAAGTATTTTACATTATGCGACTTCCTACACATATAACACAGTACCTTATGGATAGCCTGATTGTCAGACTTTCAATATTATTACCCGAAACGACTTTCAAATATCTACGAAAGACACATGAACTGTCACTTACGGGATATCTTCGGTGATTGTCTTTAATTTTGAGCTACCGATTTTTTATTTTTTTATTTTAGTTTCTACGAAAGAAATGTTGAGGAGATATCTTTGCCTTGTAGCAAAACCATAATAGTATGTGTTACCTACTTACAGTAAATTATCTTGCCAACTTGATAATAAATGTGTGCTGTAACTTTTCTATGCTTATTTTGTACTATCTGTTGCTCGCGACTTCGTTCGTGTGGACATTTTGATGTGTGCCTATGAGCGATTTCGCGATGAAATGCAGCACAGAGATAGCTATCTCTGAGCTGCTGTTCTCTCTATCCGTTTAGCCGTTTTAGCGTGACCTATACAAATAATTTAAATTAAAGTGCCTGTCTGTAACATCAAAATAACAACTTTTTACTGAATGCATATGAAAATGTATACTGCACTTATAACAAACACACATTTTTTCCAATTTTTGTCTTTCTGTCTGTTCCGGCTAATCTCCGAAACGGCTTGACCGATTTTGACGGGACTTTTACTAGCAAAGTCTCTACTTTTATTTTAGTGAAATAATTTGGATTACGTGCAAAAAAATTAAAAACCTTGAAATTTTTAACAAAATCCGATTCAAAAAGCAAAGTTGCATGCAAATTTTCGCATTTATAATACTAGTACCATACTAGCTACTACCATGTATAATACTAGTACTAGATTGGTACCGCAAATTCGCAAAATATAGTGGTCTAGTGGTCGCAATCGCGACTGCTGAGCATGACGTCCTCGGTTCGATTCCCGGGTCGGCAAAATTGTTTTTGGGTTTTTTTCCATCAGGAATTTCTCAGCAGCAGCCACGGAGTCTGGATTAATGCCAGGTTAATGGCATTAGGTTCGGTCCCTATTCCATGGGATTTAAACATAACTGGCATAATGTGGGTGTACTATTGGATACACCTCTGTCTAACCCTTCGGGAATAACAGGCTTGATGTTATGATATGTTAATCAATACATAGTATACAACAAAGTCGCTTCCCGCTGTCTGTCCCTATGTATGCTTAGATCTTTAAAACTACGCAACGGATTTTGATGCGGTTTATTAAAAAGATAGAGTGATTCAAGAGGAAGGTTTATATGTATAACATTGCACCCGTGCGAAGCCGGGGCGGGTCGCTAGTAATAAATAAATCTTGATATAAATGAAGTCATAAAAACCGTGCAAAGCTAGTATATAAAAATAAAAACGCTTTGAAGCCCACACGGTTCCAATTTCAAACGCAAAGAAATCATAGGAAGTATGAATGGAACCCTAATTGGTTCTTGAAAAAGATGTAAGGGTTGTATAGGATGAAAGGTTACTAAGCTATGAGGAAATCGCTTCAATATCGTGGAAAATAAAAAGCTTTCTGCCGCGAGAAATTATTGATATTATCAAGCATAAAAATTAGAGAGAGCGGGCTGCAAGCCACCACGCAGGCCCTGTGTGGATGTAGTGTAGGCCTGTGACGGAGCACTGGGAACTTTATAATTATGCTGACTATGCTATAATTATGTCAATGAATTATAATTATTATTTCCTTCATTTAATTCTATCCAAACACACATTTTTATAAATTCTTTAACAAAATAATATAAAGAACATTTAAAAATATTTAAAAAAAAATGCCCACCGGTATCAGGAACAGGATCCAAGCTACCGGCGTCAAGGCTCCAGAGAAAGTAACCTCCTAAACTTACGAGCCGTATCCAGGAGTACCACTTTCTGGATCCAGATGCCTAACGAGAGCCTCCTCAGGTATTGATCGAGGCTCTTTGCAATTAAGCCAAGAATTATAATAATTTATTAAATTTAAGTAAAACTTGACTTTATTTATTGACCAATAACTTTGTGCATAACTAACCAAAACCAAACCAAATATATGAATTGTCGCACAAATCAACCAAAGTACAGCAAAAATTACTTAATTCGATTATTTTGACCATAATCAAGCTGGTTACCAAAGACATCAAGCACATTGAACTAATATAGCCTCAATCACAAGTATAAAATACAATATCGAAATAACAAAAGATCAGAATTCCCCGATACCTGGTTCTTTGTCGCCCAAAGGATATTTCTCCCCCGTTGAACATAAAAACATACCATATCTTTCGTAAAAGATAAAGCTTTGGTAACGTTCGTATTGTTTTGAGGAAGGTTGGAGTTATCGTCACAGCTGTTCTGATCGCGATGTGAGTAAAAGTTAAGTGGTGACGCTATAGAGGTTTTAGCGGGTAAAAGATATGAGACATGTGGCGTATTAACAACGTTATAATAGGTAGATTAAGGTTTCATTTACCTTATAGCGTTATTCTGTTATGTACTGGCGGAATAACGCATACCTTTCTGTACAAACAAGTAAATCAGAATGATATACATTACGTGCTTATGTGAATATAAACCTTCTCCACGGTATAGCCCGTATCGTACAATTTTTGGACCCATACTCTTTGCAGTTACCAGAAACGCTAGAAGTTGACTAACTATATTGAACATCGCATTCTTTTTGATGTCGAACACGTTCGAATTTTGATTATATACAGAAAGTAAGTAAAAGATGGATGCTTAGATAGTTTGGTCATGTGCAGAGAATGAGTGAAAAGGCGACCAAAAAAAGGTATTTATTTAGGTAACCTGGCAGATGTGAGTTATATGTTATCACGCCGGGAGGGGACGCTCTAGAAGGACTTAGTCTTACACTGACCTTATTAGTGAGGTTCTTCAGAAAGGTCAGGTGCGTAGTACTCGCGACCGGCGTGCGTGTGTGACCAGATGAACGTGGACGAGGCGAAAGGAGTTTGTAAGGATCGTAGCAGGTGGCGTTCTGTGTTTTCTGCCTATCCCCATTGGAAAAAGCCGTGAGTTTATATATATATTTAAAATATAAACAGTTGTATGGAGGTGTATACAGGGTTACTTTCCAAAGACCAGCCAAATTCTCAGATATGATGCAGTACATCATTTTGAGCCGGCCACTTATAAATTTTTCGTCGGTTATTAAATAAACAGCTGTTTCCTACAAAAGGGCATCCGTAACGTCAAACAACATAATAATAACCACCATGATAAAAGATAATTCACGACATACATTTCAGTTGTCTGTCAAGTTGCGGTAATATTAAGGAAATGACATATTATGTTGTTAGTCCCGTAAAAGTAAGTGTCCACTAAACAAAAGACTCATAAACGTGTCGAACGATCTAGGGGACATTGCTGGGTAATCGCAACCCTTGGAAAAACACTATAAGTAAGTAGGTACCTATTAATAAGCTTATTTTTACTATACATCAAACCTGAAGTCCTGAAATTAGTTTGTGTAGTAAATTAAGTAGGTGGTCCTATTATAGGCAATTATTATATTGCTACTGGTAAGCTTCGATAATACAACAAGAGTAAATGATAGCTTGACGGTAGACTTTTACATTCTTGAGAATGAACTCGGGTATAATAATACAGGGTGTAACAAGACCCTTAACGAAGCCGTCAACCGAGCATCATGTACTTCAAACTAAGTAGCTTTACGCAAAAATTACTGCTGGCAATCGACTTTTTTTTTTGGGGTGAAAAATGACGTTTTGCTGTAGGACTCAATGTAACGCACTCAAAACATTGTGCTGATGGATGCATTGAATAGTACGGTGGTCATAGAGGTGTTAAAAGTAAAAATCTTGCATTGAAAACATGTATTACAAAAAAAAAACTTGTGGAAAAGTTGGAACTTTGACCCCCAATATCTCCGTAACTAGAAGGTTTCCAGGTATGGTCTAGATAATCGCAATGACGGGGGGGGGAACACGTGCCTTTCGGCTTCGTTAAGGGTCTTGTTACACCCTTTACCTATATGGTTTTTAGAGTTTGATTTATGGTTTGTTTTATGGATTTCGAGCTCTTAAGACATTTCTAAAACGACCGAACAGTAAGGAAAATATTTAGTTTTCGATAGTTACTAATATAAAATAATTATAATTTATTACTAATATGATTCAGAAAGCGGTACTCCTGGACATGGCGCGTATTGTTAGGAGGTTCCTCTCTCTGGAGCCCTGACCTTAGCTTAGACCCTATTCCCGATACCGGTGAGCTACTATTTTTTTATATTTGTCGGAGACGGTCATTGGTACGGGTTTAAAATGAATCGCAAGTACGCGGTGGTGACATCACGCGACCTACTTACAAGCCTACCCACACCACACCGTGCTTGTCACAGAGCCCTGTTCGTCACAAACTCTGAGCCAGATCGACAGTCTGTGTCTGATCGCGGCGGAGTTAAGACCTCTCCTCTCCGGAACTGTACCCGATTCATTGTGCCCCGTGTTATTGTGCTAAGTTGTAAACTCAAGTAATTCGTTAGTTTTGCTAGAAACAGTGTATCACTCAGTGTCTTTTCATAGCACAAAACACATCGTCTGCCCACATGATGTAGAAGCCTAGCGGAGTTAATCCTGACACTCCGACATATTTTTAAATGTTTTTTTTTTAATATATAATATTTTTGATAAAAATATTTAAAAATGTAATTAGTATGTAAGAGAAATAAATAATTAGATGTAAAATTTGTTTCTAACTTTTTATACAACGTGTTTTTTTTGATATCCCATAACTCTAGGGTATGATTGAGGCCATATCAAAGAATCAACTGGTATATGAGTTATGTTCCAATCCTTCGTTATTTTTTTTTTTTTAATTTTTCATACAAAATAATTCGGCAAAGTCACGATTATTAATGTAAAACACCCTTACGTGAAATATGACAACGTCGCATTTTCTTAGCTTTAAATATGAATGATTGGTTTGAATAAAAATGAATTACCTACCTACATATTTTATTTTACTATTTATTTTAGTACACTACTGCGAAGTTTGGCAACCTCGCAAAAGTAAAGATTCGTCATACTGGTGACAATTTTTGACCTAATTTAATTATGATTGATGATATCTCCGAAACGATGCATTTTTGGACCACCTATTCTAGGAGTTTTAGTATTATTTTTACCTACAGAATATAACCCTAGACTTATGGGATATCAAAAAAAACAGGTTGTATAAGGAACTGGAACTATCTTTGGAATTACTGATCCGATTTCGTACACCGCTACATTATCCCCGAGTGGTATGCGCTGCATCTAAAATGTTCCCTTTAGCACATTCCGTACATAACGAAGCCGAGAGCAAAAGCTAGTGGGACATAAAACCAAAAATAAATTGGTGGATCTGCTGCACTAAATGTTTTGGTTTATTTTAATTAAATCTAACATAAAATGTGGATGAGTTGGCTCAAGCTTAAACTGCAGTTATAATTCAATTAATCTAAACAAAAGGCAAGAATTTATGAAATTTTCCAGCCACCTGTAAACATTTCTTATTCAAGGTGTTGGACCGCCACTAATTTATGTTAACGCCACCAGGTGGCGTCTGCGATCTCATTTGATATTTCTTTGAGCATTACGCTTTTGAATTAATAAATAATCAAGTCATCTTTGAGGGAGCTGTCTCGGCTTTTGCAATATTTTTTGTTAAGTAAACTTAAAGCTAAGGCCACATAGAATATTAACGACACAGAGAAAATGTATTATTTGGAGTTTGACACATGATGTGTCAATAATTGCAACCTCAAAATATGACGAGGCAAATACGCTAAACAAGGTGTTATTGGGGTTTTCGAGCAGCTCGCAGTCTGGAGGTGTTCGTGGCTAGTTTGTAACAGCCAATTGGGTCGATCTGTAGGTTAAACCGCGCTTAACTAAGTTGGTCCGAGGATGGGTGACCAATCATTACATACCGTGCCTCGATAAGCACGTTAAGCCGTTGGTCCCGGCTATCATTTGTAGATCTTTGACAGTCGTAATGGGTAGACAGTGGCCCGAAAGTCTGACAAACAGTCTTAATAGTGGGTATCGTATTACTCAGTACTAACTGGGTTGTGGTAGTCAGATAGGCAGGTACATTATATAATGGTGCATCTTGTGAGATTGGAAGCCGAAACATAGTTGTGAAAAGGTCCCCAGCATAAAAAGGAATATGGGTAGGCCTTTGACCACAGCTAATCCTAAATCTAGCTTTTGCGGAATTAAAACTAAATGTCAATATCCAAATTACATTGAAACTTTTGTTATAAAATTTTGAAATAACTTCTACACAATCAAACCTCATGTATTTGATCCTTCATGAACATCCTGATACAATTTGCTTTGATGTCATAAAAAAAAACTTTTTTTATTACAACTGTTGCCTGCAAGTTAGGTCGCGTATCAAGTTTGATGTGTATGAGTGAGAAAAAAAAATACGCCTATGTCTTTGCCTATCTCCTTGCCAAATTTAATTACGATCCGATCAACCGGTTAGTCGTAAAAAGGTAACAAACAGACAGAGTTACTTTCGTATTAATAATAACATCATCCACATTACATTGAATCCAAGTTTAAGTTTTTTAAGTTTTTTTTCCCCGTTTCTAGTGTTAATGATATTGTTAGTGACCATGACAGTTTAACAACTTTTAAATAATACAGGATGTAACAGGACCCCTCACGAAGCCGTCAATCAAGCATTATGTACATCAAACTAATTAACTTGACGCAAAAATTATTGAAAAGACTTTGTTTTTGGGGGTGAAAATCACGATTTACGGTAGGACTCAATTTAAAAAACTCAAAACATAGTGCTGATGGATGGATTGACTAATACGGGGATCGTGAAGGTGTTTTAAAGTAAAAATCTTACATTAAAAATATGTGTTAAAAAAAAAACTTGTGAAAAACTTGGAACTTTGAACTACGGTGGCCGGGAGCTACGTGGTGACCCCACCCCCACCGTAGGCGCGGGCCTGTAGACGGTGAGCTATGGGCTAGCTCGCCATCCGTCCGTCTTATGACGACAGGCCGTCTCAACGGCGCGTTCGTGTTCCACGCGCGCCTCAAAGAGAGTCAGCAAACAGGAAGGGGTCCGAAAGGACCGATGCCTGCCAGGGTTGCGGGACTGTTCGAAAGAGATACCGCGGCCCTGGAACACAAAAGGAAAAGGAAGGAACATGGATAGGTTTTAGTCAGTAAAAGTCTGACACTCCCTCCTACTCAGCCCAGAGCGGGAGGGGTTATCTAATGATTTCCCATCGGTAAAAAAAAAAAGGTATGGTCTAGAACAAAAAAATATCACAATGACGGGGAGAACAAGTGGCTTTCAGTTTCGTTAAGGGTCTTGTTACACCTTTTATAAGTTCGATTAATATAATTAATATATACATACATAACATGACGCCTGTAATCTCCAAGGGGTTAGACAGAGGTGTATCTAATAGTACACCCACATTTCACCAGTTATGTTTCAGTCCCATGTAATAGGGGGCGAGCCTATTGCTATCAACCGGACAAAAACCCAGACTCCATGGCTGCTTCTGTGAAATTCCTGATATAAAAACACAATAACACTTTGACCGACCAGGGAATCGAATCCAGGCCCATATGCTCAGCAGTCGCGCTTGCGACCACTAGACCAACGATGCAGTCAATTAAATAATTAAATTAAGTTTGAAATAGCCCAACCGTCTTGAGCAAGCGTGGTGATCAATGCTGGTGCTATCTCTGTATGAGAAGAGCCCTTTGCCTAGCAGTAGGACAGTAATAGGCTGGTATTATTATTAATGATGACATTTTCAACCTTGTCGCAATCAAGGGGTGCAGTAGTCACTGTATATAAAAAAAAAGATGCAGTGTTTTTTTTTTTAATCTCTGATACCTAATACTATGTCTTATTATACCTACATTATGGGGTTTATTCAACAACGCTGAACATCAACATCGAAAAATGAATGGTTAAACAGTGGACCTTTGCTTAACTTAACGCAGCGTTCATGAATAAATTCCTTAATCAGACCTTTGACAGAAGTCATAAAAGGTCTTCGTTTAACAGTAAAAAAAAAAGTTATCTATGGGACTATGGACTGGTTCAGCATTGCACAATTTTATGCTATGGCTATTCCGTTCTTAAAACGAATTTTCAACTGCAATCAAAGTTTATGATCGTCCATGTCATTTCATTTACGAATTCAATACGTTTGAATAAAAAAAAAACACCTTTCAAATTTCGAAGGGACGTGATCAGAATGATTATTCACACTTTTACTATAAATACAAAAACAACTTTGTCTGTCTGCCGTCGGATACTGTTTGACGCCTAAATCACTGAACCGACCATTCGTACATCTATGTGACAGATCGCCTGAGAAGTTTGAAAGTAAGTAGGCTTCTTTTCATCCTGAATATTTGCAATGCAATATTATGCAGTTGGTAAAAATATGCGATCCAATAATACACGTTCAAAACACAAAATACCAACCGAATAAGGACACACTGCGCTCCTGAACTCAAATTGCTGACGTAGCTCATAAAGCTGCCAAACTAAAATTGGACTGGGCAGGCCATGTGTGGCCCACTAAACTAGAGCCCTACGACAGCTAGACGGGGTCGCGGCAGACCGAAAAGATGGCGGGACGCCTTGGATCCCCGTTAGTAGGCGAGAAGAGGCGCAGCATTGAGAAAAGTGGAAGGAGTGGGGGGAGGCCTATGCCCAAGAGCGGGACAGTTGAGCCTAACAAAAAAAAATGTCCCCACAGACAAAGTCGCGGACAAAAGCCAGTCTTTTATATTTATGTAGGTATCAATTTCTAAGTCGCAACTGGATGAAAGACGAAATGGAATTATGTAAGGCTTTTGATGAAAACATGGAATAAAAATATCTACATTATTTATTTGGCTAGACTTTCGGTACCAAAAATAGCGGGTTTCGTGAAAGCCTGTATATTCGTATGCGTAACAACATTAGCCGTAGGGGTTGCTTGAGGTATAAGATAAAAAATAACGTATTTTGTGCGTGAAATCGTCCTGCTAGGACATTTCTGTTGGAAGAAGTTATCATAACCACGGCTGCCAAAAGCTGACTTCATATTTACGTACACTGGCTTTGAGGTTGGATATTCACCTACCTTGTTAATAATATCCTAATCCAGGTTGTGGTCTATGCGGATCCAAAGTTTCATCGAAATCTGTTCAGCCGTTTAGGCATAGACAAAGAAACAAACTCCCTTTCACATACTGATTAGAGAGTTAGAGAATTGTAGGGATTTTATGATAGGACGTTCCAAAATACCTACAACTCAGTAATATTTCACTGTGCTAAACTGGGGTTCCCTAGAAATCTTGCTGCCGCAATAAATTCACAGTCAATCACACTTTCTATTCAAAGAAACCTTTTTATTAAACTTCATCATACGAAGCTTTAGAGATAGGACCGGTACTCAGAAATAGTGGCAAATACATCCAAGTAGAATAGTTAAATTCCAGCTCTTTAAAACGTCATAGTACCTTCCAGTGGCGAAGGTTCCATACAACTAGATTACTATCGGCTTCCCTTTAAAAATGGCACAGTCAGTATTATATGGACAAATAATTTACTCACATTAAAGATATGTACTTCGGCTTACCTCTTACAAAAATTGACCCTTCGCTACTGGTACCTTCCAACTACATTATAATAAATAATACTTTCGTCTGCCGAAGTTACTTCGATATATTTCTTAACTAATAATAAATAAGATATATTTCTTAACTAATAATAAATAAAGCGCCCTGGAACTCGTAGCAAGTTCCTCTTTAATGAAACTAGTCGAAAGTTTTCAACGGTTTGAGTAAAAACTTGTACAGTCGTTGACAGCTCCTTTTGTCCGTAGTTTTCGGGGATAAGGTCTTAGCACGTAACACAGACTCGACACCGAATACACTCCGACTTGAGTCGCACACAAAATTAAAATATACACACACAAATTCCAATAACAATGGGTGTAAAAGTACCCTTGAGCGAGGTTTTTTTCGATGCCCTGTTATAGTTTGTTGTTAGTTTATTTATTTTAATAGTTTTTAATTAAAAATGTATTTAGTTAATTTCCCTTTTCAGGATTTATATATGATCTTTTTAACAGTTTTATGTTTGTTATAGCATACCTAATGAACTAACGTTTATAAAATAGAAATATAAAATTAATTTGATTAATAAAATCGAAGTTTTGTTATCAATTACTTTTAAAGTTAAAAGTGCTTTACTTTAAGTTTAAAACGAATTGTTATAAAATTACTTTCCATTTGCCGATGACTAAACTGACTGATATTTCGGGTTGCCATTTATGACTTTAAGATGTTAATAGAATATTAATGCAAACATAATAGACCTTTGATAATACGGCAAAATCAACATTCACGGGCAGCCTTCGCGATTCAATTTTCAAAAGCTTTCGCGATTCAATTTTAAACTTTCTACAGGCTGAAATGACAACAATCCTTTATGAAACATGTTAAAGGAGAAACGATATTTTTTGAAAAACGAAACTTGCATTGTAAGGTGTATCTATTCATACACGAAATCTCTTAAGGGGTCATTGTACTCATCATAATGAACAACTTTCACTATGGCACCAAAAAAAAGCTGCAAAAATCAGCAGTTCAGTACATTCTGACGAGTTAATGCGATCGTATTGTAGGGAACAGCTGCTTTTTTTTCGCTATTTCGATGTTGGTCCCATAGTAAAAGTTGTTCATAATGATGAGTACAATGACCTCTTAAGAGATTTCGTGTATGAATAGATAGTCCCTGTATGTATATTTCAAAATATACAATGTCTGCAGAAGGACGCCTCCAGAGACGTTACAATTTTACTGTCGATCTAGCTGTGCCCTGCAACCTTCGTCCGCAATATTTTAATAGAATTTTGTTAATAATTTCAAGGGTCTTATTATCGTGTACGATCGCTACAACGGTACTCCCGGTATCTTTTTACTTTCACTTACAGTTTTCTCCTGAAACCCTCACGTGGTGCTGTAAAGCCAATTACCTGACCCTCCGATAAAATATTACCCTCATATGAAAATGTTTAAGTTTCGAAACGTGTAGTGTAACTGTGCCTTTTTTTCATTTACGTGTTTTGTACATGTATGCTCAACTTTCCTTTTATTTTTAACTAGGGTTTGCTCGCGGCTTTGCTCCCGTTTTGTACGGATATTAACTCACGGGAACATTTTAAATATATGCCTACGACACTCGGGGATAATGTATTTTCCCGCGAGTGAAAGAAATTTCAGAATCGGATCAGTAGTTCCGAAGATTACCCCCTTCATATAAACTTATAAACCTACAAACAAATTAACATAACACCACGCCGTAATCTCTGAAGGGTTAGGTAGAGATGTACCTAATAGTACACCCACATTTCGCCAGTTAGGTTTAAGTCCCATGTAATAGCCTATCGCCATCAAGTTTTCCAAATTTTACAAAGCTTTACTCTATAATGTATTAGTAGGTATTAAATAAAAGGATGACTTAGTATGCTATTATAACTATAGGGACCATCCTCATCGTCACTGGATGCAGGATTACTAATTAGAGAAACATTGTTTCAGCTATTTTCAACAATCGACTTCTAAGGTTCTGATCAGATTAAGGTCGAATTATTCGACAGCTTCCAGTTTTCTAACTGTCGGCTACTGATAAAACACTTAGATAGGTAGGTACATGGCTTTTACCTTGGCCAAAGGCTTAGTATTGCCATACAACGTGGCAACGCTGCCAGTCTCTTGGGTACATTACCAGGTGACAGCGTTGAGGAGGAGTTTTTTGACGCTATTTTTTAATTTTATTAATAAGTTAGTTACTATAAGTTATTTTAATTTATAAATTTTAATGCATATATTGATAGGTACATAAAATTATTGATGAAAATATTTTAGTGCAATAAACGTGTCATAAAGAAGACATGCTGCGCCGACACCCAAATAAATTGGGATACGAGCGGAGTGGTGGGCGTGGTTGATTATAGCCCACTCCCTCTCATACAGAGACTTGTATCCCAGCACTGGGAACATTACAGGCTGATTATGGTTATGCTTATGCTAAGGGCAGAATAATGATGATGATAACCGTATCATAAAATACTTGGATAGACAATGGCTTTCAAGTAACAATTCAATTATCATCCTAAGTTATATACATATAGTTATAAGTACCTAACACAGTCACTTCACTACATAGTAAAAACCAAGTCGCTTCCCGCTGTCTGTCCCTATGTATGCTTAGATCTTTAAAACTACGCAACGGATTTTGATGCGGTTTTTTCAAATAAATAGAATGATTCAAGAGGAAGGTTTATACAGGGTGTAACAGGACCCTTCACGAAGCCGTCAACCAAGTATTATGTACATCACATTATGTAACTTTACGCAAAAATTATTGCTAGGAAACGACTTTTTTTTTGGGTGAAACATCACGTTCTACGGCAGGACTTAATGTATCGCACTCAAAACATTGTGCTGATGGATGGACTGAATAGTACGGGGGTCGTGGAAGTGTTTAAAAATCTTACGTTAAAAATATGTATTAAAAAAAAAAACTTGTGAAAAAGTTGGAACTTTGACGTTTGACCCCTAATATCTCCGTAACTAGAAGGTTCCCAGGTATGGTCTAGAACAAAAATAACATCGCAATGACGGAGAGAACAAGTATCTTCCGGCTATAACATTACATCCGTGCGAAGCCGGGGCGGGTCGTTAGTTATTAATAAAGTAAGGAATATATTAAAGGACTATATTAGAGGCCGTTTTAAAGTTGCACCAGTAACCGAAAAGTTGAAAGGGAATCGACTGTCTTGGTATGGACTTGTGATGAGGAGAGGTGAGTCGTATGTGACTATAAGAGTGGTGAATATAAATGTTGATGGATGGAGAGGGAGAGGAAGACCAAGGAAAAGAAGGATGGATTGTGTGAGCAATGATAGATAAGAAAAAAACCGGTCAAGTGCGGGTCAGACTCTTGCACGAAGGGTTCCGTACCATTATCTAAAAGAAAATTTTACTGGCGTCAACTATGTATGTATATTTTTCCTTTATTTGTGCTGTAAGGCCTTGCTTTTTGCCAAACTTCATGATTGTAGGTCAAAGGGAAGTACCCTATAGGTTTTGATTCCCTTGTGAAATCGCATAATATGCTACATAAACAGTTCACAGTCTTTTGATTGCGTTTACTTACAAGTTTGATTTTTTCATTGCTCCAAGGGGTAGCAGACCTGAGTATTTGGTATTAATGTGAGCTTGATACCGTTACGCATTCCTGAGAAAAAGGGTCTCGACAGATAGACAGACTGACAACAAAGTGACCATATAAGGGTTGCTCAATTTGTAAGACAAATTGAGTTACAGAACCCTAAAAAGAAGTAAATGATAGCGTGACGGTTGACAGAGGAGTATGGACGAAAAAAACACACAAGGTTGCGCCGACCTCAAGTGACATGCACAAGGGCAGGAACTTGATGAAGAAATAGCGTAAAAAATATTCATCTAACTCGTCATCCCTTAGATAACTATTCAAAGTAACATCCGTAAGATTTCTCCAGCTAAAGTTTCCGACATCCCTTATCCGCATTCAGACATTCAATTACAGCATCCAACAAGATATTCTGCCCCAACAATTTGTAGTCATCAATAGTACTTGGTCTAACGCTTACGGCCCCTAACTTAACATAGTTCCCTCATCAATTTGATCCCATAATTTGCCCTTTATGCCCTAAAATTGGATCGTGAACTTTACCAATTTTGGGCCATGGGGAATTAAATTAAAATATTCAGAAGAGTTTTTGAATTTGATTGAAAGTTATTTGTTAAGGAATTCGGTTTGACGAGCTCGCCATTTTGGTCAATTATAAGCTTTTATGAAGTTTTGTTTATTTACAATTGGATTATGAACTTTAGCTGGATTAACTTTGGGATCTTTTTTGTTTTAAGGTGTGAGGTTTTGCTAGATAAACTTTTCTTTAGTTCTTTTCTGAAGTTTGTACCACCACCATTTCAGCATGTGATTACAATAGGCCACCTTTCTTCCCTGCTATACTTTTCGGTGTTAAAAAAGTTCGTATAGTTAGACTTAATTGTCAATGAAAATTGTGTTCGCCGTCTATGTTTATTTACAGCATGTGTTTTGTCTACATCAATACTCTCAAGTTTCTCATCTCACTCACCTTCTACAAATTCAGACACAACTGTCGGTCCATATATAAGGTCCCATTAAAATAGGTGGACAAATTTTAACACAGCGTTCAGTACTTCTAACCAATGATTTCCAAGCAAAAAAAACTGAACGCTGTGTTAAAATTTGTCCATCTCTTGGACCTTATACAATTATACATCTACAAAGATCTCCCTTTATATAATACACAAAACACTTATATAATGGGATACCTACGGGACTGTTTGGAGAAAACGTATATCCTAACCCAGGTTATGATCTATCCGTGAGCCTTTCATCAAAATCCATTAAACTGAATGGAAAGGTAACTAAGGTGTAAAAAGGTGGCGGCGGCGACCTCTCGCGTCCGGCCTTGGTTCAATCCATGGTCCGGAGCGAGACTGAATGGGACGCCGTCACCTCCTTCTGCAAGCAGTGATGCTAGCGAAGGAGGTGGCGGAACGTGAGAGGGAGAGAACCTCACGTCCCAGCCGCCGCGGGAGACGCACCGGGCGTCGGGCCACCGTAGGCGCGGGCCTGTGGACGGTGAGCTATGGGCTAGCTCGCCGTCCATCCGTCTTATGACGACAGGCCGTGTCGACGGCGCGTTCGTGTTCCACGCGCGCTTCAAAGAGAGCCAGCAAACAGGAAGGTGTCCGAAAGGACCGATGCCTGCCAGGGTTGCGGAACTGTTCGAAAGACATACCGCGGCCCTGGAACACAAAGGGCAAAGGAACGAACATGGATGGGTTTTAGTCAGTAAAAGTCTGACATTCCCTCCTGCTCAGCCCAGAGCGGGAGGGGTTATTTGATGCTAATCCAGCAGAAAAAAAAAAGTGTAAAAAGGTGACAGACATCAGATAGAGTTACTGTCACATATATCTTCTATCTATTTATAAATCAATTGCCATGTCATTTATGACGGATCATCACTTGGGGACCGCTCGACCGATTCGCTTTTTTGTAGCGTTCGTCATTGTCAGGACAAGGTTGGTGTGAAAGAAAATTTTCATAGTAGTATATCTCACCCGTACGTAGCCGGGACGGGTCGTTAGATTATTATATTAGTATGGATACCTACCACCATTACTTTCGCCTTACAAAATGAACCACGAATGTAGGCCGCAAATGTCCAATTAAGATGAAAGTACTTCTCTTTTACATTTTCTAAGAGTTCGGCTTGAGAAATTTTTAGCTCATTAATTTCGTTATTAGGGAAATTAGGACGGCTCTACACTTTTGTTGGTTTTCTCTTGGGGTTAGCATAAAGCTTCTTTTAATGATTTGTCATAAATGAAAAATATCAAATAATATCTCAAGATTTTATGTAAATTGGGAAGGCTTCTCTTGTAATTTCAGAAAGTGCTTTATTGTTGAGAAACGTAAGATCTTATAGACTTATATAAAGATAGTATTTCTGCCAAAAATCTTGTTGATTTTTAGGGTTTTAGCCGAATGGCAAAAAACGGAACCCTTACAGATTCGCCAAGTCTGTCTGTCTTTCCGTGTATGTCACAGCCACTTTATTTCTTAACTATTAAGACTACACAGTTGAAACTTAGTAGGTAGATGTATTCTGTGAACCGCTTTACGACATTTATGCAAAAAAAAAAGATTATGGGAAGAAAAAACTAAAAAACATTTTTTTCATCAAATCTTTACGTGCGGGGTCAAATCAAATCAATCAAAGCATTTATTTCAAGTAGGCCAGTTACAGGCACTTTTGAACTGTCGAAACAAAGATAACAATGAAATGTAGCTACAGACCCAGTCACAAGGCATAAAAACTGTGAAAGTACTGTAGTTGCCCATTCCCTAGCGTAGATCTCTATGGAGAAGAACGGGCAAGAAACTCCATGGACACTCTTTTAAATCAGCATATTGTTACAAAACCTTGGTTACATCATTCATATTGAGATGGTACATTATGTGAGAACGATGTAGCAAGATGTGCACGTTAAAAGTGTAGTAAACACAAAAAAGACAATTAAAAAAAAAAAAAAAATTAATTCAAATAAGCCGTGGCAACTAAGAGATGACCAGTCACAACTGACAGCGCCCGTTCACGAACATGACGCATGGATCAGCACCGGTCTATAGATAGGTGTTAACCATGTTTTCTCAAAGTCAATCGTTTGAAAGATAGACAAACTTTCAACCAAAATTGGTTTGAAAAAGATAAGAAGTTTAGTTTTTTAAATAATATCTATCTAGCATAATGCATGAAAAAGTTCCATATTATGGGACTTTTTCATCAAACTATAGCAGTTACTTTGTTTTTTATTAACATACTATAGCTTAGCTTTGTTTAGTTTAGTTTTGCTGTTGAGTGCAAAATATGACAACTTATGAATGAGCCTTCAAAATATTTTTATTATATTGTTTGGTGCTATGGAACCCTGTGTGCGTGTGAATACGACTCGCACTTGACCGGTTTTTTGTGTACATTTAAGTCGGTATTGAAAACCAATTAGAAACAGATAAAAATACCAAATTACGGTTCTTGCTAACGTTTGTTATACCATATCAATAACTAAAGATCTATTGGTTTTACAGACAGTGGTAGTGTCAAATACTTGAACAAATATAACATAACATAAAGCTTGTGTTCGTGAAGAGTTCGGAAGATTTGTAACTATAGTGCTTTTAATGACATTTCGCTAGTTATGTTAAAAACCTATTCAACAAATCCTCGGGCGTTACAAAGAAATTGCAGTTGGAAAACTGTCATGTTGATCTTGCAGTGGTAAGTTTTACTGCTGAGATCAGAGTTCGATTCCTAGACCAAGAACACAAAAAAAACACAAGAACCCTGGTTATTGAGTTTTTTGAGAGTAGCGGTGGCCCAGCGAGAGCAGCGGTGGCCCAGTGGTGGCGGCCCCGACTTACGTACAGAAAGTCGTGGCTTCGAACCCAAGCAGACGCATTGCTTTGTGTCATTTATTTCATCACCACTGCTCTCAAAACGGTGAAGGAAAACATCGTGAGGAAACCGGCATGTCTTAGAACCAAAAAATCGAAGACTTGTGACATCTACCAACCCGCACTGGGCCCCCGTGGTGGATTATTGACCATTCCCTCTCATATAGCAGTGACAACAATAAAGGCTGATTATACTGCTATGCTATCTCCATCCTCTGTAATACCACAATTAACTTAACTGTTCCTCTGACCGCATTGAAGCACTTACAAGGACTTCTCCAACCACAAAATGAAACTGAATTCACCGCAAGTTTCCGACTAAAACTTTTGGCAAAGTACCTTTAAGAGCGAACTGTGAATAGTTGTCTTTATTACGAACTTTCTTTGATACGATCAAATTGGTATTCAAAAGAAATATTTCCTTTGAAATCAGTACCAACTGCTTAAAGAAGTTTCTAAATCAATTTCATCGACGATATTCATAAGCTTCGATTTAGGAGTTATGACTATTGAAAAAACATCTATGAATTATTAATGAAAGCTTCCTGAAGTTCGCGTTTGATCTCAACACAACCGACGTAGGTACGTACGTCTGTCTGTCTACTAGGTTATTAATATCGGCCGACTGTTGTTTTATCTCGACGGGCTCGCTGAACAGACATTGTCCTCCGACGGAGCCTATTCAATATGCATTATGCTAAACAGATGCGACATTCCTTTGTTTACGGAAACGCGCCATTTTGATAAATAAGCTCCTACTATTGGAAAACCGAGAACACTTCCAACCGATCTCACTGTGACGTGCACTGTCTCACGCGCTTACTTCGCTCAAAGACTAAGCGGAAACTCTTTGTTGTCCCTCAAAGATTGCGGATCCGAGCGCCCGCGCCGTGCACTACATTCAAAACTTTTAACGTCGTTAAAGTGTACTTTCGTGTGTTCACTTCGTGCGTCCCGATTTATTTTTACCTCAAAAGTAAACTCAAACGTTCTTGTATCTTGATTTATAGTGGCCTCGTAAACGCTGCTCAACATGATTCACGATGACACAAGAATATTTTAACGATGGCTTTTTTAACCCAGTTTTATTCCGAACACGGCGCGTCTCCGGGACTCCATATTCTCCCGCGTCAATCGTACGCACAATTTTCTCCAACGCACTTAAAAGTCATCGCAGCAGTCGAGCCGGCTGACTGCCAAGTTTTCCGTTTCGAAGTCGAATTAAAAAAAGACGTTACAGTAACTTTAGCGCGTGTAAATATAGTTGAGGGTGAACGAACGTGTCGCTAGCACTGACCTCCTTTCTGCGTGATGTTGAACGTGCGGAGCCGGTACGAGTCCTCGTCAGGCTCCTCCTCGGGCTGGTGCTGCGGGGTGCGGGGAACGTCCAGGAACGCGTTAGACCGGCGTGGCTGGTTGTGCTGGCCGGGGGGCGGTCGTCGCCTGGCGGAGGCTTGCCGCCGGACCTGCGGCGGAGTCTCCGCCTCGGCCAGGCGAGGCTCCGAACTGTACCGGGTCCTGGTCTCTCTATCCAGTTGCTGCTGCTGCTGCTGGCGCCGCTGTCGGACCGAGCGGCCGCCGGTGATGCGCGCAGACTGGGACCGCGCTGCCGGCCTGCGGCGAGGTGCCGGCGTGGTCTCCATGGGAGCCGCGAGGGCTTCCATACTCGCGGAGGCGGGAGCGCATATCGACTGCGAGCGCTTCGTACGTCCGTCCGTAGCCATGGTCGCGACGATACTGAAGCGTCGAGCGTCGTAGAGCGACGTCGCCCCCCCTTACCCCGAGCGTTGGGCGGGCGGTTACTTGTTGCATCGCGGATTATGAGATTAGTGCTCTTTTAAATGTCACTAATTGTGAGTTTTTTCATGAATGGTTCCAGAAGTACTATTTTATTCGAAATGTAAATAGAACTTACGCGTATTGTTGGTAGTTTTACGTTAAATATACTTGCGTATGTTTTCACTCAAAGTTTATTCAGTGAATTGGCAACTTTCTGGATCATTGGGCTGCGCTCGTTAGCCCATTAGATACCTACGTTTATTGATTTACACCTTTGTTTAGTTACAGTTTTCTTTCAAGTAGAAAGAAAATTCCGATCGGTTGTAAAATGTATCACATCTTTGTTTAAATTCGGGAGATTTAGAGGAAAAGTGATGTGAGTTTGTTCAGAGATTTCTGTTCGTTTCAGTTCATACACCTGGCATCTTGATATTTATATTCTGTAGGTAATGGAATGTAAAATTAATGGTGTATTCAACCTTGCTCTTATTTTACTTATTACTGAAAAAACAAACTGATTACAAGGTCGATGGACTGAAAATTATTACTTTCTACGAAAATGTCAATTATAAAAGTTTATAAATCGGAGTTTTATGTTCCTGCACAGAACATTGTAGATATATATTTATATTTTGGTCGTTGGTCGAGTGGGACTGCCGCGTTGGTCTAGTGGTCGAGCGCTAAAGCTGAACACGAGGTTCTGGGTTCGATTCCGGCGTCGGGCAAAGTGTTATTGGGTATTTCCATCAGGAATTTCTCAGTAGCAGCCACGGAGTCTGGATTTGCGGGTTGATGGCAATAGGCTCGCCCCCTATTACATGGGACTTAAGACATAACTGGCGAGGGTGTACTATTATGGTACACTTCTCCTCAACCCATCAGGGATCACAGGAGTGATGTTCACTCTTCCTGACTTGAGGATTGAACCCAGCACCTCTTGCTTCACATCTAAGTCTACATTGACTAGTTAGTTAGTTACTCGTGTAATTTCAGTTGTATTCAATAAGTTACCAATCTTTCTTTAATCGAAATAGAATCTAAAGTTTATGATAATTCCTTGCCCTTTAGGCTGCGTTTCCTCCAGAGATGTGCTAGATAGCTTGGCGGCGGTGCGAGAATGCGTAGCGAGGCTGTGGGATGGTATGAGCTTTTCAGCCAGAGATGTGCTAGACTGCTGAGCGGAGCGAGGATGTGTACCCACACCAAACACGAACACCCGTGCTGAACACTCCGGTATAATCTCCCGCCTACACTGCACCACCAAAGACCAAATACATGGCGAGAGTGCAACTGCTTGAGTGGCGCCGCAACGTCAACTTAAAGGCGTTCTTGGTGCGAATACCAACGTGTTATCTGCACCTCGTCTTGGAGGTGGACTTTTGGCCGCATGGAGTGGTGTTCCGTCGCTTCCACGGGCAAGTGCCACATGAACGCACAGTGACATAGTGCACAAGTGAAGTATTACTAACATAGTTATAAGTTCCCATTTACTAACATAATTTGTATTTTATCATATGTATGTTAGTCTGTTGGGTATATATTTATTGGCCAAAGTAGCCTGATAATTAATGTTTTTTGTTGTAGCGACGCAGTGCGCAGATGAGCGGTGCGAGGATGTGTAGCGGGCTCATTTCAGACCGACTGCTTTTTTATTCGTCCGCGTCCGTCCTTACACACATCCCTCGCACGCAAAGCCTCGCAAAGTTTTGTATGTACAAAAAGCTCGCTCCGCTGAGCCGTTTCCAGTAGAGCTGCGCTGAGCGAGGCTAGGTAAATGAAGTGATTCTATTGGTTCTTAACAAACGCATCGCTCGCTATGCATACACATATATGTATTATCTGGTGGAAACGCAGTCTAAACTTGGTAATTCCAGGTAAAAGACATGAATAGATTGAATAAAACATGTAAGATAAATTCATAGCTGTCTCCTGTAACGGCCACGTAATTGGGTAAGAACGATCGTATGTATTTCGCTCACGTGCCTCGGACCAGCCGGGGACACATGCAGGGGACAGGCAGCGGACTTTTTTGTTGCTGAGGTAGATAAATAGTGGGTTTAGATAGTTGGGAGAAAGGATTGCGTATTAAATGCGAGGTTTGGTTACAATATCAGGTTTCGTGGTGGTCGCTTGATGACTAGGCAAAGAAGCTCTGGGTGCTGTCTAGTATTACTGTTCATTGGTCAATCAGTCGACAGGAACATTGATTTCCACGACCATGTTTTTTATTGTCCAGCTCATGTTACATCAGTGCGTGAAGTGAACGGATGTAAAATCTAGCGTTGACGTTCGATTATTTATGATATACCACACGCTGCATAATGGGTGTATTGCTATGCTTAACTAAGCTGAAAGGCATCACTTTTTTTTACCGTCATTGCGATATTTTTTTTTGTTCTAGAGTTCTAGACCATATCTGGGAACCTTCTATTTACGGAGATATTGGGGGTCAAAGTTACTACTTTTTCACAAATTTAAAAAAATATTTTTTTAAGGTTATAACTTTACTTTAAACACCTCCATGACCCGTTTACTATTTAATGCATGTATCAGCACAATGTTTTGAGTGCGATACAATTAATTTTACCGTGAAACGTGATTTTGCAACCCAAAAAGAAAAGTCGTTTCCCAGCAAAAATTTTTGCACAGTGCGATTATTTAGTTGACGGCTTCGTGGGACGGTATACACCTTGTATTTCAACCTACCTTTACCTTGTATTTCCTTGTATTTCTGAATTGTAGATGAACCAAATACCCATATCTATCTACGTTGTGCCATGTCTCAATCTTTCGTGGAGCGTGCGGATATGGAACACGGAACATATACCCCAGAAGTAGATTACCGAGCTAATGTACAAACCATTCCATCAATAGAGGTAATCACTAACACCAAACTGTAAAGTTACAAACCAGATGATTTAAAGCTCGTAAGTACCTAAGATTTATGTTGATAGCAATAGGTAGGTCTTAATTACATGGGACTTAAACGTAACTGGCGAAATGTAAACAAAGTAGGTAATACGTACCTCTGCCTTACCCTTAGGGCATTATAGCGTGATGTTATATTGTAAGTATCTAATCGAGAGTTGAAATCTATTCAGAAACAATTTTCTTGAACACAATACCAAAGCAAACTTCAATAAGTCTTAAAGAAAATAAGCTCAAAAAATAAATAAAATATTAAAGACAAAATAACAAACACAAACACTAGGCATGAACAGAATTTGTTATTAAATGCTCCTTTCAGACGAAATTGAACCAAAAATAATACGAGTATCTACTCGAAACGAACGTTAGTCTTTTGTTTCGAAATAATATCGTTCTTCATTTATCTTGTCTGGAGCACATACATAGGACCTTCGTCACTATACCTCCTATTCTGAAAATCTGTACTACGATTTAGACACTTTTTGACGTGTCTCCAGTCAGGCATTTTCTCAGTGATGGAATAAATAAAAGATAGCTTCATAGCTTATTTTTTATCGTGTGGTTAGTGCCTAACCTGGTTTCAGAATTATTATGTCGCCCATGGGCCTCTGACCTAGTGTAACATGCGTCGAGAAATATGTTTTCCTTCACCGAAGCGAGTGATAATCATACAATACGCAAAAATGACAGTTGCGCGTCCTGGGTTCGAACTCGAGACCTATGACTTATGAGTCCGACAGTCACACCACTAGGCTATCACTGGTCTGAAAGTCCGTAGTGCGATTTACTATTTAATTTCATTCATTGATGGAATAAATATCAGATAGCTTCAAAGATATAGACTATAGAGCATAGATATGCGCAGGGCACTAGCCGTGCGGTGCAACATATTGGCCCGTAGATTTTATCGGTGTACGGACCTAGTTAAAATCACTCTGTGCAAGACTTACTGCCAGAGTCTGCACGGGCAATCTACGAGTCAATTACACCAAAAGATCGCTAGATGTAGTGCGCGTCCAGAATAATAATGCTTTCAGGATGTCGTTGTGACTGCCACCATACGACAGTGCGAGCTCATACCAACGGGTTTCACGTGGTTGTCTGCAAGAAAACTGCTACGCCACTAAGGAGAGTGAGAGATAGTCGCAACAGCACCCTGAGGACAGTAGCGAAGATCTTTAGCTTTCCAATTGTACGACATTTTCTGCGGATGGTAATTGTTACTAACATTAGATAATCTATACCTCTATACTAATATTTTAAAGAAATAAAGTTTGTGTGGTTGTAGGGGTAATCACTGGATCTACTGAACCTATTTTAAAAATTGTTTCACTAATAGGAAGCTACATTATCCCGAATGCCATTGGCTATTTAAAACGTGCCCGTGGGATAATTTCTGACCAAAACGTAAGCGAAGCCGCGGGCAACAGCTAGTAAGTTATATTAATATTAAGTAACTAACACTCTATTGATGGTTTTCCGAAATAAATTAAATTAATTCATTTATAGTACCTACAAGCCCATAATGGTGCCCTCACTCGGACCAGGATCTCCTCTGTGTTAGAAGCAATGGGCCGCATTCCACGGGCCCAGTGCGGGCTGAAGGATGTTACATATTTTGGAATTTGTATGTTTTTTAATGTTTTGTAATTCGTTCACCGTTTTGAAAGCAGTGGTGTTGAAAATGGTTCAACAAATGGGGTTTTTTAGTCCCACTAGTTCTACGATTTTACCACCTTAAATCGTAGAACTAGTGGGAAAACATAGATATGCGTTTCAACGGCGTAAATATTTTTTTAGTATTTCAATTGTATTTATAAATAGAATATCATATATACATGATTATTTAAAACAAATATTTACTTTTATGAACAAATTATATAGGCATATATATAGGCATCATACCTTTGCTTCTTCTTCAGCCTGGCAAAAGCAAAGCGCGGAAAAAAAGCAAATTAAATCATAGTTTCATAATAATTTCCGCCAAAAATACTTTCTGTTTTAATATTTTATTTCTTCGAAAGTGTATTGAAAATGTCGTTTGATACGCGTGAGGATTTGTTATTGCAGTTCTCGGCTCCATAACACCCTCGCCTGCAGCTCGGGTGTTAATTCCGCGCTCGAATGCAATAACAAAGTTTCTCCACTTATATCAAAATATACTATTTATTGTTTTTAGAAATATCTGGCACTAGTCCGTTCGCATGTGATAAACATATATTCCAGTTATACAGGGAAACCAGTTATAATTGGCCATAATAACTGTAACACGCATATTTTGTCAAATATTTTTATGTATCGCTGTTGGTTACATAAATAAATAAAATAAAATAAAAATGATTTGCACTAACAATGCTTGTTTGAGTTCGAATCCGAGACATTCAGAATGTGCGTTCGAAAAGTTGAGAGCGCTCAACAGGCTTAAGATGATTGAAATATGAGAGACTTATTATAATAGAACGACACGAAAAAAACCTCTTTACAGAAAAGACTTCATATTTCAAACACACATTTAAAAATGTAATTTACTTCCTTTCATATTTTCTTTCACAATTTCTCCTTCACAGGATATAATGTAAATGATTTGCCTATATTATATCAGAGAGGGAATTAATCTTGCTTCCTCTGTATCATGTGAATTAGATCACAAAAGCGACGAGAGACAGATTAATGATATTTGCTTGGAATTTGTGTTGAGAGTTTTTGAGCATCATAAGCCTTGGCAACATAAATAGGTTATGAATGAAATCGATTGATTTTGGAAGCTGCAATAGTACCTACAAGTGGAGGATACATAACCAAATAAATAAAATTGAAGTATCTATTCGTAATATCAAAATAATAGCTTTTACTGAATGCATATGAAAGTATATACAAAAAAAATAACACAACTAAACTTAGAACCAAAACACTCTTTTTTTCAATTTTATTCTGTCTGTCTGTTTGTTCCGGCTAATCTCCGAAAAGGCTGGACTGATTGTGACGGGACTTTTACTTGCAGATAGCTGATGTTATAAGGTCTAACATAGGCTACTTTTATTTTAGAAAAATAATTATGGTTCCGTGCAAAAAAATTAAAAACCTTGAAATTGGTAAATAAAAATAATTTCACGCGAACGACGGCCGCGGGCAATTGCTAATTTGCTATAAATAAAGGGTGTAACAAGACCCTTAACGAAGCCGAAAGGCATTTGTTTTCCCCGTCATTGCGATCTTTTTTTTGTTCTAGACCATACCTAGGAACCTCTTAGTTACGGAGTTATTGGGGATCAAAGTTCCAACTTTTTCACAAGTTTTTTTTGAAATACAGGTTTTTAATGAGTGTAAGATTTTTAAACACCTCCACGACGCCCGTACTATTCAATGGATCCATCAGCACAATGTTTTGAGTCCGTTACATTGAGTTCTATCGAAAAACGTGATTTTACACCTCCAAAAAAAATGTCCGTTCCCAGCAGTAATTTTTGCGTAAAGTTACTTTGCTTGATGTACATAATGCTTGGTTGACGGCTTCGTGAAGGGCCCTGTTACACCCTGTATGTAATTGTTAATGATACTCAAGTGAGGCACTTGAGTATTATTAACAATTACGGTTACTTTAACGGTTTTTTGCACAATATAACAAAAATAACTTGAATTTAAAATTGTAGATTGTTAAAAGTTTAACTCAGTCACTAACGATGGCTAACAAATTCACCAGTTAGTTACATTGAAAACACAAAACACAAAAATAAGACTCGAGTTTCGATTGTTAGTTCGCTTGAAAGGAACTTTTATTTGAACAATTTTGAATTGCACATTTGTGTGCAATCGGAGGATCCAGTGGTGCACACCAGTGACTCGACGGATTGCTGTACTGTACCTGTGCTCGATTCAACAGCTTGAAAAAGTATTTAAGTACCTACGTGCATAACAGTTCACACAATAAATGTTTAAGGTATTTGGTACCTTGTTGATAATTTCGACTTTGGTTTGCCTGTGGAGTAGTCGCATCCATAATGGCACAACTACACTTGGTCGTTTGCCCGTATTCGAGTGTTCGAATAACTCGAATTCGGGCATCCGATGCGTTTATAACACTGGTCAACGCTATGGAATACGGGCTAACAATTGCGAAACAACATACGATAAAGGCGGACGAGATTTTCCGAAGATGGTCGTACCCGACCCCGTACACTTGGTCGTTTGACCGCATTCCATAGGCAATCGAATTCGGGCGAACGACCCAGTGTAATTCCGCCATGACTTCTGCACATGGAATCCTGGGATCAATGCCTATGCCAACGTGACTGTCTATCAGCGATCAAAAATGTTTTGGATGTACACAGCTACCAAAAAATTATAAATTGGTCCTGTTTAAAATCATTGTAGAAACGACGCGACGCTCTGAAAGCGATTAACCAGACCCAAAGATGTTTTTCTTTTTAGTAGCCTACACTGTCACCCGGTTGTGTAAAGGCCTCTCCCAATTCCTTCCAGGGGGGTTACTATGACGTCTTAAAGCAGGAGTAATTCCAGTGTGGGAAAGAGACAGAGCTATAGAGGTCGTCGAGCTAGCAGTAGAGACTGCTGCATAAGTACGTCATGGTAGGCCACCTGAAGCAGTTTTCCTGTGCCTCCTCAATCAGGAGTAATATTAAAGTAATATTGGCACTACCTCTGTGTTACTGCTGGGGAGGCAGTGGTGGAAACCACTTATTCTTCCCAGCTGAAACTCTAAAAACTGGCAGAGGGCGGGCGTTTTAGGAGACTGTCTCATGTGAACATTGACGATCAAAAAGTGCTGATTATCAGCCCGGTTTGAATAAATAGCTTTTGATTTGTGATTTTGTTATACAGAGTGGGAAAAAAATCGTGGATCAAACGAAACAGGGTGATAGTTGGGATTATTTGCAGTAAAAAATATCTCTGTGGCAGAGCCCTAACTTGATCTCCTTAAAAGTTATGATTATTTGAGGGTTTTTTTTAAAAGAAAATACCATTTTTTTATTTTAAAACAATAACTGGTGTTTAGTTGATTCTAGGAAATGTATCATCACTACAAAAGTGTTTTTATGACAGTGGGTAGGTACCATGATTTATGAATATTGACACTGTTTTCAATATCTTTTAATTCTCACGAAAAAATATTTGTTACTTATGAACATTACAGTAAAAAAATATGCAAGTATATCATAAAATTACCCTGATAACCCCAACTATCGCCCTGTTTCGTTTGATCCACGAGTTTTTGCCCACCCTTTATAAAGGGCGTAACAAGACCCTTGCCTAACGAAGCTGAAAGGCACTTATTCTCCCGGTCATTGCGATCATTTTTTTCAGACCATACCTGGAAACCTTTTACTTCCGGAGGTAGTGGGGTTCAAAGTTCCAAAACTTTCACAAGTTTTTTTTTCTATATAATTTTTTTTAATATCAGATTTTTTTTTAAACACCTCCACGAACCGTAAAGTAGTTTGATGTACAGAATGCTTGGTTGACGGCTTCGTGAAGGGTCTATCAATTCTCAGATCATTCTCTAAGTCCTCCTTTTATTTGAGCCCATAGCCGGGGAGCAGGTGGTCTATTAATTTCTGAAAAATACATACATGATACCTACCCTGAAGGCAAACTGTTACAATATTAACTAGTTATATACCTGTATCAAAGTGGGTGTAGGAATAAAATTCTATCAAAACTCCTAAGGCAATTTGTAGACTGAAAGATCTTGCTTTGAATATTTGGGGTCCGAACGATATAAAAAAACGATTATAATTAGAGCTCGATTTTTCAGTAGTCGGGTTTTTAGTTTTAGCATAACCACACAAATTCTTGTTGTGAGAATAAAATTGTCTTAAGAAAATGTTGCAGTCCACTCCTAGTGGAGTGGCAATTGTTTTGTAGCGTTCCATATTTCAACATCGACTGTCAAACCTGTTTTTTTTTTTTTTAATTTCCGTACATAAAAGAAGCGAAGTCAATAGGAAAAGCTAGTTAGCTTTATTTGGGGATGATTTCCGACCATAACACGAGCGAATCAGCGGGCAATAACTGGTATTGAATATTTGCACATATGTATAACCTAGAAGCAGTAATCACATGCGGCCCAATAGTCGAGCTAATCCCAGCTTACACATACAAATAATACCACTAACCGACACCAATATCAACCCACCAATATTCTAGAGAGCAGCAGGAGCCCAGGAGCCTATTATGGGTGCTGGCCGGTATTAACACCACATCACTGCACTTCCAAATCACGGCAGGTCACGGACACCCTCAAAGATAATTGAGCCTTTGTCCGGCGGAGACTGGTTCAGAGTTGAACATGATACTGGGATAGGGTGGCCAGGTTTCTGCTTTGTACTTTCAGGACCAATAGATTATCTTCACAATCGAGAAGATAAAAGAAAATTTAAACCATATAAATCAAACTAAATTAATACAGTTGTTTGCAAGAATATTGCTTGTACAAGGTGACATTTTGACGTGACAGATGAGCAAAATATACATAAAACAATAAAATGTACCTTTTACATTATGAATTTAATTAAATTTATCATTTATTTTATTATTTATAGGAATGATTCCTGAGTAAAAAAGATGATTCCATTTAGCCCGTCAGTTAGACTATCGAAAAATATTGGATACTTATTGTTTATTTTATCGAATCAATAAAATGACGAAGATAAAACGCATCAAATAATCGAAGTGGGGGCTTGTGACGTCACTTGTACGTAAAAAGTGTTTTACATACAAGTGACGTCACGCGAGTTTTCGACGCACTGTATCGTCATCATTTTTTTTTTACGTGAAAAAGAAAAAATACATTAGTATCCAATATTTTTTGGAAATCTATCTGACGGACTAATTAGATTTTTTAGTCATCTATTGCGAAAATAATTCTGCCTGTCTGTTGTAACTATTCGTGCAACGACAATGACCTGGATAAGGTCATTTTTAACTTATGATGACACTTTTTATTATAAGATTTTATTTAACTTGGCTTGTTAGTTTGTTGGTATAGATTATTACTCAAATCTTGCAACTGAATTTCAAACCAGTTCCCCCCAACCGACTGAGCTGAAATTTTGCACACACCTTTAATTCTGGTGACTATTGATGACAATACATTTTTATGATAGACATGATTTAATCCTGCAGCCAGGATCGTTTCCTCACGAGAGAACTCTTCAACGGTTAATAGCATGGACACGAAACTTTTTCAATGTGGAAGAATCAAAAGAAAAAAAATAGGTTTATATCTAACAAGATAAACCTATTTTTCGTTTTAATTAAAGTTTGTTTAATTTATTATTCCTATAATGTTTCCATGTTTCAATAATTCCCAACCTCCACGCGGGGAAACCCGTTAGTAAAAGCTAGTTCTCAATAAAAATTGAGAAACGAAAAATTGAGAAGAAAATGTAAAAGCCTTGGAGATGTAGAATGTAATCTTTATATTATAAAGTACCTACTTATGTATAAAGTTTTGATTGAAACAATAAGCTTTTATAAAGGAGGATTTTCTGCTCGGTAAGTTTTTCTAAAGTCAGAGTTTATATATTGTTCTAAAAGTGTGCTACTTACTTATTCTTCTTCTGTTTTAACTTTATTAACAAAAAGAAAAAACCCTCTACGAGTGACGATACTGCGGTCTGTGATACAATCATTTCGGTGATCTCTATGCAATCATCCATGATTGCTGACCTTACCTTATATTTTCATAATTACTGTCATTTCAGCTAGTAAGACAGAAGATGTTGATGTAATTCGGTCTTCAAAAACTATGGCCTCTCATTGACAATGATTCTGTCCCAATGAAATAACACTCAATCTTGACAATATCACTGGAAAAAAGTAGTTGCCACAATCAAGTTTTTGTTTAGATTGACTAAGTAACTTGTTTGCATCTGAGCCTATCAAGCACAATGATCACAGCTACTACTTTTATTTGATTGAGATTTGAAATCTTGATTGGAGTTATCACAAAACCTATTTGCAGCAATCAAGTCAAATAGTAATAAACACAACCAAATCAATAGTGATAAACACAATCAAGGAACTTATTTAGCGCAAACATTTAGCGCAAGATTGGATCAAGTTGTAAGATTAATACAATTAATTGATCAATGATAGATGCTATCAAGTCAAATCAACTTAATAAAGTTTCAATGATCTTTATTGAAGTAATCTAAAACAAAATTCTCCAAATTAATCAAAATGACACAACTAACTTATTTTGTTACAGTTAACATTTTTTTTTTACTTGTCTATTTTTTAACTCTTCTACAATTATGTCATGCTAAGGGTAATCGAGAAACTTGCTTGAAAAGATTCAGCAGGTGATGAGGAAGACATCTAAATGAACGACTTGTAACGTAGCAGTAGTGTCAGTGGAAATAAGCACAAGTAGTTAAAAAATTGGTTATTCTATTAAAGCTGAAACGCATCATAATATATTTCAAAACAGAAAATACATTACCAGCAAATATTAACAGGCCGGTGAAAAGTGTTTCCTTCAACTCTCGATACACTTTACTCCCAAAACACGCGCTTATCATAAACATTCCTTTAAGGAAAACATCTTAAAAATACACAGAAAAAGCTGAGAATGTCAACAAATGCGGATACACACACCATAATGTCACCCTACCTACTAGGGTTAAGTCCCGTCTCGCCACTTTCCCGATTCGCCTACTTGACAAAATACTATCACAAACGTGCCATTTCCTAACTATTTTGATGTTCATACATTAAGTCTGGTTTCGCCAACTATTGAGTATGCGTGTAGTCACAAGAATAACATCAACCAGAAGTTTCCTTGCTGACTGTAACGTACAAAAAACAGTTGAAAAAAATTGTTGGCGAAACAGGACTCAATGTATGAAGATCAAAATAGCTACGAAAAGGCACTATTTTTCACTGGTTTTGGTGGTGATTTGGAAAAGTGGCGAAACGAGATGTAGCCTACTAGGCAGGTATCATATTTACATTTTTGGAACAAAACTGGGATATTTGGTGACGTGCCGCCACAGCTAGATAAATGTTTGTCGGGGAATAAAATTACTCTGGTTTTACTTTTGAAGTAGACGCTTTTGGCACAAATATCCGACGATTTCACATAAACCTACATTATGCAGGCACATAAGAAATATCAAAACATAGATGCACTAAATAAAAAACCACCCTTATAAAAGCGGTTGTAGAAAAACCCAGTGTTCTACTGCTATTACGTTTTTTTTCCATCCATATATTAATGTAAACAATAAACGGAGTACCAGGAATCAATTAAGTGATTACCTATACTTGTGTAGGTACCCCAGGTACACAGAAGAGGTCTAACCCCGTTTTTTAACAAACACTAAGTGACACCCAAACGAATGCCTTAATATTATTGCACTGTTGAATTAAATCAATTCTTTATTTTCATACAGTGACAACATTGTTACAGACATTTTAAAGTAAAACATGAAGAAATTTCACCTCTCAGCTCAAAACAGTGTGTTAAAAAAATCGAACATATAATCAGCCTATAATGTTTCCACTGCTAGGGCACACGGCCTCCTCTCTATTACTCGTAGAGGGAATGGGCTATAATCCACCACGCGGGCCCAGTGCGAGTTGGTAGATGTCACATGTCATTGAATTTTTCGTTCTAGGAAATGCCGGTTTCCTCACGATGTTTTCGTTTTTGAGAGCAGTGGCGATGAAATAAATTACACAAAATAATGCGCCTGCCTAGATGAACCCACAACTAGTGCGCAAGTCGGAGCCGCGACCACAGCGCCAAAAGTGCACTCAAAAAAAAAAAACCAACAAACCGCTTTTATTGAGGCATAATTTTCGTGTCACCTACGGTTACTGAAAAAAGGCATAAGACAGACTTACCCACATTGTCCTCGTAAAATGTCGAGTATGTCATTTGTTTGTTATGGCGTGACTTCGAGTCATTAGTTTGAACAGATTTGTAGCACGAATACCACGGTGCAAGCTTGGATTTTCCAACAATACTTGTTATGGGGTAAATTTACTGAAATTTTCAGGAAATAGGTACATAATAGTACAATTTCATTATTTTTTACGTTCTACTTTCGCAGGTCTGTTGAAAGAAATGTCTGGAAAATAAGCAGTACCTAGGTACTTAATTGTACTCAAAAATCTTGTGATGTTATTTTTATACTGTTTATCATAAAGGGTGTAACAAGACCTTCAACGAAGCCGAAAGGCACTTGTTCTCCCCGTCATTGTGATATTTTTCTTGTTTTAGACCATACCTGGGAACCTTCTAGTTACGGAGATATTAGGGGTCGAGGTTCCAAATATTTCACATTTTTTTTTTTAAATAAGTACGTGTTTGCAATGTAATATTTTGACTTTAAATACCTCCACGACCCCCGTGCTATTCAATCCATCCATCAGCACAATGTTTTGAGTGCGTTAAATTGAGTCTTACCGTAAAACGTGATTTTTCACCCAAAAAAAAAATCGTTTCTTCCTATAATAATTTTTGCGTAAAGTTACTTAGTTTGATGTCCATTATGCTTGGTTGACGGCTTTGTGAAGGGTCCTGTTACACCCTGTCAATACATTATTATATCATATCATATTTATAATCTATATACTTTATATTATAAAGAAGTTGTAGGGGGTAATCTCTGGACCTCTCTACTGAACCGATTTTGAAAATTCGTTCATTAATAGGAAGCTACATTATCCCCGAGTGCCATACCCTATATTTACGACGTGCCCGTGGGATAATTTCCAACCAAAACGCAGGCGATGCCGCGGGAAAAAGCTGCTAATTAATAAAAATAAATAAATAAATCAGGTTTCTCTAGACAAATTCTTAAACAACAACCTTCACTCCCACGCACTAGAAACCTACACATAATAAAACAAAGTACCCTCGCCGAAAATAGATATACAATGAAACCAACAGACACATCAGACATTCAGAGAAACCCTCATCATATATTGTTTGTGCAGGTTTTCATTACGAAGGGCGAACCGAATGTATCAAACAAAGCAAATACAGGGCCGTGTGCTAATAAATATTTATTTGGATATGAATTTAATTAGGTGATAGGAATACGAACGAAACGTGTGGTATCTGCGTCTCATTAACGTACATAATGTTTAGATAAGTAATGAATTACAATTCTAATTATTGTTAATATACTGCAATTTGTAGATCTTTTGTCAGTCGTTCCAACTACATACTATCAGGGGCGTTACTATAACCTCTTAAAGCAGGAGTCATTTCAGTGTCGGAAAGACACAGAGCTATATAGGTCGTGTAGCGCCATCTCTTTCCCACTCTGGCATTACTCCTGCTTTAAGACGTCATGGTAGGCCACCAGAAGCGCGATGGTCAGACAACCAGACTTACCAAGGGATATCTTGTTACCCAGTAACTGGGATCTAGAGGTCAGATAGGCAGTTGAACCATGTAAATGCTGGTATTGAGTAGCATCCTGCAAGATTGGAAGCCTACCCCAGCATAGTTGGGAAAAGGTTCAGCAGTCGTAAAACGTGATTTTCACCCCAAAAAAAGTAGTTTCCCAACAATATTTTAAAACAAGTCCATGTGATTATTAGACATGACGTAAGCGATTACTTACTTCAGTTAGAACGTTTCTCGAAATACACTCGATTAATACGTGTTGCTGCCACCGTTCTGCTCGCCGCCGAGGTACTTAAAGCCAAACTACTCAAAAGAATCACAAGTAAAGAACTTGCACCAAATCATATAAAACTAGCTGAACTATTGCTAGTAAGAAGAAGTCAGTATAACTCGTTCGGCGAGGACATCACGACGATCGAAGCCGGACGGCGACTGCCGAGAAAGTCACCGTTTTTCAAGCTCTTCGTGAAAATCGACCGCAACGGGATCCTGTGTTTAGACAGCAAAATAAAAGAAAAGCAAAACCTGCCAGTCCTACATGCCAAAGAAGGCTTTACTCAGCTGTTGGTGCATCACACGCACGCAACCTTCAATCACGGCAACCATCAAACTGTCATGAATGAACTGAGACAACGTTACCACATAATTGGACTGCGCGGTGTTATACGCTACATATGCAATAAATGCCAATGGTGTCGGACCTATAGGGGGATCCCCTCAAAAATCCCTTTAGGCGACTTACCTGCAGAAAGGCTGGCCCAAAACCAACCGCCCTTCACAGCCACTGCGGTGGATTATTTTGGGCCCATGCACATCAATGTCGGGCGAAAGCTAGAAAAGAGGTGGGGCGCGCTATATACATGCCTCACCACACGAGCAGTGCACCTGGAAGTGGCCACATCCCTCTCCGCCTCCTCCATGATCATGAGCCTGCGAAGAATGATAGCTCGCCGCGGCACACCAACAGTAATATACAGCGACAACGGAACCAACTTCGTGGGCGCTGAAAAAGAAATCGCTGAAGCCATGCAAGGCAATGACAATGACTTAAGAGATTTTCACCCCAAAAAAAGTAGTTTCCCAACAATATTTGTTTCGTTAGGTTACGTAGTTTGATGTACATAATGCTTGGTTGACGGCTTCGCGAAGGGTTCTGTTTTTACACCCTGTATGTAGTAATATAGTAATAGTATAGATTAATAACACCCGTAACTTTACCGCCACTTAAATCCAGGTTATTGACATCGTTATAACCGAAACTATCTATTGGCGAAATGTTATCACTCAGTAATCGGTCAACTGCTGAGATAATAATTATCACCGATCAATATTGCCTCGTTAGTTAACGATTAACCTTCACTGTTATCATTCTATGCTTCTGGGTTTTCGAAATTTATGTAGAGGTTAGTGTCAGTTTGTTGTGATGGCCCAGAGGCATGAGGTTGTGGGTTCAAATCCGGGCAAGTTTTTTTGTACTTTCTAAGTTTATCTTGGACAATACAGACATCGGTGAAGTAAAACATCGTAAGGATACCTGGACTAATAATCAATCTATGTCTGAGATCTGTCTATTACACGTCGTCACGTAAATCCTCTGTTATCAAGTGCCCAAGGTATTTAAATGTAACCATTTTGAGAGGTGTACCATTAAGTGACTCTGTGGGTACATACGCTTGACACTTGGTACCTGACTTAAAAACCAACAGCTCACTTTTACCAGCATTATATTTCAGACCATGATCTGCCGCATACCCCTCATACACCGCTAGTAAGTCCCTCAGACCACTGATTGATGGACTCAGCAGCACCATGTCGTCTGCGTAACTATAATTATTGACGCTAATACCATTTATTCGACATCCAACACGCATGCTGCTCAGCTCGGCAATCAGGGCGTTTTTTGAAATGAGTAGTAAATGTACTTAGAGTTTACTACTTAGTTCAACTCTTCAAATCTGTGAATTCTGTGATAACACAATTTTTCAGTATAATTATCGACACAAAAGGTAGGTAGGTAGGCTTTGGTTATTGACACTACACACATTACACATTGGCACGGTTGGTGCAGTAGCTGAGCGACTGGCTGCTGCACTGCGTGTCGCGAGTTCGACAGCTGTGTGGCTTACATATAGTTGATCCGGGTCTGGCTGTTTGTGTATGTTGAGTTTTCATGTTCGTAAACGCACCCACGAAACAGGAGGACGTTCCTAGTGTGGGGCAAAGCTTTTGAACAAAAACAAAAAATGTTCCCAGCTGGCAGACCAATCTAGAACTACATCCATCTAGTGCTTGACTTTGCAGTCTAGACATACAAGTGTTCCCGTAGATTGCTTTTGCCTTTATTATAATCTTCAACAATCTCCGAGGAAAGAGAATGGCTTGATTGTCGAAATTTTATCAATTTCAATTCATAGGTCCTCTTTTTTTTTTTAAATGTGGATGCTATACAAAACTTGGTTTTATTAGGTACTAGCGACTCGCCCCGGCCTCGCACGGGTGCAATGTTACATATTATGAACCTTAAAAAAACCGCATCAAAATCCGTTGCGTAGTTTTAAAGATCTAAGCATACACAGGGACAGACAGACGTTAGCGACTTGGCCGGCATGGAGTCAGGTAAGGACGGTCGCCAGCTCATCAAGTTAAGACAAACTGTCAAATTTTCTTATTCGATTTTGAACTTAATCATCAACATTTTAAGGTTTAAAAGCATATGTACCTCCAAACCCAGTTACTAAGGAACACGCTGTACATTTTTATAACACTGGCTTTTTAAATAAAAAAATATATTGGGATCAAACAATTAAGCTTACAGCCCACTTTTAGTCATCCATTTAAAGGGTATAACAGTATAGGTTCCCTAAGTACTCACGATAAACAAATTCAGGTTATCAGCGAGATAAAGATAAAATAATCAATATTAATGTGAGCTCCTGCACTATATGTTACAAGTACCGCCGATGTAGCCAATTACGATAAAGCTTTGGGCTTAGCAGCTAAGAGTAATGATTTTTGAATATGACAACACAAAAACGGATATAAAATCCGAAAATAACAAATAAAAAAAACTACGAAAAATAATTACGTTAACGCAGGTAAAAAAAACTTCAAAGTATTAATCAATACTTCAAAGTTTTCTGCCACTGATACAAGATTATATCGATAAACTTGGTAAAGCTCGATTCTTTTCAACCTTGTTATGGAATCAGGCTTCCATATAATTATAACTTCAGAATGAGTTTTATTTTAAATACTATAAATGTCACAAAATACTGGCATCCTATCCGAAAATAAAACGCTCAAGGCCATTAAAAAACATATTTCGATTCTTTCTTCGCTTTTCGTTATTTATCAACGATTTAGCGTGAATATGTTTTAAATATAGTTTAATTTAAATATCCCACATTCCTATTAAGTAATACATTGTTAAGTTTTCCAAAGCAAACTAAGACAATGTTTGATGTCTGAAATATGTTTTTATTTTCCAACTATGCAGACAATGAGGCTGTATGGTATGGTACTTTTCCCTGGCAACAGGAAAAAGAATAAAAAAGTTCGATGGAAAATAATCAAACTACTATTTTAGAGGCGCATTTTTTTAAATAAATCCTAATAGTGTATTGCTGTACTCTATAATGATGTCTATTACGAGGTATGTTAACATCGAAATATCACTTTCCTTGATTTATTAGAATTAATCAATGTCGTGTAAAGGTTTTTTATGAAAATATCTAAGTTTTATGTTTTGTTTTACCTTCATATCTTTACGTCAAAAGCTAAATTAACCATATATCATCAATCAAATGAAAATAGAAAGAAACAGGAACGGATGTCCGCTTGTCAATGGCAGACGCTAAATAGATGCGAAGTATTTATTAATGAAAACATAATTTAATAGAAACATTAATATGACATGACAACATCCTGTTGCTGAAGAAAACAAAGTTTTATTTGAGTCATATATTAATGTTTTTTTTTAAAGTCCTCGCATTTGCAAGGTCAGGGTTTCTCACAGTTGTGTTATCTTATCCTGTCAAGTCATAGGTCTCGAGTTCGAACCTATGACACGCACCTCTGCCGCTCCTTTCTCGGATTCATGTGCGTATTGTATAATTATCACTTGTTTAGGTAAAGGAAAACATCGTGAGGAAACCAGCATGCCGGAGAGATATTTTTCGACTGCATGTAAAGCCAAGTCAGAGGCCCATGCATAAAACTCTGACACCAGGTTAGGCACTAACCTCACGATAAAGAAGATCCTATAACCATGGGGTACCTACTTTTATTAGTCGTAGGAAGTATGAGGTTACCCTTGGTTACAATTCTACAACAGTGTAAGTATGTGAAAGTAGATCCCTGTCTGTCTCATGACGACTCAAGATATTTAAGTACCTTTCAATTAATTTGTGAGCAAAAAATTGTGGTGCTCATTGTGGTGTGGTAATGAAGATAAAAATTCAAAACCAAGTTTAAGAAACCTTGGTTTGGAAACGCTAAAAATAACCAGTGGGTTTCTTTGTACCAGATGTGTTTCCATTTGACTGAAAACTTGTTCATTTATACAGCAAATAGTTTATTACAATAGCGCCATCTATCGAGCTAGACAGGAATTGTAAAACATTTTATATTTTGACCCGACTGCGCGACAACTAGAACAGGGTTATATTTTTTGCTTCTTCTTTCCTTCAACAGACCAATACTAGTATTTTTACTAATATTCACAATTGTGGTCTAGATTGAGCTATTCCTGATTAATTATGACTTGAAGATTTTAAATAGCAACTTATGATCTTATTTGATAGCCTTTGAACTAAAATTATTTTTAAATGTTTCATGCTTGCTAATTTTATTTATTTATTTTATTATATTCGGGAAACTAACAGCTAATTTAGACAATACAAATTTGAAGGCCATTCACAAATTTCCACAGATAAACACTTGAAACAAACAAGAAAACAAAAAAAAGATAGGCACAAAATACTATAATATAAATTAGAAAACAAAATACCGCGATAGGTTGAATTTCTTTGATGTTTTTAAAGTATATAACTTAACTTTGATTTACAAGACCAATATTTTTTTTTAACTATAAAAACAAATGATAATTTTAAATATATGAATCATTTTTATTTTAATATTTATTTTTAGGCAGCGTGCTTGGCGATACTTTCGCCACCTGGTGACTTTTATCTAAAACTTTTACTCTCTGTCAACTAACGCGACAACTTGTGATAAAATCAATTTTTTTGTTAAATCAAACTCAGTAGCACGTCAGTAAAAAATGTATTGTTGTATTTCTAGATGCCCCAACACATCCAAGAATAATAAATATAAATACGATGGTGTAAAATTTTACTATTTTCCCACGGATAGCTAAACGAGAAAAATGGATAACAGCAGTTAAAAAATATACGTAAGTATGATTTCAAACAATCAAAAAGTACTACCTATCAATGTTGTTGAAATAAAACCACTAATTGGTTTATTATTTATTATTCAAAACAGTTTTATTTTTGAAGAACGAACATACGAACAACCTTTAAATGTTTTGTTTTCAGTCGAAACCCGAATAACTGGCTCCCATCTAAAAATACCTGTATATGCAGCACTCACTTTATTGGCAACAAAAAATCAGAAAATCCCCAACACCCATCATATAAAACATGAAAAGGACTTGGATCAAAAACATCAAAGATTTGTAAGACATCAACGTCGAATGCAACTTTCTGCTGAATCAGTAAAAGTAGATGTTTTTGAAGATTCCTGCCTTAAAGTACAATTTTGTCTGTTATTATAGCTTCTCCTTCATGGCCAACTGTCTCCGTAATATCGAAAACATGCCACGACTCGAAGAGCTTTTGGCCTTTCACAGTATTCTGGCCACGCTGCAAAAGCAAATCATTGTTGATCGCACGAAAACCATATTTTATAATTTTAATCATTATCCTATTTTGAAGTTAGCGCCATAGCGGGAAACAACTAACAGGACTGGAAAGTTTCCTTTAAAATCCGCATCGTGTCTCTGTTGTCGTTTTGTGCTGCCCTCTATAGTTTCTGCACGCTGCCTATACAAATTATAAACTAAAAACAATTAAAAAAAAAAAAAAAAAAAACATTACTAAAAACTAAATTCAGACGCAAACAATTACTTGTCTGTAAAGAAGCTTTTCACTAACAAATGTTTAAGCCGAGAAACACTGGTATTGAAAATATCCAAATCGTGTTCATTAATAAGTTTATTAAAACTTCTACTCGCACGGATCAGAAACGAATTCTGCAATCTTATTGCATTCTACATTTTCTTTGATGAATTTAGGGAGAATATTGTAAATAAATGATCTGAAATTTACACTATGTTGTTATACATATTAAAATAAACTTTTTATGAAGTTATTGGTACTATAATTAAATAGAATTATTGGCATAACCATAAGCGACAGCGACGCCATCTGTTGAGCTCAAAAACGATAGCCCTCATTAATAAAATGATGATAATAATTTAACGCTTTCTTGTTCATCGAAGATTCAAATATTCCTACTTTAAATACCTATTCTTTTCAGGTTAGGCAAGGCAAATTCTAGAACTATGGGAAATGCTGAAAAATGGTTGAAGTGCATGAGTTCGATTTTGGAGTCGAAAACTGCGTAGCGTTTGAAAGGTGTAAGTAGACCAATACCTATATTTTTAGTTTTAACAGGTGCCTATGCATGTTTCTTAGTAATTAGCTTTTCAGTAGAATGATAACTTGGGTCCGCTTTGCCATAGATAAAAGTTATGAATTTTATGACTACCGGCAATTATTCTTTGACTACTATTTTCGTCTGGGTATATTTAAGATGAAAGCGCCAGGATAGGCCACGAAATTCGAATTTTCTTACTTATTTCTTACTTATTTTCTTTTATTCTTATTTTTGTTTTTTGCAATTTACACGTCAGTGTCAGATTGTATGTTGATGAGAATATGATTCGCATCCGTAACACGTAGGTACGTTATGGACACATATGTAGTTACAGAATTACAATCATTAAAATCATCAATACAACCCTCTAAGTTCATTTAACCCCACTGAATGACTTTTATGACATAATCTGATTTAATGAGAGGTGTATACATATATTCTATACATTGTATGTATATGGAAAACAACATAGATACTTACGAAGGTGGTTATGTAGGTATATTTGTTTATATACATATATATAGGTATGTATACGAACCAGCTAAGTGGCGACGCACCGGTTCAACCGGTGGTCATTATCGCACACTTATGGCCATAGACCTTGAAATGCATAGACTCGACACTTTTTTAAATTATCATGTATATTGCTAAACAAAAAAAATATATATCTACATGATCGGCAAAACAGTTTTATATATTCAAAATCTAAATAGAAAAGTTTTTCACATGACATCATGCCTGTTTTTTTGCCAGATGGGGCCGAGGTATACTAATAATACACACGTTTTACCAGTTATATTTAAGTCTCATATAAAATGGAGTGAGCCTATTTCCATCAACGAGGTACAACGGTCAATCGTTACCCGAACTGATACTGTTATTGGTACTTGACAATTATTTCGTATTGTTTGTAATATATAAACGATCAGTAAAGCAAAGGCGAACGCCTTTTTGGAGTTCAACTGTAAAAATATAATTTAAAAAACACAGCTTTTCATAACCGTAGTAACCCTAAACCTCATTAAAATACTCGTTTAATATTAGAAAACTTGAGCAGAATCTTGAAGAACGGAGATCCAAACTTTTCAATTAATCGAAAAGTGAAAGCAAATACTTCCTGAAACAAGGGTTGTCTTGTTACCCAACTTGTAAAGTTGTGCTTCTTGCTACCGTGTCGATTCAAAGATCATAGTGGATACGATTCGTTACGAACGGTTTTATTTTGGAAATGGCATTTCGCGGTCAGCCTAAGAGGTTATCGTCTGCTTAATCCTTGAGTAAAACTTTATGTAGATAGATAAATAGATAAATCATTTATTTAGTGAAAACAAAAGACACAACACGCGCAAGTACAATTAAATTATACAATTTACATGAATATTCTTTTTTTCTCCGTGCCTCGGAAAGCACGTTAAGCTGTTGGTCCCGGCTGTCATTTGTAGATCTTTGATAGTCGTTACAGGTAGTCAGTTACCCAAAAAGTCTGACAACCAGTCTTACCAAGGGGTATCGTATTACCCAGTACTAACTGGGCTGTGGAGGTCAGATAGGCAGTCGCTCCATGTAAAATACTGGTATTCAGCTGCATCTGGTTAGACTGGAAGCTGACCCCAACATAGTTGGGAAAAGGCTTGGCAGATGATGACGTGAATATTCTTTAAATACCTACCTATAAAAAAACAAGGAAATAATACAAAGGAATAAGTAAGTATAACCCCTTAAATATGACACGTATACCATTGTTTTAAAGAAACAACAATGGTTGTAGCAGCAAGCATTGGAATTGAGGGAAAACGTTTGACTTTTCCTAGTTCACTTTTCTCGATTTGCGATGGACATCACACCTTGTATATTCACGAGATATACTACAAATGTACACGTGTCACGAAGGCTTTAAAAATTACAGAATTAGCATAGCAAAGTGACTTCCTGTTCTTAATAGTTAGATTAGAAGATAATTCCAAGGTAGGAACTTTCGAATGAAGGAAGTCTTTCAAAGCTCAATGTAGATGGCGTGACCATAGCTAAGGCACAATCTGACCAATCAGTTCAAGCAATTTTGACATTAAAAATGACATTGACAGATTTTCAACCAATGATGATGTTTTAGCTGCAATATACATATAACATGCATAGTACCGAATAGAGATGTCTTCAAAACGGAGGGTTTCCTGACATTTACTGGTATTTACATACACGAATTATGTTTATTTGTTTAAAAAAAAAATCAACATTTTAATTTCAAATCAAATTCTAAAAGAAACATTCGGAAACAATTTAAATATGACATTAATTAATCAGTTATATAATAACAATAGGTATGATGTATTATAAAAGAACCTATGTTACTGCTATTCGTGTGTAAATGGAAATATGTTTAAGAATAAATTGAAAAAAAAAATGTTAACTATTAATGTATTTTATAATCTGCATGAGGTTTTTGATAAAAAAAAAAATTGTGAGATCCTAATCTCTTGAAATACTATTGCGTACCCGACTTGGGTAGACTGTTGAAAATATAAATGTAATGTTAATTAATAAGAACTTAGTGTACACAGTAACGCAATAAATATATCTATAACTTTATGCTAGCGCCACTAGTTTCGTTGTTACCATCCCCATTTAGTTGTTAAAACAAATGACAAAAGTAAGTGGGGTACCTGGCTATTTTTCTGGCAATACGGGTAAGCTAAAATAAATGTGTTCAATTTGTTAGAATTAGATGGCTCATCTGGTATCTGCCACCTGTGACTAGCCGAAATGGGCGAATTATACATATTGGCTATGTTTTTGTATTCTTTGTAAGTATATAGAACACCCAAAATCTCTGGGCTCGTTTCTCATGCATACATGTAGTTGTATGTAAACCAAACCTTCAAAACCAAAAGAGTTATGATGTTCCGTATTGTACAGATAAGTCTAGAAAAGTACGTTTTCAAAATCACTTTTTACTATGACTTTTTTGTCGCTGTACTGTCCGTGGAATAGCTACAGACGCCAGCACATCAAGCTACCCGAAACTTTTCACAAATTTTCCCAATCAACTTTGAACTTATTGCTTTAGCGATAAAGTTGGAAACCTATTAAAGAAATTTGACAGATTGTAGTAGCTTGTTGTGCTGGCGTCGGTACGTATTATTATAAATTTATTATTTATTGCTATTAAATTACATATAATAATAATTATTAATTACGTATATCTGTAAAGCTGCATTAAGGCCATATTGACTAGACTACGATTTTAATCGCTACTAGACCGCGTAAACTATTGTCACCACTATGGAGCGGGAATAAGGTTGAACATTGAAACTAATATGTATTTGAGTTGACATGTTACTAAGCTGCAAATTGCGTTTATTTATCAGGTTTTTTTTTTAAATTGTCAAAAAAATGCAAATTCTTTAAAAAAAAAAACTTCGACGCAAACGTTTATTTTTGTGCCGCAACTTCCCAATTTTTTATTGGGAATAAACTATTATTTATTACAATTCTGTTCGGTTAAATTTTTTCCACTATATTTTTTGCGTTAAATATTTTCATTGCGTTACGTCATACTGGACTATCTAAGTAACCATTTTTTAAGAATGTTGAGGTAACACCGCGCCTTAAGCAAAGTATCGTACACATACAATAGATATTCTTGTTTCACAACCCCGAGTGCTGCTGGGTGAATAGATTAAATAGGGCAATGATATTCATGAACATACATAAAGCAACCGAGGGCGTGTGGTTTAATTTTGTAGGTAAAAGCATTACTCCGTGGTTGCGGTTGCGGCTGGCGTTATTGATGTTATTGCCAGGATGGCGCATGCCGCTTTGGATTAAAGCTTCCTGAACATAATTGCAGGCATCTATTTAATATTATTTATACTAATATTATAAAGAGTAAAGTTTGTGAGTTTGTACGGGGTTATCTCTGGATCTACTGAACCGATTTTGAAAATTATTTCACTATTATGAAGCTACATTATCTCCGAGTGCCATAGGCTATATTTACAACGTGCCTGTGGTATCATTTCCGACCAAAACGCGAGCAAAGCCGCGGGCAACAGCTAGTTTGGTAATATGACATTCAGCAATGTTTAGTATACGTAAAAATGGCGGAACATCACATTAATAAAATGCGTTAAGGGAGTCCGTATTTCTTTTTCGCGGTGACAGACTGATGGTGATTTATAGAACCGTTTTCATAAACTTCCTGCCCGTTCTACTGGGCGCATAACGTTTTCCTCTTCCATTCTCCCCTGTCAGACGTCACGGCATCATTTACTCCTTTCTCTTTCGTATCATTCCTCACGCAATCCATGGATTTTTTCCTTTGGTCATCCTCTCCCTCGCCGTCGATCAACATACATGTTGATAAGATTTCACAGTAGCAGTCCGCAGTCTGCATTTGTACCATGGTCCCCCCCAAAAACGTAGCTGGTAAAATTCGGGTGTCATCAACACCAGTCCACTGCTGGGCATAGGCCTATTCAATCGCATGCGACTCAACTCGATTCTTGGCAACTCTCCTCCAGCCTACCTGCGAAGATCGTCACTCCACTGGGTTAGTTCGGATGTACCTACTAAGAATAAACCTGTGCTCAATTTTGTTTCGGGGGAAAACTGATATGATATTATTCTATTATAAATAACATTTTCCTGTTAACATTAATTGGTAAAACAAACCAACGTCGTTTAAGTCCATTAAAAACTTGAACTTAAACCCGCCACATCTAATAATTTTCTTGGTCTGCGCAGATGCTCACGCGCATAGTCGCCGTAATAACAAACCTCAGTCTGCTGCCATTCGTCGTCAAGCACGGACGTCATGGCTCGCTCAACAATTTGTTTATTTGCTATACTCGCGACTTGCGTCGTGAATGCATATAAAGTTCCTGATGCTAAGCTGGAAGCCATCTGGCCTAAGGGTCTACGAGTAACTGTAGCAGGTATGTTCAATTGTGGAATTTATGAATTTTTAAGAGAGTTTTTCCTGTTAGAGTTTATTTTTTGTTGTGTTTTGTAAGGTAGATGTTTTATTTTTTCTTGGTATGGATTGACATTTAAATGTTGATTAAAATAGTTATTCCTATGAAATCACCAGGCAGGTAAGGTCTACTTTAAAAATTTGGAAACTCAATTTCGGTTAATGTTTTCATAAACTTACTTAGACGACCTTATTGCAAAGCCATATCCAACTACACTACACGAAGTGCTTAATACAAAAACTGGTTTTAGCACGAGACCGTTTTCTTTACCCCATGGTCAGATTAAAGTTCGAAATACAAGAACTGACCAAAAAAAGCGTGTAATTGACAGAGTATGACATTGTTTTCTTTTTTACTGGCGTTTACGCTTAGTCTGTTTTTTTTTCAATCATACCTATACCTAAATTGCTAGTAAAAAATGTTTATTATTCACACTAAGCAATGATCGTAAGAGGAAAGCCTAGACGTAAAATTGTAAAGCTTGGCAGGGAATTATGTTCCTTCTTAATATACCTAGGTTGCTTTGGAACGGCCATAAAATCTTTATTTTGTGTCCTGTCTACGCAGCAATTCTAGGCTGGATAATTTAAAAGTCTGGTCAAGTTAGAATTTTTATCACGTAATGAGGTTCCGTATTAAATTAGTCGACCGAGCTTGAAATGTTTAATTATGATTTAACAGCGAGTAATTAGGTACTTACCTAAAGTTTAATTTGTTTAATTTGACCCAAGGGCTGGCTTTTAACTTGGCCAAAGGCTTAGCATTGCCATACAATGTGGCAACGCCGCCAATCTCTTGGGTACATTACCAGTTGACTGCGTTTAGGAGGAGTTTTCGACGCCATTTTTTAAGTTTATTCATAAATTAGTTACTTTAGGTTATTTTAATTTTTAAATTTAATGTCTATAAGTAAAAAAGTGAATATATTTGCAAAAATAATGTATCAAATTACAAAATATTTCTACTAGTATGATACTGTCTAGATATCAAAATAACTTAAAGTTACACCAATTAGTAAGAAATCACGCGAATACAATAATTAACATCGTCTGACAAATTCCTTTGTCTTTGGTTTAAAAATAAGTGTTTTACAATGTTTGTTTTGTAATGTTTGACTCAATAGTGAGTCATTTATTCAAAGTTTGTCATAAGTCGGTATTTTTTTCCGTATTTTCCTCTTATTCATTATGTAAGTAAGCATAATTTTCTTTTTATTTAGTTAAAACCTATGACTTATGACATCATATTCAATTTGATAAAGACTAGGGACTCCCCGAATTCTACATATTACGTGGACAATAAAAATGATTGTCGTCTGTCAAATGTAGTTTGAACTCATTTTTTCTTTATCATCCAAAAACTCAATGCAACATGTTATAAAACAAAAAGGTCGATCTGTCTATGCCATTATAAAATAAGTTTAAACCTTTTTTTACGTTTGACGTGGCCACCAACAGGGTCCATCTCAACCTTGCTCTCTCATCTCAACTCGCCTAGCGTTATCCCAATGTCCCCAACATTCGGGGTCGGCTTCCAGTCTGACCGAATACAGCTGAATACCGCTGTAGTATTTTACATGGAGAGACTATCTATCTGACCTCCTCAACCCAGTTACTCCTGGGTAATACGATACCCTTGGTAAGACTGGTCGTCAGACTTTCGGGCCACTGACTACCTGTAACGATTGTCAAAAATACTATAACTTAAATACCTTCATATCCATGAACTATTCACTTCGTTCATTAGCAGAATGTTTTAAGTGCGTTAGGTACATTGACCCCTATCGTAACACGAGATTTTCCACACCAAAAATAAATCATTTGCCATCATATTTTTTCGCGTAGTTTTACTTAGTTTGCTAAACAGAATGCTTGGTTGACGTCCCTTTATCGAAAGAATCATCTATACTTTATACTATAATATTATAAAGAGGTAAAATTTGTTTGTAAGTTTGTATGTAGGGGGTAATCTCTGGATCTACAAAACCGATTTTGATAATTCTTTCAGTAATAGGAAGCTACATTATCCCCGAGTGCCATAAGCTATATTAACAACGTGCCCGTGGGACAGTTTTCGACCAAAACGCGAGCGATGCCGCGGGAAACAGCTAGTATTGTATATATAAATGACGTTTTCCCTAAAACTATATTGCTAGGTACTTTTACTTGTATACTGATACATGTAAAAGTACCTACCAATAAAGTTTCGTTTCAAAACAAAGTCAATTAAGACAAACAACAAAACTACTGATAAACCTCTATCTCGTCATTAATAATATACATTAACTTCATAAAATAGATAATAAAGTGATCTTGGGAAAAACCTGCAATTAACTAACCTTTGTATGATAACAAAACTAATATCATAATAATATTACTAGACCAATGACAGATGTCATGAACCTCACGACCTTTGTTGAGGTTTAAAGACTTTGAACAGCGTTCCGGAAAGGTATCGTCATATACAGAGTGTAACATGACCCTTTACGAAGCCGTCAATCAAGCACTAAGTACATAATTTACGCAAAAATTATTGATGGGAAAAGACGGTGAAAACTCACGTTTTACGGTAGGACTCAATGTAACGCACTCAAAACATTGTGCTGATAGATGGATTGAATAGTACGGGGGTCGTGGAGGTGTGTAAAGTAAAAATCTTATAGCCAAAACATGTATTTATAAAAAAAAAGCTAGTGAAAAAGTTAGAAATTAGACCCTCAATATCTCCGTAACTTAACAAGTGCCTTTCGGCTTCGTTAAGGGTCACACCCTTTATTTCAGGGTACGATACTGACTATTTTAAACTAAATAACTTATTCCATGGGACCAACATCAAATTAGTGAAAGAATAATCAGCTGCCCCATGCATTTGGGTTGAGTAGCCATTACAGATTGAATGCAGCTATAGCCTAGTTGTGTGACCGTCGAACTGCCAAATCATAGGTGTTGACTAACCCAAGACACGCACCTCTGACTTTTCTAATTCATGTATTTAAATCCGTTAAGCAGTTAATTCGTGATTGTGGAACAAGCCCATAAACTGTCACTTTAATGAGATAAAAATATGAGTAGATTGATCTCGGTGAAAGGAGCTCGTAGCTAAATAACGGAGCCGTTACAAGTGGCCAAAAAGTCTGACAACCAGTCTCTTTATCGCGGGTATCATTTCACGCTAAAATGAGGATTTAATTTTTGTTCTCATTTACTATTTTTGGCAATATAAAGTGTTTTTTTGCAGTTACATTTCACTAGATCTGGTGGTTAGATAAACATAAGCCGTATCGTATTACCCAGTACTAACTGGGTTGTGGAGGTCAGATAGGCAGTCGCTCCATGTAAAATACTATTTAGCTGGACCCGCTTAGACTGGAAGCCGACCCCGAAAATATGGGAAAAGGCTAGGCAGATGATAATGAATTTCTCTAGGATGCTGGTGATGGGCTGCAGGTCAAACATTTCATATCCAGTGGGAAGTCTTTAAATCTCGTTTAATTACAAATACCTTTGACCTTTATACTGCACTAGCTGACCCGCGCAACTTCGTCTGCGTGCGTGAGTACATAAAAGAGAGTAGAGGGGAGGGAGAGGGAGTAGTGTGCGTCAACCTTTAAAGTTAGACATCTGGCCTTTGCGGACATTTTTTTAGAGCTTTTTAAGAGGGTCAATTCCGACATACATGATAATTGCGTAACTTTAACCGTTCACGCACAACGGAAGCTCTCCAAAGGAATAAATGATGTGAAATGTTTTTGAAATATTTTTTATTGATGCTCCGCTCCTCGATAAATGGACTATCCAACACTAAACTAATTTATCATCATTGATGCTCCGCTCCTATTAATTGTAGCGTGATGATATATAGCCTATAGCCTTCCTCGATAAATGAGCTAACCAACACTAAAAGAATTTTTCAATTCGAACCAGTAGTTCCTGAGATTAGCGCGTTCAAACAAACAAACAAACTCTTTAGCTTTATAATAGTATATATATATATTTGATCAGTATTATCTCTGTGATTTCATCATTGTACATATTATAAGGAAAATCTTCACAAATATACTATGACCTACAGCGACAATGATAAGTTCGTTGACGCTATGTTTATGAGGTGAACTGTTAATAGATAACAGTAGACCAGTCATAAATATATCACTAGATTGATTCGGTTTTCCTTATTCTAATATGGCGGTTATTAGAGATGTATGTGTGTCATCATTTGAATTTAGAAGACATAAAATGTAATGGCGAACAGCCACAGACGTGCAATTGCTTTCTTCTTATTCTTTTATTGTACGTTTTCGTTGTAAGTGTTGATTCACAGCGTAATAGATTCAAATAATATTAAGTAAAATGACAAGTTTACCAAAAACAAGAAAATAAAGACCTTAGCTATCAAATCTCAAAAATATTTATTCGTTTTCCTCAATTGATCTAAGGTGCCCGTGGCGGGTCACATAGACAAAATTTTAACATTTTACTTCAAAGTTTTAAAAAAGTTGAATAAAACTAAAAAAAAAAACATTTACATGAGAATGTGACTCAGTAAAATTAATTGATCCTTATTTCCAGCTTCATAGCAAGCTGGAAATATGGAACCAATTAATTATAATTATAGGAATATATATTGAAAATTAACGCTTCGTTTTACAGTGTTTTCATTCCGCCATGGCCATGGCGGATGGCGGTCTGTCTAAGCTGATGGAGAAGAAGTGAAAAGGAAGGATTTTATACAATGCCAGGGCTTTTATAGCCACGGTTAAGTGAAGTTGAGAATGAAATCGAATGATAGAATGGGCTGAAGATTGACTTGTGGCCGGACTGATGGTGCGGTCAATAGCGTCGTTAATCGAATTGGAGCTTCTTCTCCTCGTCGGCAGATTTCGTTAGCAGCAGTGCCGCACCAGGTTGAATGCACCTCGACAATAGGTGGCGTCAGCTGTTGGCGTGACAAACTTAATAATCAAAACAAAATCACTACTTAATATAAAACAAAGTCGCTTCCCGCTGTCTGTCCCTATGTATGGTTAGATCTTTGAAACTACGCAACGGATTTTGATGCGGTTTTTTTTAATAGATAGAGTGATTCAAGAGGGCGGTTTATAAACAAAGTCCAACTTTTTCACAAGTTTTTTTTTAAATACATGTTTTTAACGTTAGATTTTTACTGTAAACACGGCCCCCGTTCTATTCAATCCATTCATCAGCACAATGTTTAGAGTGCGTTACATTGAGTCTTACCATAAAACGTGATTTTTCACCCAAAAAAAAAGTCGTTTCCCAGCAATAATTTTTGCGTAAAGTTACTTAGTTTGATGTACAGAATGCTTGGTTGACGGCTTCGTGAAGGGTCTTGTTACACCCTGTATGTATAACATTTCACCCATGCGAAGCCGGGGCGGGTCGCTAGTACTCTGTAAAAAATTCTAAACCTGTTGGTTAAATATTACCTAACACAGTAAATTATTCAAAATTGCTAACTTTTTTCAAAATGATTTGATACCGGTTCTTGAGTTCGAAAAAACTATTAAGTACTTTGCTTTGTACTTTTCAGTTTGCATGCATATAGAAATTAATTATAATTATTATGACAAATATTTCCCATTGTCTTTATATTACGAAAACTAATCGGTTTGTTCAACTATCCGTATACCTTACTAATTACAAATTAATGTTTTGGACCTCAAGGTTCCTTATAATAAATGAATGTACCCTTAGTCTAAAAAAGAAACAATATCGCTTAGTTAATATTCTATTAAGTAGTAAATCCACTGAAAATCGATTACTTACTTGAAGTTTTATCAAGGGATACCCTCTTGCCATCCATCAGGCGTGCCTATTTCCGAACTGCCACAGAAACTAATTTCCTAAAACCAAATAATGGTCGGCCCGGGAATCGAACCTTGCGGTCACTAAGCGGCCACTATACTGAAAAGGTGACTGTTTTATTTAAAAATAAATAAATATAATATATTATATTTTAGAATACAAAATTATCACTAAATGGAAGGTATCTAGAAGGTAAAAGAACAGAATAGAATATACTTTATTGGACACCAAAATTGAAACACAACTGTTTTACAATAATTGCTATTTTTTACGGTTACAATAGCGGTCTTATCGCTGATAGCGATATCTTCCAGCCAACATTTGGATGGACTGTACAAACATAAAATAAAAAGGAGGTAGTCAAAGAAACCATTCAATATTAAAATCATTGCCTCCAATCATTTATTGATGCTATTTCGTGACAATAAATATGAACTTAACTCTAGTGTTAATTCGGTTGCTTTTATAAAAATGAGTAGGTACCTACTACTGCAATCTAAACTTTGTGTGGTATTAAAGTTGTTTTTCCCAACCACCTTTTTGTTTACCGGTTTGGTAATTAAGTTACTAATGCAGTATACATATTTTCCTTTTTAAAAGGTTTTGTATTACTCATTTTTGTATTAATCAATTACAAAAAAATATGCAATGTCTTACATTAAAGTAAAAGGATAATATAATTAAACTAGCTGTTGCCCGCGGCTTCGGTCGCGTTTGGGTCGGAAATTATATCACTGGCACGTTGTTCATATAGCTTATAGCACTCGGGGATAATGTAGCTTCCTATTAATGAAAGAATTTTGAAAATCGGTTCAGTAGATCTAGAGATTACCCCCTACATACAAACTTAAAAACATACAAACAAATTTTACCTCTCTAAAATATTAAGTATAGATAGGTATTTTTGCCACAAAAACCACAGGAAAAGTATCTTGATATTGTAGAAATTGTATTTTAGGTATTAGGTAATTTTAAGTATTTTTTATGTATACTAATTACTATTATTTGTTACGGATTTACCAAATCTCAAATTATTTTTAAGAATTTCCTTAGAACTGCATTTTATTTTTTTAAATTAAACTATTTATTTTTCCTTTAATACAACTCGTACAAAGGCAGTCGTCCTGGGCTAGGAGGAAAATTATGACAGTGAATAATTTTACCTTATTTACTCTGTAGGTACTAACCTAGTTAATCCCGATCATCATTAATGTCTAGCAGTTTACCAACTATATTGAGAAAAAAAAACTCGCAATTGCTAACGATAGCTATTGCTACTTATACTACTAAGTGTCGCTAACTATCATATCGCACGCGTATCTTAATACAGGACCTGCGTATTGCGACGTTTTGCCAGTTTATTAGCGAAAAAAGAATCAAAAGGTGAACGAAGCTTGGGTATAGTGGTCGGATTTTCATAAGTCAATAATTAATTGGATAGACATATTATTAACTATCCGGTGCCCGCGGCTTCGCTCGCGTTTTCGTCGGAGATTATCCCACGGGCACGTTGTAAATATAGCCTAAGGCACTCGGGGATAATGTAGCTTGCTATTAGTGAAAGAATTTTCAAAATCGGTTCAGTCGATCCAGAGATTACCCCCACATACAAACTTACAAACAAATTTTACCTCTTTATAATATTATAGTATAGATTTATAATTTGCTACCGAAAAACTGATTTCAATCCTTTTGAGAGTTATTCCTTAGAGAGTGTTTGCCACTTCCCTCAGATTACGGTTAGGACATCGGTTGCTTTGCACCCAAAAAGCAGCTTTAGCAACAGCTCTGTAAGACAGAAAAATTGCGGATAGGGTTCCTGACATGAACACCTCCATACGAATATTTACTGAAGTATCTCAGTGATCGGCTTCCGCAGCTGGTTCGCTATTTGACACTTCATCCTTTTCTCAACTATGTTGGGGTCTGACGGGACCAGCTTAAGGTGGAAGCGTCAGGTTGTATGTTGTATTATATTGTGAAAAGGTATGTCTTTGGATCGACCAGTGCGGCTTTTATTATTTAGCCACTCTGTAAGCAGGACGACCAATCAAGCTATGCAATACGCTGGTCTCTTATTGTACGGGAAAAAAGCAAGGTATAAAAAGCAAGGTGAGGTTATGTTGGATATGTATAGCTTGATGTTTCACCGTGTTACAGTTTGGCTGATCCCTAAATAAAACCGCTACAGCAATTAAACCTCGGCTTCGACCCCGCACTAGATTACGTTGTCACTGTATATGATGGATCACTGAGGTATACGACCTGTCCTTTCTATTGGCCCAAACGATGCCTTTGTTTGAGCCATCTATTTTATCTGATGGCTTTTCCAGTATTTGCACTGTTTTACCCTTATAAACCGAACCTCGACTGACTTTTTTATACTATTGGGATATATACTAAGGCTTTCACTGTTTTAAGGTTTCACGGTTTACAAGTAAACTTAAACTGACACTTACGGGATATCGGGTAAATCCGGAAATATCGGGAGCTCAAAATAATGGACTATTTATTTATTTATTTATTGGTTCACCAACAATTGTTAACACTGGGTATGCTAAAAGTAACATGCAAAAGTAAATGCAATAGTGCAACAATCACTTATAGGTAAACTCCGCATGTATAAAGAAGTTGTACAATTTATATCATTAATCTAGTTTTAAATGATTACTTAACTAGAAGTCTAAATAAATAGTCTAAATAATTAATTTAAATAACAACTTTTTCACAAGATGCTTAAAAAAATTGGCTTTCAATTTGCCCAAACTTTCAAAGTACAAATCGATTTGATCACTGCAGCTATTTACAACCTTGCATAACCTTGCATAGGGGGAATAGGCGCCTAAAACCGTTCTTCTCTGCGGCGGGCAGAGTGGTGTAATCGCACTGCGAAGAATTCTTGAGGGGGCACGGAAATTAAAGGTGTGCAATATTTGTGGGCAATCAATGCACACAAACATTGCGTCATTAATGCGTCTGCGATTGTCTAGCGAAACCATTTTAAAATATATAAGTCAGTCTCATCTATCACGGAAGATACCCCGTATGTGACAGTATAAGTTTATATTAAGGCTTTATTCATCACGGTATCTTTTTCACTGTGGTGTTTTCTATTTTGATAAATGTAATAGGTAAAGTTATTAGAAATTGTATCAGTCTGTATATTTCTCATTGATGCACGTGTCCTATACAAGATGTAAACAGATCCTTCATGAAGCCGTTAAGCAAGTATTCTGTACATCAAACTAAGTAAGTCTACACAAAAAAATATAGCTGTAAAATCACGTTTTACGGTAGGACTCAATGTAACGCACTCAAAAAATTGTGCTGATTAGTGCATTAAGTAGTTCAGCGGTCCTCCTCCGGTCATAATTCCATGACTAGAAGTTTCCCAGGTTCAGGTTCAGGTTCAGATTCGTACAAAAAAAAAGAAAAATCGCAATGACGGAGAGAACAAGTGCCTTTCGACTTTGGGTTGATATACTAAATTAGATTGATACACGATTAGACTATTTATGCATAGGTACTATAACAAGCAAAAATTGCTTAGGTACTCAAATAGTATATAATGTTAACTTTACAACATTAGAATTAATTGAACCATAGACAAACCAGACAAAGTCATTATTGAAAAAGCGGTACCGATTTCTTTGCTTCTGTATTCTTCAATAGGACTAACAGAATTCAAAGCCAATTTAATGTCAAAAGAACAGAATCCCGAAGCCTTAACATTCAGATCCAATAATAAAATTACCATGTTATCGTGTTATTTGATATTTTATTCACGCACTATTTATTCTAATACCTTGAAATAGGGCCAAGGATCCCAATTCAAGGAAAGATAAAGAAAAAGATAATTTTATTAAACGACGGATTGTCGCAATAGAAATAAGCTTATATTTTCACAGCTTTTGCCCGCGGCATCGCCCGCGTAGAGTTCGATAATGTCCCACATTGTTCAATAATGTTTCATAAAAGCCTGCAAGCTTGCCTTGTCCTTATAACCTACTACTCTTCATGATTTTCGGGTTTCTGAACTATCTGCTTGCCTAAAATGGGCTTGCCGTATTGTTGGCCTCTGGGCAGGCCACTGACTTCTCTATTACTCTTGAGACCCAATTTATTTTGGAATATTTCCTTTTTGTTTGTAAAAGCTACCACATTTTCATCATCAGCCAATACTCAATATATTTATTACTAGCTGTTACCCTAACTTCGCTCGCGTTTTGGTCGGAAATTATCCCACGGGCACGTTGTAAATATAGTCTATGGCACTTAAGGATAATGTAGCTTCATATTAGTGAAATAATTTTAAAAATCGTTTCAGTAGATCCAAAGATCCCCCTACAACCTCAAAAACTTTACCTCTTTATAACATTAGTATAGATATTCCACAATGTGAACCAAGGTGGCAGTTTTACTACGATGCTCATTGTCGACGCTGTCGGGTTCGGCAATGTAGAATGTAGGGAAGACGAACAACGCTTTAATTTTTTTCAAGTCTATATACGTATTTAAAAGGTTCCATTAAAATGTATGGTCAAATTTTAACACAGCGTTCAGTGCGTCTAACCAATATCCAATAAAAAAAAACACTGATCAAAGTGATTTTATTTTGACCTAATGGATGTGTTTATTCTAGAGTGCCACCGACAATTTATTATTTAAGGTCAAAATAAAATCACTTTAATCAGTGTTTTTCTTGCTTGGATATCATTGGTTAGACGTACTGAACGCTGTGTTATAATTTGTCCACCTATATTAATGATACCATATATGTCTTTAGATCGCAGACCATAAAAGAAACATACATACCATAATGTTTTTAACTGGCAAATATAGTACATTTTGATATAAGTGGGGAAACTTTGTTATTGCATTCGAGCGCGGAATTAACACCCGAGCTGCAGGCGAGGGTGTTATGGAGCCGAGAACTGCAGTAACAAATCCCCACGCGTATCAAACGACGTTTTTCAATACACTTTCGAAGAAATAACATAGTAGAACGGAAATTATTTTTGTCAGGAATAATTAGGAAACTATGATTTAATTTGCTTTTTTTCCGCGCTTTGCTTTCGCCAGGTTGAAGAAGAAGCAAAGGTCTGATGCCGCTATACAGCCCAATATGAAAAAAAAAAAAAACAATAGATTATGAAAGAAAGAATTCAAATATTTTTGAATTTAGAACACAAGTAAATATTAATTTGTTCATAAAAGTAAATATTTGTTATAAATAATCATGTTTATCTATGATATTCTATTTATAAACAATTTAAATACTCAAAAAATATTTACGCCATAAAAACGCATATCTCCTTGGCGAGATTAAAAAAAAAACCATCACCTCCGATTATAGCTATAGTCGGTGAACTTATCTGTGGAAATTTTTATTTCCGCACGTGTGCGAAAAAAATATTTTAAAAAACACGCGTGTGAAATACATTGCATGTTCGAGAAAGTGTATTGAAAAACATTTTTCTTTTCAGTAGATGTTGTGCTAGGTGTAACTACTTCTTTTCTTCTTCTGACTTATCATTCTCACAATATACATCCCATTATCATCATAATGGCGCGACCATGATTGTTGGCGTAGGCTTCCAGGTGCAGCCGAATGCCAATAATTTTCATGGAGCGACTGCCAATCTGACCTCCCCAAACCAGAGACGATACCTATTGGTGATTTTCACGATTTTCACAAAATAGTAGATTTTGTTATAACTTTGTTCGTGAAGGTGATGTTTGAGTGTATATTTAAATTTAGTATTTTTCGTTTGAATTTAGAAAAAGTACTTTATTAATAAAAGTAATTTATTAATTATTTGTTATAAATTAATTTATTAATAAAAGTAAATACTTGTTTTATATAATCATGTTTATCTATGATATTCTATTTATATACACAATTTAAATACTTGCCGAGATTACCAACATACTAACATTACCCAATGGTATAGTTATCAGTGGAATTTTTTATTTCCGCACGTGTGCGGAAAAATGATAAAAATCCACACGTGTGAAATACATTGGATGTTAAACCTAATCGTAGTACGATAAGAACCAGTTTTCGAGAAAGTGTATTGAAATAGTACATTTTGATATAAGTGGGGAAACGTTGTTATTGCATTTGAGGCGGAATTAACACCCGAGCTGCAGGCGAGGGTGCTATGGAGCCGAGAACTGCAGTAACAAATCCCCACGCTTATTAAACGACGTTTTTCAATACACTTTCGAAGAAATAAAATATTAGAACGGAGAGTATTTTTGTAAGGAATTATGAAACTATGATTTAATTTGCTTTTTTCCCGCGTTTTGCTTTCGCCAGGTAGAAGAAGCAAAGGTATGATGCCGCTAACAAGCCAATTATGAAAAACAGAAAATTCAAATAAGTATTTTTGTATTTAGAACACAAATAAAAATTAATTTGTTCATATAAGTAAATATTCGTTTTAAATAATCATGTTTATCTATGATATTCTATTTATAAACACAATTTAAAAACTCATAAAATATTTATTTTTTAATTTTTAAAGACGTCACATGTTTGTTTGTGTTGTCGGTGTTTGTTTTTTTTTAATCTTGGCAAAGAGTTACCAAGATTAAAAAAATACAAACTCCGCCGACTATAGTCATTGAACCCATTTGGACTTAGTATAAGTTTAGTTATCTGCGGAATAATATGAAAAACTCACGCGTGTGAAATACATTGCATGTTAAACCTAATCGTAGTGTGATAAGAACCAGTTTTCGAGAAAGTGTATTGAACAATCATTATATCCATATCTCCCAAAACGTTATAAATTGTCACAACTTATTTTAATTTTAATAACCAAAACAAGTTTGAAAAAAATAAAAATAAAAATTTTAAGTCTCTTCATAGTTCTGGTCGTTGACGCCATGTTCTTAGAGGTCCATGACGCTAAAGGCAATGAACCAGCTAATATTATACACAAACATACTACAACAGGTTTGCTTTGCCAACAAAAACTTGTTCAAATTGAATAGTATCGAAGTACCAATATGATCTTAATGAGATTATTTTTTGTTCGCACTTTTTCTTGTGGCTGTCAAATGCTCAAGCTTGGAGGAATAGTTTTGAGTAACTATTTTATTCTGCGTAGATAATGTTTTTTATAAAACATGTAATGAAGTAATAAACGAATTACCAACAAAATATTATTGTTCTCGTGTTCCAAAAAAGGATAAAACAAAAGCCAATTTCTTCTAATTTATTTTTATTTTTGGGAAAAAAATACAAATCAGAGAAGAAGATAGAGTAAACACTCTTCAGATGAATTTGAATAAAATCAATTTACTGTTTAACAGAATGGCAATTTATTCTCGCTCTCTATTACATGGGACTTAAACATATGTTTCATTCAAATCTTTTCCAGACGACGGCTTCTCACTTTTCGCTTTCCACGGCAACCTCAATGTCGAGATGGAAGGCCTAGAAGCTGGTCAATGGGCTCGAGACATCACCAAAGCAAAGAATGGAGTATGGACCTTCAGAGACAGGGATGCTGAGCTGAAAATCGGAGACAAGATCTACTTCTGGACTTACCTCATCAAGAATGGGTTGGGTTACAGACAGGATAATGGGGAATGGACTGTTACTGGTAAGGATAAAAAAAAAATAGTAAAGTATTTGCTAGATACCTGGGCATGCAATACAAGCAGTACGGCAATTTACTCTCAATTTGATAGTGATATTTTTTTTATGGAACTTTCTGAAGTATATTCGACGCCAATCTAGCAACCACGAAATACGAACATATACTGACGATCTGGCGTTCTTCGACTTAATAAACTGATAAGGTACCAGCTCATAACATTTTCAAGTCAGTGCTCTGTGATCTTGTTCCCTTTGCCCCTCCTCTTCTTTATAAGAGAGGTCCGGAACTGCACAGCAGTCGTCAGTGTCTCGACGAAAACCTCACCACACTCTTTTCAACTTTCAGAATACGTAAACGAAGACGGATCACCGGCAGACCCAAGTAAAATCCCACCTCAACCCGTATCCACATCTAGACCTCCCACTCCTCAAGTCCCTAACCGCTTCCCTCCCACCCCGTCAACCCCTGTGCAGTGCCAGACCTCACATACTGTGGTCGCGGGACGCAGCCCCGTCTGCAAGGGAGATCTGGTCTTTAGCGAGGAATTCAACGGAGCAGGTCTTAAGGACCTGGCCAGTTGGTCGGCAGAGGTCAGGTTCCCCGAAGAGCCGGTATGTAAATAGCATAAATAAACAGTCTGTAATGTAACCTGCCCCTGGAGAGACACAGCATCTCTGTGAGGGACGGGCCGTAATATGCCACGCGAGCCTACTACGTTCTGGTTGTTGTCACACATGTCTTCGAATTATCTATTTTAGGACAGCTAGATCATTTTTTTTTTTTTATCAGTACTGTAGGCGGACTTAATGCCGCAAGGCATTCTCTATCAGGGACAGGGTCGCTTTGGGCCGGCCCAAGTATTCTTCTACCATACTTCTCTATTAGTCGTATTCTATGTAGTCACCCTATTGCTAGTCATATCTTAATTTAAACGATACATCGTACATACGTTTGTTTGGACTTTTACTACCCGTACTTTTAAATTAATACACATTCATGCTTACATGTTTCATACAATCACATTTTCCTCATTGAGACATAAGACGCGGGTTTTTTTTTTAAATTAGAAATACTGTCACTAAAAGTGCAATTTTGATTAGAATATTAATAAAAAACCAGTTCACATTCATTTATTCATTCATTTGAATAAACATAACTTATCTCGTTTTTCGAAAATTGACAAAGGCAAATAGGTTGTAAACACCTGATAAGGGGATGGTTTTTTAATCATTATCAAGTTACTCAAGCTCTTTTGAAATATAGACAGAAGAATATGGCAAAAAAATATGATGTCAGTCTAAATTTGAGAAAGTGGCAGGACAGACTGCATGTGGAAATCAAGAGACAAGAGTTGTGGCACAACTTGGGAGAGGCTATAATACCTAGCAGTGGATTGGTCGATCTTACACCGACTGAGCCCTTTTGAACGGGTAGCATTCAAGAGGGCTCACCAATGATCACCTTCCCTATTAAACTACAACTGCATTGATGGTCTAGTGGTCGCAAGAGGTACTGCTGAGGCGTAACTTCTTGTTGTATTGTATTTTTCTTTAAGGAACTTCGATGTAGCAATATTTGGATTTGTGGGCGTTCTATGATACACTTTTTCTTGTTATATTGTCAGACTACAAATGAATACGCCTTTTTTGAAGATCTTTCTTTCATAACCTCATGATCTTTTCACTCCAGGACTATCCCTTCAACGTGTACATTCCGGACAACACAATAAGCTTTGAAGACGGCTCGCTGGTCATCAGTCCGGTACTAACAGAAAAGCTACACCACGAGGGATTTCTTAATGAAGCCCTGGATCTTACTAACGGGTGCGTAAGTTAGAGCCGTTATCACAGGGCCACTAAGTTAAAGTTATGTTTTTCTTATTGCAGCTGGCAACTAGTAAAAGTTTAAAACTGTAGACCAATATTTGCTAAATCACCTCGTAGCGAGCTAATTCCTAATAGCCGCACGGGTCGATCGTCTTAAGGCATTTCATACTAACTTTGAACTCATTTGTTTTCGAAAAGACTGAACCAATTTCAGTGAAACTTTATACGCATGCAAGATACAGATGTGTCTAAAGAGTTGATAGAGAACATAATCCAAATGTGTTGAAAAAAAAAAAGATAATTGTGTTTCTATGGAAAATCTGAAATCGGTCTAATTTGACTGTAACACAATTTTTGGAGAGCAGCGGTGGCCCAGTGGTGGCGGCCCCGACCTACAAACAGTAAGTCGTGGGTTCGAACCCAGGCAGGCGCATTACTTTGTGTAATTTATTTCATCACCATTGTTCTCAAAAACGGTGAAGGAAAACATCTTGAGGAAACCGGTATGTCCTAGAACCAAAAATTCGAAGACATGTGACATCTACCAACCCGCGCTGGGCCCGCGTGGTGGATTATAGCCCATTCCCTCTCATTGAGAGGAGGCCGAGTGCCCCAGCAGTGGAAACATTAAAGGCTGATTATGCTTATGCTACAATTTTTCGAAAAAATGTTCTTCGTCAACTTTTTAGACCTATGTAATATGTATCCGGGTTATGCGTATGAAGTTTCATTAAAATCGGTTCAGTCATTTCGAAAACAAATTAGTTCAAAGTTTGCATGAAATGCCGTAAGACGTTGACGCTTTTAAGTGAAGGTGCCCAGGTCCGGTCGGTCTGATGGGTCCGTAAATGGGTGACCATTCATTACCTACCGTGCTTCCTTCGTCAGCCTTCGTGCGTGGGAAAGGACGTTAACCTGTTGGTCCCGGCTATTATTTGTAGGTCTTTACCAGTCGTTGCAGGTCGTCAGAAGCCTGATCTGGCAACTAGCCTTACCTGGGTAATTCCCAGTTACTGCGTTGAGGAGATTGGATATGTAAAAATACTGGTATAAAGCTATATCCGGTTAGACTGAAAGCATCGTTGGGAAAAGCTAGGTAGATGATGATGCATTTTTGGCGAGCTCATGAAGCCAAGGAGACACAAAAGATATTCTTTTGAGTAAAATTGTCTTTGCTCGCCAACTAATAGTGAAATTAATTAATTTTTGATGAAAACTTCGGCTTTAGTAAGCCATGTTTAAGTTTAAGTCCCAATTTCCTGTCACTCATTAAGTATTTACCGGATGTCGTTAACATCAAAGGACTTTTGAATCAATTACAATTTGAACAGCTGTTTCCTTTCACTCAAGTCATTTGTAAATGTCGAAATTAAATTAATTTATGTTGAATTCGATTACGAAACTAAAAACTATTCAAACGCTATTTGCAGCTTACTCAAAAAAGTTTTGTAAAAAAATTCTGGGGGGTTACAATGACGTCTTAAAGCAGAAGTAAGTCCAGTGTGGGAAAGAGACACAGCTATACACGTCGTCTAGCGCTATCTCTTTCCCACACTGAACAGCTACTCTACTCCTGCTTTAAGACGTCATGGTAGACACCTGATCACTGATGTCCAAAGAATCATGTCCAGTACTTTCATGGCGCAGAGCTCAGTGGCATTCAGGACGTTCAATTTGCTCCTGGTTAATTGCTATATCGCGTTCCCTATTACATTAAACTTGAGACTAACGGCCGTTTTCTATAACATACTAAAAGTTAACGGAAAGATGCTATTCCAGATAAACAGTTAAAGAAGCATCAACTGTCAACCCTCCGAGAGACAGATAAGTGACGTGGATAGGATATTCCTGTCAATTCATTGCTAACTTTGTTTATAGAAACACCGATAGGTACTAGAGTAAGGCATATTAACTAACCGTTTACGTAAGTAAGTTATAGAAAACGGCCGTAAGATAACTAGCGAAATGTGGGGTACTTACTATTTCATACTTCTCTACCCAACTTTTAAAGGAATACGGACGTAATGGTATGCGTATAAAACTATTGTTCATAGGACAGTTATTAAGATTACTTTGCACTCTTAAAGGTCCGAAGGCAAATCGCAACACACCACAGACACACCACAGCGAAATTCGGTTTAAAGAAATGTATTTCTCAAAAAAAAAAAAAAAAATATCAGAAACTTAAAAAAAAATATCTTAAAAAATAAACATAGTTATCGTTTGATCTATCGAGTACATACAGCGGATAGATATTTACTATTGTTGGTTGGGTAAATACAACTTTAACCTATTTTTAAAGATGTTCATTGTGAAGATTTTTAATTTTTTTTGCGGTAACTTACTATAAAAATGACCTCCCTAAAACTGACAAAGATCTTACTCAAGTCATTTCTATACTATCCGTGTTATTAGAAAAAATGTACCTTACAGCAAGCAAATCTTGAATTAATTTCATCATTATTCTCCATTCCCAGGTGTACAGGTCAGCTGGGCACTACGGAATGCAAAAGAGAATCATCAGGCGCACAAATCTTACCTCCAGTTATAACGGGGAAGATTACAACAAGACATAGGTTCGGTTTCAAGTTTGGCAGAATCGAAGTCAGGGCGAAGCTGCCTGCAGGCAGCTGGCTCATACCTGGTGAGTGGAACGTTCTAGAAGTCTCAGACCGAGATAGATAAACATTGCTGTGGACTTAAGTCTAAGCATTGTCTGTCACTGGCGACACAACTGTCAAACTTCTAGTGCAAGAAGAAAACTTTTCTACTTGACTTTACAAATCACAAAATTGGCTAACGGGTCCAGTTGACCAATTCAAAAATGCATCAGGTCGACTGGACCCGCGGGTCCCACCTGTGTGGGATCAGTTTACTAAAGAGCCAGATTGAGACGGATATTCCTTTAACTGGGCATAATCGTATGCGTATGCTGTAAGTAACGTACATCATTATCATAGAAGTCAAGATAGTCTGTTAGTATTAAAATACCGATACTTTCTAAACGAAACTTGAATCTGGTTAACGCATTTTCAGGAGGCCGTCTCTTGTACACAGGCCTTTAAAAAATAATGTCGATAAGAGTTTCCAAATTTCGAATGTGATTACTAAATCAGCTGCCAAGAGGTCCTCTTGGTGCTCTTGATTCGGTAATCGCATTCATACACAAGTCAGACATAGCTTTTCGGTAGGTTGCTTCAATTCAATGTCTTTTACCGTAATGCAAGTCGCCTTGTCCAGGCCCTCTTGATGTTCACATGCATTTTTTTGTTTAAGATATTTGGTATAAAATGACGAAAAATGAAAAAGTTACCGAAGAAGGTTAAAAAATCTATTAATGTTATTTAATCTAGTTTTTCCCAACTTCCATTCCAGAAATCAATTTAGAACCTAGCGACAATGTCTACGGAAGCCTTCGTTATGAATCCGGTTTAATGCGCGTCGCCTTCGCTCGAGGGAACCCAAGTCTTGCCAAGAAGTTGTATGGAGGCCCAGTCCTATCTGACTCTGATACATTCAGGTCTATGCTGATGAAGGAGAAAATTGGAATCGATAACTGGAACAAGGATTATCATAATTATACTATGATTTGGAAGCCTGGTGAGTTATATTTTTTTCTTTCAACTACGTTGTAATTTTATCATTAATCACTACAAAACCGATCACAAAGGACGTCTTTTTTGCTTAGAACCAAAACAGTGCAGAAATGTTATATGAAATGTCATTGTTGCACAGTTTTTCATTAATGCACTGTTTTTTATTTTTTATTTAGATTTTAATTGACCACAGAGATTTACTGTCTCCCATTAAGTTCACTAAAAAATGTATGCATTTGATCAAAAAGACACTGGCTGAAAATAAAAATCGGCTGAATAAAATCGACATTTTGTACCTTAAAGCACTCGGGAATAATGTAGCTTCCTAAAAGTGAAAGAATTTTCAAAATCGGTTCAGTAGATCCAGAGATTACCCCTACGTAAGTTTGTAAGTTTGTGTTTGTAAGTTTGTACCCTACGTACAAACTTACAAACAAATTTTACCTCTTTATAATAGTATAGAAGTATAGATTATAAGTTGGCCTGTTATAACTGTCTATAGAAGTACGTTTAACTGAAACCCCAGCTTATTTTCAAAGCTTATTCAGCCTGTGATGTTCCCAACTGCTGGGGCTCAGACATCCTTTCTAAGAGAAGGACTGGGCCGTGGGGAGATTTCTCCAAACTTTTGGTTCTAGGACATGATATTTTCGATCACCGTTTTGTGGTTCGAATCCATGACATGTTAATCGAGACCGTCGTCACTAGACCACTACTTCTGTCATATACAGGGTTAGTTTGTAAAAATAAACAGCTGTTCCATACATTTTGACCATGTAGGTATTGCACTTTTGTAGGAAACAGCAGATTTTTTTTTAATAACCGAAGAAAAATTTCTATCTGGGGGGGCTCAGAATGTCGTGCTGCATCATATCTGAGAGTCTTTGGAAACTAACCCTGTATATTACTGTAAATAAGATATTCCATTCCTGACTCTCTATACCAGTAGCGACGGGTAATTTTTTTTGTCAGAGGTAAGCCATAGTACATATATTTATGTGATTTTATTATTTGTCTATAAAATACTGACTGTGCCATTTTTAAAAGGGAAGCTGGTAAGAATCGAGTTGTATGGAACCTTCGCCACTGATCTGTATTAAACTAAAGTATCCCTAAACTAACCAACTCATTTCTCTTCCAGACGGTCTCGAACTCTTCGTAGACGGCGAACAATACGGCAACATCAACCCAGGCGAGGGATTCTTCTCTCTCGCGCGGGAACACGCTGTACCGCACGCTAGCAACTGGCTCAGAGGGACTGTCATGGCGCCTCTTGATGAAATGGTAACCTCTTCCCTAGTATATACAACGTGTAACAGAATAAACGCAAAACCTCTTAAAGGGTCGTTGTACTCATCATTATGAACAACTTTTACTATGGGACCAACCACGAAATAGCGAAAAAAAAAATCGGCTGTTCAATACATTTTGTCGAGTTATGTGCACAGAAATGTATGGGGCAGTCGATTTTTTTTTCGCGATTTCAGTGTTGGTCCCATAGTGAAAGTTGTTCATAATGATGAGTACAATGACCCCTTAAGAGGTTTTGCGTTTACTCTGTTACATGTTGTATATAGTCCTACTGACCGTTTTCGGTCACGGCGGCCAATCTCAACGGCGCCAGAGATATTATAGTGCACAAGTGTGTGCGCAGACGCAGGTGATACTCGTATGACGGCAATCCGACACGACCGGAGAGAGATCAGGCGCAGGACCAACGGCTTAACGTGCTTTCCGAGGCACGGGGGTATCATACCGCCAACTTCCAAACTCCGGGCTACTACTGAGAAATTTCTAATGGAAAAACCTAATAGCATTCTTTGCCCGACCTTTCAACCGACTTTTTGACTCCCCGTTGGTCTCGTGGTCGCAAGCGCGACTGCTGAGCGTGGAGTCCTGGGTTCTTCTCTAGTACAGCTGTATAGAAATATAAAGATAAGGGTATAAAGTTTCTAATCTCCATTGAAAAAGGAGGATCCTCCGTCTGAAAAGATAAGATCTTCTATAGAATTGTCACAGCTAAAGTTGCATTAAAGCTGTCGACTTACATAGTTCTCACAATATACTAGCTGAAGTGGCAATGTGTCGGCCATATTACTTAATCGTAGAACCGATGACCGTTAGGGTTGATGTGTTCTTGTGTGGAGACCGGAACCGGCGAGAGACGCAATAGGGGGAATGGACTTCATCTGGCGGGTGGGATCTCCTCAGGATAGCTGGTAGCTACTGACTTACTACTTGCTGCGAATCGCGCCAAGTGGCGTGTAATTGGCGTGGCCTATGTCCACTGATGGACTGCTGTACGTTGATGATGATGGTTTCTATAATTAGAGTTCCCAGTAGATCGTGAACGATATGGTAAAATCAACTCTGCGCGCGTAGCATGACCACCGAAGAAACGGGTTCTGTTGACGGAAGAATCGTGTGTTCCGTTCTGGCCCGGCCACGATGCCAAACAAGGTCATGGTACTTATACACCATTTTCAGTTGAGTGGCCGAGCTACCGCGCAGAGTATCCGGCCTAGCACGGCCACGCTTAGATCTGCTGAAATCCACAACTTTATTGGATGATTCGTGTCTGAGATAAATGTACGTGTAATGTACTATAAAATGTACCTACTTACATTTAAAAAAACCTTTCAAATCTATTTAATAGTCACTTCAATTTTTTAGGTAGAATACGATAGGTCTATTTTTTAATACATCACACGTACATTTATCTCGTTTAAAGTACAGGCGATTTAAGCGTGGCCGTGCTAGGACGGATACGCTGTAGCCCGGCCACTGAAAATGGCGTATAAGTCATGAAATAATGTGGAACTATTATTTCTCTTTCTAGTACCAAAAGGTACATATCCGTACAGTATACTGCCATAACCATGACCTTGTTTGGCATCGTGGCCAGGCCAGAACGAAACACACGGAAGAATCGACAAAATGACAGATTTCTTTTGTTGATCTGTCATTTTGTCGATTCTTCCGTCGACAAAACCCGTTTCTACGGCGGTCATGCTACGCGTGCTGGCGAGGGCTTTTTCTCTCTAGCACAAGAACAGACAGCTAGATGCTAGCGTGCGGCGCTAGCATCTAGCTCAGAGAAACTGTCGTGGCGCCGCTTGATGAAATGGTAACTTCTTCTCCAGTACCAAAGGCTAACTGTTAGACATGGGAATTCTAGTTTGGTATTTTATACTACTGGTAATTCAACTATGTAGTTGTGTGGCTGCTGGAGATCATCGTTATTTATATCCTATTATCCAAATGACATAGATAGTTATACAGTTTAAAATAGCCACTAGTAATAATTTAATTAGTTAATATTCTCTATCAACAAACACAGACATACTATAACCCTGAAATGATTATCTATACAAATAAATAAAATTGAGGTGTCTGTTTGTAATATCAAAATAAAAGCTTTTTACTGAATGCAAATGAAAATATATACGGCTCTTATAACAAATACACCTTTCTTTTTTTTCATTTTTCTCTCTGCCTTTCTGTATGTTTGTTCCGCAAAATCTCCGAAACGGCTGGGCCGATTTTGACAGGACTTTTACTGATAGATAGCTGATTTTATAAGGTCTAACAAACTTTTATTTTAGATAAATAATTATGGTTCCGTGCAAAACAAATAAAACCCTTGAAATTGTTGTCAAAATCTGATTCAAAAAGGAAAGTAATATATTTATATATTTTTTTTTGTTTTTTCTATCTAATGACCCACAATGTGCTGAAATATCTGTCAGTCTCTGCAGCCTGTCAGCAATCTGTCCACACCAGTTTGACAGAACCTTTAAGGCCTTTATTTATTATGATATCCAAATTGACACCTCTTTCATCAAAAACTAACTGTCCCATCCTGTTCACAGTTCTACCTCTCCCTGGGTCTCCGCGTGGGAGGTGTCCACGACTTCAGCGACGACCTTCCGGACAAGCCCTGGAGGAACAGAGCCAGCAAGGCCATGCTCGACTTCTGGAAATACAAGAACAACTGGTTTCCATCTTGGTACAACACCAATCTGAGAGTAGATTCCCTCAAAGTGTACGCCTTGTAGACTTAAAAAGTGATCTGTGATGATTCTGATTTTAGTTAATAAGATTTTTTAATAAAAGTTATTTTAGTATTATAATTTTGTATTAAGAATCGTCAGTTTTCTTGTTTATTTGAAGCGAATGGAAGCTTTTTTTATACCTCTTTTTTGGCCTTGAACCCATAGCTACATCAACATTATTATAATCATCATAATAACAAATTAACATTTATTTGTGTTCTAAACAAAAAAAAACTATTTTTGATATTGGTCTTTTAGCGGCTTCATAACTTAGCTTCTCCTTGAACCTGCGACGGCAAATCGCAGGAAACAGCAAAGTAAATCATAGTTTCCTATTGATTAACGCAAAAAAAAATACTTTTCGTTGCGAGTGTCACTGGCTATATAAAAGTTAAACATTATTATTTTTTTGAATAAAGTAAGTTTTATTTTGGACAAGCAACATCCATAGAAGGTTAGTAAAAGAAAACTTATAAACTATGTTAGTTACAACTAATTATTTATTTAGACGGGTTCCTTAAACGAGTTCAAAATGACCAGTGATCGGAATAGGTAGAGCTAATGTACCTAAAGTTCAAGCAAGGAACAGAAACGAAAAGTGTTCCTTACGACAATTTTTTTTATCCGAACATTTTTTTCTGAAACTCGGAAATGTAGTCGTAAGGAAGTCTCCACTTTCGTTTCTGTTCCTTGAACTTTAGGGACATTAGCTCTACCTATTCCAATCACTGGAAATGACACAAGCTTGTTGTTCGAAATGCACCTACGAACAATATATAAAATATCGGGAAGTCGATCCTTCAGGATGGAATTGAAGCTTCTTCCTAATGATCGCGTGAAAGTCATCGACGTGTGCCTGCGCGAACATACCAGATGCACTGCAGAAAAGGGACAGCCTCATAAAAATCCTGAATCCATTATTATACTGGACCCGTAGGGCACTGATGGTCTGCTAAGTATAATTGGTCCACAGGCTGCGCGTGTAGAAGACTTGGCAATAAGTTTTGAAAAGCGTTTTTTTAACTTGCTTACTACAGCGTGCAAACCTGCGGGCCAACATGTTATTTATTTATTATCACATACATTTGTTTTAACAGGTAAGACCCAAGCTAACAAAGTAGTCATAAATTGCTAATTATCCAGTCCCAAGTAACGTGTCTGGGGAGAAGCACAGGTTACACAGTGGACAACATACTAAGTGTCACCCTGTGGGATTCCGTCAAAGAGCAAGAAAATATGTCCAAACGCCGAGAGACACGATTAATAATTTTTATTGCACGAATCACTGGCGCAAACTTTAATAAGTTTGTACGGGTTGCCGGAGCTTTAAAAAGCCCCTCCCTCGGTCCTAACCGCAGCCTCCTGTCTGGAACGAGCAATCCCAACGATTCCAATATATGTTGTGTATGTTATATATGTTGCACCAGACTGCCAACGCCCTACGTTCCCTATCCATATACGCCTGGACATTAAAGTCGTCGCAGTTACGTAGTGACCCAGATACTTAAACTGATAGACCCCTTTTAGTTCCTGAGAGATATTTCTCGACGGCATGTAAAGCCAAGTCAGGGGCCCATTGGCGGCATAAAAACTCTTTATTGTTAGGCACTAACCATATGATAAAAAAGAAATTTCCTGAGCGGTCAACTTAATTACAGGTACAGTCGCTGGCCGACTAATTTGAATTATTATTCCTTCGATAATTTCACACCAGAGAGCGCTACGATAGCTTCGATTAAAGATGGACTCCAATAACATAACCTACCATTAACCTTGTAGATCAAGCTCGTTAGCTGACCTAACTAAAAATATGACTAACAACAGCGAGAAAACTATACTTGACACAACAATGATGAGTATTCCTGATAGCTTCCATGATACAATTGGCGACGTTCGTGAGTTAACTGAAGAAAACAGAATACTTAAGAATCAATTATTAAGCGCACATAAAGAAATACAAGATTTAAGCACCTACTGAGAACTTTCATTGAATAAGCTCATCAAGGACCATGAACAACAACCACATTGTGTTAAGTGCGCGAATAACAAACAAAATAAAGAGACACACATTGCAAGTACTTACAGCCACACTCAGACACTAGATAAATCGAAAGATAATGTGCTTACCTCTATAGCATCAACAAATTTATTATAGAAGTCTACGCAAAAGAATTAACTATATATCCTGAGCTGTAGCAAAATCAAGGGATCCAAACCTTTATTTACTCGCCAGCAGCGAGTAAAAAGACGAAATTATTACCAAGAAAATATAGAAATATTTAAAAAGATTCAGATTATTCAAACATATAAAGCACCAGTGATGTTAACGAGGCCTAAAACCATGTTCTAGGTCTATTTCAACCTTTTACAATCTCTGTTTTCCACGAATGAAATGAGAACAATATCAATTAGCAAAAAATGAAAATGGATCTGCAGAACATGCAGCAAAAAATGCTGGAAATGCAGTAAAAAGCCATACCTCAAAGAATAAAAACACTATAAAAATATACTCAGTTGGATTTAAAAATATATATATCATTAACACAAAATAACTATACATTAGGACCTGCTAAAGTACATCGAAAATCGCTGAAATTAACGTTTTCTTCAAGGTCTCATATTTATTCTCCTGTGGCGAATCTAATAGGATAGCCGCGACTTGTTCTGTGACTTCAAGGTTTAAGGTTGCTAATATGATCCGATATTTAGAATCGTCGGACATCTTACGGCAATTTATTATAGATACTAATCAAATGTTTAGCAATTATAAAATTTGGTGAGCCACAAAAACACAGTATTTAAATAATTTGGTCGAATACGAATATTTTGTTTGCAATAAAAATAATCAGGCAGCAATCCTTGTTCCGCAAATAATTTTGATAATGGTCAAAAAATAAATCATAAATAGGCAGCTTATAAGAACATGAGTTTGCATAATAAACATTCAGTCTGTAAAATAACTACTTGATCTGCAAGATTTCATGATTGATCAGCAGAGAAAACATGTCTATAAGCAGTGTATCTGATTGGTATGCATATTTAAAACATGGTGAGCAAAATAACTAATTGGTCCCAAAAGTCCGATTTTGGGACATGAGCGTAGGCCGAAAGCGGTGGAGCTCCGACGACGGCGGCAGCTTTTTTTTAATTAATTTTTTAGACAAGTAAAGTATTTTTGCTACTTTTATATGCACCTCAAAATGATTTTTTTTGCTTACCCTCCGAGTGCTTACCAAAATTTGATTAAACAGGAGCAGCTCATTGCAGCTTATTATATATATATTATATAATAATTACAGCCATCCAGAATGACATAAATTGCTGATTGATTTTGGAATGTTTGCTGGCCATGAGTTGCTGATCAATTAGCTATTTCTGCTCACAGATTATATTTGTCTGCTCACAAAAATAGGAATACTATGCTAACCATTTAAATAACACCCATTTATAATTGCCTCTGCTTTGGTGAACCACAATTTTTTAATTTTTTATTTCAACTTCATGTACAATAGTGGTACATAGGCGGACTTAATGATGTTATTGATATTTTGTCGGTGATGGAGACCGGTGAGAGGAAGTACTCGTCGGCTGCCATTTTGTCTTCCATGCTGAACACTACCTACTCACGCGTTTTTTAGAAAGAGTTCCGCACTATAGACCGCTGATGAAAATGAGTTGCCCGTTCTCAATCACGTACACACACTATTTAAATCACGACACCACTTTTTAAATCACGGCGTTTTTAGATCACGTCGGGGTCAACAATTTTGTTGTGCAATATATTGTTTTAGGGTGTGTACAAAGTGAACAAAATGTAGCGGAACTTGAATATTTTTTACTTGCCAAACTGTTACAAATATTACAATGGAGTGGTTAATTAGGGTGCAGGCGCGTCTATAGCTTAAGGTGGTTACGGGCGAACCAGGGTGAATCATAATAAAGTACTCTGTGGGGCGAACTAAAGTCGCCGAGCACTGCACGTACGACGAATACACAATGTTGTGTCAGCGCTCCTACAGTGGCATGGACAGTAATTAACAATTCAAAAACCTCCTTTCTTATAGTCAAGAACAGAAATACGCACAGGCTATAAATGATCTTGTTCTGCCTGTTCTATCAAACGTTGTAAAAGAAATCCTCTAAGTGCTATATTCATGGATCTGACCAAGGCTTTTGACTATGTAGATTACGCAATACTGCTAGTCTGCTAAACAAACTTGAAGAATATGGTATCAGGGGGAATACACTTAAACTGTTGGAATCTTATTTGGTAATCGAAAACAATTTGTGTAATCACACAAATAAGCGCAAATAACGGTTACGAGAAGAAATGGTCAATTTTGGGGAGTGATCAATCTTCGCCTATTTTCTTAAATAACTTCAAAACTATTTTACAATACACTTTCTTGAAAACTGGTTATTATCACACTACGATTAGGTTCAACGTGATTTTTAATATTTTTCCGCACACGTGCGGAAATAAAATTTCCATAGATGAACATACACAGAACTATACGTAAACTAAGCCCACATGGACAGTTCAATAACTACAGTCGGCGGTAATTGTTTTTTTTTTTAATTTCGGCAAAGAGATATGCGTAAATATTTTTTGAGAATTTAAATTGTGTTTATAAATAGAATATCATAGATAAACAATATGATTATTTAAAACAAATATTTACTTTTAAGAACAAATTAACATTTAATTGTGTTTATAAATAGAATATCATAGACAAACAATATGATTATTTAAAACAAATATTTACATAAAAGAAGAAATTAACATTAAAATTTATATATGTGTTCTAAATTTAAAATAATTTGAACTTTCTGTTTTTCATATTAGGCTGTTTAGCGGCATCATATCTTTGCTTCTTCTTCAACCTGGCGAAAGCAAAGCGCGGAAAAAAAGCAAATTAAATCATAGTTTCCCAATAATTTCTGTCAAAAATACTTTCTGTTCTATTATTTAATTCCTTCGAAAGTGGATTGAAAAACGTCGTTTCTCTTTCTCGGCTTCTTAACACCCTCGCCTGCAGCTCGGGTTTTAATTTCGCGCTCGAATGCAATAACAAAGTTTTCCCACTTAGATCAAAATGTACTATTTCCTAAAATTAAATAAAAAACGCCATCTCCATGCAGCCAGTACAGCGCCATCTATCTTTTTTTAGTGGAAGCTGGCCTAGAAAAAACCTCATTACTTTACAATCAGTTGACATTATTCTTAATACATTTTATTGACATTTAACATTTGTGTACTTCCTTAGATTTAATTCTTGACATTGTAGAAATAATTTATTGATTTAGTAATTGCTTTGACATTCCTGAATTAATTTAAATACTTGACATTATTATTATACTATATTCATCATAATCAGCCCTTAATGTTCCCACTGCTGGGACACTTGGCGTCCTCTCAATAAGAGGGAATGGGCTAAAATCCACCACGTGGACCCAGTGCGTTTTGTGTTAGTGTTAAGTGGGCCGGTTCACTGTCGGAACCATATGGGTTGGAGTTTGGAGTGCGGGGTGAGGCAGGGAGGGTTGAGCTCCCCCGCACTTTTTAACCTACTGTGTCAACGCTCTGATTGTTGCTCTCAGCAGTCATCATGTCGGCTGTCTATAAGGTTCCATTAAAATAGGTGGACAAATTTTAACACAGCATTCATTAAGCCTAACCAATTTCCAAATAAAAAAAACACGGATTAAAGTGATTTTATTTTGACCTAAAATAATAAATTGCCGGCGGCACTCTAGAATAAACACATCCACTAGGTCAAAATAAAATCACTCTAATCAGTTTTTTTTTTTTGCTTGGATATCATTGCTTAGACGTACTGAACGCTGTGTTAAAATTTGTCCACCTATTTTAATGGGACCTTATATTGATGGAGTTTGCCTGAATAATATTAGCTATGCGGACGACATGGTGCTGCTGAGCGCATCGGTTTGTGGCTTGAGAGCAGTGTTGCGGATTTGTGAGACATATGCAGAAGAGCTTAAATATAATCTGTGGAAAAGTCAGTTCATGGTTTTTGAGGCTCATGGTTTTCACTTGCTCAGAATGGACCAGTTCAAATACTTGGGGCATGTAGTAACAACCGGTCTCAGAGATGACGCTAATATCGAAAGGGAGTGGAGAGCTTTAAGAGGTAACATGATAGCTCGCAGGTTTGCGCGCTGTTCAGGGTCGGTCAAGCAGACCCTTTTCAGGGCTTATTGTACCTCTCTGTACGAGTGTAGCCTGTGGGTGAATCACACTCAAAAAGCATAAGAAGCCCTCCGCGTCCAATATGACAACGCATTCAGAGCGCTGATGAGGCTGCCGTGACATTGTAGTGCCTCGTGCATGTTCGCCGTTGCTAACTTCGACTGCTTCTGTGCAACGATGCGTAAGCGGAGCACGTCCCTGGTGCGCAGGATTCGCGGCAGCTCCAACAGCGTGGCTGATGATGATAGCCGACAACAGACTGTCCAGACATCAGACGCTGCAGTGACTTGCACGTCACCTACAGTCGTCAGCTGTCAATATAAATACGTTTTGTGTGGTTATTGCTTTGTACTGTTTAATGTATTGTGTGTTTAATGTTTCGTTTTTCCGAACTATTGAATTCTGTGTGTTTTAATGAGTCCTTGTAACTTGAGTAAATGAATTAATTACTACTACTATTATAACCTACATTTTACCCTAGTACGTTCCTGTGGAATAATTTCCCAAACCTCCAAGCGAGCGAAGCCACGGGCAAAAGCTATAAGATCATAAATCACACAACTTTTACGCCAAAAAATGTAAAACTACTACCAAAGATCTTGAATTTAGCTATCGAATTTTCCTGGTTTAAAAAAATCCGACCTATAAAAACCGACGCCGCGACGAGTAGCATCTTCACCAGCTTGTATCGAATCATTCGGCTCTCCAAGTGGTCGAAACATGTCGTCTTTATGCAAGGCTGTAGTTTTATATTTATCCGTGTTTATTGCAATATGTGAAGCTGTCGGACGTAGAGATCACGAAGTCGCTACGCCAAAGGTGGAAGCTTTGTACCCAAAAGGCTTTAGGGTGACATTGGAAGGTAAGACCGTTTACTGTGTTAAAAATAATATATTTAATAATAATAATATAATATATATATATATATATATTTTTTTAAGCCTATATTTTTAAATGGTTTTATATTATTTTGTATATGAATATTTAAAAATGTAAAATACGAGTATATGGTATTAAAATTAATAAAGGAATATAATAATAACACGCCTATATATCTCGAGTACACCTACTTTTCTTAGTTTATGTGAGTACCATATTACATATACAGGCTTAAGTTGTGACTGTGATTGAAAATGATATTTATTTTATGTATTCGTTAATGGAAGAAGTATAAAATCTGTCTTCATAATTAATTCAGAGACAAAAGACTTGAATGGCCACACTTCCCCTTTTTGCTGCCACACTTCCCGGTTCCATGGTCCTATGTGTCATTCGTACTAGGTGGACAGTCATATCTTTGTGAGCGTCCATGTGTCCGGCACTATAGGTTTTTGTTGGCAGGACAAATTGGTTGAAAATGCGGGGTTTTACGCAGGGATCTTTTTGGACCGGTAAATATGTTCCAGTTTACCAAATGTTACCAAAACAAAATATATCAAATAAAAAATAATAAAAGTGAGGATTTTGGAATCATTAAACATTGAACGAATTTAAATCAACATGTATTGATTAATCCCGGTAAGTTGCAAGCTTTTTGCTGAGCATAGGGTCTTCGGTTCGATTCCCAGGTTGGATCGGGCAAAGTTTTAGCAGCCCGAAGTTTGATTTATGCTCGATTTATGGAAATAGGTTTTCTCCCCCCCCCCCTATTACTTAAGCTCTATAGCTTAAACATAACTGGTGAAATGTGGGTGAGATGTGGGTGAGATGTGGGCTTAGTAACGTCATTGATTGCAAAAGCCAGAATAAATAATCTTTTGTTTTTAGATGATGGGTATACCTTTGTCGGATTCCGTGGAAAGATCAACGAAGACTTCCCAGAACTAGACGAAGGTGACATTCATGCAGACCTAACTGACCCCAAAAATAACAAGTGGGTTTACAAGAATCGTGATGCTATACTGAAAGTTGGAGACATCATATATTACTGGCTCTATGTAGTCAGAAATGGCAAGGGGTATTTTAACACAGACCTGGAATACAAAGTTACTGGTAAGTTATTGAACATAATTATGGTAGAAAGCCTATGTCATGGCAAATAGTGTTCTTTGCTCTCGTATTAGCACGAATTGCCTACAAAATGGCCTCGACTTCGACTTTGAACACTGTGGTTTGAACTCACAACAATGAAATCAGTATCCTAGACAAGCATTATTATTTGTTTAGTTTACATCTTCACCGCAGCTCTCAAAATGGCTAAGAAAAACCTAGTGCAACTAACGCATAACCTTGAACCAAAAATACGATGATTTGTGATATCCACCAAGTTGCACTGGGCCGCATGGTGGATGGCCAGCTGCTGGCCACAAAGACGAGGCCTATGACGCAGCAGTCGTATCACAGTCTGATTACGCCAGCTACATGAGATGGCAGAAGATTTCAATCCATCCCGATGAAAATGAAAAATATAACAATTTCTAAGCAAAGCCAACTACGAGTACATTACAAGTAGCTTGTTTAATTTTCCAGGATTCGTCAATGATGATGGTACACCAGCCGGTGGCCAAGCTCAGAAACCGCCCATTTCACCCACTAACCAAGACACCTCTATATTTTTCCCCGGAAATCCGGTAGACACTATATATGATGGTGCCGTGCCACCAGGCTGTATAGTTTCCAAGACCATGATTCCAGGCCATCCAACGATTTGCAAGGACCAGTTGCTATTCAGCGAAGAGTTTGCGAAAACAAGTTATAAAGCGTTGGATAAATGGGACGCGATGCGCCAGTTTCCAGGAGAGCCGGTATGTTCAGTGCACTTGAGTTATAGATTACTGTTGACTAATAACATTGGCCGCTCAGTGAGCCACGTGCGAGTTTCCAGCTGTAACATAATCTTAGTTGCACCATAAAATAGAATTATTAACAAGTAGGTATTGTTTCTGGTTTTGCAACGTTATGTTTTCAACTAAAAGTCAACCTTAATTTGGTATAATCAAACAGGTCGACTATGACTAAACTGCACAAGTTTTATTCTTTTAAAGCGAGTTTGAGCAGTCTAGCACAAATAAATCATGTCGATTTAGGTACGATCGTAGACATCTATTAATATGTCCCGTCGAGTTTAGAAAGAGTCTGTCTGTCGCACAAAATAAATAATATTAGTATCAAACACTACGTTCTATTGAGTTGAACTTTGTTTGAAACTCGAAAAGTCATACTTAGTCGAAAATATATGAAATCCAGTCTATGCATCTTTCATATTTTATTTCAGGACTATCCTTTCAACGTGTACAACCCGGTCAAAACGGTGAGCTTCGAGGAAGACTCCCTGGTCATCACTCCGGTGCTGACTGAGTCTTATCATCCTGAGGGACGCATGGACCTGGAGGACGGGTAAGTACTTGATTTTTTTTCTTTTATTTCAGCATCAGCTACTTATTTAAAAAAATGTTTCTTTGTCATAAATTCACAACTATTAAAGTACTTGAATGTATTAGCCCGACTCGCAAACGCGACAAATAAGCATTAAAATGGTGTATATCTGCCTGTACCCTCCTATACCCCGTGTCCTAACTAAAGTGATGGGTCGCGGGTAAACGCGACCGTCGCGTGTTTAATTATGTCACTCATTTGTTTGGACCTGTAAGAGACGCCCTCTGTCAGCGCTAACACGCATTTGTGCAAAATGATGAGCGCAACAGTCACGTCTATGTGAGATTTGGTTAGGGATTGATCCCGATTGATGGCAATAGTCTGAATTTCTATTGGATTCACATTACTAGCAAACTGTGGAGGATCAGACTCCCCATCCACCCATTCATCAATCCAGCAGAAAATCTTCCTCCTAGGCATGAGCTGCAGTGGCCAATCTGGAAATCTCTTAACCGGTTGCGGGCCCAGGTTGGCCATTGTAGAAATAATATAGCTAAATGGGGTTGCCTCGACTCATCGCAAATACAATGCCAGTGTATAGCCCCTCCTCGTTTGCTGCCCATCCTGCACAACCACCTGCACCTTCCAGGATTTGAACGAGGCCAACGATAGAGCCGTGTTGGTGGCCGGAATCGAACACAGGACCGTCGCAGCAGTCGCGAATGCTTCCTACTACTAAACCAACGAGAGGCAGTCAGAATGTATGTTACCGGTTATCTTTATATTTTCAGGTGCACAGGACAGGCAGGCACGCCTGAGTGCAAGCGAGAAGAGTCAGGGACCCTGCCAGTACCGCCTGTGACGACGGCGAAGTTCACCACAAGAAGCAGTTTTAACTTCATGTTCGGGAGGGTGGAAGTGCGCGCGAAGTTACCCTCTGGAAGCTGGCTAGTGCCTGGTTCGTGAAAAAACGTTTTAGTTTAGTAAGTTGTAGTTTTAGTTAAGAATTTATTTGTGTGCAAAGAAGTTAAGGTTCAATATTGCTAAGAGGTTTAGGAGTAAAATACTTCGTTACTTTAAAAAAAGACTACTATTTTTCTTGTGGAATGGTTATTTATATTTTTCCAAACCTTACATGCAATTTACATATAAGTCATATATTGAAGCTACCTTACGTCGTGTAATATTTATATTCAACATCTGTTGTCCCACTACAGGGTCAGTAAATGCTTCTCTTCTCATTGACCCCCACCTCACAATTAATTTTTCCTAGTTTATTTTTTATCGTATTCAATATCTCATGAAACCTCTTTTCTCTAGAAATCAACTTGGAACCATCAGACAAAGCGTACGGTCCAAATAACTACGCGTCCGGTCTCATGCGAGTCGCCTTCGTCCGAGGACACCGAGACCTTGCCAAGAAACTGTATGGAGGCCCTGTGCTCACAAAGTCCGAACCCTTCAGGTCTGCCCTGATGAAGGAGAAGATCGGTACCAACAACTGGCACAAGAACTTCCATAACTATACCATGATATGGAGACCAGGTAGGTTCAGCACTGCTTGATTATTGCACAAATTAAAAAAAATATATAAATAAAATTCATTCAAATAAATCTAATTCAATCAATCAAATCAATAATCTTTATGATTTCTCATACTCACATGCTAGTTCATGTGGTAACGTACTCGTAGGTAAGTATGATTCCGACTTCCACTGACTTCTATAGAGAGCGTATGAATTCTTAATTGAAGCTTAGAACTACAATGAGAGTTAAGGTCACCAATCTTATCTGATCAACAGGGGCGACCCTCAGAAAAGCGCCAAGGTAAAAAAGCTTTATTAGTCTCAGAGAAACGATTAGACGTATTGTTAAATTGTGGATGCTTCTGTAAGTATGGGAGATATCCAGGACCGGAGCAATTCGCAATCGCCCGTTCGTACCGGTTCCTTTATCCGCAAAAGAAAGTACGAAATATAACTTCCAATTTAAAAAACTGTGATTTATTGTGCCTTTTACCTACATATTTTTAGTAAATAAGCTTACCAACTTTATGTCACAGATGGTATCGATTTTCTGGTGGATGGTGAACAGTACGGTACCGTGGACCCTAAAGGGGGTTTCTTTGAGGAGGCGAAGAAGAACAACGTGCCACACGCCGCGAACTGGCAGCGGGGAACCGTCATGGCGCCGCTGGATAAGATGGTAAGAGAAAAGAGATAAATCTCTGTATCATCATGATGATCTCTGACTTATCTCTTTTGGGAGACAAATTAGAAAAAAAAAAGTTTTGCAAAAAACTATATCTTGCCAAATTTTCTTTTTTTAATATAAGTACCTAATTTTTAGATAAATAGTTTTGAAGTTATTTAAGAAAATAATTAACTCCGAAACTACAGGGCCGAAAATTAAAAAAAAATACAAAAAATAATTCTTTGCCTACAGATTACAGGAAAACCTATTAATAAACGTAGGGTTACAAATTTGGGTCAGATTTATAACAACTTACGGAATTTAGATAATTAACGTACGGAACCGCGAGTACTCGTAGAACTCGCACTTGTCCGGTTTTTTTTTTCAAAGTTGGTAAGTACACTGACTGTTTCCTGTTGCTGGAAGGATTGAAAGTTGTCGCTATTTACCTTGATACTACTGTAATACGATTGAGATGACTAGTAAAAATGTGTATAACGCGAACAAACAGGCATGACCTAGAACCAAAAATTAGAAGACAATTTGATATTTACCATCCCGCATTTTGCGCACATGGTGGATCACTCACTCTCTCTTACAGAGAGGTATCTGTCCCAGCAATGTTAAATGTATGAAGTGAAATTTATGCAGTGTTCGGTGCACATATCGAAAACAGTAACGTTGTCTAGATATAGGTTTGTGAGGTTTCTACCATCTCAACCACCTACTCCTCTTCGTAAAAAGAGCTACTTCATAAAGAGGCCCACTACATTTGTTTTATTGCTTACAAAAGATATCAGATTTATATCTTACTAGCGACTCGCCCCGGTTTCGCACGGGTGCAATGTTATACATAAACCTTGGCGGGACGTGAGAGGGAGAGAGCCTCACGTCTCAGCCGCCGCGGGAGACGCACCGGGCGTCAGGGGCCACGTGGTGGCCCCCGGCCACCGTAGGCGCGGGCCTGTGGACGGTGAGCTATGGGCTACAGGAAGGAAACAGGAAGGGGTCCGAAAGGACCGATGCCTGCCAGGGTTGCGGGACTGTTCGAAAGAGATACCGCGGCCCTGGAACACAAAGGGCAAAGGAAGGAACATAGATGGGTTTTAGTCAGTAAAAGGCTGACTCTCCTCCTGCTCAGCCCAGAGCGGGAGGGGAACCATTTATTTTACAATAATAACAAAAATATATTTGAGATCGTCAAAACAAGCTTTTTTATTAGGAGATATACATATGTATGACACAGTAAGGTTTGCAAAACATTTTTTTTTTTTAATTTCCTGATTTGTCCCCTTGATTTGAATTGATGGAATTCTTATAGTTTTCCTGTAATCTACATGTAAATCTACAAGCAATTAACTATATTTTGTAATTTTTTCAAAATTTTTGGCTCAGTAGTTTCGGAGATTAAGGGGCGAATGGGCAATTTTCGCCTACTTTCATGAATAAAATCAAAACTATTTATTTTACAATAATAACAAAAATATTTTTGAGACCCTCATAACAAGCCCTTTCATTTGATATATTACACAGTAAGGCTTGCTAAACTATTTTTTTATTTTCCTAATTTTTCCCCGAAAAGAGTAGACATTTCATATCTGTGTTTGGGTCATAGGATTAATGTTACGCGATTCTACCAAATTTCACGTGATTTGCTCCAGTGACAGACGCACGAGTGATCCTTTAGGGGTTCCATCGTTCGTTTTTTTTTTCATTTTTTGTACGGAACCCTAAAAAACTAAAAAAAACGCTTTAAAGAGACATATTTTTTTTTCCGTAACCGAGAAGATTAAAACCTTTCATTTGACACCAATATCCAAAGCACCCAACCAATATCCAATATCCAAAGGGTATCGTATTACCTAGTATTAACTGGTTTTTGTAAGTCAGATAGGCAGTCGCTCCATGTAAAATACTGGTATTCAGCTGCATCCGGATAGACTGGAAGCCGACCGTAACATTGTTGGGAAAATTAGTTAATTTTAGCCGAAGTACAGGTTCGTCCTTGTTCCGCTGCAGATGCTAAAGCTTTTGTGTACATCATTCTGTTCATAGCATTTATTTGTAAATTAGAAAGGCTAGGCAGAAGAAGATCATGGGAATGCATAAAAAATAATGAGTGCGCCATATTTGATTTAGATAGCCGTCACTTAGCTAACCATGAATAATCATTCAAACTAAACATGTATGCAAAATTTCTCAGCTCAATCGGAAACCGGGACTTGGGTCACATTTAACTTCTAATTTAATTTTTTACATAGTGACAGGTGAAGCTAAATAAAGCACAATAAAGAAACATTGTTAAGATTAAAAAAGCAAGTTTGAGAAAAGTACAAATAATTGTACAAGACTTGTATATCTTTTATCCATCTTCTCACAAAATCTTAAATAGGTACTCACGACACAGTCATCTTCTACAGCAATGCCTACATTAGTAGGCATTGCTGTAGAAGGTCTCAGTCCAGCACTGAGACCTTCAGTAAACATTCTGGACTTCTTACTTACTTCACTGAACTTTATTTTCTCTCCCTCAGTTCCACGTAACCCTTGGTCTTCGCGTGGGTGGAGTGAATGACTTCTCTGATGATCTGGATAGAAAGCCCTGGAAGAACGGTAATACAAAGGCTATGCTGGACTTCAGGAAGGATAGAAAATCCTGGTTCCCCTCGTGGAATGACGCATCCTTGAGGGTCGACTACGTCAGGGTTTACGCTCTTTAGATCTGTGTTTTTGACAACAATTAAAGATTTTGAGAAAGCTGGGTGGTGTTCCATTTCCTTGTTCAAAAACTCATTGTGTTATCGTCGATATCGTCAACATCGTGGGCAAAATCTGGATGAGGGAAGTTCAGGCGGGATGTGTGGCAGAAAAAAGGGGCCCGCCTCTACCCGCTGTGGATGGTTTATCGGAGGTTTACTGTATATAAGGTGTATCTATTCATACACGAAATCTTTTAAGGGGCATTGTACTCATCATTATGGGACCAACCCCGAAATCGCGAAAAAAAAACAGCTGTTCAGTACATTTTGACGAGTAAATGCGATCATATTGTAGGGAACAGCTGATTTTTCTTTCCCCATGGTCCCATATTAAAAGTTGTTCATAATGATGAGTACATACAATGACCCCTTAAGAGATTTCGTGTATGAATAGATATACCCTATATATATATTAGCTGTTGCTTCGTTCGCGTGGAAATTTTGGTGTGTCTGAGTGAGACTGCCTTGTTGATCGAGTGGTCGCAAGAAAGACTACTTACTATACGCATGAGGTCCTGGGATCGATTCCCGGGTAGGGCAGTGTTAAAATAATAATGTTTATTTAAATTACATAAACTACCATTGATTCAGATATGAAATTAAAATACTAATGATAGCAACGTCACTTCGTAACAATCCACAAGTCTGATATTGCTTTAGTTCAAGGTCAACGACATTTTTTTTTGCTGCATCGACATTGAGATCACCATTGATCTTGTCTTTGAGACCGATACGTAGCTTGTTTTCCAAGAATCTGTAGGTTTTTTATGTATCCAATAAGTACAGGTTTCGTGTGCCTTTCAACTGCGCCGTATGTCTTCTTCTTCTTAACTTGACCTCAGGGGTTTACTATGACGTCGTCTTAAAGCAGGAGTAATTCCAGTGTGGGAAAGAGATGGCGCTAGACGACCTGTCTCTTTCGCACTCTGGTAGGCCACCAGTTCAGTTCCTCCCCAGACATAATGTTCATCTTTCACACTGTTCGTACATCTTTACTTGTCTATCCCATTTTGATAGCCGTTCACACATATCAAAAGGATTGGGCCCAAATAGTCAAAGACAGAGATAAATGAAAAAAGGGAGGCCTTTGCGCTGCAGTGGGACACATCAGGCTCGTAATCAAAAAAATCACATTCTAGCAGCTATGCATTTCTCAACGCGGAAAGCGGGATTCCCGGCGCTTAGGTGCTTTTTTTTAATTTTCCTATAAGATCGTACCCATGCATCAAACGAATCTTCTTCGTCGTATCGCTGGCTCGACAGTATTTTATAATAATTATATCTGGTTGGCCCGAAACGTGGTTGGCGGACACAGGTTGGCCGAAGCTAGGAAAACCTGTTCAGCTTGGGATTCATTGATGACTCCGCCCTGGAGTGTAAAATGTGGTTTTGTTCCTCAAACGACGGGCACTTGATACCGTATCCTGGCTGTTCTGATGTTGACATATCCCAGGAGTTAATGAACGCTACTGAAAGTGTCAAACCCGTCGCCAATTTTTGGGCTGACTCAATTTAGATTATTATCATCGACACGCTAAGGAGGGGATGGACCACTCCCTGGTTGATTATTATGCTATGCTATGGTTGATATTAACAAATTGAATTATTCATCACGGACTTACGGTCTAGTTTTGAATTGTAGCAAGGGATATAACCTACGTGCTTAGGTATAAGTCATTTCATGTCGTTTTTGCAGAAGTGACCGAATAAAACCGCAGAATACGAAACATAATTATATTAGTTTATTTACTAAGGTAAAGGTCAGCGTATTTGAACAAATTATTATTAAATTACCTTCTTTATAGTCTTGAATATGAGCGAATATTATACTTACGTGCGATTGTTAGGACTCGCCCACACTGTGCAAACATTTGTGGGATTGAGGATAGATGTTTGTTACACTTTCACGCAGAAACTACTTAACGGATTTGGATGAAATTTGGCACAAAGATAGTGTATAACCTGGATACCTGGAATACAATAATGGAATATAGAACCCGGCGACGCGGTAGGCCCAGAGTGACGAGCTGGATTCTTATCAAAAGAATTGGGCCAAAATAGCAAAAGACATAGATAAATTGAAAGAGGGAAGGGAGGGCTTTGCCCAGCAGTGGGACACATCGGCTCATAATAATAATTTAAAAAATCAGACAGCAAAGATTTGTTCGCCCTCCAAGATTTCCAAAATCTGTCATTCATATGATTGCTCCATACCGACTACTACTTATCCATCTCAGGGAAATAAGGAGGGGCGGGATAACTTGTGGCGAAAATGTAGTCTGTGTAGTTAATTGATATGTCACTTTTAGCTTCACGATTATAAACGAAAATCTAGTCATTGTGACTTACTTGAAACCTAATGTGTTTCTTAAATAATCTATGAAAAATTATCATCCAATCGAGTCAGAATAAACGTAGAAATAAGCAAATAAAAAAAAATGAACAGCTACCAAGATAACCGCAAAAATAAAATCGAATATATACGTTTAAAAAACCTTTTTCCACAGCAGAGTGTGAATTCCAAATCGTCACAGAAAAATGATGATTGGTCAATCAAATCAAATCAAATCGTTTATTTGTGATCATGGGTAACATGCAGGTGTTCATTACATATTTATATACTAATAATGTAATCAATCAAAGCATTTATTTCCTGGCGATCCGCTCTTGCTTCGCACAGCGCCACCTATCGGGTCCAAAACTATGTTTAATGTAGCTTATATTTTTTTTAAGTTAGGCATCTAGCAGTAGAGCGGTGAAAACTGCGTTCAAATCCATGCAATAGTTTATGCGTGATGCGCGTACAAACATACAGAAAGAGACAAAAAATGTAAAAACTGTTGTTTTGGCTTCTGTTGCTCTATTATAGACCCCCCATATATATATTTTTTTAATATGTTCAATGTACAGACATCGGCCTGTTACAATTTTATTATATTTATATACAGATATGCCAGTTACAGGCACTTTGTCGAAACAAAGACAAAAATAAAATGAAGCTACAGTCCCAGTCACAAGGCAACTTTAACTGTGAAAGTACTGTAGTTGCCCATTCCACAGTGTAGATCTCTAAGAAGAAGAACGGGCAAGAAACTTCACAGAAAATTGTTACAAAACCACGGCTACATCATTCATGTTGAGAGTGTACATTATGTGAGAACGATGTAGCTAGTAGTAGTGCCTAAATTATAAACACACCACTGACCATAATATAGTGTGGTCGCTAGCTTAGAAAAAACACACCGAGCTATTATTACCAAGACCTCAGCCCATACGTCTCAGTCCGATTTAACAAACCGAGCAACACTGACACATCTAGTCAATAATATTTAATTAAAAACCCGTTTTATATGAATGAAGTCGTTTATTTACATTTAAATCTGTGTTTGATGGGTTTTTGAGAACAATGGCGAGCGTTTGTGTTTTGTTTTTATTTTGTTTATTCAGTTTCAATTATGTGTTGTGTTATGAGGTGCCTGAAGCGAAATTAGAAGCTATTTATCCTAGAGGATTTAGGGTTTCTGTACCAGGTTCGTTTAAGCCTTTATTTTATTAGATGTATTCCTAATGCTATTCCGTAAAATTCGGTTGGAACCTAACACCACACCCAATTCTTAAGGCGTATTAATCATGTTTTTGTAAAGCAATTCTTCGCGGTTTCTCACCTCGCTATGACCATATTTACTAAAACGAACTCATTTGTTTTTTTAATCAAATCCTTGTGGATTCACACTTCGACACTGTTGGTATTATGAATTCATGTTTATAGAATTATTATATACCTGCTTAGACACTCGCAGGCAGAAACCACAGAACGCCACCTGCTACAATCCTTACATACTCCTTTCGCCTCGTCCACGTTCATCTGGTCAAACACGCACGCCGGTTGCGAGTACTACGCACCTGACCTTTCTGAAGAACCTCACCAATTAAATAAATAACCAAAATAATAATTACTTTAAGGTATTGATGGTAACAATAAAGGCGATCAATCTATTAGGCAAGCTTGGTGATTATGATTGTTATATTTAATTTTATAACGGTAATTCGGAACCCCGTTATGTATGATAGTATGTACTACGTGCTTATGGTCCTACCTACGTGGCGATACGAGAACCGACTGAACAACTTAGTACAGGGTAAAGACCTCTTCTCATAATAAAGAACGAATGTAAATCAGCCGCAGGTCGCACGCACTAAGCAATCCTGAGCAAGATTATACTTAAGTAATTGAAAGTGATAATACGATAATACCTACCTTTAGGAAATCAACGAAAACTTCGATGATACAATTTGAAAGTTTTAAACTCTCAGATGCCTCGCACTGAAGTATGTTACTTCAGTGCGAGGGTTGAATTTGCGAAAAATGCACGAAATTCGTAGCAGATAAAAGAAGCTTGTGGCTAAATAATAACCGCCGCATGGGTCAGTCTTCAAGGTTGGTCCGTGGATGGGTGACCACCCATTGCATACAGAGTTTCCTCCGTGCATAGGCCGTTGGTCGCGGCTGTCAATTGTAGATTTTTGACAGCCGTTACAGGTAGTCAGTGGCCCGAAAGTCTGACAACCAGTCTTACCAAGGAGTATCGTATTACCCAGTACTAACTGGGTTGTGGTGTTCAGATAGGCAGTCGCTCCATTTAAAATACTGGTATTTAGCTACATCTGGTTAGGCTAAAATATGGCCCCAACTAAGGAAAAACCACTATATTATCAATACTTAAATTAATTTATAGACAGTAATTATTACAGATGGATGAAACGTGATATAAAGGTTATAGTTCAAAAATCTTCATAATAGTGACAATCTTGGGATTCCCAGCATGTTTCGGATGTCCTGTACTAAGGCGATAAGATCTTATTACATCATCATTTGATCTGTTATCACCGAAGACTGTTCAAGAGCATCATAATGGTGGTCATCAAAGTTAACAGACAAAATAGGTGATCGGTATTGGTGATATATCGGTGGTCGGTATAAAGGGTGTAAAGCTAGCGGCGATCAGCGGCGGCGACCTCTCGCGTCCGGCCTTGGTTCAATCCATGCTAGCGAAGGAGGTGGCGGGACGTGAGAGGGAGAGAGCCTCACGTCCCATTCGCCGCGGGAGCCGCACCGGGCGTCGGGGGCCACGTGGTGGCCCCCTGCCACCGTAGGCGCGGGCCTGTGGACTAGCTATGGGCTAGCTCGCCGTCCATCCGTCTTATGACGACAGGCCGTGTCGACGGCGCGTTCGTGTTCCACGCGCGCCTCAGAGAGATGTCAGCAAACGGGAAGGGGTCCGAAAGGACCGATGCCTGCCAGGGTTGCGGGACTGTTCGTAAGAGATACCGCGGCCCTGGAACACAAAGGGCAAAAGAAGGAACATGGATGGGTTTTTGTCAGTAAAAGTCTGTCAGTCCGTCCCTCCTGCTCAGCCCAGAGCGGGAGGAGTTATTTGATGATTTCACATTCGAAAAAAAAGAGGTTGTAAAAAGCCGGAAGGCACTTCTTCTCCCAGTCATTGCGATCTAATTTATTGGACGTCAAAGTTCCAACATCGCTGTTTGTATTCTTCAGCAATAGATAGAATTATTCAAGAGGAAGGTTTATATGTATATTATTTATATGGGGTGGGTCGCTAGTTTGAAACAAAGAATTAAGAAATCAAATCCAAGCGAAATGATTCCCATTTTTGATTGATTTCAAGGTTCGAAAACATAGCTACACAACATTAAATTTTATGATCGCAGATAAAATTAATATCAATCAAGGATAAAATCTTCACCTATAACAAAGTCCATTATTCTAATTCGTTCAATTAAAATATTCTATTAACTTCGGTTGATCTTTAGCCGAACTTTAAGTACCAAGTAATTATTAAATTCCCGAACATTCCCAATATCTAATAATACTTCGCCAAAGAGATTGTAATAAATATTGGATTAGAGTCGACCTTTATTATTCGGTAGCTCATTTGTTTCTGTACGGGAATTTTCTTGAGGGTAAACTGGGATATTATTAAGTACCTCAAAATCTCCGCATAAGCAAACCTTTTTACTTTTTTAAACAATGGTTACGTATGTGTCGTAGGAACTAACTTTTGCAGTTCACATCGTTTGAATAATTATTGTTATTGGAAAAAGTTCAATCATTTATAGTTACACACCATTCTTTCCTAAAGAAAGAAAGAAAACGTATTTACTTGGCGCATGCCTAAAGTGCACACAACAAAAAATAAAATAAAAACCTTAAATCTAAACAGGGGAAAATACAAATAAATTGTGTGTCTCACGGCTGCGCCAAATAGGCCCAGTTCAGCAAACTGCCGAGCAACCCACACAACTCACACACACACACACACCCACACACACGAACACCTACAGATTTTTCTATCACACTTCGAAAGTTTAAAAAAAGCTGCAAACGCCTTTATTATAATAGAGTTGTAGTTGATTTGTAGTTGAGTTGATATCATAAACAATTCTGTCATACTAATATTTACGAAAATAGTGTCAAATGAGTTCTAACTTCATATGGTTCCACAAACCGCAAAAGTAAACCATTTTCTGAAAATATGTAGATTGATGACCGCAAAATAAATAGTAAACATGGTTGTTATGTACAAAGACCCAAACACGAAATGAGCAACTAACGAAAACTGGCACGATTTTCTATTTTTCATGCGAAAATTAAAGTGTGCAAAATCTAGTCTATTCAAATTAATAATTTCAATTGTCTGTTTTTAATTTAAAAATTACAGGTTTTTACTGAATGCATATGAAAATGCATACGGTATACTTACACAATTTTTTTATATTTTTGTCTGTCTGTTTGTTTCGGCTAATCCCCGAAACGACTTGACCGATTTTCACGAAACTTTTAGTGTCAGATAGCTGATGTTATAAGGAGTATCTTAGGCTTTATTTTATAAAAAAGATTAGGGTTCTGTGCAAAATAATTAAAACCCTTGAAATTGTTAACATAATCCGATTCCTCTAACTAACTAACTAATATTTCTAAAATAATTTCACGCGGACGGAAGATCGCGGGCAACAGCTAGATTTTTTTAATAAAGTCTACAAATTATTTAATTAATCTGTCAGCATTTATCTATTCGATAGATACCGAAACCGCAAATAATGGCAAACAACGATTAAAACCACATCTACTATTATTTAATTGTTCAATAATTATGACGTCACTTCAGACAACCAGTTCGGGGCTTTAAATCGGTATAATGACCTTGTCCGACGTTTTTTCGGTAAATAAAGAGACTAAACAATTAAAATCTTATATTTTCCTTGATTGGTTGCGGATTCGATATATCCTAATGAGTGTACAGATGGCCAGCACATCAAGCTACTAGGGACAATCTGTCAAAGGAGATGTTCCAGAAATGTATGGAGCCTGTGCCAGCACTATGTACACTATATGTAAATATCGCTATGTATTACAGTAACCGTTTTTTATTGTTAATTTTCATTTATTTCACTTCGTTTCAAAGTACATTCAAATTAACTTGGGCAAGGAGAGGAACACATAATGAAATTAAACATGGTGCATCAGACCAGCAGCAAGCGAAAAATTACATTTTGACAATAACATTTGATTGACGTGTATCGTAATACCTGCGATAAAAATAAACAATACTAATTTCGAAAAACTTGGGTTTCAGTTACGATTAAATACTACAGATCCAAACTCAAAGCAAGGAAAGACTCAAAAACGTCACTTCTAAAAACTGTCAAAGTCGTCAAACTTCATTTGTCAAACACAACTGTCATGGCTGCCCTAAGAATAGGGGTATTTTATTAAAAAAACTTTTCAAATGATCATTATTGTACCACGATACCTTTCATCAAATTATTTTTTTAGTATTTTTATGAAATTCCCCTATTTTTTTCCTATTTATCTATATAGTGTACACAGTGGTGGCCCAAAATCAAACATCTCCTTTCTTTGATAGATTTTCAACTTTATTGCCAAAGCATTAGGTCCGAGGTTGATTGGGAAAATTTGACAGGTTCGGATAGTTTGATGTGCACGGGGCCTAAAAAGGAAGCTTTATCAGAATCATAATATGAATCACATTAAAAATTTAAAATTCTTAAAATCGTCTTTATGGTTATGACCACAAAGTCCATTTTAAGAGTTTTAAATTTTTAACGTGATTCATATTATGATTCTGATAAGGTACCTAATTATTTCGCAAGATAATTGGAAAATCGTTTTTTGTTTTAATATCCTGGGAAAAATATATTCTGTCCAAACGATGTTATAAAATGGACTCCACGGACCAAACCAATGTATTGACGATTGGTGACTTTGCTGTCGGCGAGCTATTTGACGGCTTAGTTTAATCATAGCAAGTCGAAAAATTTTGTCGGTGACACGAGATACGCGACATTTTTTATACACTACCGTTCGATTGTCACCATGCTACTGAGGACGTACGCAAGTCGCCGATTTGTCGGTAGCTTTCGTGTACAGCCCATTAGGTTAGCCAATCAGCAATCATATTTCCATAAAAGCGCTGAGTCCTCCACAAAATTACTAAGGTAGCCCGCGAAATTCCGTTCTTCGCAATTGCAGGTCAATGTCAGGTTGTATGTTGATTAAAATATGATACACGACTGTAACAAATAGGGCTTCACAGAGTTATAATCGTTAAAATCACCGCACCATACAGCACCCATAAGTCATTTAATTCCATTTAAAAAAAAAAAATTTAGCGGGCTACCTTTGGGAAGTGTCAGGGTAGCTCGAGAAAATCTCCCTTCCGTATTGGACTTTTAACAAAGCGTTCAGTACGTCTAACCAAAGATATCCAAGCAAAAAAAAACACTGATTAAAGTGATTTTATTTTGACCTAATGAATGTGTTTATTCTAAAGTTCCGCCGCGCCGGTAATTTATTATTTTGAGTCAAAATAAAATCACTTTAATCAGTGTTTTTTTTTGCTCGGACAGCATAGGATAAACGTACTGAACGCTGTGTTAAAATTTGTCCATCTATTTTCATAGGACCTTATATAATATTATGACGAGTAGAATCGCCAGCGGTGCGGTGTCTAATCGCAACACTGTCTATTTATAGGTAGGTATGCATCCATCTTACAACGAGACACTAACTGAATCGTTCTTCCTCTTTCAGACGATGGCTTCTCTCTCTTCGCTTTCCACGGCAACGTGAACCAGGAGATGGAAGGCCTAGAAGCTGGGCAATGGTCCAGAGACATCACGAAAGCAAAGAATGGAAGGTGGACCTTCAGAGACAGGAACGCTGAGCTCAATATCGGAGACACCGTGTATTTCTGGACCTACGTCATCAAGAATGGGCTGGGTTATAGACAGGATAATGGAGAATGGACTGTTACTGGTAAGTTTGAATAACCATATGTTTTTCATGTGGTTATTTACCTATCATTTATTTATTTATATTTAGTACAGCTTAGAAGCCATTAATACTAAACTTAATTAAGTAATCCTTTTACTCGGTCTTCTCACAGAACCAAAATATTCTAACAGTATCGCCTTCCATTCATCAGCAAACAAGTCCAATCCAGGGTTGGTCTTCACGAGCGCGTGGAGCATCGCAAGCATAGGTACGCGGTATAGGGGAGGTGGATCGAGCTACAGTGCGACAATAACATCACATCATATTATAATCACAGTCAAATTGTTCTTGTGGTTGAACTTCTACAGTATCTAAAAGGGTAGGTAGGCCCTACCCTTTTAGGGAACACTGACAAGATGTTATAAAGGGTGTAACAAGACCCTTAACGAAGCAGAAAGCCAATTGTTCTCCCCGTCATTGCGATATTTTTTTTTGTTCAAGACCATACTTGGGAACCTTCTAGTTACGGAGATATTGGGGGTCAAAGTTACAACTCTTTCAAAAGTTTTTTTTTTAATACATGTTTTTAATGTAAGATTTTATTTTACTTTAAACACCTACACGGCCCCCGTAGTATTGAAAGCATTCCATCAGAACAATGTTTTGAGTGCGTTACATTGAGTCCTACCATAAAACGTAAATTATTGGTCACCCCAAAAAAAAAAGTCTTTTCCCAGCAATAATTTTTGCGTAAAGTTACTTAGTTTGATGTTACATAATGCTTGGTTGATGACTTCGTGAAGATTCCTTTCTGTTACACGTTGTATAACAAAGATCTTGGTGTGCTTGACCAAAATCGGAACTAAGGCCGCCATTTTGTTTTCCTACTTCATTGAATTAATTCAAACGCCAAATCATGTTACTTCTCTGGAAATCAAATAGAAACAACAAACTGATGATTGCACTTAGTATACAATTTTTATTCATATCTACTTATCGAAAGGTCACGAACACGAGATAGTGCATTTAGTCATTCTTGCTGCCTTCGATATTCATACAATATTGGGAGTTAATGCTTATTACAAATCTTAAAGATAATTTTGAAGATAAAATTTGTATATTTCACAAGTGTTTTTTTACATAGAGTAAGTATGTAATCGTGTATGTAATGTATCGCTTGAAAACTAAGTGCATGAAGTACTGGGTTCGATTCCGGGGTCGGGCAAAGTGTTATTGTGTTTTTCGATCTGGAAGTTTTCAGTAGCAGCCACGTAGTTTTGATTTGTGCCGGGTTGATGGCAATAGGCTGGCGAAATGTGGGTGTACTATTAGGTACACCTCTGCCTTACCCTTCGGGGATTACAAGCGTGATGGTATGTATGTATGTAAAGAAAGTACTTTTTAGTAGGTACAAGTAAAATGGGAAATATTGAGTGGTGCTTACCTGACTCCAGATGTTTTAGTAAATATCCAGAAGCAGACCTTACAACACTGAAATTGTTGTTGGCAACTGTAGAAGAAGACCGTAGAAGTTACAGCACCATGCTGAGATAGGGGCCTTTTGGCCTCGCACAGAACCTATTTCACTTGTTTTTTCTTTTACCAATGTTTACTTTTTTATATAATTTTGTTTTAATGTTATTTCAACAATTTTTTGTATTTTTTTTTTTGTATTGTCCTGTGAGAGTCTTATAAATACTTTTTAATTCTTTATTCTTTCTTTCTAGAATACTAGCTGTTGCCCGCGGCTTCACTCGCGTTTTTGTCGGAAATTATCCCACAGGCACGTTGTAATACAATACAATACCGAGTGCCATATAGCCTATGACACTCGGGGATGATGTAGCTTCCCATTAGTGAAAGAATTTTCAAAATCGGTTCAGGAGATCCAGATATTACCCCCTACATACAAACTTACTTACTTACCAGGGGGGTAATATCTGGATCTCCTGAACCGATTTTGAAAATTTGTTTGTAAGTTTGTATGTAGGGACATACAAACATACAAACTTACAAACAAATTTTACCTCTTTATAATATTAGTAATAGATAAATAATTATGTTGCATTTCAATACATGGTTTTTATTTTAATGATGCGCTACTATTAATAATTATTAGAACTGGGTTCTAGTTTGTGGTACTGGGAAATTTGTATTTTTTATCAACACTAACCAGAATCCAGTTCTAATTATGCCCAAACTCATAGCCATATTCTGGACCGAGTCAATTTAGATTGACATTGCAACCCAAATGAAAACAGCCGCCGCGCTCGGGTCGGTCTTTAACCGTGTTTACCTAGGTTGGTCCGTGAATGGGTGACCACCCATTACATAGGTACCGAGTTTCCTCCATACCTTGGAAAGCACGTTAAGCCGTTGGTCCTGGCTGTCATTTGTAGACCTTTGACAGTCGTTACAGGTTGTGGAGGTCAGATAGGCAGTCGCTCCATGTAAAATACTGATATCCAGCTGCATCCGGTTAGGCTGGAAGCTGACCCCAACATAGTTGGGAAAAGGCTCGGCAGATGATGACGGCACCCAAGAAAGGAGCTAAGAAATAATTTCCCAAATCCAAAACCATCTAATTGAACTCTTTTTCCAGGATACGTCGACGAAGCGGGCAACCCTGTCAACCCAACTGACGGGTCCCCCAGTGAAGGTGCGCAAGCCTCCAGACCCTCTCAAGCACCCCAATACCCGCAAAACACGGGGTCAGGCCCATCGGCGCGACCACCTGCATCAAATTCCTTCAGTCAGAGTCAGAATGTCCAGTACCCCTGTGAGATATCAGTGTCCAAGGTCAACGTACCAGGGTTTGTCTGCAGGGGACAGCTGCTTTTCGAAGATAACTTCAACGCTCCACTAGAAAAGGGGAAGGTATGGACTCCTGAGATCAAGTTTCCTGGGGAACCGGTGAGTGGAATTTGGATACTCCGTTTAACTATTTTAAGAGATTGTAGTCTACGTAACAATACGAATAATTTGCTGCTATAGGGTACAGTTATTATCATCATCAGCCTTAAATGAAGAACCCTCGATCCAACAATGGACTGCTCCGTTGTTGGATCGAGGGTTCTCCATTTTCCATCATACCTACAATTTACTCTGTCTGTAATTCTTGGGCCTTTGCACACACCGTTTTTTATGCGCTGACGACGCGCGTAGAACGCAATCAGGGCGCTCATCAAACGCAAGACTGAAGTCACGTTGTTACCTTTGCACACGATCCTTGCGCTTTGTATCGCTATAAACGCGCTGATACATCGCTACCAAGGCGATATAAACGCGCGTTTGGAACGATGTATCGTGCAGAAAGCCGCCACCATTTGGAACCACAGTATTACGATGGCGTCGCTCGAGACAACTCTGCTTACTCTAGCCTTCGTGCTGCTTTTATAACGTCGACCAAGAATAAAACAGGAAAAAAAAAGAGAATTCCTCCTAAATCACCTCCTTCTCCTCACCACTAATGGCACAAACGAGCAGTAAGCGTGCGTTTGAATCGTTGCAATGCGTGTTGATAACGCGCAGAGAACGCGCTTATCAAAAACGAGCGATGTCAGCGCATAAAAAAACGTGGTGTGCAAATAATACAAATAATAAAATACAAATAATTTATTTTTTCTTTTACAAGTTATGTACTACATTTAGAGGTTGAAGTGACCTTTTAGACAATTGGCTGTGTTAGGTCACTTCGCTCTTCCGAAGCTTAGTTACATGCTGTGTACAAACAATTTTAAATCAGTGTGTGTGATGTATGTGTGTGAGTGATTGAGGAGTGTATGTGTTTTTGTGAGTGCATGTTGCAAGAGAGCCTCGGTTTCGTCATATGTAAGTAGTTTAATCCATTTAGTTATAAGTTTTTTGCATTCATAATATTTTTTGGTGTATAAGTTACCGAAAAGTATGTAATCCGTCATTATATACAATTCCTAGGAAATGTGTACAAATCCTAAAATGGATAGGAAATCTATAAAATATTTTGTAATAAGCAGTTTTCCTAGGAAATCTATACATTTCCTAAATAGCGATCGGATATGTATTACTGTAGTACATTCTTAATGTTCTTAAGGGGGGAAAATATTGTTTCGGGAGGTTCCTGTACCTAATCGGGCGGGAGGAAACGCCCGGGTGTCACCACTGCGAGGATCGACCGGAGGACACGGTGGAGCACACTGTGCAGGTCTGCTCCGCTTGGGCGGAGCAACGCCGTGTCCTCGTAGCCTAGTAGCCTCGTAGCGTAGTCGTCTACAGGGGCCGACGCCTGCCAGGGTTGCGGGACTGTTCGAAAGAGATACCGCGGCCCTGGAACACAAAGGGCAAAGGAAGGAACATGGATGGGTTTTAGTCAGTAAAAGTCTGACACTCCCTCCAGCTCAGCCCAGGGCGGGAGGGGTTATTTGATGATTTCCAATCGGTAAAATAAAAAATAAAAAAAGTGGGGAAAATATAATGAACACCAAAAATAACTTTGTGACCACTAACATCTATCACCTAAAATAGTAAATGTGCACCAAATTTTAATGAGGTCGCTGATGACAAACTAGTTCTGCCTAGGCCGACTTGGGGCACCGCGACACGGATAGATTAGGTTAGAAGTAGTGTTTATTATTTATAAACCATTCAGAAGTAGGAGCCCCGTATAGCGGGCCTCCGTCGACCGGGTCTCCCTCGACTCGGAGTCGTTTTTATATATTTCCTAGTATCATCTCGGAATTGCATAAAATTCCTAGGAAATAAATACATTTCACAGGAAACGTGTGCCTTAAAGAATCGTTGAAACATTATTTTACACATTTACTAAGTAGGCTCGGAATTATATATATATTTCCTAGGAATTTTGTACAATTCCTAGGTTTCATACATTGCCGGTAACATATATAGGTAGTTCTTTGTTTAATTTGTTGTACAGGTGGGATGCACGTCTGTCATATTGCATACTACAAAAACTGGTTTTAGTTTGTGGAATATGCGCCACAAGATCTTTCCCTCTTCTTGTTAGATTGTCAACACCATAAGGCAGTGTCTTGTGTTTTTTCAAACAATTTGAGCAATATATAATTTTCTCAATGCAAGCAGATCGCTAGTTTGATAAAGTCTATAAGTGGGTACCTTGATCGCTTAAAATGCATAATTTTGATCAGAGCTCTTTGAGCTCGTTCTACTTCAGTAAATTTGAACTAGGCCCTTACCTACCTGGTACCTAGGCCTACCATACGCACAAGCTTTATCACGGTTTTGCCAGGGGCGTGCCGTCCATAGAGGCAATTAGGCCTAGCCTACCCTACCATTCCTACCAACAACGCAACAAATGTATTTATTATAACTATGTAATAAAATAATGCAAAATATTTAAAAAAATAATTAAAACTCCTGTTAAAATACTTATAGCAACTTGTCGCGCCCTCGCGCGCGCGACGCTCGCTCCCGGCTCTTCTAGGCAACGACGCCGCCGGCCTAATTTCCATTGATAAATTTACGCACACTGATGCACATTTTCGTGTGTATGAACGGCACACATGTATAGATCATTGATAGATTGGCGGCTCAACTCCTGCGAGTGTAGCTGGCCACTGATTGGCCACAAAGTATTATCCGGCTAAAACGGTATGCAGTGATGCAATTATATTTGGTAGTGTTTTTTATCGACAAAGTAGCAATTATGTTTTTCTTAGAAAGTTGTAAGCCATATTTGTTTCATGTGACAAGCAAAATTTATTTCGCGATCTTGAATGTTTTGCTTTTTATAATATCTGACGGTTGTAATTCGCTTTGAAACGTACAGTAGTGTAAATATTATTTGTTGTATTTGTTTATTTACGTAAAATGGTGTTCCGTTGTGAAGTTTGTGCTGATAATGTGTGTTTGTTATAAGTTAAAAACAGTAAGTATTCACAATCGTTTAATGATAAGATTCAAGTTGTGTCTAAAGGTGTAGGTACCCGAATTACGAGAATTAACCCAAAATTCATCTCGTACTCGTCATTTCAAATGAATCTTGCTTCTGTTTGCATTGTCAGAAAATCGTGATTTGAACTTTGAATAATGTGGTGAGTTCTTGTATTTATAACTTTGGTTTTTACAGGCTTATTTCCAATGTTTTTTTTCTAATATTCCAAAAATCTACACTATACCATGGTAATTTTAGGTAATTTTATTTTTTTGTTGACAGCGCACTCTGTTTTATTTTTAAGATTTTTTTAACGAAGCTTCTACCTTCGTTTTTGTATTGACTGAATGCCATTGAAATTCCTGATATTTAAGCTAGATGGCGTTGTTTCTCATTAGCTTAAGTACTAAAAATACCAGGGGCGGGTGCGGGGGTCCCGGAAGGGTGACTGAATGTCATCCTAAGTAGAGCGACGCTGTGATGTTGCCGAGTTTTTTGTTTTGGGTGTCAGTAATTCAGTATGCGTGGCCTGCCTTACCAGAAGAACTACTGCACGCCACTGGGTTTTGCCTGCGCTTGCAAGCCGGTTTGTACACGGAACACCGTGCGTGCGGTTGGTAAAACTGTTTCACGCGCCAACCCTACAACGCTGCCTGCGCATTTTTCGACTTGCTTAAAATTTTGCCTGCGCAAGCCGTACTTTAATTAAGCTGTAATTTTGCCTGCGCGTTCTTGCGGCTTGCCTGTGCGTGTGGTTGAGCGTTCAGTGTTCAAGCCTTAGTCGAGGCTAGTTGTCGTTCGGTGTGGTCGTCAGTCACTCAAAAATGGCAGATTTGCGTACGTACAATCGCGACTTCTTGACTGAATTTATAAGTCTTTATAAATCTCTGCCTGCACTTTGGAAAATTAAATCGAAGGATTATTCCGGCCGCATTGACTTTTGCATTGTCTTTTTTTTTCACTAGCGAACACTGGTAAAATAATAGCAGAAGAAATAGTTCTTCACTGAGAAACATTGTTTCCAAGCCTACAATTTCGACAAGAATGTGGCCTGCGCGTACTTAACTGTGCCGTGTGGTAACGCCGTCCGTGTACAGATTTTTCGTGCGTGTGGTAGGCCCATAATACTATCTGCTTATGATGCTATTCTATCAAAATCAGTTAGCTTCTCTCGAACAAATTCAAAGAGAATATGTTCCAAGACTTCAATCAGTTGAAAACTTATGCCTTTTAATGGATATTCATTTGTTTTTCACCCAGGACTTCCCATTCAACGTGTACCTCAAAGACCGTCACCTTCACGTGAGCGATGGACGCCTGTCTATCAAGCCCATTACCCTGGAATCCAAGTATGGAGACGACTACGTGAGGCAGACGCTTGATATTACAGCTAGGTAAGACACATGTAATGTATCCTAACTAATAGCAAAGCGCCTCGATAAACACCTTTGGAGGCTCTCATTGCGCGGCCAAGGGCTTGATTCAGTGCGCAGTACCTACTCTTGGACACGCCACGCATAGTGAGGAGGTTCCTCTCTCTGGAACCCTGACCACCGGCAGCCTGGACCTTGTTTCTGATGCCGATAGATGGCCTATCTATATATTTTTTAATGTTTTAAATTATTTTGTTCTTTTTTTAAATATTTATAAAAGTAAACTGTAAGAACTAATATTATAATTGTTAAAGTTAGTTACTATGTTTGTCACGCCTTGCTTGATCGGATTTCGATTAAAGGCACATGGATAGATCATGACTAGGGACATGACTATTTTGATCCTAGTATTCCCAGTAGGACATTCACGCGGGATAATTTCCATCCACCACATGAGCGAAGCTGCTGGCAAAAGCAAGTTATGATATAAATGTGAAATTATCAGTAAAACGTAGGCCCAACAACTTTCTACTTAAAATACTTAATTTGAAAGCGAAAAAAGATGCGTTGCTTTAGTATTTTGCGTGAATTCCAATAACATAAGTAAGAATCTCAAAATATGGGATAAAGCCTTTTAAATGTTTGCCTGCTACAGAAATTGTTCATATATTTTTACGAAATTCATTCACGAACAACGATCATTTTATTTCGTCTTTCTTTCTTATTTCGAATTTTGAAAAAAAAAACATGTGATGTAATCGTTTACCGTAGTAATAATATGAATAAAAGCGCGGGTAACCGATTTTCCTGTTCACGTAATGTTTTTACTATAAACAGGAAAAGATTTTTTCTCAATATACTTACACGGATGTGCCTGTATCTTAGTTGAGCTCATTTTCGCAACGCACATTTTATTTAGTAAGGTTATTAAGCGAACGTTTTTTTCTGAAACCTTGAATTGGTACAGCAATACTTGTAAATATGTCGAAAAAGCTATGACATCAAAAATTTGCGATACATCAGAAGTTGCGATAGTTTTAAGAGCGTGTCGTCTTACGGCATTTCATACAAACTTTAAACTCATTTGTTTTCGAAATGACTGAACCGATTTTAATGAAACTTCATACGGCAGGATATGTATGTCTAAAATGTTGACAGAGAACATATCAAATGAAAGAACTTATTGTGAGCATCTCTAATATTTTTAAGACAAATGTTTTGAAGTTATTTAAGAAAGTAGCCGAAAATTGACCATTCCCCCCTTACCATCGAAATTACAGGGACGAAAAATGTTGAAAAAAATACAAAAATAGTTCTTTGCCTTTAGATTACAGGAAAACCTATAAGAAAGCTAAAACAACAAATAATTAAAACATATAAAGGGGGCTCGCTACGTAACGATGGTACCCCAAGTAACACATCAAAGCAGTATAACGGCCGACTTACAGCATTTCTGTATCGTTTTCGCATTTTGAGTTAGTTCTATAGTAGCATTACAAACGTTTACACGGCTACTGTAATGCTTATTTGGGCACAAATTATACGGCTTTAGATCCTAAATAGGTTCACAATAGTTGTTTAGTTGCATTACAGGCGCATTATATTAGCATTATTGTGGCCAAATAACGTACCAATCGCATTACAGAAGCATTATACTAGCAATATTATTGATAATGAAGATGTTGTTTGCATTACAAAAGCATTAGACTAGCATTTGAATGTAGTAAAAGAATGATTGGAGCTTTTTAAGTGTTCACAGTTAGAACTTAAATAAACCCTACATCATTGCAAAAACATCTCTAATACCACGGTACAAATGTCATAATACAATTAACGTGGAATATAATATGGACGAAGACTGTCAAAACTGAGCGAGTGCCACCATATTTGTTTGCATCAAAACAAAATTTACTGGGTAAGTTTTTGACTCTTTTGTTACTTCATGCCTTCAAATATTATTCGCAATGTAGTTTACTGTAAATGTCTATATAAGTTTCATTGAAAATTTTCACGCGCCTTCGATATTTTGTGGTTTTGATAGAAAATATCATATTAAAATATGTGTGGAATCATCAAAACAATTGTGTATTCCTAGTATAGAACGAATTTTGCTTAATTAAAATAATAGTATTGGTTGGGCAGTATTAAATCAAGTTATATCATTATGTTAAAGATCTTTTGCTTTCATAAATAGGTCCGAATAATAATTTTTTTGGTTATAAAATATTTACAAAATGGTGTCGGGGTATAGCAGCCCGGTGAGCCTTTAACAAGGCTAATTCATGCTGCCAGCTGTATAAAAACTCACACGTGAACCATTATTAAGCCAGAGGCAAGAGAGAAGGCTTTTGATGATCCACTGTAGTGGCATTGTCTATAAAGTAGGTCTATATGGGTTCACCGGTATACCAGTAGTTTTGATGTAGACTGAAGTAGTGCCATTACTTGAACGCAATTTTGGGGATCCTTGAGCAAAACAATAAAACCCTTTCAGAATTTATACAATTTGATTCGTTTGCCAAGTTGATAAAAAGGCGTCATTAAGATATTATTCCGTAACTATTTTATAGACAGGACCGTTATTTATTTCATACCCGGTGTAGTGTAGTACGTAGTCAGGTACAGTAGCCATCAAATATACCACTTTAAAATGGCCAAACTTTTCAGAAAACGCAATAATATCTTTTTTATGGGTGATGCTTTTAAAAAATATTGTTTTCTTATTTTCAGTGATTTTTATACCAACCATACAATGCCGTACAAAATGGAACAGATGATAGAGAGAAAGGAAAAACAATACGAGGTAGTCTTTGTGGGAAGAAAAAAGGGTAAATTGTGGTGGCCGCCTAAAAAGACACAGGCACCCTGGACGACAATAGTTCAAAATCAAGAAGTAATGAAAATAAAAAACAACCATAAAAATTGCTGTTGTTTTATTGATCATTTAATATGTGCTTTTCCCCAATATGTCCGACAAAAGGTTCTACGAATACAGTAAAATGAATGTATAAACAGTTTTACGTATTAAAATAACTCACGTATATTTGATTAAAGAGCTGCTAGCTGTACCACACAGCTAAGTTGATCTTAAAAAACGCAAGCATTACATTGATTCACGTTTATGCTGTTCAGCAATACTAGGCTTTTACTTACCACTCAAAAGTGCTATTACACAACAAAGGGCACTTAAGACAGCTCAAAGCTATAACGGTTTTACGGTGCATGATAACGGTAAAAGTTTTAGCTTTTAAACAGCATTAGGCATTATCTTACTACTTAAAAATGCTATTGTAGAACCTAAGGCACTAAAAACAGCTGAAAGTTGTATAGCGGATTTACGTGGCATTATAATGGTTCATATTTGTGCTGTTAAACGGCATTAAGCATTTATATACTACTTAAAATGCTATTGTAATTCCAAATGCACTAAAAACTGCTGAAAGCCGTACAGCTGCGTTGTGGTTTGCTGCACTAAAACTAAAGGGTTTACAAAATCATTTTGATAAGCTATTATCCAACCGTTATACAGTGTAAAGCATCCTAATGGTTTTGAAATACCAATATAAAGCGTCAAGATGCTCGGTGAACCTATTTATGAGTTTATAAGGACCTTAAGTTCTACACAAGTTTGCTATTCGTTTGTTAGAATGCTTTCTGTGTTACTTGGGACGCAACCCTTCATGCGTGAATTCCACTCGCACTTGGCCGCGCCGCTCAGCTCCTGAGGGTCGCAGCACGATGTTAAATAATCCATAGGTAACTGTTATCAAGAATAAAATTGACCTTTCAAATTTAAATACAAAAAGCATTTTACAAATCTCGGAACGGGCGGATCGGACGGGAAGTTCAAGAAATTTGCGCGCTCAAAGAAACTCAGTTTCAGTTCTCGGTTTATTGAATTATCGTTAAATATTTAATTATAGTTAAAGGTAACGATAAACTGACAGAAGTTTATGAGAATCCCGAGAAATGCGATACAGTTTGAAAGTATCTCTCAGTGCACTCGGGATATCCTGCTAATAATACTCGTATTTGACCACGGCATAAACCATTCTGAAAGAATAAAAATAATTAAAGAATAAAAATTAAGTTTTTGAGGGTATGAGCTACAGGTTGTAAAGATCTAAACTCTCGGATAACTTTAATATCTCGAAACAGGTGGCCTACCATGACGTCTTAAAGCAGGAGTAATTCCAGTGTGGGAAAGAGATGGCGCTAGACAACCTGTATAGCTCTGTCTCTTTCCCACACTGGAATTACTCACTACATACTACTGACGTCACAGTAACCCCTCAGGTTTTTGGTGTTAGTTCTTCTTTTGCGACATAGATGGCGCTGTAGTACTTTTTGTATTACGCCGCTACAAGTTTATGCACAATGACGATGACTTTACTCTTACACGCTACCTTCAAACCTACATACCAATTTTCCTTGCCCACAGATGTACCGGCATCATAGGCACAATCGAGTGTTTCCGGGAGGCATCAGGTCCTCAGATCCTGCCGCCCATCATAACCGCTAAGATCTCCACGAAGAACAAATTCGCCTTCAAGTTCGGCAGGGTCGAGATCAGCGCAAAGATGCCTTTGGGAGACTGGATTTATCCAGGTAAACCTTCAAAAAGCTTCACTGTGACTTCTGATCAAAGTCGTTGAAAGATACTTACGATAAATGGGAACATAATCTTTCTGCGCTTGCCCCTTGTTACTTGGGGTTGACGCAACACGTTTTTGTCTTCCATTCTCCTCTGTCAACCGTCACGCTATCATTTACTCCATTTTCTTTCATATCATTCCTCGCAGAATCCATCCATCGTTTCCTTGGTCACGAAGAAAAAATCGTATTCTACTTACAGTAGCCAACTGGTTGCTGTTGGTACAAGCTTGTCATAGGTTTTCCAAGACGTTGCTATTTTTAAAATTTTAAGAATATTTGTCTAACTTTGATTGGCTCTATCACCATTAATATTGGGTTTGAAAATCTGGTTTACTGACAAACTTTAAGGAATTTTAATGTTCGTCAACTTTGTTGTATGATGAGGTACAAAAAAATGTGCTTACTTTAATATATATCACTGAAAAACTGATGTTTTTGTCCCTCCCCCCCTCCGCTGAGGTCGAAAACATAGGATAGGCTAGTGCAGCCCCAAACAAGCTGTAAAAGTTCCATTAACTTCGGAATACTTAACAGGTAAAATTCAGGACGAGAGCAATTTTCCCAAAACCTACTACACCCATTTGGATTACTTCTTAAATAACATGCCTTTTTTGTTTATCAGTGATCCAGCTGGAACCTCGTGACTCCGTATACGGTAATAGCAACTACGCGTCTGGACTCCTACGCATAGCCACCGCTAAGGGTAACGTGGAATTCGCCAAGAGGCTGTACGCGGGACCCATCATGTGCGATTCTGAACCTTATAGGTTGGTAGCTGCTCAGGATATTCTGGGAATGAATGAAAAAAAGAAATAGGACAGAAAGAAAGAGAAAAGAAGTAGAAATTTTCCGCAAACGTGGTGCATCCGAAACTTGTGGCAACTTAATTTTTCTTTCCTGTAAAGTGTTTTAAAGATTGATTGCCCTGTCGCTCTGCTGAGCTTAGAGTCCAAGGTTTGTGCTTTAAGTGGGGCAGGGTGATCATTGGTTTAAAGGGAAATTATTCAGGGTGTAATAAGACCTTTAACGAAGCCGTCAACTAAGCATTATGTTCATCAAACTAAGTAACTTTACGCAAAAATGATAGCTGGGAAATGAGTTTTTTTTGGGGTGAAAAGTTTTACGGTAGGACTCAATGTAACGCACTCAAAACAATGATAATAGCATCCATAAGCACAAGCTGATGGATGGATTGAATATTACGGGGGTCGTGGAGGTCTGTACAGTAATAATCTTACGTTAAAAACACGAACTAAAAAAAAAAAACTTGTGAAAATGTTGGAAATTTGACCCCCAATATCTCCGTAACTAGAAGGTTCCCTAGGAAGGAAGGTAAGGTATGGTCTAAAACCAAAAAAAAATCGTAATGACGAGGAGAACAATTGGCTTTCGGCTTCATTAAGGGTCTTGTCCCTTTATGTGTGCTGGATTTGTGGCCAGCCGGTGGCAACAAAGTCTGAGTGATGTGTCCCTCGGATCTGGGACTAAACCAGGGAAATATCTGTACACACTAATACATCTCCGGAGGGAATGCAAACATGCAGCAATTTGTTTACTTAGATGGACTTTCTGTTTTGTTCCAGATCTACGTATTTGCAGCAGAAGGCTGGTTCCGATCTATGGAGTAAGGAATTCCATAACTACTCATTGGAATGGAGGCCAGGTGATGCATTATTAACCTAGTCTAGAAAGACTACAACAAAAAACATTGCAAAAAACAGACTATTTTTCTGACATTTGATTTTTTTGACAGAGTATTTGAGTTTTTTCCTATAGTTTTGATATTATTAAGCAGTTTTTATCTTGGCGCTTCTCACAAAACGAAAATCTGGGCAACTGATTTGTAACATCTTAATTTCTTATAGATGGTATCTCTATCTACGTGGACGGTGAGAAGTACGGCGAGGTGACTCCTCCTTCGGAAGGGTTTTACCAGACTGCCTCCGAAAACAACGTGGTGGCGGCTGCGCAGTGGCTCAAGGGAACTGTCATGGCGCCTTTCGATGAAATGGTCAGTAGTTTTAGACATACAATCGGTTTTATATATTCTGTCGAAAATTTTATCAAAACATCAACCTTTGGAAAGTAATTAAACTTGACACTTTATTAAATAGGTGAGTTTCGCAGCTTCTTACAAATGATAATAATAAGACAAATTGCTGGACAAGGAACTTTGACGCTCGGTTTTCATTTAACCGCTGTTGGCAAGCCAATGGCAGTGCTCAGACACTGATGAGTTAAACCGTCGGATCTACAAACAATCTTTATCAGACTAACTTGTCACTCTCTCTCTGTCAGTCAGTCAGTCGTTCATCAGCGAGGAATTACCTTGTGGAGAGCGACCACAAAAAGACAAATAACCACTTTTTATCTCTTGTAATTCCAGTTCTACATCTCCGTGGGCATGAACGTGGGTGGTGTGCACGAGTTCCCCGACGACACAGGCAAGCCCTGGAGCAACCGCGCCACCAAGGCCATGCTGAACTTCTGGAACGCGCGCGACCAGTGGCACTCCACCTGGTTCGACGACACCAGCGCGCTGGAGGTCGATTATGTCAGGGTTTATGCTCTCTAAGAGGTGAGTCTCGACTTACTTGAATTGATTGCTATATTTAGCTACCTACGTTATTTTGGGGGCTTATTTTATGTACGATACTAACTTTTGCATGGATGGATGTTGTTTGTCACTCTTTCACGAAACAACTGCTGACCGGATTTGTATGCAATTTGGCACACCCATAGTTTATAACCTGGATTAACACATAGGGTACTTTTTATCCCGGTAATACGATCCCTTGGGACAATAATCGAACTCCACGCTGGCGGAGCCGCGTCATAAGCTAGTCATTCATAATTCAAAGTCACATTCAAATTAGGCCCAAAATAAGCCAAATTCGAACGTCAAAAATGACGTAAGACAGGCCTCCTAAAGGCCCAATCTTCTCCTCTAGTTGGTGTATTTGCCGGGAAGAAGTGGTGGAACAAACATGCCTTAAAGAAGCATGTCATTACTGTAGGAATCAGTCGTTGTTGCGATAATTGGGGAAATCCTATCTCCAGCTGTAGGCAGATTTCTTCAAGCTGACTTGATGACGAATTCAAATGAAACAAAACAGAAAGTACTTACGATTAATCGTTTTTTTTTTGTTTCAGATTCGAAAGCATCTTCATAGGACCTCAACTGCATAATTATAGATTAAATGAATATTTTTTTACTTTAGAATTGAGTTTTACTGATCTCCTTCTCTTAAACACATAACATGGCGTTAAGGCTCAAGATCGCTCATCAACATTTTAAAGGTTCTCAGGGCCTCAGTTACTTATTTAATTACTTTTAAAAACCTTTACAATTGTTACACAAGCAATCATAAGAATATAGATTTGGTTATTGGTAGCAGTTTCCAATAGTTGTTCCGTTCAATCTCAGAAGATCCATTGGCCAGATCCATGATGGATCTAGTGACAATTGTTTTTCTCATTGGATTCTCATTTCAGGATTCCACATCTTCGACATCTACTGAGTTTTTTTTTACAAAAGACCCATGAGCCAGACCTATGATGGATCTTATTCAACCTACATGATGACTATGATGAGTCTTTGCTATGAGCGAATATGAGTAATCTAGCGTGCGCACTCACAAGATTTTATGCCAACCTGTCGCGAATAGCGGCCTCTGTAAATCTTGTTCCTAACTATTTATACTATTCTAAAGTACTTTCCTTCATTTTCATTTCATTGCTTTTAAATACTTTTTCCCTAACTATGGAAAAAGTATGCAAAAGCAATGAAAGATTGTTTTATTAAATGTAAAACCATGTTTGGCAGCGTGAAAATCTACAAGCATGGAAAATGTGCCCATTTACCCATTATTTTAGATAGTTTGTAAAGGTTAATTTAGTTTTGAATGAAACAAGCTTGTTGAGTACTCAATACATAGATTTATTTTCACGTTTGCTATAAATACCTAGGTACTCTTGTCCAATACCACAAAACTTAACTAATAGTGTCCAAATATCGCAAACGGACACCGATCACTGAATTCGCAAAAACACTGAAGTCGACCTTCGCTCCGGGGATACACTCAACACAAAGGTGTACTGACGAATTTTTATGGAGGAGCAGAGGCTCAGCTCCACGTATTTGCAGCAAAAAAAAAACACTAAAAACAACAAGAAAACATGCACAACCTATAGAATCCGTTTTCTTTTGACAGTTTTGAATTTTGTCATTTATGTTTTTATTTGTTTTTTTTTTATGGCATCCGATTAAATTATTCGATTAACTTAAAATCAAATTAACTCAAAATCAAATTTTAGTACGTTATTTAAGTCTTAAAAATTAAACTAAAATAATGAAAATATATTATAATATTAAATAGCAGTTTTTAACAACTATTAGGTTTAAGTAGCTTTGTAGAGACATCTAGTATGGTCCTATGTGAATTAAAGTTGAGCTCAAGAACGATAGATGGCGCGCTAAAAAGAATTGCGGTGTACATGAAGGAACTGTCCCCGCCCTGTATCTATCTATCTATTCCTCATACCCACCCACCACCACACACTAACTCACCGCACTCCATGTCATTCCACACCAGTCCACTCCACTCCACCCACCCACCCACCCACCGACCCACTCTCCACTCCATTTCCTTACTCATATGTATTTGAATTATTTAGCATAATATAACATTCCGCCTGTAATCTCCGAAGAGTTAGGCAGAGGTGTAGCTGATAGTACACCCATATTTCGCCCTGTTGCCATCAACTGGGCACAAATCCAGACTCCGTGGGTGCTACTGAGAAATTCTTGATGGAAAAACCCAATAACACTTTTTGCCCGACCCGAGAATAGAACTCAGGACCTCATGCTCAGCAGTCGCGCTTGCGAACCCTAGACCAACGAGGCAGTCTTTTTTTTCGGATGGGACGTCATCAAATAACTCCTCCCGCTCTGGGCTGAGCTGGGGGGAGTGTCAGAGTTTTACTGACTAAAACCCATCCATGTTCCTTCCTTTGCCCTTTGTGTTCCAGGGCCGCGGTATCTCTTTCGAACAGTCGCGCAACCCTGGAACGAGGCAGTCTTAAATATTCAAGTATTTGAATTATTTCAGTGAATGATGACGTAAAGTCATTCCAACTGTACCTAATTCATGCAGCTATATATACATCAAAATACCCATATCTACATAAATTGTGCCGCGGACTTTACCTATCCGTATTCTTGGAATTAATTATCTTATTCATAACTAGCTGACCCGCGCAACTTCGTCTGCGTGCGTGCGTACATAAAAGAAAGAGAGGTTAGAGAGAGTGTGCGTCAACCTTAAAAGTTAGTAGATATTTTTTTAGAGCTTTTTAAGAGGGACAATTCCGACATACATGATAATTGCGTAACTTTAACCGTTCACGCACAACGGAAGCTCTCAAAAGGAGTAAATCCCTATTATATACTATTACCGATGGATAATCATCAAATGACCCCTCCCACTCTGGACGGAGCGGAAGGGATTGTCAGACTTGTACTGACTAAAATCCACCCACGTTTCTTCTGTTGCCCTTTGCGTTCCAGGGCCGCGGTATCTCTTTCGAATAGTCCCGCAACCCTGGCAGGCCTCGCTCCTCTCGGATCCCTTCCCGTTTGCTGACATCTCTTTGAGGCGCGTGTGGAACACGAACACGCCGTCACCACGGCCTGTCGTCATAAGACGGACGGATGGCGAGCTAGCCCATTACTCACTGTCCACAGGCCCGCGACCCTCGACAGCCTTACGTCTTCATCTTTAGACACTCGATGACAATCATACACCAGCTAGAACGGAAGTTCTCATCAAAGTTCTTGAAATGGGCCGAGACACGATAAAACTGCTGTAAACTGTTGCGGACCTCTTGCAACTGCCTTCCGTCTCCATCGTCAGACCTTTGATGATAGACATACTCCAGGCAGGTCTAAAGTTCTCATCAAGGTGCATGAAATCAGCCGAAACACGATATAGATGCTGTTAACTCTTGAGGACCTCTTGCAACTACCTTCCGTCTCCATCGTCAGACCTTCGATGACAGTCATACTCCAGCTAGGTCTAAAGTTCTCATCAAGGTGCATGAAATGAGCCCAGACACGATATAGATGCTGTAAACTCTTGAGGACCACTTTCAACTGCTTTCCTTCTACATCGTCAGACATTCGATGAAAGTCATACTGACAACTCAGTATGGTTTAAAGTTTTCATCAAAGTGAATGAAATGAGCCCAATAACATTATACCTGCTGCAAACTGTTTAGGACCGCTTGCAACTGCCATTTGTCTCTATCGTTTGACCGTCGATGACAGTCATACTTCAGCAAGGCCTAAAGTTCTCATCAAGGTGCATGAATTGAGCCCAAACACGTTATTGTTGCTGCAAACTCTTGAGGACCTCTTGCAAGTGCCTTCCGTCTCCATCGTCAGACCTTCGATGACGTCATACTCCAGCTAGATCTAAAGTTCTCATCAAGGTGCAGGAAATGAGCCCAAACATGATTTCTCAATTTAAAAAACAAAAGATCATGTATATCGGACTTCTCTGTAAAAAGTTATGCGTGGTCAGGTCATACATAAAATAAAAAAATTTAGACGCGTCGAATTGAGAACCTCCTCTTTTTGTTTCGTTGGTTAATAAACCAAGCTTCAGACATTTGACACGGGCGAGGGTCATTCAACACCGCGACTCAGAAAATGGAGTGAAATTAATAGCGCCATCTATCGAGCACGAAATTTAACCGTTAAAATATAATGCATGTAAAGCGATCGAACACACACTCTACAGGGTTATAGCTTCATGTAGACTAATCTAGAGTACTTTTTGCTCTCAGACCCGATTTAAAAGTTATCTTGTGAGCACATTTTTATTAATTAGTACCATTTTGGTGCAATAGATGTCGTTGCATGTATCTTACACAATGATGGTAAGTTCTTCTTGAACACTTTAAATTTATAAATCTTTTGATAGAGAGCACTGATTACAGCATGAAACAAAAACTAAAACCTTCTCTAAGTTCCCTACAATATTTGTGCATTGAATCTAATCACATTGGTTTTCCCAACAACATGAACACCCGCCTCGCAGCGCGCGCGGGTCATTATTTTGATGCGGAGTTATTTTAAAACTGTGATATCTCATAAGACATTCATCTAAATTGAATAGTGTAAAGGGCAATTTTGGTCACAATTGAATGCTAAAGATGACTAACATATTTATTTTGATAAGGATTAATACTATGTCGGTAAAAACACCTTCGCAAATAAAACATTAATTTTGACCAAATTTTAAAATCATAAAAATGGTTATTGTGAGTCAACCTTAAAAGATAGGCATGTGCCGTCGCGGACTTTTTTTGAGACCTTTTTAAGAGGAATAATTCCCTGCTACATTATATTTGTGCAACTTTAACCGTTTACGCAGCGCACGCAACGGAAGCTATCAAAGAGAATATTTTTTCCCCGTTTTTGCAACATTTGTCATTGATGCTCCGCTCCTATTGGTTGTAGCGTGATGATATATAGCCTATAGCCTTCCTCGGTAAATAGGCTAACCAACACAAAAAGAATTTTACAATTCGAACCAGTAGTTCCTGAGATTACCGCGTTCAAACAAACAAACAAACAAACTCTTCAGCTTTATAATATTAGTATAGATAAAGCGGTTATTCTCGTTAATTCATCCATCTTATCTTGTTTCTTGTTATGTTAAAACAATAATAAACATCATCGTAAAACTCGCAATGAATACTACAATACTGTATTTCTGTTTAGTTAGTTAAAGTATTCAACTTAATTAATAACCAACAGTGCAAAGGCTAATACGCTAGCTGCGGCAATAAAAAAATATAATCTTTACTGGTGCGGTGGCGCACACTGGTCCCAAATTAAAAAAAAAGTGGACATTGATAGTAGACCGCTGATATTTTTTTTTATTGTTGATATAATGATAACAGATAAGGCAAAAAAATATTATTGTCCTACTTCAAATACTTTTCTCTATAAAAAATATTTCTTTTTTTTTTGTATGGGAGTGATTACATTTTACTCAATTTCTCAAAAACCTTAAGCGATGTCGAGATGGCATTCACATATGTTAGAAAACTAATAATTCTGAGTATTTGGCTCGAAGAAACTTATTGCTTATCTCTGCGTACTTTCGAGATAATAGTGACAGAAAATAACATTTTTTTTTAATGTTAATTGTGCGCTTTTTTTTAATCATAGCCTTACTCATATCGCAATAGGTCCGCTGGCCAGCAAAATGGAGCTTCGACGCGAGTTTGCCGGGATATCAAGATGGCCGCCTCTCATGACGTAACGTAATACGGTCACGAATCGCGCGCGTACACCTCACTCAGTGTACAACTAAATGTGGTTGCGATAAGACGTGTCCTTATTTTTCCTGTGCGCTTGAAGAAATGCTTGTTGTTTGTTTGTTTTGTTATTGTTGTATTTTGAATCTTTGGATTTTAAAATCAAATAATTTTTGTTTGTCTTTCTTTCGTCGAATTTGTTTTCGTAATTTTTTTTGTTAAAATCAAAGTCACTTTGTCTTTGATATCTTTGATTCTAATTTGTTTTCAATTTTCCTTAAAATTATAATATGTCCGCATTTGTCACCAACTTAGACTTATACGTTGTTCTTAAATCAGGAGGTGGTTTTAAAAATGTCGAATTTTTATTTAATGCCCTTATTGAACGTATTGGTGTTGAATTGTCTTCCGAAGATTTGAGTAATATTAAATTATTTTGTCGTAATTTTTCAAGTAATATCTCAAAAAGATGGTCTGCTTCCAGTAGAGCTCAAAAGACCTTTCTTAACAAAAATTCAGACTGGTTACAATCCCAAATAGTTTGGCCAAAATGTCAAAATATCGATTTAAGCAGCATTTTTAAAGTTGCCGAGGAAGTAATTCCAAATTTCGAAACGCAAGTGGATACTCATCAATTAAGTTATGGTACAAGTAAAAAACCATTTGTTGATATATCTGATAAACAGAAGAAAAGGCGTTCTCTAACACTTCTAGATCACACAGAGGAGGAATTAGTTTATGCTTTATGTGCCAAATTAAAAGAGTCTAAAAAAACAAAATTAGCAGCTATATTAAACGAACTCAGCCAAAACAAGGAAAAATGTGAGATGGTACATAATGTACTATTCGCTAAAAAGACTGACAAACCGTGTTTACCAGATGATAAAACGTTAGCGCTTTACACCTCAACAAATTTGTCAAAATGGCAATATCGAAATTTAAGAACTATTCTTGCTTCAGAGAAAATGTATGGTCTTCCATCCTATCAAAAGCTCCTGGAAGCTAAAAAAACTTGTTATCCTCCAGAGTCAGACATAACTGTAACTGAATCTGATGCTAAGATAAGACTTCAATCGCTTCTAGATTTGACAACTAATAGGATATTAAAAACAATTCAGCACAACTCTGCCGACAAAAAATCGCTAAAACTAATAAGCAAATGGGGTTTTGACGGGTCATCTTCTCAAAGTAATTATAAACAAAAGTCACACTCCGACACTAAAATTGACGATTCTTCAGTTTTCATGATTAGTTTGGTTCCGCTTCGTTTGGAAGAAGAGAGTGGTACTATCTTGTGGCAAAATCCTGCTCCCTCTTCAACAAACTATTGTCGTCCAATTGGCTTTATATTTGCAAAAGAAACAAATGAATTGATAAAGAAGGAAAGTGCATCCTTAGAGGAAGAAATTCGTAATCTTGTTCCCACAATTGTAGATAATTTTGATATTAAACATGATTTGTACATGACTATGATTGATGGGAAAATTTCTACTGTGATTTCCAATACTTCTTCTGTAGCTGTTTGTAATATTTGCAATACCCCACCTAGCAAAATGAATGACTTGGACTTTGTATCCAAAAGACTCATCAGAGAAGATATGTATAAATATGGTCTGTCTTCGCTTCATATGTGGATAAGATGTATGGAATGTATTTTACACATTTCGTACAACTTAGACTTCAAAAAGTGGGCTGCACGAAAAGAAGATAAATTGTTAAAAGAAATTAAAAAGAATTTGACACAAGAAGAATTCCGGGAAAGAACTGGTTTGTTAATTGACATAGTAAAACAGGGATTTGGTACAACCAATGACGGTAACACGGCAAGAAGGTTTTTTGAAAATTATGAAGTATCTGCTGAAATAACGGGTATCCACCCTGATTTAATCAAGAGATTTGCAGTCATTTTACAAACAATTTCATCTGGTCAACTTATTAATACCAACTTGTTTAGGGAATATTGTAAAGAAACAGCAATGCTATATGTAAACTTATATCCATGGTATTACATGCCTTCAAGTGTCCATAAATTGTTGATACACGGTGCTGATATTTGTGAAAATTTGTCCTTTATTCCGATAGGCATGCTTTCCGAAGAAGCTTCCGAAGCGAGGAATAAAGATTTCCGGAATGTTAGAATGGCACATACAAGAAAAATCGGTAGAGTTCAGACTAATTTAGACATTATCCACAGCTTTCTAATTAGCTCAGATCCTTACATCAGCCATATCAAACCAAAGTTTGCTCGTTTACATAAACAGTTGTTTCCAGAGGCTAGTGCTTTGATCTTGAACAATGAATTGCTTTCGTTGGAAAACGAGGAAATAGAGATTTCTCAAGAGAATATAGACCCAAATATTAATCTTTCACCATAATATTTTTTCAGAATCGTTTGTGAACATATTCAACTTTATGTTTGCAGCTTTATTTGTCTTCATTTTGATTGTTTTTTAGAACTGATGAAAGTACTCCTTCAGAAAGGTCATAGCTTTTCAGTCATTAGTGAGCCCCCATAACCTCTTTTACAGAGAAGTCTCTTTTTACTTATTTGACATTACGCATACATTATAATTATGTGCTAAAGTAAGGCTATGATTAAAAAAAAAAGCAAAAAATTAACATTAAAAAAAAATGTTATTTTCTGTCACTATTATCTCGAAAGTACGCAGAGATAAGCAATAAGTTTCTTCGAGCCAAATACTCAGAATTATTAGTTTTCTAACATATGTGATTGCCATCTCGACATCGCTTAAAGTTTTTGAGAAATTGAGTAAAATGTAATCGCTCCCATACAAAAAAAAAAGAAATATTTTTTTTTACAGAAAAGTATTTGAAGTAGGACAATAATATTTTTTTGCCTTATCTGTTATCATTGTATCAACAATAAAAAAAAATATCAGCGGTCTACTATCAATGTCCACTTTTTTTTAATTTGGGACCAGTGTGTGGCGGTCGAAACGCGCCATCTATCGACCTTTTCGACAGTGCGGACATATCAGTCCTTTTCGACCTGACCCCGCTTAGTACTCATAATCGTTCCGCACCAGGGAGAAAGATATAATTTTCACCGTGCGCAGTAGCGGTAAGCACCGTGTCTGGCCAATTTTTTGTGATCCGCAGTGAAGGTGTTACACATAGGACAAGTTATACAATCAGGAAATTAAATATTATACAAATATACTGTTAATTCCGCGACATCTTAGGTTTGAATGCAGGATACAGCACCCTCCGGCCACAAAAATATGTTCAAGAAAAAGCAATAAATAACATGCCACGCACTCAAATCGGTACTCGACACATGTCTCGCCTCTCCCCGGCCCGATCATCTGATGGCCTGTATGAAGGATGATATGGCTATACGATGACATGACGAGTAATACAGAAGAAGTATGAAAGAAGAAGACTTGCTGCGCCGACCCCAAATACATTGGCAGGAGAGCGACGACGATGACTCATAACTCAGGGTACACGATTACTGGAAATGCATCGCATGCGCAATAAAATCGTAATAAATGTAACAGGCTACGAACCATTGACCTGTACTAATCAGAACCAATCTGTATGGAGGTGTAGGTCCAGAAAACCGCTTCAATAAATGCTAGCACGTTGAGAGATGATAACAGAATACCTAACTGCCTTATCACACAATTGATCAAATCGCGTGTGAATTCACCGCTAGAGGCCCTAGTGTAGCGCGAGGTTTCCAAATAATGTCAGATGTCATAGAAGGTTCACGAGTTGCGTGCTTTTTTACCACGTTTTTTTTACTAATAATCACAATTGTGGTCTAGATTGGATGTCTCCTATTCATCATCTACATCAATGACCTTCCCAAAATCATGAAAGAACCTTGTGTGCTATTCGCGGACGACATTTCTCTACTTACCACATGCCAAACAAATGAAAATATAAATGACCAATTAAATACGATATTCAACAAAACAACAAAATGGATGGACGATCACAACCTTGAGATTAATTATAAAAAAACGAAACTAATAACTTTCTACCCCCATCAAAAATGCCCATTACCAGTCAGTTTCTCAAGTAATGGCACAAAAATTGAAGTAGTTAACGACTTTACGTTATTGGGACTCACAATTGACACACACATTTCTTGGAAGCCCCATATTAAAAAAGTTAGATCAAAAGTATCCAAATTCACCTATGCACTTCGAGAAGTAAAAAAACTACCGACCTGCAAACTGCACTTACCACATACTACGCCTACGCTCATGCATGGCTCAGCTATGGCATCATAATGTGGGGAAATAGCACGGACGCACATACACTTTTCATTCTCCAAAAGAAATTAATCCGTATTATAGTTGACTTAGAACAAACTGACAGTTGTAAACCCTTTTTCATAAAACATAAAATACTCACCCTAACATCCATCTATATCCTAGAAATATGCAAGTTTGTTAGAAAACACACGTACTTTTTTATAACCCGCGGTGATAAACATAGCGACCGATCTGTCAGATACAGAAATATGTTAATGTTACCTTCTTCGCGCATGAAACTACACTCAAACAGTCCCCACGTAATGTCTATAAAAATATTTAATAAACTACCAGATGCAATAAAAAATGAGACTAGTGATACAGCTTTTATAAAGAAACTCAAACAATTATTGATTGAAAAAGCATACTACACATTAAATGAATACGTAGTTGACAAACAAATATATTTAACACAAACAGACACCATACTTTGTTAGTCGTCTAGAACTTACTTTCTTAAACAAAACATAAATAAATAATATTTTATAGTTGTAAGTTTTAATAATGTATGTTAATTTTATAAATGTATGATTATTTGATAAATGTATTATAATTTTATAAATGGGTAATAATTTAATAATTAGATGATTCAACAAATTTGTCAAAATGGCAATATCGAAATTTAAGAACTATTCTTGCTTCAGAGAAAATGTATGGTCTTCCATCCTATCAAAAGCTCCTGGAAGCTAAAAAAACTTGTTATCCTCCAGAGTCAGACATAACTGTAACTGAATCTGATGCTAAGATAAGACTTCAATCGCTTCTAGATTTGACAACTAATAGGATATTAAAAACAATTCAGCACAACTCTGCCGACAAAAAATCGCTAAAACTAATAAGCAAATGGGGTTTTGACGGGTCATCTTCTCAAAGTAATTATAAACAAAAGTCACACTCCGACACTAAAATTGACGATTCTTCAGTTTTCATGATTAGTTTGGTTCCGCTTCGTTTGGAAGAAGAGAGTGGTACTATCTTGTGGCAAAATCCTGCTCCCTCTTCAACAAACTATTGTCGTCCAATTGGCTTTATATTTGCAAAAGAAACAAATGAATTGATAAAGAAGGAAAGTGCATCCTTAGAGGAAGAAATTCGTAATCTTGTTCCCACAATTGTAGATAATTTTGATATTAAACATGATTTGTACATGACTATGATTGATGGGAAAATTTCTACTGTGATTTCCAATACTTCTTCTGTAGCTGTTTGTAATATTTGCAATACCCCACCTAGCAAAATGAATGACTTGGACTTTGTATCCAAAAGACTCATCAGAGAAGATATGTATAAATATGGTCTGTCTTCGCTTCATATGTGGATAAGATGTATGGAATGTATTTTACACATTTCGTACAACTTAGACTTCAAAAAGTGGGCTGCACGAAAAGAAGATAAATTGTTAAAAGAAATTAAAAAGAATTTGACACAAGAAGAATTCCGGGAAAGAACTGGTTTGTTAATTGACATAGTAAAACAGGGATTTGGTACAACCAATGACGGTAACACGGCAAGAAGGTTTTTTGAAAATTATGAAGTATCTGCTGAAATAACGGGTATCCACCCTGATTTAATCAAGAGATTTGCAGTCATTTTACAAACAATTTCATCTGGTCAACTTATTAATACCAACTTGTTTAGGGAATATTGTAAAGAAACAGCAATGCTATATGTAAACTTATATCCATGGTATTACATGCCTTCAAGTGTCCATAAATTGTTGATACACGGTGCTGATATTTGTGAAAATTTGTCCTTTATTCCGATAGGCATGCTTTCCGAAGAAGCTTCCGAAGCGAGGAATAAAGATTTCCGGAATGTTAGAATGGCACATACAAGAAAAATCGGTAGAGTTCAGACTAATTTAGACATTATCCACAGCTTTCTAATTAGCTCAGATCCTTACATCAGCCATATCAAACCAAAGTTTGCTCGTTTACATAAACAGTTGTTTCCAGAGGCTAGTGCTTTGATCTTGAACAATGAATTGCTTTCGTTGGAAAACGAGGAAATAGAGATTTCTCAAGAGAATATAGACCCAAATATTAATCTTTCACCATAATATTTTTTCAGAATCGTTTGTGAACATATTCAACTTTATGTTTGCAGCTTTATTTGTCTTCATTTTGATTGTTTTTTAGAACTGATGAAAGTACTCCTTCAGAAAGGTCATAGCTTTTCAGTCATTAGTGAGCCCCCATAACCTCTTTTACAGAGAAGTCTCTTTTTACTTATTTGACATTACGCATACATTATAATTATGTGCTAAAGTAAGGCTATGATTAAAAAAAAAAGCAAAAAATTAACATTAAAAAAAAATGTTATTTTCTGTCACTATTATCTCGAAAGTACGCAGAGATAAGCAATAAGTTTCTTCGAGCCAAATACTCAGAATTATTAGTTTTCTAACATATGTGATTGCCATCTCGACATCGCTTAAAGTTTTTGAGAAATTGAGTAAAATGTAATCGCTCCCATACAAAAAAAAAAGAAATATTTTTTTTTACAGAAAAGTATTTGAAGTAGGACAATAATATTTTTTTGCCTTATCTGTTATCATTGTATCAACAATAAAAAAAAATATCAGCGGTCTACTATCAATGTCCACTTTTTTTTAATTTGGGACCAGTGTGTGGCGGTCGAAACGCGCCATCTATCGACCTTTTCGACAGTGCGGACATATCAGTCCTTTTCGACCTGACCCCGCTTAGTACTCATAATCGTTCCGCACCAGGGAGAAAGATATAATTTTCACCGTGCGCAGTAGCGGTAAGCACCGTGTCTGGCCAATTTTTTGTGATCCGCAGTGAAGGTGTTACACATAGGACAAGTTATACAATCAGGAAATTAAATATTATACAAATATACTGTTAATTCCGCGACATCTTAGGTTTGAATGCAGGATACAGCACCCTCCGGCCACAAAAATATGTTCAAGAAAAAGCAATAAATAACATGCCACGCACTCAAATCGGTACTCGACACATGTCTCGCCTCTCCCCGGCCCGATCATCTGATGGCCTGTATGAAGGATGATATGGCTATACGATGACATGACGAGTAATACAGAAGAAGTATGAAAGAAGAAGACTTGCTGCGCCGACCCCAAATACATTGGCAGGAGAGCGACGACGATGACTCATAACTCAGGGTACACGATTACTGGAAATGCATCGCATGCGCAATAAAATCGTAATAAATGTAACAGGCTACGAACCATTGACCTGTACTAATCAGAACCAATCTGTATGGAGGTGTAGGTCCAGAAAACCGCTTCAATAAATGCTAGCACGTTGAGAGATGATAACAGAATACCTAACTGCCTTATCACACAATTGATCAAATCGCGTGTGAATTCACCGCTAGAGGCCCTAGTGTAGCGCGAGGTTTCCAAATAATGTCAGATGTCATAGAAGGTTCACGAGTTGCGTGCTTTTTTACCACGTTTTTTTTACTAATAATCACAATTGTGGTCTAGATTGGATGTCTCCTATTCATCATCTACATCAATGACCTTCCCAAAATCATGAAAGAACCTTGTGTGCTATTCGCGGACGACATTTCTCTACTTACCACATGCCAAACAAATGAAAATATAAATGACCAATTAAATACGATATTCAACAAAACAACAAAATGGATGGACGATCACAACCTTGAGATTAATTATAAAAAAACGAAACTAATAACTTTCTACCCCCATCAAAAATGCCCATTACCAGTCAGTTTCTCAAGTAATGGCACAAAAATTGAAGTAGTTAACGACTTTACGTTATTGGGACTCACAATTGACACACACATTTCTTGGAAGCCCCATATTAAAAAAGTTAGATCAAAAGTATCCAAATTCACCTATGCACTTCGAGAAGTAAAAAAACTACCGACCTGCAAACTGCACTTACCACATACTACGCCTACGCTCATGCATGGCTCAGCTATGGCATCATAATGTGGGGAAATAGCACGGACGCACATACACTTTTCATTCTCCAAAAGAAATTAATCCGTATTATAGTTGACTTAGAACAAACTGACAGTTGTAAACCCTTTTTCATAAAACATAAAATACTCACCCTAACATCCATCTATATCCTAGAAATATGCAAGTTTGTTAGAAAACACACGTACTTTTTTATAACCCGCGGTGATAAACATAGCGACCGATCTGTCAGATACAGAAATATGTTAATGTTACCTTCTTCGCGCATGAAACTACACTCAAACAGTCCCCACGTAATGTCTATAAAAATATTTAATAAACTACCAGATGCAATAAAAAATGAGACTAGTGATACAGCTTTTATAAAGAAACTCAAACAATTATTGATTGAAAAAGCATACTACACATTAAATGAATACGTAGTTGACAAACAAATATATTTAACACAAACAGACACCATACTTTGTTAGTCGTCTAGAACTTACTTTCTTAAACAAAACATAAATAAATAATATTTTATAGTTGTAAGTTTTAATAATGTATGTTAATTTTATAAATGTATGATTATTTGATAAATGTATTATAATTTTATAAATGGGTAATAATTTAATAATTAGATGATGATTTTATAAATGTATGATAATTTTAATAACGTATAATAATTTTAATAATGTGTAATTTAAATTTTATAAATGTAGGTATGACAATTTTAATTTCTAGCGTATTTTGTTAATTGATTGATTGTTGATAAATTGGTATAATTATTTATAATAATATTATTGAATTGTTACCATTACTGAGATGAAGAGGGCTATCCTCTCTCCTAATGTTGCTGTGCCCGACAGGGTCCATATTGATATCTTATTTGATAACACCATCTTTGTAATACATATGGAATGCAATAAATAATTGAGAATTGAGATTGAGCCATTCCTGATTATTTGATTATTTAATACTTGAAGATTTTAAGTAGCAACTTCGGTTCTTATTTGTTAGTACTTGGAGGTAAAATGATTTTTAAATGTTTCATGCTTGCTAATTTTAGAGAGAATATTGTAAATAAATGCTCTGAAGTTTATACTATGTTGTTATACGTAATAAAAGAAAACTTTTTATGAAGTTATTGGTACTTTAAAGTGTAAAACAGAATTATTGACATGACCATAAGCGACAGTGGCGCCATCTGGTGAGCTCAAAAACGATAGCCCTCATTAAAAGCGACTAGTAGTTAGAGCATAGAAACGAGTGGCTAAAAAAAACGAAATCAATCAACTCAAATTAATTCATTTGAGTAAACGAATTAAGATTTTTTTTACCTTCAGTGCCGGGTACCCACCTAGTGGGTTCACTCAAGTCGCACTTGCGATGCCAGGAACCCACCTGGAGGGTTCACTACTCACTTGCAATATGTATGGTGGGATGTCTCATGTGCTCAATGAAACGGGGGTGGACACGGATCTGTTTTCTGGTTGATTTTGTTTTAGTGACGATGAAGTAAACTCGTCTCGTGAAAATATAAGGTAATAAAATAAACCTGAAGAGCTTGTTTGCTTACACGTGTACCTATATCTCTAGAAAAATATTTTTTTTTGCATTTTATAGCCCAATTCTTGAGGAAAACGACACCGTCGGGCACAGCTAATAAAAACATAAAATTCAGCAGAACTTTTTTATTAGCAACTGCTCCCGTTTGTCACAGCTGGGCAAAAGCGAAAGGCTCCATGACTTCCAAATCTTTCGATCCAGAGCTAACGTGGATCATTGGTCGTTGGTTCTATCCAGCTCGTCACGCCTTCTCCTGGGAGGTGTGCCGTCACATTGCAACGTGATGAATGAAAATCTTGAATAGATAAAATTAATTATTTTTGACACATCTTCCGACAGTAAGCAAAGTGATATAGACCAGTAATTCCTAAAAAATAATCTAACAATGGCTTCTCAATATAGGAAAACAACGCTCAACGATATTATCTGAGTCACACAATAATAAAATATGCAGCAATGTCTTGTAAAAAGTGCCAATGAGCCAATTACATTCAGTAACAAAATGACTGCCTCCGGGAGCAACCGTGTCGCGTCGTTCTTAACTGTGTTTATTTTTATACAAACGATATGTGCTCAGTATCAAATACCTGATGTGACTATATCTGCACTAAAACCTAGAGGATTTAAAGCATCTATACCAGGTATGTTGAACCTTGTCTTTTGGCTTTAAAAGTTAGGTCATAACAGTAATCCTTTAGATAAAGGATCTGACTAAGTGTTGACAAACTTTTCGCTTAACCGACCGTTTTATTTTGGTGTGTATGAATTGAACTTGAACTTGCTAAGGTTGATCACAGAAAAATAACACACTAGTTTAGAGTAAATAACTATCAAAACTCGATATGTTTTAGGCCTAGAAAGTGGAGATATGTCTATACTTTAATAGTATGATTGTTATTTCTCCTACTTCTTTGACCTTTGGGATCACTGATATAACGCTAGGCTAATGTAGACTTTCTTATTAAATCATTCTTGAAAAAAGATTCATATTTAAAATAGTAAATCAAACAGCGGCAGCGTTTGCAGTCGATTTATACTTTATCAATATTTTGTTTAAGTTCGTCACGATATTCTGAGAAACATTCGCAACACAAAAAAAATGTGATTCCCCGCTGTTTATCATCTGACTTTTTAAGCATACATAATTAAGGTCAATACGCGTTATGCGTTATCAATGTTTATACTTACAAAAAGTATCTGTTATAAAAAATCTTAGTAATAAATAACATACATTACAGATGTGTTTTTTGTGAGTTTCTTTCGCCATTTTCCTCCCCAGCTGATGCACTAGGAAGTGATGAAGGGCGGACTTATTGGGAGCTGCCTTAATCTAATATTGACGTTCAAAAACTGCTGATTCTCAGCCTAATTAGAATAAAAGGTTTTTGGTTTCGCAGCGTCCCTATGATAAGCTTTTGAAAATTGCGATATTTGAACATATACACATATTTATCATAAAACAGTGAATTTCACAGTTTTAGTTTTAAAGTAGTACCTAGTTATTTTACTTCCGTTTCATATTATGTAATGAAAACTACATACATAAAGTTTTTCTCCATATTTTCACCACCCAGATGCACCAAACGTCAGCCTCTTCGTGTTCCAAGGCAACGTGAACCGTCCAATAGGGAACAACGATGTTGGCACCATCACAGGAGAAGTAGTCCAGGCGAAGAATGGAAGGTGGACTGTAGAGGATCCTAACCTGGAGCTGAAAGTTGGCGACGTAATCAACTACTATGTCGTCGTGTCTGCTGATCGAGCTGGGTATATCAAGGATAAGCTGACCTATACTGTTACAGGTATCACCATTTATTTTTGAGCATATCAAATGTTTTCATTGCTGAGAGATAGACCTCCTTCTTTGAGGAGGAGTATGCCATAATCCACAACTCGGACCGAGTACGGGATGTTGGAAGTCATATGGCTTCGAGATTATATAGTTCTAGGACGATGATGATTTGCTTTCGACGTTATCCGTTATCGTTAAAATGGTGAACATTTTGAGAGCAGTGACGATGGGTTCAAGACTACGACTTACAACGCAGTTTAAATTAAGGACAAAACTAGCGATATGCCACACAGCTTCGAGTTATAGCGCGAAGATTTTGAACTGGTCCTGAGAAGTGTTAAGCCTTACATTACCTATCCAACTGTGTAGTTTACCATTGAGTAAAGTTTTTCAATAACTATTGGATTGTAAATAATCATGGACATATACTGCAGAGCATATTAAGTTGGATCGAACTCGCTAGTAGTTACCAATTCCACATCTCCCCAATAGAGACCAATTCCAAACTGATGCAGAAATAGTCCAAGTGGAAAATTGCCATAATTGCAACGTTGAGCAGGCAGATTGGTGACCGCAAGTTAGAAACAAACAAGAAGATGCAACTGCTCATTAATCATCTTGTCATTCATTAGCCTACGTAAATACGAAGTTTATTGAGCATCGTTTAGCCATTTACTTGGACTAAATTCATTTTCAATATCTAACTAAATAACATTATTCTTTTAACAGTGATGAACATGGTGTCATGACTCTGAACCTGAAACTCAAAGCATTTATTTGAAACTAGCTGTTGTCCGCGGCTTCGCTCGAATTTTGGTTGGAATGTGTCCCACGGGAATGTTGTAAATATATCCTATGGCACTCGAGGATAATGTAGCTTCCTATTAGTGAAAGAATTTTCAAAATCGGTTCAGTAGATCCAGAGATTACTCCTACAACCTGACAAACTTTACCTCTTCATGATATTAGTATAGATAAACGAGGTACAATTCTTGAATAGTCAGGAATGATGAAGCTGTGAAAGGTGACCTCCGTTCCACCCCTACCTGCAGGAAATCATACCCATTCCAAATCATAGGACTATAACAAAACCGGCTAACTAAACATTTCTCATTGTCTCTTTTATGATCTGAGACCTCAACCTTCTGGTAAACTAGGCCCCATATTAAATCACGATATTCAACTGTTTCCATTCCATTTCCAGCTCTTCAAGACCGGTCAGCCACGGACACTCCTGTCACGACAGAATGCAAGCCAACAGTGACGAAGATGCGCGGGGGCAGCGCCTGCGCCGGTCAGACGATCTTCGAAGAAAACTTCGACAATTTGCGTGATAACGTGTGGCAGATTGAGCAGTATTTGCCTGTTTATACTCCGGTATGTGTTGTATATTGTTGCGATTTGTGATTCCCTTTGTAACAGTCCCATTGGTTCAGTACATAACAGAACATCACGCCTGTAATCCTAGAGGGACAAGACAGAGGTTTACATAATAGTACACCCACATTTCTTCGACAGTTAGTTGTAGTCACATGTAATAATCCGGGCACAAATCCAGACTCCGTGGCTGCTACTGAGAAATTCCTGATGGAGAAACCCAATAACACTTTGTCTGACCTGGTAATGGAACCCAGGATGAATACTCAGCAGTCGCGCTTGCGCCCAAAGAGACAGTCAAGGCAAGTCGAATTTGGAATTGGAACAGTAGGTAGAATTAGAACTTGCGTTGTGCGATGTCTCATCACACAAAAATCAAATCTTCCACCAGACCCTCATTCTGTATGTAACCCCTTTAAAAGGTGGATGTTCAAGAATCCATCCTTACCACTCACCTTTGTTCTGTGAAAAGCTTTTATGCAAAAATGTCAGAACAAAACGGGTTTGTTTTCATCATCTGGTCAATACAGACGCTAGAAAAACACCAGTTCCCAAATTATGGATCGTCCTAACTGTTCTTATCAAACTCACATTTAACTGACCTGCATAATGCAAAGCTGACGCTGTCCTGCATTCTGGTCGGGGTCACTAACCGCAAATATCTACGTCACTCTCGCTTCTTGAAACCTGTTAATGACTACACCAAGGGACTTTTATTTGTTGACTAAGCGATTTATCTTGAGAGATGCGAAAATTATTTATCCTGCAATTAATTTTACCTTATATGTTTGGCGATGAGTGTAGTGGTTAATATCTGTAATTTAATGAGGAAGGTAGGTAGTTTTAGGATGTACTTTTGGGACTAGGGGACTTACATTACATGCTTACGTAACATGACTCGACTTTCGGTATCTCGGTCCCCTCGAGCAAAGTTGGATGGCGAAATAGATCGGAGTGTTAAGCACAGAATGAACACTGGATGGTTGAAATGGCGGCAGGTCACAGGAACAATATGCGACTCCTGAATTCCCCTAAGAGCGTTAACGTCTTACGGCATTTCATACAAACTTTGAACTCATTTGTTTTCGATATGACTGAACCGATTTTAATGAAACTTCATACGCATAAGCAAGGTATTAGGTCTAAAAAGTTGACGGAGAACATTTTGCAGCCACTGCACAAACCGTGCCGTCAAAAGAACTGCACGTGTCTTTCCCTTATTTTCCCGAATGAGAAGACTCGGAATGCTTAGTTTTGAAAAACCAGCCAAGTGCGAGTTGGAGTCGCGCACGAAGGGTTCCGTACCATTATCTAAAACAAAAAAAAAACACGTTTGTTGTATGGGCCCCCTTAAATATTTATTTAATTCGTTTATTCGTTTAGTAAAAGCGTTCCATTTTTACGCCTCGGTTACGGAACCCTAAAAATGTGAAACAATTACCAACAATTTTCATTATTTTATTTTATTTTAACAAGCAACACTTTCTATTGTCCTCAGAACTTCCCATTCGTGTCATACCAGCGCCTAGCTTCGAACCCTACGGTGTCAGTATCTGATGGCAAGCTGCGCATATCTCCTAAGCTGCAGCAGAGGCAACCAGGGTTTACTGATGAATCCATTTACAGTGGTTCTCTAAATCTGTTTAGTGGGTAAGTTGAGTTGTCTATTATTATTTTTCTTAACGGTTTATCTATTTTTATAGACGAATGCCTATGAATTCGTTTATTACTTAGAATGAGTCAACTGGCTAGAATAATTGTATATATAGATCTAAAGATCAACGTAGAAGTCGATTCTCACGACACAGCCCACAGCAGATCCCACGTCACATTGGCTTGACTGGAATTCGTTGGTGCCTAACACAAATACACCGCGGAATCACGCGGTCGGGCGGATGAGCGGTAGTCACCGCCTATCCGCGCGACGCGCTGCCCATTCATCCACTTCACTGCGTCGGAGCGACCGTATCGTATGAAAATAAATAGCCTTATCAAGAACCCTCCAAAGTGCATTTGTAGAACCAATCTACCCAATAACTTAAGTTTAAATCATTTCCTTAGGGATCTTGGAGATAAAAGATAAAAATGCAAGAATTTTGTGCAAAGTGCAGCCTTTGCATGCTCTTTGAGGAACGACAGACATGCGCCTCACAAATCCAGTGCTTGACAAATTGTATTTTTTGCCACAAGTCCTTCAACGGAGTCAACAGACTAGTACCATCACCGTAAAATTATCATTTTTAGCAGAATTCTTCTATCTATATTTTCCAGGTGCACGTCATCAGCCGAGGCCTGCATGAAGCAGGCGTGGGGCGCAGACATCTTGCCGCCCATCGTCAGTGGCAAGATCACTTCCAAAGGCTTCGCTTTCACATATGGAACTGTGACCGTCAGGGCCAAGCTGCCGCAAGGGGATTGGATATATCCAGGTAAGAATCAATCTATACAATCACGGTTGCTTACTCCGAAAAGTTTAGCACATTTTACTGGTTATTATGCGAGTCCAGGTGCCGCTTGCGATTGAAATTGTACCATAAATCATTGCCATTACGGCTGGTTCTGCAACCCACAACCTGATAGATATCGGAGACATTTCAAAGATTGCTATTTTTGCTGTTAATAAAAGAAAACCGTTCTTTACTTAGAAAACCCACATTTTTTTACTTGCAGAAATTCTTCTGGAGCCATTCCTGCAGAAATATGGAAGCCTTCACTACAGTTCAGGAGTGCTACAAATAGCATCAGCTCGTGGTAACAGGGTACTCAGCAGTGGAACCACTGATTACTCGAATAAGGTACAGTTTTGCCTCACCATGAATATGTATCCAAGAAAAATTTTGAAAACACGTAGCAGGTACCTAGGTACAGCTCAAATACTTGTAAAGACTCAATCTAGACAGTTTCACCGTCCACCAATATATTTCTAATGCCAAACAGCATTGCTGTGTCTGTTAGTTCTACGAAGAAAATCTTGATTTGTAAGGATTGTACCAAAGAGACAACTTTATCCTTAGTAGGAAAACATTGACAACGCACCTCTGATGCTTTTGATACTATTGCTGTATGATCACACCACTCTTTGTGGCCACCCAATTACGTAACAAATTTAGGAAGACCCTCAACTCCTATGTTACATCATTAATTATTCGGTTCCAGCTGCTCTTCGGTGGACCCATCATGGACTTCCAATGCCATAACAACTTACTAAACAACAAAATGCTGAGCAATGGACTCTGGGGAGACGATTACCACGAGTATTCAGTCCGATGGGCACCAGGTATATTGATTAACTCGATTATTTTGTTTAACCTTTGCAAGCTTATTCGACAAACTCACAATGGGCCTACATGAAGGATTACGGGCCGCTTGCTATTACAGAGAGTAGGCTGTGACCCGACAGTGAGAACATCATATTATAGACCGTGACGGCGTAGACGTCGTGATTTAGATGTGATTAACATTGTGTGATACATATAATTTATATTATTGTATAATTTTTATTTCCTTCATTTATTTTCTTTACATATTATATACATTTTTAAATATTTTCAGTAACAAAGATTATATAAAAAACATTTAAAAATATAGAAAATAGTAGCCCACCGGCATCGGGAACAGGGTCCGAGATACCGATGGTCAGGGCTCTTGAGTGAGGAACCTCCTAACAATACGCGCCGTGTCCAGAAGTACTGCTTTCTGAATCAAGCCCTTGATCCAACTGCCTAGCGAGAGCTTCCTCAGATGTTCGTCGAGGCTATTGGCTATTAAGCCATTGGCCGACACGACTATCGGCACAATGACTGCTGTACTCACGTCCCACATGTCGACAACCTCGCGAGCCAAATCTAGATATTTGAATTGTTTATCTTTCTCTGCTTTCACGAGGTTCTCGTCATGCGGAACCGTTATATCAACAATCATTGCGCGACGCACCAATCGATCTATCACCACAATGTCAGGCTTATTGGCAACAATAGTCCTGTCAGTGATGATAGGTCGATCCCAATACAACGTGATATTACCATTATCGAGAACTGGGTCGGGCGCATACTTATAGTATGGCACTTCTGATTCCACAAGGTTGTACTTCAAAGCAAGTTGCTGGTGGATAATCCTGGCAACGAGGTTGTGTCTATGCAAGTACTCTCCGTTAGCCAGACGAGAACACCCAGAAATAATATGTCGGATCGATTCTCCCGGACGGTGGCATGCCCGACATATGTCAACCGTGCCATCCTTCACAATGTATTTCCGGTAGTTATTCGTCATCATAACTTCGTCCATTATTGCACAGACAAAACCTTCGGTTTCCCCAAATAGGTCACCGAAGCGCAGCCAAGATACGGACGCTAAGAAGTCTACATCGGGCCCATGTAGGGCCCGGTAGAAGCGTCCGTGAAGTTCCTTGCCCTGCCATACCTCCTTGCGGTCATTAGTGTCTAATACTCTAGGCTTGCGCCAGTTCTCATTAGCCAGGGAGAGCGGGGTGAGGCCCTTGTCCACTGAGACCACATCTCGGTGCATCCCCACGTCGGCTTCTAGGAAATATTCCCTGAGACTGCATACCTCACGGTTGTGCAGGGTCTTAGCATTTAAGAAGCCACGACCCCCACACTTCCGCGGGATATACAGTCTCATCACCGACGACCGTGGGTGATGCATTCGATTTGCGGTCAGCAGCGCGCGGACCCTCCTATCCAGGGCATCAAGTTCCGTCTGAGTCCATTTGAGTATGCCGAAAGAATACATCAAAACCGGCATGACCCAACCGTTGAAGGCGCGCACCTTGTTTCCGCCTGACAAAAGACTGTTTAGCGCCTTATTCAGGCGGCCAAAAAAGCGTTCCCTCAACGATTGCTTCATGACGGCGGTATTGATACCTAATGCTTCCGACATACCCAAATACTTGTAGGATTCTGTTAAGGAGAGGGATCTAAGGTGTATGGAATCCGAGAGTTGAGTTCCCACGGATTCCATAATCTCCCCTCGCTTTACATGCATGACTGCACATTTGTCCACACCAAATTCCATCCTGATGGCGCTACTGAAGGTTTCTGTTACCTTCAGTAGATCCATCAGTTGCAAATTGTTGGAGGCAAAGAGTTTCAGATCATCCATGTAAAGAAGGTGAGATATGACCTGACCACCTCTCCTCAACCTATAGCCTAGACTTGAACCCTCCAGCAGTGTGCTGAGAGGGTTCAAGGCTAGACAAAACCACAATGGACTCAGACTATCACCCTGGGATATACCGCGTTCGATCCTTATCGGTTCGCTGTTCCCCTGGATCTGTCGACATCCTGGATAGCGAAGAACCGTTCTCCAGTGCCCCATACATGACACCAGGAAGGTACGCAGAGTTGTATCTACTTTATACAACTCCAGCACCCTCATGAGCCATGTATGAGGCACAGAATTATAGGCTTTCTTGTAATCTATCCAACATGTAGACAGATCCCTTCGGGAGCGGCGAACCTGTTGGCTAATGGCCATATCAATGAGGAGCAGCTCCTTAGTACCGCGGGACCCATTCCTACATCCATTCTGAGAGGCAGACATGATAGAATTAGTCTCAATATGTTGATTGATTTTAGCTCTCAAAATGGATGTAAGAACTTTATAGACCGTTGGAAGACAAGTGATTGGTCTATAATTTTTGGGCTCCGCAGTACTACCTGATTTATGGAGCAGGTGGGTAATTCCTGTCGTCAAGAACTGGGGCAGCGACCCTGACTCTAAGGCTGATTGAAACTGGGACGCCAAGCAAGTGTGCGATCTTTGGAACCACTTAATCCAGAAGTTGTGCAGTCCGTCCGGCCCTGGAGACTTCCAGTTAGGTAACGGACGGACTGCACGAGCTACGTCTTGGGGGCTGATGATGATTGCCCCCATTTCTTGTATTGGATCACACGCTTGTTCAACCTCCCGGGTCCAATCGCCCTCAGTGTGACTGACAGGCACCGACCAGATGCTGCGCCAGAATGAACACATGGCGTCATCATCCGGCAGACGCGTGTCAGTCACACCTTGGTCTGGTCGCTCCCAAGCCCGATATACCCACCTTTCATCGCTTTGGAATGTGCGATTCTGAGTGTATCGCTCCACTCGCCGTTTGTACCGACGAATACGGCTTGCCCATGCACAGATCTTCTGCTTCAGGAAGTCGATACGCTCTGTGACGCGGGCTAAGTAATCTCGAGAACTAATATCCGTTCCCGAGAATGCGCGCCTCACAAAGCGCATCACTCTAGGACGAGTATTGCCCTCCCTGAAGCAGATTAACTTGCCGATGAGTGCTCTAGCCCCACCGATACGCCTCTCAATCCTGCACTGCCAAGCTGGAACAGCTAATTTTGGTCGTGTAGCTCTGTCGTTGTTGGGAAATTTAACGTGAGCTACACGACATGCCGCTACAGCTCCACAGTACAATATTGAGTGGGTATCGGCGAGGTCTTTGCTGCTGTCAAAGCAGGTTGACAGCTGCGAATCTAGAGCACACACCAGCGCCTTATTTTTCTTGTGCATTGGCAAACGAGGTAGACGTGGTCTAAGTTCAGGTGGTGTGGAACGGTACTCCCGGAACGCACCCTCCAAAGCGCTCCTCAATTGTACGTTGCATTGGCTACTCACGGATATAACTTCGTCATCCTCTTCACCACCGCGGTCGGATCGCGGCAAAGCACTGGGTACATTTTGCTGCTGTACCGCGATCATTGGCGAAGCAGGCGGAACTGGGTCACTCCGTGAATCGAGGCGTAGTCGCTCAAGTACGGTGTCATCTAACATATGGTTACGCTGGATGACCCGCACCTGATCCGACAGTCGTTGTGCTGACACGCTGATAGCTGGCTCAAGCACCTGAAACAGAGAGAGCATCCGACCACGGTATGCAGTCAAGTTGCTTCCCCCCTCAGTAGCCCCATAATATGCGCGCATGACGTTCTCATTAATGGACAGAGTCCATCGCATGCGCGACACATTTCCACCGGCAGCGGGGACCCTGTTCGGGGCCGGTTGGCCTCGAGGTCCCAAGCCCGCTGGTGGCCGTCCTCTTCCTTGTCGTCGTGGTGGAGGTGGTGGTGTCGACGGCGGGGAGAAAAACTCGTCGCTCGAGCTCGACGCAACTGCAGCGACCGGTGACACGATGCTCACGGATGTGGCGCGTCCCGGCGGCTGCGAGGCGGAGCTGAGCGACGAGCCCGGAGATGGTGGGTGTGCCTGTTGCTTTGCCCGGCTTCTAGTCAGCATTCCTGGGTATTTGACGCTTCAATATTCCTGCATTATTATTTATGTTCGAATTTCGTAGGTACTCGTTCCAAATTATTTAATTCCATTTTAGTTTTTTTTTTCTTGTATTCTGATTGTCCAAAACATATATAAAACAATTAAATTTGTCGAAAAATATATAAAATTATTGAATTGCAGAAAAAAGATTGCGTCACTTTGACACCCGGGCCACAGATTAAATTTAATTAAACCATACGGATGCGATAGACAAGCTAAAAATTAAATTGGCTACCGCTCCAGTGTTGGCGTTATACTCGCTGGAAGCACCGATCGTGCTGTCGGTGGACGCGAGCAGCCATGCGGTGGGTGCCGTGCTGCTGCAGGAGGGCCGGCCCGTCGAGTTTGCTTCCATGACGCTTACCGACACACAGTCGCGCTATGTGCAGATTGAGAAGGAGATGCTGGCAATAGTATTTGCGGTGGAGCGATTTCGGCAGTATATCTATGGTAGGTCAGATGTTACAATTCACACTGATCACAAGCCGCTCGAGGCGCTGTTCAATAAACCTTTAGTTTCAGTGCCGGCGCGGCTGCAGCGTATGATGCTAAGAGTACAGGGATATGAATTCAAAGTAGTATATACGCCGGGTAGGTACATGTATATCGCCGACACCCTGTCACGGGCCCCACTGAAAGACTTGCTGTTTGATCGCATTTCAGATGAGGTAGAAATTCAAACATGTTTTATGATAGAAAACATACCTTACAGCGAACAAAAAATGGAGCTTATTTTGAAGGAAACAAAAGTAGATAAAGACAGTAACTTGCTAATGAAGTATATAGTCAACGGTTGGCCAAAACACAGACGTGACGTTCATTCATGAAAAGGTAAACGTGTTCTGGCCCTATCGCGAAGTATTGAGTTACATAAATGGTATCATATTTAAAGGAGATTGTGTGTTCATTCCAAGGGGATTACGTGAAGAAATGCTAGCGAGAGTGCATGAAGGGCACTTGGGCATAGAGAGGTGCAAGCGTCGCGCGCGAGAGGTGATGTTCTGGCCGGGCATGGCTGAGGACGTGGAGCGCGTGGTGCGCCGCTGCCCCGCGTGCGCACTGCATGCTCCGACGCCGCGGCGTGAGCCACTCTTGCAGCATCATGTGCCGTCACTTCCTTGGCAGAAGCTAGCTTCCGATATATTTGAGTATAGAAAGAAATTATTTATCATATTAGTTGATTATTTTTCAAATTATGTGGAAGTTGGGGAGTTAACGAGCACAAGTAGTAAACAGGTAATAATTTTTATGAAGGACCAGTTTGCGCGGCATGGGATTCCAGCGGAACTTGTTTCAGATAACGGCCCTGCATACAGTTCTCATGAGTTCAAAAAGTTCATGAGAGAGTGGGAAATACATCATGTGACTTCTTCTCCACATTATCCACAATCCAATGGGAAAAGCGAACGGACAGTACAAACTATTAAAAACATGCTTAAAAAATGTGTGGAATCAGGACAAGACTTTCACATTAGTTTGTTAAATTTTAGAGCTACTCCACGCTTTAATTTAGATTCACCGGCACAAATATTAATGGGTAGGCGTATTAACACTAAGTTGCCTGTTAGTTCAAAGTTATTACGCGAATCAGTCAATAAAGATCATAATTACCGGGCGCTAATTGCACAGAGAGAAAAAGATAAACAATACTACGATCGCTCAGCGAAACAGCTGCCATTGCTATCGTCAGGTGACAAGGCGACGCTGATAGATAAAGGATCAAGAAAACCGGTCTTGATAACTGCGCGTGCGTCGGAACCACGATCGTTTGTGGTGCAAGATGAGCACGGTCAACGTTACAGGCGCAGTAGGCGTCACTTGGTAGCTCGCAGTAGTGTTTCAGGAAGTCTGGGTGTCGAATCTGGTCCATCTTCGATAACACCAAAGTTTGAGGAACAACTTGGTAAAGGTGAATCGTCTTCGCCGCCTGGAGACAGTAACAGTCCTCGGGACGATGCTTTTCCTTTAGTTCAAGGTCCAATCACTCGGTCCAAGGCTCGAATGCTGACGTCAATAGGTTATAACTTATTGTTTGGAACAAACAATGATGATAATGAGTAAATTTAATATCTATTTTTTTTTTTTTTTAAACTTACTAATGTGCCTGTAATTAGTTACTATTTTAGTATTTTAATACAACCTATGTTTCCTTAGCCTGAAACTACTTACCTGTTTAGTAAAGTAATTAATTGTGTTTTTACCAAGATTTCATTGTAAACAGGTAACATTTGCCTATTCTTTGAAGTTAGACACCCAAGTACTTATCAAGCCATGCACATCATGTAAGTGGGTAGGCAGTGTAACTCTGTTCATTTTTTTTATTTTGTAAAGGGGTAAGATGTAGTATATGTAAGTAGGTTCCTATGTTATGTTATGCACTATGGTACTTTAAAAATAAAGCAGTGTTCAACCGACATTCGTGTGTTTCACTATTTAATTTAATTTAATTTTTATTATTATTACTTTAGGTAAACATGTTCTGTTTCTTAGCTCATTAGCTAGTTTAAGCTACATTAACGGGCGCATGCCAAGTCAATGTAGCGTGTGTATGTGTGATGAAGAATGAGTGTTGTGAAAATCATTATCCTCAATCTGCATGAAATTTCTCACTATTCTGCAGGTGTTCAAAATTGCGGCTTTTTGAAGTGATATATAAATTGAGTCTTTCAGGTCTATTAGTTTGAGGCTATGGTGGAGGTGATTGGGTATAACACCCGTAGTGGAGACAACGATAGGTACAACGTATACTTTTTCCTGCCTCCAGGTTCTGGTTACTTCTTCTTTCAGTTCAGCATATTTAATGATTTTTGCCCCAATTGTTTTTTGCTCTAATAAAATTTAGTATAACGTTTATTTCATATAATTTTCGTTTTTTATACTGCTTTTTAGAGTTCCGTAGCCGAATGGCAAAAACGGAACCCTTATAGATTCGCCAAGTCTGTCTGTCTGTCTGTCTGTCCGTGTATGTCACAGCCACTTTACTCCGAAACCATTAGGACTACACAGTTGAAACTTAGTAGGTAGATGTACGTATTCTGTGAACCGCTTTATGGATTTTATACAAAAATAACAAAAAAATAAGATTAAGGGGGGTCTCCCCATACATGGAACTGAAACTAAAAAATATTTGTTTCATCAAACCTATACGTGTAAAAATGACATTGAGGTTCCTAAAACCATTTTCTCTCGAAAGTCAACCGTTTGAAAGATAAACACTTCCAAAGTGGTAAAATGTGTTTCCCCCCCGTCTAATTTCTAAAGTAAGAGGAGAAAAATTCTAAAAAAATATAGGAATAAAGAACGTAAAAAAAACTTTCATCCAAAATTGGTTTGAATAAGATTTGATGTTAATTTTTGAGATATGGGACTTTTTCATCAAACTGCAGCAACAACTTTGTTTTTCATTAACATACTATAAAAAACAAATTTAGTTTTGTTGATGAAAGTAAAACAATAAATACCTACAACATATGAACAAATGCCTTCAAAATATTTTTGTTATATTGTTTGGTGCTACGGAACCCTATGTGCGTGTGAGTACGACTCGCACTTGGCTGGGTTTTTTTTATATAACTTTCAGTTGACTTCATTTTCATATTCACTAATTTCAGCCAAAATTCTGTAATGAATAAGTAAATATCAGGAAATATCATACTGTTATAACCTCATATAACCCAAAAAAAATATCAAAAGTAGGCTAACTTAACCCAACCCACATGATTCACCAAAAATGGAGGAAACTTGGCGCGTTAGTGGTCACTGTTATAAGTATAACCTAACCTAACACAAATCTTTAAATATCTGTATCTGACGCAGGTCAAACAAACAAACTATGCGTTTCTAAATTACTATATTAAACGTTACATAGATTTGAAATATTACAGTAACTGAATACCCATTAAACTAATTGAATATTAATTCAAATGTGCATTATAGAAAATGTTTATTGAACAAATAATTAATAACCTATTCTCGAGGAGCTCGTGGCTAAATAATAACAGCTGCTTGGGTCGATCTTCAGGTTAAGCCGTGCTTACCTAGCTAGGTCCGTGGATGGGTGACAAAAGTGTATTAAGGCGCGGTGTTACCTCAAATATATTCCTAAAAATTGGTTTAATATATAGTCGAGTATGACGTAATACAATGAAAATATGTAACGCAAAAAATACAGTGGACAGAGAAGGGTTTATAGAGAAATTTTAACCGAACAGAATAATAAATAATAGTTTGATATTCCTGATAAACAATTGGGAAGTTGCGGCACAAAAATAAACTTTGGCGTCGAAGATCTCTGTATTTCCAGCGACAACAAAGGTTTTTTTTAAAGAATTTAATAGAATTAGGATTTTTTTTAAACTTCAACCAAACAATTGTTTAATTTAATGTCTATATTTTGAATAATTTAAAGAAAACCTGTAAAATGAATGCCATTCGCAGCTAAATCACATGTCAACACATGTTATTTCAATTTTCAACCATAATCACGCTCCATAAGTGACAATAGTTTATTCAGTCTAGTAGCGATTTAAATCGTAGTTAATCCGCGCCTTAAGGTGGATGCGCAAGGGTAGCCCGCGAAATTTAAATTTTCTTACGTTTATTGCAATTTGCAGGTCAGTGTCAGGTTGTATGTTGATGAAAATATAAATCGCGCCAGTAACACGTATGGAGTTATAGAATTATAATCATTCAAATCATCAATATAACTCTACAAGTTCATATAATCACATTCAATAGCTATTTCATGAAAAAGTCACTCTTTGAGATTATATGAACTTGGAGGGTTGTACTGATGATTTGAATGATTATAATTCTGTAACTCCATAAGTGTTAGTGGTGCGATTCATATTTTCATCAACATACAACCTGACACTGACCTGCAAATTGCAATAAACGTAAGAAAATTTAAATTTCGCGGGCTACCTTTGCGCATCCACCTTAAATAAAATCAGGTCATATGATCATAAGAACTTTTGTTATTACTTCAAACGCGCCTTTGGCTTTAACATACTGGCAATTGGCACTACGGAAGTAGTCAAGTATATTATCCATTGAGAGACACATTCTCAAATGAATCGAAAACGCTCAAGCGACGCGTGTTGTAACAAAAATGAAAGAAAATGAGCAACGAGTCGCCGCGACGTGACTTGCGCCGATGCGTTTCACTAGACACATAACCCGGAGGCCTTGAAAGAGGTGAAACGTTATTCAACTAACTAGTTTCTAACGGTTCTATTTATTTCACATAGATCGCATAACGCTGTCAGTAGACGGAGCGGAGTGGGCTCGAGTGGAGCCGACGGCAAGCGGTCTGCGCGGCCGCTTCCCTGCAGACACCTGTCCACAACTGCCGCGCACCTTACTGCAGCTGGGATCAAACATGGCGCCATTTGATGATCATGTATGTACCACCTTACCTAAGAACTTGCCTACCAACAAATTACGGACGCGGCTCCTGAATACGAGCTCTGACAGATAACGTGTTCGCAATCGTTTTCACAATTCCGAAAAAACAACGAAACCGTTTTGAGAAGGGGGAGTGATGGAATAGTTTGTAGTCAAAACTCCAATAAGTATTTTTGAGCCAGTCGGTTGTGTATGATCGTAAAAAATTGGACTCGAATCGACGAGTCTTATTTCTTTATAAAGTATTATAAAACCCTGTATCCAAATGTTCCCAGTTCTACATAACCCTCGGAGTGGGAGCAGGCAGCATCACCGAGTTCCCCGACGGCGTAAAGACCGCGAACGATCGTCCCAAACCCTGGAGCAACCCCAGCAGGAAGGCACTCCTCAACTTCTGGCAGGACATGACTGCCTGGCTAGAGTCCTGGAACGAGCCTCAAATGCTGGTGGATTACGTCAAAGTTGTTGCACTGTGATAAATATAAGATCTTGATATTTTAGATTATTTTTTTTTAAGACTGCGACTGAATTGTTTTAACTGATTTTTTTTTTTAATAAGGTAAGGGTAGGTGAGCGTATTTCCCTTCCGTGTTCAAATAAAGACACTAGTTGCGTAAAATCAACATGCTTTTCTAGTGCACATGGCCTCCACAACCATCTTCAGTTTGCGTGCCATCATAATATAATGTCGAACGAAACAGATTATCATCATCTGCCTAGCCTTTTCCTAACTATGTTGGGGTAGGCCTCTAGTCTAACCGAATCCAGCTGATTATCAGTATTTTATATGGAGCGAATGCCTATCTGACCTCCAAAAGCCAGTTAGCACTGGGTAATACGATACAGTTTATGTGACGCGAACTGTAAATCCCAAAATTTTTGTCTAAGGTCAAATGGGTCATCTCAATCGGAAAACAACTAGACACCTTGACAGTGACCTTTTTAAAAAATGGGATTTTCAATTCGCACGGGCTCACAAGTTTTTTTTTTTAGGAACATTACTAAACAGATTCTAATTGACGCTAACTGAACACGGTTTACGTGGGTTTTCTGTTCTACAAAAGCGTGAGGGAAATACGCGTCAATCAAAGAGCTAGAATTAAATTGATTACCAAGCAATACTCAATAAAAAAAAACGGTCTTTCTGGCAAAGCCACTAAACACCTTGTTTTTTTTTTCAATCCAATAGCAATCCCTGTAACACTCAAAATTGTTGGAAATTAGGTTTAGTATCAACCATTTCAAGGAATGCACACAATTACCAAATACTCTGTAAGTATATTGTTATTAAGTTGATACTATTTTGTTTCGAGGAGCTCGCGGCTCAATAACAGCCGCTCGGGTCAAAACCGTGCTTACTGGGTTAGTCCGTAGATGGGTTGGCACACCCATTACACATCGAGTTTCCTCCTTGCCTCGGAAAGCACGTTAAGCCGTTGGTCCCGGCTTTCAATTGTAGATCTTTGACAGTCGTTACAGTTAGTCAGTGACCGAAATTCTGACAACCAGTCTTGCCAAAGGATATCGTATTACCCAGTACTGACTGGAGATTGTGGAGGTCCCATCTGCCTCCATCGCTCCATCGCCAGTCGCTCCATATAAAATACTGGTTTTCAGCTGCATCCGGTTGGACTAGAAGCAGACACTAACATAGTTGAGAAAAGGCCAGGCAGAAAAACCCAATAACACTTTTCCCGACCTGGGAATCGTACCCAGGACCTCATGCTCAGCAGTCGCGCTTGCAACCACTCGATCAACGGCGAGTGAATTGCTTGATGGTACTCTTTGTTTCGTTCATTTCAAAGCGCGATTTTTACGTAAGTAGTTGGGTTCTTCAACTTATACTTTTTAAATTATTCTTTATTTTTCGTGTGGTTAGTGTCTAACCTGCCCGCGTAGCATCACCGCCGGAGAAACGGGTTTTGTCGATGAAGAATCGAAAAAATGACAGATTGTGGAAAGATTTCTATCGTCTCAAGCATGGCGAATTGGCGATGTTAAAAATGTATGACAGACATGTTCAGTTGAATAGAAAGTGCTTTGTTGATTCTGGGTAGAATAGAGATAGTATTGGCATGCTACGCGGGCTCGTGTCGGAGTTTTTATGCCGCTTATGGGCCTCTGACTTGGCTTTACATGCCGTCGAGAATCTCTCAGGCATGCAAGTTTCCTCACGATGTAGTCCTTCATCGAAGCAAGTGATAGGAATTATACAATACATGAATCCGAAAAATCAGAGGTGCCTGTCTTGAGTTCGAACTTGAGACCTATATATAGCTTGGTAGTCCGACGGTCACACCACTAAGCTATCACTACCTTTTTAGAAGTAAAATGTTTACATTTAAAAAATGTACATGGAATATAGGACAAGGACCGTAAATAAAAAACTTATTCACATTTGGGACTATTTTTATTTGCACGGTGTACCTACATGTCAGTCCGTATAGCGAAGACATTAGATTCCCTCGCTATACGAAACTATCATTATTTGACTATCATTTGAAGGCTGGTCACACTGTTTAAAGAAAGTGAAATGCTCTATGGGCGCATTGTCCAGGGCTCAAATTAATAATTGTATGGCCTAACCACAGGTGGGTGCGTGTGATAGAAAGATAAAAACATTACCCTCTTTTTAGGCATCGCTGCAGCTGGGTAAAATGGAACAACACGGAGACTTAACTCCATGATAAAGAACTTGAATCCATAGGTTTAAGATAAATATCAAAGCTTTTAGAATACGGTAATAGTTCGATCGTAAACCAACCATAAACAATGTAACCGCCAATTGAACTGTAAACTATAGGTACATTATTTAACTGGTTTATTCAACATTTTCACTATTTTACAAAGAGGTGAAAACAGTATGAGAGATGTATTTAGAATACAAAATTATTAGCTGCGACTGAAATTGTTGTGATATTGTCTTTTTCATATTTTGGTGAGAGTGCCAACAGTCCACATAAGAACATATCAAGCTTTACGTTGGTGTGAGTGTGAGATTGTACAAATGTTTTTGACCAATGGGGAAGGCCGGTTAAAGCTGATTGTAGACTAGCTGTTACTTGCAACTTCGTCCGCGTGGACTTTAATATCAAATATTTGTTTAATTCCTCGACTTTAAGAAAAAAAAAGGAGCTTCTAGTTATTCCTTATAACATCAGCTATCTGCCAGTAAAAGCCTGTCAAAATCGGTCCAGCCGTTTCGGAGATTAGCCGGAACAAACAGGTAGACAATACTTTAAAAAATATATATATTTTATAACGAAAGTATATACTTTCATATGCATTCAGTAAAAAGCTGTTACTTTGAAATTACAAACAGACACTTCAATTTTATTTTATTGTATACTGTATGTATTACAAATATAAATTTTATTGTATTTATTAGAAAGTATGAATTATAAATGACATTTCGATAGCCTTCACCCAATCTGACCAATGAAGTAAAGCTATTTTTAAATACACATTGATCGATTTTCACTCAATGACGTTGCTTGATACGAGCTATGCTAGCGCTATTGAGTCCACAGTTACCTTCTCTATTAGACAAACGTGGCTGTAAGTCAAGTATTCACTAAGAAACAACAGTTTTTCAATTGAAATTTCACTGGTGATTTCCGCAGCGTCCGCGGGTAGTATACTTCCCAATACTTGAGAGATGGAGATACTACCCGCGCGAGAGGTTATCATTGTTGTCGAAGACATATCTAGGAAATAACGCGCGACTTAGCAGTTTCAGAAAATCAGTCGCTTAGAGAAATATTTTTAGATTTACTCACACGGAAATAAAGCTCGTTTTAGCCAGGACTGACGTTTTTGTTACTCACTGGCATCACAAACATTTCAGCCCCACCCAACCTTATAAAAGACTACAAATACTTTGATCAATCAATTGATATTACATATATTTTTTTTTTTTTAATTTCGAATACATTAAAATTTGTAGTAGCCTCCTTCGTCTCGTCGAATGTCCTAAGTGCCTTAATACTACAGAGAGTCAATCCCTACATTGTTTTTACTTGTAGGTAGTTAAAAACATCGAATATCTTATTAATAGTGCGGGGACACGCCTAGCGGACATAATATCGATATTTAAGCAATTTTCTGGAATTAATTGAACATCAGCAAAAAAAAAAACAGTAATAAAATGTTTGAAGCGCTTTTTTTCTTCGTTATTCACTAGATGCACCCCCCCTTTAGTAGTACGACAGCTAGGAGACAAGTTAATTCGCAGAGACACAAACTTACAGATATGACTCGGGATCACATGGAAACATTACATACTATCACTTCTAATTCATACAAACACACGACTTTTGAAATTCTTCGACCGAAAAAAATATCAGACAATTTGACAAAATTGTAATTAATTTAATACAACATTAACCAAAATGGCGTCAATGTACTTTAAATTTTCAGAAAATAAAAATAATTTGTGGACATTTTTTCAGTTCAAAAGTCGTGTTGAAGATCATAAATACTTAAAAGCAGAAAAGTTTTTGATACAATTTCATAAATTAACTAAGAATAAAAAGAATTACATTCACTAACAAATATTATGACATCATGTGACGTTTTTATATGAGACGCTATTAGGGTCACAAGATTTTCTTTACACAAATTGTAAATTATGATAAGCTAGAAACGGAGTAAGTAAAAATGGCGCTGGCTAGGATTATTGTGTAGTTTTTTCTTCACATCGAAACTCGGCCCATTGATAACCGAGCTAGACTCCAGCCATAACCACTATGGCAGTTGAAGTCAATTTGACACTGTTTCCACTGCAGATGGTTCAAAATAGCTTGAGACATAATAAGAAATATGACCTGTTGATAGTGCATGGAAACCATCATGGCCGGACTATGTAGTGTTAAAGCCGGTAGAATAGTGATGACGCTATGAGTGTCCTATAGCCCCATCTCTCCCACACTGCAATAAAAATGGCTCTAACACTTCTCAAAACGCCCCTTAACAGACACCATCAAGGGTATTTCTCACTAAATCATAAGGACTATTTTCCTTTGTCACTCGAATCTGTTTCTAGCAGTCTAAATACACAATAATAAATTAATTGGGATGAGAATACAACACAAAAACGTCGACTCACATACAGGCTATCAAGCACCATGTTAGACCGAAATAAACTGAGATAGTTTACGATTGTAAAACACAAATAGAATGTCATTTTAAAATATTAAGGACGTTACATAGACATATTATAATTATACGCCAATAAAATACCTATAGGCAACACCAACATTCGTGACAGTTGCGGTCATAAAGCATGTGAGTAGGACAGACACTGAATCTCGTGTAATCTCGCTCCTTCATTTTATGACCGCAACTGCGTCTGAGTTGTGTTAAGTATACACAGAAGAACGGATATAAGTATAATAAAACCTTGTAATATCCTCCGGGGCCATATTATTGATTATCACAGCCAACACTCACTCCCAAAAGAAATTATATTAAGGGGACATATACTTTCGTGGAATCGGAATTGTACATACCCGACTTTCGAAGCCATTTAAGGAAATATCTGCCTAAGTTCGACAGATTATGTCTAATTAATTGCTGATGAATAAATATATTGCCAATTCCTTAAATTGACCTTAAAAACATGGCCGGTAAAAATAGTTTTTCATCAAATGTTAGGCAAGTAGCAAATTATACACTCGATTTTTGCCACCAAGCCTGTTCCTAACACACACACACACCCACAATAGTATAATTCCGATCCACGCCAGTACATTCAGAAGATTTTCACACTTGTACATATCATAGATGAATAGTTTATGAACATCTATATAAACGACATAAGGATATAATAAGAATACTTTCAATTTTAACTAGACAACATTAAGCTGCACCATAAGCAATATTACAGCATATTGATTACACTGACAAAACATTTTATTTTTTTTCGCTCTAAACACTAATTCCTTTGTCTTTTTTAAAGGTTTTTGTCAACTTTAGACCGATTCATATTCCAACCACAAACATCCGGTTTATAAAAGGCCAATCAATTTAAAAATCGTCTGACACGGTATACTTCTGGCCAAACTGGAGCGAAATGCGCACGCGTCTATGACAGTGTTTGGAATTTTCGAGTACTTCTTGGCGCCAATAGCTCTGTCGCGTCCCACAACCCGCACTGCCAACTTGCTTGCATTTATCTCTTGTCAAGTGATCTGATTTATATTGGCTGCCGTTATTTCAGAGTAAATCACAGCATTTGACATGAGCTGGACAGTCTGCCAGCGATCAGAAACCAGTTATATTTATAATATATTAACTTTAAGTGCCTTCCCTTACATAAATGAGAGATGATAATACCATAAACACTAGAAATATTTAATATCAATATTTGTTTGCTACTCAAATGAAGATTACATTTTTATTACGAACATTAAATTCCCCTTTGGGTAGTATATAACACAAACTACTTAGAAATTATTTATTAATATTATATTTAAATTGTCTCATGCGTCTAACGCTTTGAAGATATCTTAAGATGATATAAGTTGAATTATAGATATTATAATAATGTTTTTTAAAGTCAGCAGAATATAATTATTCAATATCTATGGTCCACATAGTCCTCTCTACGTTGTCTAATGCAAGTTTTATTGCAATGAATGAAAATACATAACATTATCAATTTTAATAATTTATTTTTACTTCGTCAAGATGAAAATTCATTACCTACACATAAACTGTCACTTTAAGGGATATCTTCCGTGATTGTCTGTAATTTTGAGCTCCCGATATTTGGACGCTGTTGCAAGCGCCATGATCACGGGTTGACTGGAGAATGCGGGGGGATGGAAAATAAATTGTTAAGACACACATACACAGCACAGTTTTTGTTGTTGTGTTGTTATTACAGACAATCACGGAAGATATCCCGTAAGTGACAGTTTATGTGTAAGTGTAAACCTTGAAAGTTTAAAACAGTGTTTGAATTCACTACCTATTTTGAAAGCCTGGAATCTGCTGTTAAATGTCAACTCTAAATTGGCATGGTTTTGGTGAAGAAAACCCTCAATTTTGCCAATATCACGTAGGTTGCCAATAGACTATGATGTATTAAATGTCTGTGCTGTGATAATATACTGTTTGAATACAGCAGACACTACGCCAAGTGCCTTGTTTCCGAAGGGAAGCCGACCGGAATCGGCTTCTTAGGTGCCTTCGGTCCTGATAGACCATCATCATCATTGTTGTGACTGGATGACGAAATGTCCACAACCTATCTTCTAAGGATGGTCAGACGCAACTTGGGTGCAGTGGATAGGCCGAGTTAAATTATGTAAGATGACTTTCAATTTAACCACAGATTAAATAGACTTTCAAAAAAGATGACAACAAGACTACAGATGTAGTCTTGTTTCATCAAACACTACTCGACTTAAATCCGTCAATTTATCTCGCTAATCTAAATTTTCTATCCAAAAATTTTATAGGTACATCAATATAAATATCAATCAATTGTAATGTTTTATTTATACGCAAAATCAAATAAATATGAATGATATCGAGAGATATAAGCTTTAAAAGCTATATACATAGCAAACCGCTAAACCCTTCCGGTTCTAAGAATGATAAAAACTACATTGCGTGAATGAGATACATACATACAAGCAGTATATCCATCTCGCCATCTCTCTCTAACAACGATAAACGACACGATACGAATATACCCGTTATTTTACATTTATGTAATGTTTTATAAGTACAGTCGGTGAGTCGAGATAAGTGACCTTGTCATAAACAGCCTATATGTTCCCACTGGTGGGGCACATACCCACTTCTTTATGTGAGAGGCATAACCAACAACACAGGCTCATTGGGTCATATGTCTTTGATTGTTTATTTCTAAGATCGGCTTCGTCACGATGTTTTCCTTCACCGTTTTGAGAGCAGTGGTAAATAAAGTGCCTATAACCTGAACACACGAGCTACAACTCTTTAGTCTGCACCGATAACAATAGGCCAGCGCTGCTCTCATCAGTGTCCATCTCATCTGCCTAGCCTTTTCAAAACTATATTGGCATCGATTTCGAGTCTAATCGCATGCAGCTGAATACCAGTATTTTACATGGAGCGATAGCCTATAAGACCTCCACGACCCGGTTAGTACTGGGTAATACAGTACCCCTTAGTAAGACTGGTTGTCAGACTTTCAGGCCAATGACAACATGTAACGACTGTCAAAGATCTACAAATGACAGCCGGGACCAACGGCTTAACGTGCTTTCCGAGGCACGGAGGAAACTCGGTACGTAATGGGCCCATACACGGACCAACCTAGGCAAGCGCGGCTTGACCTGAAGATCGACCTGAGCGGTGTCTAGAATTTTACTTGGTTTGGTAGTGGGTAAAAAATAATTTAGCCACCACCTAACCAAGTAAATTTCAATGGACTATCTCGGTCCACCGACTGTAAAAACGCAAGCACATCAAGTAACCCGAAACTGTCAAATTTTCCCAATCAACATTGAACCTAATGCTTTAGCGATAAAGTTGAAAATCTATCAAAGAAATTTTTGTCAGATTGTTATAGCATGATGTGCTAGCGTCTGTATATAAGTAAAACTAATAGTCACTAGGTTATATAGAAGCGAAAACATTTATCTAACAATCATTTTTAAAACTTTTTACTATCCCTATCGAAGCTAATAAAAATTCTAAACGGAAATATTCTATGCAAGCCTGCAATGTCTTATATATTTTGTTTAAGAAATAAATAATGTTATTTTTATATAATAATTTATATTATAGTAAACTGTTGCGAGTGCCTAGCTGTTCTATTTTAATAAATAGGTACTGATGTCAGTTTTCAATAAAACTAAGCTCTACTTAAATTAATGTCTAAATATTGCTCGCATGATTTCAAGTCTTGGTGCTAAACCAAGTTCAACCGTGCGCTTTTATTTAGGCACTCGTTGAAGCGCCGCCGCCGCCTAGCTTTAGTGACAACAGACATTATTATTGAAGTTATAGGAATGATGTCGTTGACATAGAGTAGTAATTAATGGAATCTTCGTGCATTGCAAACCCAATTTCCACACTGTTGTAGCGTCTAGCCTTTTGCCAGGTATTTTGAGAATGGCTTCCAGTCTAACCGGATGCAGCTGAATTCGAGCACTTTTCATGTTTCTAGTTCATCCATTTACTTACTATTCTGTGTTTTTTGTCAAAAGAATTGTCTATGTTTTCTTAGACGTATATTTTATGATATTTATTCAGGTTTCGTGACGTAAATATCGTGATATAGTCACTGTCAAAGATTCACTAATTTCCTATTGTTCATTTTTGAATGGCGCAATAGTAACGAAAATGTCATAGTATAAATGCAATGCTGAGAGAAAACATTTTCTTCTCCAACTCTAAAATTGCAGAGTTTGTTGCACTATTTAAACGATCTAATGAGATTTGATATAATAATAACAACTTTCTATAAACATAAGTTAGTGGATTTAAAACTCTGCAATCTTAGAGTATTTTCAACCGTCTAAATACAAGCTACTTCATCTTACAACATTATTAACACATAAGTAGCGCTCCCGTATACGACACACACATTTAATTCTAAAAATAACTAAAAAATAAACTAAAAAATATACGTCCAATTTCTCGCCCATACAAAAAAAGTCAAAAATATAAAATTCACTAATTCCACTTAGGACTTACTTAACGTAAATAAGACAAAAAAAAACTTAAATTAGTGTGTCACACAAAAATACTGCGATAATTTCGGACCATAACTAGAAATTCATAGGAATATTGATTTTGCCGTCGTATATGGAGAACGGTGCCTGCGAGCACTCGCAGGCGCCGCTGTACGCGCACGAGTCAGCACGAGTCGCGCCGGACTCGCTCTCACTCGCGCGCGACTCGCTCTCACTCGTGCGCAACCCACTCTCACTCGACACACTCACACCTGCCTCACCTACGCGTGGGCTGTTTAAATTTTGAATGTCTAATAGTCCTAATTGTAACGACACGGTGTGTTCACTCGCGCCGCCCGTCGCGCCAGCGTGGGCCGGCGTGGGCGCGCGTAGGCCAGCGTGGCCACTTACTGCGCCTTGCCGTCGGGCTTGTGTCATACGAAGTCCATCGCGTCCCGGGACTTGCCGGAGAACTTGCCGGCGGAGCGCTTCTTGAGTGTTCGCTCGATCAGCTTCTTGGCTTCGCTTACTATGAATACGCTTGATGTCAGGCATACGAGGAATATTATGTCTGGAAATAATAAATCAATATTACAGACAGTTTTTCAATAAAATAATGTGGGTACAATTACAAAGGTGCGTTCCGGAACATTTAGATGAAGGGTCAGCCGCACTTCTTTGGCACTTGAACCACGTCATCTGCCCTTTTACGCTACGGAGGTAGAGCTATAATCAAAGACGCTGTAATAGTCAAATTGCCAAAGAGGAATGAAAAAAAAATATTTTTACTGTCAGTAAAGCCCTCTATGACCAACAATACTTGGCCCTCCTGCGACAATTTTTTTTAGTAACGATCTCACTACAGATAGAAACTAACAAACAGTCTAAGCGCCATCTACGAGGAACTAATTTGTCATTTTCTTCCTCATGGACATGGCATTCATTTTTAATAGACAACCTTAACGTGACTGTGTGGCCGAGATGAGAATGCTAATGGGGATGTGTGTAGTGTTACACCAATGGATAAAACATATTTTAAGCTATAAGTGTAGAGGATGACCAAAGAAACAATGGATGGACAGTGTGAAGAATGATATGGAAAGCAAGGAGGTGTCTGATGAGATGACAAGTAATAGAGAAGTATGGAAGAAGAAGAAGACATGCTGCGTCGACCTCAAATAAATTGAGATAAAGGCTGAAAAAATGATGAACCTTCAAAGACACACGTTAGATCAATAAATCTCTTTCAAACATACCATGTCCAGTCAGCGCCTCAGTCTGGAACACCCTCTGCAGCGGCGGGAAGTATATGACGAGCGCCTGGCCCACCAGGCTCAGCGTCACGGCCACCAGGAACATCTTGTTGGAGAACAGTCCCACCTCGAACAGGGACTTGGTCTGCGAGCGGCACGATAGCGCGTTGAACATGTCGAACAGGACGAAGCAGGTGAATGTCATTGTTGTGTCGCGGGGAGTTATCTTGTTGTCTGACATCTGAAATAGAGAAAAGAGATGTTATGATTGTTGAACTAAAATAATGTTTTATTTATGTCTAGTTTTTTAATTTTAGATACACACTGTTGCACTTGAGGCGAATGTTTATGTAATACTTCAGAAGCATGTTGTTGCATTTTAGAGTGTATGGTATACGAATTAAGCCGTTGAGTATAATGGAACAATAGGACGGTGATGTTTAACTGCTAGGAGCCAGAGTCGAATGGGGAGCCGACTTTGTTGTTGAACAAATACCTATTGTACAACCAAATTAATGAGTCAATCTGTACAAGCGTATCGCCCCCTTAAGATAAAGGTCGTTGCACCTGGACACTTAAGATGTATTTTAGGTTCATTTTACTGTACTTTTTGAGCGCCACGGTCGGATATAACCGACAAATAATACCGAAAAAAAGTGCCTAACACGCTACCGTCGAGACGGTGACCGGTGCCGACAAGAAATAATGATAGTATACGAAATAGTGTCAAATAAAATAATGTGATGAGTGCTACTTTATTTATAAATACGAGACGAAAAGCAATTATTAATTGGTTATCGATAAGATGTTGGAATATTATTTTGTAGGTATTTGCGCTGAATTTGTAGCTTGACGTGGGAGGAGACGCTGATGCGTTTACGCTCAGGCGTTCAAAAGGTTAAGCACAGTCAAGGTGTCACACAAACTACGGCCTCTTAATCTGGAGTGTGATCGATACGCTCGCGCTCGCACCCGCCGAGCTGTCGGCAAGCTAGCGGCGCATATGTATGCGCCACTGTAGGCAAGCTGCGTGCGCGCGCGCCCTTCCGGACGGGCCTGTATGCCCCAACAACGAAGGTGCCCGTTGCTACGGGCACACAAATTAATTCCGCGGGACCAAAGGCACAGTCCATACCCCGCCAACCACGCGCAGTGACGTCCATCTTGTGGAGGCCTCACCTCTCTGTTGAAGACCCAGAGCGTGCCGGCGATGATGATGGCGGCCGACAGCAGCACGTTGAGCAGCAGCGCGCGCGAGATGATGCGCCTGTCCCACCTGTCGCTGGCACACACAGCGACACATGTAGTGTGGGCCTCACCTCTCTGTTGAAGACCCAGAGCGTGCCGGCGATGATGATGGCGGCCGACAGCAGCACGTTGAGCAGCAGCGCGCGCGAGATGATGCGCCTGTCCCACCTGTCGCTGGCACACACAGCGACACATGTAGTGTGGGCCTCACCTCTCTGTTGAAGACCCAGAGCGTGCCGGCGATGATGATGGCGGCCGACAGCAGCACGTTGAGCAGCAGCGCGCGCGAGATGATGCGCCTGTCCCACCTGTCGCTGGCACACACAGCGACACATGTAGTGTGGGCCTCACCTCTCTGTTGAAGACCCAGAGCGTGCCGGCGATGATGATGGCGGCCGACAGCAGCACGTTGAGCAGCAGCGCGCGCGAGATGATGCGCCTGTCCCACCTGTCGCTGGCACACACAGCGACACATGTAGTGTGGGCCTCACCTCTCTGTTGAAGACCCAGAGCGTGCCGGCGATGATGATGGCGGCCGACAGCAGCACGTTGAGCAGCAGCGCGCGCGAGATGATGCGCCTGTCCCACCTGTCGCTGGCACACACAGCGACACATGTAGTGTGGGCCTCACCTCTCTGTTGAAGACCCAGAGCGTGCCGGCGATGATGATGGCGGCCGACAGCAGCACGTTGAGCAGCAGCGCGCGCGAGATGATGCGCCTGTCCCACCTGTCGCTGGCACACACAGCGACACATGTAGTGTGGGCCTCACCTCTCTGTTGAAGACCCAGAGCGTGCCGGCGATGATGATGGCGGCCGACAGCAGCACGTTGAGCAGCAGCGCGCGCGAGATGATGCGCCTGTCCCACCTGTCGCTGGCACACACAGCGACACATGTAGTGTGGGCCTCACCTCTCTGTTGAAGACCCAGAGCGTGCCGGCGATGATGATGGCGGCCGACAGCAGCACGTTGAGCAGCAGCGCGCGCGAGATGATGCGCCTGTCCCACCTGTCGCTGGCACACACAGCGACACATGTAGTGTGGGCCTCACCTCTCTGTTGAAGACCCAGAGCGTGCCGGCGATGATGATGGCGGCCGACAGCAGCACGTTGAGCAGCAGCGCGCGCGAGATGATGCGCCTGTCCCACCTGTCGCTGGCACACACAGCGACACATGTAGTGTGGGCCTCACCTCTCTGTTGAAGACCCAGAGCGTGCCGGCGATGATGATGGCGGCCGACAGCAGCACGTTGAGCAGCAGCGCGCGCGAGATGATGCGCCTGTCCCACCTGTCGCTGGCACACACAGCGACACATGTAGTGTGGGCCTCACCTCTCTGTTGAAGACCCAGAGCGTGCCGGCGATGATGATGGCGGCCGACAGCAGCACGTTGAGCAGCAGCGCGCGCGAGATGATGCGCCTGTCCCACCTGTCGCTGGCACACACAGCGACACATGTAGTGTGGGCCTCACCTCTCTGTTGAAGACCCAGAGCGTGCCGGCGATGATGATGGCGGCCGACAGCAGCACGTTGAGCAGCAGCGCGCGCGAGATGATGCGCCTGTCCCACCTGTCGCTGGCACACACAGCGACACATGTAGTGTGGGCCTCACCTCTCTGTTGAAGACCCAGAGCGTGCCGGCGATGATGATGGCGGCCGACAGCAGCACGTTGAGCAGCAGCGCGCGCGAGATGATGCGCCTGTCCCACCTGTCGCTGGCACACACAGCGACACATGTAGTGTGGGCCTCACCTCTCTGTTGAAGACCCAGAGCGTGCCGGCGATGATGATGGCGGCCGACAGCAGCACGTTGAGCAGCAGCGCGCGCGAGATGATGCGCCTGTCCCACCTGTCGCTGGCACACACAGCGACACATGTAGTGTGGGCCTCACCTCTCTGTTGAAGACCCAGAGCGTGCCGGCGATGATGATGGCGGCCGACAGCAGCACGTTGAGCAGCAGCGCGCTCGAGATGATGCGCCTGTCCCACCTGTCGCTGGCACACACAGCGACACATGTAGTGTGGGCCTCACCTCTCTGTTGAAGACCCAGAGCGTGCCGGCGATGATGATGGCGGCCGACAGCAGCACGTTGAGCAGCAGCGCGCGCGAGATGATGCGCCTGTCCCACCTGTCGCTGGCACACACAGCGACACATGTAGTGTGGGCCTCACCTCTCTGTTGAAGACCCAGAGCGTGCCGGCGATGATGATGGCGGCCGACAGCAGCACGTTGAGCAGCAGCGCGCGCGAGATGATGCGCCTGTCCCACCTGTCGCTGGCACACACAGCGACACATGTAGTGTGGGCCTCACCTCTCTGTTGAAGACCCAGAGCGTGCCGGCGATGATGATGGCGGCCGACAGCAGCACGTTGAGCAGCAGCGCGCGCGAGATGATGCGCCTGTCCCACCTGTCGCTGGCACACACAGCGACACATGTAGTGTGGGCCTCACCTCTCTGTTGAAGACCCAGAGCGTGCCGGCGATGATGATGGCGGCCGACAGCAGCACGTTGAGCAGCAGCGCGCGCGAGATGATGCGCCTGTCCCACCTGTCGCTGGCACACACAGCGACACATGTAGTGTGGGCCTCACCTCTCTGTTGAAGACCCAGAGCGTGCCGGCGATGATGATGGCGGCCGACAGCAGCACGTTGAGCAGCAGCGCGCGCGAGATGATGCGCCTGTCCCACCTGTCGCTGGCACACACAGCGACACATGTAGTGTGGGCCTCACCTCTCTGTTGAAGACCCAGAGCGTGCCGGCGATGATGATGGCGGCCGACAGCAGCACGTTGAGCAGCAGCGCGCGCGAGATGATGCGCCTGTCCCACCTGTCGCTGGCACACACAGCGACACATGTAGTGTGGGCCTCACCTCTCTGTTGAAGACCCAGAGCGTGCCGGCGATGATGATGGCGGCCGACAGCAGCACGTTGAGCAGCAGCGCGCGCGAGATGATGCGCCTGTCCCACCTGTCGCTGGCACACACAGCGACACATGTAGTGTGGGCCTCACCTCTCTGTTGAAGACCCAGAGCGTGCCGGCGATGATGATGGCGGCCGACAGCAGCACGTTGAGCAGCAGCGCGCGCGAGATGATGCGCCTGTCCCACCTGTCGCTGGCACACACAGCGACACATGTAGTGTGGGCCTCACCTCTCTGTTGAAGACCCAGAGCGTGCCGGCGATGATGATGGCGGCCGACAGCAGCACGTTGAGCAGCAGCGCGCGCGAGATGATGCGCCTGTCCCACCTGTCGCTGGCACACACAGCGACACATGTAGTGTGGGCCTCACCTCTCTGTTGAAGACCCAGAGCGTGCCGGCGATGATGATGGCGGCCGACAGCAGCACGTTGAGCAGCAGCGCGCGCGAGATGATGCGCCTGTCCCACCTGTCGCTGGCACACACAGCGACACATGTAGTGTGGGCCTCACCTCTCTGTTGAAGACCCAGAGCGTGCCGGCGATGATGATGGCGGCCGACAGCAGCACGTTGAGCAGCAGCGCGCGCGAGATGATGCGCCTGTCCCACCTGTCGCTGGCACACACAGCGACACATGTAGTGTGGGCCTCACCTCTCTGTTGAAGACCCAGAGCGTGCCGGCGATGATGATGGCGGCCGACAGCAGCACGTTGAGCAGCAGCGCGCGCGAGATGATGCGCCTGTCCCACCTGTCGCTGGCACACACAGCGACACATGTAGTGTGGGCCTCACCTCTCTGTTGAAGACCCAGAGCGTGCCGGCGATGATGATGGCAGCCGACAGCAGCACGTTGAGCAGCAGCGCGCGCGAGATGATGCGCCTGTCCCACCTGTCGCTGGCACACACAGCGACACATGTAGTGTGGGCCTCACCTCTCTGTTGAAGACCCAGAGCGTGCCGGCGATGATGATGGCGGCCGACAGCAGCACGTTGAGCAGCAGCGCGCGCGAGATGATGCGCCTGTCCCACCTGTCGCTGGCACACACAGCGACACATGTAGTGTGGGCCTCACCTCTCTGTTGAAGACCCAGAGCGTGCCGGCGATGATGATGGCGGCCGACAGCAGCACGTTGAGCAGCAGCGCGCGCGAGATGATGCGCCTGTCCCACCTGTCGCTGGCACACACAGCGACACATGTAGTGTGGGCCTCACCTCTCTGTTGAAGACCCAGAGCGTGCCGGCGATGATGATGGCGGCCGACAGCAGCACGTTGAGCAGCAGCGCGCGCGAGATGATGCGCCTGTCCCACCTGTCGCTGGCACACACAGCGACACATGTAGTGTGGGCCTCACCTCTCTGTTGAAGACCCAGAGCGTGCCGGCGATGATGATGGCGGCCGACAGCAGCACGTTGAGCAGCAGCGCGCGCGAGATGATGCGCCTGTCCCACCTGTCGCTGGCACACACAGCGACACATGTAGTGTGGGCCTCACCTCTCTGTTGAAGACCCAGAGCGTGCCGGCGATGATGATGGCGGCCGACAGCAGCACGTTGAGCAGCAGCGCGCGCGAGATGATGCGCCTGTCCCACCTGTCGCTGGCACACACAGCGACACATGTAGTGTGGGCCTCACCTCTCTGTTGAAGACCCAGAGCGTGCCGGCGATGATGATGGCGGCCGACAGCAGCACGTTGAGCAGCAGCGCGCGCGAGATGATGCGCCTGTCCCACCTGTCGCTGGCACACACAGCGACACATGTAGTGTGGGCCTCACCTCTCTGTTGAAGACCCAGAGCGTGCCGGCGATGATGATGGCGGCCGACAGCAGCACGTTGAGCAGCAGCGCGCGCGAGATGATGCGCCTGTCCCACCTGTCGCTGGCACACACAGCGACACATGTAGTGTGGGCCTCACCTCTCTGTTGAAGACCCAGAGCGTGCCGGCGATGATGATGGCGGCCGACAGCAGCACGTTGAGCAGCAGCGCGCGCGAGATGATGCGCCGCGAGGTGTCGCGCGGCCGGCGCCGCAGGACCGAGTGGTCCACGGGCTCCACGCCCAGGGACTGCGCCGGGGGACCTGTTGGTAGCAAACGTAACGATACATTCTATTTTTACTACATGTTTTCATACTTGATAGTAGTCGAATCAAGATAAATTCAAGGTGAATTCTTTTGGCCAGGAATAGAATGATGCTGGCCAGCTGGCCAACAATAACCAATAATCGATATATAAAAATACTCAACCAAATTAAAATTAGCATAATAAATTACCGTCCATAATAATATTGATCCAGAGTATCTGCATAGCGTTAAGCGGGTTGGGAATGCCCATGAGAGTAGCGAGCGCGATGAGCGACAGCGCGGCGATAGACGTCGACAGCTGGAAGCGCACGAAGTTGCGGATGTTGTAGAATATGCACTTGCCCTCTTCTATGGCGGCGCTGTGGGAAAGAAGCATGGTATAAAAAATATATAATATCTTAACAGCGAGAAAATAGTAGACTATACAAAAACTGAAAAAAAGGGAATTTAATTCGAGGGACTAACTTGGATCCCGAGCGTAGCAAGGGATTCTAGATTAGAATCCTAAGCGGAGCGAGGGATACAAGAACCGAGATGAATTTTTTTTCATGAGTTGTGTACTTTACTTTTTACCATTGACTGCGAGAAAATAAATAGAAGTACTGTAGCATTCGCATTACGCCGAAATACCGTGGTGAAGTTTTGCTACACAGGGAAGACCTGGATGAGAGGTTTGACGAGTTACACGATAAAAATAAGATGTTCACTTTGATCTAGGCAGCCAACAGTAAGGATAGGTGCAAAGTACGTACTTCAGACTGCAAACTGACAGTCGTTGAACTTCCACCTTTCGAATGTCCACGAGTCGGTTCGATTTAGTCGGGCGCGAGGTTGCGCGTGCGTTCCGATCGGCGTCCGTTAAGAACCGTCATTTGCTCTGAGCTTTGACGTTTACGTACAATGCATGACAACCAAAAAGTTGGTGTCTCGTTACTGCTTGTAAAGCCCAGAGACAAAATGTGAACATCGTATGGGCAGGGGCGTGCCGTCCATAGACGCAAAAGCGCAAGACGCAAAGCCTACCCTACCATTCCTACCAACAACGCTACAAATGCATTTATTATAACTATGTAATAAAATAATACAAAATATTTAAAAAAAAGTTAACTCCCGTTATAATACTTATAGCAACTTGTTGCGTCCGTGTGACGTAATTCACAGTTCGACGGCGCTGGCGCGGCGCGGCGCTCCGTACTCACTACATATTAGGCAGGAACTCGACCAGCCTAGTTTCAATTAATAAATTTACGCACACTGGTGCATATTTTCATGTATATGAACGGCACACGTATAGATCATAGATAGATGAGGAGCGTAACTCCTGCGAGTGTAGCTGGCCACTGATTGGCTGCCCCACAAAGTATTATCCGGCTAAATTTTGCTAACCGCTTTTATAAAGTGATCACGTACGCAGTGATGCAATTATATTTGGTAGTGTTTTTTTATCGACAAATTAGGAATTATATTTTTCATCGAAGTCATATTTGTTTAATATGTCAAGCAAAATTTATTTCGCGATCATGAATGCTTTGCTTTTTATAATATCTGACGGTTGTAATTCGTTTTGAAACGTACAGTAGTAGTGTAAATATTATTTATTGTATTTGTTTAATAACTTAAAAACCGGCCAAGTGCGAGTCGTACTCACACGCACATAGGGTTCCGTAGCACCAAACAATATAATAAAAATATTTTGAAGGCATACGTTTATTTGTTTTTCATAGTATGTTAATGAAGAACAAAGTTGTTGCTGCAGTTTGACAAAAAGTACCATATCTCAAAAAATAAACTTCAAATCTTATTCAAACCAATTTTGGTTGAAAGTTTTTTTACGTTCTATCATCCTATATTTTTTTCAGAATTTTTCTCCTCTAACTTTAGAAATTAGAGGGGCGGGCGGCACATTTTACCACTTTGGAAGTGTCTATCTTTTCAAACCATTAACTTTGAGAGAAAATGGTTTTAGAAATCTCAATGTAATTTTTAAAGACCTATCTACAGGATGTAACAAGACCCTTAACGCAAAAATTATTGCTGGGAAACGACTTTTATTATGGACGAAAAATCACGTTTTACGGTAGGACTTCATGTAACGCACTCAAAACATTGTGGTAATGGGTGCATTGAATAGTACAGGGGTCGTGGATGTTTAAAAGTTAAAAAAAACTTATTTTAAAAACATGTATTAAAAAAAAAAAACTTTTGAAAACGTTGGAAGTTTGACCCCCAATATCTCCGTAACTAGAAGGTTCCCAGGTATGGTCTAGAACAAAAAAAATATCGCAATGACGGGGAAAACAAGTACCTTTCGGCTTCATTAAGGGTCTTGTTACACCCTTTACACACACCCAGCACTTATAGGTTTGATGAAAAAAATATTTTTTAGTTTCAGTTCCATGTATTATATTATATAGATTCAAGTTGTGTCTAAAGGTAGAGATGTATACGTACCCGAAATACGAGAATGAACCCAAAAAATTATCTCGTACACATCATTTTAAACGAATCTTTCTTCTGTTTGCGACGTCAGAAAATCGTGATTTGAACCTTGAATAATCTGATGAGTTCTTGTATTCATAACTTTTGTTTTTACAGGCTTTAATCCAATGTTTTTTTTTTTTCAAATATTCCCATGGCCAAAATTGAGCCCGGAACGAAAACTCTAAACTGTACATGGCCAATTTTATTTTTTTGTTGACTTCGCACTTAGTTTTATTTTTCTAACGAATCCACATCCTTTGTTCTTGTACTGACATAAAAACATTGAAATTCTTGATATTTAAGCTAGATGGCGTTGTTTCCAATAGGCTTACTAAAAATTAGATTTAAGTGTGCACGTCGCTGACCAGGGGCAGGTGCGGGGGGCCCAGACGGGTTAATTGATAAATCAATAAATGTGACTAATTAGGAGGTGATCAAGATCATAATAAATGTAGAGCGACACTGTGATGAGACGCGTTTTTTTTTCGGTATCTGTATGCGTGGCCTACCCTCCGTGGAGAACCACTGCACGCCACTGCGTAAGGGTTTTGAAAATAATTTTGATGGGAACGAAACAAGTACCTATAGTATTTATATTTCTCGTGGGTAATAAAAGCCACTCGGGTCGGGTTCAAGGCTAAGCCGGGCTTATCAAGGTCGGTCTGTGGATGGGTGACCGCTCATTCATTACATACCGATTTTCGTCCGTGCCTCGGAAAGTACGTAAAGCCGTTGGGCTGGCTGTCATTTGTAGTCCTTTGACAGTCGTTACAGGAAGTCAGTGAAAGTCTGACAACCAGTCTCACCAAGGGGTACCGTGTTATCCAGTATAGTTGTGTTCTGGGTCAGATAGGCAGTCGCTAAAAGTAACATACTGATATTCAGCTGCATCCGATTATTCCGATTAGACTGGAAGCCGACCCCAATGAAGTTGGGATAAGTCTAGGCAGATTTATCACATTTTATTGTATAATCAATTTTTTTTTTTTTACAAAGGATTGTATAAAAAAAAAATGTAGTGAAATTAGAACAATTTTCGACATTCAGTGTTAAGTATATTCTTTTCGGCAGCACGTTTTATTTATTTTTTGTTCATAATTCGTGTGCCGTGTGTCGTGATGGCCCAGAGGTTAAGGCCTCGTCTCTCATGCATGAGGTTGTGGGTTCAAATCCGGGCAAGTACCAATATGACTTTTTCAATTTATATGTACTATCTAAGTTTATCTTGGACCTCACAGACATCGGTGGAGGAAAACATCGTGAGGAAACCTGGTCTTATAAAAGTCTGAAATCGCCCACAAGTCTTGAGCAAACGTGGTGATCAATACTCGTGCCCTCTCTGTTGAGAAGAGGCCTGTGCCCAGCAGTGGGACAGTAATAAGCTGGTATTATTATGACACGGTACCCCTTGGTAAGACTAGTTGTCAGACTTTCGGGCCACTGACTTCCTGTAACGAATGTCAAAGAACTACAAATTGCAGCCGGCCCAACGGCTTTACATACTTTCCGAGGCACCGAGGAAACTCGGTATGTAATGAATTAGTAGTCACCCATCCACAGACCGACCTTGGTAAACCCCGCTTATCCTTGAAGATCGACACGAGTGGCTTTTATTACCCACGAGAAATATAAATACTATAGGTACTTCGATTTATTTTCTCGCAGTCTCGAAACTAGAGTACACAACTCGTGAAAAAAAAAACATGTCGGTTCTTGTATCCCTTGCTCCGCTCAGGATTCTACTAAAGAATCCCTTGCTACGCTCGGGATTCTACTCTAGAATCCTACGCTGCTCTCGGAATCCAACTTAGTCCCTCGAATTAAATTCCCTTTTTTTCACTTGTTGTGTAATCTACTATTGTATTGTTAGCGCTTTCACATTTACAAATATCTTATGCTCCATATCTAATTCAGGAAAAACTGTAAGGTAGTTTTTAGATTCACAGAATAAAGTCATGTTTTGGCTTAGAGTGGCGCGGCCGCTTCATTCGCTTTTGTGGTATGGTTCTGGCGTAGTATGATTTTCAGTACGGTTTGGTATATAAAGTAGTCAATACCCAACCCTACCCCCCCCCCCCCCCATCTAGCAGATATTATATAATTAACGATGCCAACCCGTCTGAACACCATGGTGATATCGACTACGACAATTACCTCTTTCACATAAGTTTTTGTTGAAGGAGATGGTCATCTTTCTCAACTATGTTAGGGTCAGCTTCCAGTCTAACTAGAAGCAGCTGAATACCAGTATTTTACATGGAGCGACTGCCTATCTGATCTCTACAACCCAATTAGTACTGGGTTATAAGATATCCCTTGGTAAAACTGGTTGTCAAAATTTCGGGCCACTGTCTATCTAAAACGACTGTCAAAGATCTACAAATGACTGGCGGGGCCAACGGCTTAACATGCATTGCGAGTCACGGAGAAAAATCGGTATTTAATAGGTGGTCACCCATCCACGGACTAACCCACGCAAGCGCGGCTTAACCTGAAGACCGACCCGAGCGGCTGTTAAGGTTAAGGTGTTAAGGTTAGTAAATCAACTCACATAATAGTAGCAAAGTCGTCATCAACAAGGATCATATCAGCGGCTTCCTTGCACACGTCGGTACCGTTGCGTCCCATCGCGATGCCGATGTCCGCGCGCTTCAGAGCCACACCGTCGTTAACGCCGTCACCTATTATTACATATAAAGTGATATTAGTTATAATAAGTATGTTTTTTATTTACGAAATAAACATCTTTTGTTGTTGAAAACGAATTTCAGCGGAAGCTACACTGCCGCTACTTTTATACACAGGCGTAAACCCTTTTTAGTTATTTTCTTGAGAATCATGACACTTGAGTAACAAAATGTCTGTCCTCTAATGACATTGTAGCGGCTTGAGAAAGCTAATTTTCTGTGAAAACTTGATTACAATAAAACAACATTTAAACGGCAATTTAAACACACAAGTGTTTAATACTCGTAAAATAATGATATACGTACCAGTCATGCCTACGATGTTGCCGACCCTCTGTAGTGACTTCACAATGGCAAGCTTATGTTTTGGGGTCACCCTATAGAATACGCTCACCTGGAAACGATACAAAGCACGATACATTTAGCATTTTTAGTTAGGAGGTCATTTTAAATGGTTAGGAAATCCATGTAATTAAATGCACCTGCACACTAACACTTGCAACCCTTTCATTAATGTTAAGTTACTTTAACTATTGAAAACTTACGGTATCAATCATTCTATCCAATTCCTCGTCTGTCATAGCATCTAGTTGATCTCCGGCCAGCGATTGAGAATGCAGCACATCCAAGCCAACCATTTGAGCTGAAATATAAACGTTGTTTGTTGTAGAAGCTGACTCATTATTCTGTTTGTTTAATGTTGGTTATGATAAATTCGACTGTAATGATAATGTAATTTAAAAAATAAGTGTTTTGTATCTTTATCTTTGCTATTTCTTGAATAGTCTTAGTGTTTTGTTCGTGAAAACGAGTTTAAGACAAATTGACATCTAAAGGGAAGCCCTGTGTCAACTATTACACGAATTAGGTGAAAAATGTACAGAATTGTTTTCGAAAAGGTCAACATTATTCAGTCAAGAAGATTGTTTTATGCAAATCTGAAATATTACTAATACGCAATGGGGAAGGCAAGTCAAAGCTGATTATAGATGGCGTGTCCATAGCTTAGTCCCAATCGACCAATGAGCAAGCTATTTTGAAATATAAATTACATTGACACATTTTCAACCAATGACGACGCTTGGTACATGCGATTTTACCGCCATTAGTTTCACAGTTGCCATCCCCATTCGAGCACCTGGTGATTATTACTCAGGTAGGCATCTTTTTCAAAGAGCACTTTGCTTTGCAGTGGGGCAGACTGGTATTATTGATAAGTTCTGCGTGTACAATCGACCCAAAACGAATTTGATCACCTTACGGACTATTTTTGTTTGCAGCATCCGGCCGCTATAGAAGCGCTTAGTTGTAAACGTTCTCTTCATTGTTTTTTTTTGTGTTATTCCTATTAGTCAAAAAAGGGTGGTCAAACATCTGTGATCATTAACAGAGCCTGAGAATTTTTGTAAAACAAAAGATAATGTAAAAAGGTCGCATATTTTTTATTGTTTTTCTACTATTGGTCCGCACTCTCTTTGTGCTGACCAATAGTAGTAAGGGTGGTGAACAGATGTGGATATCGTGTGCACGGGATTTTGTTTTAAAAGTGAGCAGATTCATTTAGGTGCGATGGTACATACCGACAGCGAGCGCGGTGGGGCGCGCGTCGCCCGTGACCATCTTGACGTCGACGGAGGCGCGCGCCAGCGTGGCCACGGCGTCGCGCACGCCGTCGCGCGGCGGGTCGCACACGCCGCACACGCCCGTGTACGTCAGCGCCTCCAGCCGGGGCCCGCGGCACAGCGCGATGATGCGCAGACCTAACACACGGACGGACAGAATAATATAAACGTTATTACTTACAATAAAATTGTATTAAATTGTGCTACACAACTGCCATCTGGTATTTTCATTTAGGCGTCATTGACTCATTAGCAAGTTCCATAAAACCTTTCCCTCGTGTCGTGGCTGCATTAAAAATGCCCACAACACGTTGTGGTCGGTTTTTTTGCGCTATGAGCATTTTCGGTCTTTGAGCCTAAAGCTGCGTCTAATCTAGGCGAGCCGAACACGATCGGAGCACGAATTTGCTTAGCGTAAACGCACTTACAAGCCTCAACCGAGCAATCCCGCCAAGGGAATTTGTACTCCTTCTTGTTCGGCCCGCACAGCATAGACGCAGCTTTACACTACGTTTCGACCAGGAATGGGCGAGGACACGTAGGAAGGGATGTTTAAGAAACTAAACAATAATATCGCTTCTAGTTTACAGCTTGAGCTAGGCTAGCTATGACATTGGTTAGTTTTATGCACATCTCTCGCTGCACATTCTCGCACATCACTGGTGGTAACGCAGCTTAACACAGATACACGATGAGAAGAAGATGCCGCTCGGCTTAACGAAACGAGATTTTGTCGATCGCCACCAACCGAATGAAAGCGGAATATTTGTAATAATAAATGCACAAGTGTTTAAAATACAACTTGTTTTTTATGGCACATGCCAAATAAATACAATTCGACGAAGAATTATAGTCACTTTACACTTGTTAGTAACAAAGAGATCAATTGGTGTCAAAAAAGCAAAAATAAACTCACCCATCCTAGCAATATTATAAGCTTCCCCCAGGAAGTCGTTTTGCTTCTCCTTGGTCATGGGCGCGTAGTTGCCGCTGCTGTCCACGTACTGCGTGCAGAGCGGCAACACCTTCTCTATGGCGCCCTTCACGAACACCTCCTCCTTCAGCTTCGCGTCGCCGAACTTGGGCGCGCACTTCACTACCATCATCTTTGTTTCGGAACTGTAGGATATAATTTGTTTATTTAAAAGGCGAGTTGTACAGATATACAAACTTACAGGAAAACGCGAACCCGGGTCGGTAGGTCCGACACAGATGTTAAAAACTCAGTAACAAACAGAAACATTGCGTTTCTTTATGGCTTTATTTATGTCGCGGGATTTGGGGGTTAGCTGGCTCTAGTCGTTGTGTCGATACCAAAGAGTAAGCCTTTCCGCTGTAGTGACTATGATGATAATATTGTCCTACTGCTGAAAAAAGCCTCCCTTCACTTCTTCGATATCCCACGGTTTTTTTTTTTGTAAAATATAATCCTTCGTGTCAACAGTTTAGTTCTTATCTTAATATTATTATCATTCGTCGTAATGGCCCATAGGTTAAGGCCTCGGCTCTCTTGCACGAGGTTATGGGTTCAAATCTGGGCAAGGACCAATGTAGCTTTTTCAATTCATATTATGTACTTTTAAGTATATCTTGAACATCATATAAATCGGCGCAAGAAAACATCGTGAGGAAACCTGGACTTATGATAAATATAACCCTGAAATCGCCAACCGTGCCTTCTCTGTTGAGAAGAGGCCTTTGCCCAGCAGTGGGACAGTAATAGGCTGGTATTATTATTATATTATATCGATACGTAACACATGTGTCACCTAATTTGACCCTGTATTTAATTAACGTGCATGTATTGGAGTGACCGTGCATACCTGAACGGTATCTCGTGTAGCCTGGTGTACTGCTCGCGCACTTCGTGCATGCCGTGCTTGAGCGCGACGGCCAGCAGAGCCCCCTCGGTGGGCTGCCCGTACAGCGCCTCGTCGCGGATTGTCGCGTTGTTGCACAGTACGCCCACCTGTAAGGCAAGTATGTATGTAGTAATATGTATAGAGAAAATTACAATTGCTTAATTAAGTCGTAGAAAATAACTAAGTCCCCAAGTAAAGAGCCGGTAGGCTTCGCTAGTAATAATAAATAATATCGAGATCATTAATAGATCTGGTAGTGACCAATGATAAACCAAACCATTAATAAACGAGATATCCCACAACGATTTCGAACATTTTTTAGCACCTTGTACAGATCAATTATTTTATGACCACCATAATATAGAGAAGTTCCATAATCAAATTATGCATAAAACTGAAACACACACACACTGAAAGAATTTGGGCGAGCGAAATGAGCTTGAAAATTAGACCATCGTTTAAGTCTAGTTTTCTATTTACCGTTCATACAGACGGATGTAGAAGTTACTCAGAAACAAGATGATATGAATGCGGCGAGATGGATGAAACGAACTCAACATCATAGCACATCGCCAATAATAAGTAAGATTTGAATTACCTCCAACATAGTATTGACAGCCATCCGAGCGACATCGAGATCACGTCCCTTATACGCGCGCAGTTGTATGTCGCCGCAAGCGTTGTATCCGATGCCGGTCACTTCGGCAATATGGCCGCCGGATGTCGATATTGTTGTCACTGTCATCTCGTTTTTGGTTAGTGTTCCTGTGAGTGAGAAAGAGATTGATAAGATTTCAGTGGGACTAATGGAGTATCTGTGGTCTTTGAGAAGGAGCTTGTTCAGGGGAAGTACCTACTGAATTCAACATATTTCTCCCGCCAGGCATAGTAGTTCTGTTAGAGCTTGAACTTGAAACATATGGATGCCGATGTACTTATTATGAGGGCTATTGTTTTTGAGCTCACCAGATGGCGCCACTGTCACATAAGGTTATATCAATAATTCTATTTTATACTTTACAGTACCATTATGTTCATAAAAAGTTTATTTTATTAGTACAACAACATAGTGAGCCGATATCTAAACGGCTATAATTAGTTTTTATTTGGATATTTTGTCTATTATTGTTATTCGTGCTTTATAGCTTTATTTGTACTTGTGAATGTTGTGTTCACCTGTAATTGGTACCTACATCAGAAGAAACCATAACGTTTATACATAAAGCGTAAAATGTATGTACTGTTGGTGCTATTTAAAAAAAAAATAGTGTAAACTTCAGATACATTTATTTACTATATTCTCCCTAAAATAAGCAAGCATGAAACATTTAAAAAACATTTTATCTCCAAGTATTAACAAATAAGATCCTAAGTTGCTACTACCACAATCGTGAATATTAGTAAAAATTTGTGATAAAGAAGCACGCAACGCGGTAACTTTCTATGACATCTGACATTTCGATGCTCTCGCGCTACACTAGCGCCTCTAGCGGCGAATTCACACGCGATAGCCCCCATTACAAGCACATGGAATACAGTTTCACCGTATTGTAGATTTATAAATACTGATATTGTAGATTTCCATTCACCGCCGGCTTGCCACCCAATAATAATGTTCGACCAAGTCCGGATTACATAGGTGGCTAAATGTGCCGTGGGCCTAAAAATGGAAGCTTTATCAGAATCATAATATGAATCACGTTAAAAACTTATAATTCTTAAAATGGTCTTTATGTTTATGACCAAAAAGTCCATTTTAAGAGTTTTAAATTTTTAACGTGATTCGTATTATGATTCTGATAAAGCAGCCATTTTAGGCCCCCTGTTCTTCTGAATATACGTTAGTAGAAAACATAAATGATAAATGATGTTTACTTTGCAAATGGGTTGCGAAAAAACAGCCGAAACAAACTCTGAGGTCATAGTCTCTTTTAAAGTCCAGGGGGTCTAAAATCGCCGCTTCATCAAAATCATAATACGAATCACGTTAAAAATTTAAAATTCTTAAAATGGACTTTGTGGTCATAAACATAAAGACCATTTTAAGAATTTTAAATTTTTAACGTGATTCATATTATGATTCTGATAAAGCTTCCATTTTAGGCCCACAGACATAATCTTGGTTAACTCACATGAGGACTTCCTGCGCTTGTCCCATTCTACTCGCGGTCGACGCAATACGTTTTCTTCTTCCATTCTCCCCTGTCAGACGTCACGGCATCATTTACTCCTTTCTCTTTCATATCGTGTAAAATTGACTAAACTACTAACCAGTTTTGTCGCTGCAGATAACGTTGACGCAGCCCAGGGTCTCGACGGTAGGTAGTTTCTTGACGATCGCGTTCCTCTTAGCCATGCGCATCACTCCTAAAGCCAGGGTCACAGTTACCACGATCGGAAGACCTGGAAACAAATGATTGTGTTACTTCAGCGTTTCCATTAATAAATAATAATAATAATAAATATCGCTGGACATTCCACACAACGCCATCTAGGTGCCACACTAAGTAACGAGGCTTGTGTCGTGGACACCAGATAGTTGATAATACTACATAGATACTTTTTGTTTGTAAATACATACTTATCATACATATAAACATCCATGACTCGGAAACAAATGTCCATGCAATACTTTCTAGAAAGCACGGAACAGGGCTACCACGAAAAAACCACGCCCTATGAAGTTCTTGGATGTTTCAAGGATCTATTTTATATTTTTGCTATGGATCTGGATATTCGTGCATTAAGAATTGTACAACAAACTCAGAATGCAGCTTATAATGCTCCCACTGCTGGGACACGGGTCTCCTCTCTGTGAGAGGGCCATAATCGATCACGGATTCCCATTGCAGGCTGGTGGATCTCACATATTATGTCATCAAAGTTTTGATTCCAGGACATGCCGGTTTCCTCACAATATTTTCCCTTAACCTTCTGCAATCTTAATCTGTCCTCAAATAGTAGGGTAAGACTCCACTAAATTATAAAAGCTCCTAGATCTCACTTACCCTCAGGAATGGCCGCCACAGCCAAACTGACACTGATGGTAAACATATCCTGAAGAGCCTTTCCTTGCAGCCAGCCGGTCACCATGATGAAGCCGATGATACAGAAGGAGTACAAAGACAGCTGGGCGCCCAGGGTGTCCATGGACTTCTGCAGAGGAGTCTTGGGTGCTTCTTCGGCTTGCATCATGCGGAATATGTCTCCGAATTCTGAGCGTTCGCCTGTGCTTACTACGATGCCCTGGAAAGAAGTAATGAGTATGAGTGAGAGCAACTCACCTTCAATTTTACTTAGAGTGTTTGCAAACAGAATTATTTCAGAAGTAGATAATATTATTATCCAGTGTACTGAATATCAAAGTTCTAAAACAATTGGAGCAGAAAATTGGACAGATTATACTAGAACAACAAACTGTTTACAATACTCATTCTACAGGATGTTCAAGCCCGCAGGCTGTTACTGTGTAGTAGATACTGTATTTTGTCTGGATAGCTTTGCCAACTAATATTTAGAGTTGAAGGTCGGCTGGCAAGAAACTAAATAACACAATCCTTACCTTCGCATTCCCACACCTCACAAGCGTCCCCATGAAGGCAATATTGTCCTTATTGACCCGTCCAGCAGCTGCCTTGTTCGGTAGTACACTCTTGACAGCTGGTTCCGTCTCTCCGGTGAAGGAGGACTCGTCAATAGCCAGGTCTGTGGAGTCATAGAGTCGAAGGTCGGCTGGCACTCGATCGCCGATATTCAGGTGGACTATGTCGCCGGGTACTAAGTTCCGTGCTAGGAAGTGTTCGAGGCTGCCTTCGCGGAGACTGTGGATGGAAAAAGGTCATACAATAAAAAAAAGATGATTTCTTGATTTCTAAAACATCAGGCAGGTGAAGTACTCGCAACCGGCGTGCATATATGTATTTCCAGATGTATGGGCGTGGGCGAGATGATAGGAGTGTGTAAGGATCGTAGCCCACCGGCTTCCGACTTCGAACACCACCGAGTTCCATGGTTTCTTTTTACCTCTATGAGAAAAGAAGTCGGTTCTATTTTATGTTTGATAAAGAATTGCTAGTCATACATACCTATACGCCCTTGGGGATGATATATTCTAGACCTTCCAGAAACGAGCCGTACCACGTCAGTCCCTACCTCTTACAATAATATTATGATTAAAAAACACGCTTTAGAGTGACGTCATTTTATTTGTCGTATTTTTCTAAGCAATCCCTTTCATTTGATACACAAATCATGGGAATGCATACAAAATAACTAGTCAATCATCTTTAGGAGTTCGCCATATTGGATTTAGGATGACGTCACTTAGCTAACCATGCATTGTCATCCAAACTAAACATGTATGCAAAATTTCAGCTCAATCGGAAACTGGGAAGTGGATCAAATTTAACCTCTAAGTTTTTTTTACATACGTAGGTGTAGCTGACAAAGGCGTGTTAAAAAGAAAAGGGGCCGAGGGGTCAGATAGTGCAGGGGACGGGGCGTGGACAAGGCTCCGTACGCCATAAACATTTTATTTGAAGTAAGTAGTTCATGCTACACCGCGGCAGTTGTTTCATATAAATGTATATTTTAATAGTAATAATAAGTAAGCGATAAAAATGGAAATTGACTGCGTAGTGCTAAGATGAACAACTAGTTTGTTGACTGTTTCTAAAACAAATCAAATTCAAAACAATTAGTTCAATTAGATCATTCACAGGTACTTTTAAATTGTTGATGAGTCGGGCAGTTAGTCAGTCAGTCATAAAACGCCATAGATATCATAATACGGAGCGAATAATGGCCAATTACTGTACTCAGTGGAATTTTTCGTATCAGAGTATTTTATTTAGTCATGTAGACGAACCAATAACCTGTTCCTCAGCCGTATTTGCGACCAATCAGGGGACTAGATCGTACTGTAACTTTGCAGGTTTTAATGGATGCTTCATGAAGGTTACAAAAAACAGGTTATAAAATCAACGTTCTCGTCGCGTTTGAGAGGTCGTTGATGTTTGTTACTTTTTCTTGCAAAAACGACTGAACGGATTAGAATAAAATTTGTCACACAAAATACTTTTTATACTAGTAGTAAAATAAAATCCCGTGGGACTATAATCGAAACATACGCAGGCGAAGCCGCGGGGATAAGCTATTCATAGTATTAGTATTAGTGTGGTATAGTATAATACCACACTAATATCCTCCCAGAACCGTCAATACAAGCGATAATACTAATTGAGCTTAATCAAAAGACTAGACGGCCCTATCTCCGACCAATGTCAACGAAAGCCATTCATTAAGCATTAATCAACTCTATTGTCGATGTGACGACGGGGTTAATCGAAATAAATTGTGTGCGTCATGGCTTCATCGATATTGTACCCTACTTACGTGGCCATAGTTTATTCGTTCGAGGGTGGAAATGTCATGCATAAACAACTTTAATAGATTGAACATATTAATGAGTCATGTAAAATAATTCCATCGCAAAATACAGGGTATAAAAAGACCCTTCACGAAGCCGTCAAACAAGCATTCTGTACATCAAACTAGGTAACTTTACGCAATAATTATTGCCGGGAAACGACCTTATTTTTTGAGGTGAAAAATCACGTTTTACGGTTCGACTCAATGTAACGCAATCAAAACATTGTGCTGATAGATGGATTGAATAGTACGGGGGTCGTGGAGGTTTTCTAAGTAAAAATCTTACATTAAAAACATGTAATTAAAAAAAAAATTGTGACGAAGTTGGAACTTTAACCCCCAATATCTCCCAACTAGAAGATTCCCAGCTATGGTCCAGTATAAAAAAAATACCGCAATGACGGGAGAACAAGTGCCTTTCGGCTTCGTTAAGGGTCTTGTTACACCCTTTACATAACGACACAATAGTAATGATTGAACATTACATATTGAAAGACACGAATTATGACAACCTTGTTGAATTATGACCCATTCATATACTTGTGAGGATTCCCCTATAATTTGGAATATGTTTCCTTTACAGTGTAATAAACGGGATGTTCGAATTAGGGATGCAACGATACCGATGCCGATAATCGTAAACCGTAGGTTATCGTAATTTTTGACGATCATCCGTATCGTAAAAAGTATTACGATTTATAACGATTCTTAAAACTAGTTTGATGTATTTTTTTTCGTGAAAAGGAATGCAAGACAGCATCGATGTTTGCGCTGGCAACACTAATGACAGCCATCTTTCATATTTTGGGATATTTTAGATCCGGAAAGATTGTTCTCCACAGCTGGTTGAATCCATACAGATGCAAGAAATAGACTGAAACTAGAAAATTTAAAAAAAAATCTTAGTAAGAATTTTAAAGAAATTGATTTTAATTATGACATTTAGGTAGTAAATTGTCTTTAAAATTTAAATAAATGTTGATTTTACTCAATTGTAGTTTAATTAAATGTAAATCAAATAATCGTAATGCATTCGTTATCGTATTCGCTATTACGATGCATTCGTCATTCGTATCGGTATCGTAATAGACATATCGTTGCATCCCTAGTTCGAATGTTACAAGATATTATCTTATTACAACCGGCATGGAAAAAGAATACCTTTCTGTTCGTCGCACAATTTAATCTAGAATCTTCCGTTGCCTAACATAGCAATGCTGGTTGTGCAATGTGCATAGTTGACACGTGTTATTTTTTAGGGTTCCGTAGTCAACACAGAACCATATTTCATTTGGTTATAGTTTCGCCAAGTCCGTCTGTCAGTCTGTCCGTCCGCAGCTTAGCTCAATTTTTTTTTTCTCGTGTACCCCGTAGTGTGGGATGTCGTTGAATAGGTCTTTAATAAATATTGCGAGTTTGTTCAAATAATTTTTCGATTAAGGGATTCGTTTGTGAAATATTAAGCTTTAAAGTGCTAATTTTTGTTAAACTAAAAGTACAAACCCAGGATGGGGCTCTATTGCATTTAATAATAATAATATCAGCCTATTACTGTCCCACTGCTGGGCAAAGGCCTCTTCTTGCATATAATATAAATAATTAATTCGTCAATGATCTAGATAATAAATCAACAAATTTCTTTGTGTTAGATGGTCCTGGGGGTGGGCATTGCGAATGCTTCACGTTCAAAGCATTTGGTGTACAATTATTAACCGTATTTAAATCACCAAAATGTCTTCCGAAAATTGCTGTCGAATGCATCAAGAAGGTTAGGGAGAAATCAAAAAATGAAATATCTGAATACCTTCTATCACTCGGTCTTAGTCCACGTATTCAAGAAAATCCTTAACACAAGAAACAATTCAATAATAGACAATATATTCAGCAATTGCCCTCTACAATCTGGCACTATACATACTTTTTTTAGTTGGGTCAGATTTAATCATTCAAATCATCAATACAGCTCTCCAAGTTCATATAATCACATTCAATAGCTATTTCATGAAAAAGTCACTCTTTGAGATTATATGAACTTGGAGGGTTGTATTGATGATTTGAATGATTATAAGTCTGTAACTCCATACGCGTTACTGGCGCGTTTCATATTTTCATCAACATACAACCTGACACTGACCTGCAAATTGCAATAAACGTAAGAAATTTTAAATTTCGCGGGCTACCCTTGCGCATCCACCTTAAAACACCACGTCGCATTATCAAGGCATCGATGTAACAATTCTCCCAGAATAATATTTCGAACTCTTTATGAGTTCGGAACCCCATTACAACTGCATCGATGCGTCTGAGAAACCACTCAATGGAGTATGGAGCTCGTTGAAATAATCCTAAGAAATCCGATTATAGACCGGTCTTCGAGTCGTTAATTTATATTTAAAACTGTATAATAAATTAATCTGACTATAAACCAATAATAGATTTATTTAATCTTATCATCTTAGTACTTGTAGGTCTTGTAGAATGGATGAGTGTGTGTAACTGTGTGAAACAGACTGACAAGTCCCCTCTAAAAGCTACACGGTTGTCTTTGGGTGTGTGTAAAAATTCACAGTGGTAGTATATATAACGAAGTTAAAAGGAAAACTATCACAGCTAAGTAGGCTTTACAAGTTTACGAGTAATTGTCGACCAACATATAAAATGTACTTGGATATCATATTTTCCTAAACATAATGTATGGGAGCACAGGTTTTTTAACTGCAAATGTAAGTTTGTTTTTTTTTATCTATCTGATTTACATAGAACCTCTGCTAAGATCCTCACACACTCCTTGTGCTTCGTCCACGAGCAGCATCATCTGGTTATTCACGACATGCGCCGGTTGCGAATAGTACGCGGTTTGTCCGTGTTTCTGACTCATTGCCTTAAAGGCTCCTAATTAAACTTACCAGTTACAAGATGGCGGCACGAGCTTGTTAAGTTCTTCCAACGACTTCTCAGATCGATACTCCTGGACAAAAGCCACGGTGACGACGATCATAATGGCCACCGTGATCGATATGGCGTCGTCGAACTGCCGCATACACACGCTCACGACTGCTGAGCCTGGTGACAAGAGAAAGAGATCATTAATATTGGAGCTGATGAGTTTTAAGGGGGTAAGAATAACAGGGTGGAGAGTTCTTCCATAGAAACGGGAAGATCCTCCGGCCAGAGGTGGGTGTTGTGTCTGGTGGGCTACTGCCCGACAGTTGTTTGTGTGGAAAAACCATGATGAAGCGAAATCAATGAAGTTGCGAAATTTTGGGCTAAGAAAGGTTAAAATACTGATGTTCACGCTGCAGGAAAAAGAAGATGGATTTGTCTTTGTACAACTATCTGCACAAGCGATGATCTTAGTGATGTGATCACACCAAGGGCTGATCAATTGGACAGATTGTTGTACTCTAAACTGAAGAACAGCAACAGAACCGTTGACACATGACTTCACATGGTTCCATTCTAGAGTTGAGAAATAAAATAATACGAACCTATATATAGAAGCAGAGGAATAATATCACGCAGATTGCTGTAAAAGTTGCCTCAGTGGGGAATTTTGAATGAGATCTTTACATTTGAGATCAGGTGGGTGATAAAACGGAGGGATGGATTCAAAACTGGTGTATATTATCAGTGATTAATCTAACTTTATATTACATAAGGTAGTTTCAGCTAATTCTAATATAAACTGCCAAAATTCTCTTTCATGTATTTTTTTGCATTAAGAAGATAATATGAATAAGCAAACGTATGCATGAATTGGGAGATAATTTAAGAAAAAAACTTTATTTACCGTTGGTCAAATTATGAGTAGGTGCATACTCATAAAACGAAAACAACGGTAAAAATAAAGGTATCTTTTGATGATTCACAACATTCTTATAAAAAATTATCTTTTCTATACAGACTTGTATGAGTCATGAAAGAACTAATAAATCACGGTCATAAAACATCACGAATAGAGTACATTCTATTGATCGTTTTATATGACTTACGTATGTGTACATCTATTTTAAGAGGGCTATTTGTAAACAATGCGTCACAATGTCCTCACTCTATGCAAGCAACTCGACTACAATGCAAATAGTACTAGGCAACAGAGTGTTTCGTCACCATCATTATCAATACAGCCCAAAATCGCCCACCAACGGGTATAGGTCTCCCCTTTCTTCTCTCATACCTCGCGGTACCGTGCGTTCGTCTACGAGGTGTTTCCCCCATATTGGCATAACCTTGGCGCCATTCGGCCAAAACTTTACTCCGTCGGCCATCTCCATGTTTAGCCAGATGAGTGTTTCAAAAGATATTAATTGGTTGCTAGTGTCTGAAGGCTGATGAGTCCCATAGCACAATGTCATCGTCTGCCCAGCATTTTCTAAATTATGTTGGGATCGGCTTCCAGTCTAACCGGATGAAGCTGGGTACCAGTATTTTACATGGAGCGACTGCTTATCTGACCTCCACGGCCCAGTTAGTACTGGGTAATACCATACCACTTTGTAAGGCTGGTTATCAAACTTTTGCAATGACTACCTGTAATGACTGTCAAAGATCTACAAACAACAGTCGGGCCCAACAGCTTAACATGCTTTCCGAGGTACGGAGGAAATCGGTAGTCACCCATCCACGGACCAACCTAGTTGTATAGCGGGCTGGTGTCCGCAACTCCACGTCTGAGCGCGTATTTTTTTAACCTAGTTACGGCTTAAACTAAAGATCGACTCGAGCTATTTAGCCTGAACTCAATAAGGCACAAAGTGTATTGGAAAAAACTTGCACAAGAGATAAAACCCACCTACTAACTTACCGAGACAGCAACTATTATTGTGTAGGTTATGCCGAAGAAGATCAACACGCAGTAAATTTTCATTAAAAATAAAATAAATTAATACCCTGAGCCCCTACAACTCTGATTTATTAACAAAGAAACCCTTGAAATGATGTCCTCAGAAAGCCATGGTGAATGACAGCAGGTGCAACCATTTAAAGGTCGCCTAGCTATCAAAATTTCATGGCAACAGCATCGATTTATCGACTAGGAACTCGTTACTAGACCTATGCATAATTTAGCCATTTCACCTCCGTTCAAAGACAATAACAGTAAAGTTTAGTGTATTACTAAAGAACTCTTTTTACTTGAATGCCTCTATTAATAGGCATTCTGGCATCACCTACGAGTGCAGGGGTATGGATACCTTATCTAATCCAGAAATATCCGTATATATATATATTTCTTATATATATATTTCCGGTTGGTTCGTTGGAACAGCCGCTCGGATCGATCTTTAGGTTAAGCCGTGCTTACCTAATTTGGTCCGTCGATGGGTGACCACCCATTACATACCGAGTTTCCTCCGTGCCTCGGAAACCACTTTAAGCCGTTGGGCCCGGCTGTCATTTGTAAATCTTTGACAGTCGTTGCAGATAGTCAGTGGCCCGAAAGTCTGACAACCAGTCTTACCAAGAAGTATCGTATTATCCAGTACTAACTGGATTGTGGAGGTCAGATAGGCAGTCACTCCATGTAAAATACTGGTATTCAGCTGCATCCGGTTAGACTGGAAGCCGACCGCAACATAGTTGGGAAAAGGCGATGCAGATGATGATGAATGTACTCATAAAATTCCTAATTTTGTCACGCTGTTATTACTCCGACCAACCTTGGTGCTTAGATAGAGTTCTTTCTACGTATAGAATATGGGATACTGCACTTCTAAGGTTTTAATGACTTCTGACAGATGTGGTCCGAAGAAATAGTATAATAACATTTCTAAAAGCAAGGTTTTAAATAGGTAAGTCTGACTTTTTTTTTCGTATCCTTCTCAGGAAACCCTTTTAATTGATACCGATATCATGGGGTTGCAAAAAAGCTAACAAATCCGTCATCTTTGGAAGTCCGCCGTACTGGATTTAGAATGACGTCACTTCGCTAACCATGCGTTGTCATCCAAACTAAACGTGTATGCAAAATTTCAGCTCAATCGATTAGGGATAGTTATTTTAAAATTTAGTTGCAAGATTTGACCTAAACAAACATAAAAATATTGAAATCTGGATAAAAGTATGTAAATAGCCAGTAGTCAGAAGTCTAAAACTGAAAAAAAATACCTACACTTTCAACCTTACAATGACCCTTTCTTGCTGTGCTTCTATCAAACGAAACGATGCTATACAGCGTGTAATAGAAAGGGTATAATCATATAGAATACTGTGGTACGGACCATCAAACTGAACAACTTTCGCTATGAGACCACCATCGAAATCGTAAAAAAATAATCAGCTGTCCCATACATTTGGGTCGAGTAGGTATTGAAATTTTGTATAAGACAGCTGATAATTTTTTTACGATTTCGATGTTGGTCCCATAGAGAAAGTTGTTCAGTTTGATGGTCCGTACCACAGTATTCCATATGATTATACCCTTTCTGTTACACGCTGTATAATCAAAGAGTTATCAAGATTTTTTTCTTCTTTTCGTTCGATGGAACTCTGTTTTAGACCAGTATGTAGCCGCCTGCACAGCTCGTACTATTTGCTTCGAGTAAATCCTGAAAGGTGCGACATACCGGAGTTGTCGGATGATGAGTTTTCAAGTAAAACCATGTATCACCATCTAACATCCTGTACATAAAATATGCTGTCTCATGAACTCATGATCGAATTGGCTCTCGCCATCATTTACCGAGTGGTAACTCATTTCACCTTCATTCTGGGCTGCAACAAAGCTATTATTACCAGCAGGTATTTACGTTGATGTCCACGGCGCCAATGACACGGCTTATTACACGATTTGATTGTAAACTCGTAATTTGAGCTCATTAATGGGGCCCGGTAACAAACAACGCAACTCATCATGGAACTACAGATTACAGTTCTGTCATAGAATTCTTTTCATTCTCGTTGTTATTGTAGTGTTTCATCATTCTCCTGCACTTATCCCAATTTATTTGTGATCGGCGCAGCATGTCTTCTTCTTCTCTGTTACTCGTCATCTCATCGGACACCTCCATTCTAGCCATATCATCCTTCACACAGTCTGTCCGGCGTTTCCTTGGTCTTCCTCTACTCTTGTACCCATACACATTCACACTCAAAACTTTCTTCACGACATTTTCCTCATTCCTCCGCATCACATGCTATGGGCATGGCACGGACACGAAACTTTGTATACGCGTTCAAATGTTTAGAGAAAAACCTTTCATTTTAACAATTTTTTTATAAATAAATATATATTATAGTTTCATCTCGAATCATGCTAGGTAACTAGAGAAGGATTATATTAATATTATAAAGAGGTTTGTAAGTTCGGATAGAGAAGGTTATCTCTGAACCAACAGATCCGATTTCAAAAACAGTTTCAAAGTTGGTTAGCTACACTACTGCCGAGTGCCATAGAATATGACTTTCATGCGGGCAACGTGACGGATATATGCTAGTACTTTGCCCAATATTTACGCATACGTAAACGGGACAAAGATGGGACCAGATTTGTAATACTCTGCAATCAATTGAGGCCCGAATGACTCCTCTATTCAAGCCGGACCGCCTCATGGGATTTCCCACCGGTGAAAACGACAAACTTCCATGCAAACTTTCGTCGGCCCCATTAAATCATTTTAATTTTTAATTATTTAATAAATAGAATTTTTACACAGCTTTAGCCACTATTTCAAAAATTTATGATTTTACCTTTACCGTATTTAAATATTTTAAAAATATATTAAGAGAAACTACAATTTATTTGAAACTAGCATTGGTGCCGATTCCCTTGGTTACAAACTAAACCAAATTTAAGTTCAGTGCATCTTTTTCTTTCTATTTCATTAAGAAAAGGACAGAAGATACATTTTAGTTTAGTCCTGTCAATTTAATCAGCGCTTATTACAAGTTTAGACGCGATTAAAAAGTTTACCACTAAAATTACATCAAATTACGTCAGGTGCCGACTAATTTGACAGGACTAAACTAATATTTATCTTCGGTCCTTTTCATAATGAAATAGAAAGAAAAAGATGCACTCAACTTAAATTTACTTTAGTTTGTGACCAAGGGAATCGGCACCATTGACAAGCCAAATAGCCGAACACGGCATAAAGATTGACTTCGGCTGCCACCAATAAAACTAAAATGATTTAAGAAAAATGTATACTGCAATAGTACTCACATACACACAGGGTTCCGTAGCACCAAACAATATAACAAAAAAAAATGGAAGGCTCATTCAATGTTGTGTGATGTATTACAATGTATTACATTCAACCGTAAAACTAAATTTCTTTTTCATAGTATGTTAATGAAAAACATAGGTACTGCTGCAGTTTGAGTAAATAGTCCCATGACTAAAAACTAAACATTAAATTTTATTCGACCCAAAATGTTCGCTGAAAGTTTTTTTTTACGTTCTACAATCCTCCATTTTTTCAGAATTTTCCTCCTCTTACTTTATATTTAGAGGGAGGGAGACACTCACGAACAAAATGTTCGTGCTTCTGACTAGACTAGACTAGACCTACGTTTAGTTTCAGTTTACGTTCGATACAGAGAGTCCACCATACTTGACTCTTTGTAATCCTCAAGTTTGTCATTCTATATTCTTGTTCATTACATAACAATTAGCATGATAGGACTATAAGTTCCCACTGGTGGGACTCTGGCAACCTCTGTGAGAGGAGTGGGCTGTAAACCACCACGCAGGCCCAGGGTGGTGTTGGTGTCTTGTGTCTATGATTTTTTGGTCGAGACCATGCTGGTTTCCTCGACACGGTGAAGTAACGACATGACACTTCATCATCATCTGCCTAGCTGCATGCGGTTAGACTGGAAGCCGAGCGTTGGCTTCCAGTCTAACTGCATGCAGCTGAATACTAGTATTTTACATGGAGCGACTGCTTATATGACCTCCACAACCCAGCTAGTACTGGGTAATACGATTCCCATTGGCAGGACTAACATCATGACATTTTCATACAGAGTGTAACAAGACCCTTCACGAAGCCGGTCAACCAAGCATTATGTACATCAAACTGAAGTAAGTAAGTAACTAAGTAACTTGAAGCAAAAATTATTGCTGGGAAATGACATTTTGGGTTGAAAAATCACGTTTTACGGTAGGACTCAATGTAACGCAATCAATACATTGTTCTGATGGATGGATTGAATAGTACGGGGGTCGTGGGTGTTTAAAGTAAAAATCTTACATTAAAAACAAGTATTTAAATAAATACTTGTGAAAAAGTTGGAACGTTGACCCCCAATATTTCCGTAACTAGAATGTTCCCAGGTATGGTTTAGAACAAAAAAATGATCACAATGACGAGGAGAACAAGTGCTTTTCTGCTTCGTTAAAGGTCTTGTTACCACCCTTTATAACAAATACAAAACATTGTGTAAAGTACCTGTTAAACAGATAAAACACGCAGACATAAAACTATTTTCATGGCACAATTTCAAACGTGTATTTGCAGTAGATTAGTCATGCATTGCTATAAATATGTAAATTTTATTATTTACGTCATCGAGGTAAAAATGTTATCAATGCTCTATTTTCTCAACTGGTTTTGAAATAAATTGAAAATATATTTTTAAAGACATTGAAGGAACATTTAACATTGCATTAGTTTACTGTATTTTATCTAAGGATTTAAAAGATATTTTCCGTGCTTTTAGCTCTTTTGAAAAGGTTGAAATCTGGGAATGTAAACTATTCTACAGCACTCGAAAATCTTACATCATAATAATATTTTAAATGCGAAAGTTTGTTAGGATGGATAGTTTGTTACTCTTTCACGCGAAAACTACTGAACGGATTCTGATGAAATTTTGCACACAGATAGTTTATAACCTGGATTAACACATAGGATACTTTTTATCACGGTAGTATGATCCTGTGGGACAATTACCGAACTCCGCGCGGGCGAAGCCGCAGGCATAAGCTAGTACTACAAAATTCCATTAGTTTTTTTTTTAATATTCATGTTCGCAAGGAGTATTGTTATTTTAAATCCATATATTACTTACATTTTCAGAATTTTACTGACGAGGCCTACTACAAAGTTAAGTGAAGCATTAAAATTGAAGTAGCGTGACTTACCAATAACATTTAACATACAAGTTTGTCCTGACGTCGTCGTCACCTAGCTAATAAAATACGTGACGAATTTAATTTATAGACTAGAAAACAACACTCATTTAGTTTTTAGCCTTATCTATTTTATGTTAATAGTTTCACAAGTATTGTTAATCTAAATGATTTAAAAAAAATACTATGGTGTTTGTTGCCGGTTCTTCCCCATAGGAAACGACCACCCCGAACCGTGCACCTTTTCTCGACCTTTTGCCCATGTAAGCCTATGTGAAATAAAATATTATGTTTTTGAATGTCTTTTTGTCAGTGTAGGTACTAGTGTAATTAAGTCACTCTTAATTTTACGTTAATCATAATACGGATTTTAAATCATCAATAACTTTTAATAAAAATGGCGGTTGTTTGCTGTGGTGCTCTCTTCCAGCAGATTTCCACAACCTCCACCAAGTCGTCGGTCCACGTCGTGGGTGGTCTGCCAACGCTGCGCCAGTCGGTACGCCGTCGCCAATTTAGAACTTCGGCCCCATCGGTAATCTGTTCTACGAGCAATGTCAAACTTGGTCTATTCCAACTATGGTGACTCAGAATCAATTAAGTCCAGTTGCATCTTAGAATTGGCCATAATTAAGTGTCGTTTGATAAACGAGAATTCAGTGTCTATGGACCTGGATATAATGAGTAAAACAGGACTTAATGAAAAAATACTGCTAGGCATGAAATTCACAAGTAAAGGTTCCAATAAAACTGAATGTATCCTGTAGTTAGGGGCAGGGTGCGGCATTACTTTTAAGTGGCCCAGTTCTAAATACCGGTTAAACGCCATGGCACTCAAGTGCTACGCGGTTTTTAATACTTTTACAAATATTTTTGTGTTAGCACCAATTTTGTTTTTATACATACGCACTACAGAGCATTACCTACAACCATCCTTTTACACACTGTTTTTGTTTCGTCCACGAAAATACTTCTAATATTATTGTTTGAAATATTTGTTAATTTCGAGTATAAGCAATCTGGCCTAGACTTTGATGAGTGCCTATAAGTTGTTGCCTCTATGAGGGTGTGGGTTCAGATCCCACTTCTGACACCATGTTATGTTGGTTAGTTGAATGAAAGATACCGTTAGGTACACTTGATTTATTTACAGCAGACACATTATAGTTAGGGGCACGTCGGCAGACATGGTAGTGACAGGAGTGACCTACCGGAAGTATCTACCATCATAGACAATCACTAGTTACTTACACTAATTACTTACTAAATAGTGATGTCACAACATAAGTCAATCATGTAATGATTTGCGACAAAAAGCACTAGGTAAAGTTAAGTAGATGGGAGGCGTTTGCCCTGTAGCGAGTCACAGATGGCTATTAACAATAATAATATCGTTTCGAAGGACATAACAAAAACGTCACAACCACAGACCGATACAGTAAGTAATACAAACATGTACTTAGTTTACAATTCCCATGAGCCATTAAGAAATTAATTGAAAAACAATCCTTTGTGATCGGTATAAAGTTATTGATTTGGCGTCATCAGGCAACTTATTAAATAATAATAATTATGAGTGTGGTGCCATATTGTGGTGGTTTCATTTAATTAAACAATGATCTCGTACTTTATAAGCACTTAGTCACGAATTGAGAATAATTATTATGTCTGGAAGAAATGATGTTCGTAGTTTTCGAGTAGCCATTCAGAAGAGCATGTTAAGGTGGACGCGCAAGGGTAGCCCGCGAAATTTAAATTTTCTTGCGTTTATTGCAATTTTCAGGTCAGTGTCAGGTTGTATGTTGATGAAAATATGAATCGCGCCAGTAACACGTATGGAGTTAAAGAACTATAATCATTCAAATCATCAATGCAACCCTCTAAGTTCATATAATCCCAAAGAGTGACTTTTTCGTGAAATAGCCATTGAATGGGGTTATATGAACTTGGAGGGCCCATTCAATGGCTATTTCACGACTAAAGTCACTCTTTGAATAGAGTTGACTAGGAATATTGATTCACCATTATAGAGCACAGATAAACTATATTATCCTATGAGATTGCATTCACTATCTTTAAAATAAAACAACTGAAAAATATCTAGAATAATTTCTGAGGGACCGGTCAATGTGGCGACACTTGGGGGAGGCCTATGTCCAGCAGTGGAGGTCTTTCGGCTGAAATGATGATGATGATAATTCTGAGCTAGCTCTAGCTGATTCATTTGACAACCAAATAAATAACAAATGTATAGCATGTTAAATCAATTCGCATTATTAATCAGAAGTATATGAAAGTTAAGAAGGTAATAATAAAAGAAAACGTTTTCCTTTCTTTTCCAACAAGCGTGAAGCACGCAGGCTTACCTATTATATGTAACGTTCATAATGTCACACATTTACTATGTATATTCTTTTTTCTTAGAAACTTTGACGAGACGTATAAAATAATGAGTGTCTTGTTGTAACCATGTACACATTACATAGTGAACCGCCATTGCTAGCACGGTCTCTATAACTTGACAAAACATTGAGAGTTCTTTTTAAACGTATTTTGTATCAGTAGGTTGTAAACACAAACTTTCTGGAATAAAATTTCTAAATAATTGTGAAAACTGCATAAAAATCACACAGAACAACGCGGTCACCAAACACCGAAAACAGACTTTATTTTAATAAGTGTAACATTTTTTTGAAACTTAAATAAAACGTATCATCTACTATTTGCTGAAAAACTTAATAACAAAGCATCTGTTGAAAAAATGTCGGTCGCAAACATATTATTAATTAAGCGGTTTGATAAAAAAAAAAGGAAACTGATGAAAAGACACGACATGACGTGCTATGAAGGAACTGAAGAAAACATAAATGCCGAGACGACTGACAGAGATGGATGAAAAAGGACGTACCTCGGTATTAAGCCGACCCTAAATAGGCAATTCCCTCCGTAGAAGTAATTCTGTGAGAAATACACTTCGCATTGTGATATGGACCCTAGGAATAGCCGGAATATAACACCGGACTGAGGAATTTCTAGTAACGCGATTAACACAATAAGGATAGTACAATTGGCAACTGTTCTACAGCTAATGAGACAATTAAAAGTAAAGTTCCATTGTTTACAATGCATCTTAATGATATAAGTCATACATATAAGACGCCTTTGTCGCTTGGGTAGGCAATATAGAACGTTCTAGCATAGTTCTTTTGGTATTTCCAAGTTCATCTGGTAATACAAGTACGCCAGTTGCGAATACTAACCCAACCTTAAAACCACAACCTAACCTAAAAAAAATTGTTCTTTGTTTAGGTATTAATTGAAATAATGTATTTTTAAGTTGAAATACTTACTTTATACGTTTAATAAAACCAAAAAAAAAAAAAACGTTATTATTGAATAAAACGCAAAAATAAGGGTGATCAATTTTTTTGTAACCAATAAAGAATGTCAGAAAACAATAAAAGTACAGCTTATTAAACCCTTAATACCCTTCACAACAGTAATGAGCTTCTCATTAATTCGCTAAAACCTCAAATCATGACTATTCGCATAAAAAACTGCGCAAGAACAAGTTTGGATATCAAGTGCATGCGGGCCGTGACAATGACCTCGGATACCGCAAAATTACACGTAAGTACTCTCAACTACACATCAGTGGTAACACTTGAACTACAAGTACCGCACTTACTGATACGACATAAAGGAGAAGGTAATGCCAAATTGATAACATAGACGTGTGGTTGGTTGTACAAACTGACTGATGTGTACATATGGCAAGTTGATGTGCAGTTAGCTGTACTGTATTTTCGTGTGGCTTTAAATATTTCGCGTGTATGTAGACATAGTGGGTACTTATGTTAATGAATGATCCAAGGAACGGTGTGTTGATGTTCTTAAGGAAGATAATAAACCAATCAATAAAGTTTGAGGCGAAAATCATGACTTAAGTGTTTAAAACGTTATCAATGAATAATGGCCGATTCATCGAGCTGCACTTGAAGAAAATGGAGAAAAACACACAGGTCGCCGTTAAACTATCAAGCGCAAACATGATGATACTTAACAAATTGAAAAACTGTACACCAGGGCAGCATGACACGGAAGGGAGGAGGCCCATACTGAGTAATGGGTGAAGGATAATGGTTGACGATATTAGGGCAATAGGGGGTACAGAAGAAACAGTTAAAATATGAAAGTAAAGCATCGAAGACCGTAGCTCAAAAATGTGTGCTTCTGCTTGCATTATACAAGCAATAGTCTTGTACAAGAATTTCTGTGGCATACTACAAAAACAAAAACCAGACTACTGCAAAATCACGCTCTGATTAAATTCCGGGTTTACAAGGTAAAATCGATTGCTTTATTGTTGAAGTAAAAAGTAGTTAAAATGTAGCCTATGTTACCCGGGCCATAATAACGAATCGATTGACACCTTATTCATCAAAATCGGATGAATAGTTTAGGCGCTACGGAGGAACATAAGTAAGTACAAACAAACAAACAAACATACATACATAGACTGCTAAAATCATAACCCTTCCTTTTGGCTTCGCCCTAGTCGGGTAAAAATAGAAGTGTATACTTGCACCTAGCAAATTGTTTACACTAACAGCCTAACAGTTACTTACATGACACGTTTCCAACGAGCTGCTGTTCGTTAGAAAGTGGATGCTTTCAATCATGATTCAGGTAAAGTTCTATGTTAGGCGATGGCTTGTTCCTCAAGCTTTCGGAAAATAAACTTAGTCTTACATAATCAATGTTATATTTTCCAATAATCTTTCAATAGCAGAAAGTGGCCTCTGATCAGACGTTCATCACAGACACAAAATTACATTTTACTGGAAACTTTAGAAAAGCGAACAGACTCTCAGATATGACACGTTAAAAATTGGAACACCTGCAAGGCTATTGCGTATCTCTGTTGACAGTTTATAGTGATCATCACTCGGCGAGTTTTGTTATACAATGACCGTTCTTGTTGGTTTCAACTGACGCTACCCGTGCAGAACGGTCATTGTATATCTAAACACGCCAAGTGATGATCACTATGAACTGTCATCAGAGATACGCAATAGCCCTGCTGATAATAAAACTTGTCATCATTGCACGAAACCAGATTTGCATATTCTGAAGGTCGAAACAATCTATTTAAAAAGGTTTAGTTGTTATTTAGATTTAAAAATAAAATTGAAAACTCATAAGGACAATCTGACATTTCTTAACGGAGATAAATACCAAGATTGTCCCAAAAATAGCCGTTTCGGTTGTGGTTATAAATACTTGAGTGTTCGGTCGCGTCGGTGCATCCGCTGACGTGCTCAACCAGCTTATTTTAATAATATCCCATGTTTTTGGAACAAGTGCTTTGCTGTGGTTTTGCTTTCCAATGCAAGTTTGATGCTGGGTGTTTTCTTATTCTAGTGTAAGTAAGTGATTTTCTCTTATAGTATTGATTGTAATTTTAAATTGTTACGAACATAGTATTTTAGGAACCATAAGATTAAGAAATAGATCTTATCTCAAAGTTGCACCAGTCCACCAGTATTGAGTGGACCCACTACGGGATGGAGGTTGTCAGTGGTTGTCACTTGCCTTCGAATTTTCGGTTCTAGGTCCTGCTGGTTTCCCTACAATGTTTTCCTGCACCGTTTTGAGAGCAGTGCATTTATTAAACGCCATTTGGAAGCTCAAATTCATTTTCGTCGTTTCGACATCGACGTACATCCTTACACTACCAACCCAATCATGATTACCGACTAATATCCTGAATCCTGCACCCCTCAATACCCAATCAAAATTCACTTAACCAGTCAATACACTGATAGAATAGAAATCTGTCAGAGTAAAGTGCCCCTCGACCTTTCCAATCTGGCTACCCTCATTACGACAGCCGGGATGTCGTTAGGCCCCTTATCCCAGGCTGTCAGAGCAAGGTCATTGGGTACCCATAGACTACGTGTTTATTAAACATCAGGTTTTGATGCTGGCTCGCTAAAATTGATAGGGTTACCAGTATTCAAGTAATCTATCAAAGACAAGGGGTGTCGTGCATTGTTGGGTGACCCTCAGAAATGGTGCTCATAGCTTATAATGTTGACGGCGCTTTAGTTAGGGTTGGTGGTTGTCTCCGTAATCAATGGAGTACCAATTACATTACCGTTACCATTATTACTATATTCGTTGCTTTGTCTCTAAAGATTACATATTTGTTATTTATGATGTTTTAAATGTTAACCCAATTTTGATAAAATTCGTACGAAATAGGAATGAAACAGTAACGCTCTTGAGCCTGGTGAGACAATGATGACAAATTGATGCTAGGGAAAATACAGGGTGTAACAAGACCCTTAAAGAAGTCGTCAACCAAGCATAAAGTGCATCAAACTAAGTAACTAAACACAAAAATTATTGCTGGGTAACGTCTTTTTTTTTTGGGGTGAAAAATCACGTTTTACGGTAGGACTCAATGTCAAATCATTGTGCTGATGTATGGATTGAATAGTAGAGGGGTTGTGGAAGTGTTTAAAATGAAAATCTTACATTAAAATCTTGTTTTAAAAAAAAAACTTGTGAAAATGTTGGAACTATGTAATTCGAAGGTTCCCAGGTATGGTCTAGAACAAAAAATCGCAAAGACGAGGAGAACAAGTGCCTTTCGGCTTTGTTAAGAGTCTTACACCATTTAAACAAATATTGTCGGGGTACCTTAAAAGGCCAATTCCAAAGGCATTAACTGTTAACCGCAGAGCAATGACAGAAACCTCAAAGCCCGTAAACAGTATGAAAGGAACATGCAGACATATGCACCTAGTTACCATACCTTACCATACCTAACCTTTTCCAACAAAAACTTTAAAACTTTAAGTGATACCCCTACGACGGCAGCTGTACCATCCAGGTAGGTACAATATTAAACTAAGTCAAGTCACAGGTGCTCTGAATAAATTTACGCCTAGCTAAAAGCCTGGCTAAATTGTGGACTGAAGCACGTAAATGTTTGAACGTTCTGATCGATACTGTAAAATGTAGATGTTTGAACTTTGTAGGACGAAAATCATCCAAAGTAAAGTATCTTTTTGTGTTTGCCTTACGTGAACGCATTGTTTTTCTGAAAGGATTATGATGCGATTTGAACCGTCATTCAGAGAATATATTCTGCAAGGTTCAAGTATACCTAATATATTAATGATGATGATGATAATGATTGAGCACCAGACCCAGCCAGGAGCAAGCCTGACCCGGACAAGCCGGATACACCAGGGGGCACGATTTTATGAGGAAAGACATGCTCTGGGATGGGAGAGGAAGCCAGACCAACCGCAGCCAGTCGGATACAATCAGCCGAGTCGACTATGCAGCCTAGAGCCAATATAGGAATAGTGGTAAAGACACAATACAATCCATAGGAATGCGCATTGGTGTTTTGACCTTCGTTTGATTGGTCTCTTCTATCATTGGAGAATCTTGTTCGTTTCTGGTGGTTGCTATTCCATTCGTTTTTGACGTCTTATTTAATAATACTCGTATTATGTTCGCGTATATGTTTCATCGTCAGTAGTATTTGTTTCACTGTCAGTTTTGTTAAGGTGATATTCCTGTTTCCTGGGTGGTTGATTTGATTTTTTTTCTATCTGCTGCTAAATGAATCCATTCTTCTTTGCCTTTATTGAAATATTTGAGTATACCTAATATTATATAATTTAACTTATCTTATTTCTTTAATAGTTAGGTATAATTTCAAGAAATGTGTTATGATGTTTTGACAAGTCCCATGCGCCTAATTTTAACAAAACTTGAATAACCTAACATGACTGTTATCCGTTCGTCAAGGCAACCATTTTGTTTTAAAGCTAGTCCCCTTTATGTTAGCAAACCATGTTTTGTGTTAGTAAAACTTGTTAACATAACGCTGCGGACATGGATTAAAAAAAAAAAACAATAAGCTAACTCTAAAAGATCGCAATTCGATCATTTGGGCTTTAGATTTTTGATACGAGTATTTATAAGTCACTAGCACTCCGCCCGCGACTTCGTCCGCAAAAGTGTGATAGCTCGGCTAATATTGCATGATATAAATATAATTTATAGCCCATAGCACCCACAGAAAATGTAGCTTTCTGCAAGTAAAAGTTTTTTAGAATTGGATAATTCGTTCCGGAGATTACTCCCTAGGTACAAACAATCAAATTTTACCTCTTTATTATAATATTAGTATAGATGATGATCAATAGGCAACCCATGTGCTATTAATATACACGTCTTATTTATATCAAATGCCCTTGAAGACGCGAGTTGATTGACCCTTAACATTCAAAAAGGACAATATCACAACGAATTTATTAGTTTTTTATTATTTATTACTCTCAAGAATGACATAAATATTATATTACCAACTCGTGAGCAATAGTTTTATGTTTTACACGTAAAAAATATAGGTTTTCAGTTGCTGTAGAAATATGACCTACTTGCATTTCACTAGAAAATCTTGTACTTATATGACAATATCGTGTCACGGTGTTTGTGGTCGCACTCCTCTGAAACAGCTCATGAGAATAGGTCGTAAAGTATATTTAACACCGTTAGATTTTAAATTTGTCATATTCTAAATTAACTCTTAATATGTAAAAAACCCGCCAAGTGCGAGTTGAACTCGCGTGGATAGGATTCCGTACAATGCCAAAGACAAACGTTTCGTCTTCTTTCATGAATAAAATCAAAACTATTTATTTTACAATAATAACAAAAATATAGTTGAGATGCTCAAAACGAGCCCTTTCATTTGATATATGCCACAGAAAAATTTGCAAAACTTTTTTTTTATTTCCTAATTTGTGCCCTTTATTTTCAATTGATAGAATTTATAGGTTTTCTTGTAAACTAAAAGCAATGACCAATTTTGTGCATTTTTTTCAAAATTTTAGGCTCAGTAGTTTCGCATATCAGGGGAGGGAATGGTAAATTTTCGTCTTCTTTCATGAATAAAATTAAAACTATTTGTTTTACAATAATAACAAAAATATATTTGAGATCCTCATAGCAAGTCCTTTCATTAGATATATGCCATAGTAAGGTTTGTTAAACTTTATTTTTAATTTCCTAATTTGTCGCCCGAAAATGACCCTTATTTAAAAAAAAGTATTTATTTACTTTGCACATCTGTGTTTGGGTCATAAGATTACACCTTCCTACCAAATTTCACCTGATTTGGTCAAGTAGATTCGGAGCAAATTGGCTGTGACAGACGGACGGACAGACAGACGCACGAGTGATCCTGTAAGGGTGCCGTTTTTTTTTTTCGTTTTTTGTACGGATCCCTAAAAATCACGTGTTCGTACACGCTAATCTTCGAAGCCACCCAATGACCCAACCAATTTCAATGTTTTGTCGACGAGTATGGTTGGTTCCAGGGGCCTTAGTCTGCTATTACAATAGTGTCAGAATGGTCTACCATTGATTTAATAAGGCCCCGCGCAGACGAATTACCCTTTGTACGCACGTCAAACGAGTTTCGAACGCGCTTCAATACGCGCCGTGGGCTAGGAGCCTTATTAAATCAATGATAGACCATTCTGACACTATTGCAATAGCAGACTAAGGCCCCAGTTTGGAAGATAAGATAGTTTTGGACCCGATAGGTGGAGCCGTGTGAAGCAGGGGCTGGTCGCTAGTTAAGAGCATATTTTGAAATGTCGTATTTAGATTGATTACAGGGTAATAGTTATGTACTACTTATGGATTTTCTCCTAAATTTATCTAATCAGGCATGGGGAAGCTGTTGCCCATCCTCTCAACTCTAAAGCTACGTCATAACTGTCCAAACGATTCCAAAGATTTGGATTTGCTCTTTTAAAACCTAAAGCTTAAAAAGAAAGACTAAAATTCTAACGCCTATGATAGACATTAAGTTTATAAATGAATTTAGTGACGCGGAAAATAGCTATAGGCTCCGATTTGTTTAAATGTACATAACATAACATCACGCCAGTAATTCCCGAAGGATTGGGCAGAGGTGTACCTAATAGTACACCCCCACATTTCGCCAGTTATGTTTTAAGTCCCATGTAGTAGGGTACGAGCCTATTACCATCAACTGCAAATCCAGACTCCGTGACTGCTACTGAGCTGATGGGAATCGAACCCAGAACCTCAAGCACATCAGTCGCGCTTGCGACCACTCGATGAACGAAGCCGTTTAAATCTAGTCTTTACTAAACCCGTAGACATTGCAAATTCACATTAACAAACTGTAAGTTTTTAGATGAGGTGTTTAAGCCTATTTGAACTATACACTTAGCATAGCATAGCATAGCATAATCAGCCTATAATGTTCACACTGCTGGGACATGGCCTCCTCTCTGTGAGAGGGAATGGGCTATAATCGACCACGCGGGCCCAGTGCAGGTTGGTAGATGTCACATGTCTTCGAATTTTTGGTTCTAGGACATGCCCGTTTCCTCACGATGTTTCCCTTCACCAAGTTTGAGAGCAGTGATGATGAAATAAATTACACAAAGTACTGCGCCTGCCGGGGTTCAAATCCACGACGTTCGAAAGTCGGGGCCGCCACCACTGGGCCACCGCTGCTCTCCCAACTACATACTCAGTCTTGGCATATTTTCGTTTCCCTTGCGCAAAGTAAGCATACTGTTTTTGTTTCCGTCTGTAGTTTTACAGAAGTACTTCTAAAAGGGTTAGTTAATATTCTGAACATTTACTTCAATATTAGGTACGTGATCGATTGTAATGGTAATACAATGAGTATCTAGGCCACAAAACGGATGTTACAAGTTCAATACATTTAACTAGTCATCTACGTATTTTTGCGTGCTAAGAACTAGTCTAGGTAGACACATAAATAAGAAGGCTGCATATAAATCAAGCATTTTGTAGAACGTAAGTCAATGAACTCGAGGTGGTGTGATGGTGTGTGTTTGAAAGTGCGACCGTCAAAATACTGAGGAGACTTCGAAAGTAGAAAGTTTGGTGCAACACGCATTGGTTTTTAATGATCCTTTGGGTGTGGATGTGTGGACAAAGATGTTTTTCACCCGAAAGGGGACTTCTGTCTGTCCCCCGCGTGTCGTTTTACTGTTACCAGACACTGCATAATCAAAATCTGATCAGAAAGTTTACCAACATTCATTTCTTTTTTTCTCAAATATGACTTGACCTAACCAACACACGACGTGGAAGACGTTGCGTTGGAAGGCCTCCCACTAGGTGGACCGATTACCTGGTGAAGGTTGCGGGGATCCGCTGGACGCGAGTCGCACGTCAGTGTGGCGACACTTGGGGAGGCCTATGTCCAGCTGTGGACGTCTTTCGGCTGAAATGATTACGATGATGAACCAACACGAACTTTTTTTTTCTAACTGACAAAAACGCGTACAATCTAGAACTGTTGGTGCTAATAGCATGGGGTTTTTCCCCAAGATTTCATTTATACAACGACTGCAGGTTAGTAGGGTTAAATAGGTGATTAAAGTTTGTACGGTGGTTGCCATGGTTGCATTTTTGCCAATGGGGTATCTCATCGAGACCACGGCTTGTTCTTTTTCTTAACGTGTTGATGGCAATCAAAATTGATTCAGAACTGGGCATTGAGTTTTAAAATCAAAATATTTTATTTCACGTAGGCCTATATTGACACTTATAAAACGTCGACAAAAAGGTGCACTGTTCGGGTTGGTCGTTTCCTATGGAGAAGAACCGGCAAGAAAGTCCATGGTTATTTTTTTTAAATCATTTGGTTTTACAATACTTGTGAAACTATGTAACTAGTTTCCAATACCATTAACATAAAATAGATAAGGCTAAAAACTAAATGAGTGTTGTTTTCTAGTCTATAAATTAAATTCTTCTCTTATTTTATCAGCTAGGCGACGACGACGTCAGGACAAACTTGTATGTTATTGTTTATTATTATTTATATTATATTATAGTTATATTATTTGTTTTATTGGTAACTCACGCTACTCTCATTATTTATTAAACCTCATTCAATAACTATTTCATGAAAAGTCACTCAATGGGGTTAAATGAACTTGGAGGATTGATGAATTTAATTTCATGATTATAATTCTGTTAGTCCATTCGTGTTACTGGAGCAATTCATACTTTCATCAACATTATACAACCTGCCACTGACCTGCAAATTGCAATAAACGTAAGAAAATTTAAATTTCGCGGGCTACCCTTGCGCTTCGACCTTAAGTATGGGGGACATCGTAGGCCCGACAATCAAGTCATTGCTTACTACACAAAAATGTAAAACAAGACAAAAAGTTAACAAGCATCTAGGAATCTACAAGGCCTAAGTTTACCGTCGAGTAGCTTCTACAGTTCCTGTAAAGAACAAACAACAGGACACGCAGAGCACAATATGAAGTGCCCCATTATTTGTGGAACAGCACCGTATTTTACACCTCAGGGCAGTGTTATAATTCAATATTGTTCTCACATATTCTAAATAGCAACCTAGCTTAACATCGCGCATATTCTTCACATACCTATACTGTTCGCATTTTCCACATTCTTCTCATTTTTCGCAAATGTGGTCCGTTTGAGTGACTATGTGGTCTGACCTTTTCAAAGGGCATTGCCCGTAAGATAAGATAATTTGTGCTAACTACAAGTCATTCTATGGGCATTGAGTTCCCCTTGCATTTAAACTCAAAAGGATCTAGATGCATTTTACCAATGGAACAAATAATACCAATCCGATAGTTCTGTAAATTTCTCACAACTGGAGAGGTTATTTCATCAACATTCATCATTTCAGCCGAAAGACGTCCACTGCTGGACATAGGCCTCCCCCAAGTGTCGCCACACTGACCGGTCCCGTGCGACTAGCATCCAGCGGATCCCCGCAACCTTCATCAGGTCATCGGTCCACCTAGTGGGAGGCCTTCCAACGCAACGTCTTCCGGTTCGCGGTCGCCACTCCAGAACTTTTCGGCCCCGTCGGCCATCCGCTCTGCGAGCAATGTGCCCTGCCCACTGCCACTTCAGTTTGGCAATTCTTCGGGCTACGTCGGTAACCTTGGTTCTCTTGCGGATGTCTTCATTTCTAATTCGATCACGCAAGGAAACTCCGAGCATAGCCTTCTCCATTGCCCTTTGGGTGACTAAGCCTTCGAATGAGGCCCATTGTGAGCGACAACGTTTCGGTCCGTATGTAATCACCGGCAACACACTGGTCATAGACTTTCGTCTTGAGACACTGCGGCAAGTTGGACGAGAAGATACCGCGCAGCTTCCCGAACGGCCCATTGTGATTGTGAGCGACCACGTAAGGTTACGTTAGGTTGTTTCATGGGAACGATGTAATACAGGAAATATCACAGTAAATGCATCCTTGTTTAGCTTAAGAAATCAGCTTTTTGCGGACTCGACATAATTAAAAGTATTTCCTTCGCTCACAATTTAATGAATATCGTTTATTTCCATTAACGGGTCCGTGTCTAAGAAACAGGAAAATGTGCGAGTACAAAATTAGGTAAGAAATTCATTCTAATTAATTTAATTATTTTTCTTTGAAATTTTGCTATAATCATGAAGAAATATCTCTTTCTTATTCTTTATTGCACACATATTATTTATTTATTAGAGATAGGCAGTCGCTCCATGTAAAATCAGTATTTTACATGGAGCGACTGCCTTTGAATACCAGTGTATTCAGCTGCATCCGGTTAGACTGGAAGCCGACCCTAACATAGTTGGGAAAAAGCTAGGCAGAGCATGATTCTTTATTGCACACAAAATAAAAATATACATAAGTGATCCGCCACAAACAGTCGCACAGCCCGAACCGGCCGCACGTCTGCTCCGTCTGCATGAAGGCATTCAAGCCTACAAACAATAATATAGCTTATGTACAACGGCGAGCTTATGTAACCCAGAATTGGGTTTTCTTACAGCAAACCTAATTTCGATTGCGAGATCAATAGATTTTTCTTGGAAAACGAGCTGAATACCTTCTCATCTAAGGAATCCAATCACAGAAACTTCAAACGATATTCAAGCAGACCAGGTTTTGTTACATCTAATATTCGCTAAAAATACTTCTAAAGTAATTTAACCAAAGGGAACCATTAAAATAAACTTGCTTATTTACGAACTAAAAGAAACTTGGTTATTTACGAGTTCTACAAAACAGTTCATGAGAAACGAATATTTTGATTGAAGACTAAATATCAAGAAGCTCATGTTTCAAAAAGAGAACTATTTCAGTTTTTTCGAACTTTGGAGAAAATGTTTAAGATTTTGTTTGGCAACACGATTCTATGGAGAAGAGCTTTGTTTCGAAATGTACGTCAATAATAACTGTTTAGTTACAGGTACTTCACAATTACATAAATTCAGAATGACAAGTATAATTTATCGACCCTACCAATATGGCTGCTCTCCTACCGCACTAAATCTAACAATACGCGAGATGAGATGAACGAATACAACAAGTATAACAACAATATAGGTTCGGTACCCGGTTGCCCGAGATGTGGCCATACTTAAGAGGGCCCTTCCCGGCGCGTCTATCGTCAACGCGAGCATGGTCAAAAAGCTTGTTGTTTCATCCAGAGCCACAGCGGCGGTTTTCTTTCAACTCCCCCGTCTTACCCCGCCCCTACCCCGCACAACTCGTCTCCCGCGCACCTCATACCGCCTAACGCGATGACATTGAACGAAAAATAGTGTTCGAAAATTTCTTAAACTTGTTCCAGGAAATACGTGTTTTTGAATAAGTCTTACAAGTGTGTGAAATAAACATTTGTCATTAAGAATCTCCATTATATTTGCAAGGTTTCTATCGAGATGTTTTCTTTATTTTTACAGTTTATGAGTACAATATGAACGGCCAAAGTTCAGGTAAAATTTGTGCAACACCGCAATTTTTGGAGGCTTACACTGAATTTGTTTCTACTTTTTTTTTATTTTTTGCAACCATAGAAACCTAGATATAGTGCACAACATACATATTACTGAAAAAAAAACCAAAGATAGATGTGTAACATCGGCATAATCACGTACGAGCGTTTGTATGAAAAGTATGACGGGTTGGCCGCTCTTAAGGACGGGGTCTGGTTACCGCGGTCGATCGCAAACGTCTGACATATTTTGTGACATAAAATGTACGAGGTGACCCTTATTGCGAGGCGCTCGACCTCTCATAAAGACTCTGACAAAAACCTAATACACAAAAACCCATCCGACCGCCATAAGGACGTGATATACGAGTACTAACTAATTAAAACGTTCGTCCTGCACCTGATGTCTCTCCGGTCGGGCAGCCCATCGGACTTTTTTATTTTTTGGGACAAGCCCGCCACACTATTCCCAAACCACTGCAACTCCTGAAAGCCAGAATCAATAGCGGCTACCACCAGAAAAGCGCCAAGACAATGATGCTCAACAAAGTCCCATAGAAACAATTGTAACTGTCTTGGCTTCCGCAACGAAATTAATTAGAAAAAAATAGCGGAGGAGTATGAAAAACATAATTTCCACTTCCCTCCATATCAGGAGGAGACAGAACAAAACAAGTCCCATTGGACTATCTGAGTGAGAGAAGAGAGAAAGTGCCCCTGAATTTGCGCACACACCTTGTGCTTGTGTACTACGTATTACTTAGAATACCTGTAATATCTACGATAGTCTCAAATTCGGTCTGGAGGACAATTATTTATGCCTCGGTGACCCCTAGCGAGGACCTGACTGGAGTTTGATTAAAACCTGATATACACAAAAATGGCTGACATACTCGTAAGACCGTCAAAAAGTGATAATAAAAACTGATATAAATGCAAAAGTTTGTGAGGATTTATGTATGTCTGGATGTTTGTTACTCTTTCATGCAAAAAGTACTGGCCGGATTTGGATGAAATTTGGCACACAGATAGTTTATAACCGGGATTAACACATATGATACTTTTTATCCCGGTAGTACGATGCCGTGGGATAATTACCGAAGTCCACGCGGACGAAGCCGCGGGCATAAGCTAGAATCATTATAATAGTCTCAAATTCGATCTGGAGGACAATTATTATTATACCGAGGTGACCCCTAGCGAGTTCTTGGTAAAATGATTAAAACCTGATGATTATACACAATAATGGCCAACATAAGACCTAAAATCACATATTTGTCGGATATGTCAAGATTTATTCCATTAGGCTCGTACATCATGTGGGCAGAAGATGGGTTTCGTGCAATGAAATCACACTGGGTTCGATACACTGTTTCTTTTAAACTATCAAATTACTTGAAATTACAATTTAACACAATAACACGGGGCACAATGAATCGGGTACAGTTCCGGGACGTCTAAACTCCGCTGCGATCAGACACTGATTGTCGTCCTCAACTCGAACTGTAAACATCACGGCTCTGTAGAAGCACGCTGTGGTGTGGGTAGACCGCATGATGTCACCACTGGCGTACTTGCGATTCATTTTATGTCTGTACCAATGACCGGATCTGACATATAGATATGAAATCCACTTACCAAGCAACAGCAGTATGAGCGGGTTCTGGAACTGTTCTATGTACTTCTTCCATGGCGGTTCCTGTTCCTTGACCGTGAACTCGTTGGGGCCCACGAAGTTCATGCGATCGTTGGCTTCCCGCCATGAGAGGCCGCGGCGAACGTCTACGTTTAGACGTTCACCCACCTGGGGGAGAGAAAAACGGGGTTATTAAAGTAAAAAGGCAAAATAATAATTATCGTGCTTATGATGGCGCAGTCAAAATCAAAATAAATAAAAAAACATTTTACATGGGCCTACATGGGCAATTACAAAATGTCGAGAAAAAGGTTGGGCGTTTCCTGTGGAGAATAACCGGCAAGAAAGTCCATGGTTAGTCTTTTAAAGCAGTATTGGTAGGCCTCTCACCAGCTGGACCCAATGACCCATATCCACAGACACATTCGCAGACATATGATATGCACACTGCACTGGACCTGCGCCGATCCAGAGGATTATAAATTATTAGAGAGAATAGGCTTGTATCCCAGCAATGGGAAGTGGGAACGTTAAAGGCTGATTAAGCTTACACTACGTTTAACCTCGTTGGTCGAGAGGTCGAAAGCACGACTGCTGAGCATTAGGTCCTGGGTTCGATTCCTGGGTCGGGCAAAGAGTTATTGCGTTTTTCATCAGGAATTTCTAAGTAGCTGCGACGTGTTTGGATTTGTGCCCGGCTGATGGTCATAGGCTCGCCCCCTATTACATGGGACTTAAACATAACTGTCGAAATGTGGGTGTACTATTTGGTACACCTCTGCCTAGCCCTTTGGAGAGTATAGGCGTGATGTAATGTTATGTTCCTGTTCTTCAACTATTGGGTGGCAAAGGGGGGGCTGACTCTCTTCCAAATCTCTCGTGAGTTAAATTGATTGCTAAAATCGAATCTGGAAGAAAGCTAAGGCAGACAGTCTTCTAATATTTAGATTCTGATCCTCAAACTAATTTGAATAAACGAGTTTCCATTTTCAAGGCCTCTTTCCTCGAAATTACATGCTCCAGATTCCCTTTTATTAAATTATTCAACCAATAACAACAAAGTTTGAGACACCCGCGTCAGAGCCAATTAGCTTTAAGCCAATCACGTGTCCCGTTTCAAAGGACCAGAAATATCTGGCGTAGTAATCATTTTGTATCATGGGTAGGTACAAAATTCTACGAAATATCGGAGTTTGAAACATTGGTGTGTAAAGTCATTATTATTGTACGAGAGATCATCCAAAAGCAGTTATGAAAATCAGTCTGTTTCAAGTTTTTATTATTCTAATTTAAACCTGAATGTTATTTTCTACCGAAAGAGTTTTCTTTTTTTGACCAGACTGTTTAAATTACTTCTGTTTATCATTAGCAAGTTAACGTTGATGTTTTAGAGTTGATTTCATCGATAGGTATTGTATTTAGCAAACTTAGAAGCAGAAGGTCAATCATCATTCACCAATTTATTTGGTGTAGGCAGCATGTCTTCTTCTTCCCTACTTCTCTATTACTCGTTTTCTCAGGATTCACCTCCTTTCTTGCTCATCATCTTCCACACAACCCATCCATCGCTTCTTTGGTCTTCCTCTACTCTTATAGCCATCTACATTCATACTCAACATTCTTCTCACTACATTTTCCTCATTCCTCCGCATCATATTATGTCCGTACCACGATAACCGATTACTACACATCTTTTTATTCACCGGCGCCACTTACAGACTTCCTCTTATGTACTCATTCCTTATTTTAGATAAGATGAAGTCTGAAAGTGGCGCCGGTGACTTGCCAGCAGGTCAATGTCGCAATTTATCTCGGCGACAATTAATGTCATTATCTAAAAAAATACGGGAACAACCCCTCAAGATCTTAGAAATTTATTTCATCCTTCGAATGTATACTGTTCTAATGCAATCCCATTCCCAAGACCCAATCTTTTAAAAGACTTATCCATCATCCTCAACGCTCCACCAATCATTTGCTCAAATACTTTTTCATCAGCCACGCTAACAGGACCAGAAAAAAATACCGTCCGGACAAATTGACCAATCCCAACTAGATGTCTGGGGACTGATTCAATCTTGACGACCCATTGGATCCAATCACAACTGATTTAGCTTGGAGACGTGCGTGTTCAAACTGCAATTACCATTGCTTAGATTGCTGTAGAGATCGGCTAACAATTGAGTAATTAAACGGTAGGACTGTTAATTAGTGGTTTCTTTAAATAGATGCCTTGTATGTGTGATCTTGATTAATTATAAATGGCTTAGGATGATGGTTTGATCTTTCTTTATCGTGTGATTAGTGCCCAACCTGGTGTCAGAGTTTTTATGCCGCCCTTGGGCCTCTGACTTGGCTTTGCATGCCGTCAGGAAATATCGCTCAGACATGCGGGTGGGTTTCCTTCACCGGAGCAAGTGATAATTTTATAATACGCACATGAAACCGAAAAATCAGAGGTGCGGGTCTTGAACTCAAGACCTATGACTTGACAGTCCGACGATCACACCTGCACTAGACTATCACTGCTATAAACACTCCTATGGTTTGATTAATATAGCCGACCCGCACCAGCTTCGGCCTTTGACGGATTTTCAAACAAATTTTGCATCTCTATTTTATCCGCTTGGATGATGAATTAGGAAATGTCATAATGCTTTCTGTATGCCAAATTTTAGCCTGTTCCGTCCAGTGGTTTGAGCTGTGCTTTGATAGTTAGTCAGGACAAACCATTTTACAAATGTATATTAGCCCCTTGGAGATAAAGGATGTGGAAAAGCACTCGTAAGAATGTCCTTGCCTTCGTCTCAGTGACAAGAGTAATTTGGGTACAGGCCGTTAAATAGATTGCTGTATAAATAGCTCTACTATGAACTGCGCAATTAAACTTGGGTTCGTTTTAATCAAAGATCATATTAGGACCCACCAAATTAATAGATGGTTTCTAGTAAAGCCCTGTAAGTGTTGGAGATGAAAGTTTGATTGAAATAAAACTAATGACAGGAAAAAATCTGGAATAGCACTTTTAAGGGTTGCTTGACTATGCTGTATTTACAGGGATTCATTTAGTTCTGAATTTGGGATTTCATGAAAGACTTTATGAGATTGTTTTTGAGAGCTATTGATAAAAGCGGAGCTTAAAAAAAACTTTTTTGCAAAAAATATAACAGACTTAAAAACAAAAAAACGTGGAAAAATAACTTTAGCTTCAGAAGTCGGTGACTTTTATTTGTTCGATTGAATATTTTTGCCACCGACTTCTGAAGCTAAAGTTATTTTTCCACGTTTTTTTTTTTGCAAAAAAGTTTTTTTATTTTTCCTTTTTCAGTTTCAATATTGTACAAAAACATTTGCTATACATTTATTTTACATTGTTAACAACTCCTTTCATGGTAATAGGCTTATCCCCAAAAAAAGGTACCTTAAATCGTTATCATACCTAACTGTCGAAATCTGGGTGTACTGTACACATCTGCGTACTTCCTCAAAGCATACAGGCGTTATGTAATGTTCTAATTTTGTGTAAAAAATAAACATCGAAACGTCGCGATTGCAGCAATCAGTTACCAATTAATAAGTTTAAATGTAAAATGTTTGCTTGACTCTTAGACATGTGTTTTTATTCAGTTCATGAATTTTTAAATCATACTTTTTGATATTGTAATTAAGATCTTATTAATGACATTACTTTGACATTTATTGTGAATTTATTGACATTGTAATTTTTATATTTTGACATTATGATTTATATTTTTTGACATTGTGATTTATATTCCTGAATCGACCATTGATTTTTCTGTTATTTTTAAATTGCATTATAACGAATCTTAACCAGTCTAAAATTATAAATTAAACTTTCATATCTATATATAATATCCTTGAAATGTACCTAGCTAATTAATTAATATTTCTACACCAGCAATGGTAGTATGTGTGAAACACAATTTAATGTAAGATCTCAATGTACCATTTACTAAGAAATTAATAAATACAATACAATACAATCACGACAGATTTTCTGTCTATTAATGAAGCGTTCCATTGTATATCTCCGAAGATCAGCATCCGATCCTGACTTATAAGTCACAGTCAGTCAGTGTTAGTCAGTCTGAGTATACATCATCAGCTCAGCAACATGAGATAATGATTATCAGGTACAAATGTCGTTAGAAAGTACCTATATGAAAAACATTGTAAAATGTCAGGGTTGCCCTCGATATCCCTGGGATCCAATCATCATATTCTAACTTTGTGACAACGGGACCACCTCAGTAGTATACGGTTTCAGTCGGGGGTAGGGGGTCCACAATTAGCGGAAAAATCGGTGAACATATGGGACACACAGTCAAACGTAGAACCTCCTCATTTTATTTGAAGTCGGTTAAAATATTGTGAAAAGAGTTTTGGTGAAACATTAGTGAACCGCTAACAATACTTTTCATGGTAATAGGCTTATCCCCAATAAAATAGAACTTAACATACCTAAATGTCGAAAATTTGTACAGTACACATCCCCGTACATATCTGCGTACCCCCTAGAGCATACAAGCGTGATATTATGTTATGATGTTGTATAAACAATAAACATCCAAGCGATTGCAGCAATCACGACAGATTTGCCGTCTATTTTTGAAGAGTTCCATAGTATATCTCCGAAGATCAGCATCAGATCTTCACCAAATTTATACTAATATTCTACCAAGCAAAAAAAGAATCATCGAAATCGGTTCACAATTGGCGAAGATATCGCTGAACATACAAAAAAAAAAAAAAACATGCGACTTGATAACCTCCTCCTTCTGGAAGTCGGTTAAAAATTAGCGCATAGGATGGTTTATTAACTAAACGCATTGAGTTAGGGTACTTCAAGTGCCTCTTACTACTTCTGACAAGCAACCTACATATATTCATGATATGTATGTATGTAGGTAAATGTATCTTTAAAACGTGGTAAATTATACCGTGGAAGGTATCTCATGTTTATTTTTTGTAGGTACAAAAAGTACAAAAAAGAACGAATTTTTATTACCTTATTTCACGGTACCTGGTTTTCCTTATTGACGTAAAAATATATAAATATACCATATAATGATAAACGACTACAATGAATTTTATTAGAGGAAAACGTGGCACTCATTTTATTCTAAGTTTTTTCAATACAGCTACCTAGAGTCGAATAATTATCAACTAATTTAAAGAAGACTGACTGAATACCTAGTAGTTAAATAAGGACTAGTTTCGTTACCCATGATAAGGTTAAGACTAAATAATATAAACGTATGAAGGAAGAAGGCACACTTCACCGACACCAAATACATAAGGGCAGAAAGATTACATGGTGGATATACCACGAAGAAAAGTAATGGTAGTAAACATCAAAAATGTTGACCATATAATGTATACTACTATATCATACATGGGGCAATATATAACTCCTGTCCATATACCTAAGAAATCTCATCGCCGTTAACTACGTTTCCGCCTGATTTACTTTTCGGGACATGCCTCCTTCCCTTTTGGTAGAATCCGGCTCGAAGGACCAAAAATTATCGGTAAAAAGTATTTATTGGCATAAACACAATTAAAACACCAATTAATTCAACAAAACTATCAATACATTACAGACGCAATTGCCCTATTTCACAGTCGAGCGGTGCCAACTCACTACATCACACGATGCTTCAGTAAAAGCGAAAGCGCGAGTGTAATAATATATCTTCAGTCTTTGATGGTTTTCAAACAATCTTCACTTAATTACACCTCAACGAGACTAAAAGGGTGCAATGATGTATTTAGGTCTTGATTGTTCATCAGATTAGAACTGTGAACTTATCGAAATTCGACATCCTTAGATAAATCTTACAGTTTTGCAATCACTTTTAAGGCCAAAGTTGAAATTGATATATAATAATAATTAGCCATAGGTCCAAAATTATCCCACGGGAAGGTTCTACTGGTATAAAAATTATCTTATCTCCTAACTCAGGTCATGGTCTACCTTTATTAATAATTTCATCAGGCGAGAAAAAATAACAGAGAGATAGATAGTTACTTTTGCATTTATAATATTACTGTGATTTACATTCGCCATAAAGAATAGAGAAGAACCATTTTACATTTCAGAGTTATAATCCTACCTTTTATCTCAGTATGCGATAGTTGAGCTTTTTTTATGGAGTGTGCTCTACTGCCAAGCCGCTAGGCTTATGAAAAGCCCAAAAAAGCTTTGTGCTTTTCCGCTGAGGCCGCCTTTACAAATGCCTCTAGTGCTGAAAACGTGGATTTATGCGCATATTTTCCACGAATATGGTTCAATGACTTTTACGAAAAGCTATGGGACAAAAGTTTTTTATTAGGTAGAAACATAGGTACTGACAAGGAACCGCAGCTGAATATAATTTGTTATCACAAGCTGAACAGTTTTTCAAACATATCTCAGTTTACATTGGACTGTTATAAAAATATCATTGTCACTAATCTCGTCAACACGCGTTGTACAAGATGCTGTAGCTACAGAAGCGATAACAAAGACTACGGCATGTTAAACTATTTATTATTCTCATAACCTTATTCGAATTTATTTCAGGTCGGCGCCGCATGTTTTCTTCTTCCATACTTCTCTATTACTCGTCATCTCATCAGACACATTGGCTATCATCGTTTACACAGTCCATCCATCGTTTCTTTGGTCTTCCTCTACTCTTATACCATACATAACCACCACCACCTCTTATACCATCTATTCGCATTTTAAACTATCCTCGAATGAAAATCATCGTTGGTTTTTGTTCAGGTCTGCAGTAATATTTTCTAAGAGAAAACGCGCCGAAATAATTTAAAGCGCTATGTTGAATTTTCACCGATCGCATCAGCGCCCCAGAGTTGAATTTCCAACAGTTAATTTTCTCATTATTGTGGTAAAGTATGGTTAGTAACAGTAGTTAACAAATAATTTTATTTGCACAGGTGGTTGAGCGAAACAGAAGCCCCAATATGTGACTAATATTTGTTTTTGATGCAAAATTATTGTTGGAGGATCTTTACAAAATGTGGTAAACAGATAACAACGAGGCGTACCAAGAAAGAGAGTGACGACTTGGCTAAAAGGCAACATTTATTTAGTATTGAGGTGGACTGTATTGTTTCACAGCACCTAGACTGAATATTTCCGTAGTGGACTGTATATTAAAACATTTACTTGATAATCACTAGTTTTATTTCACTATTAAGTTACATTGTAGAGAGCTTGTAATCGACTGTGCTCTGGCATCGCCTGGTTCGGTCTTTTATACACGAACGCGAAAGCGCACGGGGCGGCGGTGCCCAACATTATTCCCGCCAAATGATCAATAACATGGCGCCGACCAACGGAGGGGTACTGGACAGGTTTCGACCTGTCGGGACTTGAACAGAACATGAATGCCGGTCCGTTGGTCGACCAATCAGAGTGTTTGTTACATTTCAACATGTCAGAACCTGTTGGTTCAAGGGTTTCTGGTTTCTATGTGCCTAATCATTATTATTTATTGATTATACATAAATCTTAACCTACTGGGGACCCGGGGATCGGCGTCTTTATTATTATCGTTTATTATATCTAAGTCTTATTCTACTTAGGACTCGGAGATCGGTGTCTTTATTACTATCTATACATAAGTTTTATGTTGGTCGTGATCCTGAGATCGGCGTCCGCAACAGTCCTCCCCCCGGCGCAGCCTGCGTAGCCTCTTCCTTTTTCATAAGGACGACGAGCTTGCTCACCGGACGTCGGAAGATGCCGGTTCTGGTCCGCACCTCGACGACTCGAATGCTGCCGTCGGTTCCTGGATGCGTTCTCTCGACGACTCCCATCGGCCAGGTGTTCCGGGGCAGCGTGTGGTCGACCACGAGGACTACATCTCCAGCCCGCAGGGGCCGGGCGTCGTTTCTTGGTTCGCCGCGTGGTACCAGCGTTGGCAGGTATTCCCGGAGCCAGCGCCGCCAGAAGTGGTCGGCAAGCGCTTGGCTAGCTCGCCATGCTCGTCGGTCGGCTTCCTCGCAGGGTCCCGTTGCTGGTAGGCCGTTTGATGACCCTAGCAGGAAGTGGTTGGGGGTCAAGGCCTCGGGGTCGTCGGGATCCACGCTGACGTGGGTCAATGGTCGTGCGTTGATGGAGAACTCAGCCTCGGTGAGGAGTGTGCTGAGTACTTCCTCTGCTGGTGCCTTCTCCCGCAGGGTGACTTTGAGGGCCGTTTTGACTGAGCGGACCATCCTCTCCCACGCGCCGCCTTGATTGGGCGCGCCCGGAGGTATAAAGCGCCACTCCATCCGATGCTGTAGTCCCTCGTCGCTCAGCGCGGGCAGCCACTCGGTGTAGGCGTTGCGTAACTCTTGGTCAGCCCCGCGGAAGTTAGTTCCGTTGTCGGAGTACATTAGCCGCGGCCATCCTCGGCGGGCGGCCATTCTTCTTAGTGCCATGATGGCGGAGTCGGTTGAAAGGGACGCTACCAACTCGATGTGCACGGCGCGGGAGGTCAGGCAGGTGAACAGCGCTCCCCATCTTTTTTCTCGGCGACGGCCCACCTTGACCATCATTGGTCCGAAATAATCCACACCGCAATTAGTGAACGGGCGGTGGAAAGGGTCTAGGCGGGCGTGCGGCAGGTCTCCTGTGGCCGGCGTCTTGGGCGTTCCCTTCAGTCTCTTGCAGAAAGCGCAGTTTCTCTCTATCGTGCGCACGGTGGGTCGTAGGTGTATGATCCAGTAGCGCTGCCGTAGGTCGTTCGTCACGCGTTCTCTGTTGGCGTGTCCCGCAGCGCAGTGTTCCCGCAGCACGATGAGTTTGGTCAGCGGGTGGCGGCCGTCCATTATGATGGGCCGCTTTGTCTCTGTGGGTGCCGAAGATGCCTCGATTCGTCCTCGCACCCTCAGGAGTCCATCTTCTATAATCGGATCTAGGCGGTACAGCCGGCTCGTCTTAGTTAATGCTCGAGCCGACTTGATCCTTTTCATTTCTTCGTCGAAGCTTTCTTCTTGCGCATGCCGGATTAGTTCCATCTCGGCGCGCTGAATGTGCCGATGTTCCATGTTGGTTGCCTTACGTCGGCAAATGTCAATGAAGGCGAGTGCCCGTGCAGTGGTTCTCACCAGGACTTCGTATTTTGAGAAGCGGGCAGGGTCGGGTAGCCAGCTGTCTCGTCTCGGTTCTTCCCTGGTATGCAGGACCTCGTCGACCTCGTCTTCTACTGTTGTCATGGTGGGCCATTGCGCTTCAGGTTGGTACAGAAAGGCAGGCCCCTGGAACCATCGATCCGTTGTGCTCAGAGGAGTGTCGCTGAGCCTTGTTGCGTCGTCTGCCACGTTGTGTTCTGTGGGCAGCCATCGCCAGTCTTCCTTCTTTGTGAGTTCCGCGATCTCACCCAGTCTGTGCGCGACGAAAGGTGTGTAGCGTCGCATGTCGTGGTGTATCCAGTGAACCACGGTGGATGAGTCGGTCCAGTAGGTCGTTCGACCAATCTTTATGCGGTGTTCTCGTCTGATTGTGTCGGCGAGTCTTGCACCGATGACCGCTGCTTGAAGTTCGAGCCGAGGTATGGTCTGCGCCTGTCTTGGGGCCACCTTGGCTTTGGCGGCCACCAATACCACGGTGATACTCCCGTCGCTGCTTGTGATCCTCCAGTAGGCCACGGTCGCGTAGGCCTGTTCGCTGGCGTCACATAGCACGTGGAGGTCGATGCTCTCGTACTTCTTCTTCGTGTAGCAGCGTGGCAGTCGGAGCTTGGCAATCTCGGCGAGGTGTGCCAACCACGATGCGAAGAGTTCGTTTTCTTCCGTCGGTATCTGTTCGTCCCACGTTGTCTGGAGGCGCCACAAGCTCTGCAGGGTGATTTTAGAGCGGATGGTGTAATGGCTCAACAACCCGAGAGGGTCGTAGATGGACATCACGGCGCTGAGGGCTTCGCGTTTGGTTGGTGCGCGAGCTCGATCTCGTACCTCTGTTGGCACTCGGTTCATGGATGTATTGAACCCGAGTTCATCTCGTTCCGCGTTCCAGAACAGGCCGAGGATCTTGCTTTCCGGTTGCTCTCCCCCCAGTTGTGTAGGTGTAGTGGCGTACAGCTCAGGGGGTATGTCGCGCAGCACTGTTTTATCGCTGGCGTTCCATCCCCGCAATGTGAAGCCGGCGTTGGCGTGTACTGTTCTCGTCTCTTCCACCGTCTTCCATGCTTCCGTTGGGTCGTCGTAGCTTGCCACCAGGTCGTCCATGTAATGGCTCTCCTTGATTGCCTTCAGCGCCCGCGGGTACTCCTGCCCGTGAATGTCTGCGTTGTGATTGCGAACATAATGGGCCATGTACGGGGAGCACGCGGCGCCGAAGAGCATACTTATCATCTTGAATTTGAGTGGAGGCGTCTCTCTCTCGTCGCCTCGCCACAGGAACTGCTGCGCTGGTTGGTCTTCCGTTCTTATTTGTATTCTTAAGAACATCTCTTGAATGTCCGCTGTTACTGCCACTGCCCTTTCACGGAATCGGAATAGGATCCCCGGTAATGACAGCAGCAGGTCTGGTCCCTCCAACAGTTCATCGTTCAGGCATGTTCCGTGGCTTCTCGCGGCTGCGTCAAACACTAGCCTGCACTTGCCGGGCTTGTTCGGGTTCTGCACGGCAAAGTGTGGCAGGAACCAGCACACCGGGCTCGCACGTTCTGAGCCGTCGCACGGTGTGGCGTAGCCTTTCTTCAACAGGTTGTCGATCTGGCTGGAGTACTCTTTGGCAAATTTCGGATCGGCGTCCATCCTTTTCTCTATTGTTGTGAGGCGACGGAGTGCTTGGCTGTAACTGGGTGGCATGACGGTGTCGTCTGTTCGCCACGGCAGCCCTACTTCGTACCCTGCTTCGGTCTTCTTTGTGGTCGCCTCGACTATCTTGATGGCACGCTGATCTGCCTCTCGTACTCGTGGCTTCCCTTCTATGCAGAGAGCCTCTATCTTGAAGTGAGCGTCGACCAAGTGGTGGAGCTCCTGATTGCTCACGTTCGACTCTCGGTCGGGCTCGTATATATGCAGCACCCTACCCTTTTGAATGAGGGCGCTGCGTGGTGCGGTTCCGTGCACCACCCATCCCAGCTTCGTTCTCGATGCGGCCGGCTCGTTCGGGTTGCCGGTCCTGAGTTCCCTGGAGACGATGCACTCCCAGTGGTCTGTCCCCACTAAGAGCCCGGGGCGTGCGCGTTCGTAACACACCTCGTTTCTGGGAAGGTCTCTCAGGTGCTCGTGTTGAAGAAGGGTTTCGGAGATGGCCTGCTGATGCAGCTGCAGGTCTTTTATGGTCCTGGCTCTGACTTTGTACCTTTCGGTTTCGTTGACGCCTCTGACGTCTATTGTGACGAGCTGGCTCTCGGTTTCCTCTTGTGACATGTTGACGCCGTTCAAGTGCAGCGGTTGTGATGGCCCTTCTGCCCCGATGCTGGTTGCTAACTCTTTGTCGATGAGAGTTACTGTTGCTCCTTCGTCTAGGAGTGCGTAGGTCTGCACCTCCCCTTGTGGTCCTGACACGATGATCGGACACATCTTCAGCAGTACTGTTCTTTGACTCATAGCTGGTTGCGGCGTGACTGATAGAACGGCCTCCTGCTTCGGCGTCTCTGCCTTCGGCGCTTCTGCTGCTTTGGCCGCCTCTGGTCGTGGCGGCGCCTGGTGCAGGGACGCGTGATGTGGTCGGCGGCATTGGTCCACGCCGCAGGGTCTTGACTTGCATCCGATGCGCCGGTGCTGTCTTTGGGCGCACTTGAAGCAGATTCTCTTTTGTTTGAGAAACTCCCATCGTTGTTGAATCGTTAGTGCCTTGTACTTGGGGCACTGAGGCAGGGCGTGTGCTTGTTCACACCCAGGGCATGGTATCTTCTCGTCATCAGCTGCGGCGACAGTGTTGTAAACTGTTGCTTTCTTCTTTAGGGTTACGGCTGGTCGTGTCTCCTTCTTTTGGCTTGCGGTGGTGCACGTGGATGGGGCATAAGTGTAGCGTAGTGCCCTGTCCGCCTCCCTCATTAGGAATCGGGAGATTACGACGATTTCTGGGTCGGCCGTCCCTTCGTTATCATAGGCGTAGTCACACCAGCGGGAGCGGAGATGTGGACTCAGCTTGTCCAGCACTTCTCTCGTCAGCAGGGGATTGAATAGGTAACCCCTTCGGTCGATGGTCTTCAGTACGCAGATAATGTTCTGTAGTTTCACAGCAAAACTGTTGAGGTCGGCTGCTGATGCTCCAGGTCTAGGGAGCTTCTTCAGATCCTCGAGCGCCCGATCGATGATAATTTCGGGTCGCCCGAAGCACTGCTCCAAGGTCTTCATTATTATGTCAGGGTCTGTGGCCGTGTGTAGTAGTGCGGCCACAGCATCCCTAGCTTCTCCCTTCAGGCAGCTCCTCAGTCTGTGAATGTTCTCTGCTGCTGGAATCTGGTACATGTTGGTTGAGTCTCGAACGGCTGCCTTGAAGGGCAACCACTCGCTGGCGGCTCCAGTGAACGTCGGCAGGTCCGTATATCGTGGACGGGGTCTGGCCATCTTCTCGAGGGTCGTGGCTAGTTGCTCGATGCTATTTCTCGTTCTGGTTGGAGTTGGCGATCGTGCTCTGGGCGCCTCGAACCTTATTTGTCTTGGTTCCTCCCTGGCGTCCTTGGTTGCTTCCTCCCCCCGTGAGTCGAGCGGGTTCGTTCGTAGCCACTCGTCTACCTTTAGATGAGGTTCTTCTGTTATGGGCTCATCATTGATGCTTTCTTCGTCGTTGATGGCGGACACCTCTGCGGCTAGTCTCTTCTTAACTAGGTCCGCTTCCACGTCCATCTGTTTTCTTTGTAGAACCGCCAGTCTCTCTGCGGCGTTTAGTTCCGCTTGTCGTAGTCGCGTCGTGATGCTTGTGGTCGATCGGTGTGACCTCAGCGACCTTGCTGGTGACCTTGCTAGTTGTTGCGTGGTCACCGTTGTTCTGACCCCGGAGGGCCCAGCTGTGCTCGTTTCCGCCAGCCTTGAGAAGGGTGAGGCCGGCGGATCTAAAGATACTCGTCGAAGTCGCTCTTTTTCAATGTTTTCTTGCTCTCGGCGGCGTGCGGCTTCTTGTGTGCGTCGCTGCTCTTCTAATTCGACTAAGTCTGATTGGCTTCTTGTTACGACCATTTTGAAAATGTGCCTAGGGTTGGCACACTTCCTGTTCGGGTCGGCGCGCAGACGGTTCGGGTTGACACGCAAGTGGTTCGGTACAAGCGGTCGAGTCGACACGCAGACGGTCGTTTACAGGCACTGTCTACCTAGTCTAGGTTAGTTCGGTTCGTCACAGACCCAGATAGGTAGGCACAGGCACTCGTTGATTCTGCCTCGATGTTCTTGACTTAGTTGACTCTGGCGCCTTGCCTATATAGGTAGGCGCAGGCACACGTTGATTCTGCCTGACTGGCAGGTACAGGTACTCGCAGATTCTGCCTGGCTAGTAGGCACAGGCACGCACTTATAATTTTTAGCTTATATACTTTTGAACTGTTATGTACTTTGTTTATATACTTTGGCACTGTTATATACTTTGTCACTGTTATATACTTGGCGCTTATATACTTTGCGCTTATATACTTAGGCACTATTATATACTTTGTCACTGTTATATACTTGGCGCTTATATACTTTGCGCTTATATACTTAGGCACTTGTTATATACTTTGCGCTTATATACTTTGCGCTTATATACTTAGGCACTGTTATATACTTTGTTTATATACTTTGGCACTGTTATATACTTTGTCACTGTTATATACTTTGCGCTTATATACTTTGCGCTTATATACTTAGGCACTTGTTATATACTTTGCGTTTATATACTTTGGCACTTGTTATATACTTTGCGCTTATATACTTTGCGCTTATATACTTAGGCACTGTTATATACTTTGTTTATATACTTTGGCACTGTTATATACTTTGTCACTGTTATATACTTTGCGCTTATATACTTTGCGCTGTTACTCACGTAATGTTCTTTTTGTTTAACAACGTTTCTGCCTGGTAACTTGATACACTCACGCGTTAGTTCTCCTAGGTTACAGGCACAGGTACGCACTTGTACGATCTGTCTATCGGTCTATAGACACAGGTACATACTTGTAAGTTCCGTCTGAAGCACTAGGTACGCGCACTCGTTACTATTGCCTAGATAGCTAGGCACACAGGCGTTCGGTTTGGATCCGGACGGCGGCACTACTTATTATCTGGCCGACGTTTACCCAGATCCGTGACAGTCGATTCTCTCATTTACACATTACGTTAAGTTCACAAGTATATACTTTACTTTTTCACTGAATTTAATACTTTTCAAATAGCTACACTGGTTTACTTTTTAAACTTATATCACGACTCGATGGACCAAAACTGAGTTTAAAACTTTCATATTCACTGGTTTAGTTTCTAAACTTATTATCCGGCTCGAAGGACCAAAACTGAGGTGGACTGTATTGTTTCACAGCACCTAGACTGAATATTTCCGTAGTGGACTGTATATTAAAACATTTACTTGATAATCACTAGTTTTATTTCACTATTAAGTTACATTGTAGAGAGCTTGTAATCGACTGTGCTCTGGCATCGCCTGGTTCGGTCTTTTATACACGAACGCGAAAGCGCACGGGGCGGCGGTGCCCAACATTATTCCCGCCAAATGATCAATAACATGGCGCCGACCAACGGAGGGGTACTGGACAGGTTTCGACCTGTCGGGACTTGAACAGAACATGAATGCCGGTCCGTTGGTCGACCAATCAGAGTGTTTGTTACATTTCAACATGTCAGAACCTGTTGGTTCAAGGGTTTCTGGTTTCTATGTGCCTAATCATTATTATTTATTGATTATACATAAATCTTAACCTACTGGGGACCCGGGGATCGGCGTCTTTATTATTATCGTTTATTATATCTAAGTCTTATTCTACTTAGGACTCGGAGATCGGTGTCTTTATTACTATCTATACATAAGTTTTATGTTGGTCGTGATCCTGAGATCGGCGTCCGCAACAAGTATAATGGTTGCTAAAAGACCCATTCATTACCATCATCCGGAAATGCGGACTAATTTTGTTGTTTTTTTTTTTTATTTGAGATTTACTTTTACTTTCATAATATTGTTGTACACACGGCTAAATATCAAGCTATACATATCCAGTATAAGCTGACCTCGCATTGTACGGAAATCCTATACAATGCGAGATCGAGAAATGTATAGCTTGCTGTAAATAAATTGTAAATGTAACCATTTCTTTATGTTTTGTCCTGTGCGGGCTAATAAATACTTTTTCTTTCTTTTTAATGGGAAACGACCAATGCAAATGTGTAAGCAACAACGGTACAGAGTTCGTAAAGGCATAACATTTAAAATTCGAATCAGTAAAAAAAAAAGTACAAAAAAGACTTTAACCTGCTCAAGGACATTTTGACCTTTAAGGTTCTCAGGTCTGGTCCTAAAACCAAAATCTAGAAAGAAGTCATATGATGTAAACTTGGCTCCAGACACAACACAAAAGCCCCGATTTAGAAAATCCACAATTCAACACGTGTCCGAAAAAATGTGTCAAAATAGATTCAACCGATTAGCGCTATTAGCGACCGGTTCTATTCAATGAAATGCGTGCGATGTCCGGAAATAATATGTAAATAGCAAATACGCTTCACACGCAAATATTTTTTTCTCTATATATTTATTTCACACTAGTTTGTTGCCCGCGACCTTCGTACGCGTTTTTTTTTAAATCGATGCTCCATACTTTTCTCCTGTATCGTGGGTGCGTTTACAAACATTTAAACTAACTACCTAATTATTATAAAAATACTTTCCTATTTGAGTCGGATTTTGTTATCTAATTTCATAGGTTTTGTTTGTTCTGAACGGAACCCTAATTCTTTTTCTAAAATAAAAGCCTAAGCTACTCTTTATTACATCAGTCATCTATCTGCCACTGAAAGTCCCGCCAAGATCGGTAGTGCTTTTTAAGAGATTTTATCATATAATACATTTTTTTTTTTATTAAAAAAAAAATAATGTATAAAAATAAAACGTCACAATTTCCGTAAAATAACAGTTTTTTACTGAATGCATATGAAAAGCTGTTATTTTGAAATTACAAACAGACTATTGAGAAGAGATTATTAAGTCTTGGCTAAGAAACCTGTGAATAAACCGGAGTTTCGAGTGCTGCTGAGCTGTTCCACCACGCAAAGGACAAGAAGAAATTTTTAGAGTTGATGGACAACCTTCAGTGATTGTAGTCATCAAAAGACGAAGAAAATTAAGTCTTATCCACATAAATAAATAGACCAGTTTCTAATGTAAGTTCTATTAGGAAAAGCCATTTATTATTCCAATGTTATTTTATCAAAAAACTTTTCTATAAAATCGATTTATTACTTCGTACAACACAAGGTCACACATAGAGTTACTTCAGTAAATAGGTATTTCCCTATCCAATTAAAGGCTGAATACGGGGTGGAAGGGACACCGACTCGAAAACGGTTAGCACGTATTCAGTATCATTCTGAGCCCCCCCCCCACATGGATATTTTCAAAAAAAAAAAATGGAACAAGTGATTTTTAGGGTTAAGTTGAAAATTAAAGGGTGTAAAGGGTGTCCCGATACATACATAGTTGACGCAAATTAAGATATTTTATTTTTTTATATTATTATACGGAACCCTTCGTGCGCGATTCCGTCTCGCACTTGGCCGGTTTTTTTTAAGGTACTCACATAAAAACTTTTTTTTTAATTATTGTCTTTCGGTCCGTCTGTCTGTCCGTTTGTTAGGGCTAGTCTACGAAATGGCTGGACCGATTTTGACGAGACTTTTACCGTCAGATAGATAGCTAATGTTATATGGAGTAACTTAGGCTAACTTGTTTATTTTGGAAAAAAAAATAGGGTTTCGTGAAAAAAAAAATTAAAACCCCGAAACTGTTAAGAAAATCCGATTCAATTAAGCGAGTATTTTTTTTTATAATAATTTAACGCGGACGAAGGTGCAGGCAATAGTTAGTAAATAAACATTTAAAATGATCTCTAAGAGAAGACTTTAAAATACAAAACAAATTAGAACAAAAAAAAACCTAACAGCTACCAACGACGCCCTTGAAAACCCAAGCATCATTATTCTTGAAAACAAAAGGCCATCGCATGAAAATTAATGACTACCGTCACAACTGAGATGCAAACAGCCCATTAGAAGTAGGATTTAATGGCAATGGCAACACTGGCATATCTCGGCTCATATAACCTAATTGATATGGAATGTAGGTCAGTATGCAAATAGGCTTCAGAGAGTAAAGCCTCTTGATGCTGATATCATCTGCGGAAGCTATAATGTTGAGTGAATGGGGTTTGATGTTGGATGCTGATGATATTGTATTGTTTCGTGATAGGACAAGAGACGGTTGTGGTGGTGGGTAATATTATTAGCTTTATAAAAAGGGATTGAGGTGAATAAAAAATACATTTAAAAACTAAAACCTGTCCATCTGTTGATGAATTTTTGACGACTAGAACTTTTTAAATGTTTCATGTCCGCTTGACAATAATGTGTTGTTTGTTGATTGTCTTGTGTTTGTCATGCATGACTAATAGTAATAATGTAATTTATATTTAATGTGAAATGGAATTTATATCAAATCATTAGAATTTTATACTCATTTTTTCATTATGTTACTTAATAATTTGTATGCCCAAGTGGCTGAGCATGGAATGAACATTATTAGTATATAAATATGTAATGAACACCTGCATGTTACCCGTGATCACAAATAAACGATTTGATTTGATTTGAACCCGACTACGACTACTGAAAAATCACGCTCTAAAAAGTATGAAACAATAAATTTTCTAGTCTGAAATAATATCCTGCAAACCATTCAATATTTAACGTCTATTAAATTACCAACTTAAACGTTATAAGTATATCTTAATGTCTGTGATAAATATTCATTGATGTTCACAGTTCTGTTGACAAGATCAATTTTAAACATTTTTTCTTAATAACATAATGACATCACAACTAGTTATTATTGACATTATCGTATTTCATTAAAAATTGACATTACCTGACATTACTAAATAAACTTTTACCTCTTTATAATATTAGTACCTATAGATTAATTTACTTAATTGGAAAAAGCCTCATAAAAATGTATATTTGTACGCCAAATGGCAAAACATAGAGAAACAAAAATATGTATAACTGTAACATCTTGCACACTGCTGTAACCTATGTTTACAAATAAAGACTATTTATTGATTGATTGAGGATAGCCGTGGTCATATGCCACTTTACGATAAAGTTTATGATCCCATACTTCTGTTAGAATGTATTGTTTTTTTAAGCTAGGTTGCATACAACCACGGCTACCCTCTGAACATTACTGGTGTGAATATTTATTGCTGTGTGCCTTAATTTGGCTAGCCTAATGAAGTGCCCTAATATGCGTTAATGTAGATTAGGAAAAGTGCATCTTGCTATCTGTTTTTATTGAAAAAAAGAGAGGCGCCTTACAAAACAAAAGCCATAAAGAAACTCTACAAAATCATTTGGCATCACATCGACCGATTACTTCCACATAATCTACCGCAAAATTATTTTCTGTTAACCGACAGAAATGTACCGCTTCCCGGCTCGATGGTACTACACAGTATCGTTATCAAGTCCCCCTCGATTCTCGTTAACGCCCGGAAAATAGACATATAGGTACATATTTATATAGTACAGGATAGCACAATCAAGATAATTTCTTTGTCTCTCAAAATGCTCAGAAACTGTTCCTTCATCTCTCCAAGAGAAAATGAGGAGAGTCCCAAGTCATCATCCGCCTGCCTTTTCCCAGTTGGGATCGGCTTCCAGTCTTCAACTGAATACTAGTATTTTACAAGAAGCGACTGCCTATCTCACCTCCACAGGCCAGTTGGTTCTGGGGAATAAGGACTAAGTTATGGCCTGTTATTACATTAAATTTGACTTTCAAATACATTGTTAAGTCTTTAGCAAGGTCCAAGGACTTATTATGGAAACATTATTATTTTAACATTTTTTACATGTAAAATGCATACGCGTCAAGTCGGTTAACAACTAAGTAGGTATGTTTCTGAGCTACTGAGCATAAGGTCGCATACATAAGAGGCTTGCATTCATACATATCTAAAATTCTAAACCTCAAGACAAAAACACTAGCTCACAAATAAATAACTTAAATAACATCGCGACTGTAATTTCAGAATGCGGAGGATTCCATAACAGTACCTTACCTACAGCCACATTTCTTCAGTCTCATGAAATAGGGCGCAAAGCTATTGCCATCAACAGGTCACACAGATTCTGTAAAACTACTGAGAAATTCCTGATGATAAACCACTTTGCCCGACCTGGGAATCGAACCCAGAACCTCAAGAGCAGTAGCGCTTGCGACAACTAGGCCAACAAATAATAAAAACCAATATTTCAAAAAGCGAGACAACCCACTTCCTTCTTCATTTTAAACAAATTGCTTTTCATACATCAGCTCGTACAATCAGTCAATTGTTAACAATCGAATTGGGACCGTAGTGTTGTGACAAAGTGATGTTTCATTTCATCGATCTTAAAGTGATGTAAATGTTATCGTTATGGACGAAGACGAGTATTACCTGTTTATGTGAACGTCGTTCCTCTGTTTAGGGATATTGACGGATGTCGGATGTCCATCGATTATTGTGTTGTGTTTACGTTTAATTATGTGAGTGCTAGAACTTTTAGTGATATGGATTGATAACATTACGGTCGTATTCCCCGAGGAGCTAGGCAGGGGTATTTGCGAGATCTTAGCTTCCTTCTAACTGCAACCCGAGATTAATATAATATGCAAATTCGGGAGGAAAGTTTTGAGTATGAATGTGGATGGCTATAAGAGTAGAGGAAGACCAAAGAAGCGATGGATGGACTGTGTGAAGGATGATATGGCTAGGAAGGAGGTGTCTGATGAGATAACGAGTAATAGAGAAGTATGGAAGAAGAAGACATGCTGCGCCGACCACAAATAGATTAGGATGAGGGCAGGAGAATGATGATGATGATGCACATGTTCGGGTGCTTTGTTATTATCCAGGAACTCACTCCGAGATTCCCATGGTGCTAGAGATTTATTTTATGGAAGGACATTAAAACTAAGTTGCACTTTGGATGCCAGACGCACGGGACCGGTCAATGTGGCGACACTTTTTTTTTTTTTGCTGATTGGAAATCATCAAATAACCCCTCCCGCTCTGGGCTGAGCAGGAGGGAATGTCAGACTTTTACTGACTTAAACCCATCCATGTTCCTTCCTTTGCCCTTTGTGTTCCAGGGCCGCAGTATCTCTTTCGAACAGTCCCGCAACCCTGGCAGGCATCGGTCCTTTCGGACCCCTTCCTGTTTGCTGACTCTCTTTGAGGCGCGCGTGGAACACGAACGCGCCGTCGACACGGCCTGTCGTCATAAGACGGACGGACGGCTAGCTAGCCCATAGCTCACCGTCCACAGGCCCGCATGTGGCGACACTTGGGGGAGCCCTATGTCTAGCAGTGGACGTCTGAAACGATGACGTTCGGCTTAAATGATGATGATGAAATAATACTTTGCCTAACCCAGGGAATGAACCTAAGCTAACGGTCAGCCGTCACCAAACCACATATAACATAATCAGCCTGTATAGTTCCCATTGGAGTACACAGATCTCCTCTCTATTAGAGGAAGAGGGCCATCATCATCATCACCATGTCAGCCCGGAATGACCCACTGCTGGGTTTAGGCCTCCCCTACTTCTTGACACACTTCCCAGTTCTGTGCATCCCTTATCCAGGTGTTTCCCGCGACTTTGACGATATCGTCGACCCAACTAGCTTTAGGACGGCCCTGGTATCAAATCAAATAAAAATATTTTTCTTTCACATAGACCTAGCACTTATAAAACGTCGACAAAAAGGTGCACGGTTCGGGTTGGTCGTTTCCTATGGAGAAGAACCGGCAAGAAACTCCATGGTTACTCTTTTCAAATCATTTGGTGTTACAATATTATCATGTTACAGCATTAGAACTTAAGAGGGCCCTTCCCGGCTCGTCTATCGTCAACGCGAGCATGGTCAAAAATCGTGTTGTTTGATCTAGAGCCACAGCGGCGATTTTCTTTCAACTCCCCCGTCTTACCCCGCCCCGACCCCGCACAACTCCCGCGCACCTCATACCGCCTAACGCGATAACATTGAACGAAAAATAGTGTTCGAAAATTTCTTAAACTTGTTCCAGGAGTTCCACTTGTACGTGTTTTTGAATAAGTCTTACAAGTGTGTGAAAAAATAATTTGTCGTTAAGAATCTCCATTACATGTGCAGGGTTTCTATCGAGATGTTTTCTTTAATTTTACAGTTTATGAGTACATTATGAACGGCCAAACTTCAGTTAAAATTTGTGCAAAACAGCAATTTTTGGAGGCTTATACTGAATTTGTTTCTACAATTTTTTATTTTTCCTACCATAGAAACCCAGTTATAGTGCACAAAATACCTATTAGTTCAAAAAAATCAAAGATAGATGTGTTACAACGGCATAATCACGTACGATTGTTTGTATGAAAAGTATGACGGGTTGGTCGCTCTTATGTATGGGGAGACAGCGTAGCCCGACAATAAGTCGTTGCTTACTACACAAAAAATGTAAAACAAGATAAAAAGTTAACAAGCATCTGGGAATCTACAAAGCCTACACTGTTGTTAGAGGGCCATAATCCTACACGCAGGTGTAGTGCTCGCTGGAAGATCACATGAACGTTTGTGGAACTCTCTTCCGCCTAACATTAGAGATTCTAAAACTATATTTATCTTCAAAAAGCAAGTCAAAGAACACTATCTCTCCTCTATACTGTAATATTGTGGATATTATTCATATTATAGATATATATTTATTTATAGGTCCTGTATATTTTTGTTTTAAGTTCTAACTGAAATTTTCCTGTTCTGTCTTTTCTACACACTGTGTCTAAATTTCTAATCCAACTTTCATCTCGCAGGTCTGCTGGAAGAAATTTTTAATGAAATTAGCAGTACCTTTGTGCTCTTCTATCTTAATGTAATGTCCTGTTAAGTATTTTGTATGTACATAAATAAATAAATGAACTCATAATTATTAAGACAATTAAGTTTACAACATGATAAAGGGGGAGCTCAAATCTAGTCTGCGTGAAGATTGTAACTGTTATCGAAGCCCACTTGAGTATCTACTGGCGCGAGATAAAGAGAATTGAGTCATCGAGTAGAGCAAATCATTATTATCTGTCCTTATAAGTCAAGGAACGATGGCGGCTTGAGGTGTATTTTTAGTAAGTATGTTATGGTCTATGGATCTCTATGGAAACAGCAACAGGAGGCAATGTCGCCTTCTGCATTTGTGGAAGAGCTCGTGGTTAAATAGTATCAGCCACTCGGGTCGATATTCAGGGTAAAGCCACCCTTGCCCAGGGCCGGACTTGATGGGTCCATCCATGACATATCGAGTTTCCTCGGCGCCTCGGAAAGGTCGTTAAGCTGTTGGTCCCAGCTGTCATTTGTAGATCTTTGATCGTCGTTACAGGTAGTCAGTGGTCCGAAAGTCGGACTACCAGGGGTGAACTGGGTTGTGAAGATCAGATAGGCAGTCGCTCCATGTAAAATGCTGGCGTTCAGCTGCATTCGGTTAGACTAAAAGCCGACCCCTACATCGTTTGAAAAGGCTAGGTCATTTGAAATGATGATACACAGAAACCAATCGGGTCGCTGCGGTGAATCGTAGCGATTGTGCGACTTAAACGTTGCGGTTTTGCGGTTGAATTTAGGACGCTCGTCTCAGTGCTGAAAGTTTAAAGTCCAGTATTGATTTAGGACTCAATAAGTATTCGTATTCAACGGAGGAATGTGTGAAAACAACCGACGAGGACGATCTTATTAAAGTTGCCGGAAGACACTGGATCACCATGACAAAAAAATCGCCAAAAGTGGAGAGATATGGATAAGACCGAGTTTGCCAAAGGTTGAAGGAGAAGAACATAACATAACATCACGCCTGTAAACCGAAGGGCTAGGCAGAGGTGACGTGCCTGATAGCAAACCCACATTTCCCCAGTTATGTTTAAGTGCCATGTAATAGGAAGCGAGCCTATTGCCATCAACCACAATTTATCCAGCCTCCTTGGCTGCTATACTGAGAAATTCCTGATGAATAACCTAATAATACTTTGCCGGACCCGGTGTCGAGCCCAGAACTTCATGCTCAGCACTCGTGCTTGCACTAGACCATCGAGGCAGTCAAGAAGAAGTGTTCGTGAGAGCGCGCATAATGAGCAGATTTAATCACGTGATTAAATCTTTAATTATTTTTCCATTTCTGAGTTTCAACTGCGCAAATCAACAGGACAATATCGCAGGCAACGAACTTAATAAATAACTAATACACAAGATTTAGAATAGAATGGAATAATATTTATTTGCTCAGAATGAAGGTATTTACAATAATATTAAAGAATCCCTGTAATGTAGTACATTCTACAATTCTAGCACGCAAACATTGACACACAACTAAAATTAATCAGCTAGAAAATCCGATACGGAGTAATAACATTTACTTATTAAAAGTTCAGGGGGCCTAAAATGGCTGCTTTATCAGAATCATATTATAATTATGAATCACGTTAAAAAAAAAAAACTTAAAATGATTTTTATGGTTATGAACACAAAGTCCATTTTAAGAGTTTTAAGCTTTTAACGTGATTCATATTGTGATTCTGATAAAGCAGCCATTTTAGGCCCCCGTTAGTTTCCACTTTTGAAAGTTGTTACTGGTTCCTCTTTTATGGAATTAGGAATATGGTTAAAACAGCCGGTGCCGTACCAAAAAACACTTTTTCTCAACAAAGCAGTCCCATAGCCACCTGGTGGCCTACCATGACGTCTTAAAGCAGGAGTAATTCCAGTGTGGGAAAGAGATGGCACTACACGACCTGTATAGCTCTGCTTATTTCCCACAATGGAATTACTCCACTGCTCTAAGACGTCATAGCGACCCCCTGTGCGTAACAAATCTGCTTCCAATTCTATTAGTATGTTATGAAGTTATGATTGGATTTTTCATTTCCGTGAGTAAATAAGCCCTGGGGCGTGTACCTGCTAGCCCATAGGTACTGACCTTTCAGGCCTTCAGTAAATAATAATTGAGTCAACACCTGTTCGTATTATTGCCACAAGATGCTCTATTTATTTGTACAGGAAGTAGAGTCTGGTTCGTGGTCGTGAATTGTCTGTGGTTTATTATTTTTGTAGGTTATAGAATGACATTAGACGTTTTGATATCAGACGCAAGAGTAGAATATAACATAATTCTTTAATTTATAAAACACTAGCGACCCGCCCCGGCTTTGCACGGGTGCAAAGTAGATATCTACTAATCTGTATCTAATATACATATTACATACTACCTGTTGCCCGCGGCTTCGCACGCGTTTTGGTTGGAAATTATCCCACGGGCATGTTGTAAATACAATGTAGGTATGTGTGAAGGACAATGTAGCTTCCTATTAGTGAAAGAATTTTCAAAATCGATTCAGTGGATCCAGAGATTACCCCATAAAACCTCACAAACTACACCTCTTTATAATATTAGTATATCGTTTCCTTTTGAATCACTCTATCTATTGCTGAAAACTGCATTCAAATCCGTTGCGTAGTTCAAAAGATCTAAGCGTACAGACAGCGGGAGCGACTTGTTTTATACAACGTGAAGAAGCTTAAAGTAGAAAAAAATATGCGCAAGGGTGGCCCGCGAAATTTAACATTTCTTATGTTTATTGCAAATTTGCAGGTCAGTGTCAGTTTGTTTGTTGATGAAAATGTAAATCGCGACCGTAACACGTATGGAGTTACAGAATTATAATCAGTTTAAGCATCAATACAACCCCCCAAGTTCATTTAACCCCATTGAGTGACTTTTTCACGAAATAGTTATTATATTACGTGTTACTGGCGCGATTCATATTTTCATCAATATACAACCTGACACTGACCTGCAAATTACAATAAACGTAAGAAAATTTAAATTTGGCGGGCTACCCTTGCGCATCCACCATAAGAAACAAGCTTTTGAATATAGGTGTGACGTAATTTTATTTAGTTTTAGATTCTTTTTTTATTGTTATTTTTGTTGTTCCTGTGCTTGTCCCAAATAAATATATTTCTTTCTTTCTTTCTATTTCTCAGGAATGCGTGGCGGTATCAAACTGAAATTAATACCAATTACTCAGGTCTGCTACCCCTTGGAGCAAATAAAAAAATCAAATTTGTAAGTCAACACGATCAACAGATATGACTGTTTAAGCCGCACAAGGGAATCAAAACCTATAGGGGTACTTTCCCCAAGGAAAGTATTCTAGGTCCAAACCTAGAATCACAAATAATTGAAAATTAAAGGGTGTAATGTATCCAAACATACAGAGTTGACGCCCTAAGATACATTTTTTTTAGATAATGGTACGGATCCTTTCGTGCGCGACTCCGACTCGCACTTGCCCGGTTTTTTCTTATTCAAAAGTGTTTTATCCTTTGTGAGTGGAGGTAAACACGAAGAGCGCACGTGTATCAAAAATATATTTGGAATAAGACCTAAGAGATTAAGATGCTATAAAGTTTTAAGACCTTTTTTATCTAGATCTTGTCTAAATAGAGATTTTATTACAGTCTGGAGATGATGTGTGTGTGAATATTTCAACATTCGTTTTGATCTCTTTTATCTAGACTTGGAGTTAGGCACTCTAGATCTAGAATACAAGACTATATCTACAACACCATTTAACTGGTATTATGTGGAATATGAATCGGAGAATAAAAAGGCGAATTTTTTGCGAATTCGCAGAAGTTTTTGTTTCCTGGGGGGAATTCCGCATGTTTAAGAACCATTTAACTGGTTTGAGTGGAATATGAATCACAGAATAATAAGACGAAATTATTAAGAATTTGCAGAAGTTTTGCTATCCTGAGGGGAATCCTGTATTTTTAAGAACCATTGTAGGTGGTATTCTTATCTAAGTCGGTCAAAAATATCTCTACGCAACCTACATGTTTGCAAATGATTGCCGCTGAGTTCTGAGCACTGAGAACCGAACTGCCTCAGTAACACCTACCAGAATCGCTTTTTTAGGAATGATTTTCACGAAAGATTACATTGTGATTGAGATACGAGTTACCAGATCTCTGGTCAGTCTTTTACGGCATTTTGATACTGGTTAGTTTCTTAAAGTACCTAGACAGTAATCTTACCTCCTCCCAGGCCAGTATGGAGCTCTCGACGGCGCTGATCCACATGTCGCCTGCGCCTGCAGTCACGTCGATCAACCCGCGCCGCCCCCCGCCCCCCTCCTCCGTGGAATGCTGCAACAAAAAGTTTTTATGTCACTAAAGATCCAGAGACAAGTAGAGTTACTATAGTCAACTTATTTTTTTATTCCCTATTTTGTAAACATACATGACAAATACCAGGCATATAAAAGAGTTACGGGAAACAAAATTGGTTTTGAGTTTTCGCATCAATGACAGACATTAATATAAAATTAAAGTTAAGATGCTTCGAAGTAATCATTTGAACAGTGAGTTATTTTCATTTAATTTGACCTCTAAGTACAAGTTTTATTTACATGATGCCAAATAAGACAACGCAGAAAATTACACAATTATCTCAAACTATTGTGGCATTCCCCAGTGACGTGTTTCCAAACTAAACTGTGGTTTATCACAATATAAGCAGTTAAATCGCATAGAAAAATATTCCGACAAAACAAATAAGCAGTATGAGTAATCTAAAGAACTTTCATTGCGAGACACGCAACATGCGACAAAAACATGACTGAGGGAAATACTTCCCGTCCGTTTGTACTTCAATCAAATTAATGAAGTCTATTTTAATGTAAAATATACCAAGTTTACCGATAGAATCATGTATTAGGTTTCTGTGTATCAGTAGCGAAGGGAAAATTTTTGTGAGATATAAGCCGGAGTACATATCTTTAATGTGATTATATTACTTGTCTATAGAATACTGACTGTCCCATTTTTCAAAGAGAAGCCGGTAGAAATCGAGTTGTATTGAACCTTCGCCACTGCTATCTATCAAACTCTATGATTACTTTTATAATAAACTTTCTTATGAAAGCTGAGAACAATAATTCAACAAAACACTACTTTCTACACATACGCTTTTTACAGGTCCTACAATGACTACTTTGTTTTGATACATGTAATTTGTGTGGTGTACTAATAAAGAGAGACATGGGCAGACGACATTGTTGCCATCGCGGGAATATCCTGGATGTGGCTGGCACAAGAGCGTGGAGCCTGGCACAAGCAAAGAGAAGCCTATACCCAGCAGTGGGAGAAGTGGGGCTGTGCATGATAATGGTGACATAAAAAAGAGTTTTCTATCCATTTATGCGAGTAAAACAACGTATAGCATCGAGAGAGCCCTTCTCGAAAATTATGACGTTTCAGTCAAACTGCAGTGTTGCAAGAATATTTTAGAATTTGAATGACATAGGAGGGACTGTTGGTGGTGTAGGTGAAGTCGTCTGTAGAAATAGTAGTAAAAAAATAACCCACTTTAAAAAAAAAACACTACCTACGTATATATAAATGGTGGAATTAGTATAACTTTATTTTCGGAAGTCGGTGACTTTTGTGCCGCCGACTTCCGAAAGTCATTTTCCATATTTTAGTGTTTTTTTTTTGGAAGCCGGTTAAGTATTGCTTTTGCGAAAAAGTTTTTCTTTTACCCCATTTCGTTGTGGACTGATACCTGACACAACGAGGAGCTCGTGGCAAAATAATAACAGCCGCTTAGGTCGATCCTTAGTAAGCCGCGCTTGCCTAGGTTGGTCTGTGGATGGGTGACCGCCCATTACATACTGAGTTTTCTCCGTGCCTCGGAAAGCACGTTAAGCCGTTGGTCCCAGCTGTCAATTGTGGATCTTTGACAGTCGTTAGAGGTAGTCAGTGGCCCAAAAAAGTCTGACAACTAGTCTTACTAAGGGGTAACGTATTACCCAGTACTAACTGGGTTGTGGAGGTCAGATAGGCAGTCGCTACATGTAAAATTCTGGTACTCAGCTGCATCCGGTAAGACTGGAAGCCGACCCCAACATAGTTAGGAAGAGGCTAGGCAGATGATGATGGTACCTCACACAAATCCTTGTCAAGTATCAATTTTGCATTGAACTTGAAGTTATTAGCACATCATCCACATACAAGAAAAGGAAGAAATGCATATTATAGAGGATAACTCATAAAATACCTACCTAAACAAAGTTTATAAAATTTATACTGTGCCACCGCGCGACCTGTCTCTACCAAATGAAAAAAGAATCATTTAAATGGGACCAGTAATCACGGAGAAATCGATGAACATACATGAAAAAAGATGCTAGTGGAATACAAAACCTCCTCCTTTTTTAGAATTCGGTAAATAAATTAAGACGGCGACGTTAGTTCCGATTCAGCCCCGCGCCAAAGGAGATCCATGTGCAACTGTACCTATGTAACGTCAATTGTTGCTTTCATGCGGTGAGATTTGTTTACCATACTCTGATTCACCAAGGTGAAGTTCGTACGAAATCAGTCAAGGCCATCCTATTCCTGTTTTATAGTACTACAAACCGCGTGCGCAATGGGATTTGCCATCGGCAAAATAGCGCAATTTCCTTCCTTATTAACAAATTTCAGGGATGAAACTGGGCAGTGATAGCCTGAAGGCGTGACCGTCGGACTACCAAGTTATAGATCTCAAGTTCGAACTCAAGACACGCACCTCTAATTTTCGGATTCATGTGCGTATTGTATAATTATCACTTGCTTCGGTAAAGGAAAACATCTTGAGGAAACCAGCATGTCTGAGACATTTTTCTCAACGATTTCTGACACCAGGTTAGGCACTAAGCACACGAAAAAGAAAGAAAGAAGGGATGAAATCCCTCCTGAGTGCTCGCCTACATTTTAAAAGGAACTCTTGCGCAACATTTCATGCTTTTACACCCAGTGGCTTAGGCTGTGCGGTATCTCTCAGTAAACGAAATTAATTTACTGAAAAAGTTTTTTTTTTGAGGAGACGAGTTCTGTGCTCCTGCTCATAGCAATTAATTTATATTTATTAAGACTTCATAACATTCTCACTACTACAATAACTGATTATTAATAATAACTACGATCCTGAGAACATCTTTAGAAACATTGTTGACCGTGAGAACTTGGCGGAAGCCGGTTTTATTCATACCAGTTATTAATTATTTTCTGCAGATATTAAATGAATTATAAACACGATTGAACAGCTGCTTATCAACTGGTTTTATACAATCAATCAAATGAAGATGGGCACACAATTTTCTCGTTCAATGAGCCGTCAATTGGATTTTGCACAGAAGTCGTAACTCGTGAACACATTATTAATATCTATTTATGACTCACTAACACCGTTAGCAAAGTAACATGCACGTGTTATTAACACACCAATAATCTTCAAAGTAATAAAACAAAAACTTTCATAGAAAAACCTTTGAAACTCCCAAAAAAAAAAAGCACACAACTCAAAAACTTGCCCAAAGAAGTTAAAAAAAACTTGAAAAATAACCAACCAATTTCACTGAACAACCAACCTTCAAAAACAATACCTGTTGCTATCCCAAGTATGTGGACGCGAAAACACGACACGTCAAAATCGTATGTTTTTATATATATAAATGCTAAAAACACGTTTGCACGCACCGTGGGTCGACGTCAGACTGATCGTAAATAATTACTGGTAAATGAACGATGGAGCCGTTTATTCATGTGTTCGGAAACGTGGAATAATCAACGGGCTTGTAGTATTATTTGTAACGTTAATAAGTTTATAAGTAGAAGGAAAATCGTTGAGTATTTTCGTAGTTGAGAGCAACGAGCTTGCTTTATTTACCTTGTACTAAAGTCAACGGGAACAGTTCTCCCAAAATTGTGTAGAGGTCTTATTGCGAGTATTCTCAAGTACTTTGGACACACATTCCTAAACATATAGAATGTGGGTAATGTATATGGAGAAGCGTAATGTCTCAGTTCTCTGATATGATATGATTTGAGAGTGAATACAGAGATGGCAGATAAAGATTTTACGGAAGAAGAAGACGTGCTGAATCGGTCTGACATCGGAACGTAGGATGACTTCCTGACCTAAAAGGTTTTCGTTCTACCAAAATGAGAGAACTTTTGGGAATCACCTTTTAATGATTTACAGAAACGAGCTTTTCTTTGAAACAGTGACCATACCAGAAGTAGTTAAAAACTTTAAAGTAATTAGTAACTATGTATTTGAAGCCACGTGTTCAAGTCCCAAGAGATAAATTATCATCAGTGTAAACTCGTGTTTAGCTGACTGCTTCCGATATTGGTGCGACGTATGTTCAGCCATGCGAGAGCTCACGATAACTCGTGAAGCTCAGTACCTGTTTGAAACTCATCATTCATAACACGCCTGTATTTTACGAAGGTAGTAGTAGGAAGGTAGGTGTATAGGGATTTAGTGTATGCACTACATTTCGATAATTATACTGAAGTTTTTTGCAGCAGGGAGTAAGCCTAATAACTCTTTGACACATGATCAAACACAGGACTACACGCGGAGCATTCACTTTTGCGTCCACTAGACCAATGAGGTAGCTAATCTTTTTAAGGAAACCAACAAATGCGAGTAATTTTAATATTTCGTACTGCCTGAAAAACTTATTAAAGCCAGTTATTGGAAAGATGCTGAAAATATTATTAGTTTCAGATTTTCAAGTTTTAAAAGTAGACTTGAAGTTGAAGTGTTCCCACAAATTAAAAACGAATTAGGTAAGTGTTAATAAGCGTAATTATTTATGCTGAAACAATATTTACCGTAGACGGAGTTTTTCATTAAGAGGAACAACCACCAGATTTCATGCAAAAAAAAACAGCAACGCTGCTTGGCAAAAAACAAATGGTGTCGGTACCAGGTAGGATGTACTATCCCAGACAAGATCTTTCCTACTGCTCTCTGCTCATTTGTAAGTACTCTCTTTGCATTTTAGGCGAGGAAGACTGTTCTAGAAAAGCCACTCGGGAAGTCTCAAGACCCAACAGCTTTGCACGTGCACATTGGCAATTCAATATCATGAAAAACAAAACTTTAACACGTTAAAATTAAGGTCTACATTCAGCAAGGTGTATCGCTCTAACTAATCAATAATCCACGGCCTTTGTCCTAATGGCCAATGAAGAAAAATAGGTCATTTCCAACAACATGTATCATTAAAAAGCTACAACTGTTTGTAGAAAATTAGAAATGTTAACAACTTTTTCCTTCTAGTCATTAGTACAAGTTAATGGGACAGTTTCATCCATGTAACATTTAAAGTACAGGCGCCAGCACATGAAGCTACTACAATTTGTCAATTTCATTAGGTTCAAGGTTAATCGGGAAAATTATACAGTTTGGTATGGCCAGTCTGTACAATTCTTAACGTCAAACCGCAGCGGCAATGTATTTATTAACCGATGAAGTCAAAAGGAAGGGTTATGATTTTAGCAGTCTCATGTGTCTATGATAAAATTTTATGTACGTAGTGCCTAAACTACCGAGCCAGTTTGGATGAATGAGGTGTCAATCGACTCGTTATTAAGGTCTTGGTGACAGACATTTTATGTCAACAATATCAATACGGCGGATGCTACATCCGAAAAAGTGGGGGTCGATATATACTCCATTAATATAGTACAAAATTCGAAGTAAAATTTTTTAATTCACACGTCAATAAGTACTAAAATAAATTAAAATCTTATTACCTGCGACTCCGGTTATAAGACAACCAAAAGAACCGAAAAAAAAATCAATTGTCTTATTTATTCAATTAAATACATTTTAAGTTGCCGTTTTTGTCGTATGGTCGTATATATCGTATTAATTTTTTTACGGACGCGTTTGCAGTTTTGCATACGATCCAGTTTTCACTGCGGTCTGGCTTTGCCGCTGCGGTTTGAGAAATTGCACCTTTAAAATCTATCTTTAGGGTTCCGTAGCCGAATGGCAAAAAACGGAACCCTTATAGATTTGCCAAGTCTGTCTGTCTGTCTGTCTGTCCGTGTATGTCACAGCCACTTTACTCCGAAACTATTAGGACTACACAGTTGATACTCAGTAGGTAGGTGTATTCTGTGAACCGCTATAAGGTTTTTATACATAAATAAATAAATATAAGATTAAGGGGGGTCTCCTCATACATGGAACAGAAACTAAAAAAAAAAAAATTCATCAAACCTATACGTGCGGGGTGTCTATAGATAGGTCTTTAAAAATGACATTGAGATTCCTAAAATAATTTTCTCTCAAAGTAAATCGTTTGAAAGATAAACCCCCTCTAATTTCTAAAGTAAGAGGAGAAAAGTTCTGAAAAAAATATAGGATTATAGAACGTAAAAAATCTTTCAACCAAAATTGGTTTGAATAAGACTTGATGTTTATTTTTTGAGATATGGGACTTTTTCATCAAACTGCAGCAACAACTTTGTTTTTCGTTAACATACTATGAAAAACAAAGGACATGTTTCATTTTCGGCCATAAGATGTACATTTACCGAAAAAGAGGAAAAAAAACAACGAATTTAGGAAAAATATTCTGTCGAGAATTTCTGATTTGTTGTGCATGGAAAGTAATAGTTTTTCAATTATTGCCATATTCTATTCAACATGACGTCTTACTGTTTGCATAGTCTGCTTTTGTTCTGAAACCATGTCACATAAAAACATAATATCACGTCGATGTTAAATATGAAAAGTACGCGTTCTTGTAATAAATAATAATTATTATACTTTTATACATCATTTTCGACTAATCATAAGCAAGTGATAATTTTATTGTAAAAAAAAATATAATAGGTACTACTTTTCTAGGTAGTGTATTTCTGAACGAAAAATTCAAAATGACATTTTGTTTTGACAAAACCCATGTGTCTGTCAGTTGAGTCTAGTTCGTTTCGACTTGGATTTGACTTTCGTGGCTTTCGCTGTTATTTTACGTTCTCTCATTTTTGTTCCTACGACTTTTGCTTTGTATAATTATTATCAATTTCTAGGATATGCAAACGTCATCTCTACAACCTGTCATAGCTGACATAACACTCACGACAAACGTCAAAATTTTAAATTTTTATTGCGTGCATAGAAACCATATAATATTATATTAAAAAAAATATTTTATTCTATTCAGAGGTTTGTTTCCCAGCTTTTATAAAAAGTACATGTTATGGCCGGAGTCCCATACAAAAATGAAACATCTCCTTTAGTTTTGTTGATGAATGTAAAACAATACAACATACGAACGAATGCCTTCAAAATATTTTTATTACATTGTTTGGTGCTACGGAACCCTATGTGCGTGTGAGTACGACTCGCACTTGGCCGGTGTTTTTTTTCGTTCTAGGTTAAAACGAGCCGGAAAATCCCGAGATAAAACCGTAAACATTTTTTTTTAGATTTATATTTTCTGCTCTCGATTCAAATAAACAGTTACAGTACCTAAAGCTGATTAATTTAATCTGTCAATGTAGTACAACAATAGAGATCACGTTACATAATATATAAAATGATCTATTAGACATTGGACAGAAACGAGTAATTTCATCGAGTCAATACTGTGAGTCAATATTAATTAACTGCCAGAATATTATGATTAAAACCACGTCAAATGCCCCAGATTCAGAAAGACTGATCAATTCTTTGAATTCCTAATCAAAATACTAGATTGATTGAGACAGTTAACTTATAAAATTAAGGGTGTAACAAGGCCCTTAACGAAGCCGAAAGGTACCTACTTGTTCTCCCCATACTGGAACCTTCTAGTTACGGAGATATTGGGGGTCCAAGTACCAACCTCTTCAATTTTTTTTTAATACTTGTTTTTATGTAAGCTTTAAACATTAAACACCTCCACGATCCCCATACTATTCAACGCATTCCATCAGCACAATGTTTTTAGTGCGTTACATTGAATCCTACCGTAAAACGTGATTTTCCACCCTAAAAAAAATTCTTTTCCCAGCAATAATTTTTGCGTAAAGATACTTAGATGTACAGAATGCTTGGTTGACGGCTTCGTGAAGGGTCTTGTTACCCCCTGTATATAAGCAATTACCAATCAAAGCAATAAGGTAACAATATCTACAAGTTTGACAACATACAGATAAAATACTGCGTCGTTCCCGCGGATAGATGTGTTGATGGGAATTGGGAAGTATGACTTGTATGATGCGCCTCTGCTTTTCTCCAGCTAAAATACTAAAAAGTGAGACATTGATTTGCTAAATTTCTGGAAGCTTATTAAACGAACAATTTATAGGTGTTCAATTAATAGGACTGGTGTTTAAAAATTTGAAAGTCCCAAATCATAGCAAATACTTCCTCACGAACAATAATAGTATGATACAATTATTTGTAATTTTATTTTTAGCTCCGATTACACCGTATTTGCCTATCTTTAAGATAGCACAATTGTCAGTTTAATCGGTAACCCCATCAACGCGATTATTATTTCATAAGTTGAAGATTAGCCATCTACTCACAAAAGCGTTTCTCATTTGCACTGATTACTTACGCATTCGACATTGCTCAGCTACTTGTGTTACCTTCAACATCTTACATCAAACTAGTGACCCGCCCCGGCTTCGCACGGGTGCAATGTTTTACATATAAACCTTACTCTTGAATCACTCTATCCATTAGAAAAAACCGCATCATATAAACCTTCCTCTTGAATCACTCTATCCTTTAGAAAAGCACAAAAAAGTGAAAAATAACTTTAGCTCCAGAAGCCGGTGACAAAAACACCAAATCAATCAAACAAAAGTCAATTAGGCTTCGAAGTCGGTGACCTTTGTTTGATTGATTTTGTGTTTTTGTCACCGACTTCTGAAGCTTGTCTTTTGTTTGATTGATTTGGTGTTTTTGTCACCGGCTTCTGAAGCTAAAGTTATTTTTCAATTTTTTGTGCTTTGGTTTGTTATTTTTGATTTTTTTGAAGTCGGTTTTGTTTTGCAAAAAAATAAAAAATAAATAAACATTTTTAGTTGTTCCCGTGTCGCCATGAATTTATTTTACATTATTAAATACGCGTCTAAATGACAAAAACAGTTATTTTCTTAAAGTCGGTTAAAATGATTAATACTTCTAGTTTCTAGCATTCACTATGTTGTCTCTAGAGAAATCAACTATATCGACAAGTCGCATTATCTATACATTATTCTAGAACAAGAAGTCACCTAACTCCTAACCGTTAGAGTTGTACCTTCCTTCATCAGCTCAGCGTCATGAGATAATGATGACCATACGCGAATGTCTTAATAGCTTTAGAAATTATTTTTTACTAACATTTATGTCGTGGCTATTGTGTGTATTAAATACTGGTATTCAGCTGTATCCGGTAAGACTGGAAGCCGACCACAAAATAGTTGGGAAAATGATGCAGATGATGAACAATACATGTCATGGTAATGGGCTTATCCCCTATAAATGGAAATCTTGGTGTATTGTACACATCTGCGTACCCTCTCAGAGCATACAGGCGTAATGTTACGTCATGATGTTGTATAAACAATAAACATCCAAGCGATTGCAGCCATCACGACAGATTTGCCGTCAATTTTTGAAGAGTTCCATAGTATATCTCCGAAGATCAGCATCAGATCTTCATCAAATTAAAATGGGACCACCTCGGAAGTATAATCTTCCAAAATAAAAAAAGAATTTTGAGTATCGGTCCACAAATGGGGGAGAAATCAGGTAACATACATAACAAAAAAAAAACATACACACGAACATATAACCTCCTCCTTTTTGGAAGTCGATTAAAAAAACCGCATTAAAATCCGTTGCGTAGTTTTAAAGATCCAAGCTTACATTGGAACAGACAGCGGGAAGCGACTTTGTTTTATACTATGTTGATAGTGAAACCGCGTATACCTACATGATTTGCCTACTGAACAACAAACTTAAAAAAATACGTAGAAAAAAATGGATCTATACACAGCAGTGGGTAATCCAGGGCTAAAATTATGAAGATGATGTTGCCAGTGTAGACCGAAATGATAGAATTGATACTACAGTAAACTTGGTAAAAGGAAAAGTTGAGCAACTAGCATCGGGGGTAAGTTACTCAATTACTACTTAGCATCACCAACCGCAATGTCTACCGGTTATCAGACCCGTATCTACGGTCTGACTTTTAACATAGGCTGAAAACTGTACCCACGATACTATTAGGTATTGCTAGAAGAAAAAACCGTGTAGACAGATTCATACTCATTTCACCAATTTTCACTTTTCAATCTTTTTACTTATAAAAGGTGGAACGGGTGCCCTTAACAAAGCCGAAAGGCACTTGTTCTCCCCGTCATTGCGATATATTTTTTTGTTCTAGACCATACCTGGGAACCTTCTAGTTACGGAGATATTGGGGGTCAAAGTACCAACTTTTTCACAAGATTTTTTAAAATACTAGTTTTAAATGTATTTTTTTTTATTATACACACTTCCACAACCCCCTTACTATCAATAAACCCATCAGCACAATGTTTTGAGTGCGTTACATTGAGTATTTGATTCCCACCGTTGAACGTGATTTTTCACCCAAAAAAAAAAGTAATTACCCAGTGAAAATTTTTGCGTAGAGTTTATGCCTAGATTGATGTACAAAATGCTTGGGTGGCGGCTTCATGAAGGGTCTGTTTACATCCTGTATATAGGGGTGAAAAGTGTTGGCAGATCGTCAGTGAACTCGGTAGTACATTACTGGGATGGGAACCGGTAATATAATTCACTCTATCGCTTACTAGACCCGTGTAAACCCAGTTATCCAGTTTAACTCTACCAGCACCGCGTAAATCAGTGTAAAAATGCCATTCAACATGGCGCGTCCAATACTCTTATAGTGACTCGACTTGGAACCCTGCCAAGCCCCGTAATGACAAAGAACGGGAAGATAATGTAACATCAGCATATCATAAAAGTAGCAGCTGTGTTTCGCGCATGCGTATGAAGAATTCAATTTATTTCCAAAGGTTTGTGCTAAGCGAAACCTTCATGGCTGTTGGGTGTTGATTGATTAATAATGCAATTCTTTACAGTTGAACAATTCCATGTTTAGAGGAATTTCTTGTATAATAAGGCGTCCTTATCTCGAATCTACTGAATGTATCGTCATAGCTTGTACAGTGAACCAGCTGAAATGGCAATGGACTGGCCATCGTTGTCAAAGGACCGATGGCAGATGGAAGAACCGAGTCTTGTAGTGGAGACCACGTATCGGTGGTATAGAGTAGAGTCGGGGACCGTTAACGAAGATACGAGCCCGTCCGAAAGTAGCTCGCCACTTCGAAATGAATCCTAATCCTCAACATTTCATTCATGAGTTTTGGAAGCATATCAGGAGTTCGGACAATTGCCCAATCGTGTTGTCATTCATTTTTATTTCGGGCTCCTAACTGATCTGATGTCCGTAAATGATACAGATATACTCACGTAACTTTACTGGCTTCTGGCTGTAAGTAGACATCCAGGTATAAGAACACTTCAAAAGGTGACTGGGATAGAAGTGACGCGAAAGGTGGAGGCTGGTGTTGTGGCTCATCTTGAGGCCTATGTCTAGCTGTGAACTGTTATAGGCTGAGTTGATCGCGCATAGACGATAACAAATCTATATCCAAGCGATGCAAATGAGATATACTATACACACGACATAGCATTAGCGTAATTAGCTGTAAGACCAGTTTATATACACACATCAAAAGTGTCTATGGTTATTGTACATTTATTAGCATAACTTTAAAAGTACTGGACACAAAAAGAATTTGTTCCAGGTCCATTTATCTGAATGTGTGAATTAAGTGGCCCTGGACTGGCCCACGCAATCTCCACATTTAAATCCTGTTAAACACGCCTGGAATATGCTGCAACGAAGGTCTTTACGAATTTTCTCGAGAATCTGCTGTCGAACAGTCCACTTTTCGTGCATTTTCGTCGGATCTGGCACCTTACACCACAAGGCGAACTTGACAACATTCTTTTGAGCTTTTATTTTTTTCATTTTTATCTAAGAAAAAACCACATGAAATAAAAAAGTTCAGTGTTTTATTACATTTTCTGTAAGAGTATAAAATTCTGCGCACTTTGGTTAAAAGGATGGTGCTTTAAGAAATTCTTTTGTTTTGTTTAAATACGTGAATAACAAAATATCCCTAGACACTTTTGATGTGTGTATTTTAAGATAACATATCAAAGAGCTGTGTATTTTGTTAGTTCATAAAAGTGAGTCGTTTGTAATATATTCCTTCTAAGGCGAAATTCGATAACACATTTCCAAAAAGGTAGCGATATACATACAAAATTACCAAGAGAAGAAGAGAGCTTTTGCCACAAACAGTTTAGCGGACGTAGCCGCAGCTAACAAAAGCTATAATAAAAGATTATATTAAATGAATGGGATAACTATCCCTGTTGAATCCAAAAGGGACCTCCGATGACGTTTTAATCCAGGGACGTTTAAGACACGCCATTCAAAACTTCCAAATCCCTAAGCCATAATCTTACGATGCGTATACATATTGGGCTATACGTAGGGTTATACGCAAAATCCGGAGTTTTGGACTTGAGAGAATTGTATCTATCATCATCATCATATTAGCTCGCAGTGGGTGCACTGCTGAGTATAAGCCTCCCCTTTTTACTGCAATTTTATCTATAGAAAAGACCAGAGGGGAGACACTTCAATTTTATTTATTTGTATTGATTAGTCGAGTGCAATTAGAAAATAAGGTGGAACGTAGTTTGTAGTGGTCGGATCTTCATGGGACTTTTTTATTGAGTTCCTTGAAGAGTAGAGAAGAAGGTTAAAAAAAATTTCGCCGATTTAGAGTTTTTTTTTTTTTATTTCCCTTGGAATATATTTTTTTCGTTTATGAATAACTTCAAAATCGACGAATTCATATTCATTTGGTATGTTTATTTGTTAATTATTGTTGATGTAATGCATAATTAAAGTATTTTTTGAAAATTTCATGTTTTCTTCAATCATTTATAAAATATCGACTTTTAAGACTTAGATTTCTTTTGAAATTGGTAACTGATGCTTTTTCACAGATAACTGGACGTAAAAATATTCAAAAAACAACACTTTTACGAGTGAAGTGACTAAAAATTAATTCACAATTATCAGGAATCATCGATGTAAAATTTAAAGAAGGGCATTTTTCTCGGTGCTGTCGCAAGCACCATGATCACGGATAATCTCGGCCGAAATATCGGGACTCAAAATAAACAGTAAACATGGTAAATATCTCGTTTCTAGTGTTAATGACTTCATTAACACTAGAAACGGGATATTTACTATGTTTACTGCTTATTTTGAGTGAAAAAAAAATGTGTTTTTGTTATAAGTACCTTGTAAATACTTATTTACGAGGTACTTATAACAAAAACACTTTTTTTTCAATTTTTGTCTGTCTGTCTGTCTGTCTGGGCTAATCTCCGAAACGGCTGAACCGATTTTAACAGGACTTTTACTGGCAGATAGCCGATTCCATAAGGAGTAACTAAAGCTACATTAGAGTTCCGTGCAAAACAAATAAAACCCTTGAAATTGGTAACAAAATTCAATTAAAAAAGGAAAGTAATATTTTTTTAATAATAATTTCACGCGAACAAAGGTCGCGGGCTTCCAACAGCTAGTTGGAAAATATAAAAAGATTGATCGGTACTGAAAAAACCTGGACCGACCGAAATACTGACTGCGGAAAGCCACTTATGATCGGGCTTTTCAAAAATTCGGAAATGGCAACCCTAGTTACACGATACCCAACAAAGGGTAGGTCCTTTATTTATGAACTGTGAAAACAGAAATTACATAGCTTTCCATCAGAGAATTTTAAAGTGAAGCTTATCTGAAACTGCCTATATTGCCTCTTTCTACCGTGACCTATTTCAAGACGAAAAGAACGTTAAGAAAATGCACCTCTAAAATAAATTACTTGCACAATATTAAGTCAAAAAAATGGCGAATAAATAAACAATTTGCTGATCAAACTCCGCAAGTAAAGCTTGGTTAAAATTAAACAATAAATGTAACAAGTTTTACTGAAAGAGTTACAAGCAATTAATGTAATTACAAAGTTTTTGACGCCAACGCGAACGAACCTTTTAATAATTAAAATTAAAGCTCACGGCGTTCACGGAATTAGTGGAAAACTTGACAGACTGAAGCCGAGTGTTGCCAGGTTTTATTTGAATGAATATACTTGGCCCACCTTCCATCTTGCGTCGCATGTTCTGTGCACACTTGATGACTTTATGACTGCATCCGCGACTTCTGCGAGCGGAGTTCGCATAGCTGAATTTTGGACTATTTTTTTTACTTTTTGCCGTCGACACGCTAAAAAGATTATTTCATTTCAAGTATTTCAAGGAACAAGAAACTAGCGCGCTGTTCTTAATAAAAACTGATAAGTTTCGTTAAGTCACCTTAAGTTGCACTACGCTGCAGCGTTCATTCGTTCCATGATTCAAACCGTAGATTTTAATGTGAAACCCAACGTAACGCGTTACATTTTTAGTAATATATGGAGGAGGTTATTATGTAATCCACTACCGTTTTTTTCACACTTTTTTACGTGATTCCGGGCCGATATATGTGATTCTAAATTTTATCCACTTTGCTTGACTATTTTATGAAATAGCTTCTTTATTGCTAATTTATCATTCTTCGCGTATGTTGATGATATGATGATATCATAATAACTTCCAGTTACAATGTAAATGTATGCATGGCGAGAATTTGTGTGGAACATCACAACCAAAGAGGGTAAAATTACAAAAATCGGTGACTTTATTTGGTTCATTGACTTTACTGCCACCAACTTCCGAAAGTAAACTTAGTTTTTACTTTTTGAGTGTTTTTCTGAAGCAGTAGTGTGATCATCAGACTGCCAAGTCTCCAGTTCGAACCCAGACACACCTCTGATTTTTCGGATTCATGTGCGTAGCGTATAATAATCACTTGCTTCAGTGAAGGAAAACATTGTGAGGAAACCAGCATGCCTGAGAGATATTTCTCGACGGCGGTAAAGCCAAGTCAGAACCCAATGGGAGGCATAAAAATACCGATACCGTGATGGGCACTAACCACACGACAAAGAAAAAGTGTTTTTTTAGAAGCCGATATATTTGTGTTTGTAAAAAGTTTTTGCTAAATGATTTTGATACGTTAGCGGTAGGATCCTCGCGGGCCTGTGGACGGTGAGCTATGGGCTAGCTCGCCGTCCGTCCGTCTTATGACGACAGGCCGTGTCGACGGCGCGTTCGTGTTCCACGCGCGCCTCAAAGAGAGTCAGCAAATAGGAAGGGGTCCGAAAGGACCGATGCCTGCCAGGGTTGCGGGACTGTTCGAAAGAGATACCGCGGCCCTGGAACACAAAGGGCAAAGGAAGGAACATGGATGGGTTTTAGTCAGTAAAAGTCTGTCACTCCCTCTTGCTCAGCCCAGAGCGGGAGGAGTTATTTGATGAGTCCCCATCCGAAAAAAAAAAAAAAAAGGAGAAGATGGCTTCCTCATGATTTGGCGAAAAAGCACAACCTCGAGAGAAGTGGAAGGAACTGGGGCGGGCCCTTTGCCCAGGAGTGGGACTATTTAGGAAACAAAAAAAGGCTCAGAACGAAATAATTCCGAAAATACTAAAAATTAAAATAACACAATTCTTATCAAATGAGTACTCTTCTAATAGCACCTTATTACCGGATTTGTTTACAACTACTGTTTAATGTAGAACAAGCTTTATTTAATCAGTTGAGAATATACTCCATTGTCTTTATGTGCACATGTCTAGGGACTCTAGGCCACTAAACTCTATTGAAATAAATATGTTTTTAATTACATACATAGTGCAAGAAATGTTCAGTTGTATTTGTATGACATAAAATATGCCTTGGTATTTTGTTTTATCTTTGATTCAATTAAAAGGTTATTTTTTAATGAATATGTTATATCGCCCTACATAATGACATGGCTACTTAATTTTTCACCTTTTAATAAATGCATTCAACCTTTAACTGTCAAAGGTCATCATCATCATTACAGCCGAAAGACGACCACAACTGGACCTATGTCCAGCAGTGGACGTCTTTCAGCTGAAGCCTATGCCTCCCCCAAGTGTCGCCACATTGACCAGTCCCGTGCGTTTCGCACGGTCTTCACCAGGTCAAAGGTCATAAATGGCAGTAAATCCAGGTTTAATCAATATTATTATATCAATGATGAAGAATAAAATCACAGAATTAATTGCCTGATAAAGTTAGTATTAAACCATGAATTTAGATCCATGTAATCTTTATTAACAGATATGAAAAATCAGTCTGTTTATTGACCTATTTAATTAAAAGTAGGGAAAAAATGTTTTTTTTTTTTAATAAGTGCTGCGCATGGCAATCTCCTTGCCTGATTGAAAGCAAGCATACCAATCCAGAATGACAAAGATACGTATTAAGATTTTGGGGAGTTTTTACCACCACTTATTTTACCCATCTAGTGGTGAAGGGTGGATATTTTGAGGGACCAGTGGCGTGCCTAGGGGCTCGTAATACGGCGGTCCCATAAGGGCAGCAGACTATTCACAAACCCTCAGGAAAAGTAGGAGGTTGTAATGGCAAAAGCTCTTAGGCTTGTATAAAAACACCGCTACTGTTACAGAAATTGACCCTTCGCTACTGGAGTTACCAGTAGCAAAGGGTCAATGTTTGTAACAAGTAAACCGGAGTACATTTATGTTTAATGTGAGTAAATTATTTGTCTATAGAATATTGACTGTGCCATTTTTCAAAGGGAAGCCGGTAGGAATCCAGTTGCGTTACGTAATTACTACTTATGTAATTTTGTCATTTAAAATATGCTTAATATAAAGTAACTTGACTTGCAAAAAACGATTTTGATTTGATTTCCATTTTATTCCATAAATTAAAAATGCATTTGCATATCAGGTGCAATACATTGCATTTCATTATTGCCGAATTATGCTGATGAATTTTTTATTAGTTTTGTTGCTTAATAGTATAAGTCCTGAATGCTATAGTTTTGTGTTAACATTCATCATCTTTTGCCTAGCCTTTTCCCAACTATGTTAGGGTCGGCTTCCAATATAACCGGATGCAGCTGAATACTAGTTTTGTTTTAACATTATGTGGATAATATAAACACAGTCTACTTAAAATGAATCATCATCATCATCCGCCTATCCTTGTCCCAACTTTATTGGGGTTGGCGTCCTGTCTAACCAGATGCAGCTGGATACTATTGTTTTACATGGAACTACTGCCTATCTAACCTCCACCAGTTACCACTGAGCAATACAATACCCCTTGGTAAGACTGGTTGTCAGACTTTCGGGCCACTGATGAGACTGCCAGCTGAGTGCTTCCATATAGACTCATTCCCTATTCAACTGTTTTAGATACTGAATTTTCAGAACATTTTCATCCGTGGCTACATTTGGCATGAGAGAAAAATCTTGTGCAAAAAAGTTGGCCTAACAAAATGATAAGAACCAACTTGCTTTAACTGGTAGGCAATGCATAGCCTAAATCTATATGCATTGAGAGTTTTAATAATTTATCACCTCAGTTTTTATCTATGATTAAGCAAACAATAAAATTATGAAATCCCAAAAAAAGGGTATGTATTTGACTTAAAATTGACTGCTTCAGTTAAAACATTTTTAGAGCCGTGCAAGGGGCTACATACTGGTCTAAACACCATTTGAGGTTCATCAACAAAGAGGTTAAAACATTTTCTTCTTAATTGCATATAAGTAAGTAAGTCTAAGATAATATCAAACTGTTCCCATAGCAAAGTTTGATTGTGGTTTTACTTTCAAAAAGAAAATGTTTGTGGAACAAGAAACCTTATGGTACCTACCATACTTTATTAAAGTTACCAAAAGCCATGTCCCATTGAGTTTTTCTATCTGCAAAACTAAGTTTAATTCCCTATTCCTACCAGACAGCTGTTTATGGCGTGCAGTGTGCATTGTCAGTCATTAATATTAATTTTGGTTATATATATGAATGTTTAATCTTATTGTAATATTTAACTAAGTAATAATTCCGAATGCATCTTTAATTAACCTTTCGTATGCCGAGTATATAGACACAATTAAAAACCTTGTGTCTCGCGTAGATCTACGTTCCGGCCACACGAAGGGTTAATCAAATTGAAAATTGGTTGAGATTGTAAATTTAAGTAAAATTAACCTTTGAGTAGCTAATACTCTCTGAAGAGTAAATTTTACCACTTTGTTGTAAGATTCAGTTACTGTTTAACCTAATCAGGACGATATTAAAACCAGGACGAAATTAAAAAGTATTTGTAATTTGTGTGGTATAATAATTCAAAAAGAGAATACATGTCGAGGTGAAAGTGAGAGTGCGACATAGGTACGCATACGAAGCGACAAAAAGATCGAGTTGGCAACGTTACAATTACGAAAGGACTAAAAAATACGAGTCGCTGTCGTAAAAATACAAAAAACTTAACTTATGAAAAGGTCGATCAGATATATCTAGAACTAGAACAATCTAGGTCGTATGCCGCGCATACGTAGGACAAAACAGCAGTCGGTAATTCTCACGCCGATTCACCGCAGTTTTTACATTCCCGTGATGTCCCCAGCAGTTATCAAAGGCGTTACAATATAAAACATACGCTACAACTTATCTAAACATTAAAACGCGACAAATCAATAACATCTTATACAGTACACAAACAAAATCAATAATTTCAACAAGGGACTAACCACACTGGCGGTGTCTTGGCTGTCTAGAGAATACTTGTCCGTTTCCTTCCCTTGGTTGTCGTTGGAGAAATTTTCATATTTGCGCGTGGGGCTACTTTTCATCGTTCACACAATGCCTTTCAGCTTAGGCCCCGATCGACATTTTTCACACCCAAGAAGACGACACGAACAATCAACCTCAACGAATGTAAAATCACTGACAGAAAGAAGCAAAACTGCAAAAGCTAACAACTGACGTTTCAGAACTGTCATGTCAATAGCTTTTGACAGTAGAGGTGGCACACCTTAACTAAAGAGTTCTTTGAGTAGATTGTTGATTGATTTGTTTTAAAATAAAAACCGTACCATTATATTTGTCTTTTTAAAGCTCTGTGTTTTTGTTCGCGAAATGTTAACAAGCAATTTACTGGTTAATAATCAGGTCGCTACCTAGTCGATTACAAATGTATCGGTAGCTCACCACTATGGCGCGTGATATATGAATGAAAACACGAAACTATTTGTAGATTATTTTCCGCTATTTCTAAACGTGTTATCAACAAGCTTTTATAGGTAGCAGTAATTAAATATTCTGCTAAAATGTTCAATTGTTGACGTAAAAATTCTCTGTGTAAATAATTATAACCTAGCAACCAACACATACACAAAAAGACTTACTAATAGATTCTTAGCATACTTACATTTGTTTGATCCCAGGAATCATTAGGGTCCCACAATTGTATTTTGGTATATTCTTTGTATGTTTCATTTTTGTTATTTCTACGGAACATCTGTAAATTAACACCATTTTGACACTGCAATTTTGTTTTCATTTTACATGGTCACAAAACAAGATCGTCTATCAATAATAGAAAAAGGAGGTTGGTTACACAAATCACAACACATTATTCTATCAAAAATGACAACTCTGTAGGTACTTTAGCTTTACTTTGTACGATTTGTTGACGACTCACCTAAATTATTAAAACAAATAACGTTTTTAACATAGTAACACACAGGACAATAACATAGCCACTACTGAATAAATTTATTACTAAGTACCTATCTTCCGTATTTCTTATCGGTGAGCGCACGTAAGTATATAGGCAGTTTCGTAGTACATAATCGAGATAGCTCACATATTATTAGCTTATCATAATTTCGTAAGAGTTTGCGAGTAATAATGAAAAAATATCGATTTTCATTCTTGTTTATTCATACTCATAGTACCTATGCGATTGTGTATGTCCTTTTTGTGGTAGAGCGTAATCCGTTTAATTAGTTCCTTCCTTCAGTTAAATGAAATAACCAGTCATTGGATGACAATCTAAAACCAACCTTATTTTAGGAACATAGAGTAACATACTGTATAATGTAAACTGAAGAGCGTGAAAGAAGTAGGGTATTTTTTTTTAGCTATTCGATTATAGTTTCTTTAGCTTCTCTTGCATCTTGGTAAATAGTAGACTGTGCAACACGATGCAGCAATGTCTTCATGACTCACACGTACCCGGTTTCGGAAACAAAAATCAACGTCATTTCAACATTGACACAATATAAACTTATACTGTGACATTGAACTCTTTGCAAGTGGTCAGATAATCAGATCACTTGCAATATGAAAAAGTTACTTAGATTATAATTAGCTGTTCAAATTAATTCTGATTGATGTGTCATTTGTAAGATCATTATTTACATTTCCGAATAATTTAGCTACATAGGTATTTTACACGCTTAAAACAAAAAAAAAAAAAATAATAAGAAATTGGAGCCTGTTCCCGATACCGATGGGCTACTATTTTTTATATTTTTAAATGTTTTTTTTTTGAGATTGAAATATTTATAAATGTAATTGATATATATGTATTTAATTATATATATATATTTATTTAATAGAATTATAGGGCGTCAAACATTTCGTCTGCATCGCTGTTACCGGGAATGGTGGAATTTTGTGTTGATTTTCGTTTTAGGAACTAAATAATTACTTCAACCAACTATCTGTGCAGCCGGTTAAACACAGAGCCAAAATAAATGTACCAAGTTTGACATATCGATGCAATTTTTTTGACATCGCCACTTTGAACTGCACACTTTAAGTGTTCATACTATATTGTCTTATAACTACAGCTCTGTCAGTCACTATCATTGACTAATATTAAACGGTGTTCTTCCTTTTTTTAAGCCTGGGAGTCGATTGAAATATTTAAACAAATAATAAAAGCAACTGATCTAATAATGATTTATTTAAATATTGCCTATAAATAAGATTTACAAAACTTAAAAGCGTTTGTTCAGGGCTTTACTTCAGTCCATCCTGTAGTCCATACCCCGGGCCGGTAGGCTCTTCCGTCAGGGAGGTCAGCCCTCCTAGGGGTTCGCAGGCAAATCTTCCATTTCTGAAAAAAGAAAAAGAAAAAATTACTGAAGAGGTAATTTTTTTTTGTTGAATGATGAAATGGTATCACAACTCCTCGATATACCGATAGTAATAATAACCATAGGGACGGATAGTAACGACAATTCTAATAAACAATGCATATTGCTGTCCTGGTTCGATACCAGAAAGATAGCTTGGCCGAAATATATTTTAAGTTAATCATACTTTTAAAAATTTACTTTAATTTTTATTTTATTTTATTTATTTTAATTTTCGCTTTGGTAGATGACGCATATCTTTCCATTTTTTGGTTGTGGGACATAACGGTTTCTTCACGATGTTTGGTGATGAAATAAACTACACAAAGTAATGCGTAAAAAGGAAAAACAAGACGATAGCTATATATAGTACCGATTAGTACCCAGCACAGACCAGGGAAACGCAACGGCGCGTATTGGTAATACATTCCATACAAACCAAATCTGTCAGTATGCGTTACCGTTTACTCGTAGAAATTGAAAAGGGTACTATCTCCCCGTGCAGTTATAAAACTACTTACTCGCCCTTATCAACCCTGATATGCATGGGTATCGCACATAGATTTAATAAAATAAGGAGACGGCAACTACTACACATGCAATTCAGTAAAAGCAATAGATACGCAGTCGCGCACACACCCGCAATTCTTAAAACAGAACGTACTACACAATCAATTATAAACCTTATCCTATCAAACACAGCGTGTATTTACCATGCACCGTACAACTTACTCACACAAAAACATCGGTCGGTATCGTTGTGCTGTGCAAAAGCAATTTAATTTAATACCCACGCTAGTGATTGACTAAATCAAAAAGTTATCGAATATTCATGTGTTCAAGTAATATGTAAATCAATGAATGTTGTTGTACTGACATAATGAAATCGATTCTTACTGAAAGTGTGTTACGCAATTACTTCGCAGGTAATAGATTTTTGTTATAAAAAAACCCTAGTTAGGAAAAAAAAAAATTAAATAAATTAAAAAAAACAAACTTAACAAATAAATAGCATGAATAATTATGTTGACTTATTATATGCAAAAGACACTATTATATTATCTGAACCATGGCGATTACTATAGCGTATTCTAAGCTAAAATGCAAAAAAAATACCTTTCGTTTGGCTATTCAGTTAGGTGACAGTTTAGGTGTAACTTTGCGTAGGTGAAAACGGGCTCAATGCGTCGAGTTAGGTGTCACTTAGTGTTGGTGAAAACAGGCACTAGGGGTTCAGTTAGGTGCCACTTTGTGTTGGTGAAAACAGGAATTGTGCGTTCAGATAAGCGTCACTTACTGTTGGTGAAAACGCGCATTAGGCATTGAGTTAGGTGACACTTAGTGTTGGCGAAAACGGGCTTTAGGCCATTCTGTTAGGTGACACTTATTGTTTGTGAAAACGGGCTTAAGGCATCGAGTTAGGTGCCACTTTGTGTTGGTGAAAACAGGAACTAGGCGTTCAGTTAGGTGCCACTTTGTGTTGGTGAAAACAGGAATTGGGCATTCAGTTAAGCGTCACTTACTATTGGTGAAAACGCTTTTTAGGGATTGTGTTAGGTGACACTTAGTGTTGGTGAAAACGGGCTTAAGGCATCGAGTTAGGTGACACTTTGTGTTGGTGAAAACAGGAGTTGAGCATTCAGTTAGGTTAGGTGTAACTTTGCGTTGATGAAAGCGCTTTTTAGGCATTGAGTTAGGTGACACTTATTGGCGGTGAAAACGGGCGGTGTCGCTTAGTGTTGGTGAAAACAGGAACTAGGCGTTCAGTTAGGTGCTGCTTTGTGTTGGTGAAAACAGGAATTGGGCATTCAGTTAAGCGTCAATTACTGTTGGTGAAAACGCTTTTTACGCATTGAGTTAGGTGACACTTAGTGTTGGTGAAAACGGGCTTAAGGCATCGAGTTAGGTGTCACTTAGTGTTGGTGAAAACGGGCTTAAGGCGTCGAGTTAGGTGTCGCTTAGTGTTGGTGAAAACAGGAACTAGGCGTTCAGTTAGGTGCCACTTAGTGTTGGTGAGAATGGGCTTAAAGCATCTAGTTAGGTGCACTTAGTGTTGGTGATAACAGGAACTAGGCGTTCAGTTAGGCGTCACTTACTGTTGGTGAAAACGCGCATTAGGCATTGACTTAGGTGACACATAGTGTTGGTGAAAACAGGAACTAGGCGTTCAGTTAGGTGCCACTTTGTGTTGGTGAAAACAGGAATTCAGTTAAGCGTCACTTACTGTTGGTGAAAACAGGAATTCAGTTAAGCGTCACTTACTGTTGGTGAAAACGCTTTTTAGGCATTCAGTTAGGTGACACTTAGTGTTGGTGAGAATGGGCTTAAAGCATCTAGTTAGGTGCACTTAGTGTTGGTGATAACAGGAACTAGGAGTTCAGTTAGGCGTCACTTACTGTTGGTGAAAACGCGCATTAGGCATTGACTTAGGTGACACATGGTGTTGGTGAAAACAGGAATTGTCATATATTATGCCATCATAATATAAGATCATTCAATGCCAAAAACACTTCACCGATTATTAAACTGAAATTTAATTAACTTACTTTACGAAAATTAGTTACGCATTTCTCTAATAAGCTGTAAAATAACCAAAATACGTCAAAAACATTATTCGACATCGATCTTCCAACCGGGTTAAAATGGTTGATAAAATTGAAAAACAAACTATAATAGCAATATTTCTTTCGTCAATCGACATTGTCGATAGCCTACGTTAGTTGTATCTGCACAATCACATCACTCGTCGCAAGAAGCAGCGGCCGTACTACGCGATACATATACTTAAAAAAGTATCGTTTTGTGATTTTTACATTGCTTGTCCAGTCACTTTGGACTACCAAAGTTAAGGGGTATTTATTGCAAAACTTGTACAGTCGCTGTGATATTTGAAAACAGAAATAACATAGTAAGAGCAAGAAATATTTTACGATTTGTGATATTAAAGACAAATATAGTAAAATACTTGTACATACATATAGTAAGTGATTCTATGATTTATAAAGTTTTGGTTTATGCTTCGATTTTTACAAGAAACTACTGAAAAACACGGCATTCTTATAAGTTGTCACGATCGCGGTCGAAAGCACACTAGTTCGCGGAGACGGCCATATGCCCTATGACATGCTTATCGTGCGCTCGTCACGGCGTCACCGACACGCCCCCTTGCCACTTCTCCTGTTTTTTTATATTTCTATGGTATCGCACGCTACGGGTACCCAACCGTAGCATGCGATACCCCAAACGCATAGTATGCGATATCTAAGACCCCGCGTCCTAACCGATCGGTCGCATGAATTCTCTTCATAATATGTCACAATAACTTTGGTTCGCGGCTTCGCTCCCGTTGCGTACGGAATGTAGGTACTCACGGCAACAGTTTAAATGTAGCATTAAAACAACGTTTTAAAAATAGCTTCGGGGATAATGGAGCTTCCGTTAGTGAAAGAGTTTTCGGAATCGGATCAGTAGCTTCGAAGGTTACCCCCTACATACAAACTGACAAACAAATACCTTTTTTGTAGTATTAGTATAGAAGTATAGATTTGGCCGGAAAATCGGTAGGCGCACGTTGTCAGCGCGTCGACGCATTCGGGTTCATTTTGTGATCACTTTGGTTAGAACGCGACCTACTAACTCAATCGCATTAATACTTGACACAAAATATAACATTACCGTAAACCCGAAAGGGTTAAGCAGAGGTGTCCTCAATAGTACCCACATTTCGCCAGTTATGAAAATCCCATGGGAGCGAGCCTATTGCCATCAACCGGGCACAAATCCAGACTCCGTGGCTAGTACTGAGGAATTCCCTATGGAAGAATACAATAACACTTTGTCCGACCCGGGAATCGAACCCAGGACCTCGTGCTCAACAGTCGCGCTTGCGACCACTAGACCAACGAGGCAGTCAGTGCTTGACGTGCTTGATCAGTCTGTCTACCTTTCAAGGATATTGTTGCTATCTCAGATAAACAGTTAAAGAAACATCAACTGTCAACCCTCCGAGAGACAGATAAGTAACATGGATAGGATATTCCTGTCAGTTCATTGCTAACTTTGTTTATAGAAAACACTGACAGCTACTAGAGTAAGGCATATTAACTAACCGTTATAAGTAAGTAAGTTATAGAAAACGGTCGTAAATGATTTTAAATATTGCTTACTCTTTGGTTAATAAATACTAGTTAGATAAATCAATTAATCATTAATTTTATTCTAATTAACTATATTATAATTTCATTTTTATTTGAATTTTTTCAATATTAATTAATGTATGTATTAATTATTTTAACTGTGACATCATAATTTTTAATTTTATTTTTAGGTTTTGACATTTTATTTTATTTTTTAAATTTGCGTGCCTATTTTCAGGCAGAATGTACATGGCTCAATCCATTCTACTCCACCTGAATTTCAATGTAACCTACATTCATTGCAAATAAATGATTTGATTGATTGATTGATGGATAGGGTGTATACCTCGGGCCAGGTTTCGGTTTCTCGTCTTTTCTCAATTTCTCAATAATTTCTTTCGTGTCTTCCACAGTCAGGTCTTCCTGAAATTAAGGAATAAATACCACATTAAATAATTTAAGATGTTGTTTATGTACGTTTTAATTTCTGAATCGGGAATTATCATTATGTCAATGACGTTTACTGTAAAAAACCCGAATTCCAGGTTATGTTAGCGTTTGTCTTCAACCTTGAACCTAATGCTTCAGCGATAAAGTTGAAAATCTATTAGATCTATTATATACAGAAATTTGACAGATTGTAGTAGCTTGATGTGCCAGCGGTCTTTACATACATGAGCTGCAATATTGCAATATACATGTTTATTTGTACATTAAAGAATAAGAATAAAAACGAGGGAGTTTTTTTTTTACGATAAAACGAAAATCGACGCCTGGTTTTCAGACTTTCAAGATCCATACCCCACATTCGCTTTTAGGGTTGAACCACATCTATCAGCACGGAATCGCATTTTGTCTCGCTATTTAGATATCAGAGCCATGGTGCTATATCACGCGGTAGTATCGACGATGCGCTCGGATCTACAGAAAACCTGGATAGAAACATGGAAATGGCCGAGCGATGAGGATTCGACAGTAAAGCTCATCGAAGAGCGTTCAAAATAGCACTGGTAGATTTACACCATTAGTAATGAGGGCTATCGTTTTTGAGCTCACCAGAAGGCGCCACTGTCGTAAATCTTCAAGTCTAATCAGGAAGGGCTCACAATCGTGAATATTAGTAAAAATATGTGATAAAAAGCACGCTACGCGTGAACTTTCTATGAGATCTGAAATTTCGGTGCCCTCGCGCTACACTAGCGCCTCTAGCGGCGAATTCACACGCGATAGCCCCCATTGAATAAGTAGTCACGTGAAATAAAACTGTATCTTAGTATTTTTCGTTTCACTAGCACTTCGCCCGCGACTTCGTCCGGCAAAATTGTGATAGGTCGGGTAATATGCATGATATAAATATAATTTATAGCCTATTTCGCTTTTATATATTTAGATAGCACCCACTAATAATGTCGCTTTCTGCCAGTTTCAGAGTTTATAGAATTGGATTATTAGTTTCGGAGATATTACCCCCTACGTACAAATGGTTACGTACAACCTCTTTATAATATTAGTCTAGATTGACTTTTTGTGGTAGGTCCGCAATAAAGCACAAACTTGTAATCTAATAAAAGACCGCTGCACACATTAATTATAGATGTTATTAAATACAAAAACCGCAAAAATGGAGAGATTTTGAAGAGACTCTCGGCATTGGATATCTAAAGGTTTATCTAAAGGTAATACTCACGTAGTAGTCGTCATTAATTTGAACCATAGGAGCATTGACGCAAGCACCGAGGCACTCAACCTGGAAAAATAAACGAAAAATCAAGATTTAATAATCTCTAATGAGCACATTAATTTGGACTCCTGACTATGCTATTAACGCAGTTGATATTCCGTATTCTGCTATTGATAATACTAGTAGCTCGCTGACTATCAAGTTTTAGAAATTACTACGTAGACGACGGTCTGCACTTTAACCAACTTATCTGTGCCGGCGGGAAAACATCACCATCTGCTTAGTCTTTTCCTATCTATGTCGGGGTCGGCTTCCAGTCTAACTGGATGCAGCTGAATACCAGTATTTTACATGGAGCGACTGCCTATCTGACCTCCACAACCCAGTTACTTTACATCTTGCATCTAATTAGGTTGTGGAGGTCGATACTCCTTGGTAAGACTGGTTGTCAGACTTTTTGGGCCACTGACTGACTACCTGTAACAAAGATCTACAGATGCCAGCCGGGAATAACGGCTTAACGTGCTTTCCGAGGCACGGAGGAAACTCGGTATATAATGGGCGGTCACCCATCTACAGACCAACGTAGGCAAGCGTGGATTAACCTAAGATCGACCCGAGAGGCGAGCGGCTCTTATTATTTTGCCACGAGCTCCAGGAGACGGGAAAACAACTAAAATAACTGTACCAAGTTTGACATATCGATGCAAATTTTGTTGACAAGTAACTCCACACGTAACTCCTTGAACTGCACTCATAAAGTGGTCATACTATACAAACCCGAATGTTTTCTAAAAAGCTACGTGAAAATCTTTACGGCCAGATATAACAAAAAAAAAAATGGGCCCGTCGCCGTCCTTATAAAGTCGTCCAGTTTGATGGTCTGCACAGACCATCATATACGTATATACTGGTAATCACGCCAGTAATCCCCGAAGGGCTAAGGCAGAGGTGTACCTTATAGTACACCCACATTACGCCAGTTATGTTTAAGTCCTAGGTGATAGGGGGCGAGCCTATTGCCATCAACTGGGCACAAATCTAGACTCCGTGGCTGCTATGATGGTCTGAATCTGTTGCACCCTATAAATGCATGTAATAATTAACTGTTCAAGTTGAAGACTCCAATACAACCAAATCCATAGCGACACACTTGCCCCCCTAGCATGGCAATACTATCTCTAGTCTACCAAGACTCGACAAAGCTCTTTCTATACAACTAGACATGTCTTGTCATTCCTTTCATACATTTTTATCATCGCCATGCTTGCTTGCATAAAATGACAATTCAATTCAACTCTTCGTCGACAAAACCCGTTTCTACGGTTATCATGCTACGCGGGCTGCAAAACATTACGCGATGAAAATTCTGCGTTCTGTTGTTTCGTGTAAAAATTACGCTACGATAATTCAGTAATTTCAGAAGTAATAATAAATTTACCATGTTTACTGTTCAACAACAAACAAGAACGCGGCAACAGTTAGTAGTAATATAAAGGGAAAGTACGAATTTGTGAGTTTGAATGTTTGCAGAGGCTTCGCATATATGGTGAAAGGTAAATTATTTCGGATGGACATACTTAGGCTGCTAATATCCGGGAACCACACGGGCGAAGCCACTCAAACAAGCTAGTAAAAGTATAAAGATCCTTAATTAACACACCTCAGAAATAGAGAATTTTCCACAGGGACTGTTGCCACCAACTTTACACTGGGTTTCGTCAACAAGAGTCTTCAGGATGGCTTCAGATCCACGAAGAGCGCAGGGTGTAGTTGTGCAGACTTGGAGATGGTACTTGCCGATTGGTCGTCTGTAATTTTGAAAGCAAGATGTAAAGTGCCAATGGTGTTTATGGTAAAATTTGTGCAACCGCAGCAACAAAGCCGATCGCATATCACACAACTAGCTTCAATGTAAAGCTATGAAAATGGTGACAAAATTGCTCCCGGTTGCCGTTTCTATAAAGCTACATGGAAAGTAGAAATGGAGTTTTGCTGCGGTCTGTCTACTTTTATGACAGCCAAAAGAGCCTCTAGTGTCGCCACAGCAACCCGCTCGCATCCAGCAGATACGCGTGGTTTTTAAACCAGAAAAAATAATACTAAATAATCTATACATTTTTTATACAAATAAATAAAATTGAAGTATCTGTTTGTAATATCAGAATAACAACTTTTTACTGAACGCATATGAAAATATATAATTATGGCTCTTAAATCAAAAACATTCAGTTTTTGTCAGTCTTTCTGTTTGTTTCCGCTAATCCCTGAAACGGCTGGGCCGATTTTGACGGGACTTTACTGGCAGATAGCTGATAGTATAAGGTCTAACAGAGGCTACACTTATTTCAGAAAAAAATAGGGTTCTGTGCAATAAAAATTAAAACACTTGAAATTGGTAACAAAATTCGATTAAAAAGGGAAGTAATATTTTTTATCATAATTTCACGCAAAAGAAGGTCGTGAGCAACAGCTAGTCTATTATAAAAAGAAAGTAAAAAGGAATACTACACAATCTATAATAATGAGGGCTATCGTTTTTGAACTCACCAGATGACGCCACTGTCGCTTATGGTAATGTCAATAATTCTATTTTATACTTTAAAGTGCCAATAACTTCATAAAACATTCATTTTAATTCGTATAACAACATAGTGTAAACTGCAGATCATTTATTTACAACATACTCTGTAAAATTACCAACAAATAAGAACCTAAGTTGCTACTTAAAATCATCAAGTCATAATTAATCAGGACTAGCTCAATCTAGACCTACCTATTTAGATTTAGACATCTGACATTTCGTTGCCCTGGCTAAACGTCTCTAGCGGTGAATTCACAAGCGATAGCCCCCATTATTTAAACACAGCACTGCAAGGGTTTTGCTGTAACGCAAACGCTTTTCTAAGAATACACAAATCTGTTTCTGTAATATTCTGTTTTGAATTAACATAACACCACACCTGTAATCTGGGGATTACAGGCAGTGGTTTTCCTAGAATACAACCTCATTTTGCAAGTTATGTATAAGTACCATATAATATTGACCAGAGCCTATTGCCATCAACAAGGTACAAATCTAGACTCTGGGTTGATACTGAGAAAACTCACCTAATAAACATCGTGTAGAAGGTAGCCACCTCATAAACCCTCATGCGTGGTAGTTTAAGGAGATCAGCTACATGATGCATAGCGGAGATAGGCAGCCAGCCTCCATTCTGACGCTGGGCCAGGTCGAGAAGCGGGATCATTGCTCCACGCTTGTGACCCTCTGGGTAGATTCCCAATAAGGCTGTCACTCGCTAAATATGATTCAGAAATGTTTATTAATGAGTGTTGAATGACTTATTGATCTTATGAGATTATTTGTGTGGTAAATCTTAGTTTAAGAATAGAATTTAGATTGTTCTGTTGAATGCTTAAACCTAAATGACAGACATGGACAATATATGTATCGGTAATCTTAAAAAAAGGAATTAAGTATAAAAGCTTGCAGAAATTCATTCTTTAATACTTCAGTATTGTTGATGTGAACCAGAAAGCACTCATAGTGTCAAGTGGTTGCACTTGATTTGTTAACACTTCAATAAGTTAACCTAAAATTATATTCAATAATTTCGTTTTATTGCTGCTACTTACTACGCCACACATTTAACAATATTGGATCAAAACGTTAATTTTCTGTCATAATCAGTGCTAATTTGAATTAAGAACTGCTACAAGACGAATGTTTAGTGAAAACAGATGACTGTCACTGACCTTTTTGTTCTCCTCCGTGAATTCAAAGGGGATGTCAGGGTTGTCCTGAGGAGAATCACGGTGCACGAACAAGTTGTCATGCTGCAGAGCTGCGCTGGTCTGAATATTCCTGGATACGGCACGCAGCTGAAAATACAATCACAAATCTCGATAGTAGAAACGTCAAAACGTTATTATATAATACTATTGTTTACATTAGCCTCAACACCGTTCTATGCTTAAACGACATACCACGCCCTGTACTCCAGTCTTCAGGCTGGATAGCATGGTTATTTTAACAATATTATTCTAAATTTTTAAGAAATAATATTGCGAAACACTGTTCGCCAACACTTAGGTTCTGTGATTAGCTTCAGTTCAGTGTTATCAGTTTGACAGGAACGTTCCTAAATCATAACAGTAAGTCTCGTTTGTATTGTTTTACTTTAATGAGTTCTAAAACATAATTATTGACAAATAAATGTTATTGGTTTGACTAAACCATGTAACTTTTGAGCTAATTTGTTTGTACTCTTGTCTGAAAATCATGCTAAGCCAAGCGTTGGAATATTGTTGTTATAGTATTTTAAACTCGATAATCTATATAAAAATGACCTCTGTGTCGATAATTTTGAACGCACGTCAATGTTTGAATGGGACTACTAACTTCAAGTGTATCACGAGAATAACGTTCAATACCAATCAAAAATATAACTTAACTACTTACGTTTAGGCTCAAATTGTATAGGCACATTTAAGTAAAGTTTAAGGTAGTAATCAGGATATTAAATTAAAATGGATGTTTTCCAGTGACAAACTTAAAATTAACATTGTTTTTTAAAAATCATCCTAAAGAGTAAGCAGCTACCTTTACCTTAAGCGCCATGCGACTAACGTAATTCCTACAGCAATTTAGATTATGAAAGAATTCAGCATAATTTTAATCGCAATCTGGCTCATACCCAAAACTGCACTAGTACCTACGAGTACCTACCTGTTTAATAGAAATAAAACAGTGCAGTTTTCGTTTTTTTTTGATTCCGTGATCTGTGAAGAACTTGTATCTATAACATCACGTTTTTAAATATTACCCGAAGGAACAGGCAGACGTTTTCATGTAAAAGGTTGGCATTAAAAAACCCAATCAGCTCAGCCTATCGCAGCCAGTCCTGGATTTGTCAATAGGCCGTATAGGCCGCGGCCTAGGGGCGGCAGCGTCCTAGAGGCTGGATTTCAGAGGACGCTCAGTCGATTTCAGAGGATAAAAAGTCAAACAAGTTCACTGGTTTTCTCGTGGTTTTTTATACTAATACGTTAAATCCCTATATAAAATACCTACTGTTATTGTACCTATTTTATCTATACCTAATAATGCGTGAGTGATGGATGACAGCGGCAGGGCGGGCGGCAGTGGCTCAATGTCAATTGCGGATCCACCGTTGTGGGCATGATGGGCATGCCCACAACCCTAATTGGGGTGGGGCCGATAGTCTGATGTTCTACACAAGGCCTTAAAAAAATATAGCACTGGTTTACCCTAGCGTTTAAATTTTCTTACGTGACTCGTTCGATCAGCGTGACCAACGCGGCCGCGGAGAGATTATTTTATAGTTTTTTTTTTTTAATGATTCACCAAAATCGTTTGAATAGTTTACGACTTTAAATGTGTGATATACATTCAAACAAACACACTTTTGTTATTTTCGTGATGAAACAGGCTAACGTTTTACAGGCTTATTATTAATTTATCTCCCACGGTTTTACCTGCGTGGACACTGTGGATACAACCGATGGCGTATTTATTTACCCTTAGGCCAAGAAGGCTTTGGCCTGGGGCAACGAGAGCTGCTTCAACTGGTTGATAAAAGCACTATTTATTTTCTAGCCTGCCGCCTCATATTCAAGTAGCTTCTCTCATTTGTATTGCTTAATAGTCAAAAGTAGACCTACATAATCTATCCGAAGCGGGCTGCTTAGTTGTCGAGCTCGCTACTCTCGCAGTTTAAGCTCATAATATTGTTCAAAAACTTTTATGCGTAATTATGTCGACAATATACATTAAAGTAAGTTAATAAAAATAAAATCATACAAATCCGAGAAGGACTGCTAAGTTTTTCAATTGTTTCACTCCCTCTAGATTGCATTCTGGAGTCCAATTTACTGATTCATTCTGAAACTGTTAGGCATAAGTTGGCAAAGTAAGGCAGGTGCCAAAAAATTTCGTGCTCGCTTCGCTCGCTCTTTCTTAAAAACTCTTTCTGAACTCATTCGTTTATGGAGTGCCTTCCTTACTACAAATTAATAATTACCTATTATTTTAGAAAGGTAATGGGGCGGCGGAAATAAAGTGGCCTACACTCATAATAAATATAAATCCGGCACTGATCGCAGCCCAATGCTGGGTATAGGCCTCCCTCTTTTTCAAACTGCGCCACAACAAAAATTGTCCTTCTGCATTCAGTTTGATGCAGCACGCCGGCTGCTAGGTTATAATTATTTCTAACAAAATAACCAAAATAAAACTTTGCCGGTGGTGACTTAGGTACCTAGCAATTGAACCCCTTGCTCAGTAGTGCAAGCAGTCGCCTGCGACTTAAAATAATATAATAAGACTTAGGTACTTTTAAACGTTGACTCTCCACAATCGCGAGCTATTATGCAGTCTCGAGAGAATATTTCCTAGAAGCCCACGTGAGGATGCGTCGAGATGTGGTTGCGGTGGACAAGGGCCTCACCTCCTTTCTCCTTGGCTAAAGAGAAGTGGCGCAAACCTGTAGTGCTTGACACTAACGACCGCATGGAGGTACGGCAGAATAAGGAGCTTCACAGACGGTCCGATGTAGACATATCAGCGTCCGTGGCCTGGCGACGTTCCAGGGTGGAGAGACCGAAGGTTTAGTCTGTGTCTGTGTTCGGAGGAACCGAAGGTCTTGTCTGTGCAATTATGGATGAAGTTATGATGACGAACAACTACCGGAGATTTATTGCGAAGGACGGCACGGTTGACATATTATGTCGGGCATGCCACATGCCACATGCCACCGTCCAGGCAAATCAATCCGTCACATTATCTCCGGGTGAGCTCGTCTAGCTGACGGAGAGTACTTGCATAGACCCAACCTTGTAGCCAGGATTATCTATCAGCAACTTGCTCCTAAAATACAGCCTTGTGGACTCGGAGTGCCCGACCCAGTTCTCGAAAATGGGAATATCACACTGTACTGGGATCAATCCATCATCACTCACAGATGTTATATTGAAGGTATATCGATCAGAGCGGTGCGGAATGATTGTTGACATAAAGGTCCCGCATGACGAGAACCTCATTGTGCCTATAGTCGTTTCAGCCAATGGCTTAATTGCCAAGAGCTTCGACCATAAGGTATTGGTCGAAGCTCTATTGTGCTCTTGTTAGGCAGCTGGATCAAGGGCTTGATTCAGAAAGCGGTAGTTACTCCTGGGGCCTTAGTCTGCTATTGCAATAGTGTCAGAATGGTCTATAATTGATTTAATAAGGCCCCTAGCCCACGGCGTATTGAAGCGCGTTCGAAACTCGTTTGACGTGCGTACAAAGGGTAATTCGTCTGCGCGGGGCCTTATTAAATCAATGATAGACCATTCTGACACTATTGCAATAGCAGACTAAGGCCCCTGGACACGACGCGTATTGTTAGGTTTCTCTGTCTGGAGCCTTGACCGCAGGTAGCTTGGACCTTGTTCCAGATACCGGTGGTCTACTATTTTTTATATTTTTAAATGCTTTTTCTTTGTTTTTTTTTTTTAAGAAATATTTGAAAAAATGTGAATAAATATGTACAGAAAGTAAATAAAGGAAAGAAGACTTAAATGTTTTTTCTCTCCTGTTCGTTTTTTAAAGAAATATTTTAAAAATGTAAATGTGTGTTATAAAGTTGAATAAATGAAATAAGACATACCATACCTACCCATATTTTAGTTCATATTTGCAAGGTTCTTCACTCCACCAGATTTTGTATCATCGAAAAAATAATATAATCACCAATAAAAACTAAAACTTAACTACCGATGTAAGTACCTACACGGATAATAGGTAGGTACTTAACGCAGTTAGTTAAAATACTTAAGTTACCTTAGAAGTACAGAAGTTAGCACATCAAACTATTTACTACAATCTATCATAATTTCTTTAACAGATTTTCAACTTTATCGCTCATGCATTAGGTTTAAGGTTGATTGGGAAAATTTGACAGTTTCGAGTAGCTTGATGTGCTGGCGTCTGTACTATATTCCTACAATACAACGATTCGGATCTACTTTTAGCTCCATAAAAATAAAAACGCCCATCAAACCTGTAGCTGGGTACAATTTAATTGTTATTCACGAAACACATACGAATATCTAACATACGACGGTATTACCCTCTAAAAGGCATTGTCTGCCTATCCATGCCTGTGCCTATATTTCCGTACGAAAAAAGCCAAACAAGAAAAAAAGCATAGACAAAGCCCGATCGGCAAAACAACGACGTGGTTGCCATGGCAACTGCCGCACCGCCCGCCATGCACCAAAAAATTGTATCTACCTAACTATGCTGTAAATATTTAAAAAATGGATTTTGCTATGCTGTGGAAATTGGGAGAATGAAGGTGTTACATAAACTGATTGGCAGGTTAAAAAGTTTCTTTTGGAGCCTGAAAAAGTTGTAGCGTTGCTGAATTTTGGTTGTAAAAGCGTGATTTGGTTTAATTTGAACGCTTGTTTCAGCATTATTTTAAAGCTTCTTTCTTTATTGGATGAAAGCTGGTCCGTATTACCTACATTTTTAAGGTGACATAATAATTAAATGGAATTACTTATTATAGAACCGCTACACACAGTGTAACAGTCAAGTAACAGTTCTGGGTATTGAATATTTCAACAAGCCCAGAAAGTTCTGTTGTTGATCAACTACATTTTAAAGAATAATATCTATGGATGAGTTTTTTTTTACCGATTTTCCGTCCCTTGTGAAGACTTTCACCCTTTTCTACTGTATAGTTGTTTTTGCATCTGTTGACCTCGAACTGCTTTCAAATAAGCAGCTTATTTGGGGCTACACGTGAACGATGCCATTTCGTGACATACCAATAATGTAATGGGCGCATTTTTTTCGCTTTGATGCTGTATCTGCCTATCTATAAGGCCCAGTTGTGTTGGTATATTGGATACAACCTATTTAGGTTGGTACCTAAAAAAAACAGTAAAAGGACAATATTGATGTCCCTAATTAAACTTTTCCCGGTTAACGTTTTAATTGATTGTAGTTGTCATAATCAATATGTTTATCTCCATTGCTGGTTCACACACAGAACGCCTTGTAACAGGGAGTGAAATATTTTCCACGGCACGAAGTCTGTGCAGGTTAGTGGATGTCACGTCATGACGTGCCTTCGGATTTTTGTAAGGCATGCTATAGTATTTTTTAAACATATGGAACGCAAAATAAAATGAATAAGAATAGTATTATATTATATTTTTGAGAGCAGTGGTGTGGAAATAAGTACAAAGTAATATGGCACTTCTGTACAGTCGCCAGCACATCACTACAAGGTTTCAAAATCTTGTGTATTGATAAGTAGGTAAATTCAGGCATTTTCATCCTGCATAAAATAAGAAAAAGCTTCGTTTTTTAACTACATTTTTTGTAGACCACTGTACTCTCAATATAAAAATCTCGGACACCAAAGTGTAGCATTGGTCACGGTTGGCGGCAATAGCCGTCTCCATTCGTTCAGAAATTAGATAACGGGACGCCCGGTGGCACCATTGATAAGGAATTAAATACGAACGAAGCCAGTTCACTTCAACACTACAATGTAAAAGAAAATTGGAGTTTTAGAAAGCATATCGATGCGTGCGATAACAATTTGGAGATTGAACGATATGAAATTAGATGAGGCAGGCGCCTTCGCGCCAAAACTCACAATTTATGTGTATGGTACAGGGACACATGGATCTACTGGCGCTCGAATGACGTTTACAGAAGGGCTCTGTTGTGAACACTTTGTTGTAGGTAGGTATGTGAAAGGCGACGTTGGTTCCTATTTTTGCGACGAGCCGAAAGATGCAAGTTAACGAATACCTATATCTAATAAAAATATCTGTTAATATTGTACTAATTTTATTTACCTATTATTTTATGTGCAGGTACTAGCTTATGCCCGCGGCTTCGCCCGCGTGGTGGTCGGTAATTGTCCCACGCACAGAAATCTTAATATCTTTATTATTAAGATTTCTGTGGTTCCACGGGATCGTAGTACACACGGCTACACATCAAGCTACACATTTCCAGTTTATGCTGATTTCGCATTATACAGCGTGTAACAGAAAGGGTATAATCATATGGAATACTGTGGCACAGACCATCAAACTGAACAACTTTCTCTATGGGACCACCATCGAAATCGTAAAAAAATAATCAGCTGTCCCATACATTTGGGTCGAGTAGGTATTGAAATTTTGTATAGGACAGCTGATTATTTTTTTACGATTTCGATGGTGGTCCCATAGAGAAAGTTGTTCAGTTTGATGGTCCGTACCACAGTATTCCATATGATTATACCCTTTCTGTTACACGCTGTATAGGCTGTGTGTTGTATAGGCTTTCCGTATTGTACGGAAAGCCTATAGCGAGGTCAGTTTATACTGGAAATTAATAGCTTGATGTGTAGTCGTATGTACTATCGGGATAAAAAGTATCCTATGTCCAGGTAATCCAGGTTATAGACTATCTGTGTGCTTAATTTCAACCAAATCCAAGTCAGTAGTTTTTGTGTGAAAGATTAACATACATCCAGACATCCTCACAAACTTTCGCATTTATAGTATTAGATAGGATTATAAGGTCAAACTGCCAGCTCCAAGAAAACAAAACTGAACAAAACAAATGGTTAAAACACGTGGCATCGGGTGTCAGAAGATATAATGGAAAAGAGGCTTCTGACTATGAAATTAAGTTCGACTAAGTACAACTTTACAGCTAGAATTTATGTTAGCTAACTAACTTTTAAACTTTGATTTCAATCATGTTTAGTAATTATCAGTTTAAATCAGACAATTTAGTTTTCCTGAAACAGTGTCACACAGTGTAAACCAAAACAAAACAGTTTGTTGCTAGGTAGATAAGTAACATAAAACCAAACATTATTTTGCATTCAATATTCTCAAGATCAGAACATAAACAGGCATAAATAGCATAATAATTTTATAGTAGTAGCAATTAAATGCAGTGGCATACACTCGCAGCGCACGAAACCAGCCCAACTCGTTCTTAGAACGTCTGTAGGACACATGCTCAACGTTATTTCTAGAATCCCATAAAAACTAGAGGTCACTATGACCCTAAACCTAAACGTTACGAGTCAGACAAAAGGTGATTAAAAATTTTAGGATTATTAAATGAAAAGGAGATTTGGTTAAAAAAAAATTAAAGATTCTTAATTATTAGTAGGTTTTTATTTTTGATTTTAAAATCCTTTTGGATGATGGGCTGAACCATAGGGCTGAACATTGCAAAACTTGTGTGTAAACTTGCGTCTAATGACATCGCATTTTAGAAATGAAATGAGCAAATTCTCTATTTATTTTATTTGTTCAGTTTGCTCAGTGCATTCATTTGTTTCAGTCTGCAAGAAAAAAAGCAAGTTAATCCACCATACATTAACGTTGACTACAAATCCTTCCACATTTTCGATTCTTTTTTGTCTCAGTAACCGGTAGGTAGTAGGTAACCACCTCGATGCATTTCTCGAATCTTTAAACAAGTTCACACGCGATAAACACATTAAGACAGATGGACGGACGTTCTGTTGCTGTAAGGAGGCCCAAATTATGGACCACTCGCTTCTGTAATTGATTTTTTTCTTGCGTAAACAAAATGAGCTTGTTTGACTCGGGTCGGCAAAGTACTTTTGTCCGCCAGTGTACTTTAGTTCAGACTCTCTCGATAGATGGCGTTGTACAGTCGCCATCAGATAAATCGTAGCGGGCGAGGTACTCATATAATACGGAGTAGCGTTAATTTTCAATAAATTCGGAACACCTAATGAGGTAAAAATATCAGAAAGTACAGAAGTTCAAAGGTATCTACGGAGTCAGGATGATCATATAGATCAGAACATCTATGTAAAATATTTGGTCTGTATCACACAGTTTAAATACGTTACTCCACTGACTTTTTAGTTGTCAAAAGTGATTTTGACAACTATTCTGGAAAACATAATAAATAGTTACCTATGTGTTCCGAATTTATTGAAAAGTCGCTGCTCCTAAATATATGACACATTGCATGTTCTGATGTTATTGACCACATCCAGTGTAACGAATTTATTGAAAAGGAATGCTGTTCCGAAATATTTGAGTACCTCGCCCGCTACGATATATCTGATGGCGACTGTACATTTTGGACCTCCGCTCAGAGGCGTAGAGGATACCTTGATCAGGGACTATATTGCGTATCTCTGTTGACAGTTCATAGTGATCATCACTTGGCGAGTTTTGATATACAATGACCGTTCTGCACGGGTAGCGTCAGTTGAAATCAACAAGAACGGTCATTCTATAGCTAATGCTGATAGCATTTTGAACTACTAGTCAGCCTTTGAGATGTTAAATTATTTTTGATTAGTTATAGTTAAAGTTTAACCTTGATATTGGTGGAAAAGTACTTAGGAATAGTTGCATAGAACTAAAGGTTTACAGTTTGGCAGAAGTAACATTTTTTTGTAATGCCTAGAACCACGAATAAACGCTTTTTCATTTTCATTTTTCATTTCATATAAAAACTCGCCAAGTGATGATCATTACGAACTGTCAACAGAGATACGCAATAGCCCTGCAGGGCGGTTCATCCAGGGCGAAGCCTTTCCATTGCACTGCGGATAGGTTACCCCTTGCTGTTATCCCTAATGTGGATAACTCGGACCCGACATTTTGGTAGTGAGAGACTGCCGTTCACGCCGTCTCTCTCAGAAACTTGACTGAAGTTGAATATTTACAAAAAAAATTGTTTAAGCTCGGTAGAATTAAAAATATTTTATTTCACATAGGCCTACTACTTATAAAACGTCCACGAAAAGGTGCATGGTTCGGGATGGTTGTTTCCTATGGAGAAGAACCGGCATGAAACTCCATGGTTACTCTTTTAAAATGATTTTTCGTGAATGTCGGCAATATTTGAGCTAGAGCTGCATTTTATAAGGCGTACGAATTTAATCCTAGGTAGAAGAGGGAAGAGTAGGAGTAAGTTCCTGCAGACTAAAATGGGACTGGGTGGGTCACGTTTCTAGGATGAAGCCGGACATTTGGGCAACAATAGTCACACAGTGGGTGCCTGAAGACAATAAACCCTGGCGTGTCCGTGACGATCAGCAGGGCAATTGCGTACCTCTGTTGACAGTTCATAGTGATCATCACTTGGCGAGTTTTGTTATACAATGACCGTTCTTGTTGGTTTCAACTGACGCTACCCGTGCAGAACTTTCATTGTATATCAAAACTCGCCAAGTGATGATACCTATGAACTGTCAAAAAAGATACGCAATAGCCCTGCTGGACTCATTCTTAACGGATAAGTCGGAGAAGGCAAATGATAAACAAAATTCTAAAGGCATGGGGAAGGCCTTTGCCCAGCCGTGGGACAGAAATCAGAATAGGTTGATATATAAAAAGGGGAGGAGTAACAGGACTGTGACACTGATGCCGTTGTAGTAGAGAGTGAGAGAGGCCTCTGGATACGCCAGCAGTGGACTCCAATAGGCTAACTTGTTTGAACAGAACTGAAAAAAACTCCGTTTAATATCCTATATTGTATCATCAATTCATCATCATTATTTTAAAAATCATCACCTGGGTACTGGTTGTCGCTCAAAAACTGAAAACCAGCATTCTTCAAGTGAAAGTGTGTCATTACCAGACATAAAAAAGATTTTTCCTATGTATACCTACGTAAAAAAAATATGGGTATACTTTACTTGTTTCTAACCAAGAATTATTCAGTCGATTAGTTTCGTATTAACATACTAGATGGCGCTACTGTACTCTACAAAGCAAAATGTTTGACTGAATTACCAAGTTCTTTGGTTCAACTAGTTTGGTTTTATAAATAGTCGACTGAGTTTAACCTTAGGTATTCTAAGAATGCTTTCGATATTAAAATGTGAAAATAAAAGTAGTAGGTACGTAATACTAATAACCTACATAATATGTAGAATTTTCCCCCCGTTCCAATTCAGTTTTCCGGGATGAAACTTAAAATTTTCCTGCCAATGATATGAGAATATAACTAACTGTTGATTTTAAAGAGTTCACTCACCGTGTTTCATGTTATCGAAGCTTTTATACCTACGATTAACTCATCCGCATTACAACAGAAGATAATTTGTTAATGAACGTTATATTGCCATGAAGATTCGCAGAGTTCTCGATAGCGAAGTTATAGGCGACCAACCGTCCAAAACCCGGCAATGAAATAAATGGATTGTTTAAGAACCTAAACCAAAGGAAAACCCAGATATTAAGACCAATTAGATTTTGAACACGTAACATCGGAACAAATTAAGATTTCTGAGAGTCTTCGTCTTTTTTAGAACGCTAGACTTTCTTTTTTAGACGGCATTTAGGTAATACTGCCACAAAATACATCTAACTTTCATACTATTTAAAAAATTGCAGAAAACTACGTGCCCATACAAATCCGTCACGTTTCCCACCACAGCTTAATAAGAATCAATTACAAAATACAAAAATCACGTCCGATCATTAACCTGGAATGACATTTTTCATCGAAAATCTGCGACATAACAGTATACAATAACAGCTCACGTATTTATCGCGATCTTTTTACTCTGCCCGGGAGTCGAACAGACAATGGGTGTCGGGCTGCGCCTGCGCAGTGCTAACGGTCGTCCACAAATCAGATCGTCATTACACGGGCGACTTTTTTACGGAACATTCTTGAACGCAAAAAGTTTTGATTTGACCGCACTGTAGTGGGGTTGGAGAGGAGTGGCGCATTGCTCTAACCGCAATCATCAAGCGACGATTAGCAATTTAGGTAAACTTCTGTGCTAAACTGCAAATTATGTGGTCATTAGGTGACTACACATTTTTCCTTTTGTAAAATCCCAAAATCAGTCAATATTCTCTGCGTTTTCCTTATTTTAAGTAAGACATCAGCCTGTTTAGCTTGCTGTTCTTTGATATTACTCCAACTTGTTGCAATTTCTTCTAACAATTCCTGTCAAGGCACATTATGCTACGAAGCCGTCTTCATTCAAAACTGGCCAGTTTTATTTTTCACATAAAAAGAGGACTAGCAAAGTTAATACTTAATTACAAATACTCGTATAATATTATACCACTACTTATCATTAAATCAAAGACCAACGGCCACTTCTAATCTAACCAACAAGACGAAGGCGCCACGCCAACGACAAGTGTTAAATTGGAGCTTGAACGAAACAAAACAAAAAAGGCAAGTATCGGCGACTGAAGGAAAGAAAAGCAACGTTCTTGCCTAGGCTCAGACACTTTCTAACGCGAAGAAATGGCCGGAGCTAGTATTTTCTTTGACAGAGCACCTGTAAGCCATCGTTGTCCTGACATCTGGAGCTGGTTTAAGGATTTGAGAAGGGAGTTTACTGTTCAATGTAGAAGGATTAAAGAGAGCGATGACCCAGAAGTAACTGCCTCATCTTAAGAAGCCGTAGGATCGGACATGGTGCAGTTTACATTTAACCAATGCAGAGGAAATTTCCTGATCGAAAAAAGCTCAAGTGAAAAAGGAAGATTCGAAAACTAGCAAGACTTTGGTGTCAAAGGTCTTGGATTCAAAACTAGGCAAACGCTTTTCCTTGCAAAAATTGTGTTTCTCCACCGCTACCCTAATAATCGGTCAAAGGCAAACATGGTGAACAACAATGGTGTGCCTAGGGACCAACAATACGGGAAGCACATACGGCAACAAGACTGTTCAGGAACCCTAACATCATTAAGAGTAGTACCTAAGTTATAAGGGCAAGCCAAGATTTTAGCCTTTGGGTTCCGTGTTCTAGTTATACAGGTTGTAACAAGACCCTTAACGAAGCCGTCAACCAAGCAATGTACATCAAACTAAGTACTTACGCAAAAATTATTGCTGGGAAACGTCTATTTTTTTTTTTTGGGGAAAAATATCACTTGTTCCGGTAGGACTCAATGTAACGCACTTATAACATTGTGCTGATGGATAGATTGAATAATACGGGGGTCGTGGAGGTGTTTAAAGTAAAAATCTTACATTAAAGACATGTATTTTTAAAAAAGATTGTGAAAATGTTGGAACTTTGACCCCCACCATCTCCGTAACTAGAAGGTTCCCAGGTGCAGTCTAGAACAAAAAAAAATCGCAATGACGGGGAGAACAAGTGCCTTTCGGCGTTAAGGGTCTGTTACACCCTTTATTTTACACTTTCATTAATCTGAGAAATTTTGGATTAAGGCTTGTATGCAAGTACCGCCATTAGTGAACAAGTTTTGTGACATGGTGGATCCACATAAAAGATACAAAAAATTGAAAACATGTGACATCCACCAACATACTGAGAGAGCGTGGTGGACTACTGTCAGATGGCCTCCTCTCGCTGACAGAGTATAATGCTATGATATGTAGAGAGCAATCCTTCAGGGGTGCCATTAAAATCTGGATAGTTTCATGAAGAACTTATTTTTGGATACTTATAATAACTTGAGACTCGCCAACATCTGCCATTATGTACAATACAAAGACAGTTGATTAAGTTACATTTAAGTAGGTATCAAAACATGAGTCATGCTTAGAAAGTAATAAAATAGATGACGACAAAAAAGTTGTACTGGCTGTACATTTATTAACTACTAATGTTAGTTATTGGTCATTCGGTAGCAAGTTGATACTTTGATCCTGGAGCAATGATCAGGTTCTTTGTGGAAATAAATGAATATGCTCCAGAGCTCTGCGAGTTCTTTTTCTCTCAGTCTTGGGTTCGATTCCCAGGTCCAAGAATAGTGTAATTGGGTTTTTTCATTAGGCGTTTCCATCTTACCGGCCCGGAATCTAGATTCGTGCCTTGTTGATAGCATTAGGACCGCCCCCTTATTAAATGGGATTATTAAACGTAACTGACGAAATGTGAGCGTTCTAAAAGTAGACTTCTGTTTAATCCTTACCCTGTTTATAGCCCTGGTGTCAGTAATCAAGCTGACAAGCGCTGACTGGCTAAAATGGCTGGGGATAGCATAAGCTGGGGAGGCAGACCCTCATCACAGCTCTTCAACTTTGTTCGGAACGAGCCGGAGAGACGGGAACTGTTGATTCTTTTTAATAATATCTGCGTTACTGGGGTGTGTAACAGCGTCCTGGCTGCCCCTGCTTCGGAGGCAGCCAGGATGGTGTACAGGCTCGTAACTTGTGGTATTAATCGCAGAAGTAGATTAAGTTAATTTTGTTTAGCATCAAGTTGATTTGTAACAATGAGGGTGGCATAATTTGTCTAGATTAAAACCCTCTCTAAATAAATAAAGAAAAAAAAAGCATAAGCTGAGGATAATAATCGGGCCTCCTCTCTATGAGAGGGAATAGGCTGCGGGGTGGTAGTTGTCATATGTCGTCGAATTTTTGTTTCTAGATTAGGACATGCCGGTTCCCTCACGATGTTTACCTTCACCGTTTTGAGAGCAGTTGTGGTACAAAGTAATGCACCTGCCTGGTTTCGAACCCATGAAGTAAGTAAGTCGGGGCCGCCACCACTGGGCCACCGCTGCTTGAGAGCAGCAGCTTGGGGCTGGGGATGCACCGGACGTATTATTTTGTACCGCCAATTCACCATTTTACGACTTCTTAGGCGTATTTATCAATTTGAAACGTTTAGAAGCGGCCATACCTTTTAGTCATTGTGAAGAAACTTAGTATGTACCTACCTAAATCATGTAACACAATTTCCACTGCTCTATCAAGCACCATGATTGCTTTACCAAGGAAACACGTGCCGTCATACCAACTAAAAAGTCTGGTTCTAGTGCTTGAAGCCACTTAGCACTTGGTAACCAGACCTAGAGGTGATTGAACCTTTGTCATGTTGTGTTACTTTTCTCTTGGACGTAACTCGCGTCAGTTTCTTTCTTTAGTAAGTTATTAAATAACAATGTAAGTGTGGATTGTTGGCTGGTTAAATAAAAGACGAAGAATAAATTAGATTTGCTATCATCAAGATAGAAGTGTTAGACAGATAGAAGTTTTATCTATTTCTTTGAAGATGTGAAGCTTTGATTTGTCTGTTTCTTTGCTAATGTGGGCGCCATCAATGATTTCATAGACACTGACTAAAGACAGACTTGTTTTGACTGAAGTAGTCAAGTCACTGCCTTCCTTACTTGGTGCGCAGTATCCTAGTCGTAAAAATTTGCTGTCAAAACACAAGTGACCAAACTATAAAAAATAAATTATGTCGAATAGAATTCTTCCCCAGCAACAGCCGCTTTAGTCGATTTTCAGTTTAAGCCGTGCTTGCCTAGTTTGATCCGTGGATGGGTGACAGCCCATTACATACCGAGTTTCCTCCGTGCCTCGGAAAGCACGTTAAACCGTTGGTACCGGCTGACTTTTTTGGATCTTTGACAGTCAGTAGAAGCAGGCAGTGGGCTGAAAGTCTGACAGCCAGTCTTACCAAGGGGTATTGTATTACCCAGTACTAACTGGGTTGAGGGGGTCAGATAGGCAGTCGCTCTATGTAAAATACTAGTATTTAGCTGCATCCGGTTAGACTGGAAGTCGACCCCAACGTGTTAGAAGGCTAGCAAAAGGCTAGACAGATGATGATGACAATTCTTCTCCCTTGTTTCAGCAAGAACTTCTTTTCCTTCTTTCTGTGTTCATAAGATAAGCTCATGTTTGGGGTTGACTACCCAAGGTGTGCACACACCTTCTGCAGTTTTTAGTAAAGCTAGGTGTAGATCTCGTAATTATTTGATTTGAATGGTATCTTTGTTACTTACTATATTTTTGTTGATCGTTGCAGGAGAATTTGAATGTGTATCTGCGACTACTAGTTATTATAAGTACGAGTTACGTTGTCAGATGGAGGAACATATTATACGAGTTTTGCAATTCTCGATGTTCTTTTGCTGATAGCAATTACCTACCTTGTAATTTTTTGATGCCGAACCATCAACAAAACCAGATCAGATATTTTACTTGTGTTTATATTTACACTAGGTACACCTGAAATGATACCTTTTACAATTACATAAGCTTGCAACTCCTTCCGCAACCATTCTAACACAAACTAAAACAAACAAATAAAGCATTAATAAAGCAATCTCATCAGCATCATCTCACAACTTAGCTTCAATTACGTAACAGCAGAAAACACAAACGGCATACCACGAGCCGACAAATCTTACGACCGGTTGTAGTCGTAATTGTTTCAAGCAACAAAAAGTCGGACATAAGGCAAGCAGCCCGCCGCATGAATGGGAGGACCGTCCGCCCGGGGAAAATAAAAACGCTCCATATTCGTGAAATGATTAAAAAAGAAAGAAATCGGAAAATAAAAGAAAAGGCAAGTCCGCGGCACGTACCGTCGTCGTCCCCTTTTTAAAAAGAGAACTATTCCAGCGGAGCGTGAATGAAAAACGCGCCCACTACGCGCCGCGTAACCGTAATCTTGTGATTATTATTTTTATTTTTGAGTCTCGCTTCCTTTTTTATTATTATTTAGTCTTATTATTATGTTATTTTATACGTTTTATCGCGTGTGGCGTCGTATGTAGGTCAGGACGGTGCGCGGGGGATTTTTTTTGGTTTTCCGCGCAAGGTCGATGTGTTTGCTTGTTTTGGTCGCGGCGCGGCGCGGTAATTGCTGCAGTGCGTTGAACCAAGAGATGAACTTACGAATTTGTATGAGGCGACTCATTATCATTGAATTTATCTTTACTTTCGTTTGGCTTTTTGCTTTGTAATCTGGTCCAGCTTGTCTCAAGCAGTCCGAACAAATGACGCGCAACAATTATTGTTATTATTGAAAATTACACTAAAAATTGTACACTGTGAATCACCTCCTGCAAATATAGGATATTTTCTATTACTTTCTAAGTAGGTAAGTAATACATAAAAACCGTTTAAAAAAAATCATTAAGTACACCTTTAGCTTACCTTACTACTATAGTACAACAATAGATTTATATTGACGTTGTTTTATGTTACTGTTATCTCTACAATTGTTATCGTGTTGTACCAAGTATTTACTCTGTTTTATGTTCATTTGTAAATAATAAGTAGAAATGGTTGTTTATTATTAACTACTTAAAATTTTATTTTAATATTTTATATTGCTGTGCCCTAACAGGGTCCATAATTATTGTTGTTCTTAGCTATAAGCCTTTTATAACACCTTTTTAAACTTATGGAACGCAAAATAAAATGAATATGAATATGATTAGACGCTTTGAGTTTCAGTACGTAATTAAAATATCGTAGTTATTTGTCAGTGGCAGAACTTAATAGTTACCATTAACCAAAAAAAAAAACAATGTAATTTTTTTTTAAGTATTTCCAAAGAGGTAACTCACTCTCAGTCATTGCTAGGGCCTAGACAATTATAATATTCTTGAACAGTCAGGTGGACTAAAACCAAATTACTCACAGGTGTATGAGTAGTACTTAAACAAGTTACACAGCGGAAACCACGACACGTAAGACAAGCATAGCATGGTAATTTTTAGTCAATCAATCATACGAAAGTCAGAAAGGAAAATTAACATATCAATCATGTGTCTCAGGATCTGTCTAACAATTGCTCAGGGGGTCTAAAATCGCCGCTTTATCAGAACATAATACGAATCACGTTAAAAATTTAAAACTCTTTAAATGAACTTTGTGGTCATAAACGTAAAGACCATTGTAAGAATTTTAAATTTTTAACGTGATTCATATTATGATTCTGATAAAGCTTCCATTTTAGGCCCACAGGTGTGCATTGGTTTTTTGGATTTTGGATATACTTATGTATATTATTTTCGGGATTCGGTTGTTGTTTGGGGGTGATTTTTTTTTAATTGTGAGAATTAAAGACAATTCCTACCTAGCTAATGCTTAGATCTTTAAAATTCCGCAAGTCGCAACAGATTTTGATGCGATTTTTAATAGATAGAGTGATTCAAGAGGAAGGTTTACATTGCGCAACATTGCACTCGAACGAAGCCGGGGCGGGTCGCTAGCGCATAATAAATAAAGAGTCAAAAATGGTCGTAAGTCCAACAGAATTAGATAAATAGGTATCTAAATCATAGCTCAAAATAAGTTCTCCAGCTTCAATTCATTCACTTTTACCATTACAAAATTTGTCATTGAAGATCAGGAGCTCCTAGCAAAGGTATATATTTTACTTAAAAGGAGGTCCTTGTAAGATTTAATGCAAAAGTTGTACAAGTTTCTACAATAACCCTTTTATTTATTATTACTTATTTATTCAATTAATAATATTACGTCAAGGACCAAAGTCGGCGGAGACCAGAGCTACGGTCGATTAAAAATGTTGTAGACAACATGTACAGTATGTTGTCGAAGATTTGACTACAACAGTCATTTGTTTTTATTATGTCGAAAACATTTTGCGAATGCTAAGCTCACAGTTATTGATTCGACCTAGGCGCGTGCGGTCCTTGAATCGACCAAGGACTGCAGAAGCTGTGTTACGGAACCCCTTTGTTAACATAACATCACGCCTGTAATTCCGGAAGGATTAAGCAGAGGAGTACCTAATAGTACACCCACATTTAGCTAGTCCCATGTAATAGGGGGCGAGCCTATTGCCACTAACCGGGCACAAATTCAGACTCCGTGGCTGCTATTGAGAAATTCCTGACGGAAAAACCCAATATTACTTTGCCCGACCTGGGAATCGAACCCAGGACCTCATGCTCAGCAGTTGCGCTTGTGACCGCTAGACCAACTAGGCAGTCCCCTTTGTTATACTAGGTAAATTTTTAGTATGAATAATTTTTATGTATTTATTTAAACTTCATGTACAATAGTAGTACATAGGCGGACTTAATGCCACAATGCATTGTCTACCAGTCAACCTTTGAATTAAATAAGAAAACTTTGTGGTAGTATAAAAAAAAAACTATCTAAAAAAAAATCTTGCTTTCGAAAATGTATTTATGTACAATAATAAGTCAAATCTTTGGCAAAATACAGGAAAAGGCACCATATTTCAAATGTCTCTATTTCTGTTCTCCGGCGACTTAGGTAGTTGTTGTGATAGAATGAATTGAAGCCCCTCACATTAAGCTACTATTTATATTTCAATTCTGTTGACCTTTTGCCGAGAGTTCATAGAAAAATGCCCATGGTCCTTTCCCTATTACAACTTCAAGGTATCAGTGTGGACCTGGCTCTTGTACTAGGAATTACTTTATCACAAGAGCCAGACCACTCGATGTACAGGGACATTATAATAGACGTGTGACGGCAAAATAACTATTTCATGGCTTAAAAATTAAGCTTTCGCGATGAAAAGGCTTTTACAAAGGATAGAGATGACGTCAAAGCTTTGAAAACTTCCTGATTCATCCAACCTGTATAGTATTTACAATCTAGGATTTCTTTGTAACTCCATTTTTCTTTGTAAGAAGAAACCTAAACCTTAAAACGTTGCGCACACTTGAATCAAGACGGTTTCGTCTGCGAATGACAGAACAATAGTCTCATATTATCAAGCAATTCTTCATCAGCTTCCCCAAGTGCCACCACGATAGTCAGTGTCCTATCCATTTGGTAAGGCCCAAACAATATTCGATTGTAGTCGCCTTTAGTGTGGATTCTTGCCTGGTTCATTGTTATAGGCTTGCCCTGACCTATTACATCTAAATCTTTAGAGAGCTCAAAGATCCGGTGATGAAGACTTATACAATAACATTCAATTAAACTTATCTCGTGAAATGATGTTATAAACCTCTGTCTCTCTATGGTATGTGATCTATAAGGAATACCTCTTAGAGGCAAGATGGGATGTTGACAATGAAACTTCGTCGTGGCGAGTTTGCACGTCATACTGTTATTGTATTGATAGCATGAAGCTCTAGTTCGTCTAAAGATAGTCTTGACTCAGGTCAGGTCTACGCACAGCCTTACATTTCGAATTGAACAGAAAACAGGTCTTACACTGCTTACGCACGGGGTTTTTCAGAACGAGTCTAGTCAAGTAGCCTTGTTTATTCCATTCGTCCTAGGATTCCATTACATCAATGTCAAACTTTTCCTTATTCCGTGGTACAGGGTAATTTGATCTGGTTTACTTGAAGAAAAGCTTCGATCACTGATATACAAAGCTAGATAGAACTTTATGAATTTATAGACAAAGGTTTAATGAATTCGTTGGCAAAGGTGATTATGATTTCAGAGGAGAAAGATAACTGACGATAAGTGGCAGATCGTTTTTCTAATATTTCTTGTGTCTCTCTTTCTTCTCTAAATATAAATTGTTTAGTATTTATATTTATTCCTAGTAGATTCAAGAAAATTTGCGAAAATGAGCGAAACGAAGAAGAAATAAATCTTCTTGATTTTTACATTTTGAAAAGCATGTCCGCTATACTGCCTCGTACCTGATCTCATTTTAACAATCACAAATTAATAAAGTTGAAGTACAGAATCAATCAAATTAGTGTTTAATCATAATGACGATAAACAATTTATTGGTGGAATCAATAGAAGTTATAAACCGTGATGGATCCTTTCGATAGTTCGTTAGTTTGGCATTTGTTTCTAAATTGTTCAGGAAAACAAAAAGACACAAGGCAAGGATTGTAATTGTTGACTTAAAACCAAGCATAAAAGTAAATGTATTGCTCTGTTAAACTGTGATTTAAAACCGTATTTATTTGTTGTTAAAAGTAACTGCATTTATTGACAAGGAAATTTCACTATTATAAGTAGAATAAAATACTATGTACATTATATACAGACTAAAAAAGTTAATTGTTATTGTAGTTAAAAGTTAATTTTACGTCAACATTTTATTATGGTAAGCTCATTATTTTGGTTTTCTAACAAAAAACTTTATCATGTCTTTGATACACGTTCGTTCTAAACTTAATGTGGATATATTATCAATGTATTTTTCTCAATTAAAACTAGACTGATCTCCAATAAGGTATATTTACTCAAAAATCGAAAATGGCTACCAACGGTCAACAAAGCTACAGATAAAAATATGCGTTCGGATACACACACCTACACAAAACACATACCATAAAACAAGCGAAGGACTTGCCACTAGCTTCTTAACGCATTTAGTCATCGTTCCAAGTAAAAAGTAAAAATAGCTTTGACCAGACTCTGCATCTTAGTCTCAAGGCCAAATCCTGACTCCTGAAGAAAGAGACACACATATGAAACTGCCTACAAAAGACAAGGATGCCAAATATTGGTGTCTTCGTCCTTTGAAAAGGGAAAGTGGTAGTTACAGCGGTGGTGAGAGTGAGATAAAAAAATGTCCGAAGGGCAAAACGAGACAGGTACAGTTGTAACACGAATGTTAGACAAGGATGGAAGATAGGAACCGGTTAATTTTGAAGGGCTCGCGACCGTGGTCCACGGTGAAGCTGGGTTTAAGACATAGGTGGTTTTATTTATGGTTATATATTGATTTAAGATTTTTATAGAGTAAAATGAATGTGGAGTGAACCATAGATTAGATAGCTAGCAGCTGTAATAGACATAGGGTAATAGAAATTGACTTCCGATGGGGACTTTTATCTTTTTCATTTTCATACTAAACTTCTAAGTTTATGTTTTAGTGGTCGCGAGCGCAGTGAGAGTAGAGATTCCTCGAGGTTTTGGTTCGATTCCCAGGTCAGGCAGTTTTTTTGGTTTTGCTATCAAGAATTTATCAGTACCTAACCCGGAGTCTGATGATGTTTCCGACTTAAAATGTGGGTTTAGTCAACCTACACCTCTGAATAACTCTTTGATTACTACAGGCGTGATGTTATGCCCAAAAACTGTCAGTTTTCTTGTTTGTTCTGCTTCAACTTTTCCTTTCAGTCAACAGTTTGATGCTCGTAATTTTGTTTGCTATTGCACTTAGAAACTTAACGACCCGGCTGATTTGTTGAGGAAATTAGGATACGAACTAATTGTAGGTACTATACTTTGTGTGTCTAACTGATGCCCGGTTATACAAATATTACTTATATTTGAATCAGATTATGTTAACAATTACATTATGAAAATGTTAACAATGTATTTTTTTTGCACGGAACCCTAATATTGTTTCTAAAATAAGTTTAGTTACTCCTTATGACATCAGCTTTCTGCCAGTAACAGTCCCGTCAAAATCGGTCCAGCCGTTTTGAAGATTGGCCGGAACAAACAGACAAATGTTATTGTTTTTGTTTTAAGTTCCGTATACACTTTCATTATTATGAGCAGTTGTTTTGAAATTACAAATAGATACATATATTTTATGGATGGGTGACCACCCATTACATTCCGAGTTTCCTCCGTGACTCGGAAAGCACGGTAAGCCGTTGGTCCCGGTTGTCAATTGTAGATCGGTTCTTTCTCTTAAATTGTAGACAACCAGTCTTACCAAGGGGTAACGTATTACCCAGTAATAACTGGGTTGTGGGGGTCAGATGGGCAGTCACTCAGTATTCAGCTGCATCCGGTTAGACTGGAAGCCGACCCTAAAATAGTTGGGAAAGGGCTAGTTAGATGGCGTAGCTTTTCATTTGTTTCTCCGAAATTAAGAGTGACAACTAATCATTATTAATTTCTAAACCAAACCAAGTTCATAATAAACTATCTAAAAGGCGTCTGGGACAAGGGTTACACCTTGCACAGATATACAGAATGTAACAGAAAGGGTATAATCATATGGAATACTGTGGTACGGACCATCAAACTGAACAACTTTCTCTATGGGACCACCATCGAAATCGTAAAAAAATAATCAGCTGTCCTATACAAAATTTCAATACCTACTCGACCCAAATGTATGGGACAGCTGATTATTTTTTTACGATTTCGATGGTGGTCCCATAGAGAAAGTTGTTCAGTTTGATGGTCCGTACCACAGTATTCTATATGATTATACCCTTTCTGTTACACGCTGTATAGGCCACCCGTCTGTTCAGTAGGTTCCGTATAAGGCACTGGACAACAGGATGTTGTGGTCCAGTCCTATAAAAACGACTACATTGCAAAAATCAATCAGCTTGTCAATTGACATTATGATAAATCTTTTAGATTGTTCGTGCAGCCATTGTGGGTCTGTGGAAGAGGAGTTAAGTAGATAAAATGCAATATCATAACATAACATCACGCCTGTAATCCCGAAGGGTTAGGCAGGTGTACCTAATAGTACCCCCACGCTTCGCCAGTTTTGTTTAAGTCCCATGTAATACGGGGCGAGCCTATTGCCTTCAACCGCGAACAAATCCTGTCAGTGTTTATGAAATTTCTTTAAAAAAAATCTCAATCTTTCAAAATTAGATCATTTGGATTGATAACTTATCAACAGGCGCATATTACTTGAAGGGATAGGCAGAGGTGTAAGACATAGTACACTTCGCCAGGTATGTTCTAAGTCTCATGTAATAGGGGCGAGCCTATTGCCATCAACCGAAGAATTTAGAAACTGGGCTGCACATACCCTTCTTTTGCTGTGGCCGACCGGGTTCACGATTGTTTCTTTTGGAAAAATGTTGCCCACCTAAGCCTACATTGTGGAATGCAATAAAGAATTGAATATTGAGTATGGGATTTTGTCATTTGTATTACAGGGGCGTAATCTTCAAATGAACAAGCTCCTTTAAAAAAAGAAAGGGAAAAAAAATATTGCTAGGTCATAAACTCATAAAATAAAAAGGATTCAAAGTTGTTGAACCTACAAGAGGCACTCAGATGTTGATCATCAACTTATTAAGCACAAAAGAACTTGCTGCTATGCATAAAGTTACGCAAGTTTATAAGTTTCAAGTGGGTTACTGCACTTCACCAGTCGACGTTTTATTTCGTTTGTTAGATTTTTCATGATTGTTTAGTGTGTGTTTTCAGTAGATGATTACTCAGGTGTAAGGAAAATAAAATGAATATTTGAAATTTTTAAGAATAAACAAATAGTGTTCATGCATTTTCTATATTTCGGGTTAGTTTCCGGGCCATATCGTTTCCCATCATCATTGTCCTGCTCTTATCCCAACTTATTCGTGGTCAGCGCAGCATGTCTTCTTCTTCCATACTTCTCTATTACTCGTCATCTCATCAGACACCTCCTCTCTTGCCATATCATCCTTCCCAAAGTCCATCCATAGTTTCATTGGTCTTCCTCTACTCTTATACCCATCCACATTCATACTCAAAACTTTCCACACGATTCATATCGTTGCCCTTACTTTCAGTAATTAATTTCGTAGCTCTGAAAACACTCATTCGTAATCCAAAATTCGACAAAAAATTTCGGAAAACGTTCTGCTTAAATAAAATAAGCACAACTCAAATTTTTCTACTTTTACCCATCTAACCAACAGTCATTGACCGTATTTACGATTTCCTCAAAAAAAATCCTCTCAAGCTGTGCATGCGCATGCATGATAATATGATATGATGATCATGACAGGCTAACATAACTTTTTCGTGTTCTTTTACATTCAGAACTCAACGGGAAAACATGGTCAAGGAAAGCTAGAGGTAGACAAGATTGGAAAAGTTGAAGGAGGCCTATGTCATCAGACAAACAGAATTGTCGATGTTGTGCTAATTTGAACTTATACTTATTAATAATAGATACCTATTATTAAACACAGCTAAAATCTGTCATGACTGTCAACTGTCAAAAGTTTATTGACCCATTACCTTTTCCTTAACCCTTTTCCTCCCAACCTGTCTTATAACCCTCGCGCTGCTGCAAAGCTCACACGACTCGCACGCTGCAATGTTGCCAACTTGTAAACTAAAGTTAAGTTTACTCGGAATCAGTCTCCTCCCCCGCACCTCGGTGCCTCGACCCTTCTGTGGCCGTGCAAGAGCACGAGGGCAACGCGGCTGATTCGCGGGAACGGGTCAACACGACTCAAGGTCAGGGGGAGATGAACATAGAAACCGTAGAGAGGATTGCGGTGGAAAGAATATGTGGAGATGTTGGTCCGTAAGCTAGTAGAGATTCTTGAGATGTTACTCTTTTTGTTTTTCTGAAATAAAGGGTGTTTGAAAATTAAAAAATAGTAAAAAAAAAACAAAAATAGACTTTAACACACACTGGAAAAAAGGCTTATTTAACGAAATTGCGACTGTATACAATTGGTACCCAAAGTGGAATTTAGGGAAACGATTTTCTTGATTCTAACGGAATTACAATTTCAGAGATATATATATTAAAAAAAAATAGTTTGAATATATTATCAAAGTATCATAGTGCATCTGAATCTCTGTTCCCAAGTCAACATTTACCAATAAGTATTTGTGAACACACACACGCGGCGTCATCTCGCGACCCGTGCGTGTGTGTGTGTGTCGTACACACTGCACAAGAATGCAACGCGTTGTTGACACAGCCAACTTCGATATTCCTTTATTTATTGCTATAAAAACCCTTTCACTAACATCCATTTGAAATGAAACCTTATACTGTGAAGTCCAGAATTGAAAACTGAGTGTCGTCGCGAATCTTACGACGTTCATTTATTTTCGCGAATCTATCCTGAATTAGAGGATAGTGGAATGTGTTTGCAAGGAATTAAGACAGAATTTGCTTTGCAATTTTCTTGGTAAGTAGGGTTATTTGTATCTATGAAAGCTGCGAGGTATATTTAAATAAGGATTTATGCGTTACGTCTGGCGTTTTGGCGAGATCCGCGGATAAAGGAACGTTTCGACTGAAAAAAGTCGAGATTCGGTCGCAGATTGTGGATTTTGGGAGCCACAATGGGTAACAGCGGACAATCGGGCGAGGTATCACCTCTTAAAGTGTCTTGACAACTTTTTTGCTGAAAATGCGATCATTAACAGTTTTAGGAAAAATATTTTTGCAGAATTTTTTTTTCGTTTTCTGTCTGGACATAGTCTGGTCTGAAAGGACATGAAAGGTTAATGTAAATGTAAACAAAACAATTGTTGCTTAATTTGTCAATTCACACAACCCGTTCGCTATAATCTCAAGATTCAACTTGTAACTACAAAGCTTTTTTTTAACTGCAAAAATAACGGATGTTTAAATAAAATCCCAAGAGATTTTATCCTAAAGTGGCTCCATTTTGTACTATTTTAAAATTCCTTACAAGATCATAACAGTATAGGAGTACGGTTAAATACCAACGTTTTACGCAGTGAATGCATGCAAAACGTAAAAATAAGATGCTTGGAAACCCGCTCGTCTACATACCTTCAAAACTGTCTGCCCGTCCGTCCTACGTCCTGTTAATTAATGACAATCACTAGTGGACAGATGTTGAGTGCACAACAACGTTTTAAAAAGAAAAAAGACACTAAAAACCCAGTAATAATTCAACTCAACTGCAATATAGGCGCCTTCAATGTTTTATTTAAGAGCCGTAATTAAAATCACATGCAAAAAAGAAGAAAAAAAAGATGTTATGTCGCAACACGCGAAAAAGGATTAGATTACCCACAACTTTCATGTTAACGACACGAGATACCATCAACACATAAGGAAATAAAAATCCTGATTGCCTTAAGGCAAACATGTTTAAAAAAAAAACTAAGTCCTTTAAAACCCTGATTAATTTAAATGAAAACTCCGAGATTCTACATCAACGCATTTATGGACAGGTTATGTAAAATCTACGTCCAAAGAAAACGAGAGTATCTAAACTATCGTAAATCTAAAAAAAAAACACTTTCATTAAATCTTTCCCACCAGTTTTCGACCACTAAACCAGTTCGATAGCATCGCATCCAAAAAAACATTATATTAATTTGGGATCCCCACAAAAAACGAAGATACGAATAAAAAAAGCTAATGGCCAAAAAAAAAGAAAAAAGGTTCGATCTTCTTTTTTAAAAAAAGGAAAAGAATAAAAAAACCGGCCGAAGAAAGGGTTAGTTTTGGTACAGGTTGATTCCATTGTTGGTTGGTCACTGCCTCTTCGGTATTTATGAAATTTTTGATAATCTTAATATTTATATGACAATAATTTGTAACTTGCATGATAAAACTTATAAATTGCAGTGGATTGTGAGTTTATGTAACAAATATTAATAAATGAGCAAGTTTTACTCATAATATGCACACAATGTTTTTATCTTCTGTTGTCAGAGACACGCATTTATAAGTAAAACCTGCAAGTATTCTTATTTTTTTATTAGTTACTTTAAAAAAAATGCACAGACATAAATAGCATGCGTGTATGCAACTAATTATGACAACTTTATTAATTAAGAAAAACAAAATGTTTACTGTTATTTTTGAACAGATTGTTATCAACCGGAAAACACGCTGAGAAAACATAGCCCATAATTAACTGATCAAGAGATCAACCTTATTTCTTCTTAGCGAGACTTCTCATAGGTTTCAGATGTTGCGTATTCCGTCAGTGATTTTATTGGAGATACTTAAAACTTTAACGCCTTATTTTGTTTAAAATAATAGTAAAAATATACCTGGGTAGCTTTTTATGTAAATATATTCTTCATAACTATTAAATATACCATGACGTCTCCCAGACATAATTACAGAATTAAATCACAATGTTGATCAGTTTTATTTTGATCATGACAAGACTTGGAATGCGGTTCCTGAGATCGAAAGTTGCAACTTGCAAGACTATTAATAGGAAACAAGACTTAATACCGTTGGACAGTCAGCAACGAAAGTTGATAAACACTACGCATGATTTTTTTTAATAATGTTGTAGATTTTGAACACCAAATGACATTGATTGATTTATGCTAAAATAACCGTGTATAGTAACTTTTATTGTAAATTATACTGTAAGCCTGTCATCCCACTGCTTATCAAAGGCCAGTTCCATGAATTCCAGTTTTTTCGATCCAGGGCTAATGTGGACCAACGGTAGTTGAATTTGTCTAATTTTGCTAACTGTAGCGTTTTTTTTCTTCATTTTATTGTGATTAAAGTGTATAAGTGGACGTTTGCTCTATTTAAATTTCCTGGTTATATAGAATAGGTCAGTGACATTAAAGCAAAGAGATTGTTTTTAACTGTAACTGCGCGGTAAAGTACAATAATAACTAAGTAATTTAAGAAAAAACTTTATAATATTTCGGAAGTATTTTTGACATGTACATAGAGTAAATGCCAATTATCGTATAATTTATCCTTTTGTACTATGAGTTTCGTGTCCGAATATACTATCACTACATAGTATAAAACAAAGTCGCTTCCCGCTGTCTGTCCCTCAAAAATTCTTTGCTTGAATTAGTGTAGTAAGTTATTTTTGTAAAAGAATATAATAAAACTACAGTCAGCCAGCACATCAAGTTACCAAACTGTCAATTTTCTCAAAATTTTAGTTTACCTGTTGATCGCTAAGTTCAAAATCGAATGAGAAACTTTGACAGTTTGTAGTAACGAGATTCGCTGGCGACTTAAATAAACATTTTACCATTATTAATAGTTTTATACTTTTATCCTAAACAACTTGTCAAAACAGACCTAGTACCTTTTACTTATAATTAAAGATTTTTCTCATTACCTAGCATCTTAGTATGACCATAATGTACCGTTCGCAAATTCAAGTGCCATTGACCTCTTGTTTCAAGGAAGGTAAAAAATTAATGAAATCAATGTTACCGGTTATTTACCTTTTCTGATCATCATGAGTTCACGACAGGGCTTTCAAACAGGAAAAAAAAATCCTTTTAATAGACTGATTGAAAAGTGTATTCCTGGATTCAGAATAAATATGGACACGTAAAAGTACCAAAAATTGAAAATCCTAAATTGCAAGAAATGTAACAGCAAACTACCTCTGCATAATTTGTTTACAATGTTCCCAGTGCTGGAAAACATTCCTCCCCTCTGTCAAAAGGTTTGGGCCACAGTCTACCTTACGAGCCCAGTGTAAGTTCCTCACAATATTGTCCTCCACTTTTTTCAAACATCTTCTAGCGATTTACTATAAAATAAAAAGAACCCAATTATATCACAGCAACTGTTCTGCTCCTTTTGTTTTTCAAACGTTAATCCTGTCATTTTAAGTTAACATAAGCCAAATATATAATTATTTCTCTTAATTTTTATAAATTAAACAAGTTTTTTTTTTTGAAAATCACACAAGATAGCAAACAAGAATACAGAAAAAAAATATTTTTAATTGATTTTTCTTGTACTCCAATTTGTCTACAACCTGTAGATCGTTGGTTGACATGTATACTGTAGTCAATACTAAGGTCAGAAATTCCTGGCGTCCCTTTAACTGCGCTTTTTAATAAATTGACAGGACAATAGTCACCCCTATTATCTTGTGAGGATAGGCAGAGGTGTGTAGGGGTAACCAATACGATGGTAAGTATAGATCCTAGTTTGTATTTATTTGGTAACTATCAGTGAAATATAGGTGCAATTAGAATCAAGTAACTGCCCAACTTACCATAGCATAATTTTAATAACGACGATTCCAAAAACTGACGACATCACGGTTGGTGCAGTGGTTGAGCGATTGACTGCAGCGCTGCGTGTCGCTGGTTCGATTCCCGTACGGAACAAATATTTGTATGGCCTACAGATAGTTGTTCCGGGTCTGGTTGTTTGCGTATGTGTGTTTAAATATTTGTAAACACACTCACGAAACAGGAGAGATTTCTAGAGTGAAGCAAAATTAACAAAAAAAAACTGATTAAGAGACACCTAAATGCCAAAATAGAAGTGGTCTGTACAATTTAGACATTCATATAGATTTTACATAGTTTAAGTGAAAACGGGGATTGTAAAGGTTTGGAAGAACTAGATTGCTTGGATAGTACATGCTTAGGCTTCACTAACAGCGTTTATGCTTTCCTGTTCATTACTGTGCATATAAAAGCTTTCCGAAACTCACAAATAAAATATTACCATCAAAAATGTTCTTACAACGCAATAAATACGTAAAGTAGGTTAAATAATATAATTATTTCTACAAAATTTTCCCACGTATCCACCCTTTTACGCCACAAAAACGATCAAGAATAACTATCTACGTTATATCTTTGTAAATAAGGTTTATATTTAACTGTGAGAGTGTTGTAAGGGTTGTGCCGAAGTTGTCCGAAGATTGCCGAACGCCCGCAGCGAACAGGTGCTCTATCTTCTACATCTTGATGACCGGACGCAGGCGACCGATGGGTCTTGATACTTTAGGATATATTTTTGATTTACCAAGTTTTGTTGATGTGATCTTAGACCTGTTCAGAATGTTCTATGCCTTAAATAGGTCTGTTACGAGAAGCGTGTATTTCAATTAAAATACTATGAGAAAAATAAATATTCAAATAGATTTGATCCAAAAATCGTTTCCAAAAATAAAGTAAAAAAATCAAGGCTATTCTATTGTGCTTCCGCCGCACAGGTTTGAAGAAATGCTAATTAATACCAAATTGATTACAAAGATATTTCCTGAAATCATTGATTACGTCAGTAACATTTTCGTAGAAATCTGTCGACGTCTTCTTGACGTAATTTCAATAATATAAGTATTTGGCGGAAAACCGGAAACATTAATGTGTTTCTCCTCCTAAGGTTACGACAACTTTTTTTTTTTTTTTTTACCGATGGTAAATCATCAAATAACCCCTCCCGCTCTGGGCTGAGCAGGAGGGAGTGTCATACTTTTACTGACTAAAACCCATCCATGTTCCTTCCTTTGCCCTTTGTGTTCCAGGGCCGCGGTATCTCTTTCGAACAGTCCCGCAAGCCTGGGTTCATCGATAAATCAATCGCTTCACTTTTAATACACTTAAGCAACTGACATAGGCAAAACGCAAAGCCTTATTCTTTCAAAGCGTTTAATATTTCTACTACTACTCTCAAAAAGATTGTCATAACCTTTATTTTTTTTATTTTTTGACTGAAGTTACCTCACCAGCCTCACCTGACATCACCAGCCTACAGTCCACTGCTGGACATAGGCCTCCTCAATCGCACGCCACTCAACCCGATTCTCAGCAACTGTCATCCAGTTGCTACCAGCAAGCCTGCGAAGATCGTCGCTCCACCGAGACTGACGGCGTCCCACTTTATGTTTGCCGATTCGCGGTCTCCACTCAACAACACGTCTATCCCAATGTTCATCGGTTCTACGGCTAATATGGTCGGCCCATCGCTGATCACAATTTTTTAAATCTTACTTCAATGAGGACAAGAGCGCTAGAGGTCCTGTTTAGCTCTATCTCTTTCTAACAGTGAAATTGACATTAAAGTCATACTATAAAAGGTGATTTTACAGGCACAGGTGTCCGTCAAGTATCAAAACATGTAGTGCGTCGTATACATCTCACGTGTACGAGAATGTAAGGGTTAATAAAGAATGTCGGCTGTTGTAGTGTAGGTACCAAATATCGTACTGTACTAGTTTTATGAAGTGATGATATTCTTTTTAAAGCTCTGACTTTTCAGATTCATGTGCATATTGTATAATTATCACACCTACTGGTATTGGTTTTCAGTTGGGAATAAATAAAATATTGAATGCTGGCATCGACCAGTTCAGCTACAGAAAGAAAATTTGACGACAGTTAGCTTTTAAACTGCAAAAGAAGTAATGTTACGCAGTTTCAAGTGTGATTTGTGACTTTGAATCATTTCTATAACTCGATACATTGTTGACCACAATTGTAACCATAGTAAAATTCTGATATTCAGCCCAAACCGCCCGGCGGTTTATTTTATTATTTTTATTATTATTACTGACATTAACTATTATAAGCAATTGCATTACCTGCTATGCAAACTGCAGGAGTCTCGACCAGGTTTGACTCACGATCTTCGGAATGTCTTCCAACAATCTGGTGGTGGGTCCACCTACACTTTATCTACGGTCTAGTTGTTACCATTCAGTGAGGGCTCTACTCCACCTGCCTTCACCACGTCTTGTCAAGTGTCCCTGCCCACCCACCTCCACCTCAGAGCTGAGCTGCTAACTGCAATCCGACACCCTTTTTTTTTTCGGATTGGAAATCATCAAATAACTCCTCCTGTTCTGGGCGGAGCAGGAAGGAGTGTCAGACTTTTACTAACTAAAACCCATCCGTATTTCTCCATCCTCATACCTTTGTGTTCCGGGGCCACGGTATCTCGATTCTACATCCTGGACTTTAGTCCCATGTCAGATTTCTAAAGTACGGACTCGATCTCTAAAATAGAACAAGAGATTCTTTTGTTTTTTCGTCGCTTTTGTGAATGATGTAAACGATCATTTTTTGACGAGCTAGGACGAATCTGATGGGAAGCCTTCAGTCTTGATGGAGCGTCGATCTTCGCAGGGTGGCTAGTAGCAACTGGATGAGAGATGCTGAGAATTGAGTTGAGCGGCTTGCAATTGAAGAGGCGTATATCCAGCTGTGGACTGTTGTAGTCTGATGATTATTTCAATCGTTCGACTAAAACAAATAAGTATTTCCGAACCGGAACAATGCCGATAGGTAGTTAGTGTAACTGCCTAAACAATTACTAATTATTGAGGCACGTCTTCCTTAAATTAGGGCAGTTTTAATTAGTCCCCAAATACTATTAGGTGCGCGTCGAATGCGCAGACGCAACCAACCACGCGTGACGTCACGGCCGCCATTGTCTTCTCGATCAACTGAGTAACGGGCTAGTAATAGGCGGTCACCTTTAACTTCACGCTTGTTTCGGCTTTTAGGGTGAGCAGTGATTGGAGCCAAGTTCATGATGAGGATGAAAGATTCCTAAAGTACCTACCTATTATACCTAAGGAGAGAGTAAGAGATTATAGAGAAAATGAACTCGTCTAGGAAGTTTGTTAGTCCCTTCACGAGCTATGAGATATATGATTATACTAGCTTATGCCCTCGGCTTCGCCCGCATGGTGTTCGGTAATTGTAACAAGGGATCATACAATCGGGATAAAAAGTATCCTATTTGTTAATGCAGGTTATATACTATCTGTGTGCTACATATAATTATAATTGTCCCATGGGATCGTACTACGGAAATAAAAAGTATCTTATATTTAATCCAATTTATAAACTATCTGTGTGCCAAATTTCATCCAAATCCGTTCATTCAAAAAAAAAATTCAAGTTCAAAATTGTTTATTTTCTTCAACAAGATTACAAAAAATATAGTTTGTGATTGGAGTCTTCTTTTAAGCAAACAATGCCTGTATTAGAAGACTCCGCTCTTCCATAACAAAGGAAAGAAAAATATTAATAACATATTTACCATAGCTAATTGTACAAGATTGGCATAAGTATAGTTAGTGTGTTTGAGTGAATGTGCGTGAGTGTGTGTGCGTGAGTGTGTGTGTATGTGTGTGTTTGTGTGCCTGCGTCAGAGTATAGGTTATGTCGTGGGTTTCAAGAGATCTTCCGTTTCTTTATAAGTAAGTGGTTTGATCCATTTCAGTATATTTTTTTGCATTCATAGTATTGGTTTTTATGTATACATATTTCTTTATTAATTCTATTATACAACCTTATCATTCGTTTTAGCGTCAAAGAGTAATAAACATCCATCCATCCATCCATCCTCACAAACTTTCGCATTTATGATATTAGTAGGAAGGTTTCCTTCTGATCTACTTCTTCATGCAGAGGGGAGGTACGTGTTTTCCAGCAGTGGGAACATTATCTAGTTCCGTTGCCTACCAGGGTTGCCGTATTTTAGTTTGAAGGGTTTGGGTGCTGGTGTAATTACGGCATACGAAAACTTTCCCGACTAGGAGGTGTAACGAATCTGTAGTAAAAACATTAGGCAAAAAGATCGTCCCCAATTACAAGGGTATTATAATACATAAGGTCCGGCTCTGTCTAACCCTGAGCAGTACAAGGGTGATGGTATGTTTTAACAGAAACAGCAATTTTCCTCCAAAATTCATAATAGAGCTACAAAAACACAATTCAATAGCCTAAAACCTAACACAACCTAGAACGAAAACACACAATATCGTTAACATTCCATGCTAAAAAACACAGTATATAAAACATAATATATAACCTAAATTGGTAACAGGTTCCACGTGAAATTTAAAATATAAGTGGTAAGGTACAAGGGCGCAGGGCTGAAATGGTAAAAAATATACATTTGATGGAGTGTAGTTTATCTTACAACTGGGAAAACACGCTGAAAAAATATCGTGCGCCAAGGAAAATATTCGTAAATGAAAGAACAGCAGTCGCCGGCAAGTGGCGGGCAGGGCTGTCGCAACCATGAAGAGGGATATTATTGGGGACATCATTTATATCAAACACTGTTATAAGTATGTCGTGATGGCCCAGAGGTTAATACCTCGCCTCTCATGCATGAGGTTGTGTTCAAATCCGGGGAAGGACCAATACGACTTTTTCAATTCATATGTACTTTCTAAGTTTATCTTGGATATCACAGATATCGGTGAAAACATCACGTTAGGAAACCTGGACTTATAAAAGTCTGAAATCGCCAACCCGTCTTGAGCAAGCGTGATGGTGATCACTGTTCGTGCCTTCTCTGTTGAGAAGAGGCCTTTGCCCAGCAGTGGGACAGTAATAGGCTGGTATTATTGCTGTTATAAGCTTTGACGGTTTAAAATTTAACTTATACTGTCACATAGGGGATATCATCCGTGATACGACGATGACGACGTCCACGACGACTTAAGTGAGACTTAGAAAGAGTGTAAACAGATTTGTCTACACTGAACAATTACCAACCACCACCACCATTCACCCGCATTCTCCAGTCATAGTTATCCCGCGATCATCATGTATTAATGGGAGCTCAAAATAATGAACAATCACGGAAGATTCCCGTAAGTGACAGTATACGGTTTTAATTTTTATATTTTTTTATCATTTTATTCTTTTGTGTAAGATATTTAGTAGCATCTTTTCGTTTCTTGAATTTTAATTGTATAAGCAGAAACATATCAGAATCGCCAGGGTAGCCCGCGAATTCAAATTTTCTTACGTTTTTTGCCATTTGCAGTTCAGTGTCAGGTTGTATGTTGATGAAAATATGAATCGCGACGAGTTATGATCATTAAAATTATCAATAGACCCCAACTTTGATTTTTTTTTTTCGAATTTTTGGGTCTAAATGTTGTTTCCTCACGATTTTTCTCTTTACCGCTTTGAGAGTAATAGTGATGACCTAGAAACACATAGACGGGGCCATTATGATCGCTTGGCCACCAGTTCTTCATCCGGTTTATTGTGTGCCATCAAAAATTAGGAATGGTTCTAACTCCTAAAATCAAAGAACCATGAAAGGTTTTATTAGATTTGAAATCTCAATAAGAATTTCCCAAATTGTCTTCTGTTTCATAGTGCCGAACACAAACTACACAATCCTTTTTTTTTTTGCAAAAATTGCGGCCATACATTTCCCGCCGCGCACCAGCCCTACAGAATACAAAGTATAGTCTCTATGTAAACGGTGCTCTACGTAGAGACGACCGCGACACCTGCCCGCTAAATGAGAGTTAACTCTGCGTCTCTCTCTTGTACAGATGGAATTATAGAAAGAGAGCATTTTGTTTATTCCGATACTTATGGTGGCTTTGATTGATAACAAGGGAATTAATTCCTCGAACGGTTGGACACAGATGTTTGATACAGTTAGTGCAGAAGGTCGAAATAAAATGCTTTATTCTTAGGCACAGAAGAACAGGATATTCTTCTAAAAAGAATGTAAATTGACATCGCTAATCCCTGGACATCAATGGTTACTTTACATAGATACACTATACTGGGACTAAATGAGAGGTAACAGTTCTACCTGGTTTTTAGGAATTGATTTTTAGTGAACAGACGAATTGTCTAGACCCTCTGAGGATCGAGGCCTCCTCTATGTAGGTCAGGTGGACCATGCTCGTCCCAAAGTGTGTGGGTTAGTAGAACATGTTTTGGAATGTTTGAATGTTCGAAGAGATGCCGTTTTCTTGAACCGTATTGAGAGCAATAGTTATGAAATCAATTACTGCTTGGGTTCAAAACCACCACAGTTCTGCATTTCCACTTGATTTCGTCGGAAAAATAGAGTTTATTACCAAAACCACAAAACGACCAGTTAAAAACATTACACATCCTTGCAAAAAAAACAACACAGCAGACAAAAGCAAAATTACCCACCATTTAAAAACATTTGTAATAAAAACTAAGCCCAAAAAAATATCCTAGGCCTTCCACATAGGTACAAGATAACTTAGATAATAGCTACGTGAAATGAAGCGTTGCCGTCGCGATAAAAAAAACACTGGTTAAAATCTACGGCTACTCTGTGTTATTTTAGGCCCTCGCAAAATATTGGGCTCGCTAAGCGAAGAATAACAATGGCGCCCGCGCACCCCCTCTCTCCCCCCTGTTTTCGGGTGACGAACAGACGGTAATTATGTTTATTGATCTTTTTTTTGTTCAACTGGTTTGCTTGTAGGTCTTATAAGCGGTTTTTATGGTACCACCACGGGCTCAAAAAAATGTCTACCTCTGTGGGCTTTCCTTCTCTGGATTAGTTGCCGTCTGTGGTTCCCAGAGATGGAAGGTCCCTTATACTGCCCCTGATGGCTGTCAATACAACTCAATATCTGTATCGCAAATGGACTCGAATTACAAATGTGGGTAACTACGACACTATTTTCTGGAGAGACTTTTACGGGATGGATTATTATTTATCGGCAACATAATTTGTGTCATTTTTTTCATCACAACTGCTATCAAAACAGTTAAGAAAAACATCGGTGATAATCGGCATGTCTAGAAAGCAAACAATCGAAGACACGGGGCTTCCACCACCCTGCGCTGGGACCACGTGATAGATAGGCTTACTCACACTCACTGCTAGACACCTGTGCGCAACCAATTGGAAAATAGGTTGATTACGTTTTATCTCTTGTATTTTATTAGACCAGCTCGTTAGCGAGAAAAAGCTATGGTAGGCTTGAGTTGCCTTCGAATCTTCTTAGTATTTTGTAACGAGTCATACAGTTCTGAAAAGTCTGTACGCAACTAAACCAGCATGTCCGATCAGTAAGAATTTCCAAACAGGAAATTGGGCCGAAAGGCTTTGCTCGACGACCATTCAAATTTAAGACTTCGGTTAAAGCAGTTTGTACCACGCAATGTATATCGAAAGGTTCGCAATACAGTTATATTTTTGCACGGCCGCAATATAAACTGGAAAGGCCGACTGTGTCTTTCCAAGTATCATTTGAAAAATCATTTCGGTAGGTAGCTAATGAGCGACAAATCTAGACTTTCTAACCGGCCGAGTTCAAAAATCGATTTTTGCATAGATTCGGTAGCCACGCGCCTTTCGGATCGATTCTACGCGCGTGGTTGCCGTGGACAGTCACGCACGTTCCATCTGATCTCGATGCCCACTCGATTCGATATCGAATCACATTTTTTCTCATTGGCTTCGCCTTTTTTCCAACCTTTTGTACAAGGCGCCCGTTTTTTGGCTCGCGACGCGCTTGTCTCCGACCAATCTCTTTGGTAATTTTCTTTTTTTTTTACTTACCTATTGTCGACGGGCCAGTGCAACTTGTTTTTGGATTTATATAGACCGTTGATTCTTAATGGTTGAATTAAATGGCCGCGGTGACCGTTACGAACGTTTTTTTTTGTACGAAAGTGAGGTGATTTTTTCTAAACTTTTCGCCACGCAAATTATTGAGAGAAAATCTTGTGAACCTGTTAATAGTCGGGTTCTTAAACTTTATTGTACAGTTTTTTAAGAATTTCAAAAGATCTAATAAAGTCTAGATAGTTCTGGGAGTCTATTTTTTCGGTAGGTGAACGGTAAAGTCATTGACGAATGAAACTACTAAAGAAATTCTATTTTAAGTCTCAAATCGAGTTTCTTTATTAAAATTAGTAACACTTTTCACAATTTTTAGATTGCTTCTATAGTAGACTACAAATATTCTCCAAAATCTTTTCCTATAGTAGAGAATATGTGGCCAAACACAACTAGCAAAAATATGTTGCGCTATGGTTAAGAGTGTTAGTAAGTGGTCGCAAATTCAGCCAAAAATTACAACTGCTCCTCATCCATTCACCAAAACCAGAAGCTGTGTAGACTTAAACATCAAATATTTCGCTAACCGCGACTGATAACCGCTGGTTGCGTGCCGTTAACTATTGGTTGCCGAGGAGGACAGGTGCACGGCCGCAGGCGATGAATCTCAGCCTCATGACGATAAGTCTACGCAAGCATGTGTTTTCACAGTCGAAACATTTTATGCAAACATGTTGTCTGACGAAATAAAAGATTTACAAAAAGAGTAGAGAACTAGAGAGAGAGAGAGAGAAATAGAGAATTCAAAGACTTGAATGAGAATATACATGTGAATGTTTCCCAAGTGGTAATGCACAGTATGACTTTATTTTTTGTTCAGTTATTTATTGGAAAAATTGGGAATGGATTGGAAGAGGGATAGCTAAAAGCTGCTAATAATCGAGAATATAGTGGTTTAAATCTAATTTAATTTCTTGTTGGTTTGAAAGGTGGTTCTTGTTCTGCAGATGGATAAATTATAAAAACTTTAATTGCAAAAAGGCTTGCTAACTGAAAATCCCTTTTTTTCGGATGGGAAATCATCAAATAACCCCTCCCGCTCTGGGCTGAGCAGAAGGGAGTGTCAGACTTTTACCGGCTAAAACCCATCCTTTTTCCTTCCTTTGCCCTTTGTGTTCCAGGGCCGCGGTATCTCTTTCGAACAGTCCCGCAACGACTGAAAATCCCTGAAGGGAAAATTTTTGCTTAAAACAAGAGAAGGTCTTGGATGTCAAAATGAAAGAGTTTCATATCCATCATCTGCATTCCCTTTTATTCTAACCAAATGCAGCCGAGTACCAGTATTTAACATGGAGCGACTGCATATCCGAACTCCACAACTCAGTTACTGGGTAATAAAATACGCCTCAGTAAGACAAAAGAATTACATATTAATTAAATTTATTTTATTATTTTTTTATTTATTCGATTATTATCTACAACACTTCCAACTTATAGATAAATCATTTCTAAATAAATTAAATCATGATATTTTTATACATGGATATAAGTTTGCAATTATTATAAATCTCAGTAATAATTGAAGTAAGATTAATAATAATGATTATAAATCCAATTTTAGAAACTAAAAAGCATCCATCATAGAAATTAACTCTTACCGAAAATCAGGTTGTTGTAAATCGCCCAATTAGTCAGTCTGTACTTTTGAACGCGAGTGTACAAGACGTGCTAACTGTAATCGGTAATATTTCGCTAATGTCGTAATCACATGTCTTCGAGAAGCGTTCGTCTTTACTCCGAGTGATTCTCGCGGTTACTATGATGTGTGGGAGACGTATTCTGGAGGTTACCAGAATTACCAGATTAGCTTTATGTTGTGTTATCGTATGGTTACAGTTTCTAGGTTGAATTGAAATTAGAGTGTCACCAGATAGAGGTAAACATAATGTGCTAATCGGTGTTTAGCTTTTTCGATTACAGAACTATAATACCTACTATTTAGCATCTGCCTGGCCTTTTCCTAACTATGTGGGGGTGAGCTTCCAGTCTAACCGGATGCAGCTGCTGAGTATTTACCTGCTGCCACTATTTTACCTTTATCTGACCTCCACAACCCAGCTGGTACTGGGTACGCTACCGCTTGGTAAGACTGTTTGTCACACTTTCGGGCCACTGACTTCCTGTAACGACTGTCATAGATCTACAAATGACAACCAGGACCAACGGCTTACTTTCCGAGGCGCGGAGGAAACTCGGTATGTATAGGTAGTCACTCATCCACGGAACAACCTAGGTAAGCACGGTCTAACCTAAAGATAGATCCGAGCGGCTGTTATGCTCCTCTATAATCATTTGCAAGTAATTACCAATATTGCAGGCACCATATGTCATTTATTTGTTAACAGCGTAAATCACTGCTTTCAGGAACTTCAATATCCGAAATCAGTACGTTGTACAGTTCACAAAACGGAATTAGTCTTCAAGTTCACATATGAACAAATTGCAGCGAGTCGTTAGAAAGGCTGCCATTAATTCATTATCTCGGATTGATTGGGAAGCTTTTAGTTATAGTGTTGTGAACGGCATGCCGGCTGCTGTGGAGATCCGGCAACATGGATTTGGTAGGTGTTGTTACTAATTGGTACTTATATGCCAAAGGTACTCATGTAGACACGTGCAGACGCCAGCAACTGTCAACTGTGAAACTGTCAATTTTTCCCAATCAACCTTGACCCTAATGCCTCATCAATAAAGTTGAAAATCTATTAAAGAAGACAGATTGTAGTAGCTTCATGTGCTGGCGTCTGTACCTCATCATTTTCCTGCCCTTGTCCCACGTTACTTAGGGTCGGCGCAACACGTTGTCTTCCGTCAACTGTCACGCAATCATTAAAAAAAAGTCGTTACCCAGCAAAAATTTTTTGCCTGGAGTTACTTAGTCTGATATACAGGATCCTTGGTTGGGCGCTTCGTCAAGGATACGTTTACACCTTGTATACATCTGCAATACCAGAAGCGTAGCATAATCACCCTTTTAATGTTCCCACTGCTGGGACACTCGGCCTCCTCTCTATGAGAGGGAAGCGTAGATCGAGATAGATTGTCTTCAGAGAGACGATTCTGAAAATACGCATGTGCATAATTTCAGCTCACTTGGTTTTAGGTTACGTTACGGTGAACTCCCTCTCAATGGGAGGAGGTTTGTGTCACTCCTGTGGGAAAATTATAGGTTGACTATGCTAGTAGGTTGAATCCCCAGTGTGAAAATTAAGTACCTATTTTTGTCGATTATAACGAACATAATAATCAATTTCATAAACTCTCCGCACTTTCACCTTCCTAACCTGCCCTTTGGAAGACACCGGCTCACCATCACTGCAAGCCATCAGCTAATGATTGAAGGCACTTAACATTCGTGATCCGCAGACGTTTTGGTATGAGCTTCCGTCTGACGAAGCGTGACTGGCGAGGGGAAGGTGGGGTAGAGGAAGCGAGGCTATGCCGATGCTTTAAAATGTGTATGTCTTAAAAAATGAAGGTGTGTCTTCTAATTTCGATTTTGTCACCACGAGACAAATCCTCAATGGACAACAAAGCCCGAAATGCTTGCAGATAATTGTTATACATATTATTATGTTTTAGAAATATGCTGTCACAGAGGTTGATAGAAACAAAGCCCGATATAACCAATTTTTTTCCAAAACTCGATTACAAACAAATATTATCGCCTTAGCTGCTCTCTCACTGCAACACAACCTAACCAAGCTACCGGTACATATCTAAGAGCATTTTATGTCTTCACTCGCTTGATAACCGCAGCGCTATGTACCTACCTACGTTTAACAGTCGGCATCTAATCTACTACATCTCGATAGCAGATCAGAACGGACGTAAAAAATATAATGTACTTACTAATGGTAGCGTAATGATATGGGTTTTACAGTGTCTTTTGGTAATTTAGAGAGTATAGGATTCAAAAACTCGCAATAACGACTCGAAGGATCGAGGGGCTCGATCTTCAGGTTAAGCCGCGGTTCCCTAGCTCGGTCCGTGGATGGGTGACAACCATACATGACATACCGAGTTTCCTCCGTGTTTCGAAAAACCCGTTAAGCCGTTGGTACCAGCTGTTATTTGTAGATCTTTGACAGTCGGTACAGGTAGTCAGTGGCCCGAAAATCTGACAGCCAGTCTAACCCAGGTATCGTATTACCCAATAAGTAAGTCGCTCGATATAAAATACTGGTTTTCAGTTGGAGCCAGTTAGACTGGAAGCCTACCCCAACATAGTTGGGAAAAGGCAGGGCAGATTTTGAAGGTTTCAGGATCGTTTAACTCGAATCTCAGCTACACCACCACCCTGTAGAAGCCGCTCGTACATTACGTTGTCGTTTTGTAGTAACACGCTTAACACCCTTAGAGCTTGCTTATTCTGTGAGCTTGGTATACTCTGCGGGATCGTATTCGAACCGACCTGATTAAGATACAAGAAAGTAGGGAAAAAATTATCCAATCAAGAATATTGACTCCTCAGTTGGTTTTAAAGACTTCAACTGTTCAAGAGACACAAAATATGTGTTAAGTAGTAATCATTGGAAATCAAAAGAAAATCACGACATGATTTGGTGATCCTAAAGTATTTTGACAAATACTTCTACGCTCATACCTACCTTCCTAAAAGTTATTAACAACAAAGCCACCATACCTAACTGCCTACAAGTAGGTAACTTAGTACATTAGCTAACTGATGACAATTTACTCACAGCTACCTACCTGCCAACAGTCATACGTTGTTAATAAGGATTCCCATCGTTTTTATCAATCAAAATCTAACAAACTGTAGGTACATAACAAACAAGGGCTTCGCGATTCCCCCAATTAATTTTCCAAAAACTATTCGTCTAGCCATCACAAAATCAACGCCAGACTAATCCAAATCCCGCGAAATTAACTGTCAAATATTTTTTGCGCGCCAAATCCGCGCGCGTCTCTCATAATCTGTGGTGGAAAAATAGTCGCGCGTGCGAAAACGAACACACAGTTAGACCATAGAGAATATTAGTCCAGAAGGCTTGTGTCCAGAATTTCGCTGATAAATAATTCTTACCGACAATAGCTGGGGTTTGACTACTAGCTACGAACTTATGGATACGGGCTCCGTTTTAGGCCAAAACTGGCTGGTGTTTTTTTTAATTCACAAAATTTAAAGCATTTTGCCTTACTAATAAATTAATAATGCTACAATGTAAAAAGTTTGTTCTCACAAGTAAGTTCTGTCTGTGGCTACTGTACCTTCAGTGCTGACTAATCGTTCATTCACCATTTAATCTAGTCGACTGCATCGGATTGCTATGAAAAAGAGCCAAAGACGAAAAAAATCCTTAAGTGCCTGTATATTTTCGTCACTAGTTGATTCTCTGTAACCATTTTCTTCATGGTCACACTCCATGAATTGCTACAGATACAAAATGCAGAGGTAATTGAGGCCAAGAGCTCACCTGTTCGGGGACCCCCAGGCTGAGACATCTAATTGTCTGTCAAACTGACAGATTAGGCTGAATACATTATTACTGGTGCTACACTTGTAAGCGCTGACAGATGAGTATAAGAGTGTGCTTTTGCATTCTATTTTTAAAGCTCTTTATAAATCATGAGGTCTTTAATTTGAGTGACTAATTAACGGCTACCTATCTTATAGATAAAGACTATAAGATATTTTAAAAGATAGTTAAACAATTTAAGTTCGCTAATGTTTATTTTATTATTCTTCTAATAGCTGTTGCCCGCTGCTTTGCTCGCAATTTATCCCACGGGCACCTTGTAAATATAGCTTACTAGCGACCCGCCCCGGCTTCGCACGGGTCAATGTTATACATATAAACCTTCCTCTTGAATCACTCTATCTATTAAAAAAAACCGCATCAAAATCCGTTGCGTAGTTTCAAAGATTTAAGCATACCAAGGGACATAGGGACAGAGAAAGCGACTTTGTTTTATACTATGTAGTGATGGCACTCGGGGATAATGTAGCTTCCTATTAGTGAAAGAATTTTCTAAATCGGTTCAGTAGATCCAGAGATTACCCCCTACAACCTCACAAACTCACAAACTTTATCTCTTTATAATAATAAATAGTATAGATTACTGCTAGCTAACATGATCCAAAGGCTAGGCAAAGGCGGTCTCCATAACATCCGTTCCTTCGATCCATTTTAACCCAATCAGATTAATTTGACTGCGATCCAGGTTATCTATCTGTGAGAGTAAGGGGCAGTATGTACTACACGGACCCTAAGTTTATGAATGGCATATGTCTTTTCCAATCATCGAATTTTTGGCCCTCGGAAAATTTACTGACTAGACTGTGTTGGCACTTTTTCCAGGATGAAATACTTTGAAAGGAGATCCACGGACACAGTAGATACCGACAGTGCATCTACGATCAACCTAAGATCATTGCCCCTAACCACCATATGAACTAGATACCTACATTAAATCACGAATTTATATTAGAACCTCGAGAGTAAATTGCGATACACCGAAATCCCGATTGTTAGAAAGCTGAGGTAGACCACAAAAGAATGTGTGCTGCACTTTATTCAGGTCACTTCTATCACTGAGTGCGATGTTCACTCTACTTACGCGTCTACATGAATAAAACTAATAGTCCAGGGACGTCTTAATCGTGTGGTTAGTACCTAACCTGGTGTCAGAGTTTAATACAGCCCATGGGCCTTTGACTTGCCGTTACATGCCGTCGAGGGTGTCCTGCCTTTTCGCAGAAAATGGTTTGCCAGATTATCACTTGCCAACCAACGTGTCGCCGATGTTTCACTTTGACAACTAACGATTAGCAAATTTTTGTATGACAACGTTTCATTTGGTAGAATTATTGTTAAGCTGATTTTTATAATGTCACAAAACGTTTGGGACATTTATCATTTGTCAACCATTTCACTAGGCCACACAACTATTACACGAATGACGTTGTGTCAGTGTAACAGTTCCCTTTTCATACATTGATATTATGATAAAAAATGAACTTATTTTTACATACATTTTTTATTTAACAATCTCAAAAATAACATTAAATCTTTAAATTGGCAGCAATGCACAGCAATAATTTTTCCTCTGTTGATTCTTTCTTCTTTGTCCAAGTACTTTTTTGTGCCGCGGCAGCGGCCGGCGATGTGCCAATAGCAAATCGCTTTTGTAAAAGGAAACAGTTAAGTTAGGTTAGGTTAGGTTAGAGTATGACAAACAACGCACGAGCCGAGCGAGCGAAGCTAGCGTGCCGCGGCAGCGGCCGACGATGTGCCAAAAGCGAATCGCTTTTGTAAAAGGAAACAGTTAGGTTTGGTTAGGTTAGAGTATGACAAACAACGCACGAGCCGAGCGAGCGAAGCGAGCGGGCCGCGGTAGCGGCCGGCGATGTGCCTGAAGCAATCGCTTTTGTAAAAGGAAACAGTTATGTTAGGTTAGGTTAGGTTAGAGTATGACAAACAACGCACGGGCCGAGCGAGCGAAGCGAGCGTGCCGCGGGAGCGGCCGGCGATGTGCCAGAAGCGAATCGCTTTTGTAAAAGGAAACAGTTAGGTTAGGTCACATTAAAGATAAAGTAAAAAAATTATAATAACAATAACTACCTGTACTCGTATATAATTTATCTGTCAACTAGATTTGGTAAACAATAAACAACCAAATGAATATTATGCAAACTAAAACATTCTGCTACTTAAATGTTGGCATTTTAAAAAGTGTCATTATGAAAAACAGACCAAACGTACAGTTGGTAACTGTGAGGTTGGGAAATAAAACAAAATTATATGATAAGTTGGAAAATGATTATTCGGCGAAATAAAATTCTGCGAAACGTTGGTTGGCAAGTGAAAATCTGGCAAACAATTTTCGGAGAAAAGGCAGAGAACCGCCGTCGAGAAATATCTCTTAGTCATGATGGTTTCCTCACGATGTTATTCTTCACCGAAGCAAGTGATATTTATACAATACACACACGAATCCGACTATCACTTTGCAGTCCGACGGTCACATCACTAGGAGATCACTGCTTGCAGTTCTGTCTAGGACTAAAGATCTGGAAGTGATGGTGAGAGATATTTGCCCAGTAGTGAGATGATGGTGCTGAGCATGAGGTCCTAGGTTCGATTCCCGGCTCAGGCAAAGTGTTATTAGGTTTTCCATCAGGAATGTCTCAGTAGCAGCCACGGAGACTCGATTTGTGCCCGGTTGATGGCAATAGGCCCCGAGTGTATTACTATTAGGTACACCTCTACCTTACCCTTCAGTGATTACAAGCTTGATGGTAAGTAAGTATTGTTACGAAAAATTTTGTTCCTTTTTTGGCAACATATTACGGATAATTGCTACAATAGTCACAAATAAAACAAATATCAGTAGTTTTATTCTTCCGACTAAGCAAAAAATACATAAAAATGTACTATTAGGTAAGTAGATAATACATGAAACAGTTCCTGTAACAAGGCCAATGAACTCACTATGGGCTAGTGGCAAGTAACATCTGATCTGAGTTAATGTTTACAACTTATCAATCGCTGATGGTTTCGGGTCCAGAGGATCTAGAGGAGAAGACCTTAAGCGACGCGGTTTGCAGTTTTTCAACGACTATCAACGGAATTAACATGAGTTTCAAATGTCTCGCTGATGGTGGCGCGTGTGTCGAATCATTTAGTTCCCATCAAAATGGTTGAGTTGAATGGTGCTGATCCATGCGTCATGTTCGTGAACGGGCGCTGTCAGTGTGACTGGTCATCTCTTAGTTGCCACGGCTTTATTTTTAGTTTTTGAATTGTCTTTCTTGTTTTTACTATGGACAGTTTTAATATGCATATCTTGCTACATCGTTCTCACATAATGTACCATCTCAACATGAATGATGTAATTGAATTTGCTGCTTTAAAAGAATGTCCATGGAGGTTCTTGCCTGTTCTTCTCCATAGAGATCTACGCTAGGGAATGGGCAACTACAGTACTTCCACAGTTTTTATGCCTTGTGACTGGGACTGTAGCTACATTTCATCGTTATCTTTGTTTCGACAGTTCAAAAGTAACTGGCCTACTTGAAATAAATGCTTTGATTTTGATTTTCTGGATGCACACTCAGCTTATGTCAACACTTGGTGACTTTTCCATCATTATTATCGCCAGTAAAAATCTACGTAGTCAATAGCTTCTGGAACTGGTGAAGTCATAATTCCTCCAGTGCTAGAAAGGGACGAAGATATAGTGTCATTCCTTTTTGCAGCAGAGTCACGGTGACTTCAACACTTTCTCCAACAGCCTTTGGCATGGTTTTCACGCAAGCAAACCCGCGGGCACCAGCTAGTTACAAAGCTGTTATAGCCATTTGCTTTCGGCGATTGGTTGGCTATTATCGAGGCATCCCCGTATCTCAATCTATAACTGTACCTCCGTAATTATTATCTTCACTTTGATGGAATAGATTCGGCAAATATAGATGCCCACTCACATTCTAGTAGGGACAGCATATTTAAGAGTAAAGTGTGCTTGGTGTTGCTGGGCAAAAAAACATTATTTAACTTGGTAAAGGAAACTCAGGGTCACATCTAATATTTAAGTTTGGCATAAATATGTACATCGATGTTTTGGCGTGTGACCTAAATTGGAACTAAAATCACCATTTTGTTTTATTATACAATTTGTCTAGAGATTCATAAAGTAGTGTTACGTTAATTGGGCTACTACTTTTGGTCACTGACATCAGTAAATCTTTATTTCACGATAAAACAAGAAGGGTATAGAAAAAAAACAGCCAAAATGAAATAAAAAGGTTTTAATTAATAGAATCTTTCAGGAGTCTCAGTACATTTTCCACAAACTACCTAGACTTTAAATACTATGACCGCTAAAGGTCTTAAAAAAAATATCGTGCAGTTTGCTCCAGTTTCCCTGCTGTCGATACCGACTGGCCACTGGGCATGCGTCAGAGCACGTAAGGAGATGAGCATGACATGCACAACCTCCGCCGCGCCACTGACATTACTTCATTAAAATTCTATTAACGGAAGCATTCTCCTTAAAAAACTCATCAAAAACAACCTAATATTTATACGCCTACAACGCAAAAACAACTTTAAAAACTTCCTAACAAAGTTCAATTTTGCGTTTGCTCCTTTCTGCAGTTACGACGAAGAAGCGTGTAAGAAAACAAGTGAATTATTTTGAACTTTATTGATAGGAAAGGAAGGTGTGAATTCCATTGAGGTAGTAGTGGTCAATCATGAAAATCTTCGCGAGATGGACAGGTAGTTTCCACGATCGCAAATCGAGGATCGGAAGCGAATTTGTAAAAAAAAAAAGAAAAAAGTCTATGAGAGAAAAGTTTTCTTTATTTTATCTATGTTTTTAGAGATTGTTTATTGTTTTTAAGTATAATGTTTTATAGCAAGTAAAAGCTTTTAGATGTAATTTAACGAAAATAGTACAAAAAGTTTGTAATATTGGCTTATGATTGACGTGATAGTAAGATTCTCTCTTTCTGAATGGATTGAAAGCGAAAATAATTTTGTTTATCTTAAAATAACCACTTTGAGCCGTTTTTTTCGCTGTAAAGAAAGCAATCAACTCAACCGTATAGAAGTATTAAGTTGTACATCTCTTCAGGCCACAGCAGGATTAGTCTTACAATTATTTGACGGCACGGTTGGCGCAGTGGCTGAGCAATTGGTTGCTGCGCTGCGTGTCGCGGGTTCTATTCCCGCACGGAACAAATATTTGGCCTACAAGTAGTCGTTCCGGGTCAGGCTGTTTGTTTATGTGAGTTTAAATGTTTGTAAACACACCTACGATACAGGAAAAATTCCTAGTGGAGGGCAAGGAAAAAATTTCAATCAAAAATTCACCGCTAGAGGCGCTAGGGTAGCGCGAGGGCACTGAAATGTCAGATGTCATAGAAAGTTCACGCGTTGCGTGCTTTTTTATCACGTATTTTTACTAATATTCATAATAGTGGTCTAGATTGAGCTATTCCTCATTAATGATGACTTGAAGATTTTAAGTAAGAACTTAGGATCTCATTGGCGCCATCTGGTGAGCTAAAAAACGATAGCTCTCATTTTCATTTCTTCAATTCAACAACTTTAATAACGTTATTCAAATTATCCAGCTAACGAAGTTTTCAAACATACGACGGATTAATATATTTTTTTTAAACGAATTTCCTTCAGAATCCTACGGATTTTGATAGAAAGTGCGTTTCTCAGATCCTGCAAACCATAAAAAAAACAACTACACAAAAAATGTAAACACTACGTTCCTCACAGCTGCGCTAAATAGGCCCAGTTGAACAAAATGCCGGACAACTAGTGCCCGACGCTGGTTTTCAACTGGTGATAACGGACTTAAACATAACAGTAACAGACAGAAATCAGGTGTAACATTAAAACTATGTGCGTACAACTAAAAGATGTTCCCACCAAGCCAAAGAATCCAAACTTCCCAGCAAAACGGAAGGGGGTTATTGAAGAAATCAGCATAAATCTCCTCACCATGGCACGGGGGCATGCGTCTTGGCACGCCGAGGGGGCGCAGTGCCAACACCCCTTCCGCTGCCCGACAGACTACAGACCCCAAGCAGAATATTTACACAACATAAATCTTATTGTTGTTGATTTATGCGGATTTGAATGTGGACGAAATAATCGCTTCGGACTTGTAAAGATGTGGTAGTATAATTGGGAGATCAGTATTCACACTCAGAAGTCCCAGCACATCCTTATTTAACTTAGAAATGTAATACAATACTAATACAGGAGAGATGCATAGTGAGGGCAAAGTTTTAAAACACGAAGAGTGAATCCACATATCGACGTTAAATCAGCTTGAGCCGGTCAGAAGGAACCTTATGTCCGTGCAGTAAAAGCGAAAAAGGCACGATATTCGCTTCGTTTCGGTTTGGAAATTCGAATGTCGCGATTTGACACCGCGTCGATATTCCTTAGCAAGGAAACTAATAACATCCAAACAATCATCAGAAAGAAAGCTTTATTTCCAGTTATTTTCTAATTCTGATAACAAGACTGATTTAAGATGAGACATTTTCATCATCGATAATGTGAGGAACATTATAAAATAAAAATCATTTATTTCAGGTCATTGACCCATTAGTTAGAGAACAATACACTTTTACCAAATTCCACAGACGTCACTATTCATGCACTAAATAAGTACTAACAGATGGATGGATTATGGATGCTGAAAATGTCTCATATTATATTTCAGGAGTCAAAATAGTAAAAATCTACACAAAAAAATAAAATTGAACTGTCTGTTTTAAATAACAGCTTTGTACTGTTTGCATAAAGTGTACTTTTACACGTATCAAGTTTTTTTTTTAAATTTTGGTCAGTTTTTCTGGCAGTCTGTCCGTCCCGGCTCTGAAACGGCTGGACCGATTTTGACGGGAGTTTTGTTAGCAGATAGCTGATGTTATAAAGAGTATTTTCTTTTATTAGCCTTGTATGTCCCACTGCTGAGCAAAGGCCTCCCTGTATCCTTCCAGATACTCTTCTCCTGTGCCATGTCGAACTAAAGAAGTAACTGTGCTTCTATGTGTACTGTGATTAAAATAGGGTAATATCTGATAGGGTAAATATCTTTTCTCAATTCAAAACGCATTTACTTAATTTTAAAAAAAACCACCTCATCAGCTAATAAGAACCACAGACTACGCATGTCTGTAACCCGCCGATACATTAATTTTCAAACAGCCTTGACAATCTAGGCAGCCAGTGTTACTGCCCTCTTTACTATTTATAGACTAAAAAAAAAATCAAAATAAAAAAAGCAAGTAGTGTGTATGTGCTGTTACCGCGACACAGTCGTGGTGGACCGGTCTATGTAAGGTGAACGCAGTTAATTATTGGTATTTAGTTTATAAGTGTGTAAAACAATTGTTTATTGTGCGACTAGGCCTTTTGGAATAGTATTAGACACTAATGACCGCAAGGAGGTATGGCAGAGCAAGGAGCTTCACGGACGCTTTTACCGGGCCCTACATGGGCCTGATGTGGACTTCTTAGCGTCCGTATCTTGGCTACGCTTCGGTGACCTCTTCGGAGAAACCAAAGGTTTTGTCTGTGCAATAATGGACGAAGTTATGATGACGAATAACTACCGAAAATACATTGTGAAGGATGGCACGGTTGACATAATTATGTCGGGCATGCCACCGTCCGGGAGAATCAATCCGACACATTATTTCCGGGTGTTCTCGTCTGGCTAACGGAGAGTACTTGCATAGACACAACCTCGTCGCCAGGATTATCCACCAGCAAGTTGCTTTGAAGTACAGCCTTGTGGAATCAGAAGTGCCATACTATAAGTATGCGCCCGACCCAGTTCTCGAGAATGGTAATATCACGTTGTATTGGGATCGATTTATCGTCACTGACAGGACTATTGTTGCCATATAATAAGCCTGATATTATGGTGATAGATCGATTGGAGCGTCGCGCAATGATTGTTGATATAACGGTCCCGCATGACGAGAACCTCGTGAAAGCAGAGAAAGATAAGCAGTTCAAGTATCTAGATCTGGCTCGTGAGGTTGCCGACATGTGGGACGTGAGTACAGCAGTCATCTTGCCGATAGTCGTGTCGGCAAATGGCTTAATAGCCAATAGCCTAGAACAACATCTGCGGAGGCTCTCGCTTGGCAGCTGGATCAAGGGCTTGATTCAGAAAGCAGTACTTCTGGACACGGCGCGTATTGTTAGGAGGTTCCTCTCTGAAAAGCCCTGACCATTAGCTCGGACCCTGTTCCCGATGCCGGTGGGCTCCTATTTTTTATATTCTTAAATGTTTTTGATATTGTTTTATGTTAGAATATTTAAAAATGTAAATAATATGTAGTTTAATGAATAAAGGAAATAAACAATAAGTAAATCCTTTTATTTCAGACCACAAGTCCATTTATAGTTAGTACAACACACAACTTAGAAACTACTTTTACTACTTACATCTATCAGAAAAACAGTAGAGACACAGTGCACAGTGGCATGTAGGAGTACCCAATGTCCCAGTATGGGACTGTCCCACCTGTCCGCTACAGTGCTCAGGATGCTGTTGGGGCTGACGCGTACCCTGCGCATGATGGAGGCGCATCGCTTGCGCATAATGGCGTGAAAGCCATCTATGCCCGCTTCTGCGAACATCACTCACTGCAGTAGCGCGGCAACCCCATCAATACCCTGAATGCATTGTTGTTTTGGACGTGCAGAGCGCTGTATGCCCTCTGCGTGTAGTTGACCCACAGACTGCATATATAGACCGACTGACAGTAAGTCGTGGACAGCGTAGCCTTTACGTCAGTCGAGCAATATGTTGATTGAATGTTAATTCAGTCCGCCTATTTGTAAATTATTTCATGTGTGATGACATTTCCTGTCGCTGGAAATGACGACTTCCATTTCATACTTTCTCATTTTAGTTATGTTTTTTTAATGTTATTGCACACTGTCCCTAAAATGATTGATTTAAATATCCATGAGAATTCATGAAGATATTGATGCAGTATATTTCGGAAGGCCAAATTAACGTTCACCTAATTCCAGAGGACCTGGAAAGTAATAAAGCCTTTCAAAGCTTTTCGTATTTCTACAACGAGTTTCTATAGAATTTGATCTAAGCGTTTTTTTAGCGTACCTAATTATGTTAATTTATCACATGTTTTTAATGTCCCATCATCGTTATCTACAGCCAAAGACATTCAAAAATTATATCTTTTAATCTCTTTGTCTACAGCTGATAATTAATCCCTCCATCTGGTCAAAAAAAGGGAAGAAAATGGGAAAGATGAATAACAGACCAAAAAAGTATCACCAACCTGACCATCACCACCATTCTCCTGCCCTTATCCCAATTTATTTAGGGTTTGGCGCAGCATGTCGTCTTCTTCCATACTTCTCTATTACTCGTCATCTCATCAGACACCTCCTTTCTTGCCATATTATCCCCCACACAGTCCATCCATCGATTCTTTGATCTTCCTCTACTCTTACACCACTAACCTCTTCTCACAGCCACAAGCAGAACCTAATAAATATGATTCATCTCCAAATAAAGTATTGCCTCTGTTTCGGGTAACACCTTGCTTCACGCGTCGGAATTCCCCGGTCATGTAACAATAACTTCCAAATTATAAATTCATATGTATTATGTTAAAACTGCCAGTAATGATACACAATCTACATTCATACACCCATCAAAATATGTTTTGAAACAATGAGAAATTGGCTAGATATATAAGTCGGAATACTATTGCTAGCCTGCTGGGATACTGGGCACTTCTCTGTGAGAAATAGAAGTGGTCCTTCATTTGCCCAGTGCTGATTGGTGGCTTGATAAATAAGTTGGAACAACTTGAAATTAAACGCATTAATAATAGCTTATTCAAGAAATTAACCATAATTGGCAGAACCGATGTGATGATCGTTAGGGTAGACGTGCTCTTGAGTGCATGGAGACCGCGAATCGCAGCGTATAGGACGCTCTCTGACTATGTGGGGTGATGATCTTTCTAGGGTGGCTGGTAGCAAGTGGATGGTAGTAGTTGATGGTAAAGTCCAGCATTGTAATGCTATAGACATGATCTTGATAGATCGCACAGAACAGGACATATTCAGCCTATGGCGTTCCCACTGCTAGAACACAAGCCTCCTTTCTGTCAGCTTCAGGAGACCGTAATCCTATGCGGGCCTAGTGCTGGTGTATAGACGTCATATGTCTTCAAATGCCGATTTCCTCACGATGTTTTCCTTAAGAGGTTTCTTGGGCAGTGAACCAAAATACCTTGTTGTTTAACATGGTAATAAACTTTTTCAAATTAGTGTACCATACTTATTACTCTGATGAATCTCGTACCGATAGAGACATAAAATTAGCTTGCCAGTGTAATTAAAACCTTAACTACTGGTATTTGTACGTAGTTATGTGTTCTACGGAATTAATTAACGGTTCCGTATACATTAAGACGTATTTATAGGTTTAGTGCTTGGGAATTGAAATTTTATGAGAATTAGAGTTGCAATTCAAAGTTTCTATCACTACTATTTTATTTGAATGCGTCGTTAGTCGAGTGGTCGCAAGCGCGACTGCTGAGCATGAGATCCTGGATTCGATTCCCGGATCGGGGAAAGTTTTATTGGGTTTTTCCATCAGGAATTTCTCAGTAGCAGCCACGGTGTCTTGTTTTATGTCCGCTTGATGGTAATAGGCTCGCCCCATCAGAACTGCCGAAATGTGGGTGTACTATTAGGTACACGTCTGCCTAACCCTTCGTGGATTAAAATCTTCAATAAGGGTTTTGTTTGTTTATTTTTCAATAGGCTATTGGGTTCCCGCTGCTAGGCAATGGCCTGCCCTTTCTCCTTCCAAACCTCTCTATCCTATGCTATATCTGGGCTTCGCCGCGGTCTACCTCGACGGCGCCGGCGGCTTCCTCTGACAGGCGTCCAATGAGTGACGATCGTTGCCCATCTCTCCGGGTGCATTCGCGTTACCTGGCCACCCCAGAACTTCAGCTTGGCTCTTTTGTCTCCAACATACTGCACCTTGAGTAATGGAACGCAGGGTAGTGTTTCTTGTTGCGGGACTGTTCGAAAGAGATACCGCGGCCCTGGAACACAAAGGGCAAAGGAAGGAACATGGATGGGTTTTAATCAGTAAAAGTGTGACACTCCCTCCTGCTCAGCCCAGAGCGGGAGGGGTTATTTGATGATTTCCCATCGGTAAAAAAAAAGGGTAGTGTTTCTTACGCGACCTCTACTATGCTGCACTCCATTGCCCGCTGGCAAATTTTGTGTTTGGCCTTCTGTTGTTCAGTAAGTGACCCACTTTGTGCACCCTAATACTGCAATAAGGGATATAAGATATATTTCATGCCCTCGTTTAACGTTCCCACACTGTAAATAACTAGTCTAAATGACCTGTTAAGATTATGCTGAAGATGAAATCATGCCTATCGATGCAGAAGCTCGAACATGACTGGTTAGTGCTTATTGCAAGTGTATAGGTACTACTTTAATATCATACATTCTCATTTCTATAATTACTTCGTGCTATTTTGATGCTGATTACTTTTTGAAAGACTGTCTGATCTGCGCCCATGCAGTAATTACATACAATGATATTATAAAAAGTTTTGTATTGACCGTTGTCTAGTCTGAAGCTGGTTTTATTGCATTTGTATTTATAACCTGCAGCTGGATTAGTGATGGATACTTTAATGATCATTTGCAGTGTTTACAGTTACAAGTAGTCAGTGCTTCGAAAGTCTTACCAAGGGGCATCGTATTACTCAGTACTAATTGGGTTGTGGAGGTCAGATCGTTCGGTCAGAGAGTCGCTCCATGTAAAATACTGGTATTCAGCTGCATCCGGTAAGACTGGAAGCTGACCCCGACATAGTTGCGAAAATGCTAGGCAGATCATTTGCAGTAGGTACTTAGATTAATTATCTAGCGATGGCTCATGTGTGTCTTAAGCACGGGGTCGCTTACCAGGAGAACAGTCGTTAAATTATGTACCTACTATCTAGTGTTGTACGACCAATCAAGCTATGCAATACCAAATAAAGCTGATCTCTCATTTAAAGCGAGGTCAGGTTATACTAGATATGTATAGGTTGACAGATTATCTGGAAGATCATATGAAAATATTGAAATCCAGCCTCAAAAGACTGAAGACTAATTTCAGTACATATAATATTTCATAGTAATTCTAGACTGGGAGACGAAACTAAACTTCAACCAAACCAGCCGTTTGGCAAAAGACTATACAGGTGATTATGGTCATTTGAATCTTAAATCCGTTGTGATGTCGTTTCTACTATTGCGGTAGAACTGTATGTAAATGCAAGGAGTTCATCTAAAAATATTACTTTTATTAGAACAAAATACTCGTTCTGGCAGCAATCGCGACTACTGAGCGTGAGATCCTGGGTTGATTCCCGGGTCGGGCAAATTGATATTCGGTTTTTCCATCAGGAATTTCTCAGTAGCAGCCACGGAGTCTGGATTTGTGCAATAGGCTCGCCCCCTATTACATGGAACTTAACATAATTGGCCAAGTGTGGATGTACTATTAGGTACATCTCTGCCTAACCGTTCAGGGATTATTACAGGCGTGATGTTTTGATAGTGAAAATACAAAAACCGTCAAAATATCCAACTTTTATTACAATCACAAACCAACAAAATAATTTCACGTTCGTTAACTACAAACATACATACAAAGCACAAAAATCTTAAATTTCAGCAACAAATCGTACACACTCGAGCTAGCTAATCCTAATCCGTCTCCATCTCTTTCTTTCACATTAACAAAAGCGAGATGGAAAGATAAAGTTTATAGAACCGCCAAACCCAGGTAGTGTGTAAGTGTTTTTAATATTTTTTTGGTTGTCTAGTGTTCAGTCATTAATTCACGATTATGTCTGCCGGCTGATGGTACAGTTATTCGGTTATATGTCACATTTCATGGCTATGAGCATGCTGAAAGCATAAAACTACTTACATACAAGGCTTTTTGTGAGTCTGCGCCACAGAGTAGAAACATGCAGTAGGTTAAGTTTGTTTTATAACTTTTTATATAACATAACATGCCTGTAATCTCAAAAGAGCTAGGCAGAGGCGGACCCTACAGCAAACCCACATTTAAACTTTGTAGCACCTTGAGACGCTGTACAATATCGTCTCGTATCCCAAAATAGTGTCTCAAGAGAGGTTATTAGTCTTTGACCAGTGTTGTGAGTGATGTCGTATGGCACAGAAACGTGGTCGCTTACACTGAGCCTCATTGGAAAGCCAGCGCCTTCAAATTAGAGGCGTGAGGAAGCGCTGCAGTGGCGCCACTGTGGTGCGCCAGCCGCGCCTCTACTAGTTTTCATACAATTTCTAGAAGCGCAGTCGCAGCGCTACTATTGACGTGCGTGTGCACGGTAGTGGGGCAGTGACTGCGCTTCCTCACGCCTCTAATTTGAAGGCGCCCTTAGAGTCACCCAAAATGATTTTTCTTCTATAATTGTTTATAGGGGCTTTTACGCATAGCGTATGTCAGTCCCATCATATCCTAAACAATTGTACTTTCACAAGATGTGGGCCGTGAATTTGAACAAACCCTTCGCATCGTCGCTAGAATTGTAAGGAACATACTCGTAGGTACAGCAAGTCTGTTCAAATTCAGGGACCTTACAAAATTATTTCTACTGGACTCATATTGGACACATTCCATGAATAAATATTGTAGGTCCTCGACAACCGGTACCCACCCAAATGGTAAAAGAGGAGGCTATGAGGCTATGTTTGCCCTACGCAATCGAATCAGTTGAAAAAAAAACACGGAGTCCGAAGGTAACCGACATATCCCGAAGAATTACTTGCTAGCATCAAATGTTATTGAATTACTGTTACGTTTGGTCTAATAATGCAACAAAACTCCGATGATCTGCTTTAATATTCTGTTAATATTCATAGTCCATTTCATACACGAGCTAATAGAGTATGCTCTATTCTATCGTAAAAAATATCTGTTAATTATTCCGCGAGTATCACCTCATCATTTGCCTAGCCTTTTTTCCGACTACGCTAAGGCCGTCTTCCAGTACTGACACAGCTGAATACCAGTATGTTACATGAAGCGACTGCCTACCACCCAGGTTTTGGGTAGTACGCTACTCTTGGTAGGACTGGTTGTTTGACTTTCGGGCCACTGACAGCCGGCTTGTCGTGTTTCTAACGACGACTTATCTGTGTTTTTACAAAAGAAACATGAAAATCGGATAGTTAAGTTTTTTTGTTATTATAAGTGCATTAACGAACTCACTGATGAATGGACTCAAAAGTTGGATTAAGTGCGAATTCATCACTTCCCAATTAGAATATAGGTAACTCCATGTTTTCGAAACATCCTTTTGAATTTCAAAACATTGAAATTAACTGCATAATAATTTATTTTATTTGCCAATCAATTAGTCACATACATGGTTCCATAAGAGGAACAGATACAAAAACAAGAAAAGAATCATTCCGCGTGTTCCTATTCATTCCAATGGCTCTCCTAATTAGCAGTTGCTGCTGCTGTTCATTGTTTTAAAATTACACAAACAGTTGAGAAAAGCCCGAGTATGATATAACGACAATTGGTATATTATGCAGTAGGTAGGTACCTATAGTAAGTCCCTGCAGTGCCCTAAATTTGCCTTGCCCTGAGGAAATTCCATCGTACCTTGGCAACACCTAAGTTTATGAAAAATCGTATTACTAAGTTTCATATTACATTGGTACAGCTGAAAAAAGTTCATCACCATGTAAACTTTGGCCAAAAGTCAGGCTCGAAATTATTATTATTATTTATTTAGTAATGACCCTGTAATGATAGTTTAAGTTGTTAAAAATAAATAAATATTTTTTTTCAGATAATCTCCATAACACAAAACATAAAAACATTAAAAAACATAAAATGTTAGTTTGTTAGTAACACAAAAATTTACCTAAAAATATGTCAGTATTTTTAGTATTTGATATGAAGGTGCAAAAGACATAGGCTCACCCTGAATTCAAGTTAGGTAACTGCAATTCAAGGTAAGCCTAATTATCCAAAAATAACAGGTGTTTCTTTAAACAATACCAGCACGAAACGTGACCTAAATCCATAAAAACGCAGCACGGTTTAATATTGTAACAAACATCTGCGTCCGCGCATTTAGATTTATCTCCATTTTCCGCTCGTGCGTCGATTGCCGATGAATCCCGATATCTCCCGAGCGTTTTCATTGGTGAATAGAGCTCGCACTCATCGCTGATTGGCTGAAATTCACCTGAGGCGTTCGATATCGGATGCTCACTGAAATTAAATTCGATATTATACACAGTTTGCTATTAATGCGTATTTATGATTGGCGATCTAATTATGGTGTTTTACTGGCTATGATACACAATACACATGTGTAGATGTGATATTTATTGATCGTTTGGAATCTTTGTTTAGTTTAGGGAATGCGTGCATTTGCTTGTAGTGTGGTATGGGTAATTAAAGGGTTGCAAGCAACAAAGTATCTTTGTCTGTTTGCTATGTCTTCCATATAAGTCGGCTGTTTAAACTTCGATCTGATGTTATAATTTATATGAATCCTTACAGATTTGCCAAAACCTAATTGTGACTTGTAACATAAAAACCATGCAGGTCTGCATGGAAACCCTCTTAAATAAACCAATCGTGAGCTTGTGTTTGATTTTTACTGCTGTTTGATTTTTGAAATAAATTGAACCATTTTTTTAAACCAATCTTTATTTAAAATGCAAGGAAGACAATTAGGTTACGTGCAATTAACCGCTGAGAAATTCCTTCGTGAGGAGGCAATCCTGGCTGCCAGACCAAGCCATGTCTGTCATAAAAATGTATTGTCACCAGAACCAAAGGTGTGTGCAAAATTACAGTTCAATCAGTTGGCGGGAACTGGCTTGAAATTTAGCTCCAAAATTTGACCAATACATACTAACTGACAAGGCAAGTTAAATACATATAAATGCTTATAAAAAACATAGTGTGTTTTTTTATAGGCACCAGTGCCAGACTGCCAGTGCTTAACTTGTCACCGAAATCAAAGAGTTTTTCTATTGGTGGAATGTTGTATAAGAAATCGGGAGTTCCCCCGCCTTCGAATTATCAACGGCTAGCTAACTACCAAACTACTTAATAGTTTTTAGTCGACTTTTAGTCTAGCCATCGACAAAAGTTATTTTGAATTGACTGTAATGTTTTTTTATTTTAAATTAGTTCTGCTTCGAAATAATCACTAGCAAGAAGCACTTACTTTCTAACAAAAACTTTGAGTTAGCTGTTAGTACCAATCGTTCTCGTGGCTTAATAATAACAGTCGCTCGGGGGTCGATCTTCAGGTTAAGCTGCTCTTGCCTGGGTTGGTCCGTGGATGGGTGACCACCAATTAGATACAGACTGCGCATTCAAGGTCATAATTTAACTTACGTGCCGCGTGGTGTAACACATTTTCGGATCTCAATAAGTCTCAATCCATAATTTTAGCTGCGCGGACGACCGCCATTTTGGTTCAACTTATACGTTCCGCGATATGTACCGAATTTGATCCGGGTCTAGAAAAGCACGTCAAGCCGTCGTGTTGTGGCCCGGCTGTCAATAGTAGATCTTTGACAGTCGTTACACGTAGTTTAAGTGACAATCAGTCCTATCAAGATATTATTGTATCGTATCGTATTACCCAGTACTAACTGGGTTGTGGAGGCCAGATATGCAGTCGCTCCATGTAAAATACTGGTATTCTGCCGCATCTGGTTAGACTGGAAGCCGACCCTAACATAGTTGGGAAAAGGCTAGGCAGATGATGATGACTGCACCTAGTCGTTGAATCTTCAGTGACAAAGATAAGGTATTCAATAGGTACCAACCAATTAATTTCAGTACAAAGATCTTTTAGCACGTGGACAAAATCGTAACCAACGCAGCCATCTTTATTTTTCTATTCATTTCAAATAATTTGCACAAAATGTTTATTAACTCTGGTGGGCTGTCGACTTCATTCGAGTTCCAAAAGATTCTTGGAGAATTAGTAGTTCTTGAAATAGTAGTGTAGACCTTGAAAGTTAAAAACGTTGAATTGGTCGGCTAGTCCATAGATAAGATTACATTTAAAAAATAGTATTAGTATTATATTATAGTAGTAATTCTTAAAATGGTCTTATGGTTATGACCACAAAGTCTATTTTAAGAGTTTTAAATTTTTAACGTGATTCGTATTATGATTCTGATAAAGCAGCCATTTTAGGCCCCCAGATCTTATGAAAATCGAAATAGGCTGTGGACAAACAGTGGTAATTAAAAATAATAAAGTTTTCCGAGCGACAAGACAAGTAAGTATCCTAGCATCTCCTTGATTGCTCTTCTGAACAATATGATTAACATTTTGGTCAGTCTAAATCCACTATATTTTTTTCTACAACTGATACGTATCTCCAAATCCAATTTAGATTTGAAAACAACTAAATAATTACACATAACAATGGTTTAGATGGAGTCTGTAGTTTGTGTCTAGACCACACAAGAATATTTTCTTATTACCAATCTAGTTTTTAATCTAAAGTTTACCTACTACTTAAGAGCTGAAATAAATTAACTAAATTCGTCATACTGACATACATAATATTACCCCATAGCACACCCACATTTGGCCAGTTATGTTTGAGTCCCATGTTATAGAGGGCGAGCCTATTGACCGACAGAAATGCCAAGTCCAAACTCTGTGGCATCCAGAATTCAAAATAAACATCATAAATTTAAACATCTTAAATTAATTTCATAAACTCACGTCTTTCTCCCATGGGGGTAGGCAGAAATCACAGAACGCCACCTGCTACGAACCTGACATACTCCTTTTGCCTCGTCCAAGTCTAATTAAACACGCACGCCGGTTGCGAGTATTACGCACCTGACCTTCTGAAGAACCTCACCAATAAGGGTCAGCGTATGTCCTTTTGGGGCGTCCCCTGTTTGCAGAATCCAAATTCCTAATGGAAAAACCCAGTAACACTTTGCCCGACCCGGGAATCGAACCCAGGACCTCATGCTCAGCAGTCGCGCTTGCGACCACTATACCAAAGAAGCAGTCTACTAAATTCTGCGAGTTTACAAATATGTCAGTATTTTCCATATTTCCTTTGTGTCTGACCCAAGGAATCCGCATGAATTTATTTGTTTTTGGTCCTAGAAAACTTTGGTACCCGATATAGCCTTTCACCAATAGTCTAAACCTCAATTAGATTTACATTCCACCCCTTGTATGAACAAATATATTGGTCAGTCTATTATTCAGATTTTAAACCTCGCTGATGTTGATATTAGACGGCTCTAATGACCGCAAAACCAGTTGTATGATATAGCATTACTCATTGAATATTAAAATATATGAACGAATAATCTTTCTTAATCATACTTAGTGTCAAAGTTTGTATGCCGCCCATGGGTCTTTGACTTAGCTTTACATGCCATCAAGAAATATCTCTCAGGCATGCTGGTTTCCTCACGATGTTTTCCTTCAGCGAAGCAAGTGATAATTATGCAATACGCACATGAATCCGCAAAATCGGAGGGGCGTGTCTTCTTGGGTTCGAACTTGAGACCTATATATGACTTGACAGTCCGACGGTCACACCAGGAGCCTATCACTGCTTTGCAGCTGCGAATCATGAATCATTATCATCAAACGAATTGGTAAGAACTGCAACTGTGGCTGTTCGGTAAGGAAGTAATCAAAGTAGGGGTTCGTCTGTCATTTTCTTGGAATTGAACAGTAATGGATGACCCGTTGCAAGAAAAACTTCAATTGTATTCTGCCAATCTTCTTCGCGACTTCCCAAGACCAATCCATAGAAAACCTCATTCAATTTCTATCACAAAAGAAATGGATTCATGGAAGATTACAAAGTTAACAACGATCAATGTTTTGTTAAACCGAATAGGACGCTCTTTTCTTTAAAACGTTTTTGCAATAGTAACATCTATTTCACACATAAGAGTTTTTGCATGATTTTCGCCTGTTGCTTTGTAAATCACTTGTTTGATTGACCTCAACCTCTTGATTGATTGTTAAGTACATTTTGCTTTCACATTTATTTTATTATGGTTATTAGTAGACAAATGGATGTTGAGTGTAGCTGTTTAACGTTAGTTTTTTGGGGGTTTTTTGTTGGCATAATTTTTAGGTGAAGTTGGAATCACGATTTGTGGTGTGGTCATCCTACAAAGAATAAATCAGAGTGTGCAGTATATTTCTAACGCTTTAAAAAAATAATTTTGAATTTAATTTATTTCTGTCTCGTTTGTTAACTGGTCGCAAGCCCTAGTGCTGATCATGAGGTTCTAGGATTGATTTCCAGGTTGGGCAAAATGTAAAAAAAAATCTATCGGGAATTTCTCAGCAAGATTCTGGATTTGTGCTCGATTGATGCCAAAAGTCTCGTCCCCTATTACATGGCTTTGCAGACGATTTTCTGAAACTGCTGAGGACCCTGGCCTCCTCTCGGCGTTAGGGCGAGTTGAATCAAAAGAAAGAAGGATAAAGTATTTATTTTACTCGCACAGGACAAAGCAATAAAACAATTTGATAACAACCGATTAGAAAACAAACAATGAAATAATATTTACACAAAGCAAAGGGTCCGCTTGGGTCCGAACTATGACCTACAAATCCTACAATACACATGTCACAGACGTAGCCACTGGGGCACCCTTTGGGGCCACCACAGCTCCCAAAGCATGCCGTGTGCAAAACCATCAAATACAATAAAAAGACAACTGATATTTGTTTGCAGTTAATTATAAACGGCAAATAGATAAACAGGAATACATGATATTCCCATAGCTGCTAAGGTCTTATTGGCAGTAGCTATTGGCCTGACGCCAGGGTTTGCCTGACGAATTTATGTGCGTACGCTATACAGAGCAGTGTGGGGCGGTGTGCTGTGATCATGTAGATCGTTGTATGGTAGTTTCGTTTTAATTTATTAACATTTTAATTATTTATTTAAAGTTTATTCAAAATGGCAAATGTTTATATAATACATTTATTAAACGAACTTTTATTTTAGTCAAAAGGCTAATGAAATAGGTACAATAATCTTAAAAAAGAAAAATTGTATTTCTTAAGGAACTTCCCTAGCTTACATGTGAACTGGTGCAAGTGAAGTGAAGCACAACTCTTTGTTTACTTCAGCGTAAGTAGTTGGGTAAAAACAGAGATATTTAATTGGTCGTATCTCGACATACGCATAATCAGCCTTTTAATGTTCCCACTGCTGGGACACTCGACCTCCTCTCCATGAGAGGCTATGGGCTATATTCCAACACGCGGGCCCAGTGCGGGTTGGTAGATGTCACATGTCTTCGAATTTTTGGTTCTAGGACATGCCGGTTTCCTCACGATGTTTTCCTTCACCGTTTTTAAGAGCAGTGGTGATGAAATAAATTACACAAAGTAATGCGCCTGCGTGGGTTCGAACTTACTGTTCGTAAGTCATGGCCGCCACCACTGGGCCACCGCTGCTCTCCGTATCTCGACAGGATATTTGTAAATCGGTCTTCTATACTATAATTTTGTTTTAATTTCACAGTTTTACATAATTATCTGTTTCTTATTTCAAACAAAAAACCAGTCATGCCAACAACAATTCTGGTATTACTTATCTACCTACAGAAAAACTTTAAAAATCTTTCGAATTCCTAAACACGTTTTTCTACAAGCAAACCCGGCCACAAACCTAGTGCCAGCCGATAATAGCGCTGTATAAGTAACAGTGCACACTATAAATCCATCAGTTTAGTTGGCGAGTCGCCAGTGTGCGCCGCACTTAACGCCCCAACACTCCTCTATTTCGTTACTCATAGTCCTTTAAAAGGAGTCCTATTTATTCCAATGCAGATTTACGCACTGAAGAAAAATTTGCCATTTTTCTTTGGAGCTAATTTAGAACAAGACTGAAAGGCCTTGTGTCTCATAGGTGACTTGTCCGACTTGAAGATACCTCGTTCATCTGTCATAAAGAAACAAGATTTGCTGATCTATACTAATATTAAAAAGAGGTAAAGTTTGTGAGTTTTGTGAGGTTTGAGGGGGTAATCTCTAGATCTACTGAACCGATTTTGAAAATTCTTTCACTAATAGGAAGCTACATGATCTCAGAGTACCATAGGCTATATTTACAACGTGCCCGTGGGATAATTTCCGACCAAAACGCCGGCAACAGCTAGTTTCTTAGAAAGAATTAACTACTGCCTCGGTGGTCTAGTGGTGTAGCGCGACTGCTTAGTATTAGGTCCTGGGTTCGATTTCTAGATAGAGCAAAGTGTTAGTGGGTTTTTCTATCAGGAATTTATCACTAGCAGACTAGCATTCACAGAATATCGGATTTTCATGGGACTTTTTTATTGAGTTTCTTAGAAGAGAGGAGAAGAAAGTTAAAAAAAAAAAAACCACCGCTCTCGATTTTTTTTTTCTTTTTTTTTCCCTTTGGAATATTTTTTTTCGTTTATGAACCACTTCAAATTCGACAAATAGGTACATTTTGTGGCGTATAGTGTGCACTCGGCTTATAATTCATGCTGCAAGAATTAGGGCTCTTCAGGGCAGGAAAAGCTGTCCAGGGGCCTTAGTCTGCTATTGCAATAGTGTCAGAATGGTCTATCATTGATTTAATAAGGCCCCGCGCAGACGAATTACCCTTTGTACGCACGTCAAACGAGTTTCGAACGCGCTTCAATACGCCGTGGGCTAGGGGCCTTATTAAATCAATTATAGACCATTCTGACACTATTGCAATAGCAGACTAAGGCCCCTGGTGATTTTTTGAGCAGTTAGATATAGCATATCAGATAAACGTTACTAGATTATGACATCACATGGTAGCTTTTATCACATATTTTTTTTTGCTTTTGTTCAACTCTGTTGTTGTCGGCGCCAGTCTAACCGGTTGCAGCTGAGTAGTATTTTCCATGAAGCATCTGCCTATCTGACCACGACAGCCCTTGGTTGGACTGGTTGTATATCTGCATCTTTTATCCGCTAAGGAATTACAACGAGCTGCCTAACCGGGTCTCAAGGGTTCTGCAATGGTTTATATAATTATCTTATGATACGGTTTCTTTATGGGTGAATTGGCAAGGCCTATGTTAACTACTATGGACATTTGCAGACATATTCTCTCCCATAAGTCCAAGAAGCTACACAAACGAACAAATGTATAATAATACATCTTAATGTTGGAGTCCAGGCGCTAACGCGGAGCGGCTGGCTCTCTGCCAGTGACGAATTTATGGACAAGTGTGGTCGCCATGGCTTCGGAGTTCTGCGGCCATTTGTCATCACTGAACGCCTTTTACTTTCTTCGTAAACGGTTGGTTTCAAAGAAGGGATGGGTTCTCTAATAGATGTCTTATGTCAATTACCAAGATATTGTTTTGTTATTGGGTACTCGTATTATTTGTCCGGAAATAATACGTCATCACCATCATCTGCCCAGTCTTTTCCCAAACTATGCTAGGGTCGGCCAGACTGGCCGTCCGAGGTGAGCTTCCAGTCTAACGGGAGGCAGCTGAATACCAGTATTTTACAAGAAGCGACTGCCTACCTGATCTCCACAACCCAGTAATTGGGTAATTACGATACCCCTTGGTAAGATTAGTTATCAGACCTTGGGCTTCTGAATACTCGCAATGACTGTCAAAGATCTACAAATGACAACCGGGACCAACGGCTTAACGTGTTTTCCAAAGCACGGAGGAAACTCGATATATAATGATGGTCACCCATCCACGGACCATCCTCGGCAAGCACGGCTGATCCGGGAATAATACCTAATAATTAAAAACCGAAGCCTCGGGAGGAAACCTGCATGTAGTATTCCCGATCATTCCAAATGCTACATTTTAAGCGAAAATTCGAAGACTGCGACTTTGGTGGACTGGACTGGACGTGGTGGGTTACGGCCCACTCTGTTACACTGAAAAGGCCTTTATCCCATGGGATAACAAGAATGTTATATTATAGGCCAAAAATGAACCCAAAGTTCCATTTTTCCAGTGTCAAGTAAGGCCAATCCATAGGATGCTGATCGAACTTAACCGGTCTAGTCAGTCGAAACGACCATGCGGTGACGTAAAAATACTGATATTCAAACGCATGTGGTTAGACTGGAATCCATCCAGACCGTTGCGTTTGGAAATGGTTAGACAGATGACGTGAGAGACTGACATAATCACATAGACTGCAAACAAAAATCTATAGGTAAAGATTTGTTTTTATAAATATACCATAAACACATAATTATCGGCTCTGCTTCTTAAAGGTTTTGACTTACTCTTATTTTTTATTGCGTAATGTTGCGTACAAGAAAGATATACACAAAAATTGCAATAATGTAGCTTATAGTTATAACCACTTGATTTTTTTTTAATGCTTACTGTTGCGTACAAAAAAAGATATACACAAAAATTGCAATAGTATAGCTTATAGTTATAATTATTACTCTTAGTTAGAAAATTAAAACAAAAGCCTTTCTATATCATGCCTTTTGGTACATACCTCTTTTTGGTAACCCTATCTACGTTATGTAGCCCTATGTACAGACACCTGCACGTCAAGCTACTACAATCTGTCAAATTTCTTTAATTAATGTTCAACTTTATCGCTAAAGCACTAGGTTCAATATTGATTGGGAAAATTAGACAGTTTCGGGTAGCCTGATGTGCTGGCGTCTGTACCTTTACTTTACCGACCTAATGCAACTAATTAATTCAGTAATCTCAATTGGACATGCTCTCGAAAAATTACGATAACACAAACAAGCAAAAAGAAGAAATATAAAATTTGTTTCTACTTTTAAAATTTCATAGTAGTGTGACGTATATAAGGTGTATCTATTCATACACGAAATCTTTTAAGGGGTCATTGTACTCATCATTATGAACAACTTTCACTATGAGTCCAACCCCGAAATCGCGAAAAAAAAATCAGCTATTCAGTACATTTTGACGAGTTAATGCGATATTGTAGGGAACAGCTGTTTTTTTTCGCAATTTCGAGGTTGGTCCCATAGTAAAAGTTGTTCATAATGATGAGTACAATGACCCCTTAAGAGATTTCGTGTATGAATAGATAGACCCTATATTATGGGTACCTACTTAATTAAAGTGTTTTTCTATGTTCATTATATGTATATTGATTAAGAGATTTGGAGATTTGGGATTTCTAGTCTATAACTATAGTTGAGCAGTTTTAGTTGATCAGCGGGTATTACCCACTGCTCAACTTTAAGCAGTTGAGCAATCTAGTTGAGCAGTGGGGAAGAAGTGATAATGACAGCCTAAGAAATTAACAAATAAAATGAATAAGGAACAGACTCTGTACATTTTTTTGTAGTACTCTGTGGTAGCTTGATGTGCTAGCGTCTGTACTTATAAGAGGCGAATTGTCCAACGCATTTTCCAATTTGGGAAAATGTTCAATTCTTTCACGTCACGTCGATGGTATTCCTCAGTTAAAATGATTATCTAATGTTGGTATAATCAGCCGTGACTGCCACATTGTCACCCTACTACGCATCTACAAATAGCAGGGATCGTCTACAAAATATTAGAATGATGGCCACCATACACGCGTGTAATGTCGTTTCGCGTCGCCCTCTCCAATGAATTAGGTTGTAAACTATGTTTTACATAATTGGGAGACGGATGGACGTATTGGATTAGTAGTTATTAATGGCATTAAAAGACCGTTAACTATTTATCTTTATGACGATTTTATTAGTTTTCATTGAGTCTGATTCCGTCCGTCAATACCTCATTTGTGGGCTTTTTGACTGTAGAACAACCACCTATGCAGTGCACATGTTTTCTCAAACGACATTTAAATCGAATACCAGCGTCTTTCCGATAGTGACAGCGTGCGGCTCAAAATTGAGTTGTATTCACTCACACACACATTTGGACAACACATTTCAGTTTTTTTATACACGGCAGACATACCTACCCTACTCCGTTTTTTATTTTTTTAATTAGTTCCTACGACCTTTGATTAGACAGATTACAAAGACACACTGCGTGTCTTTGTAATCTTTGTTCTATTAATCTTCTTCTTCTTCTTCTTTCTCTCTTCTTCTTTATCGTGTGGTTAGTGCCTAACCTGGTGTCAGAGTTTTATGCCGCCCGTGGGCCTCTGACTTGACTTTACATGCCGCCGAGAAATATCTCTCAGGCATGCTGGTTTCCTCACGATGTTTTCCTTCACCGGAGCAAGTGATAATTATACAATACGCACATGAATCAGAAAAATCAGAGGTGCGTGTCATGGGTTCGAACTCGAGACCCATGACTTGGCAGTTCGACGGTCACACCACTAGGCTTTTCTAGGCACTTTCTAATATTAATACTGCGGATCTACGATCGATACGATCGTATCAATCATTTTCACCAATGTAGCCTGAGAGTACCAATCAAAAATTTAAAACGCGTTTCAGTAGAAAATACTGAAGTTATAACTGCAGTGTAACGTGAAGTTGTGCAGAAAATCCACTGAGCTGCAATTATCGCAAAAATACCTCATTAACTGCCGCTATTTCTCGTACCAAAACTCAACCACTGAAGCACCTGCTCAAAATTACATCACCAACAAGGTCTAATTAGAGCCTAATCCCAAAACCAACTAGGGATCGTCATAGTATCGCTTCGCAGCATCAACAGCATCAATTAGAGAGGGGCGCGCATCAAAGTTGAGGCGATTCCCCCCTCCCCCTCGTGGGCCCCGGGAGCGGTGCAATTTTTTTAAGGGGCCACCCCAGGCCCCCAGACTGTTTGGTGACGGTTGCAGCGGTGTTGTGCGCTTGTTGTAGAGTGGCCGTTGTTTTGATACGGAAATTGTATTTTGGATTTTAGAAGTTCGAAGGTAGATTATTCTTAAACTCACGCCTTTTTCCTATGGAGTAGGCAGAATGTACAAAATACCTCCTTCTGCAATCCCTGCATGCTCATAGGTACTCCTTTTGCTTAGTTCAAGTTCATACGCAGTTTGTAGTCCTTCATAATCTACCTGGCTTTTTCACCATGTTGAAGTCGGCGTCCTGTCCATCTTTAGTTAATGCAAGATGCATTAACTAAAGATGGACAGGTTAAGGTAGTTTGCGTTACAGTGATTCCTACCGTGAAACGTGATTTTTCACCCCAATTAAAAGACGTTTCCCAGCAATATTTTTTGTAGTGTTACTTAGTTTGATGTACAAGAATACCTGGAAGCTTCGTGAAGGATCCGTATACACCTTGTAGGTATTGAACTTTAATACTATTGAAACTTGTACGAAAGAAGAAGTCCTTAAGTCACCTACTGCAAGAAATCACCAGAAACAGAAGACTAAGAAATACAGTTTTTTTTTTAATCTAACCAATACACTAAAGTTATCTGTGTAATTTCATTTTATGAACAAGCTACTTAGTGTTTTAACATAAGTTATATAAAATAGCATACCGCCTGTAATCCCCGAAGGACTAGGCAGAGATGTACCTTATCTTATTTTATTCCTGTAATTCACACAACTGTCCAATCAAAGAAACTGCAGAATTAAGCTGACGAGTGTTACGCGGACTCATTGAAGCAGATTATAATTATTAAATAGTTTCCATCCCTACAGTGGCCAACTCTCCACAACCCTACAAACCTCGTGTCCATTTTGACGTGGCGATTTTTTCCGCCCACTGCGTGTTTTCGTTTATTTCGTTGCACACACGCGTCGATCGCGATCGATTCGTTCATGTCACTCACACAACGACATCAATGCTCTATTTTTTCATTTGCATGGGGATTATTAACGTGTACGGTGTTCCCATGAGAGCGAGCGAGAGGGAAAATATTGGGTATGTATAATGTTATTTATATATTTTAGCCTGGATGCTGATCGATGTGGAGAGCACTATAGGAGTATTGATGTAGGTCTGGCTGAAATTATGATGGTGGAATTACTTTATTGCGGATAGTGCCGTATGGTTCTCGGCAAGCATATCCCACACCCTTTTCCATATATTTATGTGTTGAAATTATAAGGGATTTTATTATGAGGATCAGCAGTATCTCTTGCATCTATTATCTTCCGTGACATCACTTTGGGTCCTATCAAAATACCAGCGCTGTGAAATTTGTTTTGAATGTTACAGCATCATGCTGAGGTAAGGAGGTGTGGAGGCCTTTTGGTCTCGTACAGAACCAGCTTTAGTTTTATATATTATGTCTTATTTTTAAGCTTTTGTAATGTTTACTTTTTATATACTTTTTGTTTTATTGTTATTTTTATCATTTTTACTATTATACAGCAAACAGGAAGGGGTCCGTAAGGGCCGACGCCTGCCAGGGTTGCGGGACTGTTCGAAAGAGATACCGCGGCCCTGGAACACAAAGGGCAAAGGAAGGAACATGGATGGGTTTTAGTCAGTAGAAGTCTGACACTCCCTCCTGCTCAGCCCAGAGCGGGAGGGGTTATTTGATGATTTCCCATCGGTAAAAAAAAAAAAAAAAAAAGGGTGTAACAGACCCTTAACGAAGCCGAAAGCCACTTTATCTCCCCGTCATTGCGATCATTTTTTTGTTCTAGACCATACCTGGGAACGTTCTAGTTACGGAGATATTGGGGGTCAAAGTTCCAACTTTGTCACAAGTTTTTTCTTATATACATGTTTTGTATGTAAGATTTTTACTTTAAACATCTCCACGACCCCCGTACTATTCAATGCATCCACCAGCACAATGTTTTGACTGCGTTACATTGTGTCCTACCGTAAAACGTGATTTTCCCCCCCAAAAAACAAAGTCGTATTCCCAGCAATAATTTTTGCGTAAAGTTGCTTAGTTTGATGTACATAATGCTTGGTGGACGGCTTCGTGAAGGGTCCTGTTACACCCTGTATACTGTTCCTTTCTTGAAGGTTGACAGTAATCAACATAGATCTCTATTCTTCTTCTTTCGTATCGGTGGTACGTCTTATCAATTTACTTAAGCTCTGTTGATAATCGTCTCAACGAGGTTCATAGGCTACTGTAAACTGAATGCTTCAATGACAACTAAGTTTTCAGATATTGTCAAGAAGACGGGAAGACGACTTCACACTATACAGAGTGGATGGTACACCGAGGCACTAACAGATACTACATTTAAATAATCCAACATAATTTTGAAACGACCCCCCCACATAGAAGTTAGTCGGTAATTTAAAAAAATACTGCTCTTACGTACAATTTGACCGTGTAGGTATTGCACTTTTGTAGGAAACAGTTGTTTTTTTTTTGGAATAATTGATGAAAAATTTCTATGGGGGTTCAGACTGATGTACTGAATACGTGGTAACAGTTTTACCGTCGGTGTGCCTTCCACCCCCTATAAATGATTGGCTTATTGCTGGAAGAGGCAGAGGCAAAAAAGATAGGTCCCGGTGGCATCATTATCTATATTAAACGGTTAGGCAGAGATGTACCTACAACTTTATTTAAATTCCATGTAGCCTATTGCCATCGATCGGGCACAAATCCCGAGTCCGTGACTGCTACGAAGAAATTCCTGATAGGGAACCTCATTAACACTGTTGTACTTTGTCTTTATTAAAAATTTAGAATACACATTGACAGATCACATCCCAAACCATATAATTATCTAAGAGCACGAAAATCTTGCGAAGAGTTCTTTTATAACAAAGGAGAACACAAAGGAATGATTTTGTAAAATTATTCCCAAAAGGAGTTAAATACGAGATAAATGTTTCCTTAGAAGTTTATAATTTTTGGTATTGGCTTCACGGCATGAACGATAATACAAAAAAAAAAAAAAGTGGCAGTGGAATTCTTACATTAAACAGTGAAGTATTCTATTGTTACTCAAACACCACAGCACGAGCCAATGAAAATAAAATATCCTGTTTTCAAACATCCCTCCAAGCACAATGACCGACGTCATTGATCAGTGCGCATTTATGTTCATTTGTTCAAGTAATAATATCCGTTACATGAGCTTGGTGTCTGCTGGTGACATGTGACGTGACGTGGCGTGACGTCAGTATAGCACGATAATAGGTGACGCACCACGTGGGTGTAGGTATATTAGATTTACAGTATCTATTAATGGTTGTGGTGTTAAAAACAGGTATTGTTTTTATTTCTGCTATTGTCAGTCTTTATAATAACTTAGAAAGAAAAAATGGTGTGTTATTTGCAAGTAAAGAAAAGAAGGATGATTCAGGTGGTCTATCAGTTTAGTGTTCCCCCTAATAGCTGTCGGCATTTCGGAATATACTGAGTGGAAGGGACACTGACGCGAAACGCCCCCTCCACATATTTTTTTTTTAATCGGTTATTTAAAAAAAAACAGCTGGTCCCTACAAAAGTGCAATACCTACACGGTCAAAATTTAAGGAACTGTCAAGTCTGGGTTGTATGGCACGTCCACTTAAGATGCTCCAAAATCCTAAGCTCCCAGTCAAAACACCATCACAAATACTCCGTTACAGACTCTTGCACCTGTAATTATATCATGTGCATGTGAACTGTAGTAGTCTTAAAACAATTGTAGAACAAATCTGGGAATTTACACTAACTACAGCCCTTTAAGTGTGGTCCCTCAGTCCTCACAGACCATCAGCTAGACATCGGAAAGTATCTGGAAAATTAAAGGTTTGTGACTGGTGTGTAACATTTAGTTAAGAATTTGGAAAGATAGTTATTATATAACAGACCACAAAGCTTCACATGAGGTTGGTGTCTGCTGGTAACAATGTGACGTGACGTGCCGTCAGAGTACAGTCTAACAAGGAAACCGGTGACGCACCACGTACGTAGAGTAAGCTTGATTTAGAGTTGCGTACGATAAAATTGTGCAAATCTATTACTAGGTTTGGTGTTAAAACGGGTATGGTGGTGTTTGTTTTTCTGCTGTTGACAGAAGTAAATTGTAAATTTAGGGAAGGATGATACATATAATTCCGATGTCGGTCTCATAGGTTGATCGAAAGCTTTCTATTCTAATATGTAACTTATACATGAATATACTCATACAAATTCTGAACTGATGAAGGGGCACGGTTCATACAAAATTAACCCACGTCCTACAGCAAAGAGAAGTATCTCAAAAAAATTATATAAATGGGTATAAAAAGATGGCTAGTCTAACATATAAAAGAATGCGATGAAAATTCGTTCGGGGGCAGTAATATCTACAATTAATAAACAGTGGTAAATTGGCCGATACTGTAAAGAGAGTTTGGAAGTATGCCATATTTTTATACCTATTTTTATCTGTTTTTAGAGATACTTTTCTTTGCTGTAGGACGTGGGTGAATTTTGATTCTTCTTCTTTGCACATTATTCTGGTTTGTAGCGTACGTCTACTAACACTAAGATGCTCCGAAATAGTTACAAAATTTTCAGTCAAAAGATCACCACACTAATAAATATAACCAGGCTTGCTTTTATCTTGACCAAAGGCAGTTAGCGTTGCCGCGTTACAACGTGGCAACGCCCGCCGCCAGTCTCTTACCAGTTGACAGTATTGAGGAATAGTTTTTTGACGCCATTTTTTAGTTATTTTAATTTATAAATGTATATAATAGTTAGCTAATAAAATAAAGATTCCTTAACTAGGTTACAAATACTAGGTTTAACTGTTTCTAGCAGCTGTTTTTCTACAGTGTGTTATGAGATTTTCCGATTTCAATAAATACAACTAGCGCATTGTCAATAATAAATCCTCTTTCATGCCCGCAAAATTCAAATAATGACGGCACGGTTGTTAAGCGATTGACTGCTGCGTCGCGGGTTCGATCCCCGCACGGAACAAATATTTGTATGGGCTACAGATAGTTGTTCTGGGTCTGGCTGTTTGTGTATGTGAGTTTAAATGTTTGTAAACGCAACCACGATACAGGAGAAATTCCTAGTGTGGGAAATTATTAAAAAAAAAACTTTCGAAGCATTTCGACAACGACTTCTTACAAGATTGACATAATAAGGTTTCCACCAGCTTTTGTCAATGTCATGAATTTTTATCGCCAGCGTAGCCCGCGAAATTCAAAATTTCTTACTTTTTTTTTCATTTAACCTTTGAAACCTATTTATATTTATATGTGTTTGAAACACACTTTAACATTCGACTTTTTCATGAAATAGTTACAGAATAGAGTTAAATGAAATTAGAGGTTTGTATTGATGATTTTAATGATTATATTCTGTAACTACATATTACGTGTTACTGGCGCGACTCAGACTCATTTTTCACCAACAAACAACCTGACACTGACCTGCAAATTGTTATAAACGTAAGAAAATTTGAATTTCATGGGCTACCCTAACGCTGCCACCTTAACATCATTGATATCGTTGATAGAATGACTCAAACTTGACTCTGTAGTCGCTGTCACGATATATGTGTGCTGCTTGTGCGTGTACCCCGGCCAGGCCGTAAGACGTCTTTATGAGGGCCCTTCCCGGTCCGTCCATCGTCAACGCGAGCATGGTCGAAAAGCTTGTTGTTTCTTCCAGAACCACAGTGGCGATTTTCCTTCAACTCCCCCGTCTTACCCCGCCCCGACCCCGCACATCTCGTCTCCCACTCACCTCATACCGCCTAACGCGATGACATTGAACGAAAAATAGTGTTCAAAAATTTCTTAAACTTGTTCCAGGAAATACGTGTTTTTGAATAAGTCTTACAAGTGTGTGAAATTAATATTAGTAATTAAGAATGTCCATTACATGTGCAAGGTTTCTATCCAGATGTTTTCTTTACTTTTACAGTTTATGAGTGCACTAGGAACGGCCAAAGTTCATTTGAAATTTGTGCAAAACAGCAATTTTTGAAGGCTTATTCTGAATTTGTTTCTACAAATTTTTATTTTTTGCTACCACAGAAACCTAGATATATAGTGCACAAAGTACCTTTTAGTTAAAAAAAAAACAAAGATAGATGTGTAACAACTGCATAATCACGTACGAGCGTTTGTATGAAAAGTATGACAGGTTGGCCGCTCTTAAGGAAGGCTTCCAATTTCACGAGAGCATTCATACCAATGGTCTACTAAAGCCTTCTTATGTACAGTATGTAGCAGCTCCTCCGCAAATATCATCATCTGCCTAGCCTCTTCGGAAAAGGCTAGGCAGATGATCAGATGATGATGATGGTGGTCAGTCTAACCGGATGCAGCTGAATACCAGTATTTTACATGGAGCGACTGCCTATCTGACTTCCGCAACCCACTTACACCCCTTGGTAAGACTCGTTGTCAGGGTTTTGTGCCACTGACTATCTGTAACGACTGTCAAAGATCTACCATTGACAGCCGGGACCAACGGCTTAACGTACTTTCCGAGGCACGGAGGAAACTCGGTATGTAATGGGTGGTCACCCATCCACGGACCAACCTAGGCAAGGGCGGCTTTACCTGAAGAGTGACGCCAGCGGCTGTTATTATTTTTCCACGAGCTCCTCATCCGTAAACATATAACACAATAACACAAACGATTAACCCAAAAAGCATTGATTGTATTACATAAAATTATACAAACATTCGGCGGACATACATCGGGGCCGATCTGCAAATTAGCAATTAATGAATGCAGTAGGGCCGGCTGCCTCCGCGGCCACCCCGGGCCCGGGTGACGGGCCCCCGCTTTTTTTGTGACTATAGCCTGCGCTGGACTCGTGCGGTATACACGGGCTAAGTTCTAGGGGACTTGTGCCAAGATTTTCGGGTGCTTTTTCGTTCTTTTTGTAAGTGAATCTTGCGTTACGAAGAGTAAGATGTATCACACTAATGAAGGGTCTTTCCCCAAAAATTTTTGCAAGAATAGTTTTTTTTCAGACTACATTAGAATCCGATCTGCATGAAGAGATTCCACTTGTCATAGCATAGGTACTTACTTTTAGAAACTACGATAGCACGCCTGTCACCTACTTTCACATTGGATCGTTGAAAGCATCGATCTATAATTGATTATTGAACTTTTATTGATCGAAGGTTGAAAGATATAAAATCATTTATTTATAAATAAATGATTTTAAAGGATTTTTGACTCAAATGTAGATACTAGCTGTAAGTTTTCTTAAAATTAATCAAATTAATCATATCATACTCAAGTATCAAGTATATTATGCAACCAAACTACACGAATCGCTTATTCCCTTTAAACCAAGCACAAAATATAGGTCATCGAATAAAATAATTCACATCCAACATCGGAGAGATATCGGCAGATCACTAGAGCTTGTGCACCCGTCATTTTCAGCGTTTTTTCGCAGAGAGCCCGCAGCATTCGTTTTTCCGTGCACCCCCTGGGGGGAGCGACCCCCATGACCCCCCCTCCCAATACCACCGTGCACGGAATTTGATTAATGCAATGTTCGCGATAATTATTCCTGTTACTATTTTTTGACAGGATAAAGTTTTTTCGTTCGACGTGCATTGTTTTTTTTTTAACTCTTTTTTGTATTTTTTTTGCGTTGTGCGCTGTTCCGAGCGTGATGTGAGATTGCGTTGTACGTGAAAGCCTGTTTTATACGAATTACTGAGTTTTTACCCAAATATTTTTGTGAATTTTAAATGCTTGATTTTTCATGGATTTTTAGTTGAAATAAAGAGATAGGATAACTGTTGGTATTGGCTATGCTGTTTCCTTGTGTGAATAGATAGCAATTCACTTGTTATAATTTTAATAAAAATATCACAACTATCGTGATGGTTTGATCCAAGTTTATAATATGATTAGTTAATCAATGTGACAAATAGGCCCAGTTGAGCAAAATGCTGGACAACTAGTGCCCGATGCTGGTTTTCAACTGGACCTGGAAATATACAACTGCTTCACGTCTGTAACCTCATTAGGTTAGGTCAGTCATTAAGCAGTTTTATATTTTGTGTTGAAATCATGTCAAATTTTTGAATTCAAAAGAATCGTGATGAAAGAAAAGATCGAAAAAAACTTTTGCGTTAACGATCTAGATGTGATTCTATGAAGTTTTATTAGTCACCACCTGTCTAACAATAAACAACCTATAAACATAATAATAATCCTGAAAAGTATCTCGAAAAAACAAAAGAGAACTTCACAAACAACCGATTACCGTACCCTTCGCCTTCCGATCCAGCACCGGTAATATGCACAAGAGGAAGCCATGAAAAAAATTAACTCAAACGTTGAAATAAAACCACCAAGTCCAGGTAAGAAGTACCAGGGGAACAGCGAGTACAAGTGCTATCTTAAACAATCTCCGCAGACAATATCCGGGCTGCCTCACTCCCGCATACACCTACCAAACTTTATCTACCACTTTTAAAGGAATTAACTTAGAATCCTTTCCAAGGTAAACTCTACCTTCACAGACAAAAAATAAAGTAGAAAATTGAAGTGTCAATATCCTGACACACAATATGGTGCTTTTTTCAGTGTTTTCTGAAAATATTGAGAATTGAATACGTTTTGAGAGGGATAGGAAATTGATATGATTTGTTGTATTCTTGGGTCAGTTCAACAAGTAAAAAGTGTTTTCTAATATATGGTGAGCTACGTATAGGGTGGGCTTTATTTATGATTAGAATATTTATACAGCCAAAAAAAACTGAAGAAAAACGGAAGCATATTTTACAGTTGGTTTAAACGAAAATCTGCAGTCGCTGTTTAAAAGAAACAGCCTGTGTAGTATTAAACAGAATGCATAATGCTGGGTAGGTACGTAATATAGGCATCGATTGAGGCATTGGCCCAGATCGATAATGATGCTGATTAGAAACAAATCCTACAAAACGAATGTTATGAAAATCCTGACCTAATTAATTTTTCAGTGCACATGTTGTTTTTGCAACCAGTGTTTGAACCCACAACCAGAATTATCGGATTCAGTTCTGCCGCACTATCGCCACCCATCTATACATCTATATCTGTTCTCTATACATACATACATATACATACCATACATACATACAAATAAATAAAATCGAAGTGTCTGTTTGTCAAAATAACAGCTTTTCAATGAATGCATAATATGGAAATAAATACGGCACTTATAACAAAAAATCATTTTTTTACATTTTTGTCTGTCTGTCTGTCGGTCTGTAGGTCTGTCTGTCTGTTTGTTCCAGCTAATCTTCGAAACGGCTGGACCGATTTTGACGAGATTTTTACCGGCAGATAGCTGATGTTATAAGGTCTAACTTATACTACTTTTATTGTAGAAAAATAATTAGAGTTTGGTGCAAAAAAAATAAAATCCTTGAAATTGTTAATAAAATCCGATTCAAAAATGGTTATATTTTTTATAATAATTTCACGCGAACGAATATCGCGGGCGACAGCTAGTTATAATATAAAATAGTCATTCAAAAAACTAAAGATAAATAAGCACCGATACCGAGACGACCGTCCACCAAAAAACCAAGACGACACAATGCAATCTCTCAAAATTTCGCCATCCATGGAAAAATAAACACTAAGTACTAGGGACACATAATTAACAGAAGACCAGTAATGAACAGCAGACAATGTGGTACTGTCGCAAACAATACCAGTTGCTATAACGAGATGCCATTTCTTTAACTCCAATTTTCGAGGATTGAAAGTGAGGACGACAATATTTTTTTACTACAGTAAGTAATTATTTCGGAGTTTCATTTAGTGAGGGATTGTTTACTTCGAAATGGGTGATTAAAGAAAAAGATAATTATAACGAGTGCTTGGTTGTAGTGTGGCGTCTTCCTGAGTATGTTCATCATGTCAGACAAAAGATGTCCACAGCTGGTGTTCTCAAATATCGCCACAACGATAGGTCTTCCACTGGATGGGAAATGGACAGGACCGATTGATATGGGGACACTTTGGAGAGACCTTTATCTATAATTTTGATGATGATGACACCTGTGCAAGTCCTGCACACGAGACGTATCTCGAGGACTATTTCAGGTAATCAGCCTAGCCAGCCTAGCTCAGCCTACCTTAGAGCGTTACCCTCCCAATGGTAGTAGGTTCACGAAATTGTTTAGATGAGATTCTAATCAAACTTACTCTCATTTACTTACTTATAGTCAAAATGCATTTTATAAACTGCAACTTTTGCACTGCACTTCATTTCCTACTAACATTGTTCCAATTATTATTTCTGTTGAATTCTGACAAAAGAATACCAACAAATTACTAAAGAGTTACTAGGATAGCATGAGCGTGCAGGCTGCGTTGCATAAGATTGATGCGCTGGGGTGCGGGGGGCACGAGGCGCGGGCGCGGGGCGGAGTGATGGATGACCAGCCTGCCATTAGTACTAGGAGACTATAGATGCATCGGGAGTAATGCGCTTATATGCTTTCGGACAATTAAGGATTGTAGAATGTTTTGTTGAGGAGTTTGTGATGTTCGAGGTCTTAGGGTACATAAAGTATTTATCTGTACGAAGGCTTAACCATTCAAAATACTCCTCTTATCCAAGGTTAAATTCTCAGATTGGATGATTTATCAAATTTGTAACACCAAGTGTTAGTGATATTTTTGAAGCCATATCCGAACATTTATACGTTTATACGAATTTCCCTCAGTAGATTTAAGAGCGCCAACCCGTCATATTTTTCATACAAACGCTCATACGTGATTATGCCGTTGTAACACATCTATCTTTGATTTTTATGAACTAATAGGTATTTTGTGCACTATAACTATGTTTCTATGGTAGCAAAAAATAACAAAATTGTCGAAACAAAGTCAGTATAAGCCTCCAAATATTGCTGTTTTGCACAAATTTTAACTGAACTTTGGCCGTTCATAATGTACTCATAAACTGTAAAAACGAAAAAAATATAAAAACATACACACGAACATATAACCTCCTCCTTTTTTGAAGTTGGTTAAAAACACGTATTTCCTGGAACAAGTTTAAGAAATTTTCGAACACTATTTTTCGTTCAATGTCATCACGTTAGGCGGCATAAGGTGCGCGGGAGACGAGTTGTGCGGCTTCAGGGCGGAGTGTGCGGAGTTGAAAGAAAATCGCCGCTGTGGCTCTGGATGAAACAATAAGCTTTTTGACCATGCTCGCGTTGACAATAGACGGGCTGGGAAGGGCCCTCTTAAGGACATTTTATGTTTTTTTTTGCTTTTGTGACACTGCCTACGATTATATTAATTAATGTTGCACACGACAGTATTTTTTTTGTTTTTAATTTGATTTAAAAAAGAGGCAAATGTCCCCACTCTCAACACGATGGGTGCTGGAGCATGGACATGCACAGCGCCGCCGAGGCCGGCTTAGAAAGAGATGGCGAAATGATCTGGTCACTCATCACGAAGGCTGGTTCGAGATGGCGCAGGAGAAGACTACCTGGAAGGATATGGGGGAGGCCTTAGCCCAGCAGTGGGACATACAAGGTTAATCACTACATAGTATAAAACAAAGTCGCTTCCCGCTGTCTGTCCCTATGTATGCTTAGATCTTTAAAACCACGCAATGGATTTTGATGCGTTTTTTTTAAATAGATAGAGCATTTCAAGAGGAAGGTTTATATGTAGATCATTGCACCCGTGCGAAGCCGGGGCGGGTCGCTAGTAAAAAATAAAACACCAAGTTTCTTGCTACTTACATAGTTCTTAAGTTTTCCCATTTATGAACCTTGTAGTTTAGAAACTTTGAAATAATATTGCTCCAGTTCAATACATTTCTATTCACGTTTTACCAACACACGAAAAAGGGCTAAAATATGTATCGAAATATCCCATATTTTACCCAACTGTCAATGATCACACATGGCGCCACAAACCCATGATTATAACGACATAACCCTGTAAATGAATATCATAATGACATAACCCCTTAAATGCTCCAAAAACCCAGTTCTGTCAACGGTATCACCTTTTTGTCTGCTGTCCACCACAAAAACTACGTCGTTAACATGCGCGTCATATGGTGTGTTTTTTTGGCAATTATTTTTACATTAATCATGGGAAATTACATGGGTTTGTCATGTAGGTGTGTGCTGTGTGAGGGTGTTATGTCATTGTCTCGTTTTGATATTTTGGTTTAATTCTTACTTCTTTGCTTCCGTTACTGTGTGCGTTTATGACTAGAAATATGAACGTAGATAAAGCAAGAGTTGGATCATAGGTGGCGTACTGTGGTTTCTGCCTATCCCCATTGGAAAAAGTGACAGTTTTTGTACAGACGCCAGCAAATCAAGCTACCCAAAACTGTCAAATATTTCCAATCAACTTTGAACCTAATGCTTCAGCGATAAAATTAAAAATCTATTAAAGCAATATGATGTACGTATCTTTGAATGTATTTTTCATGCCACCTATACTAATATCGGTGAATTTTATTCTAGTTGCCAGTAGGTACTACCTCGTTGGTCTAGTAGTCACAAGCGCGATTGCTCAGCATCTGATCCTGGGTTCGATTCTTGGTTTGGGAAAGTTTTATGGTTGTTACTCTCTTAGGTACTTGTGAACTAATTTAATGATAGTGAAAAGCAAGAGTAATACAACTCTGCCTAGCCCTTAGGAATAACATGCGTAATATTAAGAACTTCACCTGGCATTATAATCACGGCAAATAACTATTTAATCGTCTTTCGAACATTCCCAGGACATTCGACTTGATGGGTCAAATGTACGATAAAAATCAAAGGAGCCATTCATCACGACTTATTACTACAAAATAACACTTTAAGACTACTGTTTAAGATTTAAAATTGATTGGAGAAACGCTTCATCCTTACATTTATCCTTGCTCTTAGGTCGTGACTGTCAAACGGAAATATGAGTAATCAAGTTTCAGCTATTTGGGTATGGTGCTTAAGGTTTATATTCGAATGGGTTCTGAAGGACCTCAAAAGGCAGTCAGGTCGGCGGATGAGGGTAGGATCCCACAAAAAGCTGTCGGACCGGTCCTGGCGTCCGATCCGAACTCATTCGGCTGCGAACGAATCAAATAGTCCAATAATGTGTTCATATTTTTTTACGACCGATTACGTATTAAGTACTATAGCTTGGAACAATTAACTTATAAAGTCATTTCGGTTTTAAATGGACCGTTGGAAAATAGAATCTAACGTAATCAATATGAAAAGTTAACATAGCAATTTTGAATTTTACAGGACGTGTAACAAATGGCATTGTTATTGGCAAAAATCACGAAATTATATACCAACTTTTATCCTCTATTGAACTTGGTAAAAAAAATTAAAGTCCTACCCACTACACCGTATCCGTGCTATGGACGTAAGGTGTAGTGGGCAAACTCCTTTAATAAGAAACTCCATTAAGAAGGAGCTCGTGGCAAAATATTAACAGCCGCTCGGGTCGATCTTTATGTTAAGCCGTGCTTGCCTAGGTTGGTCTGTGGATGGGTGACCACCCATTACATACCGAGTTTCCTCCGTGCCGCGGAAATCGAGCTAAGCAGTTGGTCCCGGCTGTCATTTGTAGATCTTTGACAGTCGTTACAGGTAGTCAGTAGCCCAAAAAGTCTGACAACCAGTCTTACCAAGGGGTATCGTATTACGGGTTTGATACTTAAGACCAACAGCCATAATATCAACAGTTCAAACATCAACACCGTAAGACCAACGATTGAAAATCTCAACACTTCAGAATGTCAGCAGCTAAGTAAGTCAACAGTTCACCAGACCAAAGTTAAAAATGTCAACTTGGAAAGTATTAGGTAAATACTAATTAATGTTATACATGTTTTACTACTAACAAAACACGTCCAGTAAATCTATCTATTATGGCATTATATGATATTATGGCTGTTGGTCTTAAGTATCAAACCCTAACTGGGTTGTGGAGGTCAGATAGGCAGTCACTCCATGTAAAATACTGGTATTCAGCTGCACCCCGTTAGACTGGAAGCTCACCCCCACATAGCTAGGCAAAGGCTAGGCAGATGATGATGAAGAAACTCCTGTGTCATACATCTAAAACCAGAGGTTTAGGCTAAGCGTTGTTAGTTAGTGTGAGTGATTTACAGAAGATGCAACCAAAGTTAATAATAGGTTATGGTGATTAATTACAATTTTTTTTAATTTTTTGTTTTAATTAGCCAATAATTGATTAAGTATTTGATTTGATTGATTGTATTTGTTTGAGTAATTCAATATTAATCATTAGACATTTGTAAAATTAAGATTTAACAATAAGTAAAGCAGTAGCTACATTGCAAACACGTGAATGATGATAACATCACATGACCAAAGAATACATAAAATGTAAATTCTAAAAAAACAATAATTTAACTGGTCAATCTAGTTTATTGTAAAGAGCTAAGGTTAGAAATGCAATTAATAACAATGATAACAGAACACGTTATAGGTAAAAACCAGAGTTAATATTAGAATTGGCTCATAGCAATATAGAATGCTTAAATATTGTGCACTCTTGGTCTACAGCTGATAAATAATCCCTCATATCTGGTCAATAAAGTAAAAACTGCCCTCCCGACTGCCCCGTTGGTTTCGTGGTCGCAAGCACGACTGCTGAGCGTGGGGTCCTGGATTCGAATCTCGGGTCGGGCAAAAAGTGCTATTGGGTTTTTCATTCGAAATTTCTCAGTAGTAGCCTGGAGTTTGGAAGTTGCCTCGGAAAGCACGTTAAGCCGTTGGTCCTCCGCCTGATCTCTCTCCGGTCGTGTCGGATTGCCGTCCCGTCGGACTGTGAGAGTAAAGGAACAGAGAGTGCGCCTGTGCCTGCGCACACACTTGTGCACTATAATATCTCCCGCGCCGATGGTTAATCTGGGTTGAGATTGGCCGCCGTGACCGAAACCGGTCAGGAGGACTTTTATTATTAATGTAAAAAAGGAAAGAAAATTGGAGCTGGCTCTAAGTCAGGTCAGACCAGGTTTGGGCTGGTCTTTAAGTTGAACAGGAGAGATGATTCCAAGACAGTAAAAAAGTACCATTAACCTGACCATCATCAGCATTCTCCTGCCCTTATTCCAATTTATTTGGGATCGGCGCAGCATGTGTTCTTCTTCCATACTTCTCTTTTACTCGTCATCGCAGCAGTCACTTCCTTTCTAGCCATATCATCCTTCACACAGTCCATCCATTGTTTCTTTGTTCTTCCTCTACTCTTATAGCCATCTACATTCATACTCAATATTTTCCTCACAACGTTTTCCTCATTCCTCCGCATTACATGTCCATACCACGATAACCGATCACCATACAAGGTTTCGGTCACCGGCGCCACTTTCAGACTTCCTCTTTTGTACTCATTCCTTATTCTAAGGGAGGCAGGGTGAGTGCACACCGAGCCCGCCCTTGCTCTTCCACTGTGCCCTCTGCTTTCCAGAGGGTCACGCAGAAGAACGCCCCGTTGGTCCAGGTTGGACCCCACCATGTCAGAATATTAGCCACGGCCAGCAACATTCCCAGAAGAATAAGAATCTCTTCCCATTCCTCGAGGAAGGATACTGCCCGCGCCCAGGGTGCACCGGCCCAGCAGCTGCCTTTCCCTCCAGACGTATCTAAAGGGACTGGCAGCCATCAGGCACACGAGGAAGAATTCTGACAACGCACCCCTTATCACCTATCCTGCACTGAACATGCTCTGCCCTACTCATCTCCTGCCCTGCAAAGACCAAGGTAGGGTCTAAATAATGAATGTTCCTTCGGATAAACTCTTCTAGAAGGAACTCTATAACAACTTTACATAACTAAAGACAAAAACAAGCGTTCCTTGTCTGTTCATTAAAAAAAATAGGCCATTTTTTCTGAAGCTGCCTAATGATGTGGAACTAATGAGCGATGCTCATTAAGCTATCCATACCGAGCTGATCTGATTAAAGCCTTTTTTTTTACAACGGTATATCACTTTCAGTTATGTTTGGCACTTTTGTTTTTTGTAAGGTGAGGTGACGAATCATGCGGAGATTTTTTGATGGTCTTAGATTAGTAATAGTATAGGATATTTAAGCTATTGGTCCCGGGTGCAGATTTTTGACAAAAGTCTGACAACCGGTCTTACCAAGAGGTATCGTATTACCAAGTAATAACTGGGTTATGGAGGTCAGATAGCCAGTCGCGCCATGTAAAGTACAGGTATAGCTGCATCTGGTTAGACTGGAAGCCGACCTTAACGCAGTTGGAAAAAGGCTCGGCAAATGATGATGAGGCTAGTACAGGATAGATGGACTGTGTGCAAGTGCATAACTATGGCTATGGGTAGAGAAGACCTGGTCTGGTATAGTCCTTTCCAGCCATGTCTCGTGAGATGACGACAAACAGAGAAAGAAGAATGGAAGAAGAAGACGTATGCTAAGGCGACCCCAAATAAGGAGAGTGATGATGATGAATACTTCCGATGTGAAGTGGTGAATTGGCGATCTCGGCTATATAAAACTCGATCTAGTTTTACCCTCTCATGTACGACTGTACGCCCTTTAGTCAGACAAAGGTTTACAGCCTTTTGCAACACTTCCGGATAAGGCCCGTTTAGCTAGAAAAAGAACAAAACTTAACTTCACGCCGATGGGATCGGCAGGGGTGTACCTAATAGTACATCCACATTTGACCAGTTATGTTTAAGTCCCATGTAATAGGGGGCGAGCCTATTGCCATCACCCGGGCACAGATAGTGACTCCGTAGCTGCTACTGAGAAAAACCCAATAACACTTTGCCCGACCTGGGAATCGAACCCAGGACCTTATGCTCAGCTGTTGCGCTTGCGACCACTAAACCAACGAGGCAGTCAAGTTATATTGCAGATAATTCCTAGACCGAACATTTTCGTAGACGCTATTTAAATCCATTTGATGAAAAAAAGTCAAACCAGTTTGTAAAGATACATCAAAAGTCAACTAGGGTCAAAGCAATCGACACAACAAAAGTCAAGCTTAGGAATAGAATCAATTAATCAATTACATGACGAACATACAGTATCGAAAGAAACAGTATTACCACAGTATAAAGTTGACCAGTATTTCAACTATAGCCGACTGCAATTGAACAAACAAGTGGAACGAAGTTTACAGTGGTCGCATTTTCATTAGATTTTTTTTTAGTTTCTGGCGGTGCGGAAAAAATATATTTTCCGTATAACTTCAAATTCAATGAATTTATACTGTAGCGTAATAGGAACTGACTGACCTGAACTGATATGACCTGTTTAAAACCAATGGGGAAGGCAACCTTAATCTAATGCCGCTAGCATAGCTTGTACCAAGCAACGTCATTGGTTGATGATCTGTCAATGTCATTTTATAGTTCAAAATAGCTTGACCTCATTGGTCAGATTGGGACTAAGCTATGGACACGCCATCTACAATCAGCTTTGATTTGCCTTCCCCATTAACACCAGCTTGGTTTGTTTATATCTGGTTTCAAAGAAATGCAATTTTTAAGGCTCTATTACTCGATTCCATTTATTTTTTTCCTAGTTGAAATTATGTATGTAATACAACATTCTTAATCGTTTTGAATGATTCACTGCGCGGGCGCTGATCACCGGTTCATTTGAAACAGTTTTTTGCTGTGCGGTCGGATCACCTGATTACTGGTGGATTTTCCTTTAATGGAACGATTTCTGAAATAACTGTCTGATTAATGATTCATCGTACTCCTCTACCAAGGGCGGCGCTGTGCAGGGATGTCGCAAATATTAGTTTTTTGTGTATAACGTCCGCCCGACCGCGCGGACGAGCGGGTCGTGTGAGAATCGCCTAAGCAATACAGTTGCTGAATAGAATACTACAATAAAGTATTCTATGTAAATAGGTAATAATAAAAGGAAATAAGTTTTTTGATCGAAATCATATTTTAATTCGTTTTCCGTTAAAACCCATATTATTAAACAGAACGAGAGACCACAGAGTAATTATTTACGTTATTTGTCTAGAGAATGTCCCCACGTCAGCACGGGTCAAGTCCGCGGTATCGACCTTCACGCATTGAACGGCGTGAAGGTCGATACCGCGGACAGCAGTGACTGTAGTGCAACAACCGGCTGTTCGACGTCACGACCACAGGAACTTTGGGTAACTGTTAAGTGTTGCTGGAAGTAAAATGGGGACTACGGCTACGGGCTGTTCAGTTGCCCTTAGTCTTTCAGAACAGTATCAATTGGAAAATACACAAAAATCTTCAGAATGTCATATTTTTTACACCGGTAATCTTTGGGTCAACTGCTCGAAAAGATCGCTGGATGTCCTGCTCGTCCAATACAATAATGTTTTTAGGATGCTGTTGCGATTGCCTCGTTTTCGTAGTGCCTCTGGAATGTTCGCGGTGACCTATACCGATAGTTTTCATGCCATCATCCGGAAATAGACGGCCTGAGCAGAATAAGGGGCAGTCATAATAGCATCCGCAGCAGAAGGCTGTGTCGGCCGGTACTTCCTCCACCATAATAATGCAATTTTTGAGAAGACTCATACCCTAGTATTTCGTTGTCCTAGTTAATATTGGCTATTTAGGACTAATAAGGGTGGTCCTCTCTTTAATTCGTCTTTAGTTAAATTACTAACAATAGTGTACAATTTATGGATTACTTAGTTTTCCGAATTAAAATGATTTTATTTATTTATTTATTTATAGGCATCATAGCATAAACAGCTTCTAATGTTTCCACTGCTTTGTCCCAGCAACGGGGACGTTTTACTCTTTATGGCAACTGTTGAAGAAGTGTTCAGTTATATGGGGTCTAAGGAACTGCTGTATCCTTGTGTCGGAAACTTAACCTTTCAACATAACTTATCATTCATTTATTTTCAGGCAACTTTGGCCTTTCACTTTGGGCTTAAACGACTATATCGCTTATAGAATGCACACCATCGCATTATTAGCCCTGACTTTCTCACTGCTGACTTTCTCACCACGCGGGCTTATACCGACTTACCTAGTAGTCCGATATAGACCCACTTGTGGCTGTAAATATTTTCGATGACGTTTGTCAAGTTATTATTCTAAAGGGTGTAACAAGACCCTTAACGAAGCCGAAAGACACTTGTTCTCCCCGTCATTGCGATCATTTTTTTGTTCTAGACCATACCTGGGAACCTACTAGTTACGGAGATATGGGGGGTCAAAGATAGGTACAACTTTTTCACAAGTTTTTTTTTTTTAAATACCTCTTTTTTTGTGTAAGATTTTTACTTTAATCACCTCCACGACCCCCGTACTATTCAATCCATCCATCAGCACAATGTTTTGAGTGCGTTACATTGAGTCCTACCGTTTAACGTGATTTTAGACCCCCAAAAAAAAAGTCGTTTCCCAGCAATAATTTTTGCGTAAAGTTACTTAGTTTGATGTACATAATGCTTGGTTGACGGCTTCGTGAAGGGTCCTGTAACATTCTGTATAATTTACTGAATAACCTACGACCTTTACCGAGTACCTACCTAATTGTTAGTCAATTTATTAGCCAAAACCCCGCTTTCAGATTCATGGTCACCATTATAAGACCTGCCCCTACATTTGCCGGTCCTCAAAGTCGGCTATACCATTGTAACCTGAAGGCTCTATGGTCGTGCACGTGGAGCTCTTTCTGTCACTTTTCGTTTTGAATGATCTTCCTCATTTCCCATCTCGTTGCATATTTCGAAGAATACACGAATTCCAATATTAACTTGGCGATATTTAAAAATTTCCCGCTACCATCTTGCGGGCTGGCTAAAAGGAATTATTTTACTACAATTTCTCTATTTCGTTATTATTAAATCGTTACAAGACTACGTCTGACGATCATGTCACATCTATTAACGTATATTTCGTAATCGATACATGTATACAAATAAATACAATTGAAGTGTCTTGTTGTAGTTTCACAATAACAGCTTTTAACTGAATGCATATGAAAGCATTAACGGTGCCAATAACAAAAAAAAAATCATTTTTTTAAAATTGCCTTTCTGTCTGTCTTTTCGTTCCAGCTAATCTCCGAAACGGCTGAACCACGCGACGTTTATTGGCAGACAGCTGATATTATAAAGAGTAACTTAGGCTACTTTTGTTTGTGAAAAAATAAATAGAAATCGTGGAAGTAATATTTTTATTATAATAATTTCACGCGAACGAAGGTCGGGCAACAGAATTATCACATACATAGTTCTTAGAATTAACTCAGGATTCCTATTAAAGGAAGCAGCGATAGGTAACTACTTAAAATTCCACAATACCTACCAACTTGTGGATTGGCTGATATTATTACTCTAGTCTAATCCGTGATAATTACCAACACATCATCATCTGCCTAGCCTTTGCCTAATTATGTGGGGGTGAGCTTCCAGTCTAACCGGATGCAGCTGAATACCAGTATTTTACATGGAGCGACTGCCTATCTGACCTCCACAGCCCCGTTAGTACGATACCCCTTGGTAAGACTGGTTGTTAGACTTTCGGGCAACTGACTAGCTGTGTAACGACTGTCAAAGATTGACAACCGAGACCAATGGCTTAACGTGCTTCCCGAAGCACGGAGGAAACTCAGTATGTAATGGGTGGCCACCCATCCACAGACGAACCTAGGCAAGCGCAGCTTAACCTGAAGATTGATCCGAGCGGCTGTTATTATCTGGCCACGAGCTCACATGATCTCATCTTATTAATTTCGTAATGAAAGACAAAAGGAATAGACTTTAACTGTATCTAAATCTCGCCAATCTCAACACGAAGAAGAAGAACAGGGTTAACATAAGCTTTTTGGTAGGTGGGTTATCAATGATAGAATGTCTCCAGGTCCTCTGGAGCCATATTATGAAAATGCTAAAATTATCACAGTTGGTACAGCTGGGCAGGACATGTCTGTCGCATGCCAAATGAAGTGTGAGCCCGTAAAGCTCAGGATTGATACCCTGAAACAGTGACACGGGGTCGCGGCAGACCACGAACGAGATGGCGGGACGAACTGGATGTCTTCCTTGAGAATTGGAAAGTAGTAGCACAGAACCGTGACCATTGGAAGGAATGGAGGGCAGTTTGTGCCCAGCAGTGGGTCAATATGGGCTAGCTATAATAAGCTTTCATGATGACTTTCCATACTTAATAAAAACAAAAATCCTCCTAAACATTCTCGCGATTCTCGCTCGCTCACGACACCGCTCGTACGCGCGCGGCGGTCGTGCGGTGAAGCGGATCTCACGTCGCATTGGCTTGTATGAAATCCGTTGATGCATTTTTTTCGGATGGGAAATCTTCAGATAACTCCTCCCGCACTGGGCTGAGCAGGAGGGAGTGTCAGACTTTTACTGACTAAAACCCATCCATGTTCCTTCTTTTGCCCTTTGTGTTCCAGGGCGGCGGTATCTCTTTCGAACAGTCCCGCAACCCTGGATCCGTCAATCAAAATCCAAATCTTTTTATTTCGCTTAGGCCTAGATGGGCACTCATAAAACGGCGACAAAAAGGTCGGTTCGAGTTGGTCGTTTCCTATGGAGAAAAACCGGCAAGTTGATGCCTAACACACGATAACGTCCGACCGCGCGGACGAGCGTCACTCACCGCTTCTCCGCGACCGCCCGGACTAGCGGTGTAGTAGGAGAATTGCCTTACGGCGGTTTTCAATAACTTACTAACAGTTAACGGAACGTTGCTATGTCAGTTTAACATCAACTGTCAACCCCCCGAGAGACAGATCAGTGACGTGGATAGGATATTCCTGTCAATTCATTGCTAACTTTGTATAAAGAAACACCGATAGCTACTAGAGTAAGGCATATTCCTGTAACACAGGTCTCACCTAGCACAGGAGTCAGGGTTTCAAATGGAAATGTATAATTTTTCTTTGTGTCAGTAAAAATATTTATTATTATTTCCTTTATTCATATATATACATATAAATTACATTTTTAAATATTTCTAAACAAATTAATATTACGAAAACATTTAAAAATATAAAAAATAGTGGTCCGCCGGTATCGGGAGCAGGGTCCAAGCTACCGGTGGTTAGGGCTCCAGAGACAGGAACCTCCTCACAATGCGAGCCGTATCGAGGAGTACTGCCTTCTGAATCAGGCCCTTGATCCAACCGCCTAAGGAGAGCCTCGAAAGGTGGTCGTCGAGGCTCTTGGCCATAAGGCCATTGGCCGTCACGACAATCGGCACAATGATAGCCGAGTTCACATTCCACATGTCGACAACCTCGTGTGCCAAGTCGAGATATTTTATTTGTTTCTCCTTCTCAGCTTTCACGAGGTTCTCGTCATGCGGAATGGTAACATCGATTATCATTACGCGGCGCGCTGATCGGTCTATCACCACTATGTCAGGCTTATTGGCGACAATAGTCCTGTCAGTGATGATAGACCGATCCCAGTACAGCGTGACATGGTCTTTCTCGAGAACTGGGTCGGGCACATACTTGTAGTACGGTACCTCTGATTCCACAAGTTTATATTTCAAGGCAAGTTGCTGGTGGATAATCCTGGCTACTTGGTTATGCCTGTGCAAGTACTCGCCGTTAGCCAGACGAGAACAACCAGAAATAATATGTCTGATGGACTCACCCGGACGGTGGCATGCCCGACACACGTCAACCGTCCCGTCCTTCATAATATATTTCCGGTAGTTGTTCGTCAAGATAACTTCGTCCATAATCGCACAGATAAAACCTTCAGTTTCCCCAAAGAGGTCACCGAAACGTAGCCAGGACACGGATGCTAGAAAATCTACATCGGGCCCATGAAGAGCCCGGTAGAAGCGCCCGTGAAGCTCCTTGCCTTGCCATACTTCCTTGCGGTCATCGGTAGTAAGTACTACAGGTTTGCGCCAGTTCTCTTTAGCCATGGACAGCGGGGTGAGGCCCTTGTCCACTGCGACCACATCTCGGTGCATACCCACCTCGGCTTTTAAAAAATATTCTCTGAGACTGCATACCTCGCGGTTGTGGAGCGTCTTCGCGTTTAAAAAGCCTCGACCCCCGCACTTCCGCGGGATATACAGTCTCATCACCGATGATCGTGGGTGATGCATCCGGTTTGCAGTCAGCAGTGTACGGACTCTCCTATCCAGGGTATCGAGTTCGGTCTGAGTCCATTTGAGTATGCCGAAAGAGTACATTAAAACCGGCATGACCCAACCGTTGAAGGCGCGCACCTTGTTCCCGCCCGAAAGAAGGCTATTTAATACCTTCTTCAGGCGACCGAAGAAGCGCTCCTTCAACGATTGCTTCATGTCAGTTACGTTAATGCCTAACGCTTCCGACATACCCAAATATTTATAGCTTTCGGATGAGGAGAGGGATCTCAGGTGTATGGAATCCGAGAGCTGAATTCCTTCGGATTCCATAATCTCCCCTCGCTTTACATACATGACTGCACATTTGTCCACACCAAATTCCATCCTGATGGCGCTACTAAAAGTTTCAGTTACTTTCAGTAGCTTCATCAGTTGCAATTTGTTGGGGGCAAAGAGTTTCAGATCATCCATGTAAAGAAGGTGAGATATGACCTGACCACCTCTCCTCAACCGATAGCCTAGACCCGAATCCTCCAGCAATGTACTTAGAGGATTCAGGGCTAGACAGAACCAAAGTGGACTCAAACTGTCACCCTGGAATATTCCCCGTTTAATCCATACGGGCTCATCGTTCCCCTGAATCTGTCGACATCCTGGATATCGAAGGACCGTCTTCCATTGCCCCATACACGACTCAAGGAAGGCGCGTAGAGTTGCATCTATCTTGTACAACTCCAGCACCCTCATGAGCCATGTATGTGGAACGGAGTCGTAGGCCTTCTTATAATCTATCCAACATGTCGACAGATCCTTGCGAGATCGACGAACCTGTTGGCTAATGGCCATGTCTATGAGGAGTAGCTCCTTAGTACCGCGGGACCCGTTCCTACATCCATTCTGAGAGGCAGACATAATGGAGTTATTGTCAATGTGTCTATTAATTTTCACTCTCAAAATGGATGTAAGAAGTAATAATTGGCAACACCGAATGTCAATCATCGGTTATATCATCGGAATTTTTATTTTAATACAAATATTGGTTTGAATACAAAGGTATTTACAATAGTTATATAAAAACATTTAAAAATAGATTTTTTTAACAAAGCAAATACTAGAAAATTGGAAAACCAAACAGCGAAAAATTTAAATACAGTTTTATGAAAATGACGTCTGTCAACGGCATCAACAATGAAAAACATAGAAAATAACACAAGTTCATGATGATAACCAAATGATAATGTGACCAAATGATAATGATAATTACGAGAGCTGCCTCCCAACGCACACGCCAACCAACCCCGGACCCGTCGCTGAGCTCCGCCTCGCCGCCGCCGGAATCCAGCCCCGTCGTGAGTGCTGTGACACCGGCCGTGGCAGTTGCGTCGAGCTCAAGCGACGAGTATTTCTCTCCGCCGACGTCGCCAACACCTGTGCGTCGGCCGGGGAGAGGCCGGCCACCGAAGAGCTTGGGACTTAGGGGCCAACAGGCCCCGAGCCGGGTCCCCGCTTCCGGTGGTTGTGTGCAGCGCATGAGATGGACTCAGTCCATAAACGAAAATGTCATGCGCGCATACTACGGGTCTACAGAGGGGGGAACTAACCTCACCGCGTACCGTGTTAGGATGCTGTCTCTGTTTCAGGATCTAGAACCCACCGTTAACGTCTCGACCCAACGACTGTCGGATCAGGTGCGGGTCATCCAACGCAATCACATGTTGGACGATGCCGCACTTGATAGGCTGCGCTCAGAGGTACTTAGCAATCGTATCATCTTGCCTCAGTCACCAACGCGTACAACGTCAGCTATTGATGCAATCCCAATGCGTTCTAGTCCTACTGTTGAAGAGGAAGATGATAGGGTTGCTATGGTAAGTAGCCAGTGCAACGACCGATTGAGGAGCGCTTTGGAGGATGCGCTTCGCGAATATCGGTCCACTCCTACCGAACTTAGGCCCCGATTACCACGGTTACCCATGCATAAAAAAAATAGGGCGCTGATGTGTGCCCTGGACTCGCAACTCAAGAATATATTCGAGAGTAGCGAGGACCTTGTTGATACACACTCGATCCTGTACTGCGGGGCTGTTGCGGCATGTCGTTTAGCTAAAGTCAAGTTCCCAAATTGTGACTTAGCTACTCGACCAAAACCAGCCGTACCAGCCTGGCAACGCAGGATTGAGCGCCGTATCGACGGGGCCAGGGTACTTATCGGCAAACTACACTGCTTCAGGGAGGGCAATACACGTCCACGTGTGATGCGCTTTGTGAGGCGGGCATTCCCGGGGACTGAAATCAGTCCTCAAGAATTCATGTCCCGTGTTACAGAGCGCATCGACTTCCTGAAGCAGAAAGTTTATGCATGGGCCAACCGTATTCGGCGGTATAAGCGGCGGGTTGATCGATACTCGCAGAATCGCATGTTCCAGAGCGATGAGAGGTGGGTATACAGAACTTGGGAGCGACCTGATCAAAATATGATGGACGTGTGCCGCCCGGATGATGCCACCACGAGTTCTTTCTGGCGCAGCATCTGGTCGGTACCCGTCTGTCATACTGAGGTTGACTGGATGCGACATGTTGAGCGAGTGTGTGAATCTATTCCAGAAATGGAAACAATCTCAATTACGCCGATAGACGTAGCCAGAGCAGTTCGTCCGTTACCGAACTGGAAATCACCGGGACCGGACGGACTGCACAACTTCTGGCTTAAATGGCTAAGTAGTTCACACACTTGCCTAGCATCTCAATTCCAGTCATCCTTAGAGTCTGGGTCGCTACCGCAATTTCTAACAACAGGTATTACCCACCTGCTCCATAAGTCAGGTAGTCCTGCGGAACCCAAGAATTATAGACCGATAACATGTTTGTCAACGGTCTATAAACTTCTTACATCCATTATTATTATTATTATATTAACTAACAGTTACACGTAAGTAAGTTATAATAACTGCGCGGTCAAGTCCGCATGTGACGACCTTCGTTACGTTCATTATCAAGGCAGACACTTATGAGACTGTTTGCGACACCGCACTGTGATTGTAACCTTGTATTATTACGTATGTTTAGTATAATTTTACATGAGTAACACCGTTTACGTGTTCGCAGCAAAGGTTACAGCAGGAACCACTTATGTAGCAGCAAGTAATCTGATCTTTTAAGTATATTTTATTCACTCTCATCGCATTCGACTGCCTCGTTGGTCCAGTGGTCGCAATCGCTGACTGCTGAGCATTGGGTCGTGGGTTCGATTCCCGGGTCGGGAAAATTGTTATTGGGTTTTTCCATCAGGAATTTCTCAGTAGCAGCCTCGGAGTCAAGACCTGTGCCCGGTTGATGGCAATAGGCTCGCCCCTTATTCACGTGACTTAAACATAACAGGCGAAATGTGGGTGTATTATTAGGTTCACCTCTGCCTTACCCTTCGGGAATTACAGGCGTGATGTTATGATATGTCATTTACGATCTTACCGCTTGCCTAGCTGAAGCTCGAGTGCCCGCAATCTTGGTGACTGTTTCATATTTCTACAACAGAATAAGCTATCCTGAGGCATAAGAAAAAAAGAAACATTGGTCTTAAAAAGATGGCCGTGAAGGCTTTGCATCAAAACCCTCTCCAAATAATTGCCACGACCGTACGCCAATCTAGCGAAGGAGGAAACTGAAGAATCAGGAAAATGCCTAACTAGCTAATTTGGCAACCTACCGAAACTGTCTAATGAGTAAACTCGTGAATTAGTGAAATTGACGAGTAAGGACCAGGTGACCAGTGGTACGCTAACTCCCAATTGTTCATGGTATCCAGACAAGAGGTGATAGAAACCAAGGTAATCTATCCTCGAATAATACAATACGTATGAAGTTCCATTCAAATTCTAAAGCTATGATAATATCTAGACATTCCAATTAAATCGCTAACGGACTTATAAAATAAACTTGATTACCTATTATTATACGACTTTACCTCGTTAATATGATGCTAGTCCAGTTTTTAGTAAAATAAAACAAAAAGAAGACATATAAACACATAGTACAGTACACATAGTTGTGGTAGGTCGTGCAAGGTGACTGCTCGACACTTTTAAATGAGTCGACACTTCCAAATATGGAAGATTTTTATTTGTTTTTAGCACTCTTTTGTGTTTGCGCAAGATTTTGTTTTAGACGCATTTATTTCTTTTGTGTTCGGTATACGTTTTCACAATTTCCTCATATTACGTGGACAAACGTAGAACACCAGGTGACTTCTACGAGACCTGTAGGCATTGACTGTGCGCAGTTTTCTCAACAAATATATACGTTAAATCAATGTGTCAATTGATTATTTATTTTCTAATTATTCGACTATAATTTTCCCCGATGCCAATGTATTTCTTTTAATGTCAAACGTCTAGATAAATTATTATAAAAACCGGTGTAGAATTATTAAATTCTTATGTCAGCCATATTGGTATGCCATCCACTTTGAATAGAAAAGTGCAATTAGGGAAGTACCTACTGCGTATGCCATATTCTAGTTCAGAATCTGCGGCTTAAAGTCAAAAATGTCAAAATCCTAGCCTTTCCCAAACTATATTGGGGTTGGCTTCCAGTCTAAACGGATGTAGTTGAATACCAGTATTTTACATGGAAGACTGCCTATCTGACCTCCACAACCCATGTACTGAGTAATACGATATCCCTTTGGTAAGACAGGTTGTCTAACTGACGGGCTACTATCTGTAACTACTGTCAAAGATCTACAAATAACAAAGGCTTTAGGTATTTTCCGAGGCACGGAGGAGTCTTGATGTGTAATGAATGGTTACCCATCCACAGGCCAACCACGGTAAGCGTGGCAAGCCACGAGCCCCTTCGGTTGGAAGAGTAATAAAATAGACTGTCTCCATCCATATATTCGTCGTCGTCCATATAGGCGTCATATTTTCGAACTGAATACGAAGTTTCTAGTTCAACCTTCGTAGGTCAAGGGGCTAGTCACATGGTTTTGCTACTACACACAAACTATTTAATAAACGACTCTATTTGCAGGAAAATAGGGCATGATTTTGTGACACATACGATAGCACGTGCAGTAGATTGTCATCTTTATCTCAATCACATGTTTTAAAGCGAAATTTTTCAGAAAAGGTTTCTTGAATGATGCTGGGATGGTTAGTAAGCCCGCGACCTTGTAGTCTGCCGAATATTTTACTACCATAATCTTGTAAGATACAACGTGGTGTCCGTTCATCATCTGCCAACCGTTTTCACTATGTTGGGGTCGGCTTCCAGTCTAACCGGATGCAGGATACTGTATTTCTCATGGTGCGACTTAGCAGTCCACCTCCACAACCAGTGACGACTGACAAAGATCTCCAAAGGAAAGCCGGGACCAACATCTTAATCTGCTTACCTAATGAAGCTTCACAAAGGAATGAAACAAACCCTGCGCAACAATGCAAGTACTTTGTTCGAACATAATGCTCTCCAGTGTAAGCATTGACAGCGATGTAGGTGGTTACACTCGGGGCGCACAAAAGTACACACCGGTGAAGTTGGCCCGGCCACGCGACTTCAGAGGTTTTCCATAAATTAGCGGACGTCGTTGTCGTGACGTTGCACCCGGTGTACACTGGCGGACAAAGTTATTCCACGTTTTAACCCTTTGTCTTTTATCGCTTTTTATGTAAAAAGTTGTGTTGTTAACATTCGTTTTACAAAAAACAATGCTGTTGCAATATTGTGTTGAAAAAAACTGAAACTCAAGTTACCCTCGTTATAACAGTTTTTTATTTATAATAAATCGACAACGTTATGTCAAAATGTTCGCAAATATAGAAAAAGCAAGTTTCCCAAGTGAAACACTAATTTAATGCAAGGGGTTAAATAATATATTTAACCAACAAAATACGATGAACCAACGCCAACCACATGGATCCAATAATTTACATAAGGAAGATGACCCATTGCTCACCAGCACATTAAATTAAAGTCATCAATGTAGAATCCATCCACAAATCTTTCCCAAAATACCTTCACTAGGCTCTCAATTTGCTCGCCAGTGTACCGATCTGTCAGTAACTTTTCCCATGCATCGCGCGAAGACGAATGGTCCAAGTTGTTGAACGCAAAAACTGCGCCCGCTTCAAACTCACTCCTGACACAAAAATTCTTACTTCTACATCACTTTAGTTTTTCTTTCAGCAAGCCAAAGAGTTTCGTCACAATGAACTCTTGAACTTAATGAGTTACTGCCGCCATTTTGTGTTTTTTTTTTATTTTTTGATGAAGAAATAGCTTTTTGTGGTATCGGAATTTTTAGAACTAGTACTTGTGCTCGCAAGTTAAATATTAATGAGAGTTGAAATATCGTTACAATTTAATTGATAAGTAAATACATTAAAACTAAACTTTGCAACTCTATGTAACAAGGATTGACACCCTTCGATTGTTTAATTTTTCGTAAATGTTACTGACAACCTAAGAACATTGTTGAAAACTTCCTACGAACCGACACATACGCAAGCTATACTAAAACTAATAATATAACCCGAAAAAACAGATGTATTTTGGATGAAATCTGAGGGTGTTAGTTAATTTAGATGAAAATTATTTATTTGAATTCAGTATGTACAGACGCCAGCACAATCAACTTTGAACAGAAGTTGAAAATCTATTGACAGATTGTGGTAGCTTGAAGTACATTATTTACAAACTACAAATAGATCTAAAATAATAATAAAAAACATTCAAAAGTATCAAAATGGGAAAAGAATAACAGGGCGCTAAAAAATTCGTCCACATCGTTGTCAATAGGAAAAGTGTCCAGAAGGCTGGCAGCATTGCCACGTTGGATGGCAATGCTGATTCTTTGGTCAAAAAAAGGCCAGACTTGATATTACTTATAGTCATAATTTAGATTCCAAACACGGATGAAATGTTTGGCGATAAAGCACTGTTCTTTCTAGTTTTGTTTGAATTTGAGAGGTGCCACTCTATACTGATGCTCCAAAAAGCAAACCGAAATAAATTACAACGATTTTATAGGTAAAAGTATGTACTATGTAGTACATAAGTACACTTTCGTAGCAAGTACGTGCGAGTGAACCAGCTACAAATTGGTGAAAGCTCATCACAAATTCAATCGGACTTCATTTGCTTTATTTGCTTCAGCCAATCAATTGCCGAAAAAATGGTGAAGCGGCGAGCGGTGTTAATGCGAGAGGATTCCGTCGGATTAACGTGTAATGTTTTGAAGTTATGGCAATTAAATTGAGCCAAATATTAAATAACATTAAGCTAAACTTTAAATTATGCGAGAAACTGGGTGATCTCTATTTATTTTAAGTGTAGTTATTATTTTTTAGTATCCAGAAACTTTATTTTCTTATATATACGATATGCCATGCACCCAAACCAAACATACGACAAAACACGATACGTGTTTTGCTTTTGAGATGTTGTTGTTTATTTTAATTTATTTTCGTGCAAGTGCATATTTTGGCCCACTTCTGCTCTTGTCTGTGTCCTAAGGAGACGGCCTTTGTCCCAACAGTGCACAGTGGAAACATTATATGCTGATCATGCATGAATACAGCACCCAGTTTACAATCGGTTTTGTAAGTCATCGTTTCTCTTACTCATACAGCCTGTAAGCCAGACTATCTAAACCTCGATGTCCTTACTTTCCCACGAATTTTGCAAAACGTGTCTTCTTAATTAGTAGTAGCTAAGGTTATATAGCCCACGGAACCCTTCAGGACAAAATACTGCCGATCCGCATTGCGCTTTAATCGGAAAAATCAACAGAGCCATTGCAAATGGGTTCGCGTGCATATAATAATATATGCTCAATCCGGCCGGGTGTCTGTTTGTGCGGGCGTTTAAAATGGAGGTACTTATAATTGCTCTATTGAAATGGAAAAGGGAGGTAATTGGATTTCTTAATGTTTTTGATGAACCAACTTGTGTTAAACATTTTTATAAAATCCAAAAACTTTTCCTCTTCAAAATAAATTTATTGGTATTACAGAGTGATAACCAAGAACAACTCGTTTTCGTAGCTCAAAGATGACTGCCGTGGAATCCCTTACGGGTCATAAGCAAGATTCTCAGTAATACCTACTCAACTGACTACTAACGACATTTTGCCACCATTACCGTATCGGAAGTCAAAATTGAGCCACGAATTTAAAATAACAGTAAGAATAATAACACATAAAATATAAGATTATTCTGAAAACACAATTAAAAATCAACATAATTTATAGAACATTAATTAACATTTCATTTAATAGGTACAAACTTTTGTAAATCGACAAGTTTTGATAGAATTCACAATTTATTATTTTAAAAATGCACAATATTTAATAGAAATTGAACCATGAATTTTAATCAAGCTTACACTTGTTATTCAACATCATGGCTCCAAGTTTTCTTCAGCTACGTACTAGTAGTGGATAATTTTTTGCCACTTGCAAATATCCAGACACCGTTTGTTCGAACACAAATTTCGTTTTAAATACCCTTCAACACTTTGCCCGAATTTGGAATCGAACCTAGGACAATCCCCTTGGTTCAATCTTGTGGTAGCTTGACTCAGAGATCAAGCTGAACCACAAGACTAATGGAACGGGGCTCATTTCACTTGAAAACGGGTAGTTGCTGTCACGATGCACATTGTCTGATATTTAATTTGTTTATTGACCACATTATCGTGTTCCAATAATTTAATATAAACGGACGAATCAACAGCACAATACTAGTTTAACGAAAACACAATAATGAATTCTCTTCTCAATTTTCGAACATAAATAAGTGTACTTATGAAATAATTGGTATTTTAATGGATTCCCAACATGGCGACCTTATTATCATCGGACATGGAAAACACTGTGATATGACAATGGAAAACCGCCAATCAGATTTAATTAGTAAGTATTGCTAAAGGATAAATTATATATATAATTTAACGAGGGATCTCAAAGCTATCAGTTAGTTATAGGTATTTTAACATGCTTTTATTAGTTTCACCTGTCACTATTTAAAAAATCTTAAAAGTTAAATTTGGCCCAATTTCTGGCTTTCGATTAAGCTGAAAATTTGCGTACATATTTAGATGACAATGTATGCTTAACTAAGTGACGTCCGTTTAAATTTAATATGGCGGACTCCCAAAGATAGCGGACTATTATTTTTTATACATTCCCATGTTAAAGGTATCAAATGAAAGAGTTTGCTGAGAAAAATAGGAGAAATAAAATGACGTCACCGTAAATCGAGTTTTTATAAACTAGGTTTAATATTTTATTTCTGTTGGAAACTGGATGTATTGGGAAAATTAGACTCCTCCTAAAGGAAAAGGCAGAATTGTGTGGAAAAATGCCCCCCATCCGTTTTTTTTTGCCCCACTCCTGGGCAGTGGGACGAAATCGGCTACCTTGTTAATTAGTTAGTGATGTCTTAGTCGTTCTTCAGGAAAGCAAATTGGTTGATATTTGATATCATAATGTTTGATTATGTAACAATAAATAACAAAATGGAAATATTTATATAACATTGATTTTCTATCAGCATTTAGCTACCTATCTAGAACCGGATAAGTGCATAAACCTTTAAAATCCCAAAGGTTATAAGACGAAATAATGTCAAACCGTGTTAACAAATTGTTATTTACTAAGCGCCTGCATATTTTAAACATAACTTTCTTTGTGGTGTTCTGTATTTTATTTCTCTAAAAGGACCAAAAGGCCATCGCTTTCAAAGTACTATGTACTAGTTATGACGGCACGGTTGGCGCAATGGCTGAGCGATTGACTGGTGCGCTGCGCATCGCTGTTTCGATTCCCGGAACGGAACAAATATTTGTATGGCCTTAATATTTGTTTGGCTTGTTTGTGTATATGTGAGGTTAAATGTTTGTAAACGCACCAACGATACAGGAGAAATTCCTAGTAAGGACTAAAAAAAATAAAATATAGATTATTATTTATTTAATTAAATTTTCGAAAGCAAGAAGTTATTTTATTAGATATATATTTTGTACCCGGCTATGGTCCAAAATAAATAACTAAAAAAATACCACAATGTTTTCTTATTTAACCCAAAGGTTGACTGGTAGAGACTGCCTTGTGACATTTAGTACGCTTATCACTATTGTACATGAAGTTTAAATAAATATAAAAATAATTGAAGCGACTGTTTATCGAGCTTCGCAAAACTGAGACTCAACATCACAGTACCCTGGCTGAGACTAGTTGCAAGACTAACCGACTAATCTTCTAGTTGACAACGGTCCCGGCTGACGTTCCAAGTTTAGTAACATACGTATTCGGCGGTTGAAGAAGACGCCTCCCGTATAAGTAGTTGTATGTGTTTACCACCATCTTCGGCATCCTTTTGCCAAATTGATGGGTTCAGCTTCCAGTCTAACCGGATGCACGTCAGCCTTTCAAAACCTGTTTGCTAGACTATCCGGCTTCTGACCTGGGGATCACACAGTGACAATTCATAATATTAAATGCGCCTGTGACCATTTTAAGAATTTAAACGTGATTCATATTATTGTCCTATTATGATTCTGCTAAAGCGGCTATTTTAGATCCCCTAATCTCGACAGCATGGATCTCCTGCTTACCGTGATTTCTGAGGCACGGAAGGGTATTCGATTTGTAAAGTGAGACTACCCTATGATCATCCAAGACATTAACGACTAAGCGACATCTACAAGTCAATGATGCACAGGCTGGAACGATTAGCGCAAAATCATCAATCAATCCAAACATAGGCACTTATAAAACGCCGAAGAAAAGGTGCACGGTTCGGGTTGGTCGTTTCTATGGAGAAGAACCGGCAAGAAACTCCATGGTTACTCTTTTCAAATCATTTGGTGTTTCATGTTACAGCATTAGTACTTAAGTATGGGGGGACAGCGTAGACCCGTCAATAAGTCGTTGCTTACTACACAAAAAACGTAAAACAAGAAAAACCATGCTACGAATGGTGTTCGAACCGACGTCAATCTCGTTACGTGATCCTATCCTACCAACCATTGCGCTATTCCCATAATATACACAAAAAATTGGCCTATAATGTTCCCACAACTGGGACACTATTTAAGACACTATTGTCCTATTTAAGAGGAAGAGTGCTGGGATCCACGCGGGCCCAGTGATAGTTGGTGTATGTCACATGTCATCGAATTTTTGGGTGTAAGACCTGCCGCTTTCCTCACGATGTTTTCCTTCACCATATGAGGGTACTGGTGATAACATAACTAACAGAAAATAAAGTGCCTGCCTGAGTTTGAACCCTCCGCAATCCTAAAAACCAATACGCCATTGCAGCTTTAAACATACGGGTATAATGCAACAGATTTAAGTACTTCATAGTAGACTAACTCCGGTTCATGTATTCGTAAACAATATAATAATATATTCAAATCTAAAGATCAAAGTATCTTAGAAGGACACGCCGAGGTCGGTGGGTGCATGGTCAAGTGCATCTGATAGATACAGGGCAACAGCGAATAATGTTTTGAAACTAGTATACGATTTAGATATTTACTGACGGTTGCCAGATCCTAAGAGTAGAGGAAGACCAAAGAAACGATGAATGGACTGTGTAAAGGATGATATGGCAAGAAAGGAGGTGTCTGATGAGATGACGAGTATGTAAGAAGTAGTATGGAAGAAGAAGACATGCTGCGCCGACCACAAATAAGTTGGGATAAGGGCAGGAGAATGATGTGGACGCCAGTTCCTTTATTTGAAAACGAGTCGTTTCTTACACCAACAGTTTCGTGAAGAAGCTTAAATTGTACCTATTGTTGAAGTAGTATTTTGTCTAGAATGCCTCTTTGTTCTAGTGGTCGTAAGCGCGACTGCTGAACATGAGGTCCTTGGTTCGATTCCCAGGTCAGGCAACGTGTTACTGGGTTTTTCCATCAGTAATTTCTCAGTAGCAGCCACGAAGTTTGTATTCGTGCCCGGTTGGTGGCAATAGGCTCGCCGCCTATTACATGGGAGTTAAACATAACTGTCGAAATGTGGGTGTACTATTACGTACACCTCTGCCTAAACCTTCGTGGAATTACAGGCGTGATATTATGTTATATTATTTTGTCAAGTATGTAAGTGAGAAATATGTTGTGGTCTATTTCTTTAATAGTGTCTATTTCTCTATGGTAAAATTATCCTTTAGATATCATTTGTTGGTACTCCGGAATAAATTGTTTCTTTGGCATATTTCAACAAAGGTTAGGACATCAGCTTCACAACACAGCAGCATCAGCATCAGCTATAACATTGGTTCCCAACTTAAGGTCCGCGGACCACCGGAGGTCTGCAGGAGCTTCGAATGTGGTCCGCGAAAGCTTAAAATGTTATTCGTACTTTTTATATAATAAAGACTCTATAATATTCAATCGTGAAAATAAAGTCATAAATTCAAATCTCATGTTAATTTAAAACATGTGAGAGGGATGTAACATCTGAATAATGTTTTCAGGGTCCCGTGAAAGCATTACCTACATTCTTTTCAATTATTTCGGGCACAAAATTATTATTGAAAAACCTTATAATTGTACTTATGTTCTATAAAATTTTTATTATTTTGAAAAGTCATCTTATGTCTTTATTTTTTATTACGAATATTCGAAATTCCCGTTCAGCTAACATAAGGTGAAAGTTGGCAGTGTAACAAAAACCTTTTTGGTTACGGAGTCCCTTGTCGTGTGTCGCGTCAACTTGGCCTTGCAAGACAATACACGCTAATATTATAACCCAAGTAACAAACATTGGCCACATAACGGTCTGTGGAACGTTTCTAAAATACCATTTGATATTAGGAAAGAACCAAAGATCGTTAACATCATTGGGGTTTGCGCAGATACATCGCCAATCGGAGATATAAATGTTTCTATATCGGCATTGGATGTGAAAAAATAACATGAATAACAGAAAAGAGATATACGCCATATTTGTTACGGTTGTGAATCATACAGTGTGTTAGGGACAGCCCTCCACAAACGGACAGGATTCAACTCTTTATTTTGAAGCATATTCCACCGGATTTTTTCTCCGGTTTTTTTGCAGTTACTATTCCTTAATTCCAATGTAAAATTACATTCCCTGTACGCAGCACTTCATTTATGTCAATAATACGGCTAAAATAAAAAATCCAATAATGTTGAAATACTCTTACGAACGACGCGTGAAATCAGCTGTTAACTTCCTACCTAGCTACAGAGTTCATCGAACTCGTCGTCGCGCTTGCCGTTCGCTACGTGTGTTTTGCCACGGTAACGATACATTGCTTATGAGGACATAAAACAAATCAAATTTATTGGATTCCCATAACGTTCTTGAAATAATTTCTTTTACCGGTCATCTTCGTATGATATACTGAGTTCACCCCATCAGTTCGTGGATGGCTATCCCTTACACCCTGTATTTTAGTCATCATACAACCTGACACTGACCTGCATATTGCAAAAAACGTAAGAAAATAAGAATTTCGCAAATTACCCTGGTGCTTCCACCAGATTATGGTTTCTAATCCGGGAAGGGTCTACGAATGTGTCATTTATTTCATCACTACTGCTCTCAATACAGTGAATGAAAGAAATTCGAAGACATTCAATCAATCATAAGTGGTGTACATTCGACACCTATAAACCGTATTGATCACGCGTGGTGGATGACAGCTCGCTCCTGGCACAGAGAGTGAGCCCGAGAGCCGTGTCCTGGGACACGGAATGGAAACGCAATGGAAACATTATATGCTTATGCTATCATAACTTCTTTGTCCTTAGACATTACCTTTATTTAAATTTCCCAATAAAACCAGTTCGTCCTTATTGACATTAATTTTAACCTAGATCGAAATGTCTTTACCTTTTTTGACTAAATTAATGCGAAGGGCAAGGAGACATTGGGATTTCTGAAACAACATAATATTGAAATTAATTCAAATTAGTGCGTATATGAAGGTCAAAAGAAACGACAATATTATTAGGAATCATGAATATTTCTAATGGAGACTTAAGAGGGAACGGGGGCTGCGAAGAATTTGAAAAATAGGTATTTGAAAAAACTATTGCCGTCGCGCTGCTGCCCCCATATAGTGCATAGGGTAAGCTGCAGCTCAGGCCGATTTTATCACAAAAATGTTGACAAGATCGATGTTTGATATTCCCCTTTTTTCTCCTCGAAAACTGAGCCAATTCAATTATTTTTAACATTAAAATTTTAAGATTCAGTATGTCTAGGTAGGTAATTTCTTTGAATTTAAAAACTTTTAGAATAAGAATAATTTATTTGCTTTAAAATACAGGTGTTACCAGTTGTTAAAATTGATGGTTTAGGCACAAACCATATTTTGCCTTTTTAGGGCATGCAAATATAATTTTACATTATTAGATAAAGCGTATCTGAATTATTACAAATATTTTCACGAGCTAATTTAAAGTAAAGTAAAATAGTCTGGTAGAACTTGTCTGGTACCGTTCTAATCACGGCCGTAAAACAGGCATATTTTTGTAATTTCTGGACGGTCCTATAACTTATTAGTTGCTGAAAAAAAGGACAACTGCCCTTGATTTTATAAAAAAAAAAAAATTGCTATAGAGGCATTTTTAGGAAAAAAAAAACGGGGAATACGTTTGTTTGGAGAATCGCAGCCCCTGGGGCTGGTACAGATAGATCAAATAGATTAAAAATAAAGGTTTCGGTGACTTATGTTACACAAAGCTAAGGTGCGTACAAAGAAATCTGAAATCTCTGAAATCTAACGAACGTTTTAGGATTGTCAACGAAACCCTTTGTTATGTTACACAAATAAAAAGTGTCTCGATGCGAAAGCCCCGAGTAACCTCTTATCCATCACATCTGCCTAGCTTTTCCCCAATTGATTGAGTCGGCTGCCACTCTAACTGGACGCAGGAGAATACCAGTATTTTACAAGGAGCCACTGCCTATCTGACCTCCATAACTCAGTTATTCGGAACACGAAATCCCTTTGTAAAACGAAGTGGTTGTCAAACTTTTAGCTCAACATGCCATGGTAACAATTCGGAATTGAAAGCAGGTTTAGTGGCTGTAAGGGCGCTTTTCCAAGAACAAGTGTTAATGTTGCGGGCGTGTAGTTGTTTTTGACACGATTTTATTAGATTCTCCTGTAGCTATGTAAAAAAAAATTAGAAATATTTCATCAATTTATTGATAACAATATTTACTTATAAATTAAAATAACCTAAAGTTACTAACTCCAAAACTAAAAATGGCGTCAAAAAACTCCTCAACGCTGTCAACTGGTAATGTCCCCAAGAGACTGGCGGCGTTGCCACGTTGTATGGCAATGCTAAGCCTCTGGCCAAGGTAAAAGCCAGCCTTTGGGTCACGGGAAGTGTCAACTAGGCGATTTGAAAGAGAAATTAAATTTGACTCTCTTCCCGGTTTCCGATTGAGCTGAAATTTTCCATACATGTTTGGTTTGGATGACAATGCATGGTTATAGCTAAACATTAGCACTAGACATTTTTATGTATTCTCATAATGCGGGTATCAAATAAAAGAGTTTGCTGAGAAGAAAACGAGAAATAAAATGACGTCACTCTAAAGCGTGTTTTTCAGTTTTTTAAGCTATAATATATTATAACATCTCATCATACTTAAACTCACACCATTTTGCCATGGGAGTCAGCAGAAATTCCAGAACGCCAACTGCTACGATCCTTACATAGGTCCTGTACTCCTTTCGCCTCCTCCACGTTCATATCTCTGTGTTTGTATATAATGTTCCTGAACCCTTGCTTTTTCCATAAAAACTAGCAATAATAATACTCATCGAGCGTAGATCAAGTTTAAAGAGATCCGTGGCGTGACCGGCGCGAACCCGTGATCATATATTAAGGATCCGTCGTGGGGAGCAGGGATTAATGCATCATGCAGCTTGTGGTGTGGCCCAAATGGGGAAAGACAGCGTGTGGAAGACATTCCAGCTTTGTTTCAGATCAAAAATGTATTCATAAACTTTTTGTGCGTTGGTTGGCTGGCCGTGCTAGTAGTACGGTCAGCAACAGAAGTAGCTTAACATTCACAACAACTTTCCAGCTATTATGTTTAATGTTTCAGAAGATTATTCTTTAAAATATACCTTACTCTTCAATACCTTGTTAGTAACGAGTAATATCTAACAAGTTTTTATTAAAAAAACCTGCTTTGAAACTTGGAGTAGTTTTAATCCACTTCTGATGCTGACTGTACCTATTCAGCTGTATCCGGCAAGCCGATGCCAACATAATTAGCAAAAGGTTACGCAGGTGATGAAAAATTATTTGTTGAATCAGTACCCGCTCCCGCTACCGCTCCCACCTCGCTCCGCTCATCTCCCGCCCCGCACCGCTCAGCCATCGGTTCGTGAAGTAGATGGATTACAGTGCACAGCATTTGTTGTACCCTTTACTATAACTTACAAGAGCCATCGCATCTTCTACTTAGTACAAATTGAAAAATAGCCCACTGATGAGCTGATATAATGACTAGGTAATTAGATGATGGTTGGTCTAGGAGAAGTTTGCAAAAGATATTCATAACAGGATTTTTATATCAAGTCTGTAATCGATCAAAAAAAAAAACAAATATATATAAAAAAAAAAAATCATTTCGCCAGTTATATTCGAATACCAAGTAATTGGGGGCGAGCCTATTGCCTTTTTTAATATTTTATGTACCTGCAATCTAAGCAAATAAATTTTATTTTACTTTTTTAATTACGCTAGTGAGACTAATTATGCTACTGAGAAATTCCTGATGGAAAAACACAATAACACTTTGCTCGGCCTGGGAATCGAACCTTGGACCTCATGCTCGGCAGTCGCGTTAGTGACAAGTTAAAAAAATCTTTCAAGATTTTTTTATTATGGCCGACGATATCTGCTGTAGGTGTTTTAGAATTGTGTACAGTACAACCCATTATATATTGTTATAGGTATTTGAATCTTTGTATTTATCATGTTTTAATTCAAGCTTCTTCAAAAACCGTTATATCAAATGCCAGAAAAAGATAGTAAATGCTAGTAAAATTACAACTTTAACGACCATGTCCCACTGAATCCGCGGCTGACTTATATCAATAAAGGCGAATGCCCAACAAATGTACAGACAAACACAAAAAATCAAATGTTAACTCAGTACTCATTCATATAAAAAGCCAACGAAACAGCGTTAAACACGACGTAACCACTTAATAAGTCTATCGGAGCGCGTCGCCAAATGAATAACACCGTCCAATTTCAGGCATTGCAAGAAGCGCCCGAGAAAAAGATTGTTGCACTCAACATTAACACTTGCTTCGGAAATTTAATTCTACGACACCTTCCCAACCCAAAACCAACCTTATCCCAGCAAATTAGAGTTTAAAACCAAAACAGCAAGCCCAAAACATACATTCTTTCTGAATTTCAAAACTGCTGAATCACTCAGTCTATAGAGAAAGACAGGCAGACACAAAAGCTTCATTTGTTTTCTTCATGATAGAGCAGGATAGATATATTTTCGTGATTTTGTCTGCAAACGTCTGGCTAATGCAGTGCGTCTGGGCTCTGACGAAGATGGATGACTCTTCTGGTTAGCACTGAATGAGTGCATGCCTTGGATAAAAAGAACAATTAAGCATGCTTGTATAATAACATCATGAGTATCAAATGAAAGTAAATTGAGGAGTTTTGGATAATTTGAGTGAAGCCTTTTGAGACAAGCGATTTTCTCTGAATAGTTAGATCAGTTCATTTAGTTTGAAAGTTGTTGAAGGATTAGACACAACATGAGTACCGCATGTTAGAAATACTAAAATGTTAGTTCTACCATTCGAAATTCTTTATTGAATTTTTTTAATGTTTTGTAATATTTTGTTCTGATTTTAGCTAACAATTTTTATTTACGTTTAGATAACATATTAATGACATATATACAAGGTGTAAACATACCCTTCCGAAGCCATCAATCAAGCGTTCTGTACATCAAATTAAGTAACTCTACGCAAAAATATTGCTGGAAAACGACTTGTTTTTTTGGGTCGAAAAATTTACTTTTACTGTAGGACTCAATGATATACACTCAAAACATTGTGCTGATGGATGCATTGTACGAGGGAGGTATCTTTTGAAGCAGGTAGAACTTTGAACCCTAATATTTCTGCAACTAGAAGGTTCTCAAGTATGGGCCAAAAAATTATCGCAATCAAGTGCACCCGCTTGGCTTCGTTAAAGGTTATTATTATTATGTTATTATAATTATAGAAACCTTCCAACTGAACATAGTGAACAGAGTTGATTCAATATCTATACTAATATTATAAAGCTGAAGAGTTTGTTTGTTTGTTTGTTTGTTTGTTTGTTTGAACGCGGTAATCTCAGGAACTACTGGTTCGAATTGAAAAATTCTTTTTGTGTTGGTTAGCCTATTTATCGAGGAAGGCTATAGGCTATATATCATCACGCTACAACCAACAGGAGCGGAGCATCAATGACAAATGTTGCAAAAACGGGGAAAAATTATTCTCTTTGATAGCTTCCGTTGCGTGCGCTGCGTAAACGGTTAAAGTTGCACAAATATAATGTAGCAGAGAATTATTCCTCTTAAAAAGGTCTCAAAAAAAGTCCGCGACGGCACATGCCTATCTTTTAAGGTTGACTCACAATAACCATTTTTATGATTTTAAAATTTGGTCAAAATTAATGTTTTATTTGCGAAGGTGTTTTTACCGACATAGTATTAATCCTTATCAAAATAAATATATTAGTCATCTTTAGCATTCAATTGTGACCAAAATTGCCCTTTACACTATTCAATTTAGATGAATATCTTAGGAGACATCACAGTTTTAAAATAACTCCGCATCAAAATAATGACCCGCGCGCGCTGCGAGGCGGGTGTTCATGTTGTTGGGAAAACCAATGTGATTAGATTCAATGCACAAATATAGTGGGGAACTTAGAGAAGGTTTTAGTTTTTGTTTCATGCTGTAATCAGTGCTCTCTATCAAAAGATTTATAAATTTAAAGTGTTCAAGAAGAACTTACCATCATTGTGTAAGATACATGCAACGACATCTATTGCACCAAAATGGTACTAATTAATAAAAAATGTGCTCACAAGATAACTTTTAAATAGGGTCTGAGAGCAAAAAGTACTCTAGATTAGTCTACGTGACGCTATAACCCTGTAGAGTGTGTGTTCGATCGCTATACATGCATTATATTTTAACGGTTAAATTTCGTGCTCGATAGATGGCGCTATTAATTTCACTCTATTTTCTGAGTCGCGGTGTTAAGTTTTCCGTGAAAGAATGACCCTCGCCCGTGTCAAATGTCTGAAGCTTGGTTTATTAACCAACGAAACAAAAAGAGGAGGTTCTCAATTCGACACGTCTATATTTTTTTATTTTATGTATGACCTGACCACGCATAACTTTTTACAGAGAAGTCCGATATACATGATCTTTTGTTTTTTAAATTGAGAAATCATGTTTGGGCTCATTTCTCATCAAGGTGTAGCCTTGATGAGAACTTTAGATCTAGCTGGAGTATGACGTCATCGAAGGTCTGACGATGGAGACGGAAGGCACTTGCAAGAGGTCCTCAAGAGTTTGCAGCAACAATAACGTGTTTGGGCTCTATTTATGCACCTTGATGAGAACTTTAGGCCTTGCTGAAGTATGACTGTCATCGACGGCCAAACGATAGAGACAAATGGCAGTTGCAAGCGGTCCTAAACAGTTTGCAGCAGGTATAATGTTATTGGGCTCATTTCATTCACTTTGATGAAAACATTAAAACAATACTGAGTTGTCAGTATGACTTTCATCGAATGTCTGACGATGGAGAAGGAAAGCAGTTGCAAGTGGTCCTCAAGAGTTTACAGCATCTATATCGTGTCTGGGCTCATTTCATGCACCTTGATGAGAACTTTAGACCTAGCTGGAGTATGACTGTCATCGAAGGTCTGACGATGGAGACGGAAGGTAGTTGCAAGAGGTCCTCAAGAGTTTACAGCATCTATATCGTGTTTCGGCTGATTTCATGCACCTTGATGAGAACTTTAGACCTGCCTGGAGTATGTCTATCATCAAAGGTCTGACGATGGAGACGGAAGGCAGTTGCAAGAGGTCCGCAACAGTTTACAGCAGTTTTATCGTGTCTCGGCCCATTTCAAGAACTTTGATGAGGACTTTCGTTCTAGCTGGTGTATGATTGTCATCGAGTGTCTAAAGATGAAGACGTAAGGCTGTCGAGGGTCGCGGGCCTGTGGACAGTGAGTAATGGGCTAGCTCGCCATCCGTCCGTCTTATGACGACAGGCCGTGGTGACGGCGTGTTCGTGTTCCACACGCGCCTCAAAGAGATGTCAGCAAACGGGAAGGGATCCGAGAGGAGCGAGGCCTGCCAGGGTTGCGGGACTGTTCGAAAGAGATACCGCGGCCCTGGAACGCAAAGGGCAACAGAAGAAACGTGGGTGGATTTTAGTCAGTACAAGTCTGACAATCCCTTCCGCTCCGTCCAGAGTGGGAGGGGTCATTTGATGATTATCCATCGGTAATAGTATATAATAGGGATTTACTCCTTTTGAGAGCTTCCGTTGTGCGTGAACGGTTAAAGTTACGCAAGTATCATGTATGTCGGAATTGTCCCTCTTAAAAAGCTCTAAAAAAATATCCGCAATGGCCATATGTCTAACTTTTAAGGTTGACGCACACTCTCTCTAACCTCTCTTTCTTTTATGTACGCACGCACGCAGACGAAGTTGCGCGGGTCAGCTAGTCTTTAGAATAAAGTAATAATACCTGTTTACTACAAAATACCAACCTACATAGTAAGAGAACCAGTACTTCAATTTCAATTGTTTTTCAATATGCTATTGCTTTATTTCAATACAAAGGTTATTTACGATTTCGGATCACGTTTCCATGTATAATGAGGAACTATTTGAGATAACATAAAAACCTCCCCTACGCAGACCACAAATCTGAAAATAAAGAACACAAGTTAAGAGCGGATAGCGGGTTGTAAGAATGTAGATTTTATTAATTTTGGTCTTACCTTATTCCTAAATTAAATAGAAAACGTACTTATTGTGATTAATAATAGAATATATCTGATTGAGTTTTTCTTCTTCTTAGCGTATTTTCAAAAATAAGATACGGGAACCCTGTTCGCTGATGCATTGAAAAGGTTATCAGGTTATCAAGGCACTATTGAGTTCAGAAATAACAAATTTAATTAAATAAAAAAACGGAACATTTCGATTTAACTTAGTTGTTTATTGGCTTACATTTACAGGGAACAAACAATGATTTGGTTGGATGTATGTCTTATAGGGCAAATTGTTATAGCATGGTAAGAAACACTATCTTTGCGTTATTCCATTATAATCAACAAATAGTCTTCAAATTATTTCAACTGCACTATTTGCAATCATAATTCATTCTAAGAGTATCAGTTACTTCTACATTCTTAGTCCTCCTTTTTCAGTTTTTCAAGAAAGTCATTCATAAAACAACGTCTTCACATCTCCCGCTAATCGCTTATACCTGGACCAGACACCAAAGTCCTATGGCAGGGAAGCACGCAGTCCGGACCGGGCGTCCTTGCGGCGTCCACTTTCCGTTTCTACGGCGCGCCTATCAGACACGTCCGCTGCCAATTTACGCTGGTTTTGTTTCATAGTGGTTGTCTTTTCATACTTATGTTGGCGAGGAAGAAAGTCTCTTAGTGTACAGTGTAATTAGGTTGATTTTTGTTTATAGTGGAATTCTAGGGTCTTCTTCATTAGGTTCTTTTCTCTAAAGTAGGTTTGTCATCGTAAAAAGTTTGGCCTATTGTAAAGTGTCTTTATCACGGAAATTACCTTCTTAAAGTCTTCGCCTAGGATCAATAACAGCTCTGATACTCGTACAGTCCGTGGAAAGGCAATCCAGCACGACCGAAGAGGTTCTGGCGCAGGACCAATGGATCAACGTGCTTTTTAAAGCACGGGGGTATCATACTGCCGACTTCCAATCTTCGAGCTTGTGAATGGAAAAACATAACATAACTTTTTGTCCGAACTGAGAATCGAACCCAGGACCTGAAGCTGAAGTCGCGACTAACTTCTGCCCATGGCTTTATTTTTTTTGTCTATGGCGGTCTGCCCCTCTCGAAGTACAAAGACGTGAAAACAAATAGACAAACTTACTTTCATAACATTAAGTAATAATTTACTACTTTTTTATTTTTTTTATAATGTTTTTATTTTAAGGAATATGTTATAATTAAATTTGTATAGAAATAAATAAAGGAGTAATAATTAATAAAAATCTATACTAATATTATAAAGAGGTACATTTTGTGAGGTTGTAGGGGTAATCTCTGGATCTACTGAACCGATTTTGAAAATTCTTTCACTAATAGGAAGCTACATTATCCCCGAGTGCCATAGACACTCGAGGATAATCCACTTATTTACAACGTGCCCCTGGGATAATTTCTGACGAAAACGCGAGCGAAGCCGCGGGCAACAGCTAGTCTCTAATAAAATAGACTGATGAACACAGAAAACTTGTTTGAACTTCAAATCTATCAAGTCTTATTATATTAGAATGTTCTGATTCTGATCTAATTGGTTGACCATAATTAATTACACCAGACTTGATACATAAACATCCAATTAATTATGTTATCAGTATTTCAATTTCTCAGTAGGTAGATTAGGTTTTTCGTGACTACATAATATTAGCCGCTCGGGTCGATCTGTAGGTTAAGCCGCGCTTGCCTAGGTTGGTCCGTGGATGGGTCTCCTCCGTGTCTCGGAAAGCACGTTAAACCGTTGGTCTTGGCTGTCATTTGTAGATCTTTGACAGTCGTTACAGGTAGTCAGTGGCCCGAAAGTCTGACAACCAGCTTTTCCAAGGGGTATTTTATTACCCAGTAGCTACTTACTGCATTGTGGAGGTCAGATAGGCTGGTATTCAGCTGCATCCGACTGGAATACGACGCCAACATACTTCGGAAAAGACTAAGCAGAAGTGAGTTTGAGAGCTCAGAAGGCTAGGGGTCCACTAAACATTGAAATGCAGTATTAGGTTATATCTATTTAGATGTCAGTTTGTGGCTATCACATTCAAAGGATTTCGCATTTCTACCACTTCCAACAGCTCTGACATAGGGTTTCGGTAGCTTCTGCTTCGCAATATCACAGTTAATATATCCACTCCACTATCCACTTCGCTTTACTGTAGTGAATTTCTTTTGTTCTGAATCCAGGTGAGGTACAAAACGGGCCTGTGGCCGGTGAGCTATGGGCTAGCTCGCCGTCCGTCCGTCTTATGACGACAGGCCGTGTCGACGGCGCGTTCGTGATCCACGCGCGCCTCAAAGAGAGTCAGCAAACAGGAAGGGGTCCGAAAGGACCGATGCCTGCCAGGGTTGCGGGACTGTTCGAAAGAGATACTGCGGCACTGGAACACAAAGGGCAAAGGAAGGAACATGGATGGGTTTTAGTCAGTAAAAGTCTGACACTCCCTCCTGCTCAGCCCAGAGCGGGAGGGGTTGTTGATGACTTCACATCCGAAAAAAAAAGTTGAGGTACAAAAACCAATGACCATGACACGATAAGGAACGAAAAGAAGAAGTTCTTTTCTTTCTTTTTCGTGTGCCTAACCTGGTGTCAGAGTTTTTATGCCGCTCATGGGACTCTAACTTGGCTTTACATGCAGTCGAGAAATATCTCTCAGGCATGCTGGTTTCCTCACGATGTTTTCCTTCACCTTCTTGGGTTCAAACTTGAAAACTATGACTTGACACACCACTAAGCTATCACTGCTTGACAACCCACTGAATCCTTACTATAATATTATAAATGTAAACGAAACTGGCTTTCTGTCTGTCTAAATGGATGTCAAACACAACCTAGGTTAACAGATAGGATATTTTTATTTCCTTTATTCATACTTTTACAAACTAATTACATTTTTAAATATTCCTTAGAAAAAACAATATAAAAAACATTTAAAAATATAAAAAATTGTTGCCCACCGGTATCGGGAACAGGGTCCAAGCTACCGGTGGTCAGGGCTCCAGAGAGAGAAACCTCCTAACAATACGAGCCGTGTCCAGGAGTACTGCTTTCTGAATCAAGCCCTTGATCCAGCTGCCTAACGAGAGCCTCCTCAGGTATTCATCGAGGCTCTTAGCAATTAAGCCATGGGCTGATACGACTATCGGCACAATGATCGCTGAGTCCACATCCCACATGTCGACAACCTCGCGAGCCAAGTCAAGATATTTTATTTGCTTATCTTTCTCGGCTTTCACGAGGTTCTCATCATGCGGGACCGTTATGTCAACAATCATTGCGCGCCGCTCTGATCGATCCACCACCACTATATCAGGCTTATTGGCTAAAATAGTCCTGTCAGTGATGATGGATTGATCCCAGTACAATGTGATATTGCCATTTTCGAGAACTGGGTCGGGCACATACCTATAGTACGGCACTTCCGATTCCACAAGTCTGTATTTTAGAGCAAGTTGCTGATGGATAATCCTGGCTACAAGGTTGTGTCTATGCAAGTACTCTCCGTTAGCCAAACGAGAACACCCAGAGATAATGTGACGGATTGATTCACCTGGACGGTGGCATGCCCGACATATGTCAACCGTGCCGTCCTTCACAATAAATCTCCGGTAGTTATTCGTCATCATAACTTCATCCATAATTGCACAGACAAAACCTTCGGTTTCTCCGAAGAGGTCCCCGGAACGTAGCCAGGCTACGGACGCTGACAGGTCTACATCGGGCCCGTGCAGGGCCCGGTAAAAGCGTCCGTGAAGCTCCTTACTCTGCCATACCTCCCTGCGGTCGTTAGTGTCAAGCACTACAGGTTTGCGCCAGTTCTCTTTAGCCAAGGAGAGCGGGGTGAGGCCCTTGTCCACCGCGACCACATCTCGATGCATCCCCACGTCGGCTTCTAGGAAATATTCCCTGAGACTGCATATCTCGCGATTGTGGAGAGTCTTAGCGTTTAAAAAGCCTCGACCCCCACACTTCCGCGGGATATACAGTCTCATAACCGAAGAACGTGGGTGATGCATTCGATATGCCGTCAACAATGTACGGACCTTCCTATCCAGGGCGTCTAGTTCTGTTTGAGTCCATTTCAGTATGCCGAAAGAGTACATCAAAACCGGCATGACCCAACCGTTGAAGGCACGCACCTTATTTCCGCCTGCTAAAAGACTATTAAATACTTTTTTCAGGCGGCCAAAGAAGCGTTCCTTCAACGATTGCTTCATGTCAGCAACATTGATGCCCAGCGCTTCCGACATACCCAAATACTTATAGGTTTCGGTTGCTGAGAGGGATCTAAGATTTATGGAATCCGAGAGCTGGGTTCCCACAGATTCCACAATCTCCCCTCGTTTTACATGCATGACCGCACATTTGTCCACACCAAATTCCATCCTGATGGCGCTACTGAAAGTTTCAGTTACCTTCAGTAGCTCCATCAGTTGCAAATCGTTGGGGGCAAAGAGTTTCAGGTCATCCATGTAAAGGAGGTGAGATACAACTTGACCACCTCTCCTCAACCGATAGCCTAGACCTGAATCCTCCAGCAGCGTGCTAAGAGGATTCAAGGCTAAGCAGAACCAAAGTGGACTCAAACTGTCGCCCTGAAATATACCTCGCTCTATCCTTATCGGCTCGCTATTCCTCTGGATTTGCCGACATCCTGGATAGCGAAGGACTGTCCTCCATTGTCCCATACACGACATCAGGAAGGTGCGCAGAGTTGCATCTACTTTATACAACTCTAGCACCCTCATGAGCCATGTATGTGGCACGGAGTCATAGGCCTTCTTATAATCTATCCAACATGTCGACAGATCCCTTCGGGAACGGCGAACCTGTTGGCTAATGGCCATATCAATGAGGAGTAGCTCCTTAGTACCGCGGGACCCGTTCCTACATCCATTTTGAGAAGCGGACATGATAGAATTATCATCAATGTGTTTGTTAATTTTAGCTCTCAAAATGGATGTAAGAACTTTATAGACTGTCGGAAGACAGGTAATCGGTCTATAATTTTTAGGCTCCGCAGTACTACCCGATTTATGGAGCAGGTGGGTTATACCTGTTGTCAGGAACTCGGGCAGCGACCCTGACTCTAAGGCTGACTGGAACAGGGTTGCCAGGCGAGCGTGCGACCTTGTGAACCATTTGATCCAGAAGTTGTGCAGCCCATCCGGCCCTGGAGATTTCCAGTTAGGCAACGGACGGACTGCACGAACTACGTCTTCGGGGCAGATGGTGATTGCCCCCATTTCTTGTACTGGATCGCACGCCCGCTCGACCTCCCGGGTCCATTCATCCTCGGTATGGCTAACAGGCACCGACCAGATGCTGCGCCAGAACGAACACATGGCATCATCATCCGGCAGGCGCGAGTCAGCCATACCTTGGTCCAGTCGCTCCCAAGCCCTATAAACCCACCTTTCATCTCTTTGGAATGTGCGATTCTGAGTGTATCGGTCGACCCGCCGTTTATACCTACGAATACGGTTTGCCCATGCATACACTTTCTGCTTCAGGAAGTCGATGCGCTCTGTGACACGGGACATGTAGTCTCGAGGACTGATATCAGTCCCCGAGAACGCCCGCCTCACAAAACGCATCACTCTAGGGCGTGTATTGCCCTCCCTGAAGCAGATCAGTTTGCCGATGAGTGCTCTGGCCCCACCAATACGTCGTTCAATCCTGTACTGCCATGCTGGTATGGCTGGCTTAGGTCGTGTAGCTCTGTCATCAGAAAATTTGACGTGAGCTACACGACATGCCGCTACAGCTGCACAATACAGGATTGAATGAGCATCGATGAGGTCTTCGCAGTTATCAAAATAGTTTGACAACTGCGAATCCAGAACAGCCACCAGCGCCCTATTTTTGTTATGCATGGGCAAACGAGGTATGCGTGGCCTAAGGTCGGCTGGCATGAACCGATATTCCCGAATCGCACCTTCCAAAGCACTCCTCATTTCCTCATTGTACTGGGTACTTACATTAGTAACCATGTCATCACTTACGTCGTTATTGCGATTTGGTATTATGCTAGACTGTGGTGGAACCACAGCCTGCGACGGCGTGGCAATGACATGGCTACTCTGCATTTCAGTCCGCAAGCGATCAAGTACGGTGTCATCCAACATACGATTACGCTGGATGACTCGCACCTGATCCGACAGTCGTTGCGCCGACACGTTGACAGCTGGCTCAAGCACCTGAAACAGAGAGAGCATCCGAACACGGTACGCGGTCAGGTTGTTTCCTCCCTCTGTAGCCCCATAATATGCGCGCATGACATTCTCGTTTATGGAATGAGTCCATCGCATGCGCGACACATTTCCACCGGCAGCGGGGACCCTGTTCGGGGCCGGTTGGCCACGAGGTCCCAAGCCCGCTGGTGGCCGTCCTCTTGCTCGTCGTCGAGGCGATGGTGGTGGTGGTGTCGACGGCGGGGAGAAAAACTCGTCGCTCGAGCTCGACGCAACTGCAGCGACCGGCGACACGATGCTCACGGATGTGGCGCGTCCCGGCGGCTGCGAGGCGGAGCTGAGCGACGAGCCCGGAGATGGTGGGTGTGCCTGTTGTTTGGCTCGGCTTCTGGTCAGCATCTTAATATTATGACGTTTTATGGCATTGGTTTTCCTTCAGATATTTTCATTTTTGGTATATTCCGGTAGTTTCATTTAATTTGGCTAATGTTTTTTTTTTCTTCTCATAATTTCGTTGTCTAAACCGTTTTGTTGAAGAAATGTGGTAAAAATATTAAATTAAATTAGTTTCTGAAAATTTTATGTCACGTCAATTTGACATCCGAGCCACAGATTTATATTTATTTTTATATTTTTATTTATATTTTTATTATTATTAACACTAGAAACTGGATGTTTACAATATTCACTGTTTTATTTTTTGAGTTCCCGATATTTCGGCGCTATTGCAAGCACCATGATCACGGATAAACTGACAGTTTATCCGTGATCATGGTGCTTGCAATAGTAAACATGGTAAATATCCCGCTTCTAGTGTTAATGATAATAATAGTGACCATGATAGTTTAAAAAGGTCAGATTACAAATCCGGGGTTCACAACTAGTCTAGCATAACTAGAAACAGGCTAGACAAATAGCAACAGGTGAACAAATCAGACGCGCGTGCTAGTGATACAGTCATACTAGAGCTAATACACGTAGCTATATAATTGTACTTTTTGGGAGCGCCGACACTAGGTAATTATGCTTCACTTTGCGCTAGTTTTGTGTGGATGCGACGGGAAAATAATTAGTAGCTCTATTTGGAAGATATGTTTTGAAATTAGTCGATGTTTTTCTAAAAGTTTTTTTATTCGTAACAAAATATCACGATTATTTTGGTTTGACGGTTTAGATAAAACTACATTCTATGGATGATGGAGTAGTCGAAAATGTATTAAAAAAAATGTATAAGGAAAATGTGTAAAGTAGTAGAAAATTGAAACGAATTGTAGCAAGTAGCAATCGCTTTCAAAGCCTATTGTATTTCTACAACTTCCAATTTCGGTACCTTATGGCAATACTCCCACTAATAAATGTTTGCTTTTTCCATTATGTCTATGCTAATAATTTTAAGGTATGTTTGTATGTAGGGGGTAATGTTCGGAACTACTGATCCGATTCCAAAATTCTTTCACTAACGGGAAGCTACATTATCCCCGAGTGTTATAGGCTACATTTAAAACGTTACGTGTGTTAATTTCCGCACATAATGGGAGCGAAGCCGCACTGATGATTTTCAGTTTCCGATATTAGATTTTTTTATTATTGTTTATTATTATTATTTTGTTAGTGACCATGACAGTTTAAAAACTGATATTTCGTAGCGTTGTCTACGAAAGAATAAAAACGGTAAAGCGCAGCTTATTATCAATTTATTTTCTTTAAAGAATTGTAAGTTGTTCTTTAAATTGTAATCGAGGGAAGGTCCACTGTATGCTCGCTCAGGCGGGTACGTCTGCGTCTTGATCGCGAACTGTTTACATATGTGGAGTACGAGATGACGTACACCTGCAAGCGGAACTAACCTTTCAATACGATCATTTTTATCTGTTGACGAGACAGGGACTTTACCTAAGCTTACTGTACGTAGGCGAATGTATTAAATACCCTAGTAAACAGATCATTATTTTAAAGACAAGTAATAATTATTTTTCTGAATACGTTTTTACTTTTACGATATAAATTCATGATAAAGTTGATGATTGCAAAAAATGTTCCTATAGATCTGATTTTTTTGTAGATTTAGTGGAAGTGTTTTGTCTGAGGTAAAGATAAAAACGAATCTCAAGCTACAGAACATTATTTATTGCGACTACAGCGAACCACTATCGCCTGTGCCTGTACTCTCTGCTACCGTACACTCGCCAGTTACTGACCTCTTTTTCACTCGTTTTTTTGTTTATATTTTTGTCTCTTTCACTCCTAATAGCCTGGCTTTCGGCAGATTAATACACCGTCGACTAATGCATATCATTATTTTGAGTGGCTTTTCTGTACTGATGTACTCTGAATTATGAACGAATGTGTATCACGACTTTACTATTACTATTCGATAGTTTGGAAACTAAATGGTTTAAAGTTGCTTCGCAGCGATAAATATGGTCAGGATGATGTACTCAATACTCCTCAATACAATCATATTTACTGTACATAATTTTCTAATTGCTTTACTATGAATGAAGGGAATAAAACGCTTAGACAATGTACATTCCTTAAACAACAGTCCATTTCAAATTTTGACAATTTCTCATTGGATTTGAGTGTTTCATAATTGTTTGTTAAATTTCTCAGTGCTGACGTTAAAAGCTAAGGGCTAAGGGCAGCTTAAAGTCTAGATTTTTACCCGGTTATCCGTCCCCTAATACATGGGACTTAAAAATAACCGGCAAAATGTGAGAGTACCTGCTGTATTAGCTCTGCCTAATTCTTTAAGAAGTACTGACGCTAGGCGCAATATCATGTTGTTGTATTTCTTTACGATTTAACGAGTGTCGCATTACTTGATACAAGATATCTGCTTCGGCCAGACTGGTAATTGGGCAATTGGGTAATTGCGAAACTGGCCAGGCTAAATTCTATTTGGTTAAATAGAATTTAGCCTGGCCAGTTTCGCACAACTGTCGAACTACAAGCGCAAGATATAGACATGAACATGTCTAGGTCAAAGAATGAGCTGAATAACGTCTTCACCCCAGCTCAAACACGTAAAATTAGCTAGGGCTTGCGTTTTGGGGACCGTCTTCTGTAAAATTTGACGTTCAAAAAGTGCTGGTTTTCAGCTAAATTTTAATAAATGACTTCAGATTTTGATTCATATCACGACTGCTTTTAATAAAAACATATCTGTATTGTTTTGCTCTGTAAACATACTTGTATTCTAATATAACACTTTACCCTCAACGTCAACAGAAGTCTGAACCTTGGTCTAGAAGCCATGAGCCATGAGTCCCTGACAACAGCGTCTGGTCATAAAGTATGCAGGGGCTCATTAGCGTGACAGTTCGCGGGCCATCGCTTATGTACTGATTATACAGGATGGAGCGAAATATCCGTTATGTGCAAGAGAGTATTTTAAAATTTAATAATATAAATAAGTACTGTTTTTTTTTTCTCTTATTGTGTATTTCTTATCATACAGGGTGTAACAAGACCCTTAACGAAGCCGTGAACCAAGCATTACTCGTATATATGTTACCGGCCAAACCCGATTTCATCGATCATCACAAAAGGACAATCATAGAACACCCCAACTAAATGGGTTAGGTTAGGTTAGATTGGTGACCAACCACGCGCGAGCAGAGCAAGCGTAGCGAGCGGTGCCGCGGCAGCGGCCTGCGAGCGCTACATCCAAGTTGGGCGCAGTTTAATTGATTTGTTTGGGTTAGTGTATCCTGATAAGATAGACCAGTAAACCGGTTTGGCCTAGGACAAACTAGCTTGGCCTGAAATCGGGTTTGGCCGGTAACATATACATAGAACTAAGTAACTACGCAACAATTATTGCTGGAAAACGACTTTTTTTTGGGGTGAAAAATCACGTCTTATGGTTGGACTCAATGTAACGCACTTAAATCATTGTGCTGATGGATGGATTGAATAGTACGGGGGTCGTGGAGGTGTTTACAGTAAAAATCTTACGTTAAAAACATGAATTAAAAAAAAAAGTTGTAACTTTGACCCCCAATATCTCCGTAAGTAGAAGATTCCCAGGTATGGAATAGAACAAAAAAAATTACAATGACGAGGAGAACAAGTCCCTTTCGACTTCGTTAAGGGTCTTGTTACACCCTTTTTTTGAGTGGCCTGCACTTATTGTTAACTTCTGATGTAAATTAAGGTAAGGTAAGACCCTAAGGTGGACTGGTAGAAAATGCCCAAGGCATTGAGTCCGCCTTTGTACAGTATTTTTTTTATTTGTGCATAAAGTTTTAATAAATAAATTAACTCTTCAGGTAGGATCAATCACTCAGCTGATCGCAGTCCACAGCTTGACATAGGCCTGTCCCAAGCTGCACCATCATCTGCCTAGCCTTTCCCAACTAATTTGGGCTCGGCTTCCAGTCTAACCGAATGCAGCTGAATACCAGTATTTTACTTGGAACGACTGCCTATCTGACCTCCACAACCCAATTCATCATCATCATCATTTCGGCTGAAAGACGTCCACTGCTGGACTTTCGAGCCACTGACTACCTTTAACGACTGTCAAAGATCTACAAATGGCAGCCGGGGCCAACAAACACTCAGATAAGATGGACATGAACTCACTCAGAAATTAAGAATTAAATTACATCCCCACTAGCTGTTGCCCGCGACTTCGCTCGCGTTTTAGTCGGAAATTATCCCACGGGCACGTTGTAAATATAGCCTATGGCACTCGGGGATAATGTACCTTCCTATTAGTGAAAGAATTTTCAAAATCGGTTCAGTAGACAGAGATTACCCCCTACAACCTCACTAACTCACAAATCTTACCTCTTTATAATATTAGTACAGATTAAATTACAAAACATTACGCCGTTTCCCTTAGGGGCTAGACAGAGGAGAACATCTGTACGCACTTGTCAAATTAAAGTCCATGTTTTAGACGAGCCTATTGTAATCAAGAGGGAACAATTTATAATAGGATGGATCCTTATTATTGTTTGTGTCTGTTCGATTCCCTACTGAAACAATCTAAATAGAAAATTTCAAATTATCTTGTTTCAAATAAATAAATTTATGTTACTTTAGTGCAAAAATTGGCTTTCGATAAATGAAATAAAAAAAACTAAAGCACCATTGCGTTAAATTAATCTTAGAAAATTACTTACTACCTCCTTCCTCCAACTCAATACGGCGTCCTTTCGTAGCACCCTGTAATGCCCTGTATAATATGTTCTCTGACCCATTTTTCTCAACTGGCTACGGCCTGCGACGAAGGATTATAATCTTAGTACCTAAGCTTATGTTCATCTTATGTACTTAGACTAAGTACTTATATATGTCATTAAAGACCTGTTCCTGTACTTATTAGAAAACCGATCGTAGTTCTTCGTTAATTTTACGAATGTACCTTATGGAGCTTACAACGTGGTCAACGACTGCTGAAAGAGTTGTTACTTGAAATGACCTAAAGTATCATAACATCATGCCTGTTGTCTCAAAGGTTAAGGCAGCGCTGTAAATGTAGTACACCCACTGTTATGTGTCAGTCATGTTATGTTTATGTCCTAATACAATATGGGGTGATTTGCACCCTGCAAGGTTCGTAATTGTGCCTTAGCAACAAACTATTGTTGTCAGACATTGTTTAACATTCTGAAATCATCAACTGCCTAGTCTTTTGCCCAACTACGTCGGGGTCGGCTTTAAGTCTAACCGGATGCAGTTGAATACCAGTATTTTACATGGAGCGACTGCCTATCTGACCTCCACAACCCAGTTAGTACTGGTAAGACTATCGGGCTATATGAGTAGAGCCCAACCGGGACATATCCAGATTCCAGACAAATTCAACGATGAGAAAACTGAATAACACCAAAGAGTGAAATCATATGGAGATATTAGGACCGGAGAAGATCTCCTGTGCATCATTGTGAATACTGTCTGCTATTCGAAGTCAACGAAGTTTCAAAGACGTTGGGTGTAGAACTAATTGTTAACGTATTTGCAAGACATTTACATACATAACACGACGCCTGCGGTTCATGAAAGTTTAGGCTGAGGTAACAGTGGCGAAGGTCCTTTACAACTCGATTCCTACCGGTTTCCCTTTGAAAAATGGCACAGTCAGTATTCTATAGATAAATAATATAATCACATTAAAGATATGTACTCGGGATTACCTCTTACAAAAATTGACCCTTCGCTACTGTGAGGTACCCATATTTCGTCAGTTGTCGGGCACAAAGGCTCCTACTGAGACATTAAACATGTAAGACAAACGACCTGTAAGACATTTATTTGAGTAGAGAACTACAGGTAATCAAATTAAAACTTTCCATTTCTTAGTAGTTATTATTATGTAATCTTAAATCGAAATATATTTAAAAGGTAACCAAGCGGTTTCGTTTAGCAACGACCGGACCTTCTTGCAACTCAATTCAAGCGGTCCTGGTCCATTGAAAGCAAGCGAACATGTAGATGTAGAGCATGGAGGGGAAAATGCACTCCCTCAGTTGTCAGTGACGATGATGAGTCATCGTTTACCTTGGAATTTGGTTGCAGGTGTATACAGGGTGTAACAGGACCCTTCACAAAGCGTCAACCGAGCATTATGATCAAATTATGTAACTTTACGCAAAAATTATTGCTGGGAAACGACTTTTTTTTTGGAGTGTAAATATCACGTTTTATGGTAGGACTCAATGTAACGCACTCAAAACATTGTGCTGATGGATGGTTTGAGTATTACGGGGGTCGTGGAGGTGTTTAAAGTAAAAGTCTTACATTAAAAACATGTACCTATTTATAAAAAAATCTTGAGAAAAAGTTGTTACTTTGACCCCCAATATCTCCGTAACTGGAAGTTTCCCAGATATGGTCTAGAACAAAAAAATGATTGCAATGACGGGCAAAACAAGTGCTTTTCGGCTTCGGTAAGGGTCTTGTTACACCCTTTATGTACATCAAATCATATAATCTTCAGACTGACTGCCCATGCCTTAACAAAGTTGGCAATACAGTTTTTCCTGAATTCCAAACTAAATTAACGAGCATATAACTAGCTACAGTAATAGTCACGCGTTGAAGTCTTTTCAACAAAAACGACAAAAGCTCTAAAACAAAAAACTATTTGGTCCAACGAACCACTCCTCAGAATCTCATTACTGATCCTATATTCAGAGAGCAATGATGAAAAATGTCGGCTGGGAAAAAAAAGGATTAAATTTGCAAATCCCACATCAGATTTTTAGATACGAACGTGCAGATGCAGGGGAGAGTACATACTCGTATCTATCATTCATTAGCAGCACAGCTAGAATCCAATACGACATTTTTTACAATCCCCGGGCACAAAGAACGGGCGGCCACCCCACACTAGCAAACAGCCCCATACAAACAAACGCGCCGATGTATGAGTAATAAAAACTTGAAAAAAATCTCACTGACCCGCACACACGCGCGAGAACCGCGAAAAAAATCACCGACACAAAGAAAGTCCACCGAAAACTTGTATAGGAACTTTAGTGCGCACACAGCCGCGGGACGCGCACACAGACACGCGCACAAGGAAGTCGTGCGAGTGTGCGCGCTGCAGCCCGTGCGCACGAGGGCTAAACTTAGCTTAGTATGCGTGTAGTTGTGTCTCACAGTTGCAAGAGAACAAAACTTCCAATGTGTTTGAGTTCGCGGAAAATCCTTGTTCCACAATTTTCTGAAACCGACTCTATTTCTCACGAAAATTAAGTTAAGTTTTCAGTGCAGCTCGCTGGAGTTGTTACGTTTGTCTTTGGAGCAGGAGCTGCGCACCGCGGGTAGTTTTCGTATGAAACTTGGTGGCGCGAGATGCACTAACTGAGACAGGAACACAGAGTCTGTTGCCGTCCCTGTCGCACGCCACCCGCCGCCCGGGGCGCGGGGATGTGGGGGGAGGCGGGAGGGTGTCGTGTCGCGTTGATGAACATTTTTCTCATTTTTTTCTTTATTTTTACGCGAATCGTTTTTAAAAAGGGTTTCGTCATAATTGCGTCGCCGCTCCTGATTATGTTAGCGCGAACGATAAGCCGATCTGTTGGCGTGGCAACTAAACGTAGCTACTTTTACTAATAACAGCCCCCCAATCTTGAATCATCACGAAAAGTCAAAAGTATCACCTTCGATTAATTTTGATAAATTGCCCGTGATTATCATTTAATTTGCATAACTTGATTACACTGCAAAACTTTAAATGATAATCACGTAGCTAGCTGACTAAAGATGAATAATAAATTCTCATACAAAAAGAGCTATTAAATACTGCAGGTATGTTTGACTAGACGAGTAAATAGCCTTGGACATCTGTTTAGAAAAAGGAAAAACGGATGAATGAAACAAAAAAGCTGTAAAATGCGTGAAAGATGTGAGGCTTGTAGTAAAAAAGGCACACGTAAACATTGCGTTACGTACGCATGTCTCGAGTGGCTCGTCTTGGCGGGAAACTTATTTTCCCGCGTTTTCTCGCCCGCCGCCATATTTGTTTTTGTTATTGCTAATGTGAATCTAATTGGAATTTGCGAATTTTCTTATCAATTTTCTTGACTTTTTGTCTTTAGTATCTGATATAATTATACTTACATTGATGAGCTTAATGAGCTTTAATCATCAGTTCCTCAAACAGAAAAAGGGAAATAGTAAACCTACCAAAAAAACCACTTCACAAACCACTAAAGCATCACAATCGTTTCAGTGTAAACAGTGGAATAGATAAACATAAACACAATCAAATAATCGGATAATCAGAACTTATTTCAGCCGCATCCTCCGCGGCGAAGGGAAACAAAAAAAGCGTGTTGCTGAGCTCAGTCTCGCAGCAACGGCGGCGCGGACCGGCCGCATCCAAAACGTTTATATTATTTTACCTTACGTGTTTCATTTCGCGTAGACTTTTGGACAGCGGAGTATGCGACGCGGTAGTGCAACAAATTGTGACTTTGGACATTAATTTAAAAAAATGGAACACCGTGACTTTTTCGACAAAAACAAGAATTATTTTAACCGGCAAAAAAATTTTTCATAACCGCAACTTTACGCAGTTCAAACTAGATTTTTTTTCACTGGTTTCTTCAAGTTTTTGTTTCTCACTTACAAACATACTGATGCAGTTCAATAAGTTTGAGTTTACGTACGTTTTGTTTTGTTTGAAACTTTAACAAGATAGGCAACAAACTGTATTAGCGACAGACGGAAAGAGAAGAGAAGAGAACATGGCGCTTGCGTCTTCTGTCAGCCTGTATTACTCCATAGTTCAGCGAGCTGCTAGGCACTATCTAGAAGATTACTGTCACACAGGTAAGATTCAAATAAGATTCTTTTTCATTTCCAGATTTTCTGTCCTGAAATATTACCTATTGGGAAAAAGTTCAGGAAAAGTTATTTTTTCTTCTACTGTACCTATTAGTTCTTCCCGCTTTTCCCGAAAATGAATACCTTGATCAATACGGATGGTAATCAAAATGAAGGAAATAATTACAAAATAACAAAACTTAACGATAACCGCACCGACGGATAGGCTACCGGTTCTTCATAAGTATTTTACTCTTTATATTTTATTATTTACCTTTTGAATTTTACCAATTCTGTCGCAACCAAAGAATAATAACCCATTAATTTACGATAGCAGATATTTGATTTATTAACTTTAATGAAGCTTTAAGCTCATTGTAAAACCATATCACACGAACGGACGAACTTCACAAAATGTTTAATTTTATGAGTACTTAAGCTTGTCATAATAATTTGTAATAAATAAAGATTTTTCTTTAAATAAGCCGCATCCCATTCGCGCTCGCGGAAAGTGAATGGACGCATTTTCTTCAGTCTCACTTCGTCCGCGATCTTCATAGTTATCATAATATTATATTATCTTGGTTTAAAATCCTCATTCTATTAGGTTTTATACACCATGTACCATTTCTGATCGACTTTTCTATCAGTATTTTCTCGTCATTATTTGTCAACTTCTTTGGTAAGTAAGGCAACACCAAGTTACTTTTGCAGGAAAAATTATAAACGGACACACATATGGCTAGACCTAACCTATGTTCATATGGTTCTGGATTTATAAACATTTTCTGGCTAGACTGGATAAGCATCTACTTTTAAGCAAGCCCACACTATCCCCGACCACATCTTTGCTTACCATCAAGTGAGATATTGGCACAAATTGTGGTCTAGATGTGTTAGATCCCAAAGTTCAGTAACTGTATGTCAAGAAACAATGCATAAATCCATTATTGTTCTTTCAATACAGATTTAATGCATTGTGGTAGGTCCACTCGAAGCTAATAGTATATCTGTAATCAAAAAGATATACCTAAGTATTTTCTAACATTATAAAGCCCTATGTGAAATTTTTATACTTAATCTACATGTTTAAAGTATAATTACGTAATTATTGATTTTTATAAATATTAATTAAATGCACTTATTATTCATCTATACTTAATACCTGAAATAAGGAGAGGGAAGTACCAAAGACATAATATACGTATGTACTTGCAAAAATGTTGTTAATAAAATAATAAATTGCATTTATCTGAATCATTATCTCCTTACAATTTTTATTCCGTGATTTTATAATTAGGTACAGTGCATAATAGCACTCATTATTTGAATATATTAATTATCATAATTGGTTGCTGATCTGTGCAGGTAGCATTAATTAAAGTTTATTATAATTTGGTATTTAAAGATCAGTAAGAAACCGCAATGATACTGGTTTTTTCAACTGGATTAAAATCAACTACTACAATTGTAATATTGTCTACTTTTGCACTATTTTAAACAATGAAATAACGTGAAAATAATCTTCAAATTATGGAAACTGCAAAGTTTCGAAAATTAAAAAAGTATAAGCATCCTAATCTCATTCTCACTCTGTCAAAATACCTTTAATTCAGCTCCAGTTTTGACATTGATTGCCGCTAAAATTGAACGGTTTTGATTACGGGATATTGGCCTTCTGAAATATGTTTTAAACACTGACAAACGGTCAAAGCTAGAAAAAATAACTCCTATTACATTATGTATTACGTCAATCGTCCTATCTACCTACTACTAAGTGAAGCTTAGATATAATTGTTCACATTAGAATTAATGCAGTAAACGATCTTATCACTAGCCAAATAAAATTAAATATTAAAGAATTTGAATAACCTTTAAATTATAAAGACATCCTTCAGAATGGCCTGGCTACTAGTGGATAAGACCGGTTACAAACTGGCCGCGAAGCTGAACTGTTCAAATTGTTAAATGGCCGCTACACTTCATTTTGTGACGGACTATCTTTAGACTGCCTCGTTGGTGTAGTGATGGCAAGCGCGACTGCTGTGCATGAGGTCCTGGGTCGGCTTCCGAGTCGGGCAAAGTGTTACTGGGTTTATCCATCTGGAATTTTCTCAGTAGCAGACACGGAGTCTGGATTTGTGCGCGGTTGATGGCGATAGGCTCGCCTCCTATTATATGGGACTTAAACTTAACTGGCGAAATGTACAATTGGGTACACCGCTGCCTAACCTTTCGGGGGTGATAGGTGTGATGTTATGACATATTATATCTTTAAACTGAAAAGAAACTTTGACCCTATTTATAGTTTCTTTGGCCATTTCTTCTAAGAGACAGTCAAATGAGAAATGTCGATTCTGTTTACCTTCCTTTTAACATGACTCGTCAAAAAGATTTTATTTATTTATTTAACAATTTATGTACAAACTAAATAGCGAAAGGAACAGAAAATAGTACATAGGTGATGCTTATTTCTAAATAAATCTCTTCCAGCATACCTGCGAAAGGAGAATCTAAAAAAAGAGATGTACACATTGTGTGTAAAAGAAGAAAAGAAAATGGAATACAAAACATAAAGCAGAACTATGTAAATATAATATCTACTCATACCATAGAATATACTAACATACTTATAAATACAAACACAAAACATGTAACAATACAATAAAATAACTAATAATACATACTAATTTATGTAACTATGACGAAATGGAAAGATAATGTCGTCTTTCACTCTTCTTTTCAAAACTGCAACAGTTTGGCAGTCCCTAAGGTCAGGCGGAAGTGAATTCCACAGCCGCACGGCGTGTATAGTGAAGGAATAAGAGTAGAAGTCGGTAGAGTGTGGAGGGGATTTAAGGGGGTTCCTAAGATGCGACCTGCAAGGTGCATCAGAAGGACGGGAGTAGGAAAAGCGTTCCCGCAGATATGATGGCGTTTTAGGGTTATGAAGGATGTTAAATAATAATTACAACCTTTTAACAGAATAAAAATAATCATTTCAAATGTCCAAGGAGAAAATCAAAGCGGATTTTAAAAAAAAAGCGCGGTTTTAATCCTATAGGTAGCCAGTCTGAAGGCACCCTAATAAAAAAAAAACCACGACTGTATTCAAGTTTTTGGAAACTATGAAGATGGAAAGCTTTTGCGCTCGGCTTGGCCCACGTGGAAGTGTAATATTATCCCACTGGGACGTACTGGGATAAAAGTATTCTATGTCCCAACTAAGATCATGGTCTAACTCCTACTATACTTTGTACTTCATCTTAATCCTTTCGATGTTAGTGCGAGAAAAATCATGACTTTTGGATAAATTTAAATATCAACTAAATTAAAAAGATATTAATCTTTGATTTTAGTCTTCTTTATATCATTATTTTAGTTATATTTGTAGTCTGTATTATAATGTACATAGTAGATAAACTATTTAATAAACTGATGAAACAAAAAAATCGATAAAAGTTAACGCCCAACAAGACATTTCAACCCACACAAAAATGTTTTAAGTTCTTTAAAATATTTCTCAACGAAAATACAAACAATTATTACAGAGAAAGTTTTGTTTAGTTCGTAATGATTATCCAAGCGTTTTCATAAGTTTCCTCAGTCGGTCAAACTTATCGAAAATTGTAATTTTCACGGTTTGTTAGTCAGTAAGTATGATTGCTATAAAATTAACATCTTCTACCAAATCCTTTGAACTTTAAAATACTCGTTTTTTCAGTGTATCTCACGAACATGAACATACACAAAACTTTTTATTGCATTAATATAAGGTAGCCCTAATGTCACTTGTTTAAAAAATCCCTAATACTTATTAGGGATTTTCAGGGGAAATCAATATCACTGAAGTATTTACTTGACTGATATTGATTTTTATTATAATAAAACTACAATAATCCATTCTTCACCTACATTTTCACCAAAGATGCAAAGTTCTTTAGGAAATCTTTGCCGACGGAAAACAGAAGAACAAAAAAAAAGTTAAGTAACATTAAAATTAGTTCAGTAAGTAGTATTCTCAATTCTCAAAATACAGGACAGGTAACGGTTTCAATTTATTTCAAAGTAAATGCAATGGAGTCTGCATTCGTGCCCGGTGATGGGTATAGGCTCGCCCCCTATCACATGGGACTCAAACATTACTAGCGAAATGTGGGTGCACTTTTAGGTACATCTCTGCTTAACCTTACGGGGAATACAGGCGTGATGTTATGTTATGTAACAAGGTAAGATTTCAAAATCCTGTTGAAATAACATCAGGTTTCGACTACAACATGGCTTATAATATTTTATAATATTAAAACATGCTAAATTTTATTAAGCGGAATACGTAGAACCTATTTATCTTTAACACCTCAATGTACCATATTTTGCGCAATTCAAGATTATTATTATTTCCTTTATTTCCTTAATTTTTTAGATACTTACAAAGTCAGTCTTCAAATTTCATCATCATCATCATCCTGCTGCCCTTATCCCAATATATTTGCTATCGGCGCAGCATGTCTTCTTCTTCCATACTTACTCGTCATCTCATCAGACACCTCCTTTCTAGCCATATCATCCTTCCATGTCCATCCATTTGTCGTTTATTTGGTCTTCCTCTACCCTTACATCCAAAGTTACTAATTGATACTATATCTTGTCAAAATTAGTGTTTTTATATAAAATAAGCCACCACACGGTGAAGGAAAACATCGAACATATAACCAAAAATTCGAAGATGTGACATCTACCAACCCGCACTGGGCCCGCGTGGTGGATTATAGCCCATTCCCTCTCATGGAGAGGACGCCGAGTGCCCCAGCAGTGGGAACATTAAAAAGGCTGATTATGCTTAAGCCACCACAGTCTTCTATGCCACTAGCCCTACGGGTCGATCCACAAGGTTAAGCCGAGGTTGGGCCATTGATGAGTAACCATCCCTAATAGACCCGTGCCTCAGCGAGCACGTTAAGCTGTAGGTCCCGGCTGATCGTGTACCTTTGACAGTCGTTACAGATAGTCATAGGCCTGAAAATCTGACAAACAGTCTCCAAGGAGTATCGTGCTAGTCAATTACTGGTCAGGGGGGTATTAAACGGCTGCTTTAGCAAAATCATAATAGGATAATAATTTAAATCATCTGTGACTTCCTAAAGGCCCCCAGATAGACGGACGTCCGATGTAAAATACTGACTGGAAGCCGACCAACTTAATTGGGGAAATGCTAAGATCGATGAATCTTATTCTTATTCTCTTTGCACACAAAATTTAACAGTTATACACACAAAATTACAATATTGTACAACGGCGAGCTTAACCCAGAATTGGATTTTCTTACAGCAAACCTTAATTGATGAATCGATGATGAATCTTGTGTGCCAATAAAGCAATATTATTTACCCCACCTAAACCTTCGACAGCATTCTTTATAAAGCAGCACTTACTAATCTTTTCAGGGTACAAAATAGCTTAACATTTTGTGCGCTAGTAATCTTGATTTGCCTGAAGAAACGGCACGATTCTTCGTAATTTGTATGAACATAATGTTTTCATAAGAATCTGGTTCTAGACTGGTAGTTGGCTATCTTACAATAAGAACTAGGTTCGAGTTCCAACTCGTGTTGGCTAATCTTTAATTAGTTTTGATATTATATTACTGAATTTTCGTACTGCTAAATAGTCGTACTCACACGCACATAGGGTTCTGCTCATTCATATGTTGTATTTTTTTATATTCATCAACAAAACTAAATTTGTTTTTCATAGTATGTTAATGAAAAACAAAGTTGTTGCTGCAGTTTGATGAAAAAGTCCCATATCTAAAAAAATAAACTTCAAATCTTATTCAAACAAATTTTGGTTAAAAGTTTTATTTACGTTCTACAATCCCACATTTTTTCAGAATTTTCCTCCTCTTACTTTAAAAAAAGACTATCTTTCGAACTTAACTAACTTAACTTTGAGAAAAAATGATTTCAGGAACCTCAATGTCATTTTTAAAGACCAGAGATATAAAGGGTGTAACAAGACTCTCCGTCATTGCGATCATATTTTTTGTTCTAGACCATACCTGGGAACCTTCTAGTTATACGGAGATATTGGGGGTCAAAGTTTCAACTTTTTCACAAGTTTTTTCTTAAATACATGTTTTTAATGTAAGGTTTTTACTTTAAACACTTCCACGACCCCCGTACTATTCAATCCATCCACCTGCACAATGTTTTGAGTGCGTTACATTGAGTCCTACCGTACTCGTAAAACGTAAAAAAAGTCGTTTCCCCGCAACGATTTTTGCGTAAAGCTACTTAGTTTGATGTACCTACATAATGCTTGGTTGACGGCTTCATGAAGGGTTCTGTTACATCCTGTATAGACACCCCGCAACGTTTATGTGTGATGAAAATAATATTTTTTAGTTTCAGTTCCATGTACTTATGGGGAGCCCCCCCTTAATTTTTTTTTTTGTATAAATATCGTAAAGCGGTTCGCAGAATACATCTACCTACTAAGTTTCAACTATGTAGTCCTAATAGTTTCGGAATAAAGTGGCTGTGACATACACGTACAAATAGACAGACATGGCGTAACTATAAGGGTTCCGTTTTTAGCCATTCGGCTACGGAACCTTAAAAACAGTTGTCGTTTGCCAATACATAATTTAAAAAAAAAAGTAAAAATCAAGTAATCGCTCTATCTCAAGTCAAAATGCAAATATTCACAAAGTAGAAAAACCTTCTGGATCCACAAGAAAAATCAAGGATATAATTTTATGCACTTCGTATGCAGAGATCATTTCATATGTAATTAAATATTTTCGGCAAAACTTGTTTAGGTATCTTAGCCAAACAATCTAGAAAATCTAGACAGGTAGTTTATTTAATAATCTTTTATATTCACGAGGATTTACGGACAAAAGACCATGTGAACTCACAGTCAGAAGTGGTTGGGTAATAAATATTATTACGTTCAAATAAAGAAAATTAAAATAATCAAAAATGTATCTGTGCTATAAGAGAAAAATACATATGATTGAACAATCAAATGTTATTTGCGAACTTTTGGGGGTAAATATTAACTAGCTTCCGGAACTAAACAAAATTTATTATACAACGTGTTTTTTTTTGATATCCCATAACTCTAGGGTATGATTGAGGCCATATCAAAGAATCAACTGGCATATAAGTTATGTTCCAATCCTTCGTTTTTTTTTTTTCATTTTTCGTACTAAATAATTCGGCAAAGTCACGATTATTAATGTAAAACACCCTTACGTGAAATATGACCGATGTCGACAAGGTAGCTTTCCCTTCACTAGCTGCCGCCGGGAAGCCCCGATACCAACATACCTACATATTTTATTTTACTATTTATTTTACTACACTACTGCGAAGTTTGGCAATCTCGCAAAAGTAAAGATTCGTCATACTGGTGACAATTTTTGACCTAATTTAATTGTGATTGATGATATCTCCGAAACGATGCATTTTTGGACCACCTATTCTAGGAGTTTTAGTATTATTTTTACCTACAGAATATAACCCTAGAGTTATGGGATATAAAAAAAAACAGGTTGTATATTTGTATGAAATTTCGGCTACCATCAAATTCACTACGGGTCCGACTGGGTTCAATTCGACTTGCCTTCCAATACAATAGTCGTAATACAATAGTCGTATGACGCGCTTATCTGCCTAATCAATCTATCGAAAAGAGTTCAAATAAATTATATTTAATCATCATCTGCCGCGCCTTTTCCCAACTATGTTGCGGTCGGCTTCCAGTCTATTAACCGCATGCAGCTGAATACCAGTATTTTACATGGAGCGACTGCCTATCTGACCTCCACAATCCATTTAATACTGGGTAATACGATACCCCTTGGTAAGACTGGTTGCCAGACTTTTTGGGCCACTGACTACCTGTAACGACTGTCAAAGATCTACAGATGACAGCCGGAACCAACGGCTTAACGTGCTTTCCGAGGCACGGAGGAAACTCGGTATGCAATGGACGGTCACCCATCCACAGACCAACCTAGGCAAGCACGGCTTAACCTAAAGATCGACCCGAGCGGCTGTTATTATTTTGCCACGAGCTCCTCTATTTATTACATATAATAATAATAAAAAAACAATCTTCCAGGTTACTTTCTCGCGAGTTTCTCGCCTCCTTTCGTTTTCCTCTCCGTGAACGCTTAATCACTTGTGTTCTGTTTTAAACAAATGAGAATGCAAGTGTGAATTTAAACATTTTATGCAAAATAATAATAAATCAGATAAATAATAATACACTCGCGTCTGTGATTTGATTTGGTTCACGCCCTTTAGCAGTGAATATGTACAATCGCGCAGAAAAGTTGTACTTGTTTATCATTAAATATATACCTTCTTGTATACAACGGACACTAGTAGAAATATAATAATGAAAGCAAGCTCAGATAGTACAGAAAGCAAATTGTACAAAATATACTTCTAAAAAAACTCAACTACAATTGTGAACTATCAACACCTACACGATAATACGATCAAGTTGCACTCACTCCAAAAGAAGCATAACAAAAAGTTACACCTTTTAAAAACCCTACAATACAATACAACAACTCACCCATAGTCTACAAACGGACACATTTCCTCCCCAAAACAGGCAAAAGCAAAATCAAATAAAACTCCATAAAGACTTAAGCGCTAAACAGTACAAGAAAACCAGTTGCGTTCCGTCCCGCCGTACTTTTATATAACCAGTTTGTCGATAATCGCATCGGCTTGCGTTTATATGCAAATGCGTTGCATCTCGAGACGTTAAGTTCAAGGTCGGCGTGCGTCTAGCGCGGTTTGCTAACTTGTGTGCTACACTGTACCTAACCTAACATATCACTGCGCCTGTAATCCCCAAACGGTTGAACAGAAGTGTACCTAAATACCTAATAGTACACCTACACTTTGCAAGTAATTTTCTGAGTCCTTTTATGTAATAGGGGGTGAACCAATTGCGGTCACGAATAAAGACTTCGGAGTCTTTATTCGTGACCGCAATTGGTTCCCAGTTACAGCCTCGGGACTGTAACTGGAAAATCCTTGGTAAAAAAACCCAATGAAACGCCCAACCTGGAAATCAAATCCAGGACCTCATGCTCAGCGGTAGCGTTTGTGACCACTAGACCAACGAGGAAGTCAAGTTTTATATGCAAATGCGTTGCACCCCGAGACGTAAGTTCAAGGTCGACGTGCGTCTAGCGCACTTTGCTAACACTTGTGTGCTACACTGTACTCAGTAGTATGCTAATACCCACTTAACATTATACAGAGGACCAGTTTAGTCTTTTATACTAAGATTGTAATTGGCTACTGTGTAGTGAGGTGATTTGGTATGGATTGAAGTCAGGATTTTGTAGTGGCTAAGATTTTCTGACAAGTATGTTAGTAAAGCTGGGTGTGGTATTGTCCTTTGGAAGTACATTCTATTCTTTGATTGTTTTAGTATTTGGCTTTTCGTTAACTTTATTGGTAAATTAGTAAACAAGACAATATTTAATTATCTTGAAATGAATTAAAGCGACTTCTTTTTCTTTTCACAGTACAAAAAAAGTCGTACCCGCTGTTTGTACGATTAGATCTTTTAAACTTCGCAACAGATTTTAATGCAGTTTTCACCAATAGATAGTGATTCTAGAGGATGGTTTATTCAGGGTGTAACAAGACCCTTAACGAAGCCGTCAACCAAGCATTATGTACATCAAACTAAGTAACTTTACGCAAAAATTGTTGCTGGGAAACGACTTTTTTTTTTGTGGTGATATATCATGTTTTTCGGTAGGACTCAATGTAACGGACTCATAACATTGTGCTAATGGATGGATTTAAAAGTACGGGGGTTGTGGAGGTGTTTAAAGTAAAAACCTTACATTGAAAACAAGTGTTTAGAAAACACTTGTGAAAAAGTTGGAACTTTGACCCCCGATATCTCCGTAACTAGCAGGTTCCCAGGTATGGTGTAGAACTAAAAAATGATCGCAATGACAAGGAAAACAAGTGCCTTTCGGCTAAGTTAGGGGTCTAGTTACGGAGATATTGAGGGTCAAAGTTCCAACTTTTTCACAAGTTTTTTTTTAAATACATGTTTTTAATGTAAGATTTTTACTTTAAACTCCACGATCCCCGTATTATTCAATTCATCCATCAGCACAATGTTTTGAGTGCGTTTCATTGAGTCCTACTGTAAAACGTGATTTTTCACCCCAAAAAAAAGTTGCTTCCCAGCAATACTTTTTGCCTAAAGTTACTTCGTTTGATGTACATAATGCTTGGTTGACGGCTTCGTGAAGGGTGCTGTTACACCCTGTATATACAACGACGACAATACAACACCTGGGCGTCAAAGTACTCCTCCTACGGTGATAATAATTTCAGCTAATATAACTTACCAGCACTTTGTATATCTTTCTAAACCACAAATCACTTTCCGTGTCATTTCAAACTATAATATTTAAACACACGGTAGATTTTTTCACAACCTAGGCTTAAAGCCGAAATTTTCCCTTCCCATCCCTTTTATAAAACTAAGTATCCATAAACGGGCAACTTATCTAAACTAGTGACCATTCCTGACATAATTATTAATTATTATTCATGTATTTATGCTAGCACGAGATCAGTGTCAAGAAAGTTGAGTCACTTTTCACGAGTCTACTCAAACTTAAACAACACTTGTGTTCTTCAGTGTACTTCAGTTAACAATATGGTAAAAAGTAAAAACTAATTCCAGCGTTCGACGGAACTGGACAGTAATGTCAATGACTTAGCTATTATTGTAGTGGCTTTTGCAAAAGTGCAAGTACGTTTTTGATTAAACCTAGCCTTGAAATTTTCAGTGTTATAGAATCATAATTATGTACCATTACTATACTTGTTAATAAATGACTTGACACATTAAAAACAAATTAGATAGCTACTATAAATCAAATGTAATATACTACACTACTCAATGAACTCTTAAAAAAAGGTAAATTTTCCTTACTCGGGTGGGAGCACCGGTAGTCATCCGCGCACGCCCAATTACTTTTTAAGAAAAAAGCGTCAAGTCATCAGCGCGCACCGAATCACTGCCCGTGACGTCTGCCGCGTCTTGTTGCACTTAAATCGACTAATTTTATACTTTCTATGAATTTCGGTGGCTTCAAAGTAGTTAGGATCTTTATGCATTCGTGAATCATCTTGATAAGAACCACTTTTGGCATGCTAACATTCTAAAATCGTTTCCATAAGTGAAAGATCCGTAAATATTCACATATAGAAACCAGCATGCAAGACCAAACTTGAACATCGCCATTCTTTCTGATACGAGTACAAGCAAAGTCACATGAATGTCCCATTCATTATTCTTTCCCGCACTTAGTTCTAAACAATATATTAATGGTGCATCACCATAAGCCCGACACACCAATGGCAATCATTCCAATTGTTCGAAGCCAGAATCAATAGTATAGTACACCAGAAAGGCGAGGCATGGGCCTCGACGATTCCTGCCCCGAAACGGTTCAACTGTCTTAGGTCAAGCAACGAAATTAATCAGAAAATAACTGAGTAAAACAAAACACCATATAGACAGTTATATTCCACCTTCCTTATTCAAAGATATTACAAGCAAATCGCAGACCAACAATTTATAAAACAAACAGCAAACTCTAACAATCCCAATTTTCTTAAGTAATCACAGTTGAGGTAGAAAGGGCTGGCTCTTAGACCAATTGGCGAATGACCACAGCGGTCAGACCGATCAGGTTCGTTTCCGCTTCACGGTACGCCGATAATCAGGTGTTAATATTTTTACGGTAGCCCGGTGCCGATTATAGGTGCGGTTGCCCTAGTTCCGAACTGATTACGCACCTTTTAGCTTGATAAATTGGCTTTGAGAAGTTTTTTGTGGCTGGGAGGGAAAGATCTTTCTTTGTTTCCGTTTCATGTAAACTGTAAACTAAAACCCCGTTGCCAATAAAGCAGAGAGGACAAAAGAAAACGATTAGTGACAGCGGTAGTGTTTTAAAAATGAGATGCCGTTTAAAGAAAAGCGATGTCCCATCAGTAGATGGGACATCGTTTTTCTCATCGTGCAGTTGGAGTTGTAAAAAGAGGAGGCAGTAGCCTGCTCTTTGTACAACTCCAGCTGCACTTTGAGGGATCTGTCCAAAGCCACTGATAGCCCCGTAGAAGTCGCAGAGCTCTGTTCTTCACCACGAGGAAGAAATCTACAGTCAATCAATCCGAACCTACATACCATTGCTTTCCAGCAATCTATGAAAGTTTTAAAAACTACAATAACCGTTATTTCTTTCATTCATCAATTGTTTGTAAAACTCACGGCCTACGATACGAGGCTCTCGATAAAAATCACGTGCCGAGCTAGTCTCCTGCTCGTTTGTTGATGATCATTCTAACTCAACAATTTTCAGTTATGTTGGAGTCCCATGCACACACACAAACGGGCACACATCATCCAGATAAAGCTTACCTACTCCATCATCTGTCATACAACCGAGAGATCTCAACCGCTGGACGTAGGGCTCGCCCATATTTCGCCACAACGACTGGATCCGTGCTGCACGCATTAAGCGGATTCCCGCAATCTTTATCAGGTCGCAATCCACCTTGTGAAGGCCTCCTTCGCTGAGCTTTGACCCCTTGGCCGTCCAGTCCACGAGAAATGTACCCCGATGTTTGGCAATTCTTCGGACTATATCTATTCTCAAAGACGTCTGCTCTAACCTCATGTGTCATATAATCAAATGTCACAGTGAATTATGGGCATTATTAGCATTGTATTGTATTTTATCATTGGGCTGGTGGTCTGACCGTCGGACTGCCAAGTCTTAGGTCTCGAGTTCGAACCCAAGCCATGCACTTCTGATTTTTCGGATTCGTATGCGTATATTTGTCACTTAAGTTCGGTGAAGGAAATCATCGTGAGAAAACCAGCATGCCTGAGAGATATTTCTCGACGGCATTTAAAACCAAATCAGAGGCCCATGGGCGGCATAAAAACTCTGACACCAGGTTAGGCACTAACCACACTATAAAGAAGAAAGAAAGATCGGGCTGGTTTCCACAACTCCACGCCTAAAACAAGTCTCGTAGGTACGTATTCCATATTCGCTCATGGCACATGAATCAAATGAAACAAATGCTTATTCTTATAACAGCAGATTCCACAATCATAAACTACCGTACTAGATCTTGAAACCAGAAGTTGTTGAATGGTTGTCACGTGCCTCGTCACACCAACAAAGTTTACAAACACTCGCTTCTGATTAGAGTACGTCCGGCTGCGATATGGCGCGCGTGTTATGCCTCCTCGATCTTTAACTGCGTGTTGACAATGTCGTTAACGTACTATTTGATCATAAGTTAGGAAGTTGAGATTGGGGTACTTCCGGTTTTTGAACCGCTGAAAATCTATTGAAACACGGAGGAGCTATGTAACTGAATGGTGAAAATTACAAATCTAGCATAATTACTTTCATTTCATCATACGAGTAGTTTTTTAAACTGTATATGTACTTCAATATGATTACGATTACGGCTTTTCCTAAGTCTTTTCCTTTTTGTGCCCGGTTCATGGCAATAGGCTCGCCCCCTATTATATAACTGGCGAAATGTGGGTGTACTATTAGCTATACCTCTGCCTAACCCCTGGGGGATTACACCCGTGAATGTTAAGTTATGTTTTCCTAAGTTTTGTTTAATCAGTCACAAAGTTTTCAAGATGTGTCTACTGGGAACTCCCAGCAAGGCATGGCCATCGCTGTCTTCTTCCTGATTCAAGTACAGACACAGTTACATAAGACTATATATCCCAAAGAGGCAACTGTTTCATATCATCTTCTGTGAAAGGCGACACACAAAGCCCATAAAACGAACAGTCCTAAAAAAAAACTACCAAAATCACCGCCCATAATAGCAACTCAAAACATAAAGGCAGTTACACACTGGTAACAAGTCGCGCGAACCATGTGAGGCGAGCCGCGCGGCCCGTGCCCAATTTAACGACTAATTGCGCTCTTATCGCGGCTAAACGCGCGTTATCGCGAGCCAGGCGGCTCTGTTTATAAACATGTGTAGGAATGGACCGTTACATTCACCTCGCATTGATTTTTACTTGTCGTTTTGATAACAGGCACTTACTTAAGTTCTGAGTCGAGCTACACGATAACGGACAAATGTGTGCACTGACTGGACAGGTCCACTCAAATCTGTGTTGCCTCTTTCCTCAAAAAACCTCAGACGCTAGAATTATTTATTTATTTATTTTGCTAATATGTAAAGCACTGGTTAGTAGGCATGGGCATTGCATGCCCTTTTTATTGTTATTTTTTCTTATCCGTAAATTGTTTTGTGTTGTGGAATTATGCAATTATCTTAATTTTCAAGTGTTTATGCAAGTTCCAGTTTCCAAATTTCCTCTTTTCTTCTATGCAATATTTAATTTATACTTTCAAATTGATCGTATACTGAACTTAAACTTGAATATTTGAATTCAAATAGTTTTACCTCACATATAATAAAATATAAGTAGTCCTAATACGATGAGTAAATGGAAGCTTGTCTCCTAAACATTGCCAAACAATGGCTACATAAAGGATCCCCCGTGAAACAGACATTTGTTCTTCAGCTCAAGGTTGTCGGCTCAATTTCACATCTGGCAAAAAAAATTGTAGTCTTAAAGCAGTTTTTTAACTCAAGAAATATTATATTACATAGGCAATAGAGTTATTGAATGTAAAGCTGCTGTATAAGCATTTTGATGAATAATTTATTCAGACAAGTTCCTTTACAATAATGTTTTATCACCAAACCTTTTTTAATTTTACTTTAGACGTTTTTCTACTTGAAAAACAAAAATCCAACCATCTTCTCGAAACACAACCATCGTCGCTTACGCAGAAACAAAGAACTCCCAAATTGTCATAAACAAACATAAACAAACCAAACTCTGACAAACATTAGCCAAAAAAAAGTTTACGCACAAAAAGTTTGGTAAAGTCTAAAGTATCGTTGAAATTTTCTTAACATCCACCTGTAGGGCGCATTGCGTAAGGGTCGCTCCCCTACCCTTGAACCTGTGACCTTGAGTGCCGGGTCACTACGCAACGATTTTATTGTTTAACGACACCAGTGTGTACCACTCTTTATTTAGGGAAGAGCGATCTTTCTCTTGCTTTTGTGTTAGTGATGGTTTATTTTTGTTTGGAGTGTTTTTTGGAGCAGATTGAACTAATGTGGGTCCCTGATTATTTTCTGTTACTATGAGTTTCTTGTACCGATTTTCTATAAAGATCTTAAGTACCGACAGCTTACTGCATATCTATCTTAGGGATGATCCATTCTTGTTCACAATTGATACCTAGCTACTCACTCAAGAAAATATACCCTTATTTTAAGTAGCCCCAATAGAATAGCAAAAAAAGATATCACTGCCTTCTTAATCCAGAATTTCACGGCAATTAAAGCGAATATGTCAGCAATCACATCAACATTTATGTTCAACAAACCGTGTAACGCAATCAGTCCAACATATGTTGAACATGAATAGACTCACCCTCATAGATAACCCTCTATTTGTTGAACTTCCTCGTCTATTGGCGGAACGGATTCGTCTGCCCATTTTGGTTAGATGGACAAGTTGAAAAGGAAAACAAAACGAAATAATCACCCACTAAAGAAAGAACAATTCGTGAATTCTTAAAAAAAAATGCACCTATTCTTATTTTTAAATAAATTGAATATTTCGACTGGCTGTCAATCTTGCTGGACTGAGCCCTATTAATAATAAAGTTGATTAACTTACTATACTGATACTGTGTTTCCATTTTTTTATGTGTAGGACCTTATAATGATTTATGACAGGGTATCGAAATTCATGGGTGCCAAGATGGGAAGGTGCCGATATGGGACTAAAACTTTTTGAACTTTAAAATTACATACGACAAAACGCCCCTTCACTTCGTTCTCTATTTATTTTCTTTAATTTGCCCTTATTGTTCCACTCCTGGGCAAAGACTTCCCCTCACTTCTCAGGATGCTGTGCTTTTTCTCGCCAATTAGCGAGGAAGCCATTCAAAACGTCCCGCCATATTCTTTTAGGTCTGCCGCGACCCCGTCAGCTGTCGCAGGGCTTCAGTCTTGTGATATACGGGCCCACAGTTGTGCCGGCAGCCGACAGGCATGACCTGCCCAGTAAGTGCCCAGTCCCATTTTAGTGTCGCAGCTTTATAATCCAAAATTAGCTTACAAAAATTAATCTTAATACACTAAGGAGTATATTCCTACCTCATAAAACCATCTTGGTAGCCAGCCCATCAGCAATTAAGCATATAGAGCAGAGGTCTCTTGGATCCTTTTAACTCTTCATCTTTTTATTATGCCAAAACAAGACAATTTTGACGGAAGTGATTGCGCCATCACAGATTTCATCGAACGATAGTCTATCTAAAGAAAATCTTAACTTAGGTCTTACTTGACAACCCTAAAATAAAGACTGAATGTATGAAAAGAACCAATCAAATGACCAACACGCTTGTTAACCTTTTTGTCCAAAACGCCTTAACAAATAATGTTAAAAATAAACTCATCCCCAACTTGTACTGAGGGTGAACCGATCTAGCCCTATTCCCTAATGCTAGACACACCCTTTGTTTGCCACCCCGTCCATGATACGGAGTTAGCACACCCTAATAGTAGTTAATTTAATGTGAACTTACATGCCACAATTAATAGAAATAAGTTAATCTTGTCTAGTTTTTGCTCTGAATCTGAAATAACTCTAACTTATCGAGGTTGGAAAACGGCAGGATGGAAGTAGGTACCGCCGATGAATTGGCGAAGCTCAGGCTAACACAATATAAAATACTGTCCTGCCAGCGATACGAAGAAGAAGAAGGCGTAAACGGTCATGTTTCAGGACCACCTACGTCAGTCTCGGTGATAACTTCAGTATTTGGTGAAGCTTGCCGAAACGAAATCAAAAGGCGCGATTAGTCATAGAGCTGGCCATACATAGCTGGTTATATAATAAGAAAGAAAGAAGAATATCAGTAGGTCCAAACAAACAAACATAAACATACTCATTTCCCATAAGGACAGGTAGTAACTACAGAACGACACCTGCTACAATCCTACGCTATATTAATCAGTTAATCTAAATATATAAAACTCTTTTTCATAAGTAATTTACAAACTACTTTCACCGTAAAATGAAGCTTAAAGTATAGCAGTAACCGTTCGATATTATACTTCTAACATCAGTACTTCATAACATAATTCCAACAAAAGTTTCAAAGCCATACCATCGATGACTCGCTCCCATAAACAAAAACTTAACACCATAAACACAGTTAGTGACGTGCTGTAAGAAATAAAGCAATAGTACATAAATAAGCAATAAATAGAGTATGGAAGCTCTAAGTTATTATTTATCTTGGAGGCATCACGTGATGTCGCGTGGATGGCTAGACCTGCGGGTGTGGTGTCGGTGTCAGCGAAAAGACAACCAAACCAGCGAATACATCATCAATCTCTTGCCCTTACCTCAATTCATTTGCGGTCGGTGCAGCATGTCTTCTTCTTCCATACTTCTCTATTACTCGTCATCTCATCAGACACCTCTAAACAAGCGAATACATAATCTATGAATTTTATCCCCTGTTTACAAAATTGTTTTAGTGTAAACATTGACAGAGCATTCTTTCTCGCTTCTTTTCTAGTTCTATATTCGTTTGTTTTAATCGCAGCTTCGAAGGAGCTTGCACTGGCCTAAAGAAAAAGTTAAACGAGTTCTTTGCCAAGATTTAGATTTGAGAAAATCATAGTAGAATTTGAAATTTGGTCTAGCAAATGTCAATTATAAGAACAATTATGTCAGTCAATCAGTCAGTCAGTGGTAATCGAGCTTTATATAGTATAATAATACCAGCCTATTACTGTCCCACTGCTGGACAAAGGCGTCTTCTCAATAGAGAAGGCACGAGCATTGATCACAACGCTTGCTCAAGACGGATTGGCGATTTCAGACTTTTATAAGTCCAGGTTTCCCGACGATGTTTTCCTTCACCGATGTCTGTGATGTCCAAGATAAACTTAGAAAGTATATATGAAATGTCACATTGGTACTTGCCTGGATTTGAACCCACAACCTCATACATGACAGGCGAAGCCTTAACCTCTGGGCCTCTATGTTTGAAAATTTCATTCAAATTCTATTTCACTGATATCAGTTTATCTGGTGGTAAGCGGCCATCTGGAAACAATGAATCAGGCCTTAAGTTCTAAACTTTGTACTCCGTAAATATGTTTGTGAAAGAATAACTCGTTTTCTTTTCTCTCTCTCTTTTCTTTAGCCTCGCTGCCCGCTATCACTGAAGCGTCGTCTATAAATTTTACAGCGCTAAAGTTGGCGGTAGCGCGGCTATGTGATTTGATATCGTTAAGTTTATTGTCGCTGTTACACGATATTTATGATATGTGTCGAATTTTAACGTCATTTGTGTCTGGTGACACCTTAGGTCTTGTCATGTGGGGTGACAAAGAAGGGTCATCAACCTGAAGTACTGATTACTTTGTGGCGGGAATACCAGTTTCTTTTCGAGCTAAAGGCAGGTTAAAAGCTAATAAATCCAAAGGTTGACGTGCAAAACCCTTTGTCCTCCTGTGAATATGCTCATTTCAAATTCCATCGAGCAAGGAGAACTCCTATACTACTGAATACTAGACGTTTTAGTCTACTATTCGATTTTTCCTTTATTGCTTACTGTGACATTTTCCAATACCACCTCTATTATACAGTGTGTAACAGGACCCTTCACGAAGCCGTCACCAAGCATTACGTACATCAAACTAAGTAGCTTTACGCAAAAATTATTGCTGGGGAACGACTTTTTTTTGGGGTGAAATATCACGTTTTACGGTAGGACTCAATGTAACGCACTCAAAACATTGTGCTGATGGATGGTTTGAATAGTATGGGGGTCGTGGAGGTGTTTAAAGTAAAAATCTCACATTTTAAAAATGCATTTTAAAAAAAGCTTGTGATATGTTTGAAGCTTGACCCCAAATATCTCCGTACCAGGTACCCAGGTATGGCCTAGAATAAAAAATGATCGCAATAACGGGTTGAATAATTGCCTTTCGGCTTCGTTAAGGGTCTTGTTACACCCTTTATGGGGCCTAAACAGAACTAGCAAAATGTGAATGTACTAACTTACATCTCTGCTTAACCGATGAGGGACGACAGGCGTAATATTAAGTTTCCTCTCAAAACTAAACGCGTCCCTCTGCGTGCATTACCGGTCGTTGCAAGTAATTGCAATACATTGAACTTGCGACTCTGTCTGTCGCGAATTGATGTCAAGTGGCAATATTACGCAACCACGGTCACGGTCGATGCACCCGATGCACTCAGACAAAGGGTAAGCTGGGATGTGTATAAGATATGACACAGTTAAACTTTGGTTGGGTTCCTAGAGCTGGTGGTAGTGAAAGAGCGCAACGCGTGTATATCATTCCGAACCCCCTACAAGTAGAAATTTTCAAAGGTCATTTTAAAAAAAATCTCTGTTTTCTAAACGGTCAAAATGTAGGGAAGGGCTGATTAAAAATAAAATTACCGATGAAATGTTTCTATGTGAGGGGGTGGGTCACAATGAAGTACTGAATACTTGGGAACCATTTGCGCGTCTGCGTTCCTGCCACCCTGTATAGTTAAACTACAACAACATCCATTTATTTTCAGGCTTCTTTGGCCCATAGATATATACCTTATATACATATATGATAAAATACAAATTGTTCAGAGGGCCATAATCTAGTGGCAAGTCGTTTTCAAAGCTTTTCGCGTTTCTACGACGATATATAGCAAGAATGACACAACGTTTTCGGCGGCTTATGTCAGTCCAACACATTTTTCAAGTTTTCGTAATCGTTCTCTCTGATAGTCAGTTCGTCTAAGTCTAAGCCCTCGGGCTTCTGTAATTCCTCAGATACTTAATTGTGTGACCAGCGCGCCCTGGTCTACCTTTAATTCGAGACGATACGAAAGTAGATGTTGAAGCAATGTCAAAGGGATGCTTCAGAACGTAGGGTCTAAAAGAGTGATCCGGTTTCATGAACCTCCATAGTAACGGCATTTAAAATTGTTTCAATGTTTTTAATATTGCCATTTAATTTCTAAGCCATCTGTTAGTGATATGTATAATCCACATGCCAAAGGCTATGTGAATTAAAAATTAACATAATCAAAGTGCTTCCAAATATTCACCTTTGTACATTAATGTCAAAAAAGCAAAATATATTATCCAACGGTGATATTTAAAATTCACAAAAAATTGGGAAAATACTTAGAGATTTCACAACATATTAAAATAATGGTATTTGAAACAAAAGGTCGTTTGCTGTGATTGTTACGCACGTGTTTGCGTTTTCATGAACCTGTTTAATTATAGCATGAAAACTGTTCGTAACAAGTATTCCACGTGCGTAAAAAAACGCGCGTAGTCGCGCGCCCGTTTGAACCTAGCCTAATAAAATTGAAGCATGATAATTTCGCAGTAAGATAAATCCATTCTTCTTAAAATGCAACACTCTACGTCATTTTAACGTGTTATAGCCATTTGATATATCTGTCAAAGTGCTGTCAAAGAACAAGACATGCTGCACAGAGCATCATATTATATATCATGCTGCGCCGACCCCAAACAAATTGGTGAATGATAGAATATGCGGATAATTCACGTAGGTAGTACATACGTTTGGTAAACAATTAATTATATCCTAGACTGTACCTAAGTTTTCTGTAATTTTTAGCGACATTATACCAATATAAATAGTCTGTCACACTAAACCCTGCAAAACCCTGACCTCTGTCGCACAAGTGGTTCAATTAGACCGGACGTGACGTCAACACGCACTTCCGGCCGCTAATTACGATCGTCTGCGTCCACGGGACATCCTGAAGGGTGCGTTGTAACTGTATCAATTAGATTTTACACAAGACTTTATTGTTTTTACTTAGTTTGTTGGTGGCAGAGCAGTTTTTTATGAACTAGTCGAGTCTTATTTCTTTAATTATTTTTTTCAGATGGGAAATCATCAAACAACCCCTCCCCCTCTGGGCTGAGCAGGAGGTGTCAGACTTTTACTGACTAAAACCCATCCATGTTCCTTCTTTTGCCCTTTGCGTTCTAGGGCAGCGGTATCTCTTTCGAGCAGTCCCGCAACCCTGGCAGGCATCGGTCCTTTCGGACCCCTTCCCGCGAGTCTTGGGTACTATTTCAGATATATTCTTTTTATCATGAAAATATTCAAATGTTGGACATTGTTTAATAATTTTAAGGACGGCTCGACAATTATTAAACATTCGAAAAATTATTCCCACGAGTATTTAGGGTGTACTTCCTGAACGGTGGGTAAATACCAATAATCCGCATAAAAACGCCGACTCGAAATCAGAGCCTCATTTCTTCTTTGTTACTGTTTGGCAACTTCAGATATTATTTAGAAGTAAATTATCACGCGAACAATCTATCATCTCAAAAGTATTGGCAACTGTTGAACTAATATTTTTTACTTTTTCGAAAACGCTATAATTAAAGTCATTATAAAACCGAAAGCAGTTTCCATACTAGCTCATTGGCTCTTCGAAAACATCCTAAGAGTACTTTTACTTGAAAGCGTATGAAAATGGCTTATACCTACTGTGAAGACACTTTTTATAAGTATAGGAGTATTAGTTTTGAACCGATAACCGTCGGTAAGATATAAAAACCAGTCAGTGTTAAGTTTTTATTAAAAATTAAAAAAAAGATCTTAACAAAAAGAGATAATTCATTCAGTAAGAAATCATAATGAGCATACTTATTAAATACCCTTGTTAGTATCTGGTCAGCTCAACGATTAAGTTAGGAAACATTGGTTCCATCAAGGCATTTTGACGGGAGAAATGGTCACATGAATACCTTACTGAAACGCGCACATTTATATCGGTGCTTATCTTTAGTTTTCAGGAAGTAGGAAGTGATTTAATTAGTTTTAGTTCGCAGTTCCATATTGATGAATGCCTTGCTTATTAGTAAGTTCTATTATCATTACTGTCCGACTTGAAATCTAGCTACATACGTTACATCTTTATTCTCAACAATGAAGTGGCAAAACTCCAAACAAAAATCAAGAATATGAAAAATTCATCTTAGCTTAGACAGCCGCCACAAAATCTAAACTTGAGATTCCCTCAGCCACGAGTGCTCAAACCGACGCATGGCAACACTGAAAAATGCATTCGCGACACAAAAGCAGGCTATTACCGCCCTAGGATTAGCCCTATTGACACTACGTTACCAATTAAAAAGGGAGGGGTGCCTTTTCGTCTCGGTTTTTTTCAGCAGACGGTTTTTCAGGCCGCGGGCGTCCACCCCCACATTTCCCCCTAACCCCCTCGTGGCTGTACAGAAAAATCAATAACGCAGCACTTTTTTCCGCGCGTAAAGCATGCACCGACACGGCGCGCGCCTGTGTGTGTGCGCCCCACGCACACACGCGCGAACCGCATTGGGTTGCCAGCATTTTTTCCATTCGCATTAAAATTTGCTCACAGCGACATTCTCGCTGAAGCCGACGTCCCTGCCTTTGATTAGTCGGATGCACCTGGAGGGCTTACGCAATATTCCACGGTTCCTTTTAATGCAAATCCTGTACAACACTATGAGCATCTCAGATAAATAACGACAAATTACTTTATAAATTGTTTTCATTTTGAAGGTAGTTTCAGGGTGAAACTACCTTTAAAATGAAAACAATTTATAAACGCTAGGAATATTAAAAATGCTCTCCAACATTTCCAAGACGTTAAAGCGTTAACGGAAAACAATTTTATAACATTCTATCATCAGCCTTTTGTTCAAATTCTCTACAAGAAATCGCCATAACTTGTGCTCTTAAAAGGATTGCGGTAAAATGAGGAGAGGATTCAACAAGAAAACGAGTGCAGAAGTCCTTTTGTACCTAGCCGGGTACCGACCATTGTGGGCTCTGTTTAATTCTATAAAGCTGCGGAACAGAAGGCCTTGTAGGTGGACTGAATGGCATCGCTTCCGTGATCTCTATTTGCGGCTTATCCGATAATGTCATTGAATGAGCCCTAAAAGCTTTCGCAAGCATCGTCGGGATTCGGAGCATATCTTTTGCATAGATTCCTAACGCTCAGCGCGCGACAACCGCACAACACTAATTGCTAACGCAGACTAACGTAAAAAAAGCATCACATTTAAAAAAGGAACGCTTTGCACATTTTTATTTCGCGTTCGCAATGACAGAGGTGAGTCCGTCCCACTCGCGCGCCATTGTTGCGCGGGGCTCGTCATCACTCCATCTTTGTCTGCCGCGCGCGTTTTTTTGAACGTGCAAAATATAAAAACGCCGAATCGCGTCGGTGGTGGGGGCGCGTGTTTGCTGCTGCACTTGTGTGCGTCGCCGCGATAATGCTTGTTTTAGGGCTTTGCCCCGATCATAAGTCAATACATGCCCCAAGTTTGTAAGCGCACCAATAGTGAAGTGCTTAAAAGCTAACAACGCGAAAATTCTTAACGTAAACAACTAGAAATACTGAAATTCGCAAACATTTGAAAGTTGTGCTTACGTATAAAGCGTAGCGTAGCACCATTTTCTCACTGGGTAGAATATACGGTAAAAGTTTAGGTGCTAGGTAAGTACTTCTTATATTTAAAAAATGCTATACATACTAACGGCTATCTACCTAAGTATCTAGGTGCATACATTAAGACTTGGAGAATGTATCCTCATTGATTCAATACCTAATTACATCTCGATGCATTCAACTGCTCTTGAGAGCCATCCAGCGTAACAAACAGATAATAATTAGCTGAGATTGTATCTCGTCTATTTTCCATCCAACGAAAGTGTCTTCGACACTGTCTAAATCTATTTTCGTTAGTAGAATAAAAAACAGTCGGTACACCTTTCTCTGCACCTTTCACTTACAATTAGCGCTCTGTTAATCATAAGATAACAAGTCCAGACTACTTTTTTCTTACGTGCCCAATTGGACCAAGTCGATCAATCGAATAGTAGACTGCAATTTCGTATGCAGGGCTGACAGTCGGAAGACTTGCGAACAAAATCTTCGAAAAATTATGATAGAAGAAAAAAAGGGAATTTTTCCGATTTTATGAGTCATCAGATGATTTTTATTAAAATTGATTTGTAAAAAAAAAGCGGAAAATTTCCCACTTTTTTTTTTTTTTGTTGGAAATCAGAAGGTTTCAGACCATTTCACTTAGGTCCACTTAGGTCTGAAAAATACTGTCTCCCCAACCACAATAGACAACCCTGCCAAATCAGCCCGGGGCCCGTTACCACGCGCGTAATAGTTGCATTGATTATTTTGATGCATTACTTGGTTACGGTCACAAACCGCAGACACTGCGAACTGTTCTTTCTCTGAATAAAATAATTTGCCCGTGAACACAACGGTTAGTGTCAGCGTTTGAACCACATGTTAATAGCGAGCATTAAAACAAAGACAATGATTGTACGATTGTTATGTTTTAATGTCGGGGCTACATAACGGTAGCTTCATTTTTTGTCAAGATTTTAGTGTATATTTATCGAGATGCAAAGATATCCTTCAAGTTCAGAGCGGAAATTCTTTATCTGTCTGAGGTTTAACTTAAAAGACTTAAGCCTAATAAAAAAATCTTCGAGGTTGAATAGAAAAACGTTCAGTTCAGATTAATCTAATCTTTGCATGCAACGAAATCGTTGAACTAGAAAAAATGATTTAATAAAACCCGCGCCCGTTGCACATCGCAGAAAATTTCCTTCTCTCTCTCTCGAAAAGCGACAAAAAAATCGCCGTCTCCGACGCCGACCTTACGCAGACATCTTTTTATTGCGAACGTGCCCCTGGCCTCACTCTTTCTTACCTCATAACACAGTTTCTCTTGGCTTTTTCCCGTTTTTTTACTCCATTCAACCCCCCGTCGGTGTGTGTAGAAAAAACTTTGTGGCCTCGTAAAAGTCCACTTCTGTGCGAAAACTTGCGTTGTTTTGAATTTAGAACTTTTGTTTCGACGTCGTTGATTTTCTTTTTTTTTTGTTGGTGACTTTGGAATTATTTAGATTACAGAGTTCGACGTCTGTCTTGGCGTGTTTTCATTATTTGTCTTTTCCTTCAACGCCATCATTGTGGTCAGTGGTGCTTTGAAGAAATTGGAAGTCTTAACTTTTCACATGATTTTCGCTTGTTATCTACTTACGAAAGGTCAAGAACTTTCTTTCACGATTACAAATTGTGTGCGGTACGTGGAAGTAACAACATAACTTTTTTTTTTAAGTTCTCGATTCAATTTATTCTAAGTTGTACCTCCATCACTTTATTAATCAAAATATAACGTTGACGTTAACTGCAGCAAAATTAATGATATGCAACTTTCCGGAACTTTTTAAACTCTTGCGTTCAACATAATTGCTAGGTTTATTAAAAAATCGTATTTAAATACTAAGTCTTTTCATCAAACTTTAATGAAAGGTATTTAATTAGAGAAAAAGAGGAATTCTTTTGAGAATTATAATTACGGCTTCGTTAAACTCTACGTTCCTGAGCATAAGTAAAAAAAGCTTTTGGCTTGCTATATTAAAAACTAAAAACGGATCGTTGAAATGAATCTAGTCGTTTAAGTTTAAGACATCAAAATGCTTTTCATGGTTTCACTAACAAGCGCTACATTTTTATCCGTTTGATGTAGTGCGCATTGCTAACTAAACAATTTCGTTATTAGATGTTTTTTCGAAGCCTTGGACTGGAATTAATCCAGGGGAATGTGTACAAGAACAAACGAATAATTTTCAAGTAGGTTTCATTTTAATTAATCTCGTTGCTGGCAGGCGCGTGCCTGCTTCCTATTTCAAAACTAAACCCAAAACAATTGCGCATCGTTCGAATTTTAAAAACTGGATACGTGATACATGACATCAGAGGGGCCCGCATGCCGTTATCTAACTACCCCTAGCACAAAACCCAGTATAAAAAGAGCTATAGGACAGCGGTGAGTCCCCCCTCGCTCGCCTTATTTTGTTGGGTTTCAGGGCGGGGCGGGAGGTCGAGTGCTCCTGGTGTGTAATGCACATTTTTGCATGGAGCTCCGCGATCGGGCTGGGCTCAGCTCAGCCCTGCAAAGCACGCACACTACAACGAGTGTTGTCTATGTGTGGGGTGGCATATACACACATACATCGTGGTTAGATTCTGTTTTGTAGGTTTTTTTAATGACCAAAATTTTGTACATTCCCGATATAGTGCTTTGAAACCTACCTATCTAAAGTAAACACATGTGAAGTTATTGGCTATCTGATAGGATAGGAAAGAGTTTATGAATACACCTAGGTACGCTGAGTAGGCCAAGTATTTTAGAAGAATCCTCCGAGCTCCTCTTTATAAGGAGCCACTGGAATTGTCATATGGATATCAGCATTTTGCTATAATGTCATTACGAAACTAGTAACAAACGGTAATTAAACAACTACTACACAATGCACAAATCTTACTTAATTAGTAGATAGCTTAAGTAGTCTCTTAAGCATTACCAAATACAGATACAATTTCAAAACATGCATCATCTCCAAACAAAGAATAAAAGCCCCAACTATGTATGTACATGTAAATGCAATTGATTTCCCGAATACATACATATGGGTAAACCGGAGTCATACTAATCGAGAGTGACGCTCGAAAAAATCACAACCCCTGGACGCAGACGAGAGGGGGGAACGGGGTGGCAAAGAGGGGGGTGCAGGTGGGGTTGCCAGTGTTTTTATTTTTCATGATTGGTGGATTGCAACGGGAGTAATGATCGATGGAATTAACGTGCGCCACTGGCCACTACGGGGGCTTCAGTTTTTAAAATTTCGAATGCTTCATGTTTTAAAAATGGAATTCGATTTGAACTGTAGGTTTTTAAACGGTTCTGTGATGTTGAATGAGCGGTACTTATTGGTTTTTGGTTGAGGAAGTTAAATTATGAAGAAAATCAATGAGAACTATTTAGTGGAATGGAAGATAAAAACGTGTTGCGCCGAGTAGCACTTGAACTAGGGCAGGAAGGTGATGATGAATAACAATTATTATAATGAGATGTGTCAGTTCCCCAGTTAAAATATTTAGATTGTTATCGTCCAGTACTGCAGAGTCAAAGACTCCTGCGTAACTTTTGCAGAGTGGAGATGATATCTTTTTTCCTCGTGGCGAGCAAAACACGATGAACTACGAAGAACAGGAGAAAGGCATAGTATATTCAGGTTTAACCCAATTCAAGAATTTCTTAATAAACGATTGTCACGCCTGACTGAGATTTTAACTATTTTGCTTTGATTCACACAGTTATGCTTGTAGGTACGACCTAGCTTTGTACTTAGATACCTACATGAGTTATCACTGTTTAAAACTATGCAAATTGAAAAATCATATTTAATTCATAAGTAGAGCTACAGAGCGAGCTATAAAAGCCACACAATTCAATAGAATCCGTCCGATTACGTTTCAATCCATAAACCGAGCCGTCGCCACTCATAAAAATATCCGAACGCATAAAAATTTTCTACGGCGCTGCATTTTTTTTTTATTTCCCTGCAGCACAGACACAGGCACAGATATTGGGTATACAATTCCTATATTTCGATTCCGTTTACAAATTAAACAGACGGGATGTTTACATACCTCCCTGTCACCCCTTCACCCCCTGTATGTACCCGTATAGCCATACATTAACATACATACAATGATTTATACTCCATACACATTTGGCATAATTGAAAAATGGCCGGCGTAATGGCGAACCGCGGGTACTGCAAATAATAAGCTTTTAGGGTGACGTAACGGAATGTTTGGACTAATTAAGCAATTAATGTGAGGTGACATGTTTTGTTATGATTATAACTGAAAAAGCTTCTAAGTAACCAGTGAACGTAAGTGAGCTGTCATTCTTTAGACTCGTAAGGAAAACTTTTGCTCTCAAAATATTGCCATTACAAAAGGAGTATCGTTTGTATTAGACAGCTACTTATCATTTTTACCCGACTGCCAAGGAAGGGTTATGTTTTTCTTGCGTATCTTGTATGTATGTACCTTTGCATAATATAATATTTTATATTACCCCACATCTTCCAAACCGCTGCACGGATTTTTGTGTTCAAAAATCTTTGAAAATCTGAGCGGAATCATCTTAAAGCCCTGTGCTGGACATAATAAAATTATGCTCAACCTATATGCTCAATACTGGCAGCATTGGTCTAGAATAGGGCTCAAAACCCGAAGGATCTAAATACCATCATGTCACCTTATCATACTAATCTGTACTTAAATCTAGTTCTAAATCGATATTCATTCATTCATTCTTGGACAGTTCTTAATAACAACCGCACTGGTCGATCTTCATGGTTAAGCAACAGTGGATGGGTGTCCATCCATTACATACTAATGCCGTTCATCAGCTTTTTCCTAATTTGGTTGGGGAAACGGCTAGGCAGCTGATGAAAAAATAAGTTCCAGGTTTCGCACATTTCATCCTTCATTGTCGTCCTTGAAAACTGAAAACACGTAGGCTCAGTTAATAGTTAATGAACGACTGACATTGTAAAGTTGCAGTTCGCGTCCTGAAAGCGAAAGTTGCATACCGAGTGCTTTATCTGTAGGGCTGGCGATCTCAAGTATGAGAGGAATTAATTTGGCTGACAAATTGGGGAATTCGTTTTACCAGCGTCAAGTTCCTGCTGTATTTAAGGTGTTGAAATTTTAAGGTCCAGACAAAATCAAAATCAAAGCATTTATTTCAATTAGGCCAGTTACAGGCACTTTTGAATTATCGAAACAAAGATAAGAATGAAATGTAGCTACAGTCCCAGTCACAAGGCATAAAAACTGTGAAAGTATTGTAGTTGCCCATTCCCTAGCGTAGATCTCTATGGAGAAGAACGGGCAAGAAACTCCATGGACACTCTTTTGTCAACAACAACTTTCTTTTAACAGAGTTGGTCCAGTTACAAACCCATTTTGTAATTATGTTACAGCTTTGAATTGAAATTTAAACATGTTTCTACGTTGATTTTATTACCTTACTAGATGAAAATTCTCTTAAATTTACTGATAGCCGTACAGCTTAAACCACTTGGCCTATATAGAAGCTTCAAATTTTTCATAAGAGCTCCATAAACCAACGAAGAAACTATGGTGAGCTCTTCTCTTTTTTTTGGTTTAAAAAATTAGGTGTTTTTTTTTTTTCTTTTTCGTGTGGTTAGTGCCTAACCTGGTGTCAGAATTTTTATCACCCAAGGACCTCTGACTTGGCTTTACATGCCGACGAGAAATATCTCTCAGGCATGCTGGTTTCCTCACGATAATTTCCTTCTCCGAAGCAAGTGATATAAACAATACGGACATGAATCCGAAAAATCAGAGGTGCGTGTCTTGGGTTTGAACTTGAGACCTATGACTTGGGAGTCCGACGGTCTCACCACTAGGCCCCCTTTTTTTTTTCGGATGGGAAATCATCAAATGACTCCTCCCGCTCTGGGCTGAGCAGGAGGCCACTAGGCCCCCTTAAAAACCCTTCGATGAAAGTTTTTATGGAAGTTCGTCGGTTTGGTGATAAGATAATTGGGCACACGGGCTACATTAAGGTAACTCATTGAAGCATATGATTTCTTACATCAAAAATTAAAATTCTAATGGACCCGTTGGTCTACAATCTCCATAATTTAATAAAGTTTGATGCAACGCGCCACCCCTAGGATAATGTGGGTAAAATACGATGCAAGTTGAGTTTGCAACTGCAACTGACAAATCACTTAGTGTGTCTACTGAAAGTGAGTGTTACTAGATACAATATTGAATGTTTTGTCGATATATCTGTGTACTTATTTGTGGTTTACTTTTAAATACTAGAAGTTTTTAGTTTAAAGACACCTATTGAGAGAAACATTGCGAAATCTTTCCTCATAATTGAAACCATGGCAGCAATGATCAAGTCAAGGAATTTAATATAAGTTCCTTGGATCAAGTAGATTGTTAATGTTACCACATTCAGTATTATTTATCAGTGATTTAGGTAGATTTTAATCATCGCAACACAGGCCACTGTCTATGTTCTAAAGCAGAAAGACTAGGTACAAATGGAGGAAGAATACCTAACTACCTAAGTAGAAAAAAAATCTCGTCTGCCTGTCTGTAGCGACTGCTGAAAAAACTCATTAAGAAAAACAATGCATTTAAAAAAGTTGAACACAAAAATGCACGACATTCTAACACTCAGTGCTACAGGAAGCGATGCCGTGTCAAACTTCTGAAATGTTCAGCTTTCAGAGGCCGTTCACCCCAAGACGCCACCTTACCACACCTGCACCGCCCTTATTACACCCACACGTAAGGCACACTTTCCTTTGACACTCAACGAATGAGGTTCTTTTAATGACCGTCTTTATACATTCGTAAAAGCCCTTAAGTCTTACCAGTTAAGGTTTATTTTGGCCAACTCTAGATGTTTTTATATAGTCTCTTTGTATACGAACGTTATGGAAAACGCTTAGTTTTTCTTTTGACGGATTTCGCGTGAAAGAAATTCGGCTTTTAAGAAAGTTGCTGACATGTTTGTGTTTTTTCTGTTTTCCGAGTTGAGCTATGGCTTTAATTATTTTTGCAAGTGTTTTACCTCCTGAATCCAAGCAATTAAGTAAAAATGTTTACTCTTTAAAAAACTATAACCTATTTCTTTTTTTTTATTATTTAAGGGCTTTTGGTCTTACATACCTGACCATGCCAGCCCCATCGTGACAACTATATTACTTATTAAACAGGGTATAACAGGACCCTTCACGAAGGTGTCAACCAAGCATTTAGTATATCAAACTAAGTAACTTTACGTAAAATTTATTGCTGAGAAACGACTTTTTTTTGGGGTGAAATATCACGTTTTACGGTAGGACTCAATGTAACGCACTCAAAACATTGTGCTGATGGATGGATTGACTTATACGGGGATCGTTGAGGCGTTTAAAGTAAAAAAATTACATTATAAACATGTATTTAAAAAAAAAAACTTGTGAGAAAGTTGGAACTTTGACCCCCAATATCACCGTAACGAGAAGGTTCCCAGGTATGATCTAGAACAAAAAAAATGTTCGCAATGACACACAAATTCTTGTAACGAAACATTTTTTTACATTGTAACTAGAAGTCGGAGTTATGAGTTAACAAACATAAAAAAAATACAACCGAGTTGAGAACCCTCCTCCTTTTTGAAGAAAGTCGGTTAAAAAAGGTTTAACACTTCTTGTTGGCTGAATCTGTCATGAATTTTTATTATACAGCCACAAACAAAAAAACAACTTTGAAAAAAATATCTGGCTCGTCTGCCGCCTTGGTCTAGTGGACGTAAGCGAGACTGCTGAGCATGTAGCCCTTCCTGAGTTCGTTTTCCAGGTCGAGCAAAGCGTTACTGAGTTTTTCGAGCAGTAATTTCTCAGTAGCAGCCACGGAGTCTGGATTTGAACCCGTGACTAAGAAGAACTGGCGAAATGTGGGTGTAGGTACTCGTACTATTGGGTATAACTCTGCCTAACCCTTTCTGGGATAACAGCCGTGATGTTAGAAGTAAAAAACAAAATTCTTAGGGGCAATGACGTTATTAAGGCCACAAACAATATAAAGCATTCTGTAAGTAACCAGTTGCAGAATGCAAAACTTAACACAGAAGTTAGCGTGTAAAGTTACAAAAAAGGTTCAATGGCTCCCAAGTTTATTTATTGCTTTTACTTTTTAATTTAACGACGAGAACTTGGCACGCGAGCTTTGGTATTAGCCTTAAATGCCCCTACGTTTATTTTCGACGAATTAAAAGGTTTAAGAAAAAGGTAAGCGATATGTATCGTTAATTAATTTGATTTCGATCTGAAGGAATTTTTGTTTTTTTTTTGTCTTGCGATATGTTGACATGTAGGCGTAAATTATTTTTCAAAGACCTATACCACGCGTTATACCACGCGTGCAAAAAAAAAACTCTGTTAAATTACAGCAAAATTAGTTAACTTTAACTTGACCCACTCTCACGCACAGGTCTCCAGTTTCTCAATAATGGGCACCTAAACGCTGATTATAATTATCATTAGTTAAGTTCATATACAATAAACATTCCTTATATTACTCATCGTTCCTGACTTTTCGCAAAGTCAGTGATGAAGCATCCAATTTTAACATTAGACCTTATAAAAACAACTGTATTCTAAGCCAAGCCCTCTGTAAAAAGCTACCCAACTTATTATACACCGCGTGATATAACAATCAAGAGTGCATCCTAGACTCCATCCTTCATCACGCCTCGTCGGAAAACTTGCGGTGCATAATCTGGTAAAAATACACCCTTCGGCACTCAAGCGCCCTCTGGTTCGAGCCGGCGGCGGTACTAGCCGACGGCGTTTACGTCTCAATGGTGCCTTGTTTGACGGAAGTTTTGTTGCAATACGGCTCATTAGACTAGTGGCGATGAAGCATGGAAGATGTTGGAGAAAGAATAGTATGGGGAGACAGGTTGTTTGTTTTAGTATGAATGGTTGAGGACAAATTGTGAATTTTCTCGCTATTTGAAGGACTAGTCCTTAGGCCATTTTTTGCAACTTTTGGCTCGTAAATATGACTACGACGTATTTCCGACAAATTAAATCAAACCTTTTACCTAAACGATTCTTTATTTCGCTGTCTCTACTACAAGTCTTTTCAAAGTTACAAATTGCTAACATTTTTGTACAATTACGACATTTCAGACTCCTAAAGATTGTAATAGAACCTTACCACACAGGTTCTGAACTACGGGCTTAAGTTTGGTATACAGACGACAGTTGCCAAATAAAAAACACTTTACCACTTACCTCCCACTAAAACCATGCTATCCCACCATTTCACCCATTACCAACCTGATGGCACGACCACAACACGAGGGATCGTTATGCAGGGCCCTTAATTAAGTCTAGCCACTTCAGGTAGGCTGAGTCTTCGGCACGTACGGCCAGGGGGCGCGCGCGTCGCATAATTTGATAGAAGGACTCTCCATGACAGGGTGGACTGATCTTGATTTTTCTTTTTCTACTTTTTTCGGAGGGTGTTGATAGTTTTTAGGTAGGGAATTGCATTTTGGAAAGAAAAAGTAACAAAATATTTTAGAAAATGTAACATAAGTATGTTATTTCCACACTAAGGTTAAAATGTACAGACGCCAGCACATCAAGCTACTACAATCTGTCAAATTTCTTTGATAGGTTTTCAACTTTATTGTTAAAGCATTAGGCAAAAGGTTGATTGGGAAAATTTGACAGTTTCGGGTAGCTTGATGTGCTGGCGTGTGTACTTCGAAGAGCTAATGAACACCAGTTATGCTGGTATAAGGTAACAAAGTGACTTACTAGGCCAAATGTACTTATGTAAAAAAGTACTATCGGTTGAAAAAAAAGAAGAATAAGGAAACTTACGGTTCGATCCGTTAAGATCAACAAACAATAAAAACTGTGCAAATTCCTAAATTTTTAAAGACTGCAGTACCTGCTCCTGAGGGCCTAAACCAACTTTTAGAGCGTTTCGTATTTCTGTAACGACGTCCAAAAAAATAAAAACAAAACATTTTTTTTTACATTTCTATTCTTTTTTTTATAATTTTAATTCTCATTAGCAATTATAAAATTCACCTTAAATTTCCACCTTGGCTGCATAACCGGAGCCACCAGCTTAATCCCCCAGGTCAGCACACAGGTCCAAACCCACGCTCTTAGCTCTTACCACGTAAAAATATCCCCGCCAGCAAGGACATTCTGAGAAGTAAAAACTACTTATAATTAAATGAGACATATAAATCGTATGAGGCGTAGGCAGTCGCGTCCGTCGGCCGATGATTATCTGGAAATAGACGCTGTTCGAACGCGGAGACCAGACCGGTGCCCCTCCCTAATTATTACCCAGCTTTGATATACGCCATGACAGTTGTCGATACATACTTGAGATTATTTGCCTTTTATCTTCAGTTGACGAGTGCCTTTTCTTCAACATCGGGCAAGAATTCAGCCCAGATACCAATTTGGTCTAGTTTTCAAATGTGGAGTCATAAGCCGAAATGTTTGGTATTCATTGCATTTCATCAGGGTTTTCGCAGTCAACTGCAACAACTGACTTAATTCAATTTCGAAAGAGAGTTAAACCTAACTTAAGCTGAATATTTTTTATGTCCTGAAAACAAAAATTGTTAAGAATACAAGAAAGAAGAAAGGAAGTGCCCTACATCACGATACACAATGATACCGGAAATGTACAAGAATTCTGAGATAAATTTAAATCCAAGACCCACTCAAAAATAACTCGACTAGTAACATAAGTAACGGACAAAATTGTTAATTAAAGCAAGAGCATCATTATAATTACTATTAATATTAGACAAAATCTCAATAGATTAACTAGTGCACCCACGCCGTCTGGTCTAACTAACTTTCATTCTCAACTGAATATAATAACCGAGTAATGAGATGTCTGCTACAATAAATAAGAATCTTAATAAACGCATTCCGCTTCCTACCTCAATGACCAAAAGCAAAATTAATGAACAAATTATCCTTCCAAGAAGTGTAGTCATGACCTTAGGCAGCCATGAGTCATTATAAAACTAGTCAATCTAGTTCCACAGGTACCAACGTAATTTAAAAAAAAATATACGTGTTTATTTATGGTGATTTTCGCCGGACTTCAGTCTGTTGCACAAAAAGTGCATAGATAATGGAAATACATCTTGGGTTTTTGTTTAGTCTTTGGTTGGAATTTGCATAATATGATCTTAATTTTTTGGCAATGGTTATGGATGTTTTTTGATATTGTTGCTCAACATGTTGGAAAATACATGAATATAGATAAGCCAAATTAATTAAAATAACCGAAATCCCTCCAATAGTTCGGCTATTGGGGGGATCGACAACGCCTGAAAAAGCTACTGGTCCATGAAGACGCTCATGAAGGGAGATCTGCCGATCTCCTTGAAGCGCAATCGCTTATCAATATGTGTATTGTGTATCCTGCCCGTCCTAACCTACGGTGCTCAGACCTGGTCACTCACCGAATCGCAAAAGTCCCGCCTTGGAGTCTGTCAAAGAGCAATATAGCGATGTGTTCTGGGTGTAAAGAGAGCAGATAGAATACGGAACACTACGCTGCGCTCAAAAACAGGCAACACAGACGGGACACAGATGGGGGAGGCCTTTGCCCAGCAATGGGACAGAAGAGGATGATGTAAAAAAATATGATCCATTTGTTAATCCATTTTCATTCCTGAAACTGCATCTAGTGCAACAATTTTCACACCTGCTGCTAATGCTAGCCGCCTATTATAAATTATCTTCGTTTTCTATTCAGAACTCAGATTCCTTTAGCTACTTGTCCACACCACAACCAAACATTCTTCTTTAGGGCCTAAATGTGAATACCTGCTGAAAAAATTTTGTCACAAATCTTTCATAACTTTACTATAAGTATTCAAGTTTCTTTTGACAAAACGAATGTTAGTCATGTGATTTAGGTAGGTATGAACAATGAGGTTGGTATGAATATCACAGAGCAATGTCAACTCAAAGATTTTTAAATGTCAAATATTGATTCTTAATATTAAAAGATAGATGTATGATACGTATGTCAACATAGAAACATGTTTTACGAATGTTAGTTCATGTTAGTTTCATGCCCAAGATTAAAATAGTACCTACGATCTTACGATAGGAACTTAGAACCAAAATCCGCAACTTCTTTCAACAAATTCATATTCCTCTGAAATTGGAGATGTCTTTAGAAGACCGAATAGATTATCAACCGAGTACAAGATACACTCCCAAGAATGAATTGATGATTCAATCTACCATCTTATAAAGTTTTTTATCAAAACCCAAGTTGTCAACATAAACCAAACGATATTCTTCAACTACCTACGGTCTATTTTACACTTGTTCCTATAAATAGCTAGAACAGTCATGTCCAAAGACCAGTCGGCCACAAAAATGTCTACCCATAATGAGATCATAATGAATCATGTCGTTCAAGTTCACATTTACAGCTGTATGCGCCAATAACATGAGTTTAATGTTCACAAAATAATTGAAAAGCAAAGCCAATAAAATCATATTCTCCCAATCACTTTCAATAGGTAATAAAAAGGTTAGGTATAATATGTGTCATAAAATCGATTGGTGATTGTTAACCCTGGTAGCCGGCATTTAAATAAACAAATAATGTAGGAAAGTGTAGGAATGAGTGTTGCGGTGGGCCGAGTCTGTAGTCTGCGGTGAGTGGTGTCGGGAGCCCCTCTGGAGTGTCCTAGAGGCCGTTAGCATTTGTCGGGCGGCGTCGCGCACTGAAAATAGCGCGGGCGGCGCGTCATCAATGCGCTTCGTTTGCTTTATGGCCAGTTATTGCGCGCGTTTAATTACCACCGCACGCCATTTTGAAGATTTGTGAAACGTCACTTTTGGCGCGAAACGTGCACTTGACAAATTACCGTGCACAGCCGCGAACAGACTTTACACGCACACAGCTGCACTTAGACTACAGAATTAATAGATTTTTATTACCACCCACTTGTTAACAAACAGGTTTCGCAAATAAAAATAAGTTTTGAATTAAAGTTACTTTAATTAGCATACTTTGAATTGCACTTCCGTGCTGCGATACGATTTGGGCGAGTAAAGTCCACTTATTTCTGGAATAACAAAGTGCGCCGTGTTACATCGGCTGTATTAAACTTTTATTGCCTTCAGTGCCATTCTTTAGTCGGTGCGAGTGTGCGAACATGCCATTAATTACAGCCGAAACCATTTAAAAGATTTATTATATTTATTCTGAAAATTTAAAAGAGCATAAAATTCTGCAATACTTTTAGGGACATGTCGAGGTTATGGTGTAGCTATAAAATTGACAAACAAGTGATTTCAATCAAGCTTGGCGTGTGTGAGCTCTCAATTTCATGCCCAACATTAAAATTAACGTTTGACGGTTTCTCTATAGATAGATGGTGATCTATAACAGTCACAGGGAACGTGAATGGAGTCAAAGGTCACTTGACAGTCGTAGGCACCCTTTACACGTCCAGTGGTTACCAATAAGTGGTCCTTCGAGTGGTCAGGACCCGAGCCGTGCGTCAACTAGTTTGAACAGCCTTGATTTGTCGCCGGCCGAAGTTCGATGCATTTAATTTTTACCTTCGCGTTTCGTGTTTACTCTCGTTTATTCGACGCGCAGATCTCAGGGCTGCGTGCGATAAGTGCATTGCCCCGAACCGAAATAAATTGTCGCGACGCGGCCGAGTGTCGCGTGGTGCGTACAACCGGTACCGATGTCGTGTAGATGTTATAAAGAACCCAATGCCAGACATGGCGGGCGGCCGGTCTCCCGCCAAAACGACCTGTCATTTTCACGCTGTTACGCACTCTGCTTCACTCGCATGCTGCACTTGCCTGAAGTAATGTATATTGAGGCGCTGATGACGCAGCGATGAATGTTGCTTACAAGTATAATGTCGCAGTGAAATTTGTGAATGTCCGACGACTTTTTATCCGTTCGCTGACACTTGCGCGGTTTTTTGTAACGTCTTCATTCACTTGTCTTTTCCGCGTTCGTTCTCATGCGTGGTATGATTCATAAGAAAGGAGTTTCTTGGTTTTTGTAAATAAATTATTGATGTGTCAATTTGCAAGGCGCCTTGAGTCGGGCAATGTCAATGTTTTTGTCGAATGAACTCGGTTTGAACTTTTTGATGCAATAATCTTATATTACAAAAAAGTTGCGTTGGATTTCACAATGGCAGGTCCCGGAATCAAACATCAACATTGACACAAATGATTGTTCCCCTTCGACTAACAAATCGCAGCCCTTAACCCTAAGTCTCGTTTAAACCGGCACCTGTACAAAGAGCTCGCACAGAATCTGCTAAAGGCATCTAAACAGTCACAAAGACTCATGACTAAGCGTTCAGCATCCTGTTTTCATTGTCGATACAACTCTGTAACTGGATGATTCACTGACGCTAAAATAACAGCGAAGTTAATACAAATTGTTGCAGTCAAAACAGTAGTTAGAGAAAATGTTTTTATTTGAAAGTACTTATATGATTTCTTTTTAAGTAAAGTCACGGATGGGAGTTAAGCTTAAGGAAGCTTACGTTCCTAAAAGTAAACTTAATTATTTATTTTTAAATAAGTAACGTTACTGTTGTTACGTTGTCTCAAAACTGTGAAGGAAAACATCGTGAGGAAACCATGTCCTAGAACCATAAATTCGAAGACATGTGACATGTACCAACCCGCACTGGGCCCGCGTGGTGGATTATTAAGCCCGTTCCCTTTCATAGAGAGGAGGCTGTGTGTCCCAGCAGTGGCAACATTATAGGCTGATGATTATTGTTGATGTCAGTGCACAGTAGCCAGACTAAATATTACAGAATGAATTGTAACCTTAAAAAGCTCAATAAATTTGCAGTGCTTTCAGTTTTTCAGGAAGCTTTATGAATAAACTCGAAACACCCCTTTGTTGTCAGTCGCTTGTCAATTTTTGGAAGCAATAAAAAAAACTGCGAGACAAATATCATTAAAATGTCAAATGCAATAAACCATCTATCATCATAATAAAATTAACTTGATATTATATCAGATTTTAATTTTAGGCCCTCTAAGCCCCGATGCTTCTGCCCATCCCGTGTATTAGAAATGCGTCATGGTCACGGAATGGGTCGCATACCATCCACCATCTCGCCCGTAATATAAGGTGCAATCAAACATAATTGTCCGAAAATCTCCGTACGAAACCAACCACAAAAAATCATGTAGATTATATTTTATACGCGTTCGATTCTCAACCTCTTACACAAAATTATTTCTGCTAGTCTAAAGTACATTATCATGGGAGTTTGAACCTTCAGTAGTTAGTATTCGGGTGGAGTAGGCTGTTTTCGATGGTATTGTGAAGTTGGTAAGGGATTTAATCCGGTGGATCGCTGCTGCCAAGCGGGTGACGGCTCCGACCATCCGTGAACCCTGTACGGTGAGCAAGCGCAGTTATTGAGATTTCTTATTAATATTAAATTGATTTATGTATGATGACTGATAAGCGGTTACCTATAAATCAGAAAGAATTTTAATTGTTGATTTTAGCACTCACCGCGAATCACTTAACAAACGTCACCATATCCCATTTTTGAGTGCTCAGTAGCAAATCATTTTTGATACTGATAATACACCAATGAAGCGTCATTCATCTCATGATTCGATCCCAGTTTTAGCCACAGATTATTTGTAATCCAAACTACAGTAAACATACAGGCTGTAAACAGACCCTTCATGAAGCCGTCGACCAAGTATTCTGTACATCAAATTATGTAACTTTACGCAAAAGTTATTGCTGGGAAACGACTTTTTTTTTTGGTGTGAAAAGTTACGTTTTACGGTATGACCCAATGTAACGCACTCAAAACTTTATGCAGATGGATGGATTGTACGGAAAGTGTTTAAAGGAACAATCTTACATTTAAAAAAAGTATTAAAAAAAACTTTTGAAAAAGTTGGAATTTCGTAACTAGAAGGTTCCCAGGTATGGTCTAGAACAAAAAAATGATCGGAAGGACGGGGAGAACAAGTGCCTTTCGGCTTCGTTTAGGGTCTTGCTACACCCTTTATTATCAAGATCTATCACCGATTCATTAAACCACTCATATGTCGAGTATATAGACACAATTAAAAACCTATTGTGTCTCGCGTAGATCTACGTACCGTATATACGAAGGGTTAAGGATCACCACATCACTACTTCTTCCATATTTGTTCAATGTTGGGATGGTGATGGTCACCTCAGTAGTGGCCCCATTTCTTGTCTAGTCATGTCATAAGAGCAGACAAAAAGTGAAATTAAACTCCACAAATCATCGGGATCGTATTTGCCGTCGGTACGTAGTAGCGTGCGCAGGAAAGGGGCGGTCTGGCCGAACCAGTTCGAGACGCGGGCGCACCGGGCAGCAACCGCGCTCCTGCAACCATTGCCTACTGCCTCATATTCCGGACGACATTGTTTTACAACCAGCTTCTATAATCTAGAGAGTGGCTTGCAAAAATAATCGTTATGCGTAGATAAAGTAGTTTGAAAAGGTTTATCTATATGTATTTGAGATAACAACTTTACACGCAACCCGTTTTCCATAAACGGTTAGAGAGATATCTACGGTCCAATCAATTCATCATCGTGACTGAGTCGATAGGTAACGGAACCAATACTCTTAATTCCAATAATGCACAACAGTAGTAAAATGAATCCACCTCATTTTCATATTATCTCCAAGAGAGAATTAAAAAAAAAACAGTTGAATGAGGAACACCAAGATGATCGATCACTGATCAACGCAACCTTAGGTGAAATTATTGCAGGAGTCAAAATAAAATAACATATTAGGTACATTATGGAGGACGATAACTTTCAGAATGCCAAGGAACAGGATCACACGTCACACACTTCCTCCAAAAAGCATCAATTAGACACGTTAATTACGGACTGCGTAGAGTCCATACGCTCACACGCATTAAATCACAAGAATAATCTTACAGGATGTAAACCCCTTTCATTTGATTCCCATAGCCCCATATGTCCTCGAAGAAAGAGTCAACACGTGGTCAAAACCCTTGCGTTAACGTTAACGTCACTAATAAAATTATATGAGAACGCATCAGAAACTGGTGACGTATGTTGGATTCGGTTATTGACTTAAGGAACCTGAGGGTTAGCCAAGTGGCAATTGGTTTCAAAGCCTTTTGTAATTCGACAACGTTTTTCAAAAGGATTGGCATACTCGTTACGGTCAATCCAATACATTTTTGACTTCTCAATCATGGTTATCGTTGATAGGATATCAGTTTATCTAGGCCTTTTTGGATGGGATATCACGCTCGCCCTCCCACTCTAGGCGGAGTGGAATGGAGTGCCAGACTTGTATTGACTAAAATCCATCCATGTTCCTTCTTTTCCCTTTGTGTTCCAGGGCCGCGGTATCTCTTTCGAACAGTCCCGCAGCCCATTATTAACTAACCTTCGGTCTACCTAGGATGCTGGGGTACTTGGGTATGCGTGATCAGTACTTGTAAAACTTATAAAGATTCGATTCAAAGATAAATTACGGTTTCAGTAATCTTAATTAAGTCTCAGTAATCCCAAGTTAAAACAAGAGCATTATTGATCCCAATAAGTTTTTAGAACCCGAAATTGTGTTACTGAAATACTAATAAATAAAAACTGACATATCCCAAATAAGATTTTGAACTACGGTGTTCACATTAAAAACATTTCCGGTCAAATCAAATACCTCAGACCTTAATCACGCGTTCAGATATTCAAATCAACATCCAAACTATCCAACTTGACATTGAAAGGGTTAAGATTCCCATAAGATACGAAAGACCGAACGTCCATACGTCATAACGCTATAATTTAAAAAAGGGTTAAGAGAAAAAAGTTTTAATACAAAATGACACCCCACATGTGCAGGCATCCGGCCTGCCTACGCGTCATTAAAAACTTTGGCTGTCAAATGAAGAAATGGTATGGTTTCATTCGTTCATCGTTCATCCAGAATTATTTTATCTGTGGCTCGATTATAAACAGATGTTATTCGGCGATAAATCTTTGTCTTTGTGCTGCATGTAAAAGGAATCGTTGTCCAAGTAAATGCGTTATTATTATTTGCAAAACAAAGCGTTAAGTTTTGCGCTCTTGTCATTTATTTTTCGTGTCCATTTCAATAACCATAGATTTCAAAACCGTGCTACCATATTTTTCTACAATGACTTTCGAAAGAATTGACTCAAGCTTTTGAGTAGCATAATCGTGTCAATCTCATACTAATTCTAGCTTTTCCATTAGTTATCGCTAATTTAATGTCACTTACTAGGGTCTATGTAAAAAAAAAGTATGCCTTTAAAATGGCATTAGTAGACATACCTAATCATTACCTAATTAGCCTGAAAATTTATACCAACATCTATATATTACTTCTATAAATGCGAAAGTTTGGATAGATATTTGCTACTCAATCACGCCAGAATGGTTGAACGGATCTGGATGACATTTAGCATAGAGATAGATTATAGTCTGGAATAGTTCTTGAGCTACTTTCTTTTCTCATACGTACACTTCAAAATTTCCATGCGAGCGCAGTCGCGGACAACAGCTAGTACGAGTAGGTAGTTAGTATTCCTTCAGCAAGTACACCCTAACTTACCAAAAAAACGCGAAATCAACAATTATTATAGAATTATTACGACAAAGCTTCGCTACACAATCAAGTCATCACAGTTAGTCAAATCGATTGTGGTATCGATAAGTTTATAAAGAAGCATGATTTTATCATCGGCTAGTCTATGGTCGTTATTAACGATGTTTGCCCGACCAAGATAGATGGTGCCCGATTTTTTATAAGGCTGAATGCCTCGTTCCAATGACGAATGACGTTGCTTCGGGTTAAAAACATTTTGTTTAACTTCTTAGGCGATAATGAGGTTTAAGCGGCCATGATTGATTTTGGAGGGAAAATATTAAACAAATTAGGATGTTTAATGACGATGAATAAAGTTTAATAATGTATAACGTTAAAATCGAGTTTATTTAGACGTTAAAACGTATCTTGTCGTCACTAAACTTTTATTAATAAAACTTTTGGAACTAATTTTCATGAATCTAAAGTACATATTGTTCTCTATTAACTCTTTGTTTTTCAACTATGAAATTAAAACATGTTGTTTATAACGTCATACATTAGTTCAATTGAGTCGAGTTGCTACTGACTCAATACAACTTACTAATCTCTATGTGTCATAAACCGTTGATCTGAGATGGAGGGAAACTCTGGACATGTACAGTCGAAAACGACAAGCTTACGCATTAAGATATACGATTAATGAATTAAAATCGTCTGAGTGATCGCTTTGATCTTCGTAACTACATTACGAATTTTGATGCGATCTTCGCTATCGTTTATAAAAACAAGGTTTATGTAAATACTACTTAACAATGTAACTTACAAAATGGTAATGATGATTTCCCATCCAGAAAGAAAAGAAATTTCTCCAGGTTTTGTCAAGCCGTAATAACCTTTTCAAGGGCGAGTCACACAGTTCTTTCACAAAACCTTATTTTATTTACGAACCCATGTTGATGTTTACTTCCGTAATATCAATATGAATAGTTTCGTAGATTCGTAGCAAATATATACTTTTGTTTCCGTAGGGCGTAGGCCGTAGGCCCTACAGCCTACGCCGTAGACAAAGCTACGAATGTTTTATTTACGTCTATTAGTACCTACTAAAGGGTATCTAGGTATTAATTAGCTTGTTTGTTTACTTTTAAAGGATATGAATAAAAACCTGTTCACAGATCATAACATCAAGCCTGTCCCCAAACGGGGAAGCAGAGGTACAATTAAAAATAAGTTCCTTTAGAATTTTATCTACATAAAAAAACATGTATTCCACATTGGTATTCGACAGTACTTCGCCATAGGTAGGCAGAAAAATCAGAAACCTGATACAAGTTCGGTGGCTGTCAAAAACGTCAAGCCTGACCGCAGAAGTGAGTTCCCATTATTCTCGAACTACCATAGACACGTGTTTTGGTCACCTGTGACGGTGTACCTACCACTTGAAACGAAAGTTTATAAAGCTTCTGTACATTTCTTGTCGTGGTTTGCTCTTAATCCCTTGTGATAATAGATGTGTGGTGGAAGAAGCACTAGGAAATAACTAAATCTAGCATATTTGCTTAAGTGTCTTAAACTTAAGTAACATCCTAGATTTGATGACATCATCATTAACACTAGTTATGGGATATTTACCATGTTTACTGTTCATTTTGAGTTCCCGATATTTCGGCGCTATCGCAAGCACCATGATCACGGATAAACTGAAGTAGTAGTAGTTGATGACAACTTGTCTTATGAGCAGAAATAAGTCCAATGAAGACATAGGCCAACCACAGCGTTGTTGCTACTTGTCTTAGTCCAGCACTTTTCGCATCCAGCGAATTCCAGCGGTCATTACCAGGTCATCGGTTCCAGACAACCATATCTAGTAAACTATCACTTCTATCTTAATCAATTTAAAATAATTACTTGGGTTTAAATTGTTTTAATTTTTTGTAAATAATCATGCCACCATTTTTATGCAATAGACAAGAATTTGAACGAAGTATGAACCGTCAAAGAAAGCAAAGCTAAAAATTCTAACTTTAGACAGTTCTAACTTCTTGAAGTTTTTTGAGTCTTGAAGTTGCTTGCAACTACTGAATACAACTACATAATAAAAATCGTATCGTTATTACTTTTAATCAAGTAATCACTTGTTGACTTGTTTATAGATACGGGTGTAAGCTGCCAAAATTTATCATAGACTACTATAATTGTAAATACTGCTGTGATAATTCTACTTAAAACATACATAGCTTACGCCTGTAATTCCCGAAGGGTTAGGCAGAGGTTGACCCTGTACGCCCACATTCCAATAATATGAAGAGAGCCTACAATAATATGAGGATAGCTCAAATCGAGTATTTCTGCATTTATCCCAACCAAACAAACAATTTGATTATCATAAGTCTGTTCAACTAAATCAACTACAATTTAATATTACCTTCTAGATAAAACTCGATCCACCCGCCATTTGCATTTCCTTTGAGCGGGAAAAGAAAATGGTCGCATTTTCCCGAGTTTTTTGTGATGCCACAGACTCAATACGTCGAGAAAGTGAATCATTAGAAACGTGCTCATTTTATAATTTCCTTTTATTATTATCTTTGATGATTTCACTCAACTATTAAATACGTATTATAAATCAAACAGACGTATAAAAGTATTACGTAGACGGTTCATGGATTTTTATTTGGCAATTTTCAAGTATTTATACAATTATCAATGCACGGTTTACTCCATTGAAAATCAAAACGATAATAGAAGCTTACTTTTTTATTTCCCTAAAAATTAAAAGCTTAATACAGATGAGGGTGTAACAAGATCCTTCACGAAACCGTCAACCAAGCATTCTGTATATCAAACTAAGTAACTTTGCGCAAAAATTATTGCTGGGAAACGACTTTTTTTTTTGGGGTGAGCAATCACGTTTTACGGTAGGACTCAATGTAAAGCACTCGAAACATTGTGCTAATGGATACATTGAATAGTACGGGGTTGTGGTGGTGTTTAAAATAAAAATCTTACATTAAAAACATGGATTTAAGAAAAAACTTGTGAAAAAGTTGGAACTTTGACCCCCAATATATCCGTAACTAGAAGGTCCCCAGGTATGGTCTTTAACAAAAAAATGATCGCAATGACGGGGAGAACAAATGGCTTTCGGCTTCGTTAAGGGTCTCCTTTTATAGTACCTATAGTTTTTTATTTCTTAGCTGTATTTATTCAATCAGTAAAGAACAAAAGCATCTTGCAGCATACTGTGATTGAGTTTCAGTGACTTTCTCATTTCACGGGGTCCATCACATAATGTTCTCTGGCTGAAACTACCGAAACGTCTCGCACACAACGTGACATTTTATTAAATTCTCATTCGTTTGGCGCAGCGAGTGTTATGAATCGCGCGCGACACGCGATGTCGCGAGTCTGCTGTGCACCACCCGGCCACCCGGCACCCGCACGCCACCGCCCTTTGTGGCGATATGCTCACCATTTATCACACGATACCAACGAGCCCCGTTATTCCTACGATTAAACAAGAATTTCGGCACATTTGGTTACGAATTGACATGCTCAAATACTGTGAATCATTCACCAGCAGTAGTAAAATTAATTTCATTTCTTTTCAGACACGACAACACCGTACGTCCTCTACAAAGATGGCGTGGAGCGAGCCCCCCCGGGAACGCAGTGGGGCGGCGGTGTGCTGGACGGCGGATACCAGCCCATGCAGCATCAGAGCCCCGGCGGGCCCTCACCGCAGCCGGAGCCGCAGCTTGCGTCGCCCGCACCCTCACCCTACCCTCCCGCACCTCCGCCCCCAGACCCCACGGGCGCCGCAGAGGACGCTGCCCAGCAACTCGCTCAACAACAGGCACAGCAGCAAGCGCAACAACAGCAACAGCAGCAGCAACAACAACAAACTTCTCCTGAACACATGCAAGTGGAGCAACAGCTCCAGAGCCAGCCACAGCCTCCCTCACAGGACCACCTGGATCGCACGCCGTGCTTCGTCCCGCAGTCAGATCTGCAGCAGCAGTACACGCCGTACTTCAAAGAGGCGCGACCAACGAGCCACATGCTCGGCACGGGCGGCTTCCCATTACACTATCTGAAACAGAACGGTGGTGTGCTGTCCCTCGAAGGTCCTCTAGACCAGTACGCGGCGCCTGACCTCCGCCACCTGCCAGACATAGTGCAGCCTGAGCCGCCAAAGCCGAGGAAACACAACCCGAACTCTGAGCTCCGCCTGTTCAAGTGCCTAACGTGCGGCAAAGACTTCAAGCAGAAGTCGACGCTGCTACAGCACGAGCGCATCCACACGGACTCGCGGCCGTACGGGTGTCCAGAGTGCGGCAAGCGGTTCCGGCAGCAGTCGCACCTCACGCAGCACCTGCGCATCCACGCGAACGAGAAGCCGTACGCGTGCGTGTACTGCCCGCGCTCGTTCCGGCAGCGCGCCATCCTCAACCAGCACCTGCGCATCCATTCCGGTGAGAAGCCATATACGTGCGGCGAGTGCGGCAAACATTTCCGCCAGAAGGCCATCCTGAACCAGCACGTCCGCACACACCAAGGCGAGCGCTATTCACACATATATACCCCCCGCCCCGCGCGCGCCGCCCGCACTGACCCGCCGGTCACTGCCGCCGGCGCCCGCGCTCCCCGCCGCCCCCCGCACTGTCGATTCGGTCTCGCATCCATTGGCCTTCCTATCAAACAAATTCTCGGTTCCCTCGTCGCCCGTGTAACGCAGGGCGCCCGCGAGACGCGGAACCGACCGCTGGACGCTCCCGTAACCGTTCCCAGTTTGATTAACCCACTCGTCGGTTAAACCATTGCTTTGACTTGCCCCACATTGTAAATGACCATTTTGTTCGATTTTACAGATGTTTCGCCGCATCTCATCTTCAAGAACGGGACGACACCGACGCTGTGGCCCCAGGACGTGCCGTTCCCGGCCGATGAGAACAAGGAAGAGATCCAGTCGACGTTCGGCGACCCGGACGGACAGAACGGAGATCCGCGCGGCTCCTGCTTCTCACCAGGTGACACGGCGCAATACCCTGCTTACTTTAAAGATACGAAAGGTCTCAATCACTCAGTCTTTACGTCGGGGCTTTCTCTGCAATATTTGAAGGGTGGCAAGCTACCAGACGTACTCGGAGGGCGGGCAATGCCCCTGTACGTGCGCTGCCCGATTTGCCAAAAGGAGTTCAAACAGAAGTCAACGCTGCTACAACACGGATGCATTCACATAGAGTCACGTCCATACCCCTGTCCAGAATGCGGCAAGCGCTTCCGACAGCAGTCGCACCTGACTCAGCACCTACGCATCCACACCAATGAGAAGCCGTACGGCTGCGTGTACTGCCCGCGCTTTTTCCGCCAGCGGACCATCCTCAACCAGCACTTGCGCATCCACACCGGGGAGAAGCCGTACAAGTGCACCCAGTGCGGCAAGGACTTCCGGCAGAAAGCGATCCTAGACCAGCACACGCGGACGCACCAGGGCGACCGCCCCTTCTGCTGCCCCATGCCCAACTGCCGGCGGCGCTTCGCCACGGAGCCTGAGGTGAAGAAGCACATCGACAACCACATGAACCCGCATGCAGCCAAGGCGCGGCGCGCCGATGCCAACAAGACGCCGCGCCCGCTGCCACCCGCCGCCGCCGTGGTGAAGCCGGAGCTGTACTTCCCGCAATGCTACGCGCCGCCGTTCCAGCAGTTCGGAGGCGCCCCTGAGTTCAAGCCGGCCGTCGGTCCCGGCGCGCCCGTGGCCTGCCTCCCGGCGCAGTGACCCGCGCCGCCGCCGCGATGGCACGCGGCGCCCACGCATGCGCACGCGCACCACGACCTCTACGCCGCCGAGCGCCTCTACAACTAGGCGCCGGCGACACAAGTATACGATGCGCGACCTGACCCTTGATTACAGTAGTCGATGTATGTTAACCGGATCGCTGTAAAATGAGCTTCGATCTGTAAATAACGTCCTGTTTATACTCCATCGGGAGGTCAGACGCGATGTACAATTTTCAAAGTTCATCACGTGTAGTGTTACCGTCGAAGAAGCGAGTACAGTTAGCGTTTTTGCCCCGTAATCGTTAAGTTACCACGTAAGAGTTAGTTTTCTCGGTGATTCTCGATTCTGCTGAAATTTTCGCAGACGCTCCGAGCAGATCTAGCCGGAGATTAGGATTTAAAACACTTCGTTGAAATCTAAAAATTAAGAATTGATCTTTTACCACATAACAATATTTCGCGATGAATGTTTCCGGCGCGACGATGTGCCTAATTGTAATAAATATACATACATATTTTGTAGACGTATTAAGTTAATTTTATTTACGAGTATTAAGAGATAAAATCTGGCAAAAAAACGGGGATTTATACGGGAATCCGTGATGCTCAAAATATGTTAAAATGTAACGATAAAGAATGATAAGAATTTATGAGTTAGCTGTAAACAGAGTTCGGACGCAAGTTCTATAAGGGAGATAGACGAACATCGTCGGTGAAAACACAATCATGAATGCAAACCAAAAACGTAGGTTACCTTTTGCCATCAACATTATACTTTGTTAGTGTGTACTTACACAAGGTTCTGTTACATTAATGAATGCATTTACTCTTCATTAACATGTGAGATTACTGAGATGTCTTCGTAACACTATAGGTGCCAAATAGTGTAGTGATTTTTAAATTTTTTCTACCAGCTTGTATTATAGTTGGCCTAGTTTAGGTTGTTACCAGTTTTTTCAACGATGTGACAAAATGAGATGCATTTAAGAGGAAAGGGTCAGACTGAGAGAGGACTGTGATAGCTAGGTAGGTTAGGTATCTATTTCGCTCATTTTAGCGTTTAACTTCGTGTGTCGAGACTTGACGAGCACCCGCTGCGGGCTCGAGTGAATGGTTGAAAGATTTCATTTGCTTTGTACAGAAATTTGATTTTTATGTGAGTCGAATTGATATCGAAATCATTTATGTTCCTAAATTTTAATTATCTAAAATATTTGATTGTTTCGGTGGCCGGCTAGTTGTCGCCCGTCGCCTTCTTTTGCTTGACTGATTTGATAACATTAACATTATTACGATGAGTGAGATTAGTAAAATTTACCAATTAGGTAACGTGTGTGATGACGCAAAGTGCTTTGTTGTAGTTTGATCCAAGGGAACGAGGGTACGCCAGAGTAAATCTTATTTCTAATTTAGCTTAGACTATCGATTTTCGAATTACCAAGCAATTCGATCATTCATCGCGAAATAACTTAGAATTTAGGAAGAATAAAAATATTATATGAATTTGTGACATTGTTGGAGTATTCTGGTGGTGTGTTGAGTCTTTAGAATTACCGCGTCCACATTTTTGGGATTAGAAATTAATAGAAAAAAAAGCTCAAACTGTATACGTGGATTTATAAATTTATTCGTACAGTCTGAAGACTTTGATGAGACAGATATATTTAATATGTCTACGGAATGAATTTCATGAACAAACCGCCAGCAACCGCGAGTCTCGCAGACTATAAACTACGGAACATGCCAGGATAGTCCAGCAAACTTTTTAACGTTTTAATATCTCTGTTTGTATGTATAGACAACTTATATAGCTTATTTTACTATATTATTGTGATGGTTTCGTTTTCCTACCGCATAATATGAACTGTTAATTAACTAATAGGTGTAATAGTAAGGTGGATTTGTGGGAGTCACATAACATATACCATTTTATTATTTGTCACTACGAAGTGACCGATGCAATATTATTATTTAGTGGGTTTATTGTGTGTTGATTTTACGACGAATTTATCGCATTGGGCAATTATGAAAATTCATCGGTTTGCTAGTTGTGAACGTCGCAAGCGCATTCCGTCAATCAATCCACACGAACGATTGTCGCGAAATTGTAGTAACGAACCAAATAATGTTGTATACGAAACTTATCGATTCCAAATCGAGTAACACGCACATGGTAGCTTTAGATTGTAACCATCGATTAAACAAACAGCGCTTAGACAGTCGCGTGCGCTTCTAAAGCTGCGTTCACAACTGGCGCCACCACTAGCATTTTATTTTCCATTTTGATTTTCCTATCAAACTTTCGGAGGTTTACAATTGAAAAAAACATCGTTATCGAAGAGAATTAGAAACATTTATCTTCCGTGACTACAGTTTTCCACATTGTTCACACGTCATGTGATCCTCCTGTTGGGCCGCGCGCGCCGCTTCCGCCCCCACACTACAATAGCCTAAGATTCAGTTCTATAGTTTATAAACACAACACAAGCAGCCTTAAACAATAATAGTTGATAAGTATTTTTATACAATAAACGATATATTTGATCCATATTGGGCGGGGGTGGCGCGACGCACCCTAGTACAAAGTTTGAATACAAACATACAACACAGTGCCATAGCCGAGATATAACCTCAGATTTATACTTATTAGATTTTTATACCGATACAAATGGATTTAATTTTTAAATATAAAACCAGAAGTGATTAAGTATACAGAGATTACAGATGATATTTTATACATTTATTACATACAATATTATTAAAAACGGTAAATGTGAAATAGTCTTAAAGTTAGTGTCGTATTTGCAACGTGCTAGGTACCTTAGTACAGATACTGTGTAAACGCGGGAGTTGTGAAAAATTGATTCAAATCAAACTGCTATCCATTTTGCACAACTTTATAATGATCAGTCTTCTAATGCACGTTGATTTCTCAAGATTTTTTTGGTCACTTACTACTTACATTCAGTGTGGTTATTGTAAAAAACATATCATTGGGAATTTTTGGCAGTGTCGCATCAAAAACTTTTGCTTTGGTTTTTATTGAAACCGAAACGTTGCAGACAAAGTGTAAGCCAACAGTGTAGCATCGGTTTCAGTGGAGACGCAGACGTACTTATGAGTTAAGTCAATGAACGCAGATTCCGCGATTGAATCACGTCCCAGGCTGTTCCGTTTGAATTGCTCACTGTTTTGTTAAGTTTTGCTCAATTAAACGTGTATGTATACCTATAAAGTTAATCTTATTATAATTTTATTGTGTACGAAATGATTTTGTAAAATATTTTTTTGAGAGCACGGTTTTGCTTTCTTATGAAACTATTTTTAAGTGCTGAAAAACTGCGGTTATTCTTAGACGAACCGGATCTTATATTTGAAATTTAAATTGGCAAATCTTGTAGTTTTCAATATTAAAATCATAATAAACAGTATAATGCCGTAATAAACGAGCCGTCCAGTTCTCATCGGATATCCATACAGTACGTAGCTCTTGGATTATGTACCTCGAGGATTCATTTTATAACATTAATTAGGTTTCAAGCATGTTCCTAACCTTTATTAATACGTAATGTTTATTTATAATTACCTACAATGACATTTCTTACCGACTACCCGTAGGATAGGAGCTTTGATTATAATAACGTCTAGATGGAGCGTCGCCCTTCAATCAAAACAAAGACAACGAGCCCACAATTTCCAACATGTGTGCGTGCAGCAGTGTGCAGCCGGTGTTTTACACTCTGCGTCTATGTCTCTGTGTGTGAACTTAGCCAACAGTTGGCTGATATTTTTTGACACGTTTGCGCAAATTTGATGCTTTATCTAGAAATGATATAATCAAAGGATAGGAGATAGAATCTGTAATCATTTTGCCAATTCTTGTCTAACAAAAGTTTCCTTAATTGGAATTAAATTCCAGCACACGTTTATATCCATATAGCTTCTTGGAGTTTGGAATATAGATATATAATAAACTTCAATAGCAAAGTAATGCAATTTTACCCATACCTAAGCCAGCAAATCTTCTTCGTATTTAACGCAATATCAATATCCCTACTTAATTTTGTATATTTTTAAGTTGTTAAAAATATTAAAAGGAGAGAATAAGATTGCATTGTAAAATTATACTTTGCATATTAACATAATAATTATCAACATAACGTCAATTGTATTAAATACAATGTCAGCGCGATGTAAGTGAAACTGAAGCATTGCTGCGCTTGTAACAATATGATAGTTTAGTCTGACTAGATCCGAAACTTGACACTTTCACTAATTCCTTCGTTTAATAATGCATTTAATTGTGATCTCATGGTGAAATTGTAATTTCTTATTGTCTTACATATAGGATATAAATTGGCGGATGTTTAAGTCGACCTACCACTTCAGTTTCTTCATTATTATCTAACGATTTTACATATCCACATGCTTAGTAATTTTAAACTTGCATGAAGCAATATATTGTAAGTTATTGTGTACTCTACATTACCATTTACTTTATGTAAAACAAAGCCAAGTTTCCCATACATTTGGATAGTATACACATAGGATACTTCTTGGTTTGGTCGCAAATAAAAACAGTACATAAACGGTACATAATTGGTGCCGGTGAGTAATTTTGTCAATGCATGTTATAATGAGCTTAGTGTAACAGATTTAGTTTCATAGAGAAGTTGGCTACGAATTATTTCTACGTCTTCCATTTTCAACGTAGTTTATTAAATAATACGGCGTTTGACATCTGTCACAATTTTTTATTTTTTGTAAATTTGGCTTCACACATCAGGATACTAACCACTCCAGAGAGGTTCAAGAAACCTTTTTCTAACTTCTAATGTGTGAACCCGAGCTTAAGTGTTATTCGCATTAATTGTACAGTTTAAAACATAAAAGCATATACCTGCAGTTAGTGCAGCTCCAGTGCAATACACTTGATTTTTTGGCGATATTATTCTATAATTTATTTTATAAATGACTTATTTTAAAAATAGTTGTTAGTGTTTATAAAATAATTGGTAGCCAACATAAAAATGGCCTATAATAATTTCATAAATGTAGTATACTCGTATCATTGTACCCACTGCCACTCGCCAACCGCTGTCAGAAATAGTAAGGATACAAAGTAATAATTTTTTATCACAATAGAGACTTGTTGAAACAGTTCCACAGTAAAATAAGTGTTGTTGAATTTTTTAATAAAATATGGACATATTTAGATTAATGATCTTGTAGTCTGGATTGAGTTTTTTACAGATTTTATTGAATGCAAAGTTTTCGTGTATAATAATGATGAAGCTACGTCGCCTATTCAGCTTATTTTTGCTACAATACTTATTTTAAGCCATACAATAACAGTTTTAAATAATAGTACAATACATATACAGAATATACAATTATATACAAAACAATAGACATATACAATAAAGCGGTGATATTATACATATTTGATTTAAGAAGCGTTGTAGGCGGCGTATCTTGAGGCATAACTTGGTTTCATTAATGGGTGCTGTTATATCATTAATTGTACATATTTATTGTAATATACAATAGACTGGTAATTTTACAATGTTGTTAGGTTTCTACAGAGTTATCACTTGAGGCTGTTCCATTACTGATTCGCTAACTAATGTTGTTTCCGTGATTCAAACATATTATTTACGTGGATTACACACCTTCATTAGCCATAGTTAGAAAACTATATTTTTATGTTGCCACAACTTTAAAGCAATAGAACGGTGATTGTTTATACTGCAACAGTGACATAAATATAATGATATTCAATAAGATGGCCTCAGTGAATCAGTAACCGACGCCTCAGTCCATATGTTACAATAGAATATATTTTCTTACATACCTACAGAGACGCCGATAGTAGAATATATGAAATTCATTTTAGACAATCCCAGAATACAAGATCGAACTTTTTACACACAACAGTTAACAGCAGACTTCAGTTATTTTACATAGCATTATTATCTACATTTTTTTGTTCGGAGAAAACAGTTGGTTGCGAAATGGTCACAGATATCCAGGCGAAAAAAAATTGTAAACGTTGGCATTTGTCAAAAATTTTATATTATAAAAATTGTAAATATATTTTCTAGTTCTTCCAAAATGAATAATATCAGTATTAAATACAAAATTCAACTTTGGTTAGGTCAAAAGTGTAAGTATGTGATCTATAGAGAGTTTTTGCATTAGAATTTTTCTTGATATTTAACTTTAAAGATATTTTAATTATTTTTTAGTTAAGTACATTATTTTCCTTTTTAGATTGTATTTTACTTGAATTGTAATGATCTTGCCTAGAATTGCATTTATGTTAGTTTATGATACGTTTGAAGTTGATACCATCGTATTTATGTATATTATTATTGTATTAAGGGTTTTGTTTGTTTTTTTTTTGTCATTAATAGAAGTAAAATGTTGTAAAAAGTAAGCTCGTTGTATTTTATCAAATAAACACTTTTTAGTCCAACTGAAGCAATACGTTGCAGTTTTATTTATTTTTTAATATTATTTTTATACCTGTCACTTCAGCGAGGGTCCTAGTGATTGACAAAAGTAGCTAAAACTCTGCTGTGCATAGGGTTTTGAGTTCGAACCTGGCCCGAGCAATCTTATTGGCATTTTCCATGAGTAAGTTCTCAGTGGTTAAAATTATATGTGAAAGCAGAGTGGTGCAGCAGATCTGTGCTGGGCCCATAAGCATGAAACGATTGAAACCACAGACTAGAAAAGATATAACAAATAGGAACAGTGGAAATAATAATTTGACATTTTAATAACTAGATGTCACTAGTATACACAAATAAGAATAATTAAGAGTTATTATGAACACCGTAGCAGCACAGAATCTGGATAAATGTCTAGTTAACGACAAGAACAAACCTGTACGGGGCCCACATGCCGGTCCTTTTTACAGAGACGCACAGCAGTGGGATTATCACAGACTGATTGATTGATTATACTGTAGCAGCACTGCAGCACTACAAAATGTACTACTGCAATATAATACAAAAATGACTACAGCGCCATCTATGACACAAATTAAGAACTAACAGCAACATTCTGAATCCCGCTATTAAAGTTATCCGCGACTTAAGACGATATAGAAAAACCCGCCAACTGTCGGGCAGGAGCCCACCAGACAACATCCGTCTGGCCGGAGGATCCTCCCTTTTCCATGGAGGAACTTTACGCCCTGTTACTCGAACCCCTGAAGTACTAAAATGCCAAAAGGCTCGCCCTCTATTTGATGGAACTTTAGACCAGACAGTTGTAAATAAAAATACCCTTGTAAGTATATCCAACAATATATTTAAAAAAAAATACTAATACAAAAGTATTACTCACCACGTCTGCTTAACTTTGCAATACGCTCTTCATTCTTATAAATACACAAATCCATGAAGGTTAGACTTAGTAGCAGACAGTGACCTAACATGTCTTTTTGAAGTTCCGTCTTTGATCTGAACATGGTCTGCAAGGCTTCAGGGATGTAGGCATGGGCGTTGGTTGGAGATCTGCCGTTCAGGTCCCGGAGTAGCATTTCTACTGTTTGGTCGGTTGATACTCTTTCGTTGCCGACTAAGGTGCCGTATAGCCTGTAAAATGTTTTAAATCACCTTTGCAGAGTGGCTAGTAGAAGTAGGCTGAGAGTAGCCTAAGATCGAAGTAATATGCGGGTGTAGGGGTCTATACTGCTGGATCAGTAGACTGTAATAGGCCGATATTGATGCCCTGCCTTTTCCAGTCTTACTTATTCATAGATAATTTCAGTTAGGTTTCACATATTGCGTCGGCAGATGTCACCATGTCTAGTACGTGGCGTCAACAAGCTCACAACTTGAGCGTGAGAAAAAAAGGCCTTTGGACGCCTTAAAATAGCCACTAAGGCGATTCATGTGCGTCGGACCAGGCGCGAACTATTTTTTCATAAAAAACGAACAGCCTTTTAAATAAATTTTAGTAAAAAACATTATTTCAGGCATATAGTTTTAAAAGAGAGATTAAATATCTGTCTAGTAAAAATATTCATCCAACGAGACCAGTAGCGCCATCTATGTATATGTACTTGTAACTATAATGACTAGTAGCGACATCTATCTTTGCTAGAAATTCTACTGACCTGTAACCTACACCTTTCTTTGCCTACCCCGTTGAGTAGGCTTGATGTTTTTTAATTATAATACTTCTTGTCTATACATACCTGTACGGAAGAGTAGGCCTCAAGAAATACACTTTTTGTTTTAATACATCTTGTGGTTCGTCACTTTCTTCATTGGACCTGGAAATAGACAGAGGATTTATATATTATTATATATATTTTTATCAAATCTCTTGCACTCCTCTACACATCCCAAGTGGGTACAGACAACCAAAATGCCTACGGTTACAATATTTGACATTGACAACATCTGTATGCGTATGCGGTAGAGGTAGTCTGTACAATATAATTTTAATCTTTTGACCGCCATTGTCGCATATAAGTGACAAGCAATCGCTAGCCCTGGATACCAAAACGACACAAATATGTGACAAAATGTTAGGTGAAATTGTGGAGGGCACGCGCGTGCTTTATTCAATTCAATTCAAAACCATTTATTTCAATCCATTTTAGATCATATAGGTACATGCATTCAAAATAAAAATTAACAATTGTAAAAAAATAAAATTTCAATCAGCCTAAAATGTTTACAAAAATAATCAATTAAATAATATAAATTAAAATTCCAAAAATATAATGCTAAGAACTAAAATAACATTTAAGTATAAAAATTAAAATTTCAATCACAATAACTATATTGCTCACTCATGCTCACTCAAATGTCTCGCTGATGGTGGCGCGTGTGTCGGATCATTTAGTTCCCTTCAAAATGGTTGAGTTGAATGGTGCTGATCTATGCGTCATGTTCGTGAACGAGCGCTGTCAGTGTGACTGGTCATCTCTTAGTTGCCACGGCTTATTTGAATTTTGAATTAATAATTTTTATTTTTTGAATTGTCTTTTTTGTTTTTACTGTGGACACTTTTAATGTGCACATCTTGCTACATCGTTCTCACATAGTGTACCATCTCAACATGAATGATGTAACCAAGGTTTTGTAACAATTTGCTGATTTAAAAGAGTGTCCATGGAGTTTCTTGCCCGTTCTTCTCCAAAGAGATCTACGATAGGGAATGGGCAACTACAGTACTTTCACAGTTTTTATACCTTGTGACTGGGACTGTAGCTTCATTTAATTGTTATCTTTGTTTCGACAATTCAAAAGTGCCTGTAACTGGCCTACTTGAAATAAATGCTTTGATTTTGGTTTTGATTTATACATTTACAAAAAATAATTAATTAAATAATGCAAATGAAAATTTAAATTTCAAAATTAAAATGTCAATGCCCTGGCGGCCAAAAGGTTAAACTATGTCTACTCTACCATAAACAGTGTCATAATGAATGCCAAACATATTACAAATTTTGTTTTTAGAAGCTTTTTATGTCTCACTGCTGGGCAAAGGTCTCCCCTGTATCCTTCCAGGTACTATTCTCCTGCGCCACCTCTAACCAACCTTCGTGGTGCGGGTCCTGATCATCTCGCCAGTTCTTGCTAGGTTCAACCTCGGCGACACCTTCCATCCTTAGGCACCCATTGCGTTGAGACCTTAGCTCAACGGACTTTATGTATGCGGGTCACGTAACCTGCCCAATCTGATTTGAGCCTGGCAATCTTTTTCCTATTTCTGTAATTCCTGGTTTTGAGCGCAGTTTAGTGTTCCGTATTTTATATCTGTTCTCTTTACACCCAGAATAGAAATAGAATAGAATAGAATGCTGCACGCCATTGCTTTTTGGAAGACTCCAACGCGGAACTTTTGCGATCGATTAGTTTGCGCTTAAAGGCAATGTTGTCGGCAAATCTAAGATTAGTCAGCCTCTCATTGCCGACTTCAACGACCTTGGTCTTCCATGACCATTTATAACATAATTTCCTTAAAATAATGTAAAAAAACAACTAGTTTAAGTCGCACACATCTGTCCACTTCGATGCGCTCTCAGAATAATGGATGACATTTATTTATTTTCACCTTTATTTCAACCAGAACTAGTTCGATATACGTTTAGCAGTTATAACCGCACTCTAAAAAAATCTTCGAAACTTACTGCTCTTCCCCACGACTCCTCGCATTAATCAAGGCGACGATCATAGCAACCATCTGTGCCTTTTGCAGGTTGACAGCCAAGACCTTGGGGTTGTTTGGATCACTGCCGGCAGCGCGAAGAGTTGTAGCTGCCGCTTTCATCACGTATATGTCTGCTAGAGGCATCTGCTGGGTTACGCGCCAAGCCTGAACAGAAATAAATATATCCGAAGGGCTCCGCCGTCCAAAACTTTTCATAGTATAATCTTACCATTCTCTCATCACACCCTACCTAATAGCAATAAAAGCTACAAAGTTTTCATGCTGAATATGATTGCTGAGACCCAAGGTGAGATGGGGTCAAAAAAATACATGGAGTGTCTTTCTTCATGAGCTATTTTAGAGAACATCTTTTACAGAGGAATTATATCAGTCTGGTTATGATTATGCCCAGGGTAGTCATATACATTATGTAAAAAAATGTAATTCTTCAAGATTTCACAAAAAGTCTTATGTTTGACCGAAATTGACACTAACTTCCTATTTCACCAGCACCACCGCTATAGCTGTTTAATTGTTTCATCATTAAATAAGAAGAAAAAACATTTGTACAATGCACTCAGAAGATTTTTTATTTATTTAAAAGTTACAGTTCTAATAGGGGAAATAATCACTTCATCATCATCAACCTTTCAGCCGAAAGACGTCCACTGCTGAATATGGGCCTCCCCAAGTGTCGCCACATTGATCGGTCCCGTGCTTTAACAATAATAATAACATGGAGCCCTGACCACTTGGACCCTGTTCCCGATACCGGTGGCCTACTATTTTTTATATTTTTAAATGTTTTTTTTCTATTACTTTAGAATGAAATATTATATATATTTAAAAATGTAATTAATGTGTATAAAAATAAATAAAGGAATAATAATGTTAATAACCACTTACAATATCCAATATATCAGTGATCTGGAACTTCTTGCCATCTGGATAGTCAATGCCGTAGTACTTCCAGTCTTGCACCTCATAGTTACTCTTGTCTATCAACGTCCAGCTCACTGAGTTGACTGTTATGTACACTGATAACACAGACTTACAATCCTGTAAAATAGTTTTTATTTTATATTAGCTTTTGAACACAACTGTTTATAACTTAACATAAACCTTTCTTTATAATCCACTAGCTTTAGGCTGCGGTTTTGCCCACGAAGGTGTCTGAAGTCACAATCACCCCACAGGAACATACTATATTACTAACACCTTGCTGGTCCAGTGCAGGTTGGTAGGAGATTGTTGGTTCTAGGGCATGCCAGTTTCCTCACAATGTTTCCCTTCACCGTTTTGAGAGCAGCGGTGATGAAATAAATTACACAACATAATGCACCTGCCTGGGTTCGAACTCACGACTAACTGTTCGTAAGTCGGGGCCGCTACAACGGGCTACCGCTGCTCTCCTTAATGGCTAAACACATTTATACACAGTTAACACCATAACTTTTTAGTCTTAAAAGTATACTACTGTCTGATAACTTTCAACCACCATGCAACCAAAGCAGGAAAAAGCTAAATACTAATTAAATAAATAAATGAAACAAATGTGTCGATGTTTCTAACTCCATCATGCAAAAACAGCTGAATGGAATTATATAGACTTTGTTCTGAATTAACACAGGCTAGCCTTTTACCAACTATGTAGGGTCCCCTTCCAGTCTAACCGGATGCAGCTGAATACCAGTACTTTACTAGGAGAAACTGCCTATCTGACCTCCAAAACCCAGATAGTACTAGGTAATACGATACACCTTAGTAAGACTGGTCAGGGTAACTGAGAGGACTGGTAAGGGTCCTATTAAGAGAGTCTCTCTTGTTGGAGTCCCAACAACACGAAAATGAACTCACCGAACTGCTAAACTCTTAATATTTGTGACTGGTAATTAAAAACTGAGTAAGCAACAAGTTGAATCTCCGGGCAAGATCGATTAACCGTCAAACAACTCCTCCTAAGATTTTATGGAACTCTGATATTCTTAATGTAAGCCGGACAGATGGGCGAACATAGTCTCACAGTGGGCGCCTGAAGATGGCCGTTGTAGCCGAGGCAGGCCCAAGAAATGCTGGCGTGATGATCTGAACTTTATAAAAGAATAATGAAAGAAACAAATTAATGTTATCTCACCTTTATGACACTTTCACTTAATTGTGGATGTAATATCTGTCCTTTTATTTTACCATTCACTTTCTTTTCCGTATTAGGTCCACTTAATATACTGTTGAAAAGTTTCTTGGCAGATCGTTCAGAGAATCCCTCAACAAATTCTATGTCAGAAAGTGTTTTTATTTGTCCATTACTACTCTTCCACTGAGAAAACTTCTTGATATTTGTTTTACTTACTTCATAACTGAAAAACAAATATTATTTAGGGATTAACACCGAGAACAACCCTTGCTGAATGAAACATAGATACTGTCAAATTCAGTTTAACCGCGAATGTGTGGTTGATTGCAATAATTTTCAAGTAGGAACTTATTCAAAAGTTTTCCATTTTGAGAGGAAAGGTGGTCTTGATCAATTTTTACAAACTTTTAATTAGTTTCTCGTGTCCCTGTGTCTGTCTGCCTTTCTGTAATCAAATCTTGCGAACCACTTCCTGGTTTCCGATTGAGTTGACATTTTGCACACACTTTTTTATACTATTTGGAGAGAAACACATTATTCATAGCTTCAAGAATGCAAGTGAAGAGTAGGAAGTCTCACAGAGAACAAAAGTTTAAGAGTTTATTGCTATGTGAAATATATCTTACAATATTCTTACCTAGAAAGAGTACTAGTGTCGGCGTTGTTGATAACCTGTAATATTTTCTCCCTCTCTGTGTCATTGTATTTACTATCTAAACCTTCGCTGAAATAACGTTTTGAAACGATGGACACTCGACAGCTCAGGCATGATATACTCTGAAATGATCATAAACTTAGAATCTCACAGCAAAATTAAATTTAAGTTAATAATTTGATGCAAATAACTAGTACCCTTGTGGATGGATTTATAAGGTTAAGGATCATTTTATACTAAACCAAGTGAAACAAACATAAATTGTACAATAAAAAAATATTTTGAATAGTCTACGGCTTCAATAATAATGCATTTAAACATTTTATCAATAATTTGAATTGTTTACAATTTGCTTCAATTCAGAAGTGTCATGTAATTGTGACAAATTGACAGTCAACTGACAGCAGTCAAGAACACTGAATTCAATCATTGGTTATTATTAATTATTTATTGCTCTGCAAAACATTTTATTAGTTTTGCCACAAATTCCTTTTAATTTATAATGTCATGGCAATGTCATTTGAACTCTAAAGTTGATTATTTTAAAGATATTCCAAATAAGAATGCAGCCCAGGGACAGTAGCTGTCGGCAATGGTGCAACTGGACTATTGAGATTTGAGATTTGTTAGCTTCGTATCATATTCTCAAAGGTGTGTTGTATTGTTAAAAGTTCAAGATAACTGTATAAGTCGAAGAAACCCCTTAGAAACTTTATTATACAAAATATTATACAAAAACGGTTTCACAAAAATCACAGCGCCATCTGTTACTTTTATTGTAAACTAAGCTAACTCATGTAATGTGAGTGGCAGCTGTCCGTCATCTGTCACTGCAACATTTCCTAAAAATCTACAATAGATGTCACTAGTAGAGATCTCAAATTAAAAATAAACAATCTACGAAACAGCTATGATAACATTGTGTAGTGCAGTTGTCGATAATGTAAACGATGTTTTTATTTTATTAGTTACAACTAGTGATTAATTGGAATTGAATAGTTTAACTGGCACAGTTACGCCAAGCAAGTTGAAATAATCGAGAGTCCCTGAGATGATGAGTTGCTGCTTCGTAAACATTTTTGACCCGGCAATCTGCGCGGCGGCGAATACAGCAGTAGTATTTTTAACCGACTCCTAAAAAAGGACGAGGTTATAGCTAGCAGTACATAATAACACCCGCTAATAATAATTAACCGCTATTGCCATCTTTAGTTGAACTTGATTGGAAAATAGGTACATTAATAGTGACAGCAGATTTGAAAATGGAAAATGAACAAAACACAATCATTTTTAAAATAAAACAAATTTGGTGTAGGTATGACAACGTCAAAACGGCTTTGTATCTTTTCACAAAACGTATTCTGAGAGCAAACGATTAGTATTAACTTTACTGTGAAGGAGTAAGGACATGAAAGAAGTAAAACATTATAAAGAATAGAAGTAAGCTCAGAGTGAATGTAAACTTTGCACACGTGAGAGCAAGGCAGAATTATATTGTGCCCTCGCTTTAACTCACGAAGCGATGGATAACAAAATGGCGGCGCCCCGTCGCAATTCGCCCGAGGGGCAACCTACAGACGCACGAAAATAAAGACCATTCGAATATCTTCTTTCCTTAGAGAGAGTTCGTTGACGGTTGGCGCCATCATCCTGTTTTACCGTATAACTGCAATTTCTGAAGAAGACTGGTAAGTTCACTTACTTTACCTAACTTGTTTATTAATAAGTAGTTAATAATTATTATTAAAAAAAAGAACCCACAATGAATAGGTACAAAAAAAATGTTTCAAGAAATTTAACGGGCAACTTCAGAGAAGACTAACAAATCTTCTGTCAGGTATTCAAGGCCAACCGGAGACAGCTCCTTTTTTGGAGAAGTAGGTAGGCAGACCTACTGACACTACCTAGGTCTACTAATAATTATTTCTACATCAGTCAGCAATGTTGGTCCGCAAAAATTATGCAAAAATAGCAATGTACCTACTAGGTGACTCTTGTAAACTCCTACTGCACCTTACAAGCATAATCTAGTAGCTGTAGGTACATTTATATCAGCAGGTATTGAAAGCGTGGCAAACTGGCAACGTCGCAATTGTTCAACCGACCGGCGACCAGTCAACGTTGATATTTCGTACGCGGTTCGCCACGAAATGGACGCTCCGCTTCATCTGATAATTTTATAGATTCCAATGTTTATGAATTCATTACTATTACGTAATTTAGTTGCCAAGCTGAAGCGTCAATTAACTGTATTTTCTTCAATCTGTTTAAATCTGGTCATAAGCACTCCACTCCTAGCAAAGATGACATTGAGCGTACAAAATTGATATGCTGGGTGTCTGGCAGGCTGGCAATGCCGATGCCGATGCCGTCACGAACTTGTTTGTGCAGCGTTGCCAAACCGCTGCCGTTGCCATTCTGCTAACGTTACCTACCTAACTAGCTAAGTACATAAAATACCTTTGTTTCTGCCAGTTGTGATAGGTGGTTATGATATGCAGCTTGTCCGTGCTGTGCTATTGATATTGATTGATAGGTCTGTTAGCTATTATTTTCAGAAAAACAAGCTGTTTTTTTACAATTATATTTTATTATCGATTACTACGTATTAATTCTCTCGGTTCATACTATACCTACCTACCTATTAAGTTTTTTTCGCTTTCTGAGCATCACACTGTATGGCATTATGAAATAGGTAGTCCTAATCTCAGCATTCTTCCAAAATTTGGAAATGTCAAATTACTATTAGTTGGTTCAGCCATCTTGTCCGCTGTCAAACACATTGTATTGTGACTGACGTAACTCCACCTATCTCGCTTACTCCTACGTATTTACGAATGGTCAGCGTCAGCCTCGCCTCGCTCTATCTTTTTATGCGCCATTTTTGATAATTTCTAGTTTACTGTTATGTACTGCTTGTTTTACTTACATGCGTAGGTACCTATCTAATGAGGTTAGGTTATCATTAATTTATTAAAAACCGTTCGTTACCCTTTTCAGTCACTACGACTAAAAAAAAGGTGATCAGCCAGTTTTTTAAATAGAGTCAAATATTATGATTTATTTTTCAAATTCCAGCAATGATCGTTTTAAGTAAATTTTTCATTTCTCTATCGCCGATAACTTTTGTTGTTTTGCGTCCATTGCCGACTTCGTCTAAACGATTTTGACGTGCACCTCAATATAAAATACAATGTATGCTGCGTTCATAGTTTCGTACCTTTAAATAATGGTGTTAACGGGGTTCAATGTGTTCGCAAGCAAGGAGATAGGTCAGAATAATTTACTATCGATCAAAATTATACTTCTCTTTTGGTCAAACTATTTTGTAACTGTATTTAGATCGATAAATAATAGAAAATAGATCTAATAACATGAAAAGAAAGACGAAATTATTTGAACCATAAACCAGGGGAATGACAAAAGGGGCACCTGACAGACAGGTGAGAACAGTTTCCATGAGTTTTTGTAAAATGGATCAAGTCAAAATAAATTATTCCTGAGATACCTACTTAGGTACTGTAAAAAAAACTGTCTATTAAAAATCAGAAGCTGGATGTTTTCGTGGTGATTGATCAAGCCTTTACAGACTTCCGAATTGCAAAATGCGTATTTGGACGACCGACCTGAATTTAGGTTTTAAAACACTTACAAAGCATTTGCAAACATTCTATTTTATAAAATGACGTATAAAACTGACGTATAGCGCTGGTCGGGAATGTTCGGCTTCGATCGTGTGATCTCGGCAACGAGTCAAACGACCCACTCGACTTGGACGGAGTCGTAAGAACGGCAACGTGTCGCCCATTCTCGTACAATTCATAATATTAGAGAACTATTTTTGTGATTTTTCTTCCATTTTACTTGTTCGTTTCTTATAGCAATGTGTGCTAAAACTGTAGGTATGAGTGGCCTGGTTTGTTTTTTCGAAATCTGTCCAATAATAATCAAAGGATTAAAGACGCTTTACGCAGAACCCAAACGCCACGACAGCGCACGGTATCTCATTGTCATTGTCACTCATTAACTCATAATTTAGGCTCGGAAACTTTGCAAATCGAACTACAAGTCAATGCTATACAAAATATAATGCCTGATACTCTTATTCCGTAGGTAGTGATGTTTCATTTACAGAGTATTTCCAGGAAAATTTTAAATATTTTAGATTAAAATGTAAATTTCAAAAGCTTCAATTTGCTAGTCGTGTGAGCTCTAACATCATCCTTTATCAACTGGAAACAGAAGTAGAACACAAGAGAACGAGAGCCCGATAACGTAACGTGACCTCGCTGTTATTGTACAGAGTAATGAACAAACCCAGGGGCAACACTCGCGACTTATCGCTAGCGGCTTGCTTTTCCTTTCTCTCATTAGGAACGGTAACATTGCTATCTCGCTCTAGCGCAATTCACCAGCGCAAAACACGATCTCTACGGACCCGATACTCTGTGCATTTAGTTCGTTTTTCGTCTGACGCTCTCTGTCGACCACGCTCGCCACAATGCGGCCGCCATTTTCTTCTCTCTCTATCTGCTGTCAGTGTCGCTTCGGACGCGGAACCGGACACCCGTATAATTTCGTATTTTGTATTCTTCTCGTCTGTTCTTCTACTTCTGTTATCTCTTGCGCAGTCATTTAGGTGAGTGATTGTAAACATTAGGTATGTTTTTATTATTATTTCTGACTATTCGAATTATTCTATTTCTTCTTTATGTTTTTATGCAGCGCTATTTGTTTTATTATTTTTATTAATCAGTTTTATTATTTTTGTTTTAATACTGATTCATTATTACTTCATATTTGTTTATTATTTTTATTTACTACATAATTATTTTCCAGTCTTATACAATTTAGTTGATATTTCATTAATGTTTATTTTTTGTGTCGTAAACGTTTGTGCTCGTTTTACCTGTCAAACGTAACCAAGCGATTATAGCGTTTATGCGGAAGGCGTAACTCTCATAATTGTATGCACTTATACAAGTTTATCGCATGCTTTATTATCACATTTTGTTATTCTTCTAATTTTTCACTTGTCTGATTGAGAAATAGATTGTACGCGTATTATTGTATGTTTAATGCAATAGTTCTGAATCAGATTTAGTAATTCATGAGATTTTTTTATTCGTTTTATTTTGGCATGACCGGTCATAAACTCATAATCATAACATTCTGACATGTTTTTTGTCTTTTTTGCTCGATAGTCCGCGGATCATCATTACGGATTAATATGCAATTCTTCTTTTATAACAATATTTTGGAGTTTTCAATACTTACTACTTTTTTCATATTTTTGCTAACACTGACTCCCGTTCAATAGCCCATAGTCACTGCTTTCCACATTCACCTCGTTCCGTTTATTTTCGTCTGTCCTCGAGGAATATCTCTCTATCTCTGTCTTGCTCGCGTTGCGCGCGCTAATGGTGAATGCAACAGCAATCTGTCATGTGTTTAGTCTTTGAAACGCTGGTGCAGCTCACCACCAAGCGAGCGGGGAATTTATTCCGGTATTTCGCACGACAGAACGGATAGCCGCCATCTTGTTATGATGACCGAAAACATTGTGTGGTACTTTTAAGATTTTTACCATTTATTGGGGCCGTTTTTTGATATCGAAATTGTTTTTGATTTTTCTGCAGTGCATCTCACACGTCTGCCATTTTTTATATTCCCTAAAAGAGTACTTTTTAGTAGAAAAACCTAATTGTACTTGTGGGAACACAAGCATCTAGCCCGATTGGGGCTGTCGGCAGAAAATCACACATCTCACCTTGTCACGTTAGTAATTAGTTCCATTTAAAGCCACTGGATTAGTGAAGTTTGACACTAAACTATCATTATACCTAGGTGCAGAATGATGAAAAGTGGTAATGACTAGCGAACAAGTTTAAAAAAAGGCTCTAGGTTTAATTAAATAATTATTAATTAATTAAATTCATTTATTTCAGAACCAGTCCTTATGCATACTATTACATGTGAAACAAAACAATAATAAAAAATAAAAACATACACTAATTACAATAAACAATTAATACACTTATGTAACCTTAAAAATATTATTTTAGTTCCTATAACGATACTTAAAACATTTCCACACATGTAGTGGTTGATCTACATATTGATATTAGTTTTAATTAACCGAATTTTGATCCAATAAATAAGTTAGAGAATAAAATATTTTTTTTTTAATTAATTTCGATGAATTTCTATCAAAAATTGGATCGTGAACATTTTTTTTGCGTTTTGCAATAATTGGTAGTTCTCAACATTTTGATTACTCTACTTCTGCCCGTGGGCATTTCATGTGATTTTGTGCAGGGGGGGGAGGTCCAAAAAAAAAGAGATAAATTAATTGTGTGAGGGATGATAGGCTGACAGGAGGGAATAGAAGGGAAAAACATTTTGCGCACAAGTAACACGAAGACGAGGGCGGGGCCAAGGACTATTAAGGTGTTTTTTTCTAAGTAGGACCTAATACTGTTTTAATATTTTACTCCTCTTTTCTATGTTTATGTTGCAAAATGAATTATTGACACGCGGTCAATCTTAATTAGTCTGCAAAACATGACACACGCGATGAGTAGGTAAACGTATTGGATATTTAAACACGGAAAAGTAAACAAAAAAAAGGTCAATGACCGCTCGTGGTAGTGTAGTTTTTCAGAATGTGGTAAAAAAAACTTTTTTTTTGTCTTTTTTATAATTATATCAGTGACCATCAGCAGGGCTATTGCGTATCTCTGTTGACAGTTCATACTGATCATCACTTGGCGAGTTTTGCTAAACAATAACCGTTCTTGTTGGTTTCAACTTGCAACTTTACCCGTGCCAAACTCTCATTGTATATCAAAACTCGCAAAGTGATGATCACTGTGAACTGTCAGCAGAGATACTCAATAGTCCTGCAGGTCAGGTAAAGCTTAGGTACCAAAAAAAAATCAGATTTTAAAATTGCGGTAATATAACCAGCGGTCATTGACCCTCAAAATTTCACCTATGACGTCTCTCGTGTTTCGCTAGCTTATTAAATTTGACCCTGTATTCAGTAAAAATCAAGTAAATTATTCAAGTTAGGCCAATAATCAGCACTTTTTGAATGTCAAAGTTTACACGAGTTTATCCTACAAAAACGGCCGCCCTTCGCCAATTCCTAGTGTTGTAGCTGGGAAGCTGATGTGGCGTACTCCCCAGTGTCAAGCGTAGGGTAACCTATTGGTCAAATCCTATTGGTCATCAAACTAAGTAACACTGCGCAAAAATTATTACTGGGAAACAACAGCTTTATTTTTGTGTTAAAAATTACGGTGCCGCTCAATGTAACGCACTCAAAACATTGTGCTGATGGATGCATTTAATAGTACAGGGACCATGGAGGTATTTAAACTTAAAGTAACAATATTTAAAAAAAAACGTCCGAAAAAGTGACCTATAACATATCCGTAACTAGAAGGTGCCCAATTAATAAAAATGATCGTAATGACGGGAATAATAAGTGCCCCTGGGCTTCGCTTGTTTTTACACCCGTTATAAGTATGGTGAAATAGTGACAGACTTAATAAGAAGGAGCCCTCCTCCTTCCTCTATGATTATAATTGATATGCCCATATCACACGCGTAACAATAAATAATACAAATAAATAATCCCAGAAATAACTTCGTTGCTAGGCACTCCTACAGAAAAAAGAAGTTGAACTTTTATAGGAGCCAATCCGCTTATCACGCGAAATTTTAGAAACATACAGGCTGTTCATATATCAAACATCCGGAGAAAAAAAAAACACGTTTCATAGTAAATGATCAGCTGATCGCGTCAATTTGTACGGGAAGTCTAATTTTTTTTTGTTGCGAATTTACACTTCATTAATACAAAAGTGATTAAATGTGATGTAAAGAAGCCATCTGTAATAGGTTGTTAGTGTTTTGTCAATAACCCTGTATAGACACGTTTTAGATATTTTCAACCTTGAAATACTTACGACTAAGCTACCGAAGGTCGAAGGAACAATACTTAAGGATGCGAAGCTGTTCCGTTAGCTGCCGTAGGTCCCTTAGGTTGTAGCGTGTAGGTACCTAATTTTAATTTTATTGTATTTCTTGTTGCTGCATCCAAAGATGCTTCGAGTTTTGCCCTCAGCATCTCTCGGATGTTAATTTAACATGGATTATGAATGGAGCCTCCTAATAACATGGGCTTAAACATAACTAGCGAAATGAGGACACCTCGGCCTAATCCTTCTTGGATGTTCCACCATGTCTAAGTGAAACTGATGAAGTCACGGCATTTTCTCCCGTTCAGAACTTAGTAATATCTTGAAAATTTGCCTAAAAGGGACATGGCCACTTTGTATGGTGTGTAAATATTAGAAATAGAATTGGAGGTTTATTTTTTTTTGCATATAGCATTATTTTGAAATTTTAATAGATCTTTTTCTCTTGCATATTTCTATTTTTAGCAAAGATTTTGGTTTCTGCTACCTATAGTGATGTCATTAAAGCGTAGATTTTATTCTGTTTCATGCTAAAAGCCATACTTCCGAAAGTAATAATACCTTTTCACGCCTTAGCTATTAGATGGATAGATGTGGCTAAAGGGCCCTATCCCGGTGGTAGATGCGTTGCCCCGGCGGAGTCCCGGTGGCGGTGGTCCGTTCCAGTGGGATGATTTCCGACCGCCACGGCCCACGCTGCCTTAATTCAGTGGGTTGAGTTTGAGTTTAGCCTTGAATCTTATTAGGGACAAGTACCTATTCTAATGAAATGGTAATAGAGAATTTTTACTAAATTCTGTTACAAATTCTCATCCATACTTCGTTACCGGTAGAGTCCCATTTCCCATTCGACACAAAAAAAAGAGTCCATCTTTCTCGGCCTGATGGAACTAATCAGCATAGGAATTTGGGTTGCCGACCATCTTAGCTGTGCCTCCAGAGTTAAGAGTGTCGTAGTCAATTAATTGTGTTCTCCCAATCTTTTTGTAAGGATAAGGAAATGGATTTTCATTTGGGGCAGATTCTGGTCGCTCAACTCTTTTTAGGGCGTAGTTTGTTTTGCGCAGTGCTTATTTTTACTGGAACCTGTACTAGTACTTTTTCCTTCATTTCCAGATCCATCTATTCTATAACCAGTACTTTTGGCTAATTATTAATGTAGCTTAGAAGGCACAACCGGCGCAACAAAAGTTTATCCTTTGAATTATCCAGGTTGGATTGATTTTTTGTATTGTAAGCCATTGATCACGAGGCCGCGTTCCGCGCATGCGGTATCGAGAAGTGCAGAGCCAATGAACAGAACTCCACTGGTTGAGTTCTTGGCAGGTTTTAACACGGAAAGAAGGTTTTCGCTCGGAGTGCTTGTACTTCGGTCTTCTTCTCATAGATGGCACTAACCACAATTATCGTAAATTATATCAGGATATTGAAACATGATACGATTCGAGTCGGCTTACTACACATTTCGTTTGATAGATAAAATTAAAGATTTACATAGATGATGTCATCAGTTTTTTTTTATTGCAAAATGGCTGCCTGCTCTTGACCTCGATCACGCCTGATGGAAAGCGATGGATGAGGTTTATGATGGAACGAGTGTGCCCAGAAGATGCCTGTTCACTCTTGAAAATAAATTGCTTAGTTCTTTTTATTTCTGTTTCAGGTGTGGCGTGTTCTTTAAGGATAAGGAAATGTTAAACAATGCAATTAATTCTCAATTCTGAGCCTGCTTTAGATGTACAAAGAGACATGTCCGCGATCGAAGAAATTCATAATGAGAAAATTGTCAATGGTGATATTGAAAAACTTATTGAGAAAAATTGCAACGGGAACAAAGAAAACATCGGAGAGGACAATGTTATTAGCGGTGATGAAAAAAATAAACATGTCATAAATGCAGAAATTGAAGACTTACCCAACTTGCCGATTGACAAAAAGTTGGAAAATACTGAAGACGAGTCGAGTATCGGGGTTGCAATTTCAGAAGAAACTTGTAAAGTAAACATTCCGGAAACGAATGGTACGCAAAATGAAGAATCTCAGAAATATACCACTGATGAAGAAATTCAGTGCACAAGCCCCATTGAAAAGGAATCTGAAGAAAAATCTGCAGAGATAGTTCAAGAAGCTATTGTAGAAGATAAAGAAGAAATAATTAGCCTTGATCAGGAAACTGTAGACCAAATTCCAGATATCACAGAAAATAAATCTGAAAATATTAAACCAGAAAATAATGAAACAAAAATTAAAGAAGATTTGCCTGATACTAAAGATGATGTGGAGGTTATAGAAGAACAAACTGAAACTCATACTATATGCGAGACCACACCTGTTATAGAATTAAAAGAACAGGTGCCTGATGTACAATTAGAAGAACCGTCAAGTACTACTGAAAATGACAACAAACCTTTAGAGTCTTCTGAAAATAAAGACAAACCAGAATCTTCTGAACATAAAGAAAAACAATTAGATGAGATCAAGAATGAGATCAAAGAACCAGTCTCTGATTCTACAGGTGTAATATCAAGCAACGGTGCCCATGATCCATTACCCATCGAGTTACAAGATGACATGGACATGGACATGGAAGAAATTGTGGAAACAGCAAAGAGCAAAGAAAAAGATACCGATTCACAAACAAAAGAAAAGATCTCTGCTCCTGTGAGTAGTATTATAGATAAACCTATTTTATGTAAGCTTTCTAATACACTGGACATATTGTCCGATGATGAGGATGATGTGGATGAGCCTCTGAAAGAGGAACCCCCTAAGCCAATAGATTTAAATGAAAAGCAATGCATTAATATAGAAGATGATGATGATATCATGCTCATTGATGAGGACACAAGTAAGACTGAAACACCCCAACCTGTAAATATTAGTAGTAAAGAAGATACTCCAATCACCACAGAAGACAAAACTGATTCAGAAATCGCAGAAAAAACTCTTGAAATAATCGACTTCGGTGAGAAAGGTTAGTAAAACTTCTTTTATAAAAAGACCACTTGGTATAATAATATGTTTTTTTTTTAACTGATTACTACGTAAGTAACTTTTTAAATAATCAATCAAAAGCAATAGTCAATCTTCTTCTGCCTGAACTCTTTGGTTTCAAGTTATTTTTAGACCTTGTTCGCCCATATAGATCACTCCTTAAAGCATTGGCATAATCATAAATTATACATTTCACGTTTCCTTTTCCAGATTCCACACATCCAGAAAAAGTAAAGGATACTAATTCGCAAATCAATATAAATGACAAAGAAGAAAACAAACCTTTTGAACCAGTCTCATCTGACTTGCCACTACTTCCAGACAATTTCCTCAAATCTGCCAAGAAGAGTATAGCAGATATGACTCGGGAAGATTTGGAGGAATTCTGCATACTCAGAATAGTAGAGAGTATTGTTGACAGAAGCAATTTAAGTGAAATTAAAAACAAACTTAAAACAGTGGCACAGGGTATGGAGGAATACAGGAAAAAAACCATGACGTTAACAAAACAGAATCGAGATCTACAAGTCGTTTTGAAGTCCATACAGGAGGAACAGAAAAAGAATTTACCAGGCACACCTATAACACCCCTAAAGATAACCCGGTCTGTGGGTATGCAAGTTTATATGGAAAAAACAGGGCCTCGAAGAAAAAACCTTGCACAGCTACAAAACTCTACCAACACCAGGCAAAGTACTAAGAGTTTGCCAAATACAAACCTTCGGCCGAAACAACCTGCTGCCACCACCCAGCCCATACCTGTACCTAGACTTGTGCCTGCCAGCCCCGCCATGAAATCGCCAAGTACGATACCAATGGTCAATCAAATAGTTGCTGCCAAAGTTGTCCCTCCCATGCCGAATGGAATTATTAAAAACCCATCACCTGCCCAGAAAGTGGGCGAAAAAAGGCAGCGTAATAGAAACATGTCTGTGACAGTAGATCTGACGGATGATGAACCACCAACTAAAGTTAACAATCGGACATCACCTGCACCTCCAGTTCGATTAGTTCCTTCTCAAAGTTTGATGGCAAACCCAAGACAGGCGTTTCCAGCAGCTGTTAGCAGTCCAAGAAAAGTTTACATTCCTATAAGTGGTCCACAGAATCAAAATATAAGGCCTGGACAGACTATCATGTTAAAGACTGTTCCTACACCAGGTAAGTCATCTACAATAATATAACAAAGTCACTCAATTGTTGTTTGGAACTAAATGATATTTAATTTGCATATTGTGTATGTTTGTGTTCCAGGTTTAAGACCAAGGATTCCTAATACGCAAGTGGGAAGACCTGCTACGACAGTCAGGGTAACTAAACATCCAGCTCCTTTGCCTGACGCCATGAAGCAGTACCAGCCACCAAATTGGAAAGCGTTACCACCAGCGCCAGATCTCAAACTATCAAAAGTAGAAAACGGAATAGTCATTTCATGGAAAATTGAAGGTTATCAAGAGGACAGTTACGAAGAAATAGCGAGCTATCAGTTGTATGCTTATCAAGAAACGTCTTCTCCTCCCAGCACAACGTTATGGAAGAAGATTGGAGATGTAAAAGCACTGCCGTTACCTATGGCGTGCACCTTGACGCAATTCATGGCTGGCTTCAAGTACTTCTTTGCTGTTCGAGCGGTAGATATCAGATCCCGGCTTGGGCCATTCAGCTTACCCGGAAGCATACTCTTGCTGAATAAATTGTAAGACTGATTAAGTGAATAGACCATGTGTACTATGTGCAAGTGTAATTGAATATAATTATCTTCTTGTTGTGTTAGTTATTTATTGTGTAAATGTCAGTCATTTGTTTAAACATTTTTACGTGCGGTTTTTCTTTTTTATCTAATGTCATCACCATGTGACACTATCTAGAAAAATATATTTTACTTTTTGATTAGGTCGACAAACTAAGATCAGTGATTTCTCTTAGTTTGTCAAATATCTCTGTTCAATTTTATTTTTAAATAATTGTACTGTTTTCTAACGAAAAGTCCCACTGTTGACTGCAATATTGATCTTTTGAACAATTCAAATAGTAGTGCAATTTAAGTAGTTAATATTAAATAGGTAGGACGGTAATAACGATAACAGTAATTGTAAAATTGTAATTTACACCTACGCATGTTTAGACGAAATATTGGATTGTAAAATTCTTATCATACATATTTTTTTCTGCATAGAGTATCCTCGGAGGACACTCCGAAATCCTACTCATGATTACAGATTTAAAATCTACATGTTTTTTTCATTTTTAATATTTGGTAGTGATATTCAATTCTATTCCAAGAACTTAGGAATTGCCTTTCGTAGAAATTTATCAGAAAAAATATTGAAAAGATCGTCCAAACGTTTCAAGGGGCAATGTTATTATATCAAGGGACCATAAATTGTGATACCAAATCACGGAAAAAATACATTAATTTCCCAAAAAAGAAAACTGTTATCTAACCCTCAGGAACGAATAAAATCAAGGATCAGTTACAGCCGTCAGATACAGAAACAATATATAAGATGCTCTGTGCACAGAAACATCAACTGTGAACTGTCAATCCTCCGAGAGACAGCTAAGTGACGTGATTACGATATTCCTGCTGATAGCTACTAGAATAACCTTTAATAACTTACTATTGTAGTTAATTAAGTTATAGAAAACGGCCATTAGACATTATTCCTAGAGATAGAGTTGCAGATTTATGTAAGTGAATCGTAGTCCATATTTTATCAATTTATTGTCTGTGCTGGCTAAAGCCCTTAACTGTGAATTTATTATCTGTGACCCTTTATTTTCGAGTTACGTCATGTGACGTTTAACAGGGTGGACTGGAAATCAAAATTATACCAATTTAGTATAATTAGTTGTTTCAAAGTTGGTCATCACATAATCATATTTTTGATGCTATCATCAATTAGAAGTAATATGAACAAATGCGCACATTTATTAACAATAGTAATCATCGTTGGATCCTCTTTCTGCCTTTGTCCCATATTACTTTGGGTAGGGTTGCTATAAATCCCCAAGGCCCCGTCGGGACATTTACATTTTGGGGTCCTGTTTGCAACCGACTTCCAAACGGAGGAGGTTCTCAATTCCTCTGTATGTTTTTTTTTTTTATATTTTACGCGATTAAATATAAATATCGCTGGACATTACACACAGCGCCATCTAGGTGCCACAATAAGCAACGAGACTTGTGTCGTGGACTCCAGATAGTTAATAATACTACATAGATACTTTTTTGTTTGTAATACATACTTATTATACATATAAACATCCATAACTCGGAAACACGAACTTCGAATCTGGGACCCTAAGAACGTAAGGCAGCCTCACTACCGTTGCGCCATTCGGGTCGTCAAGATTACTCCGCCAATTATGAATCGATTTTGAAAATTCTTTCTTTGTTTGGTAGGTCATACTTCAGAGATGGTCCCATTATCATTAGGTTAGGATCTGATGATGGGATCCTGGAGAAATCGAGGGAACTCTTCAATAAATAATAGCAAATCAATCGCGACTGCTGCTATCGCATATTTATACATTGTTTGTGCAATCACAGAACATAACATCACGCCTGTCAGGATCTTGGGTCATCAGATTTGGTGTGGATTGTTTCGAGTATGCCTCTGTCAGTTTTTTTACGCATGCATGCCTTAAAAAAGCCGCATAGCCCATCCATGCAGTGCTTTCAAGAGCAGTACACGCTGTGCATGCCTCACAAAGTCATCATCGTCGTCATTTCAACCGAAAGACGTCCACTGCTGGACAAAGGCCTCTCCCAAGTTTCGCCGCATTGACCGGTCCCGTGCAACTCTCATCCATTTTTGTCGCTAGAATAGTAGAATTTTTATAACTTAAATGTTATCCCCACGGCCGTCACTTGTCAAGGCACTGTCAGCTGAAAGATTTTTCGTTTTGTTTGGTTGGCAATAATATGATTCCAGTTTTTTGGCAGTTTTCGATATGTTCGCGTAGCGGTGGTTCGTTTGTTTGCTTATCGCAAAATTTTAAGGTATTCCAAACGAAAAAGACGCAAAACATTCTAGATCATATGTATTTTAGTAATTAATCAAAGTAGTTTCATGTGAATACATAGAATATTAAGTAAAACTAGTGTTTTATTCTGGTATACTTGAGATTGTTTGACGTAGGTAGTTGACATATCGTTTCGCAAGTAGTCTCACGGAGGTGGTTTATTTGTGTACAATCTGTTTCTGTGGAAGATATCCGCGCAGATTTTAGTGATTCGTGAAAACTGTGTTTTGTGTTATGGTCAAAGGATCGAAGATTCCTTAGTGCGGTCAATAAATAGTGCGTGATGTGAAGGCAGTGGGTGAAGTTTAACAAGTTAGGTGTCTCTGTTGAGTGAGGTATTGGTGTTTGTTTGCGTCCCTGCGCCGCCGTGAGAGCCATGCTGGCTCGTTCGTGCCGCTGCGACGTTGATGCACGACCGGTACGGATACTATTTTTTTTTTTTGTTTTTCAATTAATCTTACTTTCATTTACTCTTAGCTGGCATTATAATCATTATTTAGCAACTCCAGACTTGATTTAGTCTTTTTTGTATTACACCATCCTAGGTGTCCATTACAATCAAATGATAAGCCGTCATACTGTACCTAGATTATACACTAAGATTATAAAGTAAAGATGTTGATTACTTATTGTATTTACATTCTTCTGGTACCGACTTACTGTTTTATGTTAAAGTGAAGGGTTTGTTGAAACTTTTTTGTTAATCACTTGTTAATAATGTACTAGATAATACATACATTATTTGTCATACTCCAACGGTTTGTTGTTCAGTCAGTATTGGTTACATCAATCTAAAGATTGCAAACCCTAGGTATGGTGAGGACTTGAGTCTAATTCGAAAATAAACTGGTGAAATACATGTTTAGAATAGAATAGAATGCATTTATTATTATTAACTGTAGCGTCGAAATATTCAGGAACACAAAATCAACAGTAAACATGATATATATCCCGTTTCTAGTGTTAATGATAATGTTAATGACCATCATCAGCCTAGCTTTTTCCCAACTACGTTGGGATCGGCTTCCAGTCTAACCGCATGCAGCTGAATACCAGTATATATACATGGAGCGACTGCCTATCTGACTTCCACAACCCAGTTAGTACTGGGTAATACAATACCCCTTGGTAAGACTGGTTGTCAGACTTTTTGGACCACTGACTACATTTAATGACTGTAAAAGATCTACAGATGACAGCCTGGACCTACGGATTTACGTGCTTTCCGAGGTACGGAGGAAACTCGATATGTAATGGGCGGTCATCCATCTACAGACCAACCTAGGCAAGTGCTGCTTAACCTAAAGCATGCCACTGACTATCTGTAACAACTGTCAAAGCTGTACATCTTTGACAGCCGGGAAAACTTATATTGTACAAAGCTGTTATGTTATATTTTTACTAAATGTAAACCCTTCAGTGATAACAGAAGTAATGATAGTTATGTGTTCTTTCTATAACATCATTACATAACAATGATAGATCACCGTTTCCATAAGTTGGTTAAAACAGCTGTCTCATGTTCCTTTAGGTAATAGTACATAGAGATAGGTAAATTATAGAAAGAGTCAAAAGAAAGTAATTAATTCAGCAAAAAACAAGGCAACAATTGATTTTTATCAAATTCTGATAATGATGTTAATTACTACCCATGACAATCCTGATAAAGTTGTTGTTTTTAGCGACTGCAGTTTTATACGTATAAATAAATAAATACTAACATCATTTTTGTGCCCTTGTCCCATGTTTTTTAGGGTCAGCACAACATATACACATTGGAAGGGACACGGGATATTGACTCAAACGTTTAATACTCATTCTGTTCCCCAATCTAACCCTGGTAATCTGGTAACTGTTTTTGCGTTGATGTCCCTGCACACTTTATATTTTTTATCCCATCTTTTTCTTTCATGAATATGTCTTGACGTCATACAAACCTCCCTCGTCTTTCAGACAGAGCAAGATAGAAAATAAAAATTTTTGTTGCACAGTAACATTACGTCCTGTAACTGAAACTTACACCATTTTCCCTTGGGGCAGACATCTTTCAATTGGAGTAATCTGTTTGTTTACTTAATTCATCATTCTACATTTGTGAATGTAGATCATATTAAATAAAAAGAAAAAAGGTATTTTAAAGATAATAATAAAACAGTATGCTGTTATTTGTATGTAATTAAAGAATAATTGTCAGGTAGGTACCTACTGCTTTAAAAACTTGTATACTAAACCTAAACATAGTCAATTAAAAACCACACAATGTCCACAAATTACAATAAAATACTAATTATTTAGTTACCTTTCAATGATAATAAACCTAACTAACCTACTCTTAAACATCTCACATAGAAAATTACAATCTTATCTTAAAGCAGATTTTTTGTAGATCTAAAGATAATTCATGATTCTCTTGCCATTATCCCAATTTACTTAGGTATGGTGCAGCATCTTCCCATTCCATACTTCTCAATTATTATGTTTCTCTAAAACACTAGCTATTGACCATGCATGGCTTCATTCACTTTATGGTCGGACACTGTCTCACAGGAGAAAAGTCTGGCGACACTTGGGGATAATCTGGCTTCCGGAATTGGATTAGTTGTTCTGAAGATTTCAAGTTTACCGCTTTATAGTTTTAGTTTAGATTTCTAACTTAAGCCATAAAAATAATTAACAAAGTGTAAAATAACCTGAAAAATGCATTACTAATTAGAGAATGACTCTGATCTTTAAAACACACTGATATTCAGTACTCATTACAAAAAAAAAAACAATTTAGTTGCAAAAAAGCTATAGTTCTTGTCATCAGTTTCTGAGGAAAAAAACACCGATGCTTAATGAGATCCAATGATAATGCAAAACTGAATGACTGGATGAAGTTAAATATACGACACAACATATTATATTCAAATTGATACCTAAAATTGACAGAATGGATGTGTGGTGTATGATGTTTTGCAAATTGCAATGATATGGTATTTTTGTATTGATAATACATCAAAACACTTTTGTTAGCTGGCTTTTGTTGAAAAAAAAAAAACTGGTTGAAGTATTCAGTATTTACTAATTAGATAAGGTAGCTTTAAAAGATCTTCAATAAATTAGAAAATCTTCAAAAGAATTTCAGACTTAAAATGCACAATTTAGTAAGACTATCGTTTGAACCATTCTTTTCATTTGATTTCAGCCAATTCAGCCATAGCCTTTTGAATTCCTAAGTTCAAAACATTATTGTTTCTGGAAGACTCTTGGTCTCGAGTATGATGTGGATGGATGGCTACAATAATAAATGCTTGTACATGCTTGAGCAAGGGGGTGACGACTGATATAGCTGCTATTAGTAGACTATGGATTGGCATAAGGGCAAAAGAATGATGATGCTTTCTGACTAAACAAAACTGTCATATGCTGGTCATCAGTATCGGGCTACAGCAGTCAACTGCTGGATAAAGCCTCTCCAATTATATGCTCTATTTACAGCAACCCCCATCCAGCTGTAACCAACCACCTTGTGAAGATTGTCACTTTACCTAGCGGCGATTTGCAGTTTCAAGTCAAATAAGTTTAATTGCTGTTGATGTTTTGACAGCTAATTAGCTGTTAACATAATGTTAAACAGTATGTTGATAATTATTTATAATAAATTAAAATCAACTAGCGCAACTAGGATTATAAATTGAGAATGTTTTGACTGTTTCTTTCTTTTTCTTTTTAGGGTTCTTTACCCAAGGGGTAAAAATGGAACCCTATTACTGAGACTCCACTGTCCGTCTGTCTGTCACCAGGCTGTATTTCATGAACCGTGATAGAGACAGTTGACATTTTCACAGGTGATGTATTTCTCTTGCCGATATAAAAAAAATAATAAAAACAGAATAAAATAAATATTTAAGGGGAGTTCCCATACAACAAACGTGTTATTTTTTTTTTAGATAATGGAACGGAACCTTTCGTACTCGAGTTAAACTTGCACTTGGCCAGTTTTTTATTTATTGTATTCCTAATGTGTGTGGCAGTGAGCACAAGGTTTGTATGAAAGAAAAGTATTTTCTCATCATTACACGGGGCCAAAAATGGCCACTTTATCAGAATCGTAATACGAATCACGTTAAAAATTTAAAACTCTTAAAATAGACTTTGTGGTCATAACCATAAAGACCATTTTAAGAATTTTAAATTTTAAACGTGATTCATATTATGATTCTGATAAAGCTTCCATTTTAGGCCCCCAGATCTTATTTGCTTCAATTAGTGAATTGTACCCATGTAAAGATACATAAACCTTTCTGAATATGCACTAAATTTAATCAATCTTCTTCACCTACAAATAATATACCTAATGTCTTTTTATCTTGCTATAATAAATACACTCAAATATTTACTATATCATGTGACTTGCAGGTATTGTACTTGATGTTATTAAACTGAAGCTATTGTCTCTGAAATTGTTGAATGAATAAGATTCAGTTATTATCATTTAATTTAGAGTTACAATACTAACTGTTGAGTGTTCATTGTGTGTGCTGTTTTGTGAAGTAGTTAATATTTATGTATTCTGTGGAGTCTGGACTTGTGCCCATCATCATCATTCACAGCCCGAATTCACCCACTGCTGGGTATAAGCCTCTCTTTCCTAGTGTAATCCCCATGCCACTGTGCCAACCTTGATTTATGCCCAGTTGATGGTAATAGGCTCGGCCTCCTATCACATAGGACTTTTACATAACTGGCAAAATGAAAATTTACCGTAGATACACTACACCTAAGTCTAACCCTACCCAGGGGAGCAGCTACCGCCGTATCAGCCGTATCGATGATACGGGGCCCCGTTAACCGTTAAGAGCCCCGATGAGGAAAAAAAACAAAATATTCTCATAATCGAAGAACATAAATATTCGTCTTGATAAAAGATAAAATGAAAAATAACTTATCACTGTCCAGAAAGCTCCAATTTTTCGAGCTTGCTTCGCTCGCATTTTGATGATGGCTTCACCAAACGCACTCCAGAACGCACCAATTTTTCGAGCTCGGTTTTCGATGCCCTCAGGATGCTTTAATTTTCTAGCTCCTCATTGAAGACTTTAACCTATGAGAGCCATGATCGCAGTCACACATTTTTTTGTCTCACACATCGCACATTCTCTTAGTAAAGTGAATGATAGCTTAAGCGATGCAAGTCAGGATGCTATTTTCTTAGTTTTGCAAAAATAATTTGTTTAATATTAATGATTTTGTCCTTTTAAGCTTCGCCACACTCGGGCAAATGGCCCCCAAAATAATATGATACGGGGCCCTACTAGGACTAGCTACGCCGCTGACCCTACCCCTTTATTAAAAGACATTGCTGTGATGTTGACACCTGTACTAGTAGTAAGTCAGTGATTCTAATTGCCAGCATTTTTGATAATAAACTTAAAACACAACTGTGGAAATTTAATAGGACTAATTCGTGTTTTTGTGTTGTGTGTGGAGAAAGATAATCATCTGCTGAGCCTTTACCCAACTATGTTAGGGTCGGCTTCCAGTCTAACCTGATGCAGCTGAATACCAGTAATTACATGGAACGACTGCCTATCTGACATCCACAACCCAGTTAGTACTGGGTAATACAATAAGACTTGGCAAGACTTTTTGGGCCACTGACTACCTGTAACGACTGTCAAAGATCTACAATTGACAGCCGGGACCAACGGCTTAACGTACTTTCCGAGGGAATGTAACGGGCGGTCACCCATCCACAGACCAACCTAGGCAAGCGCGGCTAGATCGACCCGAGCGGCTGTTATTATTTTGCCACGAGCTCCTCGAGCCCTTCTCCAGTGGAGAAAGATAATATGAAAGAAAAAGGCGTACAATATGGTCGAGTGAGGGCTGGCAGCGGAGAATGGAAGAAAAAAAGCATTGCGGGAACCTGAAGAAACTGAGGACAAGGGCGGGAAGATAATGATGATGAACTTAAATCACAACTGTCTTTCTTTGACCGTTGTATAAAATGGCTTTAGCACTGCAAATTTATGTTTGAAGTCAATTTGATTAACAATTATTATCGCTTAGGGTACCATTTACTCAGTCAGTTATTTTGCAATAGTAATCCAAGTACCTACCTAAATACTAGCTGTGCCCCCTGGTGAGAAGAATGACTCAATTTACATAATTTAGAGTACATTGGTTTTAATTAATTAAAAAATATTGCAGATCAATGTAAACATAACATACAGAAAGAAAAACGTTCCAGTAGCAAAAACAAATTCGAAAATAATAAAAACTAACATAAATAAAAAATAGGACTACATTATGTGCGATCGTCACGGCTGCGCCAAACACTCATTTCAGCAATAATGTCGGACAGATACTGTATGTGTTTCATTGATTTGTAAAATAACCTTTACTGTAGTATAGATACAGTATACTATAGATAAACGAAGTGTAGTTTAACCAGCCAGTCAGGCCAGTAAGTACTTCTTAAAACAGGATATCGAGTAGTACTGGGGGTAACGCAAGAAAGCAGTTCTTCCGCACTCTGCTTTCGTCGCCACTTTCACTTGTATCGGTCCGGCGCAGGCGCCGCCCCTAGCTACTTTCGCCGACACCCGAGCGAATGTTTTGAACTCTGATACTTTGCTAATTAGTTTTACTGATCGATTCAATTATTTATGTTGAGGAGCATTTTTTTTTCTGTTTTTGTACCGAAAATTAAAGCACATCATCGAGAAAATTGGAAGGAATGGGGCTCCCCCATTTCCCAAGACTTCCCACAATACGGGCTAACTAATAAAAAAAATGTCCCGCAAAAAAGTTCTGAAGTATAATCGGCCTAGAATGATCCCACGGCTGGGGTACAGGCCTCTTCTTGGTGTGTGGCAGTGGACAGTGATCTACCACGCTGGTCCAGCGCAGGTTAATGGATCAGGATGTCAAATGTCTTCGAATTTTGGTGTAGTTCTAGGAAATGCTGGTTCCTTCAGCGTTTTGAGAGCAGAGATGATAAAATAATTTACACAAAGTAAAGTATCATGCTGGACACAAAAATAATGAAGATGGTCCTTTAAATTATTGGTATCAAACAATGTTCGTACTGTTTGTACAGTATAGACACAAACAGAATCAGAATATGCAACAGATGATGTCATTTGTTTTAGATAACTTGTAAACAAGTGGGTACTTACTTAAGAGTAAGCAAGTAGGTGTCTGATAGATTATTGTAATCCCTTCACTGATCCCTCATGTACCAGCCTTGCAGGCACCTAAGAAGCTAATTCAAGGCACTCTGTGTGGTGTCTACTTAAGCCTTGTTCCTACTACGTGCACATCTTGCTACATCGTTCTCACATAGTGTACAATCTCAACATGAATGATGTAGCCAAGGTTTTGTAACAATATGCTGATTTAAAAGAGTGTCCTTGGAGTTTCTGGCCCGTTCTTCTCCATAGAGATTTACTCTAGGGAATGGGCAAGTACAGTACTTTCACAGTTTTTATGCCTTGTGACTAGGACCGTAGCTACATTTCATTGTTATCTTTGTTTCGACAATTCAAAAGTGCCTGTAACTGGCCTACTAGAAATAAATGCTTTGATTTTGGAATCACCATCCAATGGGGAAGGCAATCGTAAATCTAATGGCGCTAGCATAGCTTACCTTGTATCATTGGTTGAAGATTTGTCGATCAATTTCATTTTATAGTTCAGAATAGCTTGACCTCATTGGTCAGATTGGGACTAAGCTATGGACACGCCATCTACAATCAGCTTTGACTTGCTTTCCCCATTCAGCGAATGCAATTAAATGCCAGTATTTTACGTAATACGAGCTCCACTCCATAACCCAGGTACTGGATAACACGTCGATAGGGTTGTTTACAGCTTTTTGGGTTTGTGACTGCTGTCAAACGTGACGGTTACATCACCATCTTTCAGCCCTTGCCCCTTGTTACTTGGGGTCGGCGCAACAAGTTTTCTTCTTCCATTCTCCCCTGGCAGACGTCACGGCATCATTTACTTCTTTTCTTTTCATATCATACCTCACGCAATCCATCCATCGTTTCCTTGTTCATTCTCTCTCCATCCATCAACATTTATATTCATCACTCTTGTATTGTATAGCGGGCTGGTGTCCGCAACTCCACGTCTAAGCGCGTATTTTGCGTGCGGAAAATACGCGCATCATTTTTTTCATCACTCTTTTAGTCACATGCGATTCGTCCCTCCTCGTCACATGTCCATATCAAGACAGTCGATTCCCTTTCAACTTTTCTGTAAGTGGCGCAACTTTTAAACTTAACGACTATTAAAGATCTTTAAATTTTAATGACGTAAAGATCTTTGACAGCCGTACCGAGAACAACAACTTATCAAGATTAAGTATTACTTTTTGTGATGGGTTAGACTACTTGACAGATTCTCGGATTTCTGACTGCCCATAATGACTGTCAAGAAGAGATGGCAGCCAAGATCAACAGGCCAGGCTTATCGTGAACCGACTTTGTCAGGATGAGGTGTTCAATTGTTTACGAAATATAGCTGGGGTCGCATGCCGCGGCAATAATAATGAACTTGTTTTGCGAAGCCTACACGACTGTGATTTCAATAATATTTTCTACTATCTATTACCGGCAACTTTGTGTGCCTGCAAACATACTTGGGTTTTAATTTAAAAAAAGTTGCATATATCAAACTAATTTTTTAATGGTTGTTCTCCCGCGGCAGAACTATTGGCCATCATTAGTACCTACTATCGAGGCATAGAGTAAAACAAAAAAAATGTATTGTGTTTGTTTTAAAATTAAAAAATCCCTTCGGCAAGCCGCGAAGGAGGTAGATTTCGAAGAAGGTTCCACCCTTAATATTAACGGGTAGATGATGGTTTTACAGCTGAAAAATGGTTATACATTTGAAAATCCTCCCTTAGTATGGAAACAGTCACAATTTTTCAGTTATTATTTTTTATTTCGAAAACTATAAGTTTTATCGATAAACTAAAAAAAATATAGAATAGACAATTTGCTTTCAAAACAAAATATTTTCGAAATAAAAATGTTTACCGTTTCGGAGATATAATGTTTTTTTTTCAAAATTATTTGGAAATTTCAACCCCCTCCCCAAGTTAGGGGTTGCATCAAAGAAGTTTAAATTTAAAAGTTGTCCGTATTCTTACTGGAAATTATAAAAAATGTTAAACGGTTCAAAAATGGAAACCATAAGAAAAAAGTTATGACCAAAAAACTGATTTTCGAAAAACCGACCCCCGCCGCCCCCCATGGACGAATTCCGCCCATTCACGAACTTAACCTAAGTTTTGAACTTATCGATTTTTTGGCCAAGTTTGAAAGCAATCTGTGCATAATTGCATTACATACCTATCTAAGTATAAACTTTTTAACCGGCGGATGATTTGGGCTCTAGGGGTCATAACTAGACTCCCTATGGTGAAATTTTCAGAAAACTCGACTTTAGGTGCAAGACCAATAGGTATATTTTTTCTGACAAAATCTACCTTAAACATATCCATAAACTCGAAAGCGTGAGAAACAATAGTAACACTAGACGTAAAGTGTAGGTACTAGGTACATCGACCCAAAATGAATCTGATCACCTTATGGACTATTTTTGCTTGCAGCATCCGGCCGCTATAGAAGCACTTAGTTGAAAACTTTCTCTTCATTGGTCCTTTTTTGTGTTATTCCTATTAGTCAAAAAAGGGTGGTCAAACATCTGTGATCATTACGAGTAACAGAAGCTGAGAATTTATGTAAAACAAAAGATATAATGTAAAAAGGTCGCATATTTTTTTTTGTTTTCTACTATTGGTCCGCACTCTCTTTGTGCTGACCAATAGTAGTAAGGGTGGTGAACAGATGTAGATATCATGTGCACAGGATTTTGTTTTAAAAGTGAGCAGATTCATTTTGATGCGATCACGATGGTATCATGGTACCACTCGAAAGGCACGCGCCGCCGCGCGCTGCCGACTAAGTCACGAGCGAATCATAAAAATATTCAAAGCATATTACTTTGTCCTTTTGGATCTTTCTACATATTCCAGCCCATCTATCGGTACAGTACTTTAGGCATGAAAATGTACAGACAAACATTTCGCATTCAATTAATATGGATTATGTGATGATACCGCAGTTATTTTTCCTTGACAACATATTTTGATCCAAGTTAAAGAGGAAAGTTAACATTTCCTCGCTAATGCTCCTTTAGCGAGGAAATGTTATCTTTCCGTGATAAACTTCAAAAAATTACAAAAGCGTGTTCGTAAGCTTATGATAATTTGCTTTGTGGTTTTGCGAAAAAAATAATCTTTACCAGTTGCCAAGGCCTTCAGAGCAAACAATCGGCTTTAAACGCCAAAAAAAAAAACTTAATTGTCTCTTGACTGATGATCTCACTTCATTCACTGTGGTACACACGGCTACACGTCGTCAAGTTATACATTTCCAGTATAAGCTGACCTCGCATTGTACGGAAATCCTATACAATGCGAGATCAGCATAAACTGCAAATGTATAGCTTGATGTGTAGCCGTGTGCACTTATTAACTACGAATACATTAAGAAATAGCTTCCTAATAGCATCAAATAAATGGAAAATTATTTAATTATCAATTAGACTACAAATATTACATTACATAGTTGAAAACCAGCGTCAGGCACTGATTGCCCACATTTTACTGAACTGGGCCTATTTGGCGCAGCCTTGAGGCACACAGTGTTACTTTTTTTGTTTAGTTGTAAGTTTTTAATCTTATATCATTTTTGTTTTATTTTGTGTGCACTAGTGGCATGTGCCAAATAAATGTATTTTCTTTATTTCTTCTTTACATTTTTAATTCGACATTAAGTACTTTCGAAGATAAAAGTGTCTGTCAGTACATGTATACAGTCGGGGATTTAAATCCTTTGCCATAATAAAAACGTTTTTGCCACATAAAAATGAAGCGTCAACGACGTAATCTTTAAGTGGTAATGACAATATTGACAATGACAAAGTTCAAAAGCGATCAACGTTGTCTTCAGGTGGAAGCGCAAGGGTAGCCCCATATAATCCCAAAGAGTGACTTTTTCATGAAATAGCTATTGAATGGGGTTATATGAACTTGGAGGGCTGCATTGATGATTTGAATGATTATAATTCTGTAACTCCATACGTGTTACTGGCGCGATTCATATTTTCATCAGCATACAATCTGATACTGACCTGCAACTTGCAATAAACGTAAGAAAATTTAAATTTCGCGGGCTACCCTTGCGCATCCACCTTAATATCAAACAATCAATCATTTAAGCCTATCGCAGGAATCACACCGCTGGACAAAGCCTCTCCCAAACTGCGCCGCAACAAGATACAAAAATGTATTTTAAAACAAGACTTTTCAGCAGGTCACGCAACGAAATGAAATTTGGGTCATTTTCATGTTAAACTGGAACGGCAAACAAGTTAATAATATATAGTCTGCATGCAAGAAACTTTCTGACGTGTATTATAAAACTTAACGGTTGTCGACAGACCTAGTCTGAAGTTTCAAGGCTGGTTCTGTCCCTCGTTAAATTGCATGCAGCAAATATGTATGGAGACCCACATTTCGCCAGTTAGATCATGTTCATAGTATCTAGGGGGCTAGCTTATTGCGAAGTACAAATCCAGGGTCCAAAGCTGCGGGTTGGTAGTGAAAATTGATGATTCTGTGAAAGACAAACTTCGGGAGGATACCTCAAACGGCAACGGCGATCGCTGCTCAATGGCTAAATGGACAGACCGCAACAAAGCGAATTGTTTCTAAAAAATACTCTAAGAAAACGCTTCTCTGATTGCCACATGTTTGACTGACGCTGCGGGCTGCCGCTGCATTAGCCTCAAGCTTAGTCGCAGTTCCAATACAACCATTAGAATCTAAAGTAAAACTGATGGTGATGAAGCCTTTAGCCGGTTTCATTTCTGCACAGAAACACGAACATCTGCTCGTTATCGTGTGCCAATTACGGAGTGAGACATCCCCTCATTAAATGTTTATTGCAAGCGTGGGATGTCTAGCACCTGGTGCATTATAAACTGAAACATTTGAATTTGCAATAGGAGCTACAGCAAAAACTGTAGTACAGAACTTTGGATCAATCAACTCGGACTATCGCAGTTCAATTTAGGCCTTTCTTAAGTTGTTCCACAAGACCTGGTCCTGCGTCTTCTTTATCCAGGCTGTCCCTAGCCACCTTTTTAAGGTGTCGGGCGCCCCACATTTCGCTTGTCGATACGCGTCTCCACTCTAGAGGACTCCTTTGCTCCATCAGTCCCTAGACAAACATGGCGAGTACACTGACACTTCAGCTTTCTTATTCTGCAAGCTATGTCGGTAACTCCAGTTCTTTCCAGATAATCCGGAACTTATCCTACTTAGCGCTTGAATCAACTGTCGTATAATGTAACATTGGCTGCCTAGGCTACATATGTATACCGTATCGACGTCGACCAACGACCTCGTAAAATCGAATCGTAAAGCCCCGCAACAAATTGATCGCTAAAGAAAGATGTACAAAGAAGCCGACGAGTGCTACTAAATTTAACTTTTAACCCACATATAGAATGGGGTTCAATGACTTGGTTTTAAACCCAACCATGTGTTTATAGTTTGTACTGGCCCATTTTTTTGTAATTGCACAAAACGTAGCTATGGCTAGTTGGTTTCTGCAATAAAACCTACCGATAAGCATCTACGATGGTCGGAGTAATTTGAAAATACATTATAATATGTTGTTTATATTATAACTAGAGCGAACTGTTACCAAACGCTTTTTTAACCTCTCTTAACTTTCCAAAGTAATCTTTCTTTGGCTAGGGAAAAACAAAAAACAGAAAATAGAACATTACGAGTATGTATGATGACAAAACATGATTGTAGGATTTATTTTTACATAGCTACAAAGCTATGTAAAAATAAATCTATTCGGATAGTCAAAAGTTGTGCAATCAATCAGATCACCGGTAATAGGAAGGGACCAAGTCTTAGATTTCAAAACAAAACTAAATGTGGCTACATGTAGTTTTGAACCGGTTTGCTGCGGTGCTGAATGTGTCAAGACTTTTTAAATAAACTTTTTTTTTGTTTTTAATTAGCTCTCTTTTTATTTTATTTTTGCAATATATTGTTATATATATTATTTTTTTATAAATATCCTTTGTTAAAACTGCTGTAACTGGAAAATACAAAAAATAAGGAGTGTCAAAAGATGTGTGTGCCAGCACTGTGTGTGACACAGACAACCAATCAGCGAACAGTTCCACATGACACATAAATCTTAGAAATAATCTATTAAAGATCGTTTATCTATAAAATTAATTATTTTGTAATGAACCGCTGCTAATAGCATTATTGTTTTATTGTTTAACTAATTGATTTTGTTTTATTTTGAATCCACGTGCAGGATTTGGAATTAAAATTGTTATTTAAATACAATTGTATAATAGGATTAATAGGTAAAGAAAAATATTCTAACAGTAAAAAATTCTCAACAACTTAAAAAACTAATTACTAGGGATATTTTAGGCCCGCCCATCATTAACTGTGTTTAACATATTAAGTATTAAAAAAAAAACATCTTCATCACGCTAAACGTATTTAGTGACGCGTGGTGCAACTGGGCCTTAGAGCCTTTGCACACCACGTTTTTTATGCGCTGAGGACGCGCGACTCGCGTTTTTTATTAGAGCGGAGCGTCCATTGCGCGTTATCAACACGTTTTAGCAGATTTTACACGTTTGTATCGATACAAACGCAATTGTCACGTGCGTTTGTATCGATTCAAACGCGCGTTTCAATCGTACGCAGAGTTGTCTCGAGCGGCGCCATCGTAATACTGTGGTTCGAAATGGCTGCGGCTTTCTGCACGATGCATCAGCGCGTTTATAGCGATCCAAATGCAAGGATCGTGTGCAAAGGTAACAACGTGAATTTAGTCTTGCGTTTGCTGAGCGTCCTGATTGCGTTCTACGCGCGTGTTCAGCGCATACAAAAACGTGGCGTGTAAAGGCCCTTAGTAGCTGTGGTCGGAAGAAAACAAAACTAGCTCTTATCTCCCAGTTTCTGAAAGGCATATAAGAGGAAATGCGGTAGGTATTTGAAGAAACTATTACTGTCCCTCTTCGAGCGCGATTTCGACATTGCTGCGATAAGCTGTTTCTAATTGCTGTTGCAGATCCGACAAGTAAAAAGTCATAATTCCAGGTTTGGCTCTCAAGTATTTCCTCCTCCAATATTCAACCAATTTAAAAGATATTTCATAAACTGAATAAGAAGGATATTTACTGTGTCCCTATATTTTTCTTTTTTTATTAATAGAACGTCAAATTTGTACACTAGGCCTCTGTTGACAGCGGTCCAAATTGGCCTTTTTTAGCATTTTCTAAAGGTTCTAGTTCTGATACAGAGTATGTATCATCAAAAACGAAAACATAGGCCCATTGAAAAGGTTGATATTTATTTAACTGTAACAAATCATAGCTTTAAAGTCATAAACCAGAAAGAAAACAGGCGAGAGCGTTTGTATGGAGAAAAGACCACCCGCATTTACTCATCTGCCTAGCCTTTTACTAAATATGTTGGTGTCGGCTTCCTGTCTAACCAGATGCAGCTGAATACCAGTATTTTATTTGAAAGGCATTTAATTAAGATGAATAATTCTAATTGTTGCAGGGGGCGGAGTGGGCAACGCCACACAGTAGTTTTACTTCATAATGGTGAGCTATTGTAACAACAAAACATATTATTACGACATTTTTCAACAATACCCGCCTAAACCCATTATAGGAGCGTCATCTTAACATAACAAGATCTTATAATTGCCTGATTTCACTAACACGCATAGTTGAATGCCGAAACATGATTGCACTGTTGAATTTTACACGCTCCGCACTGAACCAAGCGGTGGAAAACCAACCGAACGATACTTTATATCATGCCTTTAATTCTCAGAGGTGTACCTATAGTCCAGTCATTATAAACATTTGATATTACGTAGGCGGGAGGCTAGAAAAGTTTAACTTAACCACATAAAATCCAAAATTTAGCCTTCTCGGTTCACATGCATTTCTAACCCGTTTTTTCCGACGTAATGACTGGACTACTAATAGTACACAAAGTAATCACAATACAATACAAAAAAAAAAAAAAATTGTTTCATTCATAAAAAGTGTCACAATATTTAGGTATGACGCTGGATCCCGCACAAGGATGCCCTGTGTCGCAGGATCTCTATTTCGACAGATAATTCGCATTACAAAATAGAAGAACATACTCGTAGAACAAATGTAACGGTTACAGTATAATTAGCGCTACAATAATTAATCGGGATTCCCATTTGCCGCTAGTGGTGACAAAGCCGGAGGTGACTACCGGGAATAAACGGATATAGATGGTGTCGATTGTACAAAAAAGTAAGTTTGGCATACACAAAAAAATATGGGCCGTAGAAGGATTATAAAATAATTAAAATTAAATTTTGGGACGAAGGAAGCATACTGTTTGGGACGATCCAGGAATTTTTTATGTGGGACGAAACTCAGTGGGCCGAACGAAGCATAAATCTTAATTACACTTAGGACATAAAGGTAACCAAGTGTATGTGTGTATGAGATGAGTGTTCACACAATTCACTAGTTATGTTTTTATTTCCCATGTAATAGGCCTTTTGGCATCAATCGGACACAAATCCAGACTCCGTAGCTGCTACTGGGAAATTTCTGATGGAAAAACCCAATAACACTGCCCGGAATCGAACCCAGGACCTCATGTTCAGCAGTCGCGCTTGCGATCACTAGACCAACGAGGCAGTCTCTTATGTAGGGATTTATTCGGGTATGACCTACTGTTGCTAAAAACGGACATTGACCCCCTGTATCTGAAGACTTGCGTTAAATCTGCTGTGAAATCTCATTCCTAGTACTAGCTGATGTCTAGTCCAATAAAAACCAAGTAATGGTAGACTTAAACAAAACCTCCGAAAAATACCAAACAGCTGATTCAAAACGTAACGGCTCAAGTACCATAACAAACTAGCTACACGGCACCACGGCTGACGCAGTGAAAGTCACCGTTGATGACACTTTCCATCGACACCGTGACGTAACGCAGCGTGAAGATAAAACGTTATTAGCAATGTTACGTAACGTCTAAAGGTTCGGTTGAACCAGTCCGGACAAATTGCGGGCGGCGGACACTGACAAATACTTTACATTATCGGTCAGTGTTCGGAGATCGCAATTTTTAGGGTGCCGTACCCGAAGGGTAACCAACGGGACCCTCGGTCCGCTGTCCGTCCGTCTGTCTGTCGGCGGCTGTATCTCATGATCCGTAATAGGTAGACACTTGAAATTTTCACAGAATGTGTATTTCTGATGCCGCTATAAAACGAATAAAACATTAAAAGGGACTCCACTACTAACATGCTATGGAATCCTTCATGCACGAGACCGACTCGTACTTGACCGGTTTTCAGTACCGGTTTGCGTTTGGCCGAACCTTTGCGACGTGCGATGAAGGCCAAAGAAATTGATTTTATCGTTCAAAGGAAATTACGGAAAATTGTTGTGATATCCTGTCGAGCTAACAAGCAGTTCAGCAATCATAAAAGCCATCTTTTTTTAAAAAACCGGGCATTTTTTTTTTTACCTTTTTTTTTTTTGGAATTTGTCCTTTGTGCTAAGGCTTTGCTTTTTGCCAAATTTCGTGATTCTAGGTCTATGAGAACTACGATGTAGGTTTTCGACCCGAAACTAATAGGGTACTTCCGGTTGACCTAGATCCAGCCAGGGACATGTAATGTTAGTCAGATTGATGACTTCATAAAAATCTTAAATTCACTGACAGACCAAGCATAAAATTTTGGACAAGAGTTCCCCAAAGACTGCCTCGCGACTACTGAGCATGAGGTCCTGGGTTCGATTCCCAGGTCGGGCAAAGTGTTATTGGGTTTTTCCATTAGGAATTTCTCAGTAGCAGCCATGGAGTTGTGCCCGGTGGATTGCAATAGGCTCGCCCCCTATTACAAGGGACTTAAACATTACTGGTGAAATGTGGGTACGCCTCTGCCTAACCCTTCTGGGATGACAGGCGTGATGTTATGTAGTTCCCTATAACGACGTTAAGCTCTTTGGAACGACTTATGAAAATTCATCCCCAAAGTGGGTAAAAGTTTGTAATTTTCAGGCACACAGGATAAACGCTATAAAAGCCATTTGAACGACTAATGAACTAGCTGTTGCCCGCGGGTTCGCTCGCGTTCGCGGTCGTAAATTATAATTTATATCAACAATATATTTACAACGTGCCCGTGGTATACCACGGGCACGTTGTAAATATAGCCTATGACACTCGGGGATAATGTAGCTTCCTATTAGTGAAAGAATTTTCAAAATCGGTTCAGGAGATCTAGAGATTATCCCCCTACAATCTCACAAACTCACGATCTTTACCTCTTTATAACAGTAGTATAGATTTATAATAGTAGTATAGACAGAACACTCATTCATATCTATTCTGTATCTCGAACTATCGACAACGTAGGGCAAAGTCCAAAACAAAAAAAACAAAATACCTGTCGACTTGAGAACCTCAGTTTTTTTCGGCGGTACTTGTATTAAAGAGACTTCAGAATAGAAAATTACTCACGACTGTTCAAACTTTAATCGCTAGAAATATCGGGAAAGACGTTCAATTTAACGAATCACAGAGAAAGCACTGGTTTGATATCCTCTTATTTTTGTTTGCGTCCATTTAAATAATCTTACAGTACATCATTAGCGAGGGTAAAGTAATCCTTTTACTCGGCCTTCTCACAGAATCACAAAGATTCAAACATTATCGTCTTCCATTCATCAGCAAACAAGTCCAATCCAGCGTTGGTTTCCACGAGCGCTTTGAGCATCGCAAGCATACGCGGTATATGGGAGGTGGATCGAGCTACAGAGCGACAAAATGGGACATTAAACAATTTATTCTTATAGCGATTATAAATAATTGACACGGCTCCATAAATAGATAGATTTGCTAAATGTTGACCAATAACATTTTTGATGGTTATTACTTTTTATTAAGCTAAACTGACCTTTAGTATTCTATAGTTAGACTAAACTTTACAGCAAGTTTATCTATGAAGCGATGTTTTGATATATAACCGATGCGGTTGCGAAACTTATAAATTTATGCAATAAATAAAATCATTTTATTTCGGACATATAAGAGATCCATAAATTGTTAGTAACAGGTTTGCACTTGAACACTATTGTTAGTAACATAACTAAAGACGAATTAATGAGAGAACCACCCATAGTACTCGTAAATAGCCATATTAACTAGGACAACGAAATACTAGGGTATAAGTCTTCGTAAGTAGATATAAGTTTCTGTTTAACGAGTTTCATCGAAAAAAGTCCTGAGTACACAAATGATAAATGGATGGGTCCACAATTTTCGAATTGCTTAAAAAATCAGTTCCTTGGTATAGAAATTTTCATCCCTGCTTGGTGTGTCCAAACACTATCGTTTCTGAGGACCGTAAAAGATGCCACTGATGCTACATGCCGCCAATGGCATGGCCACCTACTAGGGTACTATCCATCTTATTTAACACACAGTAATAGATAGCTTAATTAGCCTACAACCTTCCCCTTGCTGGGGCCTGGGACACTGACCTCCTCTCTGTGAGGGATCTATCACGCGGGCTCAAGGCAGGTTGATGGGTACATACCCTCGTACTCTTGGTTCCAGGACATGATAATGTTCTCCTTGATTGTTTTGAGAGTAGGCGAAAATATTGAAATTTGAAACCGTACAGTGTTTGGTGTTTGGTTTGTTTACCTAAACTGCACATGAAGTGTTAAAACCAACTTATACACTGCAGTTGAAAACAAACAAAACACACCACCGGTAAAACAACATAGTTGTAATTAAACTTGTTTTCTTGCAATGAAAAGAAGTATAAGCACCCTATTGGTATTCTAGCGGCGTCGCCGTTCTGCTAAAGCGAACAAGATGCCTCAAGGTCGAATAAAGCCGACTGGTTTTAGAGTCATCCTCATAGTCTTTAATCATTTACATTATTATGTTGGAGTCACCATCCGATGCGACATCAGAATCTGCATCTGTAGGAGGGAAGATGAAGATAAAGATTTTTTTTTTTTTTACATTTTAGGAAAGCTTACAGACTAATAACATTATATAAATGTACCTACATGCATCTAATATGCAAAGGCTCACTTTTGCTTCGATCACGTTCAAATATCCGTCAGTCGCGAGTACGTTTCCGGCTGTTTTCAATAACTTACTAACAGTTAACGGAACGTTGCTAACTCAGATAAACAGTTAAAGAAATATCAACTGTCAGCCCTCCGAGAGACATATAAGTTACGTGGATTGGATATTCCTGTCAATTCATTGCTAACTTTGCTTATAGAAACACCGATAGCTACTAGAGTAAAGCATATTAACTAACCGTTATACGTAAGGTACAGAAAACGGCCGTTCGTCGTACTTTAGTATGCTTAACTGCTATCCAAGATCTAAGAATACGAATATTCCACCCGATTCGTTTAAATAGCACTAAAATCAAAAGAGAGAAAGAAATGCAGAAATAGATCATGAAAACGCAATTTTCAAACTAATCGTTTAATTATAAAAAACCTTAGTTGGCAATCGATTTGTTTACTTTCTTAACGTAGCTGCGAAAGTGATTAATGATGTTAATTAAATCAATAAAACAATACATGAATAAATACACCGCAACAATGCTGAGGCGTTTGTAATGTAATTGTGATTGCATAACATACATTTTCTTTTGTCAACATCACACTTAATGGCTGCAAAAAGTATTTACTTTTCTAAGAGCTATTATTATGAACTTTCATAGATGATAATCAAGCATTACCACTATTTCGTTGGAAAAAGTGTGTTTAAAATTTGCCCACTCATTTCACATCCCGACCGTACATCATCATCGTCTGCCTAGCTTTTTGCCAACCATGTTGGGGTGCCGACCCCAACATGGTTGGCAAAAAGCTAGGCAGACTAGAAGCCAGAAGGCAGGCCAGGCTAGAAGCTAGGCAGGCTAGGTAGACTGGAAGCCGTTCCAGTCTTACCGGATGCTGCTGAATACCAGTATTTTGCTCGGAGCGACTGCCTAGCTGATCTCCAATTCTCCACAACCCAGTTGGTACTGGGTAATACGATACCCCTTGATAAGACTGGTTGTCAGAATTTTGAGCCACTGACTACCTGTAACGACTGTCAAAGATGTACAAATGATAGCCGGGACCAACTGCTTAACGTGCTTTCCGAAGCACGGAGGAAACTCGATACGTAATGGGCGGTCACCCATCCACGGACCAACCTAAGCAAGTGCGGCTTAACCTGAAGATCGGCTCCTCGAGCTCCTCAGAGCCATCCCGACCGTACATTGAGACTTAAAAACAAATAATTAGGAAAACCTGACGAGTATTCCCAACCGCCTTAATAGACACATAATCATAAAAAAACTTGTTTGACGATAACCTCTTGTTTTGGTTTTATATTACAGACTTTACACTGACCTTTTGATGACATCACAGAACGTTGGCCTTCATAACGCTGGGTTAGAAAGTCTAATCATGTCTCGGGTTTAATGGTTTTGTGTGACAAAACCACCATTTTTAGGGTTCCGTATCTCAAAAGGAAAAAGGAACCCTTATAGGATCATTTTGTTGTCCGTCTGCCTGTCAAGACCGTTTTTCTCAGGAACGCGTGGAGGTATCAAGTTGAAATTTATATCGAATACTCGGGTCTACAGTCTCTTTCAACTGTAGGAAAATCAAACTTGTAAGTCAACGCGATCAAAAGATATGACCGTTTATGTCACATATTTTGCGATTTCACAAGAGAACCAAAACCTATAGGGTACTTCCCGTTGACCTAGAATCATGAAATTTTGCTAGAAGCAATGTCTTACAGCACATGTAAAGGAAAAACAACTGCAAACCGTGATTATGTAGGTTAAGAGGAAATGCGGGTGGTTTTTTCTCCATACAAACGCTCTCGCCTGTTTTCTTTCTGGTTTATGATTTTAGATCTATAATTTTTTTTATATTTAAATAAATATCAACCTTTTCTATGTCCCTACGTTTTCCTTTTTGATGATACATAATCTGTATCAGCACTAGAACCTTTACAAAATGCTAAAAAAAGGGCAATTTGGACCGCTGTCAACAGATGCCTAGTGTACAAATTTGACAACTATTAATGAAAAAAGAAAAACATAGGGACACAGTTTAATATCCTTCTTATTCAGTTTATGAAATATCTTTTAAATTGGTCTAATATTGGAGGAGGAAATAGTCGAGAGGCAAACCTCGAATTATGACTTTTTACTTGTTGGATTTAAAGTTGTCCTTATCGTACCAATGTCGAAATCGCGCTCGTAGAGGGACTGCAATAGTTTCTTCAAATACCTACCGCATTTCCTCTTAATAGCAAAAAAAACAGCCTGCATTATGGAGTTCGTACGGAACCCTCTCGGTGCCCGAGTCCAACTCGCACGTGGCCGGTATTTTATTAGTGTCCACACAAACATTTAAAGTCTTCTTCCAATCACGAGGGCTTCACTAGTTTAGCCTAGGGGCGAACTGAACGCGGTCACCATAATATTATCACTGCGTTCCAAGAGTTGTCGTGAAGACATCTCATTATTCCATAGCTAAGATGATACTTCATCTTAGCTATGGAATAATGAGATGTCTTCGCGTTTCGATCACGTTCAAATTAATTGCTAAAATGCGCTCTAAGGTTTTTGCCAGAGACGAAGCGCCTCCCCAAACATCGCCACAATGAACACTCCCAGTGTTCATGTTCATCAAGGGTCGCCTTTCGGCTTAATGATGATGATAAGAGCAAGTAGCTTCTCTCAATGACAGGAGTACCAGCTGTGAAAACATTATAGGCTGTTTAAACTATGCTTATGCTATAGTATACCTCGTTTTTAATTCAACATCTATTTCAATAAAATCAACCAGAAACACCGCCATATAAAATTTATTAATACCCACATCGAATATAACTTGTAGTACCTACAAATCATGCATTACGATGGCTTCGCGTTAGTTCCGCAAAACAGGTTCAATTAACTACTATTATTAGTTTCAAAACGTTACGGTTTCGCTCCACACTTGAAGCGTTCAAATAACGAGGAAAATGGTGAATTAAATTATCTTATAGACACATATTCATAAGATCCATCCATATCTAGTATTCTTCGATATAGGTCCCAAATTAAAAACTTTATAAAAAATATGGCTTGATTACATCAATTAAGTATGATCACAGAGCACGGAGACGCTTCCGTGGCCCTGCTGGAAGCGGAACTGCCAATACTTCAACACAAACCAGGCTTGTCACCATTTACTCGGACTACTAAACAAATAATGATGGAATCAAACTGACGGATGTGAATGGGGATCGTGCGATCCTTTCTCCACTAAATCGGAGAATAGTGGAGACGTGCAAGACTCGACCAGTTACGGAAGACACGAGAGAGGCAATGTGTGTTCAACCAATACGATTAATAGATTCCTGCAGGTTTGCTATTCGCTCCACTCGTGTCCGGTTTGCTGGAAAGTGTGGAAACCAGGCCAGACAGAAATTGTGCTCTCAATGCTCGAGGCTGGCTATAAGAGTAGAGGCAGACCAAAGAAAAGATGGATGTGTAAAGGATGATGTGGCAAGAAAGGAGGTGTTTGTTGAGATGACGAGTAATAGAAAATGATGGAAGAAGAAGACATGCTGCGCTGACCCTAAATAAATTGAAGTAAGGGCCTCCTGCCCTGATGATGATTGTAGTTTGGGGCGATAAATTTTCTTTGTCCGGCCGTATGTACTGCAGACGCTACGAGCGCGACGATTCTGTGCTCTGTGGTATGCACCTATAAATAAGTCGAGACTTTTTGCTGGTATAAAACTTGAACTGGTGATTTAATCATGGCCAATCTGTCCCTGCTTACTGTGAAAAGGTTAAAGGTAATACACGTTGCATTGGAATATAAAAACGTGGGCTGATTTTCCGGGTGTACAATTCCTGGAGAGATTTCATTTAAAAATAGCTCTTACTGCATAATCGATACAAGTGCGATTATCTGATACCAGTTATCTGCAATGCGATTCCACAAATATATTGGGATTCGTGATAATATAATAATTTTTGCGATATTTTTGTTAACCGGCGGCAGATTATGTAAATGATGAAGCTAGATTAAAAATGTTGTTGGCATGAAAAAAAAAATGTTTTTTTTTTATGCTACCGGTCTTTGCCACCAGTCTCACTCAAAAGAGATCCTTAAAGACGGAAGCAAGGCTTTGTCATTTCAATACTGTGTCTTCAATATTTTTGCTTGAGCATACTTTCTTTAGTTTGACGGTCATATATCTGCTACGGCCTGGTGGCTACATGGAGTATGGAGTACCACGTTTTCTGACACCTGAGGACCTATACAAACTATGACATTCTATCAGGGGTACAGATGATGGAACAGTAAAAACAACCGGCCAAGTGCGAGTCGGACCTGCGCACGAAAGGTTCCGTACCATTATCTAAATTTTAAAACACGTTTGTTGTATGAAATTTAATTCTGTTTTTAGTACCTGTTGTTACAGCGGCAACAGAAATACATCATCTGTGAAGATTTCAACTGTCTAGCTGTCACGGTTCATGAGATACAGCCTGGTGACAGACAGACAGACGACAGTGGAGTATAGGGTCCCGTTTTCACGGTTTTTCACGGAACCGTAAAAAATGGATTGGATTGACATCATCAATTTCCTACTCTTGTCCCATTTTATTTGGGTTTTCCTTCTCCGTGCCATTGTATTAATAGAGCTACGAGAAAAATTTTCTTTTAAAATACGACACGCTTTATTAGCGATTTCACTTGTGACTTGACCATCTCTTTGTCTAAGCCTCCCAACTATCGCCGGCCTTCATTAGTTGCATATTCATATTCCACATGGGAATTATAGTTCAGAATACATATTTAATGTAACTAACTCATTACTATGTACACGTGTTAACACATAGACGTGCCTAGCAAGTCTTGCAACACTGTCCTATCTCCACGTAGGTAGTTCACAGCCAAAAGGTCAACACACAGTTATAAACACTGCACGAAAAAAGAATCACCTTAATCGTGCCGTTCGAGATTCTTCTTTCTTTTTTAGCACCGTCCTGGGTTCGATTTAGGCCGGGCAAAGTGTTATTGGGATTATCCATCAGGAATTTTTCATTAGCAGCCACGGAGTCTGGATTTCTGTGTGATTGATGGCTGTAGGCTCGCCCCTGTTAGAATAAACTAGAAATGAAGGACGGGACTTGAACATTACTGATGAAATGTTGCTGTTTATAATAGGTATGCCTCTGAGGAATCCTTCGGAGACTAACGTGATGTGATGTGCTGTGCTGTTACTAGCACCCTTTACAGTATCGCTTCGAGTCGGGATCAGCTAGTATAAGAAGATGGGGTAGTGCTGATCTGTTGCGGTGCGTATAAGGGTTGTACAGAGCGTGCTGCCGAGCGCAACGGTGATGCTGCCGCTTGGGGTAGCAAATCCCGTTTTTTCTCGTTCTGGCAAATGACGGTTCTGCGCGACAGAAAAAGAGGATGGATGAAGACATGCGATTCCTTGCTGGTCGATGTGGTTCAGCCCAAGTGTGCTACGAGCCTACGTATGGCTAGGTGTGTGAGCAATCAACATGAACATTGGACAAGCGTGACGCCCGAATTAGATTTAGTCTATTTTAGTACATGACTGCAAAGTTAATGTGCAAATATTGTCAATTAAAGTGTGTGGATGTATGATTTGATCTTCTATCTAAGAGACAGAATACGTTGTTGGTGGCCGCGCGTTTCCGGAGATGTTCTTAAATTTTGACATTCAAAAAGTACTGAAACTCTGACTAATTTGAATAAAGATTTTATTTTTTTAAAACGTCAGTTGAGTACGATCATCTTTGTAGAGTATTTTTTGTTTTTTTTTTCTGAAACGATGGGGAAGCAATTCTTTTATTGTTTTCAGTCTAATTATGAATGATAGTAATTAATCATCATTGATATTTGAATGGAAATGATCCATTGTTAAATTATAATTGACAGACATTTTGTGAACTACTGCAATGCTTATTTCAAGTGCCTGCTCTTTCGACAATTATTTTATCAAAATAGATATTGTTTGCCAATGTTTGCGTTGAATGTCGATTCCAAATGTGGGCGGTGTTTATAAATAAAGGCAATGTTTGTTTGGGAGAGGTTATATCAGCTAACAACCAATTTGATGCTATATTTAATTTAAATTAACTTTTGCTCGAAGTTTTGTTGAGGTGGTCTGAAATTAAACAGAACCGGGATGAAATGTACCCAGAGGTGAATCTTAACCAGGGTTCGAAATCATCCATGCTGAATTGCTGATTCATAACTTCATCTCTTAATTTTTTAATTTCATTAGGCACCAACTAAAATATTTAATTGTAAAGATAAAGACATGTACTTAAAATTACTATAAAAAATCTTTGGAACTAGCATTAAACTTACTTACATTTTAATTATTTTTTGGTTAATCTAAGTTTTGTTTGTTGATTAAACACAATGTTAATGACTCGTTAATTTTATAAGTTGACACTTAACGCGTTTGGATATCTATGGAAACGAAAAATCGCGTTCGGATACACGTGAAGTGTATTGTTTTTATGATTTTTGTTATAATATAGATAATTATCATGATAATAATCAGTTCGAACCCTGGTCTTAACCCATTTTATGGTCTACCTTGTGCCATACGTCTGAAATTCTACCGTCAAGGCGTCCAAACAGACAGAGTAACTTTCACAATTACAATATTAAAAAGGATGAATATTGGAATAGGCAAAAATATCAACAAACACCAGCGGTGTAAAGTAAACAATTAGGTTAAACCCACTGTTCTGATATATTCAGCCAAAAATCATCTCGCGTGCTAAGAGTATTTTTACATCGACCGTGAAAACGTGAAAACCGATTAACAGGAAATGTAAGGCACCTGTTTACTTTCAGACATAACAGAGACTATCTTTACTTTGTTTGTAAATTATTGGCAAAATCGTGATAATTCTGTTATCATTGAAGAAAGTAATTTGATTTTATGTTTTTTTTTTTTATCAGATCATTAAATGTCGGAAAGTCAAATTATTTTTTGTAATCCTGAAGATATCGATGGATGGACTGTGTGAAAAATGATATGGCTAGAAAGGAGGTGACTGCTGAGATGACGAGTAATAGAGAAGTATGGGAGGAGAAGACATGCTGCGCCGACCACAAATAAATTAAGATAACGTGATCAATTTTTTTTATTTTTTTTTGGTTTGGGTATTGGTAGAATGCCTTGTGGCATTAAGTCCGCGCATGTACCACTATGAAGTTTAAATAAATAATAAGGGCAGGAGAATGATGATGATGAAACTATCTCCGATTTATGTGACAAACTGACTTTAACAACTTACAGCTGTCAACCACACGGTGAATCCATGATTAACAGTTTTATCTTGTTGGCGCGAGCGCTACGATTTTGCTGCTATGATACTTTGTATCGTAGAGGTGGCTTTCGTAATTCAAGTGAGTTACTAGGAACGTGCGTATTGGAAAGCGCAGCCGGGACGCCCAACTAGCAAAATTAGCACTTATAACGCTCTCAAGACTACTTTTATTTTTACTTATAAATTGTTTATAATACGCTACAAGCCTGGATTTGGGCGCAGTTATAGGAGCGTTTATTTCTATAACTGTCTTATAATCAACTTATCAAATGTTACTGAGCTCTATAATATACTTGACGAAGCGCAATAGCTTCTATAATAATCTGAGACTACACAATTACAAGCACAAACGCTCTTGTTAGTATTGTTAGTATCTGACATAAGTATCTTAACAAAGCAATCTTGTTTACAATGCACTAGTAACGTACTTAGTTTTTGGTTATAAATATATTTTTGTAGAGTTTGTTGTTGCTTCGGCTGGTGGTTCCGGTTGTTTTGTGGTAAAACTTATTAACACCATAAGTTTCTATTACTATTATTGTAGAATATTAATTACAAAATATATCGTTATTATAGTGTATAAACTCGTGGGGAAGTCATTTTTACTGTAAATATGTACCGCAAATTAGTTAGTTTTTACAAACCCCTCCGAAAAATAGCACATTAGTATATTGTTGAAAATAAAATATTTCATCAATTCCTATGAATATTCGCCATTGCTCTTCATTAGGTACTTTGTAGAACTTTATAAGTAAATTAGTACTTGTAGCAAGTAAGTAAGTACTCTATAGGTAAATGAGTACTTGTAGCAGTTTCAGCCCAGATAACTCGCCTCCATCGGCCTCCATTTTAAAACAAATTAGGGTTCCCTTGGAATATGCCTGCTTTACCAATTTTTCAGTTTTCTCCTGTAACCGCCACTCGTTTTCAATCGTTTCCAATCGCTTAAATTCACGTTTAGCTTATTCACTCAACAACTTAAATTCGACAAAATGGCTGAGGTTTACTAATAAAGTTATTGATCTAGTAACTTATAAGCTTTGTTGATCATGAAGCGCTCTTATCAAGTACTATTAGATTTAAAAGAGTCTTGAGCAAAACCATGACGCCGCAAACTTAAAGTGATCTCAGCTAAGTATGTTATAATATCTTGTTCACTCACAAAATGCTATTATAGGATCAAAATGTTATTCTAGATTATTTAGTTTTACTGTAGACAATTATAAGAGACTTATTCTTAAAAGTGTCCTATAAGATAATCTTGTAGCTAACTACAAGACTGAGATATAAAAGCAAATGCACTTGAGAATATCTACGCTTTTCAAATGCTATTACTGGTAAAAGTGTCCTATACACGTTTCATAGGTAAGTCTTGTAGCTAACTACAAGACCGAGATATAAAAACTAATGCGCTTGAGTATGTTAAGGCTTGGCAAATTCTATTACAAGTTAAATAGTATACCGCAATGCCTTTATAAGAACGTTATTAGTAATGATAGACTTATAGTCTTTTTTATAGGTTTACTTTGCTAGTTGGGCGGCCACCTGCCAGATGGACCGACGACCTTGTTAACGCTCCAGGAAGTCGCTGGATGCAGATGGCATCGATTGGGGAGGCCTATGTTCAGCTGTGGACAGCAACGGGCAGAAATGATGACTAGGAGCGTTTAAATATCGTGAGGAAATCGGCATTTGTCCTAAAAACAAAAACTCGAACATTATCTCATCCATTGTTGCCATCGCGGGAATATCTCGGATGAGGCTGGCACAAGAACGTAGACCTTAGCACAAGCAAAGAGAGGCCTATACTCAGCAGTGGTTGAAGTCGGGCTGCGGATGATGGTGACATCCACCAAGCCGCACAGGCCTATGAGGACCGCTCCCTCTTACAGCGAGGTGACCTGTTTGCCAGTAGTTGGGAACGTTAGGAGATTATACTAGGGACATGCACCATACCGTACAAATACGCTTCGTTGTTGTTCTAAATCCGATACACGAGCAGAAACCCTTCGGAATGGTGCTAAATCACAACTCTAGTTATAGACGCTATAAACGGTGTGGGCGGCTCGCCAGTAAACAAACATGCTCCGTCGCGCGTCGCCAGCGTGGCGATATTTGACAAACAGATTACCACGTTATAAGTTGCCCAACCTTTTCATTTAATGTACAGACGCAGCAACCCAGCACCAAGCTACGCGAAACTGTCAAATTGGCCCAATCAACCTTGAACCTTCAGCGATAAAGTGGAAAATCTCATTATCTGCCTAGCCTCTTCCTAACTATGTTGGGGTCGGCTTCCAGTCTAAGCGGATGCAGCTGAATACCAGTATTTTACATGGAGCGACTGTCTATCTGACCTCCACAACCCAGTTAGTACTGCTGGGTAATACGATACTCCTTGGTAAGACTGGTTGTCAGACTTTTTGGGCCACTGTCCACCTGTAACGACTGTTAAAGATCTACAAATGATAGCCGGGACCAACTGCTTAAGGTGCTTTCCGAGGCACGGAGGAAACTCCGTATGTAATAGGTGGTCACCCATCTACAGACCAACTTAGGCAAGCACGGCTTAACCTAAAGATCGACCCGAGCGGCTGTCATTATTTAGCTACGAGCTCCGAACGTTCTAGAACGAAAACGAATGTACAGTTGGGGAGGATGACGTTATAGCAACATTTTGAATGAAAATGACGGTTCAAAAGGGTGCCAAATCACAACTCTAGTTACAGACGCTTTATACATCGTGTGGGCGCCTCGCCAGTAAACAAACAAGTTTCGTCGCCAACCTGACGATATTTGACAAACAGATTTTGCTAAAATAAACGTTCAGTTGGGGTATGAAAAGGTTAGGCAAGTAAGGTATTTATTTTTAGCTACACCAAGCTTGAGTATTCAAATCGATCCAGCCGTTCATGAGTTAATAATGGTTTAAAAGTGTAAAAAGTACCCGGATGGCATGAATTCAAGTTGGTATTTTAACAGTTTTGGATCTTAATCTTAATTTTCCGCTGAATTTTTCAGATATTAAAAAAAGCAACGCAAATGAAAGACGAAAATTAGGTCCAGGGTGTAATGGTGTGACTACAGATCAGGTTAAATTATCCGTAGTCACACTGGTGTGGGTGGCAATTTGGTGTGACTATGGATCGGTTGGGATGAACTGTGCACTACAAATCACTAAACGTGTTTAAAGCATGACTGCTCTGTCATCTTCAAATATAAGTCAGACACAGATTGATGTTTTAAATTACGTTGAACAATCGAAAATTCGAAACATCTCGGGATTTGTGGTAATTGTGATAGAAGCGGGCCGGAGGGGTTTTCCGGTGACGTAATTTTGAATGAAAATGACTTCTGAAAAGTGGCGGTATGCGGAAAATAATTGTATTTTAATTTTACTTTTTAAAAGTGCTGCTTCGTTTGCTGCTAGTCTTTTCGTGCTTCTACGCTATATGAACAAAAAATAAAACCGACTTCAAAAACACAAAAAACTAAAAAATAACTTTAGCTTCTGAAGTCGGTGACTTTTGTTAGTTTGTTTTTTTTTTGTCACCGACTAGTACGGGTGTACTATGCCAAATCGAATGCCAAATAATCGAATATCAATTTATCGACCACTATAAACCGAACGTCTAAATAATCGAACGTTCATAATATCGAATGGTTAATAAATTGAACATCCGATAAATCGTACACTCAATACATCGAGTGTTCAAAATATCGAATGTTTGTTTGATCGAGCATCGCATATTCAGTAATTCGAAATATTACTGTACTGAATACTTTTTATGTACATAGAATACAAGTTACACACAAAATTACCAACAAATCACATTTATATCTTGGATATTTAGTGTGAATTGCAATGGCACGTAGAAACTAATAAATCCATGTTGTTTTTATTATCATAGAATGGTTCATATAATGTCACCTGCATCTTGCTACAGCGAAAACAGTATAGTCACAATGGTTTTGCAGATGAAAAAGTTTATTTATGTGGTGAAAACCATATTAAATACAATGTATGAGGGTAGCCTCATCTGCGTACCCCTCAGAGCATACAGGCGTGATATTACGTCATGATGTTGTATAAACAACTAGCTGTTTCCCGCGGCTTCGGTCGCGTTTTGCTCGGAAATTATTCGAGGGGCACGTTGTAAATATAGCTTATAGCACTCGGGGATAATGTAGCTTCCAATTAGTAAAAGAATTTTTAAAATCGGTTCAATAAATTCAGGGATTACCCCCTACATACAAACTTACAAACAAATTTTACCTCTTTAAAATATTAGTATAGATAAACATCCAAGCGATTGCAGAAATCACGGCAGATTTGCCGTCTACTTTTAAAGAGTTCCATTTTATATATCCGAAGATCAGCATCAGATCTTCACCAAATTTAAATGGGACCAAATGGCAACAATTCTGCATCAAACTAAAGATGAATCACGTGAATCGGATCATTAATCTCAGCGTTATCGGAGTATTTATGCAGTATGTATGTAACGTAAAAAATAAAATACCAATCGAATTGAGAACCTCCTCCATTTTGAAGTCGGTTAAAAAGAAAAATCATGTATATTGCACGTGGCCTATTACAATAATTTTAAACCTTTTGCGAGTTCTATAGCTCATTTTAGTGTGTCTCATCTCTAAAAATGTATTTTTAATTAGCTGTGCCCAGCGACCCACGTCCGCGTGAAATTGTTAAAGTTTTTAATTTTTTTGCACTGAACTCTAATCCTCTTTTTAAAATAAAAACAATTACTCCTTATAACATCAGCTATCTGCTAATAAAAGTCCCATCAAAATCGGTCCAATCGTTTCGGAGATCAGCCAGAACAAATAGACAGTCGGACAGACTGAGAGACAGACAAAAATTTATAAAAATGTTATAACTATACTTTCATAAGTAAAAACTTGTTGTTTTGAAATTACAAACAGACACTTATTTAATTTATTTTTGTAGATACGCATACGCCATGAATTAGTTTCGTAGTTCAAAGTTGTTTATTTATTGTCTGCATACCAAACTGTTTGTGCATATTTCGAGCACTCTCAAAATAAGATTGATTCATTGATAAGGATTTCCATCCTTATCAAATGATTCGTCTAGCCTTTACCTAAAATAGCCTAGGTCCAGTCTAACTGGATGCAGCTGCTGTACCCAGTATTTTACATGGATCGTCTGCCTATCTGATCTCCACAATCTTCAGTTACTAGGTAACTCTATAGTCCGTAAGACTGATATCAAACGGGCCACTGATTATCCGTAACTACTATCAAAGATCTACAAATAACAGTAGGTATGTAATGGATGGTAACCCATTCACGGACCAACCTCGGTGAACATTGCTTATCCTGGAAAATCAACTGGTACCTATTGTTACTAAGCGATGACCCCTCTATGCTATTACATACAGTCGCCAGCACATCAATTTACCACAAACTGTCAAATTGCTCCATATGATTATAAACCATAAAATGTTGAAGCTAAAGTTCAAAATCGAATGGGAAAATTTGACAGTTTGTAGTAACGATGCGCTGGCGATTGTATTAGTATGAAGTTGAATGTTAATTGACCGTGTAAAGCTGGTACGGTTGAAGACAATGACGTCAGTGCGTACTTATGTATGGCGGTACCGTGTATTTACACACAAATATTATGTCAATCGTGAGTATTCGTGAGCTTGACAAGTATATTTACATACCATAGCATAATCAGCCTATAAGGGTCCTATTGCTGAGACAAATGCCACCAATTTGTGGGAGGCGTGGACATACCGAGAATATAACAATACACAACACTTTGAATTTTTGCTAGCCTAGTACTTTTTGGTGGGTTATCAATGTAATATTCACTAGCTGTTGCCAGCGCCTTCGCTCGCGTTTAGTCGGAAATTATCTCACGGGCACGTTGTAAATATTCCTATTAGTGGAAGAATTTTCAAAATCGGTTCAGTAGATCCAGAGATTACCCCTACATACAAACTTACAAACAAATTTTACCTCTTTATAATATTAGTATAGATATAGATAATACGGTATCCCCGGATGAGCGAAATTACTTTAAGTACAGCCGTATTTCGTTTGTGACAGCCATGTCGAGGCGAAACAAAAGACAACACATCAAAACCAAGAAAAATCACGAGTCAACGTACATTGTGTCACCCCTTTTATAATGTTTTACATTTGTATCTGTAATTTTTATGGTGTACATAATAAAGAGTATTCTATTCTACGTAAAGGAAATCGATATAGCGGGAATGATTCCAATTATCAACCACACGACCCCAGTGCGATTTGGTAGATGTCTTCACCATTTTGAGACATACTTTACTCGCGACGTACATACAACACATACATCGTAGCAACAAGAACTTAGTTTACCTAATCAATTAACTAAAGAAGGTGTTAAAAACGTTAAACGGCTATCTACTAAATCCAATGTCAAACATTGGGGCCATGAAATCCAAGCTCAAATATGATACGTGGGCAGTACTGACGGCAAAACAAACCGAGATGACGGCTAGCGTGCAAATATTTGGTTTAGCGTGAACATATAACAGAAGATTCACTTAGTTTCGGTTAGCTGTTAGTAAATTAAGGAAAGAAATTATACGGTTGTGGTGGAGATCAGATAGGCAGTAGCTCCATGTAAAATACTGGTATTCAGCTGCGTCGGCTTAGACTGGAAGCCGACCCCAACATAGTTTGGAAAAGGCTAGGCAGATGATGATGATGATTCTACGACGATAGAGGAAGGTAAGAGGAGGAACTCATGGCTAAATAATAACAGCCGCTCGGGTCGATTTTTGGGTTAAGCCGTGCTTGCCTAGGTTGATCCGTGGATGGGATACCACAAATTACAGACCGAGTTTCCTCCGTGCCTTGGAAAGCATGTCAAGCAGCGTCATGTTGATTCCTGCTGTCATTTGTAGATTGTTGACAATCGTTACAGGTAGTCAGTGGCCCGAAAGTCTGACAACCAGTCTTACCAACGAGTATTTTATTGTATAGCGGGCTGGTGTCCGCAACTCCACGTTCAAGCACGTATTTTGTGTGATGTTGCTGACGATCTCGCGGAGAGTACCCGGGTTATCGAAGCACTTTGCCCTGTATGTTACAACCACCGGGCAGTGCAGAAGCACGTAGGCTGCCGTCTCGTCGTCCTTCATGCAGACTCGGCACAGGTGGCTGTCTGTGACTCCTATGACAAAGAGGTGTTTATTAAAAGAGCCGTGTCCAGTCATGGCGGCTGTAACTGTGCGCAGCTGTAGTTTGGTCAGCCGAAGCGGTCGTTTGGTGAAGCGGCCGTCGATAGTAGGAAGTGGTTCCTTGGCCTGCCTGCACTCGCCATGGTCCAGCCACAGCTTGTGGTGTTGTTCACTGGTTCGTTACCAAGGAGTACTACTTAGTACTAACTGGGTTATGGAGGTTGACATAGGCAGTCGCTCCATGTAAAATACTGGTATTACAGCTGCATCCGGTAAGACTGGAAGCCGACCGCGACATATGTAGTTGGGATAAAACTTGGCAGGCAGATGATGTAGCGATATTTATATTGAATAGATTATGATTCGATGGTTTGGTCATGTTGAGAGGATACAAGAAAGGAAACTAACTAAAGGTATAAATTCACGAGGCAGATGTGAGAGGCAACGCCAGGAGCGGACGCCCTAGAAGGACATTTAACACTGACCTTATTGGTGAGGTTCTTCAGAAAGGTCAGGTGCGTAGTACTCGCAAACGGCGTGCGTGTGTGACCAGATGAACGTAGACGAGGCGAAAGGAGTATTTAAGAATCGTAGCAGGTGGCGTTCTATGGTTTCTGCCTACCCCCATGGCGTGTGCATAATGTGTTCACTTAGTAAAAGTACCGATTGCAAAGTCATCCATGTATTACCTAATTTGATTGTAATTCAATGGTAATTTGCATTAAAGGCTGATTACCGACCTGTCAGCTTTTGAATTGTCATTCAAAACGTGTTGGCATTATTTAGTGCAAAAAAATTATAAAATATCACATGCACCGGAGTATTCCGCCTAGGGCTGCTTAACTTTTTATTTTCACGATTGTACATGAAATAGTTCCCCTCTCTCCCCTGAATATATAAATGAAAACTTGTAAAACTGGTGGGTCTATCAATATAAATAAATCTTGCTTTAAATAAACATCTTGCGGTGAAAATTCAAGGCCCTTCCATTGAATATTAATTTCTGTTTTCGACGAAATCTTTTTTAAAATGACTAAAGATGCTTACCTTTTTCTCCCAGTAATGTACAAGAAATTCCCCCGATGATATCGTGGAAAACAGGTAGCTCTAGGAATTTCATTTCAATTAAACATCTTCATCTCATTGTATATTCATTTCTTGTTTCGACGAAATCCTTCAAAACTAAAGATGCTACCCCTCTCTCCTCTGAAAGCAAATCAAATCGTGGAAAACAGGTAGTTCTAGGAATATTAATCATGCTTAAACAAACTCGAGGTGAAAATTCAAGCTGAAATTCCTACATATTAATATTAATAAATTTATAATATATGAAAGTTTGTGAGGATGGATGTTTGTTACTCTGTCACGCAAAAACTACTCAACGGATGTGGATGAAATTTTACACACAGATAGTTTATAACCTGGGTTAACACATAGAATACTTACTTCTTATTCGGTAGTATGATTCCGTGGGACATTTATCGGACTTAACGCGGGCGAAGCCGCGGGCGTAAGCTAGTATGTAAATTTGTGGTTTCGCCAAAATCCTCGTTAATAAAATAATTATTTATCATTCGTGCGAAAATCATACCTTTTGAATACGAACACAATCTAAATATTGTTCTCTAGTCTGCAATAGATACCAGCATTATAAACTTAGAAATAATTATGGCTACATATTAATCATTTCTCATTGTCATAACCTTGTTTGTTTGGTAAACGATTGTTTTAAAATGAAATGTTTACATTGTGACTGTCTTGTTTGTGATTTGTTTTGTTTGTAGCGGTGTAAACAGGATCGTGTTTTGTGGAGTCATCTAAAAATGGCGGGTAGCGTAAGTCAACAACTCGACGACGAGATTTCTTGCGGATACAGAAATAAGTAAAATAAAAAAATTGATTATTATCCAGCCCCCGTAGCATGACCACCGTAGAAAGGGGTTTTGTCGACGGAAAATCGACAAAATGACAGATTTCTTTTGTTTTCTGTCATTTTGTCGATTCAACGGTGGTCATGCTACGGGGGCAGATAATACATTAGCAGGTACAGTCGCCAGCGCACCAAGTTACTACAAACTGTCAATTTTTTAAATTAGATTTTAAACTTAACCATCAAAATTTTATACCCGTGTGAACTTGGCACCCGACTTTGGAAAACAAATATTTTTATATAGTTTTTCGAAAGATTCCGATTCGTAGTGGATAGTAGTGAAGCTATTTTCGTATGTAGTAAAGCCAAAAAAAAAATGTCATCTCCCGAAATTCGAAAAATCGTTTTTTTTTACGGCTGTTACTCATAGATAAACTTGATTGATATTGGATTGTAGTGCAATTTTATTCGCTGGTAGTAAAATAGAAATAATAAAATAAAAATCGGAGCGAAATTTACTAGATAAAGTCTGTTTGAAGATGAATACGATTACTAGTATTACTACTAACATTAGAATTGTCTAGGGATTTGTAGAGGTTAGTAGTGGAAAAATGTTCGATAGTAGTAAAGATACAAGTCGATTAGAAGCTCGGATAGGAAATCAGCAAATAACCGAGCCAGAATGACCGAAGGGGTCATTTTGGCTCGCTGTGGGCGGAGCGGAAGGAAGTGTCAGATTTTTACTGACTAAAACCCATCCATGTTCCTTCTTAGCCCTTTGTCTTCCAGGAAAGGAAAGGCCTTGTATTTACGTCATAAAAATCATTTTCAAACAGTACTCATAAACTTTTTTTTAAATTTATTTTTCTATTTTAGTAACAACGAATATATTGCACTACAATCCACTACTAACGTTTATCTATGAGAAACAGCCGGAAAAAACTGATTTTTCGAATTTCGGGAGATGACATTTTTTAATATTTTTTCATTTTTTTTTGGCGTTACTACTTACGAAAATAGCTTCACAACTATCCACTACTAATCGTAATCTTTCGAAAAACCATAAAAAAATATTCTTTTCCGAAGTCGCGTGCGAAGTTCACACAGGTAAATTTTATGGTTTAAATTATTTGGAGAAATTTGACAGTTTGTGGTAACCACTTGTAACATCTTTTGTGGTTTGTGTGCCTGTACTATTTGTTCGTCGTACCAGTAACCACAAAGTTTGTTTAGTATGCCTACTCTATTTGTACCTACAAAGACACAAAACATGTTACAAGTGACTTATTACTTCGCGTCCCATCCACGTGATATCGGGCGAGACACAATTACTTTTAGACAGTTAGTCTGTATCTTGAGGCTCGGTATTTGATTTCCAGTGTGTAGACTGGAGAGGTGATAAAGAATGTGGTGGAGCCGAAATGTGTGTGCGTGCGTGGAGCGGTGTGTGTTTGTGTCTATGTGTTTGGGACGTGGCCTCTACAGAAACGCTGTTTTTCTGTAGAGGTGGAAAATTTATCTATACAAATAAATAAAATTGATGTTACTGTTTGTAATTTCAAAATAACAACTTTTTACTGAATGTATATGAAAATATATACATATACGGCACTTATAATAAAAACATATTTTTTGAATTGTCTTTCTGTCTGTTTGTTGCGGCTAATCTCCAAAACGGCTCGACCGATTTTGACGGAACTTTTACTGACAGATAGCTGATGATAAAAAGTCTAACATAGACTACTTTTTTAGAAAATATATTAGGGTTCCGTGTAAAAAAACCCTTGAAACTGGTAACAAAATACGATTTAAAAGGAGAAGTAATATTTCGCCGGCAGCAGCTAGTTTGTCACTCTTTCATGTAAAAACTACTAAACTGATATGAATGTGGCACACAGTTTATAACCTGGGGCCTTAGTCTGCTATTGCAATAGTGTCAGAATGGTCTATAATTGATTTAATATGGCCCCTAGCCCACGGCGTATTGAAGCGCGTTCGAAACTCGTTTGACGTGCGTACAAAGGGTAATTCGTCTGCGCGGGGCCTTATTAAATCAATGATAGACCATTCTGACACTATTGCAATAGCAGATTAAGGCCCCTGGATTAACACATAGGATACTTCTTTTCCCGGTAGTACCTACGATCCTATGGGTCAATTACCGCACTTCACGCGGGCAAAACCGCGGGCAAAGCTAGTCAAATATAATACATATTATAGCGTCGTTGGTCGAGTCTATCTCTAAACTCATCATCGATTTTTGATGTGGTCTTCACCATCTTTGATTCAATTTATGTATGTTGAAGTTTTAAATAAACGCATATTGAATATGCATAGTAATGAAATTTCGATGTTTTGTCAAGTCGTAAAAACTATGAGAAACAGGTGGGTGGAGTTGTTTTTGTTCTGATCTCGTTTTGTTTCCATTACGTGGTCCCTCAATTAAACGTTTTAAATATTTTTCCATATTTATTGGAAACTAGTTGTTGCCCGCGGCTTCGTTCGCGCTTTAGTCGGAAATTATTCCACGGGCACGTTGTAAATATAGCCTATGGCACTCGGGGATAATGTAGCTTCCTATTAGTGAAAATTTTCAAAATCGGTTCAGCAGATCCAGAGATTACCCTACAACTTCACAAACTAAAAAACTTTACTTCTTTGTAATATTAGTACGATCAAAAGAACCTACATCGTTCTTCTTCTTCGCGTATCGAGTTTAAATGTTGTGTTTAGTTCAGCCACCGAACCCCGCTCACTGATGTAGTAAGCTGACCACCAGGTACGCAGGTGATAGGGCTACGGTGCAAGATGGAAGGTTGGCCATTGTCTGTGGGGAGACGCCGAATACGCACTTGAGGTCTGAGCCATCCATGAACCGTCATCTGCAAGATTGTCTTTGCTCCAACCGACTTGGGTTCGAAGTCTGTTTAGAGATTTCCAAGTCGGGGCTACGCGTGCCCTGGTGGAAGGTTTTCTGATGGATCGTTGAAGTTGTCAGGAAGTTTAAACCGCTCCCGCCAGAGATTGCACCGTGCTGTGGAGGCGTTGAAATTGGCTGAACTAGCTTAGCTCGCGCATCCAAGACAACTTTAACGACTTTTTAGCCTCTGGGGAACTGAGACGTAGCTGTGCATGACGACCTAGATGGCGTGAGTCTGGTTGTACCTAAAACGTTGTAAATTCTACACATTTTATGGAGTTCGTTAACAAACAAACCTATTAATTTCTTTAATCGGCTAAAAATAACGAAAACATCTCATTTCTACAATAAAAAAATATATTAAAATCACCTATTTGAATCATTTACCGCTTCATTGAAATAAAAGCTAAAAATATATCAGTGACTCACGAGAGTTAAAACTAGATCTGTGGCGCGAATTCTCATCGCGCATGACGTGGCGGTATAGCGACAAATGACGTCATTCCTCGCCCGAGGGAATGTGTGCACTATTGATTACCAGGTGACGCGGTGTGATATTGGTTTAGTTTGTAGGTGACACGAGCTCATTACAACACCGGCCTTTGGGAATTTGATGAAGGTTGAGTGCATAATAAAGGCTTTTTATGTTATCTCTGCTGGGATTCAGACCTTCCAAGTAAAGGAACGGGCTGAATACCTACAGTACGCAATAGGGAATATGCATGTAATTTTTTTTTTCAGTTCAATCATTAATATGAAGTACTATCAACCCAAGAAAATAATTAAAAGTTAATTTCAAATACTGCTTGTCGCACAAAAAAATACGACATTTCGTCCATGACTATCGCGGCCATTCATGTCAGGACTTTGATGTCACTTACCTATATCTGCCTTGTTTAAATCTAATTTTTTGCCCTTAGTAGATTAGTTTTACTAAAATGTAAGAGTGCTTTATTATAGAAAAAATTGCAAAAACAATGTTATAGTAAAATCTTAGTGAAACCTTAAGTACCTACTTTTCAATTAAAAGTGTTTTTTTGACACTTGGATTTTGACGTCACTACCGGAATCGATGCGTTTTTTGTTTGCGTTCTGTTTCACCAAAAACACGCTAAATAAAATATTTAATTGTAAAATAAGTGTTGTATTAGAGAATTAAACAAGTCTACCACAATGTTTTTATGGGCCAATACAAGGCATTTTAAAGAAATAATAAAAGTTTTGTATTTCTTGCTTATACCCTATTGCAGTGCAAGTTTTTGGAAGTCACATGTCTTGGTAATTTTGGTTCTAGGACATGTTGGTTTCCTTGCGATGTTTTCCTACACTTTATGAAATTTGATTGGCGCTTAGATACTCTTATGACACAGTTGCACAATTCATCTAACCATACTACAATACAAGCTTTGTTATTTTTGACAATATTTTTACCAAACTCCTACGAGGAGTTAGTAATTCAGGAGTATGATCCTGGTCTTGGAAATCCATAATGACGGGGCTATTGCACCTCTGCATCTCTTTTCGACGTTGAGAAAATAATGAGGATCAGCCCGGAGCCTGAAATGGTAATGGCATAAACTCGTTGTTTTATTGCACAATACTTGCAAATTGATCAATAGTATGTACATTGTACAACACCGTTCTGTACATTTGGGGATTATACGCATTTTTTCCCATAAAAAGTAAAAGTAATATAGTCTACACTAGACCGCACTTTCTCATTTTATTTGCCTTTGTTACTAATTTGACTATTAATTTTTTGCCAACACAGTACCTACCTAACCTGGTTTCCGCGCAAATCTTAAAAGATAACACCGTATTATTACCCAAGTACCGGTAGAGTAATGCCTAATTAGTAGACAATTACCTGTGGTGTTGGAAACATGCCAAACAATAGATATTCATTATACAAATGAGGACACTTTCTAACGGATAGAAATGTCGTCATGATTTCTATCACGGATATAAATAGCTTAGTTGTACTAAAGTTGATCCGACATGGCTACGCTCGTTTGAATATTTGGCCATGACAAAACTTGGATGTGTAGTTCTAAATAAAATCTAGCAGTAGGTATGAGGAAAATCATCCTCAATAAAGTTTAGTGTTTGTGTAAAACGGAGAAACGGTGAAGTGTGGGAAATGAATGATGTAGAAGAATTGACACGCCACGTCAATTTGACGTGGTTATTTCTAAGGACCGCGCAAATCGCGGTGTAATATGGCCAATTTGATCAACTAATTTATGAGACACTGCTTCAGCAGGTTTGCTGTTCAGATTTGATCAGGCTTTTATTAAATGGGTGCAATCGAGGAAAGTTTTGAGTATGAATGTGGATGGCTGTTAAATTAAGGAAAGAACAAAAACTCGATAGATGGACTGTGTGAAGACTGTGAAGGATGGCATGGCTTTAAAGGGACACTGCTGCGATGACGTGCAATAGAGAAGTATTGAAGAAGACGTGCTGCATGCATCAACATGGAGGCGAATGATGACAGTATCATAACCATTTTATTATTCTTGATCGTGGTAATCTAGGACCGTTAAATTAACTGCTTCCCAGATAGGAATAAAAAAAAACAAGTACAAAACATATTAAAGTTCTGAATAATGATGAAATGTAAACCAAGTTTACTTCTCAGGATATTTCAGTTATTAATTGTTGTAGTCACAGTTTCTGCGCTCGTGTAATGGTCTATTGTTTTAATGTTGACGAAACTATACTGAAAAGCATAATAAAGTAAATGAGATATTAGTGTTTTTGCTAGTTGAATCTAGTTTTTTTTAATCGTGATTCAGAAGAGAACGGAAAACGAAGAGGTTAGAGCAAATGTGGCGCTGGCGAAGGATGAAGGTGTTACTATTGGCACAAGCCATGAAAGGAATGGAAATGTAGTCCCTGTTGCGATATTTTAAGCCCAACAAAATTTGAACCCTAATGAATAGGTTCGGTTCAAGTACTTCCATGAAGTCTTTCACCCTCTTTCTCCTGGTATTTACCTTCTCGATAACCTTTCTGTTCCACGCTTTTTGTGCTAACTCCTGCAACTCCTGCCCTCTTGCTCTCTTCTCAGTGGACATCTTGTCCTAACCTACTATTTGAATACCTAGAATGTTCTTAAGTTCGTTCATATTTATGTCCTTCAACATAGATACCAGTTCTGTTTAAAAATCATGCACTATCGTTAATGACTGTCGTACATGACTGAGGACACGTCTTCTGAATGCTTATCATTTGTGTATTACTACATAGTTACAGAATATCATGTATCTCTTTGTAAGTACTGTAATGGAACCTTATCTAATGGAGACGTAGACACAAACTGTACTGCCAACAGCAGAAAATCAAGCCATCACAGCCTCGTTGGTCTGGTGGTCCAAACGCTACTGTTAAGCATTTGGTCCTGGGTTTTCGTATCGGACAGTGTTATTTGGATTTTCGATCAGAAATTTCTCATTAGCATCCATTTTCCATTTCACATCAAGCTATACATTTCCAGTTTATGCTGATCTCGCATTGTATAGGATTTCCGAGGTCAGCTTATACTGGAAATGTAATAGCTTGATGTGTAGCCGTGTGTTCCATCCCTTCTTCTGTTGCAACGGAATATTGGTGACATTAAACCTGTCCCTGCTGCTCCCTAATCATTCTTGCCTGATATCAAAGTCAAACTCAAAGCATTTATTTCAATTAGACCTTAGCAGGCACTTTTGAATGCCAGAAAAACAAATAAGGCGAAGCTACAGTCACACACAAGGCAAAATAACTTGTGAAAGTACTGTAGTTGCCCATGCCAAAGCGTAGATCTCTATGGAGAAGAATGGGCAAGATCGACATGTCGATCTAGGAGTTTAGGTAATCTACGTAGTTTTTTATTAAATTACCGGTCTTCTCCATACTTTTGTATCACACACCTGACAAAGAACTATAGCTGTTAGTACACTGTAATCATCTGAACCTATTGTATCGTTCCTCTGTGGTTACTCCTCCATTATGTCATTCATGTATCATATTGTTATGTTCTTTAGGTAGTTATTACTGACCCCTCCGGCTTGTTAGTTCTTTGTACACGTAAATAACCCTTAGTTATTGTCAATTTTCATTGTATTGTGTCTTAGTACTTAATTGGATTTTCATCTTTAGAGCTCAGGAAGCAATGACGAAAAAACTTAATGGAATCTTGATAAGAAAAGTTTACGGAGCCTTATTTGACGGGAAAGCGTTTAAAAATGGTAAAAGAACTTTGATTATTTTGTTAATCATTTTTCATATTCTTATTTGAGATCATGGACATCTTAGTTAGAGAAACACTTAGTTACAATGAAAGTGTTTCTGATGATGAAAGCAAATCTGGTAATATACACGAGCGTGATCCATATCAGCATCGTCTTCCTGCCCTTGTCCCATGCTACCTACTTGGGGTCGGCGCAACACGTTTTGCTTATACCATTCTCCCCTGTCAGACGTCACGGTATTTTACTCCTTTCTCTTACATATCAGTCCTCAAAAAACATTGAAAATAACATTTTAGCGTCAACTGCTCCGAATTATGATTTCCTTTGAACGGTTCCATAACTTAGTAAAAATCTTTTGAATTTCCGTATAAAGGAGTTCCCCAGAAAAAGGCTAGACTTATTCGTAGATGTTGAGCAAATATTAAACTTAGGACTTTCTGCTGTGGGTTTTTTTTAATGATTAATGTGAGCAGACCTAGTACACATGTATTATTGTTTATTTTCAACCGTGCTGTAAACTTTAAACATGATGATAACCCAGACCTTTGAGATATAAATTATTCTGTGACGTTTCGTATACGATTTTGTAGATACCCGGAGTTATCTGGTGTTTACACATTTCACACTCATATAAAGCGTGATATGAGAATTCAAATGTACAACAGTGATTATACTGGAATGTTTGATGTGAACAACGACATTGAATTAATTATATTGACACGGTAATGTCTCCGTACCGGCTTAGCGAGATTACATGGTAGAGATAATGAATTCTCTAATGACCTGCACACTGCGGAAGGCTGTTCTTTGGTTACGCAACAGTATCGATACTTGTTTGTTTACCACTCGTTATTTTAATTTAGCTTAGAGCAGGAACCTAAACTTGTTTTGTTGTTTGTTGCAGGCGAGTGCAGTCACGCGGCAGTTCAGTATCGCCGCTCAAGATGTTGCGACCGGAGTCGCCCCTCGCTGATCATCGCAGCCTCCTCCCGCGTCGCCTGCTGCCCGCCAAGGCACAGATAGCGCCAGCGGACAAACGCAAAAACCGAAGATCTCTCGAACTGAACCCACCCTCAAACGACCATGGACCTTACGATTACTCTAAACTGCTCATATCGAAAACGACTGACTCCTTGAACACAGAATGTCCGCGCAAACTGATAAACAAACATGATTCGACTGATAGCTTAAAACGTGCACTGCTATCAAAAGACGATAAGAAATCTGCTAGCAAGGAGTCGGATAAGAAAGGTCAGATCTCAAAACATGATTCTAGTGAGAGTTTGAAAAAGGCTTTACTTTGTCGTCAGGACTCAAATGAGAGTGTCAAGCGGAAAGATGCTGAAGCAAAGCGTGCGCAAAAAGATGAAGCGAAAAGGGTTAATGAGATTAAAAGAGGGAGTGATAAGAAAGGATTGTTGGAGACGGATATAGATGAGCCGTTGAAAAGGATTTACGAGAGGCGGACGGGTTGCGCTCGTCCGACGTTGCCGCCAGTTGCTGAGAAGTCAGCGCCGTCGCCGACCTCCCCGAATGGCAGCCCGAGCACGCCGAGTGTGGCGGCAGTTGCCGAGGGGCTCGCCAGGTGGGGCAGCGGCTTGCTGTCCCCCAGAGACGAGCCCCGGCTAAAGGCCGCCAGGAGCTGGTACGGATATGGAACCCTTCCAACAGATAGCGATAAGGTAAGGATCTCTACAAGCATTTATGCATCACTTCGCGGATAACTATGACATACAAAATATGCCTTTACAATGTAATTGCGTAGGAGCATTGTGCTACTGCACTCAAGCTTGAACTATTTTGGCGGAATTAACCCTCAATATTTGTAACTGCATATTTCGTAGGTAAGGTATCATCTTATGCCACATTTAGTTGTATTGTTGAAGTGACCTACGACAACGCGTTGTGGAATGTAGTCCACAAACGCTAACTAACTGTAATTAGATATTGTTTGCGTCGTTTTCCTTTACGTTTACTTTGATTCACTTTTGTGCATACCTTGCATATTTCAGCCGGACGTATTACTCATTGTCCTGTAGAAGACATTAATTTATTTCGAATTAGTAACCACATACCTTGAATGGTTTCTTTTTCCTTGCAGTTAGGTATTCCGTGTGTCCAATGCAAGATAAAATCATTTCGGATATTCTAAATATAACGCATTTAAGGTTGCTGGTTCTTCCTTGTTGCTGTGAACATAATTATGAACCCTGTTTTCCTCTTGCTGGGGTTCTCCCTCAATCGCTACTAATAAATTAGTATAAATTTTTCCTACATTATTGTAATATGTAGTTATTTATTATCAGTTATCACGATGATAATAACTTGGTTTTATTGATTTTAACACTTCAAGATTATGAAGATAGAAAGCATGAATGGTTAACATCTTGTCTGATTATATTGTTTAAAATCATTTCAAGATTAGATAGCACGGCACGGAGTAACACCCTCTCCTATTAAGATCGGAGACTACACGTGAAGTTGTAGACGATTATGTCTACCTTTGACAAACGGTCCAGTTAGGTAGGTCTAACTTCGAGAAAGAGGTCAATCGTCGTGTCCGAGTCGGCTGGGCAACATTCGGGAAGTTGCGCAGTATCTTCTCGTCCAACTTACCGCAGTGTCTCAAGATGAAAGTCTATGGCCAGTGTGTGTTGCTAGTGACTACATACGGAACCAAAACGTGGTCGCTCACAAAATGGGCCTCATCAGAAGGCTTAAAGTCACCCAAAGGATAATGAAGAGGGCAATGCTCAGAGTTTCCTTGCGTGATCTAATCAGATATGAAGACATCCGCTAGAGAACTAAGATTACCGATGCAGCCCGAAGAATTGCCAAACTTAAGTGGCAGTGCCCACGTTGCTCGCAGAACGGATGGCCGATGGGGCCGAAAAGTTTTGGAGTGGCGACCGCGAACCGGAAGACGTTGCGTTGGAAGGCCTCCCACTAGGTGGACCGATGACCTGGTGAAGGTTGCAAGGATCCGCTGGATGCGAGACGCACGGGACCGGTCAATGTGGCGACACTTGGGGGAGACCTTTGTCCAGCAGTGGACGTTTTTCTGCTGAAATGATGACGATGATGAAATTGTACCGGTGTACAGTTACGTAATTGACTGGTGCCATTTTCCTCTGTTTATAATCATCGCACTTCTTCGAATTCAGATAACGTTACTTCCAAAATACGGACGGGTTATGGTCGCGAATCATATTTTGTTCAACATGTAGCCTGACACTGACCTGCAAATTGCTACTTGGTGAAAACTGGGTACTAAGACATTATTCACATGCGGTTGTTATCGGTATGTGCTCCATATTCACGGCATCTGCGCAAACAATGCCTAACTGTGTATTTTTGAAACAACATAGTTCAACCTGTGAATTGCAAATACGCTGTTTTGAAATTCGCAAGGCATTTATAATTCGTATGAAAACTTGCCACGGTTTTTTAGATTCTCAGGGTATTGTGATGGACTGCTTGATCTACAATCAGTGGATTTTTAGACTGACTTAGTAAAACTAAGATTAGAGATATGAGTATTCAAAGTAGATCAAAAACTAATTTAATATTCAGGGTTAATGGCCACTAAATATCGGATTGAAATCTTGCAAAATATCTCCAACCTGCTTTCGTTGGACATTCTTGATTTATTTTGGTCTGTATTGCAATTAAGGTAAGATAACGAATACAAAATTTGTTGAAATGTTTTTTTAGCCAATTTAAAGTTTTAGGTATAGACATGCCCAAAAACTACTCAAACAGGACTCCGATAAAAAAATAAACGTTCAAAAGCGATTATTTGATGTAAATAACACGTGTGCGAAAATATTCGTGTATTCTATTACGTTACACATAACACGCGAATCGATGGCATTACAAAGTCGTTCTTCAACTTTCTAGTCGTGGCAAAAACTCGCTGGAGTGGCGCCACGGTCGATTGGACGCACTCATTCATCACATCTCCGCGGAATCAGGAAACTGAATACGGATACGGAACGTTCCGTTTTTCAAGAGAACCATTCATTCCCTGTTTTTAGTAAGGAAGCGAGAGGATGCGCGTGCGCCTCACGATGGCGCCTCGACGACACTTGTCACCAGGTTGTTGACGCGATCAGTCGTCTCGAACACTTTCTTATCGCCACATTCCTGCGACTTTGCGAGCGCGAATAGTATCGACTGTTTTATCAGTGAAGTGAAAATGACGTAATTTTCGATGGTGTTAGTGCTAAGTGATAGTAGTGTGTGATAACACGTGACCCCCTGATTATTATTATTTTGACATTAAACAGTCATCGGAAATGCCGAATGAGGTATGTCGTGCAAGGGTAAGGTTATTAAGCGCATTATGCTTTCATGTCCGGTCACGGTTCGGACATACCGGTGCCGACAAAATGCGGACGCTTCGGAAACCGCAGCCTGACCGATTGATAACTGAAGTGTATCTGTCATTGTCTGATGTCCGCAGTCGGTCCGGTATTTATGGTTTTTAGTTTGGTTCGCCTTATAGTCTCAAATTCCAGAAACTAGAATACAAGAAACAGGCTTCCAACTATGTTGATACATCTACTTACGTTTAATTTATTAATTTAATATCAAAATGTGTTTTTTCTCTGTTTTCTGAGAAGGCGTGATAAACGACATTAAACTGTAAGGTTATCTTGCTACCTCGTAAAAGCTGATTGGGGAAAATGGTCATCCACAAAAATATCCTGACGGCACTTCGTGGAAGAAAGCCTAAAAAATTCCTCCTATTAAAAAACTTGACGTAATCAAAACCGTCACATGTGTTGCTATCAATAATTCCAACTATTTGTAAGTAAAACTTGATGTATTCGACATATTGTGTAGATAACTTAAACTATTTGTAAACAATAACATCCGAGTATTCTCACAATATCTGGAACGATAAATGATAGCTCATGATTTTTAAAAGTTTTGAGACAAGCATAAAAGTGACGTGGTATGTGACTGCTACGCAATGTACGATAGTGTTATGTTAAGTATCTATATCTGATGAATACTCAAGGAAATCAGTTCCTACGCTGGTGATTTAGTACGTCGATTCAGTAGTCAAGTAGGTATTTTATCTATTTCAAAGAATCACATTTATACTTATGAATTTGTTATGATTTAAATTGGTCATCTATTTTTAAGTGAGTAATTAATGTGTTAAGCAATCATTGTCCTTCAATTCACCTACCTATAATTTAATTAGGCTAAACTAATTATTAATATAAAATAATTACACTACGTTAGCCATACTTACTTACAAATATTTGTATCTAACATGTTTAACATTATTAACAGCTGATTTACCATAATTTCTAAACGGGTTAATGGCGGTGACAGATTACAAATTTTAATGACGTACCTAATTGAGAGACCTACATTGTTATTCATTTATTTATGGAAAACCCGAAACATTACTAATCTGTTATTTATATGGCCAATCAAGCTTCTGGAGCTTTCAGGAAAACAAGATCATCATTTAACGTGATTTTGAAAAATAAACAAACACGCAAACATACAAGAATCAAGATGCGTCAGCACTCCTACAGAATTATATAATAGGATTTACTGTTTTATATAGAATCAGATTTTAAATAGAATTGCCATAGATTATTGGCTCCGGCCAATCTCGTAACTTCCCATTTCGACAACTAAACAAAATAGCATCACAAAAGTCCCATTTCGTAAATATTTTGATCTTCATACATTGAATCCCATTTGGTAAACTTTATGTTCGGCAAGTACCTCAGAAAAAGGTTGAAGTGTCGCAAAAGCCATCAGTTGTTTTGGTCCAGCATATTTCTTAAAATAAAGAGGATTACAGCATTTCTTTTGCAGTCGCCGAATGTTCCATATTGATTAGATGACTACGTCTGAAATAGATAAGGCATAATATTATTGGCCCACGATATCTGTTGATTAGTCCTAAAGCCTAATGTAATTGCTGCATATCAGACCCTAGACTTAGCTGTACTGTACCTAATGTCGTACCTATCAATTCTTTCGTGCCAAGGAAACTGCTCTAATAACAATCGTGACAGAGAAAGCGATACGATATGAAACTAATAAATACCAATCTGTAATATCATTATACTTTAATGATTTGCTTCACTCATGATTCGGATTTTGGTCAGATCTGACAATTGTGATGGTAGTCTTATCCATGTATATGGCTATTATCACGACTCAGCAGGACAACGAACCTGTACTAGCGTTATAGACACGAGATACAAAGACGACGATTAGACTGGATCCCGTACAATTTCGAGGCAGAATCGTGACCGATTTGAAAAGGGATCCGCCTATCCTTACAGATTCCACTGTTGTAAATGACACCTTCGATACAGGCCATTCTAGTTATTTATTATTCTTTTGCCCTCCCATTTTTTTTGGGGATCACACAACTTGTCTTCTTCCATACCTTTATTAAAAGTCATCTCAGTGGTTCCCCCTCTTTCTGGCAATATCATCGTTCACATAATCCATCGCATCGTTTCTTTGGTCTTCCTCTACTCGTAGCCCCTGAGCAGACGAAAATGACCCCTGAAATGAATCCTGTCCATTGGTTACTCTGCTGATTTTTATCCGTTGAAAGTCGCAAATTGTCCGCGGAAAAATTGTCCATTGTCTGCTCATCACCAACTTTTTTACTCAAAACTTTCATCACAACATTTCCCTCAAATAAGTGTCCCGTTGATACAGGTTATTTAAGTATAGAACTTGGATAGAAAAGCGTGTATTCAAATGACTATTTACTAAGTAAAACGTCAAGTTTATCGCACTCTGGCTGTTTATAATTATCAGCTGGTTACAAGAGGTTAAGTTAACCGGGTCGTGTCGGTGAGTCAGGCGCCCTTGAGACGATTCTGTCTACATTCTATGTGATTTGTTCCTATAAACCTGATTATCTCGCTTTGAATGGCGGATTTTTAATCAGAAGTGCATTTTCATGGCTTCTTTATTACAGCTCGAATGCATATTTATATTCTTTGAATTAATCAGTCACCACTGTAACTGTAACTAGATAAAGTGTTATACACCTGAACTGATAACGACAATCCCATGGTTGTCCCAACTCTATGTTGCCGACCACGTCACTCTCCTGCACGACGGGAGAGTGACGCGTTGTTTTAAAAATAGTTCTTGAGAACTATTTTTAAAACAGTGAAGATTTGTATAATTCTGAATTCTGTTAGGTCTTGAAATCAAACCATGGATACCTATAACATCACTTAAATTGTAAAAAAAATTGAAACAACGTGTCACTCTCCCGTCGTGCAGGAGAGTGACGTGGTCGGCAACATAGAGTTGGGACAACCATGGGATTGTCATTATCAGTTCAGGTGTATAACACTTTATCTAGTAGTAGCCTTCTTAGCTGTATCCCACTTTAGGTGGGGTCGGTTCTTCTAATATTCGGGCGACAGGACAATCTGTCCTGGGTTGTTGGATCGGCTAGTCCACCACGTAGCCGGAGGTCGTCCTCTACATCTCTCATTCTCAGATACTTGCAATGCTTTCATCACTACATGTTCCTCGTCTGTTCGCATCATGTGACCATACCATATGTAACGGCTCTGTTAGTTTCTCTGGTATAGAGGCGAGTTTGATACTACGAATATCCAATCATATTTTATAAGGCACTAGTTTTACAGAACCGGCGTAAGGTGAAGGCGGGGCGCAGGCATGATGCCGCTTCAAAACGTTTTCATACAAAATGTACGTAGGCGAACGTGTCGTGAATTACACTCAAGCGGCGCGCTGCAAGCACGCCATTCTTTCGTTTCCTGATAAATTCCAGGCCTGCGCCGCGCCTTCACCTTACGCCATTTCTGTATTTCGCGCCTAAGATAAATCTAATAATACAAATAAGAAAGTAACTCCGGTTGTCTTGTTACATTTCACACGTCAACGACTGAACGGACTTTGATGAAATTAATTGATAGGGATAGACCAAGACTGGTTTTGGATATGGAATACTTCGTATCCCGGTAATACTTTATCGTAGAATAGCTTCCGACATACACGCAAGTAATGCCACGGGCAAAAAGTAGTTAGTAATGGTAACAATAATCCCACGTAAAAGGCAATCGCAGTAAATTCAGTGGCTTTGGCGTGACGCACGTGAATAAGTAAATTACAAAACAATCCAACTGTTAACGTCGATTACAAGGCAAATATTTTAAACGTGAAACGTCCATCATTGGTGTTTTGTGTCTCGATTGTTCTAACTAACATGGATACACTAGGTTCTTGGCTGGTAATGTTTTATCCTTTATGTTTTCATTCTCATTGATTTAGTCCTGGGGGCCTAAAATGGAAGCTTTATCAGAATCATAATATTAATCACGCAAAAATTTAAAATTCTTAAAATGGTCTTTATGGTTATGACCACGTGTTCAAAACCTGGTCCAAAGCTTTTATGAGACTCGGAGGAATGAGGAAAACGTTGTAAGTCAAGTTTTGAGTATGAATGAGCATGTGTATAAGAGTAGAGGAAGACCAAAGAAACGATGGATGGACTGTGTAAAGGATGATATGGCTAGAAAGGAGGTGTCTGTTGAGATGACGAGTAATAGAGAGGTATGGAAGAAGAAGACATGCTGTACCGACCGCAAACGAATTGGGATAAGGGCAGGAGGATGATAATGATGAGAGCAATGAGTGTTAGTGAGAGGACTAGCAAGTATAGTAGGTCTAGTACTGGTTATGTTTACCCTACTGGCATGACTGCTAATAGTCGGCACAAACAGACAGACAAAAATTAAAAAAAAATGTATATTTGTTTTAAGTGCCGTATATTTTCTGCAATCAGTAAAAACGCTGTTATTTTGATATTACAAACAGATACTTCAATTTTAATTATTTGTACAGAGTATGGATTTATGTATTATGTTATCTGCCGATCTATGTCAGAAAAAGATAATGCCATACTGCGCCGACTTAACTTAAATAAATTGGTCCGTTAGTCTTTCAAATGGGTACTGTATTACCCAGTACTAACTGGGTTGTGGAGGTCAGATAGGCAGTCGCTCCATGTATAATACTGGTTTTCAACTGAATCTATTAAGACTGGAAGATGACCCCAACACAGTTGGGAAATGACTAGGCAGATTATGATGAAATTGGTCCGTTAATCAAACAGATTATTTGATTTAATTGTCTGTGAATTTAAAAGGGCAGGAGGATGATAATGATGAGAGCAATGAGTGTTAGTGAGAGGACTAGCAAGTATAGTAGGTCTAGTACTGGTTATGTTTACCCTACTGGCATGACTGCTAATAGTCGGCACAAACAGACAGACAAAAATTAAAAAAAAATGTATATTTGTTTTAAGTGCCGTATATTTTCTGCAATCAGTAAAAACGCTGTTATTTTGATATTACAAACAGATACTTCAATTTTAATTATTTGTACAGAGTATGGATTTATGTATTATGTTATCTGCCGATCTATGTCAGAAAAAGATAATGCCATACTGCGCCGACCCTAAAGAGGAGACATATTTGAGAGAGGGCGGTAGGATCATGAGGATGTATGTAACTCTCAGCTTTAAACTGCGTTTCCACCAGAGAGGAGCGAGGATGCGTAGCGAGGGATGTGTGTGAAACTTCTATCTATCGCTTCTTTTTCACAGCTTGAGGTATTTTAGCTATGGGCCTGTGGACGGTGAGCTATGGGCTAGCTCGCCGTCCGTCCGTCTTATGACGACAGGCCGTGTCGACGGCGCGTTCGTGTTCCACGTGCGCCTCAAAGAGATGTCAGCAAACAGGAAGGGGTTCGAAAGGACCGATGCCTGCCAGGGTTTCGGAACTGTTCGAAAGAGATACCGCGGCCCTGGAACACAAAGGGCAAAGGAAGGAACATGGATGGGTTTTAGTCAGTAAAAGTCTGACACTCCCTCCTTCTCAGCCCAGAGCGGGAGGGAAAAAAAAAGAAAGATGTATAGCTATGTGATTGGTTAGTTCCACACAAATCCCTCGCTACGCTCGCTACGCGTCCTCGCTCATTTCTGGTGGAAACGCAGCCAAAGCACCTTCTTTCAGCAGTACGAACTGCCTCATACTCAAAATTCCGAGTGATCTATTCTCATGAATGAAGATTTAATAGAAGCCACGTCAATGCCGTATTACATGTCTGTCGGTTAACGGTAAGCGATATATTCGCGAAGCCACATACGCTCACAATCTAATAAGCGGTGCTAAGTAAAAATAAACTCGATAAAAACGGTCTAGAATAACCTCCTTCGATTCTATATAAATAGATTTGTGGATTGATTTTTAAGCTTCGTGCTTTTCGATCATAAAGTACTTTTAGATTCATTAACAGATAATTGGAATAACTAAACCTAAATCTAGTTCAGTATTTGTGGCTAAATATATATTTTTAACGATCCCTCTCACTAGGAATTTCTCCTATTTCGTGCGTGCGTTAACAAACATTTAAACTAACATACCTACAGCCACCTGAAACAACCTGTAAGCCGTACAAATAATTCTTCCGTGTGGGAATCGAACCCGCCACACGCAGCGCAGCAGTCAATGGCTCAGCCACTGCGTCAACCGTGACGACAAAAGGACACACGAGTCGATCAAAGGTTTAGCTACGGCCGATTTGCGTGTGAGTGACCATCCATTACACACCGAGATCCGTCCGTGCGTCATAATCATAAAGCACGTTGCCACAAAGATCTACGGATGCCTGGCTGGGATTGTTTACCCTGGCTGGCTTCGACACTCGTTACGGGTAGTCACAGTCAGTAGCCTGAAAATCTGTCAACCAAGCTTACAGAGGGGTACCGTGATACCCAGAAAATGGATTGTAGAGGTCAGATAGGTAGTCGTCAGTAGACCGACCCCAACTTTGTTGGGAAAAGGCGATTAGTATCGATTACATCATCAGCGTCAAAACAAGAGTGTAATGATTTACAAACTCAAAAGCATTTATTTCAATTAGACCATTACAAGCACTTTTGAATGTCAAACAAAAAAAAGGGCTAAGCTACAGTCACAGTCACAAGGCATAATAACTTGAGAAAGTACTGTAGTTGCAATGTGGAGAGGCCATGAAGCAGGCTGAAGACTTGGAACAGCTTCCTCTGGTCGACTTAATTAGATAACTATGGGGATCATCTACACAATGAAGAAACAGTGAATGCGATGGACTAGGCTGAGTTGATTGAATAATACTGCTGTTGTTTCCTCAGAAACGCCTGGCAACACCACGATTCGATGACATAATACAGATCATAAATTGGTAGGCCTCTGAATACAAAGAACAGCCGTTTATGTGTATTGATATTATAAGAACAGTTGGCTTACAGACAATAGAGACACTATTAGCATAGTATTGAGAATATGTATAGGTACTGGTATAAGGAAAAAATACTACAGACAGTAGGTAGAGGTCAATCGGGATAATGTAATTTGTTATCAATTTAAAAATTATATTCTTTATACCGTTGACTGTATCGCCAATAAATAATACCTACATGTACATTTATCGAAGCTGTTTCTTAACTTAAATAAATTGGTCCGTTAGTCTTTCAAATGGGTACTGTATTACCCAGTACTAACTGGGTTGTGGAGGTCAGATAGGCAGTCGCTCCATGTATAATACTGGTTTTCAACTGAATCTATTAAGACTGGAAGATGACCCCAACACAGTTGGGAAATGACTAGGCAGATTATGATGAAATTGGTCCGTTAATCAAACAGATTATTTGATTTAATTGTCTGTGAATTTAAACTACAACTGTTATTTATTTAATGACAACCACCATAGCTTACACCAAAAATACATTTCAAACAACAACAACAACAACAATCAACAACCGTGTGTGTTGTTGTCAACAATCATGTGTTAATCAGTCAAATAACAATGTTAACATTAAATAGTAACATATTAAGTGCACTTGACTTAATGGTTGTTAACAAAACAGGTAGGTGTTCACCCAGCACCCTCACTAAGTTATGAAATAACTTGTATTAGGGGCACTGGTACTAGCCCATACACACTTCAGTTTTACAAAATAATTGCAGACAGAGCAAGTATTTTAAAACTAAAGTAAACAAAGCCATAATGCATGCAGAATTCATAAAATACAATGTTTATTAATTTATTTGACATTTGGATTATTACTGTTTATATGTGTGTGTATGAAATGGCTCTAACACGGCAAATTGACGTAGTAAGTCAATCTACTCAACAATCATATTCCCTGACCATACAATGTTAACTTGCACGCGGAGTCTAGAACTGAATGCAAACAATAAACCCAAAAAAAAACAGAGAATTGTTGCAAACAAATCGTTTTAAAATGATTAAATATGACTCATTCCATCAATATTCTACATGCATAATAATAAATCTTGTTTCTAATGGCCTTTGTCCATCGTCTGACTATAATGTCAGCTAAACAAGTTGTTTGTTGTGTTAAACGCAGCTGTCAATAATTTGTAAGCAAGACCATTGTCTCTGTATTTTGCTAGTTAGTTGTCTATGTATTCAGATTCCTTTCTGATTTTGATTCAAACAAAATAGTTATTTTGCCTACGGTCGCCACGGAATTTTTCGGACATGTCTAGCTTTTAGCTCATGGCTAAAATATTAGCAACCGCTCGGGTATATCTTTAGTTTAAGCCGTGCTTGCCTAGGTTGGTATGTGGATAGGTGACCACCCATTACATTCCGAGTTTCCTCGGTGCCTCGGAAAGCACGTTAAGCCTTTGGTCCCGGCTGTCATTTGTAGATCTTTGACAGTCGTTACAGGTAGTCAGTGGCCCGAAAGGTCTGACAGCCAGTCTTACCAAGGGATATCGTATACGTGGGACACTCAGAAAGTTTTGCGACACTAAAAAAAATTGTTCTACAGGTACATATATTTTTATTAAATCTTTTCAAAGTACTCTCCACCAGCCTCTGTACTAAGATTCATGCGTCTGAACCAGTTTTCAAAACACTTTTTCCAGTCCGCCGCAGACACCTCGTTTACAGCCTGCTCGAACGCAGCCAGCGCATCTTCCGGCGACGAAAATTGTATCCCCTTGAGCTGATTTTCTATTTTTGGAAATAAAAAGAAGTCACACGGTGCTAGATCAGGGCTGTAAGGAGGGTGACCCAGGAGTTTGACTGGTGTACTGCCCAGGAAGTCCCTCGTTTTGAGCGCGGTGTGTGCAGGCGCATTGTCGTGGTGGAGCAGTAGTCCGCGGAGCCCTGTGTTTGGTCGCTTGTTGCTCACAACAGAAAAAACTTCTGATAAACATTTGGTAGTATACCATTCGGCGTTGATGTTTCTTTGATCTCGTTAGGGAATTGAGGCCAAGTGGCCAGTCAAATTAAAAAAAGCTGGCGATCAAAATCTTCCCCCCGCTTCGAGATCGCTTCACTTTGGTAGGCGTTGGTTCATTTTGAATCACCCAAACTGTCGACTGGCGCTTGGTTTCTGGATCGTATTGATAAATCCAGGACTCATCACCTGTTACGATGTCGTAAACGCGCTGAGACGAGCCTGCTTCAAATTTGTTCAGCATATCACGGCACCATTCCACCCGGGCCTGCTTCTGAGAGTCGGTGAGGTAGTGCGGCACCCAGCGCGATACTATCCTCCTCACGCGAAGATGCCCGTGTAGAATCTCGTGAACGCTTCCCGATCCAATCTTTAATATGTGCTGAATCTCCTGATATGTAATTCGCCTATTATCTTGGATTAAATTTTTCACTGCTAGCACGTTTTCTTCCGTAATAGCCGTCAATGGGCGACCGCTTCTTTCTTCATCCCCCAAGGTTGGTCGACCGCGCCTAAATTCGTTATACCAACGATACACGGTTGCCTTGGAGGGGCCTTCATCCATAAATGCCATTTGAAGTCTATCGAACGATTCATCCGGTTTCAGGCGACACTTGAAATCGTAAAAAATCATAGCTCTAAAATGTTCCCGGCGCAGATCCATTTTTCAGTAAGACACGATACTTTGAATTGGCTCGCAAAAAATGTGGAGGGAAATTTTGAACATGGATCACACATATTTTTACTTACAAGTAATCATATTTTCGAAAAAGATTCTAACTGGCCAGTCTCCCATATATAAAAACTATTTATCGCAATACTTTCTGAGTGGCCTGGTATACATAGTTGGGAAAAGGCCTGGCGGATTATGATGATGTCCAGCTTTTAGCGCAGTGTCCGGAATGCGAGGGAAATCGAAAACGTCCGGAATACCCAAAAATTGAATCTTTTTAAAAGTTTTTTTTTTAACCCAGTGCGTTTTCACCACAAATAGCGTTCCGTTGAAACTGAAAGAGACAGAACTTATTTTGTCATCATCATCATCATTCTCCTGCCCTTATCCCCATTTATTTGTAGTCGGCGCAGCATGTCTTCTTCTTCCATACTTCTCTATTACTCGTCATCTCAGCAGTCACCTCCTTTCTAGCCATATCGTCCTTCACACAGTCCATCCATAGTTTATTTGGTCTTCCTCCTTAACTTAAGTTAATTTGTATCACTGTTATTTTAAAGTTCTCATATAACCTTGACCTTGGGCATCCTAATTTATATGATACCGAGATGGTCGTATTGTTGTCGTATTAATGCGTTTTTTCTTCCATCGGCTTATTTTAATTTCATTCATATCACATTTGCATACGTCAGCACTTCAGCAGAAATATCGCATGTCAACTTAGGTCTTAATTATAATAAATATTTCCAATAAAACTTGCATATTTAGCTTGTTTACGTCAAAGGTGCATATTGACGTCACGAAACAGAAACCTTTGTTATCAATATTGTATTTTTGGTGCGTCTTGATGACGTTAACTTTATACGCATGCCGTATTTCTTTCATTGTAATGCTGTCTGAATGGTACACCGTTTGTTTAGATGCAAAATCAGCAACAACATCCATTTATTTTCAGGCACAATAAACAACATGACATGTCATGATGGGTCAAAATGAAGCACGAACATTTGGTGAACTCAACCCGGGTGCTGAAATCCAAATTAATCTCAAGTCAATTACTACCGTGTCCACTGACGGTCAACCACTTTTAAACCTTATTACATAAGGCATAAGGGTAAAAAGAAGCAGTACCTCAGTGAACTCGGTAGTACATTGATTAACATAATCCGGTCAGCGTGTAATGATCCCAGTTAGTCAGCTGGATCATGGACCTCATCTCTGTGAGAGGGTGGAGATGGACATCCACCACGCGGGCCCAGTGTGGGTTGGTGGGTGTCACATCACATATCTTCGAATTATTGGTTCTATAATATCCCAGTTTCCTCACGATGTTTAGCATCTTGATTCTCCCACAGCTGAGTATAGGACTCTTATTACTTGTGTCAAGCTCCACGTTCCCGTACCAGCCTCATCCAGGATATTCCCGCGATGGCAACAATGTCGACTGCCCATCTCGCCGCTGGACGACCAACACTTCTCTTTCCAGTCCTTGGACGCCACTCGGTCGCATTTTTACTCCACCTGCCATCACCGCGCCTTGCTAGGTGTCCACCCAACTCCATTTGAGTTCCGAAGACCTTCGTATACGTCTCCGGATTTCGACATTGGAACTCGGTCTATTAGTTTTATGCCGAGTATGAAACGCTTTATGGCTCTCTGTGCTACTCTGAGTCTATATACAGCCTCCTGGAGAGCGTCCACGCCTCAGCGCCGCACCGCACCGTAATGTTGGACAGAACACACTGATTATAGACACGGCAGCTTGATTAGCTATTGAAATTTCTATCAACTAGCTGATGCCTACAAAAGCAGCTAGATCATCATAAAACAGCCTCAGAAAACTTTCTTCTTCTTCGCTTAACATTCATCTAGCCCAGAGGTTTCATCCTAATTGATATTCTGATCTCAATCAAGTATGTAAATTGATTTGCACCAACCTTGACCCCAAGATGTACCTGGTCGTATTTCGGCGTTTCTTCTTCGATACTACTTAGGTAACAACATCCCAGTAATTACTTAATCAACGAATTAGTTACACAAATTGACTTTATTTTAATGTGTTATTGACTCATAAATAAATCAGTTCATAAATCATTAGATTAATGTAGACCTGTTTTCTTTTGGTCATCCATGTTTTCACATATTGATTTACAAGTAAAAACATTTGTTGCCACATGCTCCTCATGCCTCCGCATCAAATAATTATTATGTTTTCCATTTCCACTTTTAAAAAAATTGTTTAGTTAAGAATCTGTTGTTTTCTTTCTTTATTTATTCTCACCGTGTTTTAATAATGAATTCAAAGTCCAGACGGTTTCCCTCAACAGTTTGATTGATCGTTTAAATTGTTAGTGTGAAGTCCACTATTTTAACGTCTCTACAAAAATATAATATACGTAGGTTTGAATTACAATTAGATAGATGACGTTAATGTCGTTTGACGTTAATGTTTTCTCCATTGTTTGTCTTTTTATTTTAGTTTATTTGTGTAAATGTCTATTTACACATATATATAAGTTATTATATATAAATGTATAGATGTATAAATGTATATATATGTATTTTGATATATTTTTTATAGTATTTTATATATCCTTGTAGTTTAGATATAGGTACACCTACCACTGCTTGTCTCTGCATCAACCAAAGGTTGACTGGTAGAAAATGCCTATGGCATTAAGTCCGCCTCTGTACTATGTGCTTGAAGTGTTAAATAAATAAATAAATAGATGGAGTTAATTCAAAGTCTATGCCATATAGATACAGACAGCGTCATCCAAGGATCTTGTATAGTTTTTACTCTTTATAAATCTTGTATCGTTACGGCTCCCGGCACTCTGCCAACTTGCCCAAGGCCGCCTCAAGGCTTCAAATATTTTCCGCTAGGAGGACTATTACTGTCGTCGTGACTTTAAGTAATCTCAATTTGTTCTGTTACTGAGCAATCGTAATGCTCGGGTGAGTCACGGGCTTGTTTTTCGTAGATTTGATTGTTATCTTGATTGTTGTTTTCTTTAAGTTATTAATAGGGATTTAGTCCAAACAAACTGTTTTTTAATGATTATAAAAAGGGTAGGGTAAGGGTAGTAGGGTAGAGGTAAAGGGTAGGGCTTATTATCTTTTAGTGTTTATTATATTTCCTATAGTTCTTCATATTATAATTCAAGTAGGTACTGTTTGTTTTATCTTATTTAATGTAATTCAATATTTATGCTGTCTTGGCTTCCGTACGTTTTTTCACGGGTGACCACTGAAAACCAGCGCTGTGCTGTGGGCCCCCATAGCACAGCATCATGCTGAGTGGTAACCTGCTTGTCGCAGTCACGACGTGCAAGCTGTTAATTTTGTATTTATTTTTCTTTGTACCTATATGTCCTGTGTATTTATAATATTTGTTATGTGTTGAATGATTATTCTTAATTTATTTCTTGTACGCAGAATAACGCGCAAAATTACGAACAGACACTTCAATTTAATTTATTTGTATTATGTTACGGCTAAAGGTAGTGTGAACATAAACTTAAGATTAGCCGGCTAAACATAGGTTTATCTTTGAGTTGGTTAGTGTTAGTTTCTTCCTTCTATAGCCGAGCCGGCTAAACTTAAGTGTAACCGCTGCCTCTTGGCTAATAATGAAGAAGCAAATGAAAAAGGAAATAATAGAATGATGTTTACGTTAGTCGAGGAAACTTTTATTAAACAAACAATCAGCCTCATTACAGATGCTGTGGCCGAGCGCCAGATCCCCTCTATTGTACATTACCGTTTTGTTTCGGCTAATGTGCAGGTTATTCGGCTAAAGATGAAATTACTCGACACAAATTATCATTTTATCGAACTTTAGCGGGTCTTTAAAAATATACCTAAGTTAAGCCGGCTAATCTTATGCGTCTTAAGTTTATGTTCACACCTACATTTAGCCGTAATATATGTATAGATACTAAAAAAATGTTTAGGAGGAACGCTGCGCGACCTCATAACAACAAAACAACAACAACACTTCAATAAAAACTCTTGTTCCATCCATTTTGACCCTGTAGGTATCATACTTTTGTTTTTCTTTTTTTAATAATTGACGACAAATTTCTGTGCTGTGGGTCTAGTTTACAACTTGAGGAAACAAGATAGCGCTGATTGCAAAAAAATCGACATCCCCTTGTCAAATCCAGTACAATTCAAAACGTAGTTCTTAATTCCCTCGTCTAGTAATACTGTCTGTAGTAGGTTTGCGGGATGATGTTCCTAACACCTATGCAAAACCAAATTAAGCTGATCTCTCTTAATACGGGAAGAGCTCATACAAAGCGAAGTCAGGTTATACTGGTTATGTAAAGCTTGATGTGCTGCCGTGTACAATTATCACCTATATCGAGCTATAGGTCAAAATTAATTGCCAATAGTACAAGGTGCAGACAATTGTTTACTTGCTAGATTGGTAAAAGCCATTTAGCTTCCATCGACGGCGTATCAACTTATCAATCATTGAGTCGACGTATATAATGTAGCCATAGCTTGGCCTTCTACCCATATTGTTTGCAGAACGGGGCGTGATGATCATCATAATAAAATCATTTGATGTCCTATTAAGTCAGGGAAAATGTAATCAGGCAAATTGACTATCAACTTAGATCAAATAACATCGATACAAATGACAGTCGTATGAAATTACTCAAATTGATGAAGTCAAGGACGCCAATCAGCTTATCAATTTACTTCCGTGATTGTACAATCTACTACAATACTAAATCAGGAGCATAACGAATTAATTAAATACGAAAAATATTTATACTTCAAATTAATTTATCTATACTAATACTAAGATTATAAACAAAGTGGTAAAGTGAGGTTGTAGCGGGTAATCTCTGGATCTACTGAACCGATTTTGAAAATTCTTTCACTGAAAGGATGCTACATTATCCTCGAGTGCCATAGGCTATATTACAACGTGCCCGTGGGATAATTTCCGGACAAAACGCGTGCGAAGCCGCGGGCAACAGCTAGTTAAGGATAAAATAAGGAATGAGTACATAAGAGGAACTCTGAAAGTGGGGTCGGTGACTGAAAAGTTGTTTGGTAATCGGTTATCGTGGTACGGACATGTGGTGCGGAGGAATCAGGAAAATGTTGAGTATGCATGTAAAATGTATGAATGAAACGATGGATGGACTGTGTGGATTATTGTATAGCTAGAAAAGAGGTGACTGCTGAGATGACGGGTAATAGAGAAGTATGGAAGAAGAAGACATGCTGCGCCGACCCAAATAAATTGGGATAAGGGAACAGCTGAATGGGGCTGATGCATGCGTCTTGTTCGTGAACGGGCGCTGTCAGTTGGGACTGGTCATCTCTTAGCTGCCACGGTTTATTTTAACTACTTTGTTTTTAAATTGTTGATAGTTATCGTCTTTTACTCTGGACGCTCTTAATGTGCACGTCTTTCTACATCGTTCTCACATATATGTATAATCTCAACATGAATGATGTAACCAAGATCTTGTAACAATATTTTGATTGAAAAGAGTGTCCATGGAGTTTCTTGCCCATTCTTCTCCATAGAGATCTACGCTTTGGAATGGGCAACTACAGTACTTTCACAAGTTATTATGCCTTGTGTCTGTGACTGTAGCTTCGCCTTTGTTTTTCTGACTTTCAAAAGTGCCTGCTAAGGTCTAATTAAAATAAATGCTTTGAGTTTGAGCAGAATGATGATGAATTCATTTAATACGGTGTAGTACTCGCAACCTTGAGTATGAGTATGAACGTGGACGAGGCGAAAGAAGTATGTAAGGATCGTAGCAGGTGGCGTTCTGTGGTTTCTGCTAAACCCATAGGAAAAAGGCGTGCGGGTTACTGAGTGTGGGAAAGAGGCAGAGCTGTACAGGTCGTCTAGCGCCATCTCTTTCCCACACCAGGTCGTAGAGTTTGAATCATCGTGGTGAAAGGATTAGCCAGCTAGACTCTGCGTTGCCGAGTGCTAGCTGTCCAAGGTGCGCTGCTCGGGTCGGCTCGTTTCATGCACCCCGCCACCACCACAATGCCACTTTCACCTTCCAGGATTTAAACGACGCCTATTATTTGAGTCCATCGACATGTAAAGAAGACCAGGGGGCCTAAAATGGCTGCTTTATCACAGAATCATCAAAATTTAAAATTCTTAAAATGGACTTTATGGCTATGACCACAAAGTCCATTTTTGAAGAGTTTTAAATTTTTAACGTGATTCATATTATGATTCTGATAAAGCTTCCATTTTAGGCCCCCTGGGCATTTAAATATGAATCACGTTAAAATTCTTAAAATGGTCACAGATGCAGTTATTATTATGAATTGACGAGTGACCATTTTACGAATTATAACTTAATTCATATAATTATCTTATTATGATTCTTCTAAAGCGGCCAGTTTTGGCCCCCAGGTTGTTACACCTCACGTCACGTGTGTGATATCCACCACTGTTCCCTACTTATCAATTCGCCATAAGCCAGGGCCGGATTACCTCCGCTCATGTACGCTTCAATTAAAAACTGTAATACTTTTTCAGCCAATCGGCCTTTCTGTAATCTCGGCTTAATAAAATCCGCCCGCCCTACCAACAGTGCCGACACATTTCCGCCCGCCCAGCGAAGCCATACAATTAACGTCAATAAGAATTCATGACACGCACATTAAAACCTCATTGGCTTTGATAGATTAATGGATATGGAGGCAAACCCACGGGTGTCATAAAAGTTAGAATCATACTAAAATCACCTAGAAACTGTGATTATGGTTCAGTTTAATTTCAAATGGCAAGGTTATCTCAGTCGAATTTAAGGACCTTGGGTTTCATGATTAGCCTGTATAATGTAAGCAGCGGTGGCCCAATGGTGGCGGCCCCGAATTAAGAACAGTAAGTCGTGGGTTCGGACCCAGGCAGGCGCATTACTTTGTGTAATTTATTTCATCACTACTGCTCTCAAAAACCGTGAAGGAAAACATCGTGAGGAACCTGGCATGTCCTACAACGTAAAATTCGAAGACATGTGACATCTACCAACCTGCACTGGACCCGCGTGGTGGATTATAGCCCATTCCCTCTCATAGAGAGGAGGCCGAGTGTCCCAGCAGTGGGAACATTATAGGCTGATTATGCTGTTTAATATTTCGCGTTATAGTAATTCTAGAAGCCCTACAAGAGGCGATCGCTTCAAAAGTCACGTATAACATAACATCACGTTTGTTATCGCCAAAGGTCTGGGCAGAGCAGGGGGTGTACCTAATAGTACACCTACATTTCGCCGATTAAGTTTTTAAGTCCCATGTAATAGGGGCGAGCCTAGTGACGTCAACCGGGCACAAATTGGATGGAAAAACCAGAAACACTTTGCCCGAGTTTGTAATCGAACCCAGGACCTCATGCTCAGCAGTCGCGCTTGCGACTACTAGACCAAACCTTCACACAATTGACATATTAATTGCTTTTGTCAATCTGATACTTTCTCTATTCGTAATTGCTGATAGAATGTCACTTTATCTAGATTCTAGGCCCTCGAGTTTCTTAAAAAAAGACTGTTGCTCTAATTGCTGAGTTCAAGGAAAAAAACTTAGCTTAAACCACTCTTAGTAACACAAAATCCTGACCAAAAAATTAACCCCGATTCTATTTACTTTCTACTTCAACCAAAGCAAAAATATCACGCACCAATCCTTTTTTTAACCCGACCTTGCCCTTTAGGCCGCTATATTCGTGACCAGCGGGGTTGTTGCGAAAATATTTGGAGCTCAGTGAAAAATTATCAACCATGTGTGTTATGGCAAGTTAAGGGATGCGAGGGGTGAAATATGGGTTGTTTATCATCGTGTGCCTGACGTATGAGGTCGAATTTGGCCAGTATTTGGTGTACGGCTGTGTGTGAAGATTTATTTATAGTGGAAATGGCGTTTTGTCTGAGGGGCATTGATTTTAATGGGGTGCTGAGACTTTAATTGACTTCTTTCTTCATTATCGTGTGGTTAGTGCCTAACCTGGTCAGAGTTTTTAGGCCGCCCATGGGCCTCTGACTTGGCTTTACATACCGTATACCATACCATATATATATATACCATACATATGTATAATAAGTATGTATTTACAAACAAAAAGTATCTATGTATCTATCAACTGCGTACGTGCTTTGGGTTCGAACTCGAGACCTATGACTTGGCAGTCCGACTGTCACACCACTAGGCTATCACTGCTATCACTTTAATTGACTCATTTATGGACTGTATAGGCTTAGGAGAAAGGAAGCCTTTGCCCAGCTGTGGGACACGGCACAGGCTATGAAAAAAAAAGGCTTAGAATCGGTGAAGGAAAACATCATGAGGAAAGTCGCGCATGGCGGTGGCACAAAATTCAAAGCAACTTTTTAAAAATAAATTACAATAAGTACCTAAGACGAAATGTGAATGTAGGATACAAGGTGTACACGGATCCTTCAGGAAGGTGTCTACCAAGCATTCTGTACATCAAAATAAAGTAACTACGTAAAAATTATTGCTGGGAAGTGTTTTTTTTTTTGGGTGAATAGTCACGTTTCACGGTAAGACTCATTGTAACGCACTCAAAACATTGACATTGTGCTGATGGATGCATTTAATCAATAATGGGTGTCATGGAGGTATTTAAAGTACGTTAAAACATTAAAAACTGTACTTAAAAAAAAACTTGTAGAAAAGTTGTAACTTTGACCCCCAATATCTCTATAACTAATAGGTTCCCAGGTTCTAATAATGATACACATGAATTCAGAATAACTTCCATATTTGTTAGTAACAATCATAACTTATAAGCAAAAAAATAAAAACTAAATGTCAGTTCGAATTTTAAAATGCAGATAATTTAGTACGATAATAAACTTCAGGGCACCAAACACGTGGATGCTCTTTTATTTATGGCAATCGTAAAGCAAGTTATGAATATAATTATGTTGATCTTCGCTATCCTTATCTATCATGAGTTCATGACAATCATTTATTTTGTTTGGTTATGTCATTGTATTAACAAGGAGATAAACTGTATTGCTGATAAGACGTGTACACAATAATATTAAAAACTATTGTTCTTTTTTTTTTAAATTGTTTTATTGCAGTGATTAGTGGTCTTTGCCACGTCACTCCTCGTGGGTTTAGTATAGTCCCAAAGCGTTATTGGTGAGCATGGGGTCATTAATTCCTTTTTTTATTCTTCTTAAAAACGTCTTTTGCCCCATCAGGCGATGGGGTGAATGGGTTTTTCCTTCAGGAATTTCCCAGTCGCCGCTCTAAGCATGGATTCGTGTCCTACAAGGGAGTTTAAACAAACATATGTGCCGAAATGTGCAATAGCTACACCTCTACCTAACCCACAAGGCATTCCAGACGTGATATTATTTTGGTTTGTGATGTTTTATTTTATTTATAATTATTTTTTGTGTTTTTTTTTGTGTCAGATATGCATTCGCTCCATGTAAAATACGGGTATTCAGTTGCATCCAGTTAGACCGAAAGCTGAAGAGGCTCGGCAGATGATGATTATTTATTTGTTTTTATTTAATATAAACAACCTATAAATTTTTTAGTATAATTGACCAAACCACACAATAAATTACGAGTACAACGCTAAACTTTAACTAATAATAATTAATTCATTTCGTTTTTTAACAGAAACTTGAAATGACGAAACTAGACGGTATGTGAATGTATGTATTTCACGTTTTAAAATTTTCCCGTACCATTTACATTGTAAATAACACGATAATGTCATGATAGGTGTCAATTAAGTGCATTTGGTCGTCGATCGATATTAATTTTCCGACGGAAACTGGGTGCCGGTCGGACCACAAACCATGGCGTTTAATAAACATACATTTAACATACTGTGTATTGATAAAGTATTAAGTGTTACTATGTAACTTGGATGTAGACGGTCAGCTGAGAGGCAGTTGTTCCATGTAAAAATATACTGGTATTCAGTTGCATCCAGGTAGATTGGAACTGACTCCAACATAGTTGGGTAAAGGATAGGCAGATGATTGACATAATTCAAGCTTGTTAAGGGTCTCGTTCCCTAATTTTCAATTTTAATAAAGCAAGAAAAAACAGCTGGCTAAAACATAAAAATTGCTTATTTTTAGCCGAGGAATAAAACTCTAAACGTACTCTTCTATAGCTGTTGTGATTTAGCATGGCAATAGCGGTCATTGCCCTGATATCGTAGGTACCCTAAAACTAAACAATTAATATAATTTTCATTAGGAAAATTAAATCCAGAAATTGGAATTTCTGGATTTCGCGATCCCGGTTCAGAACGTGGAGCGAGCGAAATTCGTTATTTATTGTTAAGTTACAGTGTAAGAGGTGTCAGTGTCATTATTTATCTTTAATATTGATAATGAGAGCTCTAGAACGCGGTTGAGGTTTACTGATCGCGTTCAGTTTCGTTATTAAATTCGCACTTCGGGTAAATCCGTTTTTTTTTTAAATAAATAATGTTACATCCGTCATTAATAAGGGTGGGTAAACGACCGCTATTGCCAAGCTAACTCACATCAACTATATCAGCGAGGCATGAAAATTTAACAGACATACAGATAGACAGAATTACGTGCGCGTTTATATTATCGGAATGGATAAACACTACATTTCTGAAATAGCGCGAGATATAAAATGATAAACATCTGTTCTCAGTGCATATCACAAATAAGTGGTTTTAATTTGTTGGACACATGCCAGACGGAAGCCATCAGCTGTGAATTAAAAATAATCCGTTTCAGAATCCTTGGCATTTGATGAGGAAGTATTATTTTTAGTCTGGAACCTACCTAGCTTCGTCTATATTCAAAATAACTCAAGTCCTGCTCAAGAATTCAAGTTTTTGAAAGAGAATATCGTACATTTTAAAGGATATGGTCGATTTGCATATGTTGCTTGTTGAAAAGTTATTAATATGATAAGTAGACATCTTAAAATTGAAACCAAATTATAGTTAAAATGCACCCGAAATATTAATTTGGAGGTTAAAATTAATATTATCTTGCAAACCTGTTCTTCGCGTATCTTGCTTGTCATAATTGACTAAATCTAAATCTTAGTAAAAATGACGGCTAAGCTAACATGAACTTTATCAAAATAATGTTTGAATCAGAAACTATCTCTCGCTTCCCTTCTGATTCGTTACCTGGTCCCATTATTTTGGGGTTGGTTGGGACAGGGGGCCTAAAATGGCCGCTTTTGCAGAATCATAATAACACAGAAGCACAATTAAATGATACAATTTACATGAATATTATTTAATAGTAGATTATGATATGAAAGGAAGTGACTACTGAGATGACGAGTAATAGAGAAGTATGGAAGAAGAAGACATGCTGCGCCGACCACAAATAAGTTGGGATAAGGGCAGGAGAATGATGATTATGATATAAGTGCGGTAAGTCGAAAATTACAGTCAAGGCGATATTACTAGCCCGAGCCGCAGGCAAGGGCTACAAGAAAGCAGAGGCTGTAATTATCAAAGCGCACGTATGTCATACGACGTTTTATAACATATTTGCGAGGAAATTAATAAAACTGCCCTTGAGACTTCTGGCGGTGTCGAATTAATAAATTCATCATTACTTGACGACATTTTCAAATAAAAACAATACAGCGAAAAGAAAAAGCGCGCGGAATAATTTTTACTTGTTCACAAATTAGCGATGCGCGCGCTTCTTTTTAAGGCAAAGTCACAAAATAAAAGTATTACTAATAAAGTAAATTAATATTTTTGTGTTTTTGTTACAGATAAATGGTTGTAATTTATTGTCAAAATTGATTAAATTAAAGAATTAAATGCTTATTTATTTAATCTCCCAAATGTCAGAAAAGTGGTCAACATTTTATGAATAAAATTATTCATAAAATGTTGACCACTTTTCTGACATAAAAACTCTTTGCTAAGATTTTAAAAAATACCGTTCGTTTTAGACGGAGCATCTTGATAAACCGTTCCTTTTACATTACATTACCGCACAAGTCCGTAATGAGATACAATACGATATTGAAATTGGTGAAATAAGAGACCCTTTACGAGCAAATGTGTTATAATTATATTGTGTGCACTAAATAAATGGTTTATCTATCTATGTATCTTATCTATCTATCTATAAAATAATTAAATTAATACAATTACACAATTACTATTTACTTTATTGTTTTTGTTTTATGAATCACGTTACAATTCGTAAAATGATCACAACGTCACATCATAATATTAATTGCGTCGGTGACCATTTTACGAATATTATTGTAATTCATATTATCCTATTATGATTCTGCTAAAGCGGCCATTTTAGACCACCAGAGGGTCAAAAATCGCCGCTTTATCAGAATCACGAATCACGTTAAAAATGTAAAACTCTTAAAATGGACTTTATGGTTATGACCACTAAGTCCATTTTAAGAGTCTTAAATTTTAATGTGATTCATATTATGATTCTGATAAAGCGGCTATTTTAGACCCTCAGGTCTTCTCACTATTTTGCGTAAGGTTTGGACCGGGTTGAGGTCTCTTTCTATAATGGACCACCATGTCAACTGCGTTTGATCTACTCTACTCCTCTTTTGTTCTAGTTTAAACCAGAAACTCCGTATTATAACATCAATTTAAACCTGTCCTTTGCAAAAATCTGTCAAGATAATAAAAAAATACTGAACATTAAAATAGTGGATAATATAAAATAGGAAATTGTCCGGTTAAGCAGTAGCCAGCCTCAGAGGCTGAACTGAGAGAGGCCATCTCAAAAAAAAAAAAAAATTCTTCGTCTTAGCGTATTGCAAAAAAATCAGATGTACGAAGCCCGAACGTATTATTAGTACCTAAGTAATTAATTTGCTAAGAAACTCTCTTACATTACTGCAGTGTTTTTGTCAAAAATATAATCATCCGATGACGTTATTACCTAACCCGCTATCTCCGCTTTTTTCATGGCCACATTATCTGCGACAACAATAATAAATGTCCTAGTATATCTTGTGCATTACAGCATCGTCTCGAAATATTCTGTTTTACATACGAAAATATAAGAAATAAAAAAAAGATAGTGCGTATTAGTCTCTCCCACACAAGAAGGAAGTAGTTTTTGAGGAAATGTAAAAAGATGACGTCAATTCAACTAACCGTGGGTAGAATGATAACACATGATATGTTTGTAATAGACTGTCCTTGGTGTCTTGTGACCCTCTAAAAGCGCTGATTAATTGTGTAGGAGTACCTTCGTTTCACGCTTCATACAAGCCTAAAGGATGATTTACACCAAACGGCTCGCATCGCATCGTATCGGAAAGGATGCGAACGGATCCAGCGACAACCGATCGTGCCCGGAAGGATGTCGACGCATACAATTGGTTCCGTACCGTCGTTTGCGAACGTATCCGTTTCTGCGCCTAGTCAAATAGCTTCATTCCTACCGTGTCGGATATGGCGACAGGTGAACAGAGCGGATCGCGCGTCACAGCATGCTTTCTAAGACGCCCGCGGTCAAGCTGCCGTGCGCGGCTTGATAATATAGACTTTTAAATACTGTGTACACGATTTAATATCGTTAAAAGATTGTAAAATCCGTTCCAATCCAATGAATGACGTAGCTTGGCTTGCCTTTATAACTTACTAGCTGTTGCCCGCGGCTTCGCTCGCGTTTTAACCGGAAGTAAATATAGCCTATGGCAATCGGTTATAATGTGCTTCATATTAGTGAAAAATTTTTCAAAATCGGTTCAGTAGATCCAGAGATTACCCCCTATAACCTCACAAACTTTACCTCTTTATAATATTAGTATAGATTTTCATGATGTAAGTGTTTCTGATCAGTCTGCTTGTCTTATTGGCTTGCAGTATTGTTGGCCCCTAGGCACGCCACTGGTTTCGCCAGTGATGTCGTGTAAAGAACTTGTAAGTGCTATTAATAAGGGAAAATCCTACTATTAACGAGGCTGCTGATGTTGCTTAGATTTTCCTAATGGAAACTCCCGATCGCATAATACCAGACTAAGGCATAACCCAAATTCCCATGATCATGCAGTCGCAAACTCGCAATTGCTTCAGCTTTCTGTGGACCAGGTCGTCCAGTAATATCTAGGACAGTTTTAAGGACTGCCACGTTGGTCTAGTGGTCGCAAGCGCGACTGCTTAGGTCCTGGGTTCGATTCACAGGTCGGGCAAAGTGTTATTGGGTTTTTCTATTAGGAATTTCTCAGTATCAGCCTCTGAGTCTGGAATTGTGCCCGGTTGATGGCAATAGGCTCGCCCCCTATGATATGGGACTTAAACATAAATGGCGAAATGTGGATATACTATTATGTAGACCTCTACCAAACCCTTTTGGGATTACAAGCGTGATGTTTTGATGTATCAAAGGACCTAGTTTTGCTTTACACCTGCGCTGTATCAACTGTTAGACCTGAAGTCTACACCAACTCTATTTGAGACAACGTATTAAGTCACTATTATAAAAAAAAACATCATAATCTGCCTAGCCTTTTCCCAACTATGTTGAGGTCAACTTCCAGTCTAACCAGATGCAGCTGAATACCAGCATTTTACATGGAGCGACTGCCTATCTGACCTCCACAACCCAGTTAGTACTGGGTAATACGGTACCCCTTGGTAAGACTGGTTGTCAGACTTTTTGGGCCACTGACTACTTGTGACGACTGTCAAAGATCTTCAAATGACAGCCGGGACCAACGGCTCAACGTGCTTTCCGAGGCACGGAGGAAACTCGGTTTGTAATGGGCGGTCACCCATCCACAGACCGACCTAAGCAAGCACGGCTTAACCTAAAGATCGACCCGAGCGGTTGTTTTTATTTTGCTGTTACTATTATAACAATAAAACATTATTTTTATACTAGCCAACAATGGACCAGATGCTCCGAATTAGAGCCCCTAATTAACTTAAGTCAGGCAATTGCAAATTAAATGTAAATATTGACTCTTCGTTTGTGTACATGGGACGTTTACATAATGGGCGTAGCTCGAAGGCGCTTAGTGTAGTGCGTAGATACTACCGCGTTTACTGACGGTTGAACACTTTTCAACCTTATTACACAGTGTATAAGGATGAAAAGTGGTCGACTGTCTGTCAGCGCGGTAGTTCTTCATGGCCCGGAGTTATGCCTCTACGCGAAATAAAGCAGCTACGCAATGTGCAGTTAGGGAATTTATAAGTAAGATAAGATATATTTATATGCCCAAACATGTGTACACATACAATAATAATAAGTGCATGTAGGATAACAAAAACAAATGACATGTTTGCCACATACTATGGCGTGCAAATGTTTAGAATTCTTAAATTGTGTTTTTCAATATCATTTCAGTCCAATATAATTCATTTGAAGTGAATTTAACAAAAAAAATACTAAATTGCATATCTAAATAAAACATTAAATTAAATATTACAAAAATAAACAATCATAAATGAATGTACTTAATCGAGATTATTTTGTTTCGTAACAAATAAAATCATCAACCTAGCCTTTTCTCATCTATGTTGGTCAGCTTCCAGTTTAACCTAATGCAGTTAAATACCAGTATTTTATATATAAATCAAAATCGTAAATTATTTATTACAATTATGCTGCGAATTTTCACTTTTTGAACGTTAGTAACATACGTATGACAGATCCAAATAAAAAACGCCCGTCCTTCGCCACTTCCTAGTGTTTTAGCTAGCAAGGTATAGTTTTGTATTTACAACGTGTAACGGAAAGGGTATTACTATCCATAACCACTAAAGATTACAGCTGGTATAGAATCACTATACAAAGTTTCAGCTCTAAATAAAATACTCAGAAAATGGATACCAAATTTTCGGTTTCTTATGTTTCTGAAATTCAAATCATAAAAAAGTGTCACCGCACTACGGGGGTCAATAACTTTCCACGTACTTGCCATTATCACTCTCTGTCTACTAAATAAATCAAATCTCTTCCGTAATTCTGCGCGTCTAGTACCATACTCGTAACAGAATCGTAATAGAATTAAAATATGAATCACGTGAAAACTCTTGAAATACTCACAGATGCAGTTTATTATGTATTGACGAGTGACCATTTTAAAAATTATAACTTAATTTATATAATTGTCCATGGTCTCCTCGGTCAGAGAAAGGCGTTGGCTGAACAGTTCAAGAAGCTTGCGGCAGAATTTCCGGCGACTTCTGCGGAAAGCGGTGGCTTGTCAGGCTCTGATTTTGGGGCTACGTCAGACGATCTGTTGCAGTATGTATGTTTGTGCGGAAAGGGCTGAGACTATTGATATGAGACGCAAAAACTTTAAGACCAAAAGTGACGCTCTAACGTCTATGCTGTAAAAGATACCACCATCAGAACCGCACCTGTTCCAGTATTATGATTCTGTTTCAGCAGCCATTTTAGGCCCCCTAAACTTATTGGCTGGGATAAAGTCATTATTACCTTATTTTTCTGCTGTATGGATTACCTGTGCCTGTTTTGGGTTCCTGTTTCCAGATTGTCTTGCAAAAACGGTTTAAACTTTAATAACAATATTTTCTCTACCTCAAATCTGTTCAAAACTAGTAAACGCGACGGCCAATCAAGCTATACAATACTAGTTTATGCGGATCTCTCATTGTACGGGAAATCTAAACAAAGCGAGCCCATGGTATACTGCAAATGTATAGCTTGACGTCCCGGCGTATGTACAACGGGCCATATGGGAATAGATTACGTAACATAATCCCTACATTTGTACTGCGGACAGACAGTGTGCGCAACAAATATAACATTACGCAACGTTCGAGCACTATAATTGTGTTAATGAATTACTTTTTTTTTTACTGTACCGTGTACCACCTACTTATAAATCTAGACATCCTACTAATATTATAAAAGCAAAAGTTTATGAGAATGTATGGATGTTTCTAACTCTTTCACGCAAAGACTACAGACCAGATTTAGATGAAATTTGGCACACAGATAGTTACCTGGATTAACACATAGGATACTTTTATCCCGGTAGTACAATCCCGTGGGACAATTACCAAACACCATGCAGATGAAGCCGCGGGCCTAAGCTATTTTACAATATACCACACTTATAACCGACTGCAAATATGGCTCTGTCGATACTTCGATTTGAAGAAACAGCTTGGTCCAGTACATAATACGAGTATATCAATGGTTCAGTGGAGCTTCGTCTCGATAAGAATTTTGGAAAGGGATCGGTAGATCCGAAGATTTACCTCCTACATCCAAACTGTACTTCTTTATAACAGAACTAGCTTTTTCTCGCGGCTTCGCTCCCATTATATGCGGAAAATAACCCATGGGAACGTTTTAAATGTAGTCTTTAACACTCGGGGATAATGTAGCTTCCCGTTAAAGAAAGAATTTTCGAAACCGGATCAGTAGTTCCGAAGATCCTCACATACAAACTTACATACTTACAAAAAAATATTACCTCTTTATAATATGAGTATACTAGCGACCCGCCCCAGCTTCGCACGGGTGCAATGTTTTACATATAAACCTTCCTCTTGAATCACTCTATCTATTAAAAAAACCGCATCAAAATCCATTGCGTAGTTTTATAGATCTAAGCATACATAGGGACAGACAGCGGGCAGCGACTTTGTTTTACACTATGTACTGATGTAGAATTAGAAAAGACAGTGACCCCACGTATTGGCAAGGATCGACTTGAGCCAATTAGAAAAAATTAATGGCCATACAAAACTGAAAAACGATGTTATTCGTCTCATTTCAATTCGGACGACGCGACTCGACACTGTGCGACAAAATGTCTACGTGATCGACTCAACCCCCATCCGCGTCGCTGAGTGTGGTCACTTCCTATTCTGTAAGTGACAACATATTACAGTGGAGAAATATAAACAACGAGTTCAGAATGATGATTAAATAGGAATTACCTTAAAACACGACATAATAGGGATCGTATCTCACTGATAAATAATGCATGTGTTTCGATACATTACCAATGTTACACGGCTTTGCGTCAACACCCCATTGGAATTCAAAAGGTATCGTGTAGTGTCCCATATAAAATATTGCAAACCAATGTTGGGCGTTGGGGAGAATCTTAATGAGTTTGCGTGTACCTATTATGTACTGATTATTGATCATGATGATGATTAAGCACCAGACCCAGCCAGGAGCAAGCCTGACCCGGACAAGCTGGATACACCAGGGGGCACGATTTTGTGAGGAAAGACATGCTCTGGGATGGGAGAGGAAGCCAGACCGACCGCAGCCAGTCGGATACAATCAGCCGAGTCGACTATGCAGCCTAAAGCCAATATAGGAATAGTGGTAAAGACAGGTTGAGAGGACCTACAATCCATAGGAATGAGCATTGGTGTTTTGACCTTCGTTTGATTGGTCTTTTCTTTCATTGGAGAATCATGGTCGTTTCTGGTGGTTGCGATTCTGATTATTTTGGAAAAATCCAGTATCAGCTCATCATCTGCCTAGCCTGTTCTCGACTGTCTTCTGGTTGTGGTCGACTTCCAGTCTAACTGGGTACAGCTGAATACCAGTATTCCACATGGAGCGTACGTCTTTCTGACCTCTGCTGAACAACTTAAGGGACTTATTTCATGACAAAGTCAATCAATCCTATTGTCTTTTTCACTTACATAAGGATTTAGATAGCGTTTGTTCTTTATTCTTTTTTTTTATTGGTTGGCTCAACGTCGAACAAAATGTATTGAATTAATCGGATTAATCGAACTAATCCAGCAGTACTTAGTAAGTTTTCATTTGTATTTGTATGTTGGATTTATATAACAATTAATTTCACGAGTTACGTTACGTACACGAATTAATAATCACGAGAGTCTAGCGACTAGACTCTCGTGATTCGTGATACACTCGTTCTCACAGAGAAAAGGCCTGTGTGCCAGCATTGGAATAGTGAGATACTTAATTATACTGAAATCAGAATATACTTATGCTTATGAACCTACATGGGCACTTATGAAACGTCAACATCTAGGGAGACGGTTCCAGTTGGTCGTTTCCTTCGGGGAAGAACTGGCAATCAAATCAACTGTTACTCTTTTAAAAATATATCAGCTAGATTCAACAAGTTTGTAACCAGTTCCACCGCATAACCGCAGTTCGTCGAACGCACGCCTACGCTATCCCGAAGAATGGCTGTCCCAAAGCCAGATGCGAATGCACCCTTAACAAAAGACTCCGTATAACATTTACAGTACACAATACTCGCTATTTACAATGCAGACAGGCAGCATGGCCGCAAAACAAATGAATACACAATGAGGATGCATGGACCACCTGTAAGGCTAGAAACAGACTATTGGATACGGCTTGACAGTCAAGACTTAGGTTTTGGTCAATTCGGTACAGACTAATTCGGTATGTAAAGTAAAAATTAACATTTATGCTGATTCCGAAACTATTTCGAGATTTTATGTTTCTAAGCCTTATTTCGCTATTTTGAGCTCTTAAAATTATAAGATGGCGTTTATTATTCATAATTATAATTATAAGACGGCGTATAAAATTATAAGATGGCGGCTGATTGAGGCTATCATTGGTTTTTAATTTTGTGTACAATTTAGTTGTATGATATTGTGTGGTGTGTATTGTGTCTCTGATTATTTAATTTCCTACTAACACTATGTTTAATTGTGCTTACTAACTAAATTATGGATTTGTGTCTGATGCAAAGAAATTATTATCATTTTATTATTGGGCTATCAAATTTCATTCTGTCAAGTTTGATGTTTCAGTTGTAAAGCAATAAACGTGAAATTTTCTGATTTATATTGTGCTGTACGTGACAAAGACATCGAACTCTTCGACGAGCAAAAGTTTGGAAAAATTAATAAAAATTTGCTACAGTTTGATACATTTTTTTTAAAATTAGTTGCTTAAAGTGACCCAATCTACAAAATAAAAAGAAATACCCGAAACAAACTTTACATGCCGAATTGCGGACGCGACTCCGGACGGTATCAAGGCACTGATAGATATTTCGCGTTTGCAATTAGTCCGTACTTCTTCTTCTTAGCGTATCGATGAAAAAAGGATAAACATGTTTGGTCTAAAATTCAGCTAACTAATTTTTCTTCTAGTTCGACCGAACCTCACGTCGTGACTGACAGTCACACCTCACACTCATACAGTCAGTTCTGACTTGTCAGATACTATGTACAGTCAGCATCAGAAGTAAATTAACAGTACTCAAAAGTTTCCAAAGCAGGTTTTTTAATCAGGAGTCCTGTAAGTACATCAAATAATTAAAATTCCGAAATGTTAAGCTACTTCAGTTGCTGACCGTACCAGATTTTCATCTGAAAAGAACTAGCGTCTCAGCTCTCTTAACCCTTGACCATGAGCTTCACGATCAAACGACACGTGTCTTGTCACAGCCACTGCGGAGAGAACAAATGAAAGAATTTGCTTCCAAGAATTCCATTAGTTTCCAAGAAGGATACAAGAGAGGCGGGCAGGTGTTATTTGCCTCCCCCCCCTCCCCGACCCTTGCTCGAGCCAGCCCGCTATGCTGACCCAGTAGCTTCAAATCAGCCCTTAAATCATCTCAATCAGATCCAGCCTATCTCTTTGTTGCCCTCCTTAGCGACGCTCTACTAAGGCGAGGCTCGTACCTCACAGGGGATTCCCTTAGCTTGCTGTCGCTTAGTTTATAAGTTTTATTGGTCCGGGCTGGAACAATCAAGGCATCCACAGGATAGGCCGGTTAAGTAGAAGCCAGTCTCCTAGGTTGACCTGCGAGATGCCATGTGAAAAAAAGAAAAAATTGTTAGACGCTAGATGCGTCACAAGTAGCATCACCCGAGGCTGTGAATGGAGCCTTTTCTCTTCCGTGACATTTGACTGATGTTTACACGTGTAGGTGTCAAGTAACTGACCAGATACAGCTTCAGTCATTTCCGTGTTCCGATAGTTTGTTTCAAGCCTAACATTGTTTAGTGATGCTGATGAACTGGGCTTTGATCTAGTTACTGTCACCAACGTGCCATACATATTGAATACTCAAGTTCTTTGTTCTATTCATAGGGCAACAAACAATGTCTTCATAGCGTTTTCTATTCAGGACTTAAGTTTTTGGCGAATATTGACCATGATTAAGTTATCAGTGTTATCACTACATAGTATAAAACAAAGTCGCTTCCCGCTGTCTGTCCCTATGTTTGCTTAGATCTTTAAAACTACGCAACGGATTTTGATGCGGTTTTTTTAATAGAGATAAATTGATTCCAGAGATATTATGTACAACATTTTTGTATAAAACACTGTCCATCCGTTAGTGCGCTCAAAACTTGGGAACTACTTGTCTGATTTACGTGAATTTTGATTTGAATTGCATTACCCATCGCGTCTGCGGAGTTTCGCTAGCTAGGTTAATTTGACCATACACAAGTAATTTATTATGTGGCTATAATTCTTAAAAATAGCGGAAAGTAAGAGCATAAGACTTGACAGGAATATAGCCCGACGAACTTGACGCCTATTGGAAGAATTGGTCCACACGAGCTCAGCTTAGCTGATAGAGAGATTTCTAAAGAAAAACGGAACGCCTTTGCCCTGGTGTGGGAAGACGTAGGCTAAAAATAACATACCATAGCATCACGCCTGTAATCGCCGAAGGGTTAGGCAGAGGTGTACCTAATAGTACACCGACGATTCCGCCAGTTATGTTTTAAGCCCCATGTAATAGGGGGCGATCCTATTGCCAATCGGGCACAAATCCGGACCCCTAGAAACTCCTGATGAAAAATCCCAATAATACTTTGCCCGACCTGGGAATCGAACCCAGGACCTCATGCTCAGCAGTCGCGTTTACTCTTCCAACGAGACAGTCAGCTAAATATAAATAAAAGGAGAAAACGGTGGTATCACCTGAGAATGCTTTAAAACCCATTTTGAAAATAAACGCCTCCGTTCTGGTACAAAAGCTTCTGGTACACCCACAAGAATTCCTTGCCCAATCTTGGCATACCCCGAATGTGTCATCCGGAAAATGCTAAGCTTTGATCCACAAGGCTCGGAGATACAAAAACCGCATGGCATTGTTTGCCGAGCTGTGGTCGTAAGTAAGTACCATTCATCTGACCCGGCAGAGCTTGTTGCTGTACCGTTATGTATGATAGGCAGGGCTGCCAAGCGTAGACTTAATTTTGAGATTTTAATTTACAGTTGAAGTTTTAAGATACAGTCAAAAACTATGTTAAGCGAAGCGCTTTGAATATTTTGGCCTGTTTAATTTAACATATCGCGTTTTTCCTTATTTTAAAAATAGCTGGCTTCAATACAAACAAACATTGTATGAGATACAATCTTTAAATATGTCACGTTTCCGAAATAAAAAGGTGCGTCCAGTTTAAATAACATTTAACAAATCTTGAGTTATATAACTCTTTTACCACGTCTACATTATATAACATTGTTAATTTTTCTATTGAATATTGTTAAATAACAATGTTTTCATGTTATGTTTCAAGTGTGGATCCACCTTAAGCTATCAAAGTTGTACTGATGGCGAAGATAGGAACTTTCATAGCTATTATTTATTATGATATAACTAATTAGTTTTGAACCATCATACTTTCCCCCATAAACACATTTAGTGCTATGCGCATACGCGCTTATATAGCAGAACAGTATGCGTAATAAAATATTTATAATTTTATACGTAGTTGCGTTTAACAAACACTTGAAACTATAAGTTTTACATGTACTTGGGCACAAGAGTGTTCCGGCTTAGATTATCTACGCAGTACATACTAGGGAATGCATCATTTTCTTTAACAGCATATAAAAAAAATATATGAAGTTTTCACAAAAGAAGTAGAAAAAAAAAGTGTAAAATCACAAACAATCATCAAAAGTTTAATTGTCCGATAAAGATAACAGTGTGTGTTGTCCAAAGTATGCGAAAGTTTACAAAAACATTTGCCCTCTAAGGTCCCTGCTGAAAACCTTCGAGCCACTTTTGTATAAATTCGAACCTTTAGCAACTGTGATAAAGTTTTTAATACAAAATTTTACAATTATACTCGTGTTCAACGTCAGAAAGGGTAAGTTAAAGTTCTGAACCAACTTACCGAACTTACTCTTACTTACTGAAGTTCAAAACTGACTTTTCAGAATAAACTTCGCTGTTAAAAATGGCTCAATAGTCACTAAATCTCGTTTTGGACTAGTGTTGAAAAAGTAGGAAAAATTCTTTCCAATTTTAACTTTCGAACGAAACATTGAAAAAAAAAAACGGAAATAACCACAATTTGTTTTTTTCGGCATTTTCAAGGCTATTTTGTACCCGCGAAATAAATGTAAGCTTGTACGCGCCAGCACATGAAGCTACCCGAAACTGTCTTTGCCAATCAACCTTGAACGTAATGATTTAGCGATAAAGTAGTAAATCTATTAAAGAAATTTGACATGCATGATTTATCATTTTATCATGTTTAATATACTTCGCGTCCCATCAACACGATATCGGGCGAGACACAATTACTTTTAATTGTTTCTATAATTACCGGTTTCAAATGGGTTAAAAAACTGGCAACCCTAACAGCGGCCTTCACACAAACAAAGGCAAAATCATGATTACTACGCCTTGGCATATGGAATTACACTTTTTTAACGTGTAACGGAACAGGAACTGACATGGTAACCTTAAAACGAGACCCATGTATCCTCAGCTAATTAGCTTAGTAAATTAGCAGTGATGTGACGACACTTAGTACACTTTGAGTTTGTTTACATTATTGTGTTTATTTTAATGACATGTCACGATAGGTCTACTGCGACGTAATTTAATGTAAATTGGATTTGTTTAGTTCCGATACAACATGAAATATTTTAATTTAATAAATGTACACACGACAACACATCAAGCTATACATTTCCAGTATAAAATGGCCTCGCTTTGTAAAGATTTCGTATACAATGAGAGATCCCATAAACTGGTTTTGCATAGCTTGATTGGTCGCCGTGCGTACTAATCTGTTAAGTAAAGTCAGGGAAATTAATCTTTAAGTAAATTGACACCCTTTAACATTACAACATTATATATGCAGTAATATTGCCATTTTAGATAACTGTCAAAAAATGGCAGTTGTGATTTGAATATATGGACAATTTAAGTTGGGAGTAAATTTGCTTCCCTGACGGTATATACGTGGGTTTCCAATTTCGGGACTTGCGCAAGCCATGTGGGTTCCGTGTGGGATACTGACACATTGTTGATACGAAATACCTAGTGTCCTTTTAAAATATATTAATCAGTTCGTCTTGGCCTTGAATATGTTCAATCAGAGGTTCTCTACCTTTGCAAGTACCTCTGAGAAACCAAAGAATTTTAATTAGGGTAATTAAAGAAATCATTTAAAATGCTTACTGCATTTTTAATGATTTCTGAAGGGATCATTAATGCATTTTGTATTTTTAGAGTTCCGTAGCCAAATGACAAAAAAACGAAACTTCGATACTTCGTCTGTCCGTCTGTCCCTCTATCCATCTGTCTGTCCTGATGCATGCACACAGCCAGAGACTACTGGCACTATTTCGAGGAAATTGGAGAGAAGGTCCACCACCGGACTGAATATGCATTTGGCCGGGCCGGGCATACATGATTAAGTCCTTTATTTCCGTATGGTCACGAAAATTAAAACATGCTCAATTTATTAAGGTCGCCAAGGTCGAATAAAAATTAAAAAGTCAACAGTTGTTCGCTTGCCCTTCGTTACAGCTCGGTGTTGTTAACCTTTTGGTTATTTTTGCCTTTATCCGCATCAAAAAAAACGATGAAATAACTAGGTATTAAAATAGAGAAAAAACCAAGTGCGAGTTGGACTCGTGCTCGAGGGGTTCCATACCTTTCATCACATTAAAAAAAAAGAGTTGGTTTATGTTATTTATTTTATTTTGTTTTTAGTATTTGTCATAGCGGCAACAGAAATGCATCATCTGTGAAAATTTCAACTGTCTAGCTATCACGGTTCATGAGATACAGCCTTTTTTTTTCGGATGGGAAATTTCAAATAACTCCTCCCGCTCTGGGCTGAGCAGGAGGGAGTGTCAGACTTTTACTGACTAAAACATGGCCATCCATGTTCCTTCCTTTGCCCTTTGTGTTCCAGGGCCGCGGTATGTCTTTCGAACAGTCCCGCAACCCTGGCAGGCATCGGTCCTTTCGGACCCCTTCCTGTTTGCTGACTCTCTTTGAGGCGCGCGTGGAACACGAACGCGCTGTCGACACGGTCTGTCGTCAAAAGACGGACGGACGGCGAGCTAGCCCATAGCTCCCCGTCTACAGGCCCACGGTCATGAGATACAGCCTGGAGTGGTGACATATAGCCAGACAGACAAACGGACAGTAGAGTCTTAGTAATATGGTCCCGATTTTACTACTTGGTTACGGAACTCTAAAAATAACTTTATCAACATCTACTTAATGCATAAAAGCCGCTTTACATGTTCACAGTTGACAGTATTACAGAAAAGCCGATATACATTCCCATAGTTCCAGTCGTAAGATCTATAAGAGAAACTCCGTTCGAGTTCGAAATAATCTATCTTAGATAACCCTCCGATAACAGAGTGGAACCGACACAAACGGTCGCCACTCATTCAATGCATCATTCTGAACTGAAAAAAACACACAAACTACACGGTTAAATGTATAGAAAAGCTGTTTTTACTGTTCCGTACCTCAATCGGCAAAATGGAACCCTTTTTTTTTTTTTTACCGATTGGAAATCATCAAATAACCCCTCCCGCTCTGGGCTGAGCAGGAGGGAGTGTCAGACTTTTACTGACTAAAACCCATCCACCGTGTTCCACGCGCGCCTCAAAGAGAGTCAGCAAACAGGAAGGGGTCCGTAAGGGCCGACGCCTGCCAGGGTTGCGGGACTGTTCGAAAGAGATACCGCGGCCCTGGAACACAAAGGGCAAAGGAAGGAACATGGATGGGTTTTAGTCAGTAAAAGTCTGACACTCCCTCCTGCTCAGACTTACTGTTCGTAAGTCGGGGCCGCCACCACTGGGCCACCGCTGCTCTAGTCGGGGCCGCCACCACTGGGCCACCGCTACTCTTTCTCAGGAATGCGTAACGGTATCAAGCTGAAATTAATGCCAAATACTCAAGTTTGCTACCCCTTGGAGCAAGGAAAAAATCAAACTTGTAAGTCAACGCGATCAAAAGATACGACTGTTTATGTCGCATATTATGCGATTTCAAAAGGGAGTCAAAACCTATAGGGTGCCCCTTTATAGGGGGCCCTTTAATCTAGAATAATGAAATTTGGCAAAAAGCAAGGCCTTATAGCAGAAATAAAGGAAAAATTCCAAAAAGTAAAAAAAAGGTTGAAATTTAAAGGGTGTCCCCGAACATATATTTGAGACAGACACAGAGCTGTTGTTATTATTTTGCCACGAGCTCCTCCGGTTAACATATTCGAGCGAATAACTGAAACGTTATCTTTTGATTTCGCCTAGAATTAGATCCAAACTTGGATCACTGCCCTCCCCCGCCGCAAAATACACGTATAGTTGGTGCGATAATTAATATGCAACGTGCAACCCTTACCTTACCCTCACTTATGTTCGTTTTGTTTAGAACGTGTAGGGCGAATCACGTGTCGAGTCAATTATAATTCGTCACGGGTTTCGCCCCAAACCTGTAAAAGTTTGGACTACATATTGTAACGAGATTTTCTCTGTTTTTTCGAATTCATGTGCGTATTGTATAATTATCACTTGCTTCGGTGAAGGAAAACATTGTGAGGAAACCAGCATACCTGAGAGATATTTCTCGACGGCATGTAAAGCCAAGTCAGAGGCCCATGAGTGGCAAGAAAACTCTGACACCAGGTTAGGCACTAACCACATGATAAAGGAGAACTTAGAAGATGTTGATTCGTCAACAACTCTGATGATTTTTTTGTATGATTTTTTGTAATAAAACCGAGTGATATCTAAAATTACGTTTCTTTTTCCCCAGATGGGAGCAGGCGCGACCGGGCCGGGTGGGCGTCGAGCCCTGGAACTGATACTGAGTGGGGGGCTCAAGTCCTTGGCAAGGCCCGCGAAGCCAGTCCGCAGGGCAGCTTCCAGGGATTCCGTGCTGTCGCAACCACAGCCTTTGTTAGAAGGTAAGAACTGTTTTAATTCAAGTGCATCTCTTGCGCAAACTATGCATGCTTTTCTTTGGTAAGTAAGTAAACGAACAGCTACAAATAAACCGTTCAAGTGCGAGTCGGAATCGCGCACGAAGGGTTTCGACCAATATCTAAAAAAAAAACACGTTTATTGTATGGGAACCCTTATATTTACTTACATAATACATAAATAATTACATGTTGTAGGTACAATCAATGGCTGGGTGAACCGCTGCTCTCCTAGCTAGATTGCTGAGCAATCTGTATTTAGGAGAGACAGTTTCGACTCCCTTTTTGAGTATGACAATAATCATGTATATTACTTTTTGCGCTTCAAATTTAATATAAAGTAAAACACAAGACCAAAAATCATAGTCTTAAAATTTAAATTAAATAAAACAAACTAAGACGGCGAGTGGTGAGACGAGTGAGAGTATTTAATTCTGTTTTTTATTATTTCTTGTTATAGCGGCAACAGAAATACATCATCTGTGAAAATTTCAACTGTCTAGCTATCACATGAGGTACAGCCTGGTGACAGACAGACGGAGAGTGGAGTCTTAGAAGTAGGGTTCTGTTTTTATCCCTTGGGTACGGAACCCTTAAGAGGGCCCTTCCCGGCGCGTCTATCGTCAACGCGAGCATGGTCGAAAAGCTTGTTGTTTCATCCAGAGCCACAGCGGCGATTTTCTTTCAACTCCCCCGTCTTACCCCGCCCCGACCCCGCACAACTCGTCTCCCGCGCACCTCATACCGCCTAACGCAATGACATTGAATGAAAAATAGTGTTCGGAAATTTCTTAAACTTGTTCCAGGAAATACGTGTTTTTGAATAAGTCTTACAAGTGTGTGAAATAAATATTTGTCATTAAGAATCTCCATTACATGACCAAGGTTTCTATCGAGAAGTTTTCTTTACTTTTACAGGAGTACATTATGAACGGCCAAAGTTCAGGTAAAATTTGTGCAGAACAGCAATTTTTGGAGGCTTATACTGAATTTGTTTCAACAATTTTTTCTACCATAGAAACCTAGATATAGTGCACAAAATACCTATTAGTTCAAAAATTCAAAGATAGATGTGTAACAACGACATAATCACGTACGAGCGTTTGTATGAAAAGTATGACGGGTTGGCTGCTCTTAAAAGATTTTTAAAACTCTCTAAACAAAATTACTAATTTGAGTAATCCCCGGATAACACGTAATCTGAATTAACAACGGTTTTCACGCCGGTACTCATTACCCTGGGGAAATATCGTGAACTGCTATAAATATATAACCGCATCACAATTAGGTCGGCAACTTCGCACGGCTTGTTTCAAAGGCCTGTGATAACCAATTAGTTACGTACACGTGCCGATATATTGTTGCATATTTTTATCGTTTTCATAAAAAAAATCAATACACACATTGTCTGGGTTAGATGTTATGCATATATCTGCTTTCGCTCATTTATATGTGTTCCGTTGGTGAAAGACCATGTTCATACTCAGATTTGAATATCAGTTGTTTCTTCTTCATGTTTTCCACTCCTGCGTTGACCAGAAAAAAGATAGTCAGTCTTACAGTTGAAGAAAAGAGATGAACTGTGTGAGTGATACGAAAGCAAAGGGAGTGAATGATAGCGTGACGGTTGAGGAGAATCAAATAGAAGAAGGTAATGTGGGGCGCCTACCACAGTTTTTACGGTACAAGGGCAGGAAAGTGATGAATCACCATCATCATGATGATTTGTCAGTCTTACTTCTTACAGTTGTGTCTTGAGCCATTCTGTCAAATTTATGAATTCTACCAAGCTTGGAAACCGTAGAAAACTTAATAGATAACTTTACTTTCGGTCGGTTAATTTGTTTGTTTCATTGGCTTTTTTGCCACCGACTTCCGAAAGAAAAGTTATTGTAGACTTTGTTTTAGTGTTTTTTTTGTTAAGTCGGTTTTATTGTAAAAAAAGTTTTTTTTTTTAATATTTTTGCCTTTAATAATTGTTACTATTTCACACAAATTCTTGTCATGAACCATTTTACATTGTAATTAGAAATTATTAAGGGACCAACATGTCCAAAATACCGTTAAAAAAAAAAACAGTTAAAACAACACTTCCTATATCAAATGAATCTCGTAATTCGGCCCAGTAATCACGGAGTAATCGGTGAAAATAAATACAAAAAAAAAAAAAAATGCCGGTGGAATACATCACCTCGTCCTATTTTACAACACACAGATTACACAACGCACAGATTTATAATTGTTTGTACACCAGGTAAATTTAAGCTTCGGAAGAGCGAAGTGACCTAACACAGGCATATTTTTTGTCTAAAAGGTCACTTCAACCACTAGATGTAGTACATACCTTATAAAAGAAGAAAATAAATTATTTGTATTTTTGTATTTGTATTTTAAAAGTTGGTTAAAAATAATAAACTTGTTGTTAAAAGCAATATTTTCATTCAGAAGTTTATTTATTGTATTTTCACACGAAGGCATCTCGACATGTTCTGTAATTCAAAAACATCGCTCCTCGTCAATATTTGTGCTTGTTTGAACAAGTGTCGTATGAAAGTCATGGAATTTTATATTGCGCCTTGGAGTCTTGGTACTGTTTGAATATGAACGAAATTACTTTTTACAAGAATTCCTGTTTTCTTTAGACGAGTGTTTGTTTACCTTCATATTGTAAAACACGTTGAAAAGAAAAGCTTTTCTTTTAGACTTTTAGAACAATTTTGGCTGTGCCAAAATGAAAAAAAATAATGAATGAATGTGTTTGTGTGAATAATTGAATTGCCAATTACAGAATATTTTTAGTTGATCTTTAATAAACTCATGTTTTTAAACTTGGTCTTTTACATTTCCTTATTAATCAAGGGTTGTCTTTTTTCTACATTTCTGCATTTCTTCGACTTTGTACTCGTCAACTTTTATAATGTTGAATTTATTAACTGGCAATCTTTCACAAAATCCAGTTATAACATTACTGAATTCGCCAACAACTTGATTGATTTCCGCCTTTAAAACCTATCAAAGTCAATCGTTGAACATTTATCTCTTACTTGATTAGATCTATATATTATAGTCCCAAAAAATTACTTTCATCTTTTTTTCTCCTTAGCGCCGCATCGCCTTAATTTGGCCGTCAAAAGCTCACCTTTCACAATTTAGAAAGTCAAGTTCGAAAGCGTTAATGATCCTTGAATTTATTTAATTCTGGTACACACATCCTGATATAAAAAATCCTGCCTTGGCTTCACTGATTTAATTTCGCGCAAGATATTTTTGTCTGACCCTTCCAACGTACCTCTTTGTACCTTTCGTAACCGTTCACGTAGATAGACATTAATAGGCATCTTTACTATCAGGATCCATTAAATGAGATATTTTTTATTAAACTCATCATAACACACTGCTGGCTGGACTGCCTCGTTGGTCTAGTGGTCGCAAGTGCGACTGCTGAGCATGAGGTCCTGGGTTCGATTCCCAGGTCGGGCAAAGAGTTATTGGGTTTTTCCATCAGGAATTCTCAATAACAGCCACGGAGTCTGGTTTTGTGCCCAGTTGGTGGCATTAGGCTAGCCCCCTATTCCATGGGACTTAAACACAACTGGACAAATGCGGGTGTACTATTAGGTACACCTCTGCCTAAACCTTCAGGTATTACAGGCGTGATGTTATATATGTCATCATAATACACTTTTATACGACTAGCGACTCGCCCCGGCTTCGCACGGGTTCAATGTTAATACATATAAAGCTTCCTCTTGAATCACTCTATCTATTGAAAAAAACCGCATCAAAATCCGTTGCTTACTTTTAAAGATCTAAGCGTACAAAGGGACAGACAGCGGGAAGCGACTTTGTTTTATACTATGTAGTGAAGTGATTGGAATAATGGCATTAACTCACCTTTCAACTAGCTGTTTGTGATCAGAGTTGATGCTGTTGTTTCTTAGAAAGAAGCGCGGGGTAGCCCGCTAAATGCAAATTGTCTTACGTGTTTTGAAGTAAGCAGGTCAGTGTCAGGGACTATTTCATGAAAAAGCCATTCAATGCGATTAAATAAACTTAGCGGGTTGTATTGATGATTAAAATACTGTAAAAACATGCGTATTATGGTCGCAAATCATATTCTGTTCAGCATACAGCCTGACGCTCCCGGGCAAATTGCACAAAACGTAAAAGTAAATAAAGGGTGTAACAAGACCCTCAAGGAAGCCGAAAGGCACTTGTTCTCCCCGTCATTGCGATCATTTTTTTGTTCTAGACCATACCTGGGAACCTTTTAGTTACGGAGATATTGGGGGTCGAAGTTCCAACTTTTTCACAAGTTTTTTTAATCGATGTTTTTAATATAAGATTTTTACTTAAAACACCTCCACGACCCCCGTACTATTCAATCCATCCATCAGCACAATTTTTTGAGTCCGTTTCATTGAGTCCTATCGTAAAAAGTGATTTTTCACCCAAAAAAAAAAGTCGTTTCCCAGCAATAATTTTTGCGTAAAGTTTATTAGTTTGATGTACATAATGCTTGGTTGACGGCTTCGTTAGGGGTCTTGTTACACCCTGTAGAATTTCGGGGGCTACCCTGGAGCTTCCACCATAAGAACTTGAGTAGAGGCGATGCTTATCCGGTGCAGTCCTTATTCCTATGATTAAACTTGAATATCATTTTACGCTCGAAAAGTTCGAATACTTAATCGATTCCAAGTGGACTTCATTCGAGATATTAGTTTTTGACAAAAGCCACGCCAAGTGTAAAACTGAATAGATTTATACTTCAATAAGTTTCAATTGAAGCAGACATTTTAGTAAAGTTATTGAAGCTGAAAGCAAATATCTTTGAGGCAATAAGTAACTCCTGCAGGTATTGGGAATTTAATATTGCAGAGGTGGTGGTGTCGGCTAGTGGTTCAGTATAATAAGATCTGCAACAGTATTGCTATCTCGAAACGAACAAAATTCTGAATGATTCTGAAATCTCAATGTTTTGTAAAACACGTTATTGTTTTAAAGACATTCGGATTTCATAATGCATTTAAGGAATGCAAAATGAATGTGGAATGCAGTGCAATCTTGCCTTGCCATACTTACAATAAGAGAGACCTTGGTTTATTTACTTGTAATTGCAAATAATCAGTACACCATAATAAATTAATGACTCTAAAATACTCCCACTGCTGTTGAGACACTGCTCTTTTCTCTGTGAGAGGGCGTGGGCTGTCATCCCTCACCAGTGCGGTATGGTGGATGAATTTGTTACTCAATATTTGCTTATTAGTTTTTTTTTCATCCTGCAGGTCTTCGGAAATGCTCAACAGTACTCGCGCTGACAGACCGCGAGAAGTCTTCCGAGCCTATCAGGGCTCACAACCGACTGCGCGCGCCCTCCGTCTGCTCCCGTTGTTCGTCGCTGCTGTCCCTCGCCGGCGCTAGTGGCTCCAGGTACGTCACACGAGGCCTAGTCCTCCTCAGTACAGCTGCCAGTCCTCGGAGGCCAGGGATCACAACAGACTGCGCGTTTTCCATCTACTTCGTATGGACCTAACACTAAATCCATGTCTTGGTAGCGTCGTGAGAGTAGCCGAAAATTGAATTGAATAAAAAAGAACCGAAAATCGATACAAGCGGCGTATGTCCGACGGTGGACTGCTGTAAGCTGGTGATAATGACCAGTCTACTGAACTGGGAACACCGGTGTCATTTTAAAATGGTGCTATTAGCATTCTTTGTAATGTTTTGTTCTTAATAATAATTGCAGTCATGCATTTTTTTAACTTATCCTTTATTGTCCTTTATTGTCATTGCTGGGCAAAGGCGCTCCGCCAGCGCCCATAGCCTTCCCTCTTCTCTCCCTGCGGTTTTCTCCGTCCAATCTCTCACAACGCCTCTAAGTCGTCACGTCAGCGTTCGTGACGACTAGGTCTCTCTTGGTGACGACGCCCGTCTTCTCACATCCTCTGCATGTCAAAAACATACCAACATATAATCTGCTTACCATGTTTCCTCTTCTGGCCCTCAGGCATCCTCTCTCTCTGTGAAATCGAGTGTGCCGTAATCGCCTACGTAAGCAAAGTGAGGATTGTCTAGGACATGGTCTACTCGATTATGATTTCCTTGACCATTTTAATTTGAGTCTAATTCATTTTTATTTCTCTTCGTCAGGTATTCCCTGGATGGCGCCGGTGGAGGTTTTGTGCAGGCTGCCCCTATCAACTGCAAGCTTTGCTTAGAAGACGCCACGGCTGATAAGGTCACCCTCATCTCCGGCTGCGGATGCACCTTCTGTACCAAGGTCAGTCATAATAATAACTTGTAGAAACACGTGTTTTTTTAACTCTGGTCATGTATTTGGGTAAAGGTACACTGTAATATGACAATATTGTATTGTAAATAAGTAAAGGTCTCCTGCCTCGTGCCTCGGAAAACACGCTCGGCTGTCAATTGTAGATCTTTGACAATCGTTACAGGTAGTCAGTGGCCCGAAAGTCTGACACCCAGTCTTACCAAGGGGTATCGCATTACCCAGTACTAACTAGGTTGTGGATGTCAGATAGGCAGTCGCTCCGCGTAAAATACTGGTATTCAGCTGCATCCTGTTAGACTGGAAGCCGACCCCAGCACAGGGAAAAGGCTAGGCAGGTGATGATAAAGATGAATAAAGGTGGAGTTTATTCCGGCTATTTAAACTAGGATATCATCATCGTCCTGTCCCCGTAGCATGACCACCGTAGAAACGGGTTTTGTCGACGGAAGAATCGACAAAGTGACAGATTTCTTTTGTTGATCTGCCATTTTGTCGATTCTTCCGTCGACAAAACCCGCTTATACGGTGGTCATGCTACGGGGGGCTGGCTTTTCCTATGGGACAACGCAGCACGTTTTTTTTTCTTCAATCCCCCCCCTGTCAATCATCAATGTATCATTAACACCTTTTTCGCACATGCCATACATCTTCGTAGAAATATGATTCATACCAAATTTAATTTAAACTCCACATTTCAACCACGCACGGTGCATATGACCCTATGTTAAAACAATGAGCATTACCTTGAGAAGTGATGTAAAAAGGAAATATTATTGTAATTAATTAAAACAGAATTATTCATGGGTACTGAGAATAATGAGCCACACTTGTTTTTAAGCTATAAAATATTTAAATATATGCATTGCTTGGAAAATTTGCTTTGTTTTAAACAGTAAGGTATTGGGAACTACAGAGTAGAACACAATTTCGCGCTTTTATCCACTAAGCAGTTGGCCCATGACAGGTTTATAAAGGGTGCAGAAATACCCTTAACGAAGCCGCAAGCACTGGTTCTTTCCGTCATAGCGATATTTTTTTGGTTCAAGATCATATCTAGCCCTGCAGTCTCGTCATAGATAGCGATCGCTAAACAACGGAATTCCGTCGACATCCGCGGCTCGCGTACGGCTCGCGTCGTTATGGCTCTGCGACCGAATTCGGTAGTTTTTCGATCGCTATCTATGTCGAGACTGCAGTGCCTGTGAACCTTCTAGTTAAGGAGATATTGAGGGTGAAAGTTCCAAATTTTTCACAAGAGTATTTTTTTCAATGCAAGTTTTTATTGTTCTAACTTTACTTGAAACGACTCTCGTACTACTCGTCGTGACAACCTAAAGCATCCATCAGCATAACGTTTCGAGTGCGTTACATTGAGTCCTTCAGTAAAACGTGATTTTTCGACCCAAATATCGTTTCGCAGCAACATTTTTTGCGTACAGTAACTTAATTTGATGATCCTTGGCTGACGGCTTCATGAAGGGGCCGTTTACAGCTTGTATAGTACAAAAAGACATTTAATGAAATTAGGAAATTCAAAAATTTCAAATTATCATATGACAATCTCTCAAAACGACCGCCCTTCTTCACTCACTAGTATTTTAGCTGGTGAGGAGGCGCCCCTAAGCCGACCCACTGACCGGAGTGGCGGGACACAAGCCCCAGAATCTCTTTCCGTCCCATGTAATGACCATGAACCGCGCACAATACAGCCTCCTTCGACTGAGAAATTCGCAATGGAAAAACCCCGTAGCACTTGAAATGACATATGTTTACGAATGAAGTTATCATGTACATTGCTTCATCTGTCGGGTGTCTAGCGAGGTCAATAACCCGGCTGGGTGGGTATAGACGGACTAACCTAGAACTTGGTAACGCCAGACTAGTTTATATAGTTGTTTGATTTTGACACCGTTACTATTCTATTGAAAACTGTTTGAGGTTGTCTAGTGGTTGCAAGCGCGACTGCGGAGCATGAGGGCCTGGGTTCAATTCCCAGGTCGGCCAAAGTGATATTAGGTTTTTTTATCAGGAATTTCTCAGTAGCAGCCACGGAGTCTGGATTTGATGGCAACTGACTCACCCTCCACTAGATGGGACTAACACGTAACTGGCAAAATGTGGAAGTACTGGAGGTACCTACACCTCTGCCTGACCCTTCGGGGATTACAGGCGTGATGCTATATTATGTTACTTTTAAAGGTAAGGCACATCGAGGTAGGCAATTGAGCATTTTTGGCGCAAGTTGCCGAACTGTATGTGCCGAAAATCACTAGTAGTGCTAGTGATTTTCGAATTTTAATCATCAATACAACCTGCTAAGTTTATTTACTCCCATTGAATGGCTTGTTCATGACATAGTTCCTGACACGGACCTGCTAATTGCAAAAAACGTAAGACTATTTGAATTTAGCGGGCTACCGCCTATGATTACGGGCCTATAGCTCCAGGCTTCGCCCGTAATTATTCTTTCTATGAAACAAAATAACAGCATCAACTCGGTTAAGGAACAGCTAGTTGAAAGGTGAGTTATTGCCATTATTCCAATCGCTTTACAAAGAGTATAAAACAAAGTCGCTTCCCGCTGTCTGTCCCTATGTATGCATAGATCTTTAAAACTACGCAAGGGATTCTGATACGGTTTTTTTTTAATAGATAGAGTGATTCAAGAGGAAGGATTATATGTTTAACATGCACCCGTGCGAAGCCGGGGCGAGTCGCTAGTAAACAATAAAGAAAAAAAAAAGGGCTTGATGAATACTAAACATCATGTCAGGCAAAAGTTGTCCAACGCTGCTGACAGGCCTCCCTGAAGCATTCCATATCGACCGGAAGAGTCCTTCTCGAAGCCAGTGGATTCCCGGTGGTTGATATATTTAATTCCCTAATATTAATACCACTCGTTTATTCATTTTTCTAACTCACTTTTTACATTTTAATATTCCTATATAAAAAATAGTAGTCCACTCGCACTCAGACAGGGCTCCAGAGAAAGGAACCTCCTAACAACACGAGCCGTGTCCAGGAGTACCGCTTTCTTAAACAAGCCCAGTTTATTACTACCTAGACCTATTACTACTACGAGTATCACAACTGTCAGCCGTCAAATTGACGTAGTATGTCTAGCTCAAGAACTAATTTATCCAACAACACAACTCAGTTAAAGGTAAATAACAGATCTATCTAGTTCAATTTCTTATAATCATTCCTATTTACTTTTCTCTCGACCCACAAAACATAAACTTTTAACGGTGAGTACTAGGTGACTTTAGAATTGTGAGAGATCGAGTGAAGTGTAAACTTTTTATTAGTTTTTATTGACAGAACGGTTTTATGATGACCTGCTAGATAATATTAGTTCACTTATGTCCTGTGTCTATTTATTTACTAGCTGCGAGAACGGTTATGTTAGCTTACTGTTTGGCTGTATTGTGCCTATATAACATCACGCCTGTAATACCTGAAGGGTAGGCAGAGGTGTACCTAATAGTACACCCACATTTCGCCAGTTAAGTTTAAGTCCAATGTTCTAGGAGGCCAACCTATTGCCATTCACCAGGCACAAATCCAGACTCCGAGACTGCTATTGAGAAATTCCTTATGGAGAAACCCAATAACACTTTGTTCGACCTTCGAATCGAACCCTCACCAGCGCTTGCAATGACTAAACAAACGTGGCAACCTGATACTGAAGACCTAATAAGCTTTCAATCGGTCTGTCTTAGAAACGCTCTGAAATGGTCATCATTATCTTAATTTTTCTAGCTGACCGACTTCTTGACAGTTCAGAAGTGCCTTTAATTGGTTTGATTGAAATAAATACTTGTGACTCTGTGTAAAAAGAAGCTACTATGATTTTGGCAAAGCAGGCAGACGACCACAACCCCCCCACCAGTTCTCTTCTTTGTATACAGAGCACTGACTGGGCATTGACCAGATTTGGACATTAATGTTCAGGAGTGGAAGTAAACGGGTCGTGAACTCGTTGTACTGAAGTTATTCCTTCAACAATTGTTAATCATCAAGAATATTGACATTGAAACGCAAAACAATGTCTGACGTTTTTAACGTTTCTTTACCAATATAATCGAATTTTGTCAAGAGGTTTACTCTTTTTTAAGGAATATGACAGAAAATTACGGAAACTCACAGACACCGACTGTAATTAGTATAAATAAAGGTTAATTAAGAGCCTTATATAATAAATGAAAGTTTCATTAAAGGTTTACCATCTCTGGCAGTTTTGTTCATTTATTTTGAAGGTTATGAAAACTAAGGTGATTATTTAATTACATTATTCATACTTACGGAGCCGACACGTGGACACTGACAGTACGGCTGGTCCATAAATTTAAGATCACTCAGCGAGCCATGGAACGGGCAATGCTTGGAGTCTTTCTGAGGGTTCGCATCCGGAACGAGATGATCCGACAGAGAACCAGAGTTGTCGACATAGTTCACAGGATAAGTAAGCTGAAGTGGCAATGGGCCGGCCATATTAGCCGTAGAACCGATGACCGTTGCGGTAGACGTGATCTTGAGTGGAGACCGCGAATCGCAGGCTGGCTGGTAGCAACTGGATGAGAGTTGCTGAGAACCGAGTTGAGTGGCGTGCAATTGAAGAGACCTATGTCCAGCAGTGGACTGCCGTAGGCTGATGATGTTGATTATCTATACTAAGGCTATGATAGATGGCCGTCACAAAAAAAATACAGAATTGTGTGGAAAAGCGATTGGGGTGCCTTTTGAACTGGGACAATACGGGCAGTTTCTTACTAATATCGCTATTATCAGTAATGAAAAGAAATCTACTTTTATATATAAACATCAATGTCTGTTCGTTCATGCCAAAGCTTCTAAACTACTGAACTGATTGTGATTCAACTGTTCTACATACGGGACTTCTGAAAAGGGCATTGCATCGCATGGCAGGCACAACTACATAGTACAAATAAGATGTCAATATCAGACATATACAGCACAGATTCATCGTCCTGATGGATCTAAGTCTAAACTTAACCAACTTAATACAGATTTTTTGCCCTCTACTGGGGACAATAACTACAAATCAAGATATAGGGGTTCCTATCTACGAGTATTCTATTTTTACCGGAGACGGTTCAGGTGGTCTTATCAACCGGTCTGATCACATTTCGGCGCCGGTTCGCTTCTTATCTCCGTCTGTTTTGACTCCACCTGCGGTCAGCGACCCCCAGGAGCCATACCTCCTAATTATGTAGCTATTTATAAGCCAGTGTCTTATGAACGTATTCATATTCATACGTATAGCATAACTGGATTTTCGTCTATATTCTAGTTGTAACAAACAACCAATAAGTAACCAATAATAGGCAGCTGGGTCAAGGGCTTGATTCAGAAAGCGGTACTCCTGGAAACGTATTGTTAGGAGGTTCCACTCTCTGACACCCTGACCGCCGTAGCTTGGACCCTGTTCCCGATACCGGTGGACTACTATTTTTATGTTTTTAAATGTTTTATTTTTTAATATTACTTTAGATTAGATTGAAATAAAAAAAAATGTAATTAATAGAATAGAAAAAAAAAAGTAAAATAATAGTAACAAAATAATAAATACATCACTACAGGGGCCTTAGTCTGCTATTGCAATAGTGTCAGAATGGTCTATCATTGATTTAATAAGGACGAATTACCCTTTGTACGCACGTCAAACGAGTTTCGAACGCGCTGCAATACGCCGTGGGCTAGGAGCCTTATTAAATCAATTACAGACCATTCTGTCACTATTGCAATAGCAGACTAAGGCCCCTGGTACTTACACTAACCTAACACTAAATATTTTGATTGCTCAGCAAATGAACCATACAGCAATGGTTGAGATACTGGCAATCAAACCTCTGCGCGAATACCTTAAGGATGCCGCTTGAGCTGGCCCGAATCCTCCGCACCAGGGATGTGCACCGCTTTCGCATAGTCGAAACAGTCTACTTGCGACTCGGCGAATATCCCTGATTATTAATGTGTACAAAATAAATATAGGAAATAATAATACTATAACACGCTTGTACCTCCCGAGAAGGTTGGTAGAGCTGTAGTAGGTACATAGGTATGGTACCACCGAGTTCACTGACGGTCGAGCAGTTTTCACTCTTATTCCTAGAGTTATAAGGTTCAAGAGTGGTCGACCGTCACTGAGCGCGGTAGTACAAACTACAACCTGATTTTGCCATTTATCCATATAGCACATAACACATAAGGTACTTTATAATATTTATATACTTTCATATGCATTCAGTAAAAACCTGTTATTTTGAAATTACAAACAGACACATTAATTTTATATATTTGTATAGATAGATAAACAAATACCTATTAAAAACTATAAATAAAATATACATATTTACAAGGAAAACTTTGTAGGGTAAGAATGAGAATGCTAAGGCGGATATGTGGTGTTACGCGAATGGACAAAATAAGGAATGAGTTCATAAGAGGAAGTCTGAAAGTGGCGCCGGTGACTGAAAAGTTGTTTTAATCGGTTATCGTGGTACGGACATGTGATGCGGAGGAATGAGGAGAATGTTGAGTATGAGTGTAGATGGCTATAAGAGTAGAGGAAGAACAAAGAAACGATGGACGGACTGTGTGAAGGATGATATGGCTAGAAATGAGGTGACTGCTGAGATGACGAGTAATAGAGAAGTATGGGAGGAGAAGACATGCTGCTTCGACTTGGGATAAGGACAGCAGAATGATGACTCTGTAAGGATAACTGTACTACGTTTTCATATTTGATAGTTTTTGAACACGATTGAGTAAACTGGGCCAAAACGAACCGTTACGGTAAACAACAAATATGTGTGTCACTCATAGCCAGACGCCAGTAAATACATTTGTAATCCTCTCACCGCTGAACAGTTCAGTTTTAGAATAGGTATTAAACTTATGTGTCACTGTTATTTCTAAGTTAACTAACCTCATACTACATAACTGAGCCATTCATGTTGCGGTCTGCTAACTAATGTTTTCACAGTTGTTTAAAACAATACCCTTTGTAAATATATTGTAGATGGTTCACACTTCACAAGGATACTTGGACAATGAAACGACATCCCGCAATTGTGACTGCAGTTACTTTAAGCAAGCTAACAACATCCTTAAAGTAGTGAAAATAAAGATTACAATGATTTCGACAAACTTCACTAGATTATCTGTTTTGATCTGATCTGTCACTAACAGTTCATCAACGTAATGTGAACTGGGGTCTAAAATGGGTGCTTTATCAGAATCATAACATGAATCACGTAAAAAATTTAAAACTCCCACACCCACAATGTCCATTTTATGAGACTTAAATTTTAAAATTCTTATGGATGTTTGTATGGTCTTTATGGGTCTTTTTGGCTCGACCACAAAGTCCATTTTAAGAATTATTAATGCGATTCATATTATGATTCTGATAAAGCAGCCATTTAAGGACCCCTGATCGCCTAGTAGAAAAGTTAAGTTCCTACAGTCAGAGAAAATAATTATTATGCAGTGTTAACAATTTTATTTGTCTGTCAATAAATGACAGACTTACCATTTGAAATTGCGTACACTTTAAAATTAAATTAGATCAACGATATATTTAAAAAAAAAATGTTACGCCAAAAGGGGCTCGACTTACCATGATAGTTGTCATGGTTTAAAGCATTACCTTGATTCACCTTGAAATGATTAGATGTTCCATGTTGAGTTTAACATTTATGGTGTTAATTTGCTACCGCTGCTAATATGTTTTTGTGGTTAATTAGCAAAGAGCCGTAGAGGTTGAATACTTAGTTATTTCTTAATCACACACACAACTACTTATTTGTACGAAAATGTTCATTAAAATTCCACCCTATTATCAATATAAAGGCCGGTAGAAAAAATAACCAGTCATAATAGCTAAAAATAATATAATTATGTCAGTAAGTATGTAATTCCTTGCACGAACGTTTCTTTAAATAAACATAACTTATTTGACCTTAATAGAACGCAGCAATTAATATGTAATAACATAAGTTGATCAGTAACCTTCCGGCAAGACATCTTCGTAAAGAATCGTGCGTTGACTACGTAAAAAACATATAAAAGATTATCAGAGTAAATAAAACTACCAAAACAAACTTTATAAGGTGTAACAAAACCCTTAACGAAGCCGAAAGGCACTTATTCTCCCCATCATTGTGATCATTTTTTTTTGTTCTAGAAGGGAACTATAAGGTTTCCAGGTATAGCCTGGGAACCTTAGAATTTTGAACCTTTAGATATTGGGGGTCAAAGTTCCGACGTTTTCACAAGTTTTTTTTTTAATTGTAAGATTTTTACTTTAAACACCTCCACGACCCCCGTATTATTCAATTCATCCATCCGCACAATGTTTTGAGTCCGCCTACTGAAAATCGTGACTTTTCCTCTCAAAAATAAAGCCGTTTCCCAGCAATAATTTTTGCAAAGTTAGATATACAGAATGTTTGGTTGACGGCTTCGTTAAGGGTCTTGTTACTCCCTTTATAGTTTGTTTTGGTAGTTTTATTTACTCTGCTAATCTTTTATATGTTTTTTACGTAGTCAGTGCACGATTCCTTACGAAGACGTCTTGCCGGAAGGTTACTGATCAACTTTTGTTATTACATATTAATTGGCGAAAACGTAGACCGAAAACGAAGATAGAAATTTTTCATCGGTTATTTAAAAAAAAATCTGCTGTTTCCTACAAAAGTGCAATACCTACACGATCAAAATGTATGGAACGGCAGTTTTTTTTTTAAATAACCTATTAAAATGTTCTAATTATGTACTAAATACACGGTAACAGTTTCCGCGTCGGTGTGATTCCATCCCGTATTTATAAACACAGGACAATTTACCGGAACTAAATTAAACTCAAGGTTTTAAATCGCTAGATTGTGCCTTTCACCCGTACCGAAAAAGTGAGAAAATTCTTTTCAAATTACATATAATAATAATAATAATAATAATATATCATTTATTTCAGGTGACTAAGACCCATAACATAAATACCTTAAAGACTATCATACATATTTATAAAAACCAGAAAAAAAAAAAAAAACAGAAAATATAACTACATATGAACGAAACATAGTCTTTGGTTACACTGTGCTTGCGCGGCGTAGGTTCGCGTGGTGTCAATAATCGCACACGCCATCTAAAACTGTTTGTACGCTTGGTGACTTTGTAGAACTTCGTGACATAGGTGTCGCAATTTTGCGGCAACCTATGATGTTAATAAAACTATCAAGTACTTACAGTTGGGCGACAGTTAAAGCATGTTTTAATAATGGGCTGAAATGTACAGTCAAGGAATGAATATGTGCACCGTAAGGAATTCTTTTTCTGATATATTAGCTAAAAAGACGAACTTGGCCCGTCAGATCTGGAAGCAAAACGGGTAGATTCGTGAGAACTAGATGGAGTGGAGGGAGGCTTTTGCCCAAGAGTGGGATAGAGCATGAGAGCAGGCTAGGGAAAAAAAACAATTCAATAAATAAACAGTGATAGCATAGTGATAGCATAGTGATAGCATAGTGACAGCATAGTGATAGCATAGTGATATAGTGATAGATAACAGTGAACAGCTGACGGCACGGTTGGCGCAGTGGCTGACCGATTGGCTGCTGCGCTGCGTGTCGCGGGTCCGATCCCTGCACGGAACAATGTATGACCTACTGGTAGTTGTTCCGGGTCTGGCTGTTTGTGTATGTGAGTTGAAATGTTTGTAAACGCACCCATGATACAGGAGAAATTCCTAGAGTCTGGCAACGTTTTAAAAAAAAAGTGATAATTCAAAAAGACGACTTGCTGCTTGCTCGCTGTATCTGTATGGAAAAAGAAAGTGTTTGACTAAATTAAAATTGCTTAATATTTTCGCTCCCTGGTTGTACTGGAAAATCATGAAGTATATTGTATGACATAAAGCTTAAGACTCCTGCCAGGCATTCTTAAATTTCCTTATTCTTCAAAAAAACTCACCGTAAATGTAATCCACTCAGCAACAACCGTGAATAATTGAAGGCCGCTCCTCGAGTGAATATTGTATAAGCTAGACGAGGAGGTACGGTCTCCGAGCACGTTGGCTATGCGGATGCTGTTTCCTTGTAAAACGAGGGCTATTTACGAGAAGTAATATGGTTTCAAAACCCAACTTACCAACCGAAATTATTCCAGGGTACGAAAACTGAACTAAGGTGTATCTATGAATAGATAGAACCTATATAGGCGGAGTTGCTATTCTATGTGTGGTCAGATATACAACAAGATTCCCAACCAAATTAAAGAACTTCCAATGGTCCACTTCAGAAGGGCTTTACACAGATGGTTAATTGAGAATCCCTTCTATTATAAAAGAATTCTTCCAGTTTAAATGTGAATGACCTAATTTTACTTATATCAGAATTTGCATGCCATTATGTTATCTATACATATAATAAAACAGTAAAAGAACTGTGTCTGTACATTGAATATATTAAAAAAATAATCTATATCTATACATATAATAAAACAGTAAAAGAACTGTGTCTGTACATTGAATATATTAAAAAAATAATTATTGAGGGGGGTTTGGAAACAGTAATAGAGCACGAATCCAAAAAAAAATTCTGTCTGTTTGTCTGTATGTCTGTTTGTTTGTACACGCTAATCTTCGGAACTACTTGACGGATTTAAATGATTTTTTTTTTGTTGTAAAGGTATTAAATCTGGGTAACATATAGGCTATAATTTATCTTGGAAACTTGAACATCTGATGCAGCACTGCAACAGACCAGCTAAACCATAAGAGATACAAAAATGGTACCATAGCAAAAATTGTTCCACGTGATGAGCATTTTCTGCTAAGAGAATAAATTTGAAGATCTGGAACACCTGAAGTGGAACTCCAAGAGCCCAGCTACACTATAACATATATAGGAATGACGTTTTAGCAAGAGTTGTTCAGCCTGATGAGCACTCTCTGTTGACGTATAAAAATTGAAGATCTGGCACACGCGTGGTGGAATTGAAAAAAAAAAAAAAAAATGAAGATCTGGAACACCTGATATGGAAATCAAAGCTATCACTAATTTCACTGTATAATTATAAAATAACATAAGCTGGGAGTACCTCCACGCGGTGAAGGCGGTAACAGTTTAGGACTGATTTTCGATGAAAATTCGATGAATCATTGAAAATTTGACGCTACTGACCAAAACTCCCATTTATATTTTATTTTATCAAATAAATAAGCCTTCGGGCTTATGTTATTTGAGTGTTTAATTTCCTTTTTCATTTATTTTCGTGACACGGTAGCCTACCCGGTAACGCAGGGGAGCAGTCACTTAGATTTTAATTGATCAGGTATCTTCAGAATTAAACTATAACTATGTCTAGAAAGAGGTCAAATCTTTCCCAATGTTCCAAAGGAGCTAAAAGATTGAGGATCATAAGATCCCAAGAATCTACCGAAGAAGGAGAGACTTGATGCTGTTCGAGAACATCAGGCTGCAACTCGCTCCGTAGAAACCTCTTCGGATCGCGAAGAACACTGGAACACCTGATATGGAAATCAAAGCTACCACTGCATCAGATGTTCAAGTTTCTAAGATAAATTATAGCCTATATGTTGCCCAGATTTAATACCTTTACAACAAAAAGACCCTTCACGAAGCGGTCAACCAAGCATTCTGTACATCAAACTAAGTCTTTACGCAGAGAGTGCTCATCAGGCTGAACAACTCTTGCTAAGACGTCATTCCTATATACGTTATAGTGTAGCTGGGCTCTTTGAGTTCCACTTCAGGTGTTCCAGATCTTCAAATTTATTCTCTTAGCAGAAAATGCTCATCACGTGGAACAATTTTTGCTATGGTACCATTTTTTATCTCTTATAGTTTAGCTGGTCTGTTGCGGTGCTGCATCAGATGTTCAGCGAGGAAGTGAGGAAACTCGGTATGTAATGGGAGGTAACCCATCCACGGGCCAACCTAGGCAAACGCTTAACATAGCGGACAGTCGCGCAGCATGTTCCGCACTTATCTCTAGAGACCTAGAAGCAGATGCGTAGATACGCTGAGAACTAATGCGCAATTATCTATCCGTGAACGTCTGCGACTCACGAGACAATGCATGATTTCTTCACTGGTCTCTAGAGACCTGGATGTAAATGCGTAAATACGCTGAGAACGCAGGTATGCGAAACCTCTTCGCGATCCGAAGAGGTTTCTACGGAGCGAGTTGCAGCCTGATGTTCACGAACAGCATCAAGTCTCTCCTGACGCTCTTCGGTAGATTCTTGGGATCTTATGATCCTCAATCTTTTAGCTCCTTTGGAACGTTGGGAAAGATTTGACCTCTTTCTAGGCATAGTTATAGTTTAAATTTGAAGATACCTGATCAATTAAAATCTAAGTGACTGCTCCCCTGCGTTACCGGGTAGGCTACCGTGTCACGAAGATAAATGGAAAAGGAAATTAAACACTCAAATAACACAAGCCCGAAGGCATATTTATTTGACAGAATAACGGGAAGAAAAGGTATTTGTTGTGTAGGTATTAAGTCTGGGCAACATATAGGCTATAATTTATTTTGGAAATTGGAACACCTGATGCAGAACCGCAACAGAACAGCTAAAGTATAAGAGATATAAAAATGGTGTAATAGCAAAAATTATTCCACGTGAAGAGCATTTTCTGCTGTGAGAATAAATTTGGAGATCTGGAACCCTGTTGTGGATCTCCAAAGCCCAGCGACAATATAACATATTAAGGAATGACGTCTTAGCAAAAGTTGTTTAGTCTGATGGGCATTTACTGTGGACTTACGAAAATGAAAGATCTGGAACGTCTTCAATCGTCTCGCTCATCCAGTTGTTTTCCCGTCCCCGGGCCTCAGAATTCTACATCAGACGTTTCAGATCTTCGATTTTCTTGACGACCCCGTTGTCGCTGGCAAAAGCAACAGGATCCGCGTACGAAGTCGCGGGCAGAAGCTAGTGATTGAATATGTTTCTATTACCTTTGTAAGAACTTTTGTAACCATACTTATCTGCAAATACGAGTAAATCTTTGACTTTGACAACTGTTTGTATTGTAATTGTCTGCTATTTTTTATATCAGCACCCCTTCGGCCGTCTACGAAACCGTAGTTTCGTAACTGATTTCGATGAAGGAATTATTTTTCCTTGCACGTAACTAGTTTCGATGGGATGTCCCAACTGCTGGCCTCCGTTCGTCACACTTCTGGCGGTTGCGAGTCGTGGCCCAGTCTTAAAGTGGTCTAACACTGCTGCTGCAGCTGCTGTTACGAATAAAATATTTTAGTACTCATCATCATCAGCATCCACAGCCCGACTTTATCCACTGCTGGATAAAGGCCTTTGCCATTGCTTGTGCCAAGTTCCACGCTCTTGTGCTAGCCTCATACAGGATATTACCGCAATGACAAAAATGTCGTCTGCCCATCTCGCCACCGGACGACCAACACTTCTCTTTCCATTTTAACATGTTACAAATAGTCTACTCATACTATTGTAAAATTGGTCTTACTTATCTCAAAGTTAAAATCGGTATTTCACGAGAAAAACGCTTTTGGAAGTGTTTTAGTGCCCGTCTAGACCGGTTTCTTGTTTACTACATATAAATATTTTGCTGCATTGGTCTTAGCGTTTTATGGTCATCTGATGGGGCTTTATTTTTAGAATGACTTGACTTCAAATGTTGACTTTTAATAACTTAAATACGGGTGATGACTGATGCTAGCGTCAAAAGGGACATTAGGCTGACCCATTTGAACTTTATGTGACCCCCAAAAATTCAAAACTCTTAATACATATTAATTTAATGATGCTATTTTGTAGTGAACTTTGAATGAAATCACTGAAAACGACAAGGACATAATGGTTACCAAGTATTCATTACATCATTCTGAACAGCAGCATCATTCTTACCAGTGATAGCTTACTGGTGTGACCGTCGTACTGCCAAGTCATAGGTCTCGAGTTCGAACCCAAGACACCCAGCTCTGACTTTTCGGATTCATGTGCGTATTGTATAATTATCACTTGCTCCGGGGAAGGGAAACATCGTGAGGAAACCAGCATGCCTGAGAGATATCTCTCGACGGCATGTAAAGTCAAGTCAGAGGCCCATAGGCGACCTAAAAACTCTGACAGCAGGTTAGGCACTAACCACACATAAAGAAGAAGAAGATCATTCTGAACGGGGACGAGTAGAAATTTTTCATCGGTAATTTAAAAACACCGGCCAAGTGTGAGTCGGACTCGCGCACGAAGGGTTCCGTAAGGTACCATTATCTAAAAAAAAACGTTTGTTGTATGGTACCCCCCATAAATATTTATTTTATTCTGTTTTTAGTGTTTGTTGTAATAGCGACAACAGAAATACATCATCAGTGAAAATTTCCACTGTCTAGCTATCACGGTTCATGACATACAGCCCGGTTACAGACAGACGGACAGTGGAGTCTCAGTAATAGAGTTCAGTTTTTACCCCTTGTGTATGAAACCGTAAAAAACCAGCGGTTTCGTACAAAAGTGCAATACCTACCTACACAGTCAAAATTGTATGGAACGGCAGATTTTGTTTTACATTGCTGACGAGTAAGGTTCCAACCCTACAAAAGACCATACACCTGTTTACTCTGTAAGGTGAGGTACAACGCTTAGATGTACAAGTCGGACGTATCTACTGCATCTTTTATCCCCAGATCTAGGTCAGGCCAACCAGGGCCGTGTTCCTGATATGTGCCCTACATTGCTCTAGCTAGCTTCTGTTATACGTATTTACCCGACTGCGCGACGCAAAGAAGGGTAATGTGCTTATGAGCCTATACATGTATTTTTGTTCCTTTTTGTGGCGCAGTAGAGATCAAGCGCGTGGGCCGATTTTGATAATTCTTGCGTCAATCGATTTGTCTTAATCTTGCGAGTCTTCGCATATCATTTTTTATTTCAAATTTAGATAGAAGTAAATTAGAATTTATAACGATTTAAAGTTGGTAATTGGAAAACACAAATCATATAAAAGTGAAAAAAAATAAACAATTTACCCATTAGGCCGTAAGTCATTGGCCAGGGGATGCGTGCAGCAGAGCAATGAGTTCTTGAAAACACTACAACCGGTGGACTTCTTTTTCAATTTATTTCAAGAACGGAATCAAAGAAAAAACCATCAGTAAAGTAACAAAAACGAATACGTAAACATTTACAATTTGCATTACTTATGGCTCGCCAGTCTCGCCACACCTGTGCAATGTCTGAATATCAGACGTAGTCAAGGTTACTCGGTTACGATTCCGCTTGGCTAGCAACCAGCCTAGCCTAGCAGTGGTGCCAAATTACCTAGATTTGTTTCAACTTACTTCGAAAGGCAGGTAATTCATCCCTAATATGTCTCTTTAAGATGGTAGCGCAAGGGTAGCCCGCGAAATTTAAATTTTCTTAAGTTTATTGCAATTTGCAGGTCAGTGTCAGGTTATATGTTGATGAAACATGAATTGCGCCAATAACAAGTATGGAGTTACAGAATTATGATCATTCAAATCATCAATACAACCCTCCGTTCATTTAACCCCATTGAGTGATTTTTTCATTAAATAGTTATTGAATGGGGAATTGCAATAAACGTAAGAAAATTTAAATTTCGCGGGCTACCCTTGCGCTTCCACCTAAACCAACATTCTTATACTCAAACACTGTTGTAAGCTTTAACGGTTTACAACAGACTAAACTTATACTGTCACTTACAGGGATATCTTCCATGATTGTTAATTATTTTGAGATTCCGCTTTTCTTATCTTCTGTCATCTCGTCAATTTGACTGCCTCGTTGGTCTAGTGGTCGCAAGCGCGACTGTTGAGAAGGGTTACTCCCAGAGTACCCCGATCCCCGAGGCCCCCGTCCCGGAGGACCCCGATTTATTTTTTCTTGATAATCTCGATTAAAAGTCAGTTTAGCCTAAAAGTACCGCCAGCAGATGATATTTTGAATAAAGTTTAATTAATTTTATTCCTACTATCTTAAAAGGAAAAACAACCCTCCCTGTATTGTATAATACTATAATACCCTACCTACCTTCAAACTCTACCTGCGTGACAGAGCTGTCGCGGAAGAAAAACAATACAGATCATTAAAATCGGTCCAGCCGTTGGAGGTCCTGGGTTCGATTCCCGGGTCGGGCATAGTTCTATTGGGTTTTTCCATTGGAAATTTCTCAGATATATAAATAAATAAATAAGTAAAAATCACTTAATCAGGACCAAACATTTTGTCTCAACACCACCCAAAACCAAACAGTTTGTCAGCAATAGGCTCGCCCCCTATTACATGGTACTTAAACATAACTTGCGATGTGGGTGTATTAGTACATCTCTGCCTAACCCTTCGAGGTATACAGGCGTGATGTTATGTATGTATGTAACGTCAAATTCATTTCATACAAATGAAATGAATGAAACGATATAATATCAATGTTTTGTTTTGGCCTTACAGAAGCCGAAACCATACTATTAATCTGAAATTCATACAACATAATCATAATATATTAAATAAATACGTATGATTTGCTGCTACCATATATATAACACAGCCACACATCCAATGAGTGACCGTCAATTCTCTCAAGGTGCATCAACAATCACTTGAGCATCAAATAAACTTACGAAAATAAAGAAAAAATGTGGTTTTAACTCGTTATTAAACTGGAACTTTTTAATCATGTGAGAACATTCTATATTTTAATACTTGCGAAAGACTTGTCTTGTCTTGGTTTTGATTAAACTTGGTAGACGGATAGATCATGACTTGGGTACGGGACCCTAAAAAGTAACCTATACTTTTCAGGGTCCCGTAGCCAAGGGGTAAAAACGGAACCCTATTCCTACTAGACTAGTACTACTAGACTCCAATGTCCGTCTGTCTGGCTGTCTGTCACCAGTGTGTGTCTCCTGAACCGTGATATCTAGACAGTTGGGATTTTCACAGATGATGTATTTCTGTTGCCGCTATAACAAAAAATAGGTACTAAAAACAAAATAAAATGAATATTTAAGGGGGCCCTTAAATATTTTTTTTCTTATCCCATACAACAAACGTGATTATTTTTTATTTTTTTGATAATAGTACGGAACCCTTCGTGCGCACTTGGCCGGTTTTTTTTTTTTAATCACGGTGTGACGGTAGTATTTTCCTGTGTCATAATTTCCGAACTCAACGTGAGCGAAGCCACGGGCAAAAGTTAGATAAGAATAAAATTATTCAAATAACAGCGCTATGGTTAGACGCATTAGAGTAATTTGCCATTTGCAAGTAAAAATATTTACCACTTAATGAATACCATACACACACACATACATCATCATAGCATGTTACGATTAATTAGCTAATATCACGCGATGATCGAGAGGAGCAAATTATCAATAGGATGCTAATTCTGAGCAAAAAGATTTATATTGATTTTATCTCACTTACCTCGTACCTAAACTCAGAGAAAATCATAGCGTAGCCAACTTTATTTGCTCATAAAATCGCAGCTGCCATTTTTTAACACTCGTCAATCTGGTCAATCTTTAATTTCCGTGGCTGTACTTTACCTGTCACTTTTTTTGGACGTCATGCCTATGCATGGATTTGAAGGTGACAGCGCCAGTGTAGGCCGCGAAATTCAAATTGTCTGTCGTTTTTTGCAATTTGCAAGTCAGTTTCAGGTTGTATGTTGATGAAACATGAGTTCATTTAACCCCATTCAATAACTATTTCACGAAAAAGTCATTCAATGGGATTAAATGAACTTAAGAGGGCTGTATTGATGATTTTAATGATTATAATTCTGTAACTCCAAACGTGTTACTTGCGTGACTCATATTTCATCAACATACAATCTAACACGTGACCTGAAAATTGCAAAAAACGTAAGAGAATTGTGGCCTACCCTGGCGGTTTCACCTTACCATTTTAGAAATGTAGATTAACAACTAGAATAACAACTCCCTACAAATTAAATATCGGACGGAACTTAGTATTTTTTTTAAATATTCTACAAGAATTGTTTCATCCTAAATGTTTTAAACCTTTCACGAGCACAGATTTTAAAAAGTAAATTACTAACTCAAGCTACGAGTAATGAGAGCCTTTGTAAAAGTGTCTAAGTGCAGTAAACAGGAATAACAAGATGGTCTAGTAATGTCTTTGAGACCGTGAAGGACTTTTCTGACGTACACACAACTATATACCAGGCGTGCATAATGCGACCAGGGGATATAGAACTATTTTAAGATTTTAATCATTAACTTTTAAATCGATTTAACAGATAAAATTATCCGTAAAAGTGGATTTTGAAAACGTAATCAATGATTAAATGAATTCCTAGCCAGCCAATCAGAATTATTTCATCACCATCATTCTCTTGTAATTATCCCAATGGGGGTATCGCGTATGATTTCACCGCTAGAGGCGCTAGTGTAGCGCTAGGTCACCGAAATACCAGATTTCATAGAGTGTTCTTGCATTATGTGCTTTTTTAACAAGTATTTTTACTAATATTCACGATTGTGGTCTAGATTGAGCCATTCCTGATTACTTGAAGATTTTAAGTAACCAACTTAGGATCTAATTTGCTAGTACTTTACGAGGTAGAATGATTTTTTAAATGTTTCATGCTTGCTAATTTAGGGGAGAATATTGTAAATATGTATTTGAAGTTTACAGTATGTTGTTATACGTAATAAAATGAACTTTTTATAAAGATAATGGATATTATAAAGTATAAAATAAAATTATTGACAGGACCTTACTCGACAGTGGCGCCAACTGGTGAACTCAAAAACGATAGCCCTCATTGTTTTGGAGTCGGCACAGCATATCTTCTTCTTGCATACTTCATCACCACTGCTCTTAAAACGGTGAAGGATTTTGGGCCTTCGTGGTGGAGTACGGTTAGCTTGCTTTCACAGAGAGGGGGCCCTTGACCCAGCTGTGGACCTTAAAGGCTAATTAACGATTATGCATAATGCAATCTTCACATTTTCGCCCTATGATAGTACATTGGCAGTCTATCAACCAGTCTTACTTAGGGGTATAGTTTACCAGTCCTGAGGGCACCTAAAAAGCCGATTCGCGTCTACTGTCAGTACTACCAGTTTTTACGGGGTAATACCCGTAAAACTGGGTTGTGCAGGTCAGATAGGCATCCGCTCCATGTATACTACTGGTACTCAACTGCTTCCGGTTAGACTGGAAGCCGACCGCAACATAGTTGGGTAAAGGCTAGGCAGATATATTAAAATTAAGTTATATTAAAATGTAAATTAAATAGTTACGCTGCCCAAGGCTTCCTGTTTAGTCCAATATTTAAATATTTTACGTGAAAACAAAACTTTGAATGCAGATGCAAATTACATGAGACAAACTTCATAACTGGCTCCGGCTGTGTGAATTGCAAATGAACATATTTCACCGCATGTGTATTGTTTCAAAGCAATTTTAATAATTTATTGTATTCATTTAAAAATGGTTTTACTTAAAAAATTACCGTAAATCCTGGTGGAATCGTACCGTAAAGCCTTACCATCATCAATAAATCATCCGTTATTCAAGTTTAACTCGGCGCAGTATTTCCTATTTCATAATTGTACAAACATTGTTCAGGCTATCAGAAAACCTGATACCACCAGTATACCAGTTTACTTACTTCTAACCAGCTACAACGCAAAGGCAACCTTATTGTAATTTGTAACCTTACTGCAAAATCGAATGTCAAGTTGGATAAATTAAAGTCTTAAGTAACTGTGCGAACTCCATGTTAACTGACAGATTCCATATTCTCTGAGAAAAAGTAAGTTCATCATTATCATCTGCCTAGTCTTCCCCAACTATGTTCTATGTTGGGCTCATCTTCCAGTCTAACCGGCTGCAGCTGAATACCAGTATTTTACAAGGAGCGACTGCCTATCTGACCTCCACACAACCCAGTTAGTACTGGGTAATACGAAACCCCCTGGTTGTCAGAATTTCGGTCACTGACTACCTGTAACGACTGTCAAAGATCTACAAATGACGGCCGGAAAAAAAGCAAGTTACGTACAAAAAAACGATTTCTATGCCTCAACGGCAATTGCTTTCACTAGCATCGGGTAAATGAATGCCTATACAGTTAAAGGCATTAGATTCATGGTCACATCACCATTCGCGCGTAACCTTGAACACAGTATTGTGTTGTGAATTGTTGGAATTTTGCAATAACTTGCCGTTTTGTAGTAGTAACGATGCTAATTTTGTGCTTAATGTATTGGACGATTGATGTAGACCGAAACTATATGATAGATGCTTGGAAATGGAATAATGGATCAACTACAGACTGGCTCAGAAAAAAGACAGGTTTTACTTAGTCGTGTGGTTAGTGAATAGTCTGGTGTCAGACTGTTTATATTGCCCATGAGCCTCTGACTTAGATTTACATACCGTCGAGAAATATCTTACAGGCATGTTTGGTTACCTCACGATGTTTTTCTCCACCGAAGCAAGTGATAATTATAAAATACACACATGAATCCAAAAAAATCAGAGGTGTGGTTCGAACTCTTGGGCACAGGGGTCAGTTGTTTTTTTTTACGGCTTATTTGGCGGGACAAACTTGTACCAAAACAAGAGGCCTGCACTTGCAGAGTACCTATATTAATCTGAAGAATGCGGTGTAAATGCGTAACAGCCTTACAATCACAATGCCTATATTTTGACAAATCAACAACTTTCATTGCGTTATTAAGGTTGTCTTGTAGATGTTTTTTCCAAATATCGGAAGCACTGCATTGCGAATTTCCTTCAAAGTCCTTCGAATTGTGATAGAGAAGTGTCTTTCGCAATTAGGATGATGGAAGACCGTTGCTCAGCAGTGCGATAGCACAGGTTAGCTAGATAGGTTACAGGTACTGTCATTATGAGGAACAAAATCTAAAAATAACAATACCAATCTTATTTCTATTGCATGTTACGCTTATTTAGAACTTAATCTGATACAATCATCCTATTACGATTGACATGCAATTGACGTCAACAGCAAACTGCTCTTAGCATACCTGTAATCTTGGTATCATAACAGCACTTAGTTAATTGATCGTTAAGGTTAACTCTTTACTTGAAGAGCTGGTTAAAATTAGAAGGATGGCTGGCAGACAGCTGCTGCCATTTGGGCCGTCATAAAAGGAGAGAACCAAATTTTTTGGTTTGATGTCCGTGTCAGAAACAAGTTCGTTGTGATTTGGTCCGGAACTCTCAATGGAAAGGGATAGCCGCAATGTCTGGTTTGATGTCCAATATGTCCATGTCCCATGGATCGTCTCTTTCAATCTGTTGGTTCCTTTTGTTTTGTTCCACTTGTGGGTTCAGTAGGATTTTTCAAGTTGCCTGCTTTTGTCTCTGCTGCTAAACATGAGTTTGTTTTAAAGCGAGTTCCTCTACTTTATAAATACCAGAGTGACTTGCCAATAGTTTTCATAGATCTCCATTAAATCCAATACGCTTTTCTATTATCTTCCCTAAGTCAAGAATTTCTTCATTTCTTTCTTTCTGGAAATCTGCTGGTAGCACAATGGAAGTTTCCTTCGCCTTGATTTGACAATTATTCTTTCAAGTGGGAGTAGGTATCATAAAAAAGAAAAGGTTCAACATCACATAAATCAAAAATGTAATTTGATACTAAATCATAATACAAATTGTTATAAGTTGTTTTGACATCGATGCCAAGTTATTTATTGATTTAAATGCACTTAGAGATTATGATAAATTGACAAAAATAGAATTAGAATCCTAGGTATTATTAGGTACGTTTATGAATTTATTATGCAATTTTTAAAGGCCGCCTATGTTGGCGATCGATAAAAGAATAGGACACCTTCTATTCATTCTAGCCACTAGCCAGTCTGAAAAAAACAAGATGACAAATCCGCCAAGCGTGTTAATTTCTAAAATAATTGGCACTTTTATGGAGGAATGTAGTTGAAGAACGTAGATTACACTGCAACACTTCACACTTACATTATTATCTTATTAACACATTGACATAGCACTTATGCTATGACTAATGCTGCTAAAACGATAAAAGTATGAAATCACATCATTTCGTTTCTGCTAGCCATCGCCCCTGCTGTACGAATTCGTCGGTACCAGGAGCACACGAATTTGCTAGAGGTTTCTGCAGCCGCCTCGTCGAGTCGCTGCACACTTGCACAACCGGTCCGCGTGCCGCACACAGCATTGAAAATTACGTCATGTATTTTATTTAGCCTTATGTAGAGCTTGGTATACCTATCTATATGCACGGCTGGCAAGTAAGTCACGACGCACCTCCTACGCGCTCTAACAGCCTGGTACTTCAGAAGCCAGAAAGGATTCAAAAGGACCTTTATTGTGAGCCTTTTTGCGTTTCCAAGGCGATCTTAATAATGGAGGAAATGGGTTTAAAGGATACTTGCTTTTGTTGAACTTGTTTTTTTTTATTGCTCCTTTGTGACGTCTACAGGTACTTCACGTTTCCTGTAAGTCGAACTGAGCACTCTCACGTGATTATCAAGTGTATGTAACATAGTATCTATGTTTACTTACATAGGTATGTTTTCGTTTGCGGCAAAGGCTTGCTTGCTTATTGTGTAAGATTGATTCAATAATAGCATTGGTTTTGATTTGTTTATTCTCTGCCTCTCAAACTCTCAAGGTCTCGATTCGACGCGTCTGCTCTTTTTATATTTTTGACAACAAGTTTGATGGTGTCTAAGTTCAAAAGGTGATGTCGGGTAATTTCATAATTGCCTACTACAGGGGTTTTTGTTAAGCTCTTGTTGAGAGATAAACGATTGATTTAAAAAAAAAAGAAATGAGATTTTGTCTGTTTCTGTAAATTGCTCATCTTTTGATCATGTCTTCAGTTATCATATCACAATGATTTCAGAACTGTAAACTGACTAGTGTCTATCCCATATAAAATTTGATTGTATTGTTTATGATTTACCTGAAGCATCATGTACATTTTTTGATTTAATAACGACCTCCCTACGTCTTATGAATCTGTCCAAGCATTGATTTGTAGATTTGTATTGTATTTGTATTGTTTGCCTTATTTGCTTCAGTAGTTTGGATTAGTTTTACAATTGAATTAAACCAAAACATTTCATAAAGATAAATTCACACCCAAGTATATTAAATGCAACAAAAACGATGGTTTATGGTAAAGTAATAACAGATAACACCTTGACACTTGGCCATTAGCTGCATAATAAAGATGAATCTAATAAAATAAATTATCACTAGAACCCTGACATCAAATTAAACAAAAATACAGGTAGGTAACACAAGCATGATAACGATTATGTATTGATTAGTTTATAGACAATTTTTCAATGTCATCTTATGATTAAGTAATCTTCTTTCTTGCAAATGCTAAATTGTGGAAGTCCAGAAGTCTTATTATGTAAATGGTAATGATAAATGATGTTTTGTAAATTGGTTCTTAGTTTACAAACACTTTTATACGTCAAGTAAATATATCTTTTTCAAAACTAGATGGGGTCGGTGTTTCGTACTACTAAAGAAGAAACCCAAGTCCTAGCACGTGCGCGCAGCGTAAACGTAACGTACATACGCCCATTTTTGAATCGAAAATCAATTATCCAATAGCATTTTAGTTAAATTGTTTGCAACAAGCAGAACCCGTATCATCCATAGACATACATACAAATAAATAAAATTGAAGTGTCTGTTTGTTATACCAAAATAACAGCTTTTTACTGAATGCATATGAAAATATAATTAATATATACGGTAGGAACTTAAAACAAAAATATTTTATAAAATATTTTAATATTTTGTACCTACATTTTTCATTGTTGTCTTTTTTGTTTCGAAGGTTTCAAGTGTTTAAGTATCTGTGGAAACTTGTAAATGGCCTTCAAATTTGTATTGTTTATGTTAGCTGTAAGTTTCCCGAATAGAATAAAATAAAATAAAAACAATTTATTTTTTCAATTTTTGTCGGCCAGTCTTTCTGTGTGTTCCGGCTAATCTTCGAAACGGCTGGACCGATTTTTACTGGCAGATAGCTGATGTTATAAGGTCTACCATAGGCTATTTTTATTTTAGAAAAAATGTTAGGGTTCCGCGCAAAAAAAAACCCTGGAAATTGGTAACAAAATTCGATTCAAAAAGGAAACTAATATTTTTTATAATAATATTTTCACGCGAACGAAGGTCACAGGCAACAGCCTAGTTACCAATAAATTTAAATTATGAAAATATTGTTCGTGAAACGAATCGATGTTGTATTTACGAGTACCTACGTTACGTTACGTTACGTTACGTTATTGACCAAATTTTTATTTAATTCAAACCACAACTTACTGTAATATCTTGTCAACCCGCTTAACGATTAATTTCGCGACTGTTCATGTCCTCATAATTTAGTTTGTTAGGGCACGGGTACACGCGACAGCGATCGATCGAATCAAATTGCGAATGTAATGCAAACATTTTTATTGAAATTCTTTGCCAAACAATAGCGTGCCGGATCCGATTACATTAAATGAGATTTGTCTTTTTATGTAAAGACTGTTGGTACCTTGATATTACGGTATGAATTGCAAAATATTGTTCTGCCTAGTTAGTCTAGCGGACGTAAACGCTAATGCTGTCCATGAGTTGAGGTCCTAAGCAAAAAGTTGTTAGGAATTTCTCAGTATCAGCCCGGAGTCTAGATTCGTTCCCGGTTGATGGCAAAAGGGTCGCACCATATTACATGGGACTTAAATATAATTGGCGAAATGTGGGTGTAGCTACGGAGGCATACCTCTGCCTAACCCTGGGCATTACAAGGTGTGAACAGACCCTTCATGAAGCCGTCAACCAAGTATTCTGTATATCCAATTAAGTAACTCTACACAAAAATTATTGCTTGGAAAAGATACTTTATTTTTGGCGAATAATCACTTTTTACGGTAGGACTCAAAGAAAGGACTCATTCATCACAATATTGTGCTGATGGATGCATTTAATAGTATTTGAAGTAAAGTTATAACATGCTTGTACTTCTTTAAAAACAAACTTGGGAAACTTAGACCTCGAATATCACCGTAACTAGAAGGTTCCCTAGGTTTCGTCTAGAACAAAAAAAACGCTACGACGGAGAGAATAAGTGCCTTTCGACTTCCTTAAGGGTATTTCACACCCATTATGTATGGCGTTATTTTGCAATTCCTTACCCCCAAAGCTCAAAATCTAAACTCAACAGTAAGTAAAGTCATAACTCAACATCAAACCCGCCAAGGCCCAGATTTCCCAAGCATTCCCAAGTCTAAGTAATAATATATTACCCTGTACCTAATTCATAGTTCCAACCTTCCAACACAGATTAGTTCCACATAGAAATACTAGGTATATCTAGATAAGCCTTAAGCTTTCCCCTTTCTTAAGTTCACCCACAACCGTGACAGTCGTTTATAAGTTAACAAAGGACGGTTCTCTATAAAACGATCGTGCTGAGTTTCTCTTCATATTGTGTTGGAGCTAGCTGTGTACTTTAGATAAGTATCTTTTTCCACGGTGTTCTGGGAGCAAGAATACAAAGTATTGCTACTTGAACCTATTGTTTGAATCTGGCCGTTAAAATACCCTTTTTCCGATGGGAAATCATCAAATAGAAGAAAGAAAGAAAGAAGAAAGGAACAATATACATGCGTACGTGCGTACAAGAAATAAATTAACAATAATCATTCAACACATAACAAATATTATAAATACACAGGACATATAAGTACAAAGAAAAATAAATACAAAATTAACAGCTCGCACGTCGTGACTGCGACAAGCAGGTTACCACTCAGCATGATGCTGTGCTATGGGGGGCCCACGGCACAGCGCTGGTTTTCAGTGGTCACCCGTGAAAAAACGTGTGGAAGCCAAGACAGCATAAATATTGAATTACATTAAATAAGATAAAACAAACAGTACCTACTTGAATTATAATATAAAGATATGAGAAGACTGAAGTAGAGTATCGATTGATATACAAAGAAGTGAGAAAATTTCAGGCTCTGCATTACCTACTGCTCGCAAAAACAGTGCCGGAAAACATCGTAAGGAAAAAGACTTGTCCTGGAACCTGCTGGGCCCGCGTGATGGATTATGGCACACTCTCACAAAGTAGAGCCAGCAGTAGTAACGTTACGGATTGTTTGTGCTTAAGCTAAATTACATTTTTTACCTACTGAATGAATGAATCCTCGATCGCGATTTGGCTAAGTTGACTTTTTTAACTCTTGGAAGCCGTAAGGCACTTATTCTCCCTGGCATTGCGATAATTTTTTGTTCCCGACCATACCTGGAAACCTTCTAGTTACGGACATTGGGGATTGAGGGTCAAAATTCCAACTATTTGACCCCCGTACCATTCAATCCATCCATCAGCACAATCTTCTGAATGCGTTACATTGAGTCCTACCGTAAAACGTGATTTTCAGGCCCCAAAAAAAAAAGCCAGCAATAGATTTTGGGTAGAGTTACTTAATTTGATGTACAGAATGCTTGGTTGACGACTTCGTGAAGGGTCCAAACGCTTGTATATCTATTTTAAGATTACCGAAAATTCCTTGGCTGTTGAAGTGGTTTAATGTTGAAGCTGTCGAGCAAATTGTAGGGCTGATGGAGTGATATTTAATTTTAGTTTGGCCGCTCGGTCAGTGAACTGTCGTAGGGAGCAAGGTCGTCCCGAACCTGCCTAGAATCGATCTTTCACTTTTGAAACTTCAAGGTAAAACAAGGTCGTAAAGACCGAGCTAAGAATTCAGAAAGGAAATCGAAGCATCTTTATAAAATTTAGACAAATAGTCTCAGATAGAAATCTCGTTATTTGTGTAACTGTAGATTATAGCAATTTCAACTTGATTAATGGACTGCCTTATCGCTAAAAGTGATATTTTTAATTTGTTTCTCAATGAAGAAGAACAAAATGAAATCTCTCAATTTGATTCTTATTCTTTATTGCACACAAAATATAAACGTAGCACACATAAAATTACAATATATAAGTTATGTACAAAGACTAGCTTAACCCAGAATTGGGTTTTCTTACAGCAAACCTTAGTTTGATTGTAAGATTTGCTGAAGAGGATAAACGATTTGATCTGGTTTGTTGATTACTTTTTGATTATTTCTAAAAAAAAAAAATACGTTGCCCTTGACCAGGAATTTCTTCTGTATCGTGGGTGGGTGCGTTTACAAATATTTAAACTCACATACACAAAGCCATACAAATATTAGTGCCGTGCGGGAATCGAGTCGAGAGAACATGAGTTTGGAGGGAAATTCCTAATCCATTGCTTCAGGGGTTTGAAAAACTGGTGCTTGACGAAGTGAATAACGCAATGAATATTGTTGACTTTCCAATCTCATAAATGTGTTACGCAATAAACCCGCAGGATGTTTCTGTAGTTTCGTCCGTGTTTCTCATCTTCAGTGACCTAATTGCTTTAATTTCAATTGTTGCAGTGTATGAAAGCGTACGTGGAGTTCGAAGTCTGCAATGGTGCCTACGAGGTGTCGTGTCCAGATGCAAGATGCAGGGTGGGGGCAGCGCTCAATCTGGACGAGATATCCGAACTGGTGGAGCCTGGGGTCATGGAGAAACATCTCAAGTTTCGGCTTAACCATGGTCAGTATTGCAACAACCAACATTTGTATTGTATTGCAATATTGTATTGGTTGAGATTCGTCTACTGCATAAAACGCAACCCTTTTTCCTACGAAGGTAGGCAGAAACCACAGAACGCCACGTGCTACGATCCTTACATTCTAGATTCCATCATTATTCTGCATAAAGATGATTCCTCCTTGCTCAAATTATTTTCCAATTTGTCAACACTCTTTAGTTCCTGTCCAGTATGCCATGTCATTTTTTTTTACTAAGCCAGGTTGTCGTCATCTCAGTAGTCACTCTCCTTTTTAGCTATATCATCATTCACACAATCCATCCATCGTTTCTTTGACTTTCCCCTATAGCCATCGACATTCATGCTCAAAACTTTCCTTACCGACATTTTAGAAATGTTATTGGCATTCATTTATTTATCAATGAGCTCGGTTCCATGATTCCATCATGCTCTGATTGTGACTTCACCGTACACGGTTCGGCTCGATCATCGCTGATGCGTGTGCGCTCGTCTGCCGCTGACGTTCAGCTCGCTCCGCTCTGTTTCACAGCGATTACTCGCTCCGTAGCTGCACATTATTGAACCATTTGCTCTACAACAGCACGGGCGTTTTAAGTTGTGTTGTTTTATGCTCCGGTTGGTAACTGTGTGAAGATGACACTTTTAGGTAAATGCTCATAAAATAAATATCAATTACAGACTAGCTTATGGCCGGCGACTTCGTCCGGATCTAAGAAACTATGGTACTCGGTAATAGTGCACCTTTCCATCAGTGCAATCATTTCGGAAATCGGATGAGTACGCTGTCATTTTATTTCTCGTATTCTTTTCTGCAAACCCTTTCGTTTGATACTTATCACATGGGAATGCGTACAAAATAACTAGTCTGACATCTTAGGAAGTCCGCCATATTGGATTTAGAATGACTTGATTTAGCTAACCATGCATTGTCATCCAAATTAAACATGTATGCAAAATTTCAGCTCAATCGGAAACCGGGAAGTGGGTCAAATTTAACTTCTAAGATTTTTTACATAGTTTCAGGTGAAGATAATAAAAACGTGTTAAAATAATAGGGCGTACTAACTTAAGGAAGCGGACAAGTGAGAAAAGTAAAGTAAAGGATATTGTGACCTCTCAATGGTTCCGGTTTCTGATTGAGTGTGTCGTTAATTCTTTATATCCTGATCAGTGACTTTAAATTTTGTAAATATATCCTGCTTGGACAAGCGAAAATGAGCCTTCAGGGCTTCGGAAAAAGACATTGACTTTTTGGCTTCCTACATATTAGATACGCTGACCCTGGTGTTAAAATTGTCGCATATACATATACAGTTTCAGAACAAGTTCGGTTTTGCAATTCGTGATCTCTATAAGTCACAGTTATGTCTGTTCTCTGTGTTTGTGGTAATCTATTTCTTTAATTCGATGTATGAACGTTGACGAGGCTAAAGGAGTATGTCTAAGGAAGGATCGTAGCAGGTGTCCTTATGTGGTTTCTGCCTACCCGCATGGAAGAAAGGCGTTTATGTATGTAAATTCGATGTGTCATAAATGTATAAACACCCGGGTACTGACGGCCAAAGACAGAAAGTTAAATTAACTAAGGAACTTTCAAACACACATTTCCACATATCTGGCGATTACCTTAAATTATAGTTCGAGAAGCTACTTATTTTATTTATTCAAAATACGTAAAAATAATAAGTGTATAAGTTAACCTTATGGTGGTTAAAAATACAATATTGAATCTATTAATCTTGTTGCAGAGGTGGCGATGGACTCCGGGCGCGCGTTTTGCCCACGCGTTGGCTGCGATACGGTGGTGCAGGTCCGCGCTGCCAGCCCGGCGCACTGCCCCACCTGCCGGCACGACTTCTGCTCACAGTGCAACCAGGAGGTAAGATATCTTCTCTTCTTTATGTTATTAGTTGGTAACTGATGCCATCCTAACGACAAAGTTGCAATGTCTCCTGTAGCCCTGTAATACCATGCATTTATTCTCCTGAAAATCTAGCAAGCGAAGCTTCATCTTCTATGTAAGGTTACATTCCTTACGCCGTCACCTCCTTCTGCGGAGCAGTCATGCTAGCGAAGGAGGTGGCGGAACGTGAGAGGGAGAGAACCTCACGTCCCAGCCACCGCGGGTGACGCACCGGGCGTCGGCGCCGGCCATCGTAGGCGCTGGCCTGTGGACGGGGAGCTATGGGCTAGCTCGCCGTCCGTCCGTCTTATGACGACAGGCCGTGTCGACGGCGCGTTCGTGCTACACGCGCGCCTCAGAGAGATGTCAGCAAACGGGAAGGGTCCGGAAGGACCGATGCGTGCCAGGGTTGCGGGACTGTTCGAAAGAGATACCGCGGCTCTGGAACACAAAGGGCAAAAGAAGGAACATGGATGGGTTTTAGTCAGTAAAAGTCTGACACCCCCTCCTGCTCCGCCCGGAGCGGGAAGAGTTATTTGATGATTTCCCATCCGAAAAAAAAAGGTTAAGTTCCCTCCGGATTTGTTGGTATTGTCATTTGTCCGGACTTAAAGCGATTCTTATAGGAAAGTAGAAAAAGATGAACGAGTGCTGAAAAAGTAAAATGTCCCGACTTTTTCTTTGGCCAATTACTGCTTTAGGTGTTTTTGAATTTCGAAATGGAAGGTCCAGATGAGATTACTATTTTATTTAGAAACATCCCCAAACCTCGTGCACTATTTCACAATCCCGACATGAAACTCGCACTACATCCAGTAATGCGGCGGAACGTGTCTTTTCAGCGTGCGGCCATTGTCACAACAAAAAGGTCTCCGTTTCGCTTTCCCTCCTAACCTTTGTTCATTTTACGCTGCATGCTACCGTGAGCGAGCTCGTAGACCGAGAGAAATTGAGACCAGAGAATTTTCTGGTGGCATTAGACTTGAAACTTTTTTCGTTTTGTTTAAGGAATGCATTTTTGATTTCAAAGGATGCAAATTTTTACAAAAATTAAGAAGAATACACAATTGCACAATCGTTTTAAACATAGCTTTTCTTGATTTTATGTCGCAGTTCTCGTGGAAAATGTTGCAGTTTTTTATTCTACGTGTTCCATTCCCCGACTTTTCAAGCACCAGTCACCGCGGCATGGCATGAGAGGAACACTTCTAAATACTACATAGGCACTGACTTTATGTAAAGAAATATAATTTCCCTGATTTAAAATGGCCATGACGACTACGATGCTAATCTCTATAGGAGCCTGCTTGACTATGTATGTGTAAGGAACCTCAACTACTAACTTTAAGTCCAATAAGTACCAATACTTATTGCAAATAAAATGATTATGGTTAAGTAACCATAAGGAAGTAACAAACAATACTAAAATGAGTCGGAAATGATCGTGATTACGAACGTCTTTTTTTAACAGACTTCTAAAAAGGAGGAGGTTCTCAATTCTCTTTATACTCGGTCCCTCAGTGCTGACGATCGTGACCAGAAACAGAGTATTAAGAACTTAAACCAGTATTAATAAACCAATTCTAATTATGATGGTGCTCTGAAGGAGAATCATTAACAAAAACGGTGTTGCTACGCCACTGAATGTATTTCATCACACGACATGAAATGGTTGCTTTCTTTTGCATAAAGGCACTGTCCTGCATTTCCAGTGCCCCCTTTTTACGGTGCCTCTTCGGAAGTGGGTCGAGAAGGCAAGACAAAGCCCCTTGTGCCAGTGAGGTCAGCTGACTTATTGCTGTACCATGTCGCAGCAAGCTACTTCAATGGAGAATGATTTGGGACATCGCTTTAAAAAAAAACCTGTTTGAGCAATACAATGTCTGACGTTCCAAACTTTAAAAATGTCGTATCAAGTAGCCCGTTTTCAAGGTTAATAGGTAATATGTTTGGTTTGTGGAAGAGCTGAGGTTTTCTACGTAATGCAATAATTTTATGGAACTTTGGTTCACTAAAATAGTCTCCAGGTCCATCAATATGTGATCGAATGCCTCTATGAGAGTAGATATTTAAATGTAGGTACAGTACAGTCAAGTAACCAAAAACTCGGCTATCTATCTAACTAGACTGTTAAACATATTATATGTATTTTAGTCTTGTCTCTATTGGCGCCCCATTGGGCCCCAAAAATGTAATCGCAAAAGTAACCATCATCTGCCGAGCCTTTTCCCAGCTATGTTCGGGTCGGCTTCCAGTCTAACCAGATGCAGGTGAATACCAGTATTTTACATGGAGCGGCTGCCTGTCTGACCTCCACAACCCATGTTAGTACTGGGTAATACGATACCCCTTGGCAAGACTGGTTGTCAGACTTTTTGGGCCACTGACTACCTGTAACGACTGTCAAAGATCTACAGATGACAGCCGGGACCAACGGCTTAACGTGTTTTCCGAGGCACGGAGGAAACTCAGTTTGTAAAGGGCGGTCACCCATCCACAGACGGCTTAGCCTAAAGATCGCCCCGAGCGGCTGTGATTATTTTGCCACGAGTAACCAAGGCAAATAAACTGTTCGTAACAATAAAAGCTAACTATCGTCTTTAGCGCTATGTAAAATACAAATTGCAACTAAAATACATTTCTCAGCCTTCATTTAGATTGCTATTTACCATAAAGAATCAACCTTTTTTTGCGAAGAGTAATTTTGTATTCAAAGTGTGGCGTTTTATGCTTTCATTTGAGCGTGGCCCGGTTATCCTCGCTTTGATGTAGGGATTTGTCGTCTGAACCAAGATTTGCCCTTTAAAAGACTTTTGAGAAAGATTTATATTTACACTATTTTTAGATTTTTTGTTGATCTAATATTAACCAAAGTCACGTTTCATGTATAAAATTCAAATAAGGGCATTTCTCTCAACTACATTTTAATAGAAAATTCTAAAGAGACGTCTTCTATTTATTTTGTTGAGCGTGTATTGACATTATGTACACAACACACACACACAATTCCGAAAAAGTTAATGTACTTTTGTTCTGGTGCAGTCGGGTTCACAGCTTGACACCTTTTGAGGACCTGCAATACCAGAGGAATCGTAAATGCGTTGCCCTCCTGAGACAGTTAAAGTGTGGCATATGCCTTTTATTTCACATTTCAGGTGCCCCTACCATGAGGTCTTAAAGCAGGAGTAATTCCAGTGTGGGAAAGAGATGGCGCTAGACTACCTGTATAGCTCTGTCTCTTTCCCTGGAAACTGGAATTACTCCTGATTTATTGTATTGTATAGCGGGCTGGTGTCCGCAACTCCACGTCTAAGCGCGTATTTTGCGTGCGGAAAAAACGTCATAGTAACCACCCAGACCTGAATCATGAACACAACAAGAAGGCTTGGCGACAGAAAATTGCATGGCGGACGAGATCAATCGTACCACAAAAAAAAAAGTTTCTCCTGGTTGTCACACTTTTGGGCCTTGAATACAACTGTTGAACGACTGTCAAAACTCTACGAATGACAGCCGGGCCCAACAGCTTAACGTGCTTTCCGAAGTGTACTAAACCAACATCGTTTGTTTATTTCCAGTGGCACGGCAGTCTCTCCTGCGAAGCTGCGGCCGCGTCATCGTCCATGGGAGGGGCAGGGGCGCCGCTCTTGCAAGATTCCGAGCTCATCAAGCTCTGCCCCATGTGCCGCGTGCCCATAGAGAAGGACGAGGGTTGCGCGCAGATGATGTGCAAACGGTGCAAGCATGTCTTCTGCTGGTATTGCTTGGCTTCCCTCGATGTAAGTTTCATACATATGTGTTATTTTATTTTATTTTAGGTCTATGAATGGATGGAGAGGGTGAAAAGAGGATAGGACGATGGATGGATTGTGTGTGTGATATGATAGAAAGGGAATGCATGATATATTACGGGACGTCACGACATTTTTGGTAACGATATCCTAAATGGCCTACTATGGGTTGATATGATAAAGAGCAATTCCCTGATGGCAAATATGTCGGTCTGACTGCGCGAAGTGGTTGCGTTAAGTGTATATGGCGCTTGAAAAACTAGTTATCGTGGCAAAAAAAAACGATAATGTAATTGGCTGAATTTAATACAGAATTAAGCACTAATTGCACTCATATGAATAACATAAAAACTGACCAAATATTCGGTTGCGTTATTGAGCAATGCTCGTTCAAAGATGCTTTATTGTATAGAGGGTGTAATAAGACCCTTAACGAAGCCGAAAGGCACTTGTTCTCACCGTCCTTCCGATATTTTTTTTGTTCTAGACCATACCTGGGAACCTTCTAGTTACGGTGATATTGGGGTTCAAAGTTCCAACTTTTGCACAAGTTTTTTTTTTAAATACGTGTTTTTAATGTAAGATTTTTACTTTAAACACCTCCACGATCCCCTTACTATTCGATCCATCCATCAGCACAATGTATTGAGTGTGTTATATTGAGTCCTACCGTAAAACATGATTTATGACCCCAAAAAAAAAAGTTGTTTCCCAGCAATAATTTTTACGTAAAGTTACTTAGTTTGATGTACATAATGCTTGGTTGACGGCTTCGTGAAGGATCATGTTACACCCTGTATAGCTGTTGCCCGCGTTAGTGTGACGAAGTGATAGTGTGACGGTTGACAGGCGGGAATCGATGAAGAAAACGTCAAGCAACATGGGACACAAACTCTAAACCTTTGGAAATACAAATCACCATTATTACATTTCCTATCGTGCGTTTTCTTCTCGACAGCAAACAACAACTAGGACATTTTTTATTATAAGTGTCTATGTACAGCAAGAGAAATTAAATGAGTAGCACAGCAGACACAACGTCAATTTGCAGGCCGGGGACGGGTCGCAATTAGTTTTCTAACAATTCGCAAAAAAAACTGTGTTCCCTTGACACCCATTGTTCGCATGCTAAATGTGATTTACGTCTGTTTAACTGCACATAAGACATTGACGTTAAAAGCAATAACATGTTTGGGAATTTTCCCCGATTGTTTAATAATTGTCATAACTAAGGTATACTTAGACAAAATACAGTGCTAAAATCAATTTCACACGTGACTGTCTTGGCATGTGACGAGGATCGAGAGGGAGAGGAAGACCAAAGAAAGGTGGATGAATTGTGTGAGGTATGATGTGAAGGAAAAGGAGTGAATGATAGCGTGACGATTGACAGGGGAGAATGGAAGAAATAACCGGTCAAGTGCGAGTGGGACTCGCGCACGAAGGGGTCCGTAACATTATCTAAAAAAATATATATTTTAATTTACTGGCGTCAACTATGTATGTATGGTACACCCTTTAATTTTCAACTTGTTTTATTTTTTGGATTTATTAATTTTTGCTGTAAGGCCTTGCTTTTTGCCAAATTTCATGATTCTAGGTCACAGGGAAGTACTCTATAGGTTTTGATTCCCTTGTGAAATCGCATAATATGCGAAATAAACAGTCATATCTTTTGATCGTGTTGACTTACAAGTTTGATTATTTCATTGCCCCAAGAGGTAGCAGACCTGAGTATTTAGTATTCATGTCAGCTTGATACCGCCACGCATTCCTGAGAAAAAGGGTCTTGAGAAACAGAAAGGCGGACAAAAAAAGAACCAAAAGTCGTGTTGCGCCGACCCCAAATGACATGGGACTAGAGCAGAAAGATGATGATAGATTTTCTATAAAAAAAACTCTTGAGAAGTAGGATAACATGCATGGGCACTGCAAGAAAAACAAACTTGAGCAACCACACTCTCCTATAGCCGGCTATGTACTACTTACTTACTCCTGTGTTACCTCTTGCTCTAATATTTGTTATGTTTTTTTCGCAGGATGATTTTCTGTTGCGCCACTACGACAAAGGACCGTGTAAGAACAAACTGGGACACTCACGCGCATCAGTTCTATGGCATCGTGCACAGGTAAGACTAATACTAACACAAATCAGAATTTGGTAAAAATTCTACTAGACATTGAAGGTCAAACAAACTGCTGTTTATTGTCTGGTATTGTGAGTTTGGAAAAGTTTAAGAAGTGACCTTCTGTTGTAAAAGTATTAAGTAGTTCATACATGTCTGGTATTATTAGCTATACTTTGCTTTTGATATTTACGAATCGTTTGATCGTAGAATGCAAAGGAATTAGTAGGTGTTGCAGCTAGCCCTAACTATATTATATTACATAAAGCTGTTGCCCGCGACCTTCGTTCGCGTGAAATTATTACTTTCCTTTTAAATCGGTTAAATCGGATTTTGTCAAGAATTTCAAGGGTTTTTGTTTTTTACACGGATCCCTAATTGTTTTTCTAAAATAAAAGTAGCCTATCACCCTTAGACCTTGACCTTGACCCGACCCGTTAGACCTTGTAACATCAGCTATCTGCCAGTAAAAGTCCCGTCAGCCGATTAGCCGGAACAAACAGACAGAAAGACAGACAAACAAAAATTGAAAAAAATGTGTTTAAAAGCTGTTATTTTGATATCACAAACAGACATTTGCAATTTTATTTATTTGTGTGTATGTATGTATAGATGATAGTATAGAACTACGTGTCGTTTTTTAATTTACCAGCAACTTCATACATTTGCCCTGAGAAGTGACCTGTGTTCTTTGTTGTTTCCAGGTGGTTGGCATATTTGCAGGCTTCGGACTATTGTTGTTAGTCGCCAGCCCGCTCCTGTTGTTAGCCGCGCCCTGCATCGTCTGTTGCAAGTGCAGGTTTGTTCAATTTTACTTTTATGTTATTGAATGGCAAGAAAAATCGCAGGATGTTAATAATGTTGAACGGCAAACAAGCTGATGGCCCTCCAGATTTTAAGTTATGCACATATACTCGCAGGGCCTATGGCCTCTTTCCTGTGAGAGGGTTTTGGCCATCATCCACCACGCGCGCCCAGTGCGGGTTGGTGGACGTGTCACGTGTCTTCGAATCTTTGCTGGTCTCTTTACTATGCTCCTTTAGCATTTTGAAACAAAAAGACCAAAATGTCTCACACCTTTTGGGATAATATCTAATTATTTTTTTCCCAACTTTCAGACTATGCAACCCAAGCACGAAGAATCTCGAGGAGGTAGACGAGATCGACAGCATCAGCCCGACTCGAGACGACTCCGACGAGGCGCCGCGCGAGCGCTACCTCTCCGACTGACGCGCTGCCGCCGTTAGCGGCTTTACGGGCGGACGGGCCACTAGCGGCACTAGCGGCACTAGTGCCACTAAGGGCAAAAGAACCACTAAAGGCAAAAGTGACACAAAGCGCAACAGTACTACTATAGGCAAAAATACCAAGGCCAAAAATGGCACTAAAGGCTTTTGGGGCAGGAAAACTAGTAGCACAAGTGGCACTAATGGAAAAAGTGTCCTAGAAGCTCCAGTGACACTAGGTACTAAGGACACCAGTAGTGCTTGGGGTAGTAGCGGCTTTAGGAGTCCTAGTGGCAGTAGCAGCACCAGTGACACTAGGTACTAGAGACTCTAGTACTCAGTACACTACTGGCTCTTAGGGAAATAGCGGTATTTGGGGCATTAACACTTTGTGGGACATTTAGACGTGATAGCAATATAAAACTTATACATAACTAGCGAATTGCCGGTGTACTATAGATACACTTGTGCGTAATTCTTCAGGGAGGTTATATTATCTTCTTAATATATAAAAATCGTGTGTCGTGCACGGTGATCTCCGAAACCACCCAACCGATTCTATTCCGAGTATGGTTGGTTCCGCCGTGCGAAGCAGGGCCCAGGCTAGTATTATTATAAAATTCTACGGTATCTCATTTAGTATCCCGTGTATTGTTAGTGCACCAATGTCACTGCGGGCAATAGTGGTACTAGGTCTACTAGATGCATTACACATCATGCTAGACTAGCTACAATAAGTCCTGAATGGAACACATCTCTTTAATAATGGACGGCTGTATAACCAACACTATGGCTACCTTTAAAGTAAATATTGTGTTTTTTCCTTACTGATGGTGGAACTTTTAAAATGCCGTAAGAGGCTGCATTCCGAATTACAAAATAATCACTCACAGCGCTCACATTTATATTTTGCGTTCCGTTTTAGATATCACGATTATGACAGCTGAGAGCTGTCATCAATTTGGAACGCTCGTGAACGCGTTCACAGTGAACATAACCCCAAACCAAAACCTTTGACAAGACCTATTTTTGAAAATGGACGATATGTTGGTTGACTCTGCTGCACATACAACCCTCCAAGTTCAATTAACCCCATACAATAACTATTTCATGAAAAAGTCACTCAATGGGGTTAAATGAACTTGGAGGGTTGTGTTAATGATTTGAATGATTATAATTCTGTAACTTCATACGTGTTACTGGTGCGATTGTTATTTTCAGCAACATACAACTTTACTCTGATCTGCAAATCGTAAGAAAATTTAAATTTCGCGGGCAACTCTTGCGTTTCCACCTTAGCAAAACAACACAACCTGTGAACAGAACTGTCATTTTTGACAGCGCTCACGGTGATATTTATTTGGGGCATGGTCGGTGTAATCGCAAGATGGCGCATGTCATGACGTCATCTATGACGATTCAAGGGACGTCAATATCGCGCTCACGGTAATACGGAACGGGTTTATGGACGCTCAAAGCGATTACAGCGTAATTCGGAATGCGGCCAGAGAATTGATTGCGCTGTTGCATATACAAAGTTGAAACGTTCAGCTTCAGGCGTTGCCTCACCGGGAACATTCACCTGTAAATTAAGAATCCAAGATTCGATTTTGTACAAAATCAAGTGAATCTCTACTGTACTGTTACAGTACACTGTAATGTAACGTAACGGTGCAGTGTTTTTGTAATGTTTTCAATCCTGTGATGTATTAAATGTCTGTTCTGAGATGATGTGCATGTAATATACCATTTGACTACAGTAGACACCTAGACTAGTGTCTAGGTGTCTACTGTAGTAGGCACTCTACGTAGTCGTAGAGTGCCTTGTTTTGTTCACGAAGGGAAGCCGGGAGGAATCGGCTTCTTTAGTGCCTTCGCGCCTGTCATTACATGCCATGCCCTTAACACAGACATTTGAATATCCAACAGCAATCAATATTACGACATTTTTTACTGTTAATGTTCCGAGGTTTTCATCCAAACAAAATACATATCCTTCCATATTACTGAAGTATGAAAAATATCCATAGGGCAGTTCGTAGTTGGTCCTTTCCGTGTTTCACTGTTATATTCATAAGCTTCTTGTCCCATTGGACGTTATTTCTTCCATATTTTGTGCCACTTGATTATGACACCGTGGTAGAAATCGACACAGATTAAGAGGAAGTTGAAGACTTCTTTTAATATTTTATGCTGGCAACTCGGTGTATTTGTCTAAATATTCGCGCAATACAAAAAACAGCTTAGTTTTATTGGAATAAAGTTCATTGTAATATGGGAATATTTGCGCAGTGTCAGCATTATATTGACTCCAAACTTTACATAAGTGATGTTTAGTGATTGTGATTTAGAGACGGTGATAAAAAGTGAATGTCTGCTAGAAAAACTATATTGAAACACAAATCTAAAACTGAATCATTATAAGCCTCAAATACAGTTAATTATAAAGTAATAAATTATTGTCTGTAATTGTTAGTGACTTGTGTAAATGACACAATATTTCACTAGCGACACTTATCGCGATGGGCACATCTAAACCGCGTTCAAAAGCTGTCTTTGTCAATATTACATAACGATTATGACACTGACAGCTCTTGAACTCCGTTTAGATGTGCCCATCGCGATCAATTTCATTGGTGAAACCCGCTCTTAATCATTAACGGTATAGTTTTAGAAACAAAATCCTTTCATGTTGTAAAAAAAACTATCTGTATGTCTGTCTGTTTATACTTATAACGGGAGAACTACTTATCCAATTCCTGTGGGTATAGTTCTGTTCAAACTTTATGACGGCTCGGAAGTTAGCTGCGAGTGACAGTCTGCGCATTATACAGTCAAGAGGATGCGTCCTCTGCGTCCCGCTGGTACCTAAAATTGTGTTCTGCTCAGCTTTACATTAGATGTTCAGAGCCGACATAAAGTTTGAACCGTTATTCCTGCGCAGTTATGTTAACAATGACGGATAAAAAAACGGTGAATTTTCAAAATAAAAATGGGACATTTTAGGGTACATTGCCCTTTTATAAAAGGATGGGCCGATGGCTGTCCCAAATAAGACATGTTTCTGAATCGAAGGATGATATGCAAATTGTATGAGGCGTGCCAATGTGTGCATTGTATCTATCTTGACACAAAGTTGCAAGCTAGAATTCTGGACAAATCGCCTGAGCTGTCAAAGTTGTTGGCAAGAATTTATAATTACTGACTAATATACAAGGTCAAATTGAATTAACTGGCGAAACGTGATAGGTATCAATTAATGATTATGAAAATAAGATTTTCTGAACTATTTTATATTCAATTAACTTCACTATTAACAGCGTTGACAGTGACTTGAAATTATAAGTTTGTAAAATACCAATTTTGAGGAGCTCGTAGCTCATAATTACAGCCGCTCAGGTCGATCTTCGGGTTAAGCTGCGCTTGCCTAGGTTGGTCCGTGGATGGGTGACCACCCATTACATACCGAGTTTCCTTCGTGCCTCGGAAAACACGTCATTTGTAGATCTTTACACAGTCGTTACAGGTAGTCAGTGGCCAGAAGGTATAACAACCACTCTTACCGAAGGGTATTGTACTACCCAGTACTAACTGGGTTGTGGATGTCAGATAGGCAGCCGCTCCATTTAAAATACGGGTATTCAGCTGCATCCGGTCAGACTGGAAGCCGAACCCAACATAGTTGGGCAAAGGGTGGGCAGAAGATGATAATGTAAAATACCAGTCATGTCTGTAAAGTTTTAACAGTTAATTTAACTTGATCTTGTCGAATATTCATTGATTTATCTTGTACTACTGCGCTCACTGACGGTCGCTCACTTTTCAACCTTATAACCCAGGGCATAAGGGCGAAAAGTGGTCGACCGTCAGCAAACTCATTAGTACAAAAACAAAACTAGATTTATAATTAAACGTCCTTTTTGTTTTTTGGTGTCGACTGAGACTTAATATGTAAGCGATAGACTGATGACGAATGATCATGTATTTGAAAATAGAAATGATATTTATTTCATTTTAAAAAGCTAGGACCTGTATGACATACATTCAGAATATTGTTCATGGTTATAATGGAGAGGGCAATGTTTTTTTTTTGTTAGAAGAATGCTGGCACATTTTCATATTGTTTTTTTTAGGTTCGTTTGGTTAAACCGGTATGGAGAAATTCCGGAATGCGGACACGTACAGATACTTACTAAAGTATCCGTCAGTGTCCGGTGTCCACTTATCCCTAGCGGTTTTACTGACACATCGTGGTTGAAAAGATTCCCGTAGATTGAAAAACCGGTTCCCATTTTTAACTAAGCGTATTTGAAACAAGGGTAAACAGTACTTATTTCAGTTACTTTAATGAGTACGTAGATATCTTTATCATAAGACTTAATAGTACCTAAAACTGCATAATTCGAAACTCTTTAACCAATTTCTGTATAGAGAAGATGATTGAAGTATTTTGTGGTTAATATACAGACTACGAAGATCAGATACATAACATCTAGTGATTTTCAAGTTCTCGTACGAATCATCTCTAAATAAATTCGATGAAAAGTATGCACACTTACACAGGGTGAGTTTTTGTTTGTAATATATTTCAAATATTTTGAATCGCTTTTTTTACATTTGAAAAACTAGATTTCCGAACATTTGGTAGATTGTATCGTTCTATTTTTGACAGTTGGCACATCTGCCACAGTGAACGTTACTTAAAAACTCACCCTGTATATTTAAATTTACATATTTATTTAGTTAAATAAAAATATTATGTGATTATAAATACAATACTGTTAGCGTAGGTTAAATGATACATTACAAATCTAAATCAATGAAAATTGAGTAAATGTTGAAAGTAAGTGTAACTGCAATGCAGTGTGTCAATGCATGAAAAGCCTATAATGTTATTTTGCTATCACCTGTGATGGTCGGTAACGAATAACTCTTTTATACAGTGGCCCATGCTTGCGCATCTTAGAGCAAATCAAACCAATGCGAACGAAGAGCTGTCAGTCAATATTAAATGTGCTGATTGCCTTCAGTTTCCACGGTAAAATTCACTCTTAGGTGGAGCGCGAAAGTACGACTATTTCATGAAAACATGACATTTCCCAGCATATGTCACAGAGTATGTTGGTCGTCATTTTTTCATGATCAGAAGGTGCGTATCCAAGCCATTGTCTACTGGAGCCTCAATCAAATATGCACACTGCTTCCCTTGTCTTTATCATGGGGTCTTAACATTAACTTATTATAGTACATTAAATATTTATGACTTTATTGTAAATAAGAAATAATATTGTACTTAATTTTATAGTTCAAGGATCGATGACGTCGTTTCTTCCATCTGAATATTGTATTTAACTATTGTAATATAAAAACATTGATGACTCTTCTCTCACGGTATATAGTCTTAGAGTGGCCACACTTATCGCCGGGGAATGGGTTTGAGCCGATTAGAAAAAGCTTAACATCCATGCAGTAAAAGCGAAAAAGACATCATTCGTCTCGATTCAGTTGCTTTCATTAGTTTCATTGCATCTACATAGATCTCTTTCATCGGCTCAAGCCGATTTCGTGTCATTGAGTTTGGTCACTCTAAAAAGGTGGTTGAATACACATTGTGTCTTTGGTATAGATCATATTTGTACCTTGGCTAGATGTATGTATTTTTTTAAACTGATATTAAGACTCCATCGGTCCTTCGTAGCTTGTTGTAGCAAGCTAGTAAAAGCATTTGTAGAATTAACCTAAAATTGTCAGTAGTTTGAATAGATGTGATAAGCGACTAGGCTGTTTGGCACTTGCAATGTGATTATCCTAATGGGATGATTGTGTTGATTGTTACAAAGAAACTATAATTTACTTTCTGTGTCGGATCTGACTGTAATTAGATGAATAATGGGTCAGATATTATAAAGGCTCTCTGGATATGAACAAGCCATGCATTTGTCAATGACAGCTTCAAACTAACGGTAGCGGGATGGGATAATCATTGTCGGCTTATCGATTGTATTCACGCCTTTAAATGATATAATTAAGGTGGATGCGCAAGGGTAGCCCGCGAAATTTAAATTTTCTTACGTTTATTGCAATTTGCAGGTCAGTGTTAGGTTGTATGTTGATGAAAATATGAATCGCGCCAGTAACACGTATGGAGTTACAGAATTATAATCATTCAAATCATCAATATAGCTCTACAAGTTCATATAATCACATTCAATAGCTATTTCATGAAAAAGTCACTCTTTGAGATTATATGAACTTGGAGGGTTGTACTGATGATTTGAATGATTATAATTCTGTAACTCCATAAGTGTTACTGGTGCGATTCATATTTTCATCAACATACAACCTGACACTGACCTGCAAATTGCAATAAACGTAAGAAAATTTAAATTTCGCGGGCTACCCTTGCGCATCCACCTTAATGTTTAATTATGTTGCAAGTGTATAACACCTTTGTATCTCATTAAGTTGATTGGTTAATGACTTGTCTATGGTAATAAAAGACTTTCATTTTTAATCATTACTATTTTATTGTTTATGGTAGGTGCAAATATAGGTTTAGGATTTTGGTAGTGATATTGGCTGGTCAAAAGATTGAATACACAAATACAGTATACAATATTTGCATTTACCATTATAAGATAAAATCGACATATTGTAAATAATAAAAAAAAAGAATTTTATTTTTTGTTATTGATTGTACTTCTTTATTTTTGTGTTGAGATGAGACGACGTATTTCCGTTACTATAATTATAAACAAATAATAAAGATTTTTCTGATAAATCTTAACATTGAGTTTTATTTTATTGCATCACGTTGTTTGGGTCTTTGTTGAACATGTTTTGTGCTATCCTAATAATAAAGTACTGAGAAATTCCTAATGGTAAACTCAATAAAACTTTGCCTGGAATTCGAACCCCACACTCATTAGTCCTTCCTAAACGTCTCCGCTTGGATTGACGCTGTGGTCGAAAATGTCAAGAGGACTACTATGACAAGTTCTGTTCTTTACCAGCTAGAGTGCCACACAGCTGCAGAGCAACACACAGCCAGCATAATAAAATCTCTCCTCAATGTTAAGGGCCTAGAGCGCACTGCGGCAAAAAGTCGCGCGATAAAGAATCGGATCGGTGGCTTGACACAATTTTGTCGCAAATTTGAAAATTGCGAGTGTGTGTAGGTATTATTATGATGCAGAATGGCCATGTGCTAACAGTAAGGGGAGATATAGTTTAAACCTATGGAGTGGTTGTGAGATGGGTAATCTTATTGTGGACGCGCCAGGGCTAAATTCACATAAACTCAGTAAACTCATAAGAATCATTTCTTACTGTTGCGAAACATTTTGATCAAAATTCAGCCGGACACCGACGGGCAAATTGCAAAAACGTAAGAAATTTTTATTTTCGCGGGCTACCTTGGCGCTTCCTCTTAATACAAAAATACTACTGACTGAATTGTGACACTCAAATGAGTACCATCTGGAAGCTTTCTAACTTTAGAAATAACAGATTAGAAAACTATTGCAGTAGAGGAGACTATGCTTAGCATTGGGTGGAGGGTTGAGAAGGAAAGAGCCAGAGAGAGATTACTAAAACTATGTATTTACAATAAATAAAAACATGAAAAACAAAAACAACTTATTTATATAATCACCACTTCCTCATCAAACCAGCTGTAGAGTCAAACAACAGGGGGTTTTTGAACTCTCCTCTCATATCCAACATATAGTGCATCCATCTGTCTTTAATCTTTAAAGGCAGCTGCACTCGGGCTATATTTCTTGCTTCTTTACAACAGACAGATTCCATGGGGACTGTCATAATGCGGTTTTTACCAAAAGGGGTGTAGGTCACAAATGTTAGTTGTTTGCCACCTTTATTGAGTATCAGGTAACGAACTGAACGGAGAGTGTACATCCAGATTACGGCTAGGGAGCCACCACCTGTAATAATTTAATCAAAGATTAGTCCTGGGCCCTCTTTTTCGAAGATTAGTCATAGGCAGCTCTGTATAAAGAGAGTCGGAAAGAAAGTCAGGTCTCTGCCCAGCAGTGGGGTAACAAGGGCTAGTTGTAAATAAAATTAATTTCAACTTAATAACAAAGTACCCATTTTGTTCTAATACAAACACAGAGGCAGTAGAATTTATTTTATACTCATGGGTATTTTGGGTTTGAAACTATAGCTGGACCTAACCTCAAAACTTTTACTACCGGTTTTACTCACCCACTACTACAGAGACAATTCCTAGAGTATTCCTATATTTATTTTCTCCAAGGTTTATCTTTCTGAACCAGGGTGTATCATCGGTTACTGTTGATTTGTCAACCGGCGCGTCCCTTAATGTAGTGAACGCAAACAAACCCAGATACGTCCAGAACATGTACTGCACTATAGCAAATACATTCATGTACATAAAAAACTTCGGGTTCTCGTATTTAAACAGAATAACATCTTTAATTACGTTCGTATTCACATCATGAATTGTTTTGGTTGTCACAGAGCTAAATGATTTTGTTTTAATGTTATTTACACTGGCTCTATATTGAACACTGAATCTTGAAGCAGCTACTCGCTTAAGTACCGTTGAAGCGTACGATAAAAAAGACATTTTACGTACTTAATTCACTATCTAAAATTATTTTAATAAAATATAACCCTACATCGGAACATGTAAATCATGGATGCTCTTTGATGTGATGTAATGTCAATTTGACTTTGGTTTGACGCTGAGTGCCGCCTTTCGGCTGCGGTGTAGCCATAGATTATATAAATCGTATTGGTTTTGAAGTAAGTATACTAAACTTCAGCCAACTTATCTGTGCAGACGGGAAAACACAGAACTAAAATTAATGTATTGATACATTAATTTCAGTTCTGTGTTGTCCTCTGTTCTGATTATTGCACAACCGTGACCGCAGATTATACTCATCTACGATCTCCAAAGATTGCAGATTTACTTTGGACCCGACGTATCTTCAGGATTACGTTATGTATTTTTTAAATCCAACTTTGACAGAGCTAGAGCAGTTTTGGCTTCTAAAATGTGCGAACAGCACTGCGTTGAGGTTGTGTGATTGTGCAGTTTTTTAAATACATCATTAGTATTCCCGAGGAGGAGAGTGCTCCATTTGATGAAGAGATGCGGTGCCCTGCCTGTGATTGAGCTAACATTGTAAGACAAAGCGGGAGAAGACTCTTAACAGCTCCATTTTCGAATAGGGCAACAAAGCATATAGACAAAATTTCAAATTTTCAACCATTAAAAAAAACAACCAGTTTGTCTATTGGCAAACTTACTTGGCGTCTTCGTTGTTTCATTTGTGGTTGTTAAATTGCAGAGTAAAACTGAGATAAAAATGTTAATTTTCAACGCTGAACGTAATTAGCGTGCATTTTGTTCTGGTTGCCAGACAATCACTATTTCGCGTTGATCGCACGCGTTTTAACAGCACCCATAACAAGATGGCTGATATAAAGGTAAGTGAAGCATTTGGCGGCATTTTGATCGTTAACGGCCAAAATATTATCAAGATTTGAGACTGTTGAGGTTTCTGGGGTTCTGTTCTTGTAATTAGACGAAAAATTTCTAACGACAAACACTACAAATTTCTACATTTTGGTCTTCTTAATGCTTTGGGTACTTAGGAAAAGTACATACTTGCAGTTGTGCAAATTCAACATGTTTGAGGTCATTGCTATTAAAGAACAGCTGCTGCAATTCCTTGCATTTCTTAATTAGTCATTTTATATGGTTCTTCATCAACAGGCACATCAGATTTAATCACATTGTTATTATGCACAGATTTACTACTACCCTCATTAATTAATTTGTGAAAAGCCAGCATTGTCTCCACTCTCCAATAATAATAATGTGATTGACAAATTAACACTTGGTTTTCAATATTAGTAAAATTGTAAATAAAGCCCAATGGCCACTACATCTATATATTCTCATTCCGCTGCATTAGAATCACATAATTTTTCTCTAATCTAACTGGTACTTTGATTTAACAGTTATATTTTAAATTAATAAGTGTCATGGTCATGTCAACTATAAATTTTCTACTACTAAAACTTATATTCTGTTGTTATACATACCTTGAAGTGTGAAAATCATGCATTAGCATCTTGGTCATCATGAGTGTCGCTACTTTTCATAACATGATGTTTTTTTTTTAATTCTTTAGATCGGGATTCATTGTACTGAATTAGTACTTATTTGTTATTCATGCATCCCTATGAAAATCAATAAGATATAAAAATACTTGTTGGATACCAATTTAAATTTCGTTTGGGTTAGGGATCCATAAACAGAAATCTCTAATATAATAATCATAATATCTGGGTCAGTGGGTTGTCTTAGTCTGCTGTATCGTATGCAAATGAAATCCATTTTCTAAAATGGTCCCGAAAATAAAACTTTTAGCAAATTGACCATCATATTTTCTGGGTAAATTAAAATTACAGTTCCATGGTTGATAAAAACGAGGATTTTTCACTGTCATTGTTGTTGTGGTCTGAAGACAATAATTATGAAATGGCTATTGCACAGCAAATTTTCAGTGACTTCATTGATTTTGAAGTCTATTGACTCATTTGTAAGTTTGTATGTAGTAATATCTGGATTGACGGACTGAACCAATTTTGAAAATTCTTTTATTAGTAGGAAGCTACATTATCCCCATGTGCCATAGGCTATATTTACAACGTGCCCATGGGATAATTTTCGACCAAAACGCGAGAGAAGTCGCGGGCAACAGCTAGATGGAAATACATATATGATAATTGGAATTGTACACTGTTAAAATTTCTGGAAATTCATTAATGCGCCCACGTAGCATCAATGTTTTTTTTTACCTGCCTACAAAATAAATATTGAATTACAACAATATTGTTTACAGCTGCAGCCCTAATTGCACAATTGGTTTACATTTATTATGCCTGTTTGTAATCACTTATGCAGGTATATTATTCACATAATTTTTCCAGACCATGTTTAATAAAATGAACACTGCTGCGCAGAATGGTTCGGCGGAGGCGGCGCCTCCAGCCAAAGGATCAAAAGGCACTATTGAGAAAATTTACCAAAAGAAAACACAGTTGGAACATATCCTACTACGTCCTGACACGTATATTGGGTCCGTTGAGCGGGCTACCGAGTTGATGTGGGTCTTTGACAAGGAAAAAGACTGCATGGTCCAAAAAGAACTAAACTTTGTACCAGGTATGTACCTACTGCTTTGAAATAAAACTAAGTCCTATAGTTTTCAACAGGAGTAAAGCCTTACCTAAACTGTTTATTTTACAGGTTTATACAAAATATATGATGAAATCTTAGTCAATGCAGCTGACAACAAACAGAGAGACCCAAAAATGGATGTAATGAAAATTGACATAAATCAAGAAACCAACACAATATCCGTGTACAATAACGGCTGCGGTATTCCCGTAGTTATGCATAAGGATGAGAAAATGTATGTTCCAACTATGATCTTTGGACATCTACTGACATCATCAAACTACAATGATGAAGAAGAAAAAGTGACAGGAGGCAGAAACGGCTACGGTGCCAAACTTTGTAACATATTTTCAACAAAATTCACAGTAGAAACTGCATCTAAACAATACAAGAAACATTTTAAACAGACATGGGGCTGCAACATGACAAAAGCTTCTGAACCTAAAGTCAAGGAAGCTGGTAAAGATGACGATTTTACAAAAGTAATATTCAGCCCCGATTTGTCTAAGTTTAAAATGGAGAAGTTAGAAGATGATATTGTTGCCTTGATGTCCCGCCGAGCTTACGACATCGCCATGACCACACAAGGCGTCAAGGTGTACCTAAATGGAGAAAGACTTAAAATAAACAAGTTTAAAGACTATGTAGATTTATACATAAAAGGTAAAGAGGATGAGAATGGACAACCATTGAAAGTAGTCTATGAGAAAGTAAATGATCGCTGGGAGATCGCACTCACACTCTCGGACAGAGGTTTTCAGCAGGTGTCTTTTGTGAACTCAATTGCTACCACAAAAGGCGGGAAACACGTTGATACAGTTTCCGACAGCATAGTTAAGAATGTTCTAGAAATAATTAAGAAGAAAAACAAGGGCGGCGTAAATATAAAACCGGTGCAGGTTAAGAATCACATGTGGGTGTTCATTAACTGTCTGATTGTAAACCCAACCTTTGATTCACAAACAAAAGAAAACATGACTCTCCAAGCCAAGAGCTTTGGTTCGAAGTGTAATTATTCCGAGAAGTTTATAACAGCGGTGTCAAAATCTGGTCTAGTGGAGTCTGTGTTGACGTGGGCCAAGTTCAAGGCTCAAACTGAACTGGTGAAGGCATCAGGAAAGAAACAGAGCAAACTGAAGGGCATACCAAAACTAGAGGACGCGAACGACGCTGGCACTAAAAACTCGCATTTGTGTACACTAATCCTTACTGAGGGAGACTCAGCCAAGTCCTTGGCTGTGTCAGGACTCGGAGTGGTTGGTCGGGATCATTACGGCGTGTTTCCACTGAAGGGTAAACCTCTCAACGTAAGGGATGCCTCTCACAAACAGGTCTTAGAAAATGTAGAAATCAACAACATGATCAAAATTGTTGGACTCCAGTACAAAAAGAAATACAATACTGTTGATGATCTAAAATCATTGAGATACGGTAAAATGATGATCATGGCTGATCAGGATCAAGACGGTTCTCACATAAAAGGTTTGATTATCAATTTCATACATCATAATTGGCCAGAATTATTGAAACTACCGTTTTTAGAAGAGTTTATTACACCTATCGTGAAAGCTACAAAAAAAGATAAAGAACTATCATTTTACTCATTACCTGAGTTTGAAGAGTGGAAGAACAATACGGAAAACCATCACACGTTCAACATCAAATACTACAAAGGTTTGGGTACCTCCACATCAAAGGAGGCTAAAGAATACTTTCAGAATATGGAGAGGCACAGGATAAGGTTCAAGTACGCGGGTCCCACTGACGATCATCACATTGAACTGGCATTTTCTAAGAAGGGTGCTGACCAACGTAAGGAGTGGCTGACTAGTCACATGGACGAAGTGAAACGGCGGAAGGAAATAGGTCTCCCGGAGAGATATTTGTACACTAAAGATACTAAAGCTGTTTCTTACTCGGATTTCGTCAATTTGGAGCTGGTTCTCTTCTCAAATGGCGATAACGTGAGGTAAGAACTTTTAATCCATTTTGGTCAGTAGACTCAATGAATCTTCATATTCATGAAGCATTTTAAAGGCTTGCCTAGAGGCTAAGGAGGCTTTTAGGCAAGCTAGGTCAAGCACACAGATGGTACAATAAAAGGGAAGCTAAGTTTTTAGATTTATATTATAGTGGTGGAAACTATCACTAACCCATATTATCTATTTTTTTTCACTTAGTCAATTGTGCAATACAATTCGTAATTAACGCATTAGTTAGCTTCAATTTTATTGTATTTGCAAATTATATACAATGTGTTTTTTTTGATATCCCATAACTCTAGGGTATGATTGAGGCCATATCAAAGAATCAACTGGCATATGAGTTATGTTCCAATCCTTCGTTTTTAATCCAATTTTTCATACAAAATAATTCGGCAAAGTCACGATTATTAATGTAAAACACCCTTACGTGAAATATGACAACGTCGCATTTTCTTAGCTTTAAATATGAATGATTGGTTTGAATAAAAATGAATTACTTACCTACATATTTTATTTTACTATTTATTTTACTACACTACTGCGAAGTTTGGCAACCTCGCAAAAGTAAAGATTCGTCATACTGGTGACAATTTTTGACCTAATTTAATTATGATTGATGATATCTCCGAAACGATGCATTTTTGGACCACCTATTCTAGGAGTTTTAGTATTATTTTTACCTACAGTAGAGTTATGGGATATAAAAAAAAACAGGTTGTATATTTCAAGTTTGTACAGGAAAATTATTTCCATTCTATGATTAACCCTTCGTGTGCCGGAACGTAGATCTACGCGAGACACTAAGGTTTTTAATTGTGTCTATATACTCGGCATACGATTCATACGAAAGATATAGTTTAGTTGGTCATGCTAAAACTGCTTACTAAATAGTAGCTCATACACCATTTCCTTTTCCAGATCTATACCTTCCATGGTTGATGGGTTGAAACCTGGCCAACGTAAAGTGATCTTCACATGCATAAAACGTAACGATAAAAGAGAGGTCAAAGTCGCGCAGCTGGCTGGTTCAGTTGCGGAACATTCGGCGTACCATCACGGTTTGTATTTAAATACTAACTAATTACAGGCAGATATCACAGGAAAAGTATTCGCTACAGGTATCAACATTCGCAAATAGGAACGCCCGATGATGAGATCACAGTAACTCCTGGGTTCGAACCCAGGCAGGAGCATTACTTTGTGAAATTTATTTCATCACCACTGCTCTCAAAAACGGTGAAGGAAAACATTGTGAGGAAGCAAAATGTTCTAGAACCAAAAGTTCGAATACATGTGACATTTACCAACCCGCGCTGGGCCCGCGTGACCCCATTCCCTCTCATAGAGAGGAGGCCGTGTGTCCCAGCAGTGGGAACATTATAGGATGATGCTATACCTCTTCTCATTTAACTGTATCATGTTTGGGAACCACAAACTCAATGTTATAAATGATCAAGTTCAGATTACTTTGAAACGTAATTTTATACTCGCTCATAATTTAAAAACTCTGACTTTCTCGACTGATGTTGAGTGCGCAATGCTCCTTACCGCATTCCAAATTTCCACCACCGTTATGACGTTAAAATGGTTGTCAACCTAATTTGTATTATAATTTTTTTATTTGATTAAAAACAGGTGAACAGTCTCTAGCGATGACGATTGTGAACCTCGCCCAGAACTACGTGGGCTCAAACAACATTAACCTTCTGGAGCCGCGCGGTCAGTTCGGAACGCGGCTCTGCGGCGGCAAGGACTCTGCCAGCCCGCGTTACATCTTCACACTCATGTCGCCGCTGACGAGGCTGGTGTTCCACCCGCACGATGATCCCTTACTTGTAGTAAGTACTTTTTATTCAATAATCTACACTTATATTCTCTGTGAGGCTATTGCGTTACCCCGCGTTGTAACCAAAGCGGTCGGTCACAGTTTTAGCTGAACAAAATGAATGTGATGATCACTTTGGTTATGATGCAGGTCAATCACATGAGCAAAATCTGTTTTAATTCATTTACCAATGGAAATCTGAGTGTTTACATTGAAAATGAATGAATTACAACTGAAATAGAGTTGAAAATAGCGTTAAAGAGAAAATGCCCTGTGGCATGCGTTCGCGTATTCTATTTTCAACTCTGTTTTAGTTATGTGTTCATTATCAATCAATAAGCTACCCGGTTATTAGTACAAGTACGTTGTCTTACGTAAGTTTTACGGTTTTTAATAAACTATTTAATTCATGTCATTTCTCTAGCACGACTTCGAAGACAATCAGAAAATTGAGCCGATACAATACATCCCAATTATTCCTATGGTCCTGGTGAATGGCGCCGAAGGTATTGGCACTGGCTGGTCCACTAAGATACCCAATTACAGTCCCAGGGATATTGCTGCGAATATTCAGTAAGAAACTATCCACTTATATTGTCCATCAATTCAAATCACAACCATCATTATTTGGAAAGTGTTGTCTTTAAATCTACTAACCAAAAAAATACCTTGAGTGTACATACTGAATTGTGTATTACGTTTTAGACGCATGTTAGACGGCGAAGAACCAAAACCTATGCACCCATGGTACAAAAACTTCCGTGGCACTATTGAAGGCTTTGGCGACAAATACGTCATTTCCGGTGAGGCGGCCATATTGCCTGGCGAGAAGATCGAGATCACGGAACTTCCTGTCGGGATGTGGACTCAGAATTACAAGGAGAATGTTCTGGAGCCTATGTTGGGAACAGACAAAGTGAAGCCACTCATATCTGAATATAGGGTAAGTAGCAGCTTGAACAGTTTCCATCATCATCTTTTCACATGACACATGGACATAGACATCCTGCCCGCGTAGCATGACCACAGTAGAAACGGGTTTTGTCGACGAAGAATCGAAAAAAATGACAGATTGTGAAAAGATTTGTACCGTCGCGCGCATGGCGATGTTAGAAATGAATGACAAGACATGTCGAGTTGTATAGAAAGATCATTGTCGATTCCTGGTAGAATAGAGATAGTATTGCCTACGGCAGGTAAGGCTGCGTTTCCACCAGAGATGAGCGAGGATGCGTTGCGAGGGATGTGTGTGGAACTAACTAATCACTTAGCTAGAATACCTCAAGCTGTGAAAAGAAGCGAAATTATTGGTTAGTTCCACACACATCCCTCGCTACGCATCCTCGCTCATCTTTGGTGGAAACACAGCCTTAGACAGATAGTAAAGACATCTTAATGAATCGCCCTGTTAGCTGTTAGCAAATTATCATCATTAGACTAGTGGTCCATTGCTGCATGTCATTCAACTCGATCCTCGGCTACTCTTGCCTAAATGTTACTAGCTACTCTGCGGTGATCGTCATATCACCATTATACTTAAAGACTTTTTATACTTAAAGACACATCGAATGGTCAATTCCGACGCGGATCAAGATTGGGATCGAAATACACTACTAACTCCAGGCGTAAGTTGACTAGGTTTGTTGATGGTTATAATGATGTATATTTTGTCTTAGGAATACAACACAGATACAACAGTTCGGTTCGTGGTGAGTCTCTTGCCGGGCAAGCTGGCCGAGGTGGAGGTAGAAGGCGTGCACAAGGTGTTCAAGCTGCAGACCACCATATCTCTTACGTGCATGAACGCCTTCGACCACAATTGCTGTCTCAAAAAGTAAGTAATAAAACAAAACACTGATGGGAAAATAATTGAAACTTCACTAGTTTTATTAGATTAGTAGTGTATCGACTACTGAATCGAATCCGCCGACCGGAACATGTATTCGACTTGGCAGCCTTAGGGATTATTACTCTCTCAGGGGTACTAAAAATAAACGTGAAAACTACAAAACTTTCAAGCCGTAGCCGTAACACTAGCCTTGAATTTGCACAAAAACCAGTAGCTTCCATGCCATTTAGCCGTAATAACCTCTGATTGATACCAGCAAGCTACTTGCATAGTTTTGTGCAAGTAAAAGGCATATACAAATATTACGATTTTAAAACAGGTATCATAAAAAATAAAGTGATTGATTTAAAAATGCTCTTCACCAGATACGACAAAGTGGAAGAAATCTTACGCGACTTCTATGAACTAAGATTGAAATACTACGCGCGGCGCAAAGAGTACCGGGAGGGTCAGTTACAAGCTGAGGCCGATAAACTGTCCAACCAAGCGCGGTTCATTCTTGAGAAGTGCGACAAGGGACTGGTGGTCGAAAACAAGAAGCGTAAAGTCATGGTTGAAGAACTTATCAAGAGAGGTAAGTCATTGATGTTAGCATATTTGATAACTATGGTGGGTGTACAAAAATCGTAATGAACGTGAAATGTACAGTTTTGGTCAATGCAATTTTTTATTGTCCTTTTCAAACCCAAAAAATGTTTTTAACTAAATAAAATATATATTTTTTAAACCTATAATCCTCCACATCCCTTCGTTTCGTGCTATAGACACGTAGGAGAGTCTTTAAATTGCGCGCTAGTGACAGATGATACGAAAAATTAAAAGCATTCCCTTAAATATTTTTGCACAATCTTTCTGAATAATTATGATAAACTACGTGTAGATTTTGACTTGATAATGATATTCATCAGAACATCAGTTTTCAAATATAAATATTCTCACTTACTAATCTAAATCCATAACTACAGGTTACGCTCCCGACCCTATCTCTGACTGGAAGAAGCGCGCGAGCAAGATGCAGGGACTAACAGCAATCGAAGATGATCAACAAGAGTCGGAAGAAGAACCGGAACCTGAGGCTGAGAAGGGAAAACCCATTGATCCAGGTGAGTTCGAAATTTTCCGACCTTCATTCCTGTAGTGGATACCTGTAGAAACCTTGTGCATTATGTTTGGTGTGTTTTTATTGCACTAATGTGCACACCGAACATAACAAATCACAAAACATCATGCTTGTTTTCTCCAAAGGATTAAGCAGAAGCACACATTTCGCCTCTTATAATAGCGGTGGAGTTAAGTGTTGTTAAGTTTCGAATACTAGTAAAATATGGGTTGAATTTTGAATAAAAACACAGCCATTTCACTGACTGTGCAAATATGTTACAGAAAAAGCATTCCAAAACTTGAAAGAAGTTAAGAAGTTCAACTACCTGCTGGGCATGTCCATGTGGATGTTGACCAAGGAGAAGAAAGACGAACTGCTCAAGCAGCGCGACCAGAAGCTGTCGGAACTTAACGCATTGAAGTATGTTGTTACACATATTATGTACCATGTAGATAAGAATAGATCGCAAAGCAACGTATGTTCGGCGCGTATATGCTCGTTTTGGAAGTGCGTGTATAGCCGCGCCTTTTGCCACACGCGCCAATCGTACGGGTGTTAACTCATATATGCTGGTAGGGCGCTTGAGGCCTCTCCGCATGAACACGCCGGAATAAGCGCGAGTACGTGCATTCGGTTGTAACGCGCTGTAAGCCGACACGAGCTTAAACGCGCGAAAAAGTACACTACTGTAAAATCGGTCTAAGGTCAACGCACAGTTCTTTATATTGCACCGGATCAACATCACTTCCACATTCTTCCTATGCCCCATCCTGCTTCCTCCCTTCCTATAAACTTCATACGGCAACGGCATCATCTTAGATCGGGATCGCCTTTGATCGGGATCTAGCAAAAATGAAGTGATATGAAAGCGATCCGGTGCAGAACGTGTCAGTCGAGGTTGAGTTATTATGTGTGTTTGATACACGTAATGTGCTACGCCAGGTGTACGCGAAGGTATAAAAGTGCTCAGAAAATTCTTGATAGATCATGTTAAAATATTAAAAGTTTTAAGAAAGTCCTTGGTATTCATACAAATTGTAACATAATTTTATTGTGTGCAGAGCAAAAACAGCGGCAATGTTATGGCGTGAAGATTTAGACGAGTTCTTAATCAAATTGGAGGACCTCGAAGAGAAGGAGAAACAAGAAGAACTGTCTGTTAACAAAAAGACCACCAAAGCTGCCGTGAGTACCTTTCACATTTCAATTTGCTGGACCTGCCTCCACACTGGGCAGGTTTAAATTTTTCAAAGTACATACTCATTTGAAGAGCTAAAATGTTCATTCTGTTTTATGCCTACCAGATGGATAGAATAAAGGTAATTTTTTTTTTATTGTTTAATGTGTTCGGCTGGATTATGTATTTCGAAATTGACTGCCTCGTTGGTCTAGTGGTCGCAAGCGCGACTGCTGAGCATGAGGTCCTGGGTTCGATTCCCGGGTCAGGCAGTGTTATTGGGTTTTTCCATCAGAAACTTCTCAGTCGCAGCCATGGAGTCTGGATTTGTGCCGGCTTGATGGCAATAGCCTCGCCCCTTATTACATGGGACTTAAATAGAACTGGCGAAATGTGGGTGTAATATCAGGTACACCTCTGTATAACTCTAACCTATGAGGAACAGGTTGCACAGTTCCTCATGCTCCATTGAAAAAGGAGTACCCTCCGATCAGACGGGTTTTTTTGTATTGTGTGCTACTGGCCGACTGTTCGCAGGCTGACAATTATATCCTATTCTACCAGATATGTCTGCATGCGCTAATAGAGGATTTTGCGAGACTTCAGTTATGAAGCGTAGTTCATGTGGCGCTATAGATGCCGCCACTAAACAAATTAGAACATTAATCATTTTTTTATCTATACTCACAGAACGCCAACAAGAAGAACCGCAAGTCGCTAATGGACATCTTACCTTCGGACAATGGCAGGCGTGTGGAGCCCAAGATCTCCGACGATCTGATCAAGAGGATCCAGGCCGCCGAGAAGGCGAAAACAAGGAAAGAAATCAAGAAGGAATATGATCCGGTAAGTTGGAAGTTGAACTGCGATAACCGCCCTTACTGCTTCAATATAGGGTCTATCAATAAAAAAATCAGCTGTTCAGTACATTTTGACGAGTTAATGCGATCATATTGTAGGGAACAGCTGATTTTTTTTCGCGATTTCGAGGTTGGTCCCATAGTAAAAGTTGTTCATAATGATGGGTACAATGACCCCTTAAGAGATTTCGTGTATGAATATATAAAGGCACTGTTAAGCTGTTACCAATGTGACCATAGACTAGCAATGTTTACTTATGCATTATGTTACTTATTATGGGAGCCGAAAAATTGTATGGTTCGTTTTATCTCCCACAACACGTTCGTTGGGACATTTCATGTGGTCCGTCGTAGGTCCATATGGAAACGAGTCATTGTTCTTAGAATTTCATTTACCATTATTGATTGTAGCAAACTAGTGAAAAGTACACTAATGCAATATACATTATTCTTATTTCACTTGTTTCTCGTTTGGTTTTACAGTTTTTAGTGCATCCATAAAAGTATTCTTTCATTCCACAGGATGATCCAACTGGCATCAGTCCAATAAGTGCGGAAAAGAAACCTAAGGGCCGCGTGAAGAAGGAAAAGCCTGAGAAACCTGAGAAGGCGGAGAAGCCGGAGAAACCGGATAAAGGGGGCGGTGACGGATTGAAACAAACTAAGATTGCTTTCAAAAAAGAACCTAAGAAGGTAGGTTATACCTGACTTCTAAAATCCACTTTTGAAAAATTTCCTTATGTCTTTAAGACGGTATTTGCAAATTTTCATGGAAATGGGTTCAAAACTGATTGTACCCAAGGGTGTGACGGAAAGATAGACTGTCACGTGACGAAATTATAAGGGGCTAGCTTTTTTGTCTAGCCCAAGTCTCCATGAACTCAAGTCCCGCGCCACCTCTCACTAGCCCTCGCGGCCGTCTTGCCGCTTCTCCCTGCGGCGCCCGCGCGTGCAGCGGTCCCTGCATGCGGCTACCGTGACCCGCACAATCCCATTCCAGACTTTTTGCCGATACCCATTTTGACTATGGAACTTAAAAAAAAATATTATGTGTATAATATTGCTTCTCGATTAGGCACTGGTTTATTAACACGCTTTTATAACAGAGTATTTGTGTTTACAGAAGCGCATGACGTTCAGCGGTAGTAGCTCGGAGGGCTCGGGCTCCGACAGCGAGATGCCAGCTGTACCGGCCGCGCCGCGCGAGCGAGCTGGTGCACGCCGCGCTGCCACCAAGGTACGCTTCATTCATTAATCTGAAAGAATGGGTATTAGTTTTTATGGAGACTAACCAACTAATGGTCCTTATAATAGGAGGCTTGTTTATATCCGGCTCGAAGGACCATTTGTTCAGCATGTCTTGTCAAAGGCAGAAACTTTTAACAAAAAATCCAATTTTAGCTCAGCTGGTATTGCTATTCTTTCTATTCTTTACACGTTTCGCCAGTTATGTGCTAACAAGAAGAAATATTTTTCCATGAAGGTACAAAAATACAAAGATGGCGAGGAGTCGTCAGAGTCTGGCTCTGACGTGGAACTGTTGGACAACAAACTGGACTCCGGCGACGAAGTGCAGCGAGCGCTGTCCGTCAGTGACGACGAGGATGACTTCAACGTGAAGAAAAATGTGGGCAAGAAACCTGCTGAGATGGATTCAGGTCAGTATTAACTTTGTTTTTTTAGCTTTTATCTGCAGTTTTGCGCCTAAGTCTCATACTGGAATGCGAGGCCGTGGCGTCCCAATGAGAAAAACACATGTATTTCTGGGACTAAGTAGGCTAGCTGATTGAGAGCCATAAGAAGTATGAGTGTATAAAGTTTTGCGCCCGTTGGCCATAAGATATGGACGCTACATTTTTGTTTTACCGTGCACTGGATTTTCAACTTTTGGCTTTGAGCTGAGCGTTCATAATTTAGAGCGCGATGATCCGTGGCTCCCTTGCTGCCTGGAAAGAAGGACAAACTTACATAGTGGGGGTACTTTCATGAAAGCCTAAAAGCTTGGCTTGCCTTTTCTGATCAGTCTACCATAAGAGCTTGCCGTACTTTTGTCCTATAGGCATGCCACTGTCTAAGACATTTTGTGTTATTAAGCAGAGGTTTTTAAATTATATTAGCACCATAATGTGACGCTAGCCGAAACTGTTTATCATGTCAATAGATAGTTCAGCTTACAATACACTCAAATTACTATCAAACATTCCAGACTGCCTATTCGACTCCCTAATCGAGGACACAAAGAAAGAAGAAGAGGAAAGGGATAAAGCAACAAATAAGAATGGCGCGTCGCATCCCACAGTGCTCTCAAGTGACGATGAAGTCGTACCCGATTCACCGCCTAAGAAGAAACCGGGCCCCAAGCGGAAGCTACTGAATGATGACAAGAAACCTAAGAAGAGACCAGCCAAGGATATGTTCAGCGACGATGATGATGACAGCATATTTGACAGCAAAAAGGTGCGTTGAATGTGCTACAATGACCAAGTATTTATTTATTTTACCCTACTTAAACTATTCAGTACAGTTTTTGTTTCTAACTTGGTTTCCATCTTTTTAGTTCCAATAAGGATTTACTATTTGTTTTTTTAATGATGTGTCTTATCTTCCGATTTAGGATCAAAAAAAGAAAGCAGCGCCAAAAAAGAAGCAGAAGAAGAAGGTATCAAGTGACTCCGAGTCAGACGCGGGCGGCGAGACGCTCGCCGCGGTGAAGAGCTCGCGTGCACGCGCGGCTCAGAAGTACACATACAGCGAGTCTGACTCCGACTAGCCGTGAGTTAGCTTATATCGTCTTTCTTTTTAGGAGATCGTTGCTAAAGGAAAACAGGCTCACGGATTGTACGTCAAGGTAAAGACCTTGCCTAAGTCGGTCCATTGATGGGTGACTCATTACATATCGAGTTTCCTCCATGCCTCGGAAAGCACGTTTTAAGCCGTTGGTCCCGGCTGTTATTTGTAGATCTTTGACAGTCATTACAGGTAGTCAGTGGCCTGAAAGTTTGACAACCAGTCTTACCAAGGGGTATCGTATTACCCAGTACTAAGTGAGTGGGTTGTGGAGGTCAGATGGGCAGTGGCTCCATGTATAATACTGGTATTCAGCTTCATCCGGTTAGACTGTAAGCCGACCCCAATATAGATCGGAAAAGGCAGGCAAATGAATGAATTTAATAAGAAGTATTGTTTTGTTTCAGATTCAGTATTGTAACAACGTGATTTGAAGCTTTACGATGTAAAGTGAGAGAGTTGCTGGAACGACGCAACGCGCATATTTTGTTATCATTTGTATTGACTACGTATAAACGTTATTTTTATAACACCCGGCCTACATACAATCTGTGACTGATCTGAGCGAAACGTATTTGTAACCTGCACCTTAATGGCGTAACACACTCGTAATATCTGTTGATTTTTGACAATTTGACGATACACGAAAACCCAGTGTTGCTTGCTTGAAAAATTCGTTTGATCGAAATGATAACTTTGACTTACGACTGTGCTATGCAACTAGGCTGTGTTGCCCTTTTTAAAACAAATAAAATTATTTATAATTTAGATTTAATTAGTTCGTAATTAGGTAAAAATCGTCTAGCACATCCTTGCTCAAAGACACATAATTATTTGGAATTTTGAAATAAGTATTTGAGCAGTTTCTGATAATTATAGTTTTTTATGATACATTGTAAATAGTTGTAATGTAACAAGAACATTTCTGTTTCTTATTGTATTTTCCATTTTATTTCTTTCTTTGTCTGTCTTATTTGTTATATAACTTATGTAGCCAGTTCTTTCCGAAAGTAGAATTACAATATCCGTTTGTAAATGTTCTGTAATGTCAATTTAATAGTTTTTTTGTCATTCTCAATATTTATTATTGTGAAAGTTATTTTCCAATCTCCTTAATATTTTTATAATATTATGAACAACACCATGAAATTGAATTATATTGTTACTTCATCATTATTTTTTATGTTACAATAAATGTAATTTCTCATTAATATTTGTTAATTTTAACAATTTGTAAATAAACGAACAATTTCACCATATTTTTTGTATTTTAATTTTATTATGGTTCTCCAATCTCTCATTTCTTTTTGAATTTCTCGTAAATATCTCAAAAACTAGGCGTCCGACGCCAAAAATAATGAAATTCTCATCACCCCCGTGATGTTACTGGTCGATGCTCAGAGACCTTTTTCATTGATTTATATTGCGAACATGGTGATCAAGCTCAGTCTTTATGAGAATGGCCTTTACCCGATATTCGGGACATTGCAGGCAACAAAACCCCAACAGAAATATCCTCGCGAACTTAATTGATGTCATTTAATACAGCGTGTAACAGAAAGGGTATAATCATATGAAATACTGTGGTACGGACCATCAAACTGAACAACTTTCTCTATGGGACCACCACCGTAATCACAAAAAAATAATCAGCTGTCCTATACAAAATTTCAATACCTACTCGACCCAAATGTATGGGACAGCTGATTATTTTTTTACTATAAAGAATGGGATTTTTCAACGCCACCTGGAAAAAAAATACTCTAAATACTGGACATAGAAAAAATTAATAAAAAGGAACATTCCTTTATTTTTAAAAAGGAATAAATCTGTCTTAAAAGGTTTTCTAAAATTCGCTTGCCACACTGGAATCGAACCGGCTAAATTAAAAAAAAAACCATTTGTGCTTTTATGGAATCAATAGATAGTGACCCTATCACATATCATAAGCATCAAATCTCTAACAATCATGATAAATTAAATGACAAGAAAGCCATGAAATCGTAACTAATAAATTCAATGCGATAAAGTAAAGCGCTTTTAGTCAAAGGTCTATTCAATTACTTAGGTCAGTATTAATTAAATCTTTGACGTCATCTATACTAATATTATAAAGCTGAAGAGTTTGTTTGTTTGTTTGTTTGTTTGTTTGAACGCGGTAATCTCAGGAACTACTGGTTCGAATTGAAAAATTCTTTTTGTGTTGGTTAGCCTATTTATCGAGGAAGGCTATAGGCTATATATCATCACGCTACAACCAATAGGAGCGGAGCATCAATGACAAATGTTGCAAAAACGGGGAAAAATTATTCTGTTTGATAGCTTCCGTTGCGTGCGCTGCGTAAACGGTTAAAGTTGCACAAATGTAATGTAGCAGGGAATTATTCCTCTTAAAAAGGTCTCAAAAAAAGTCCGCGACGGCACATGCCTATCTTTTAAGGTTGACTCACAATAACCATTTTTATGATTTTAAAATTTGGTCAAAATTAATGTTTTATTTGCGAAGGTGTTTTTACCGACATAGTATTAATCCTTATCAAAATAAATATGTTAGTCATCTTTAGCATTTAATTGTGACCAAAATTGCCCTTTACACTATTCAATTTAGATGAATATCTTAGGAGATATCACAGTTTTAAAATAACTCCGCATCAAAATAATGACCCGCGCGCGCTGCGAGGCAGGTGTTCATGTTGTTGGGAAAACCAATGTGATTAGATTCAATGCACAAATATTGTGGGGAACTTAGAGAAGTTTTTAGTTTTTGTTTCATGCTGTAATCAGTGCTCTCTATCAAAAGATTTATAAATTTAAAGTGTTCAAGAAGAACTTACCATCATTGTGTAAGATACATGCAACGACATCTATTGCACCAAAATGGTACTAATTAATAAAAATGTGCTCACAAGATAACTTTTAAATCGGGTCTGAGAGCAAAAAGTACTCTAGATTAGTCTACATGACGCTATAACCCTGTAGAGTGTGTGTTCGATCGCTTTACATGCATTATATTTTAACGGTTAAATTTCGTGCTCGATAGATGGCGCTATTAATTTCACTCCATTTTCTGAGTCGCGGTGTTAAGTTTTCCGTGAAAGAATGACCCTCGCCCGTGTCAAATGTCTGAAGCTTGGTTTATTAACCAACGAAACAAAAAGAGGAGGTTCTCAATTCGACGCGTCTATATTTTTTTATTTTATGTATGACCTGACCACGCATAACTTTTTACAGAGAAGTCCGATATACATGATCTTTTGTTTTTTAAATTGAGCAATCATGTTTGGGCTCATTTCCTGCACCTTGATGAGAACTTTAGATCTAGCTGGAGTATGACGTCATCGAAGGTCTGACGATGGAGACGGAAGGCACTTGCAAGAGGTCCTCAAGAGTTTGCAGCAACAATAACGTGTTTGGGCTCAATTCATGCACCTTGATGAGAACTTTAGGCCTTGCTGAAGTATGACTGTCATCGACGGTCAAACGATAGAGACAAATGGCAGTTGTAAGCGGTCCTAAACAGTTTGCAGCAGGTATAATGTTATTGGGCTCATTTCATTCACTTTGATGAAAACTTTAAACCATACTGAGTTGTCAGTATGACTTTCATCGAATGTCTGACGATGGAGAAGGAAAGCAGTTGCAAGTGGTCCTCAAGAGTTTACAGCATCTATATCGTGTCTGGGCTCATTTCATGCACCTTGATGAGAACTTTAGACCTAGCTGGAGTATGACTGTCATCGAAGGTCTGACGATGGAGACGGAAGGTAGTTGCAAGAGGTCCTCAAGAGTTTACAGCATCCATATCGTGTTTCGGCTGATTTCATGCACCTTGATGAGAACTTTAGACCTGCCTGGAGTATGTCTATCATCAAAGGTCTGACGATGGAGACGGAAGGCAGTTGCAATAGGTCCGCAACAGTTTACAGCAGTTTTATCGTTTCTCGGCCCATTTCAAGAACTTTGATGAGAACTTTCGTTCTAGCTGGTGTATGATTGTCATCGAGTGTCTAAAGATGAAGACGTAAGGCTGTCGAGGGTCGCGGGCCTGTGGACAGTGAGTAATGGGCTAGCTCGCCATCCGTCCGTCTTATGACGACAGGCCGTGGTGACGGCGTGTTCGTGTTCCACATGCGCCTCAAAGAGATGTCAGCAAACGGGATAGGATCCGAGAGGAGCGAGGCCTGCCAGGGTTGCGGGACTGTTCGAAAGAGATACCGCGGCCCTGGAACGCAAAGGGCAACAGAAGAAACGTGGGTGGATTTTAGTCAGTACAAGTCTGACAATCCATCCATCCAGGGTCATTTGATGATTTACTCCTTTTGAGAGCTTCCGTTGTGCGTGAACGGTTAAAGTTACGCAATTATCATGTATGTCGGAATTGTCCCTCTTAAAAAGCTCTAAAAAAATATCCGCAATGGCCATAATTATGTCTAACTTTTAAGGTTGACGCACACTCTCTCTAACCGCTCTTTCTTTTATGTACGCACGCACGCAGACGAAGTTGCGCGGGTCAGCTAGTTTATTTATAAATATATATTAATAAATCAGTATATCTTATAATAAGAATATTAACCACAATAAACAGCCAGTGTTCTTCCTCTCTCCTACTAAATCTATGCTGTGCCCGACAGGGTCCATAATTGTGTCAAATATATTTACTTCCCTACCAACCAATTACATTATGGATGCTATAAAGAATTGAGAATATTTAATAAAATGACGAAGAATTATTTAGATAAGAAGATTGCAATTTGCACAAAGAAACACGTGTAATTTGCAATCTTCTTTCTTCATTGTATTGATTAGGTTTGGATGGACCTTCCAACGATGAACGATGATGATGATTTGTTCGATAGTGTCCAACTAGTCAGCTATTTAGGTCTTATTGGCCTGTCTAACTAGTCAGCTATTTAGGTCTTATTGACCTAGTTAACTGACTAGTTGGACACGACTTTCACCAATTCGTATTCCGTTTCGAATACTAGGTTAAAATTGTTAAAAACGCCACCTCCCTGAGATTAAATAAACTTACCTACCGGTATAATGTGAAATTCTCATGAAAATTGTGCCGTACAGTTCACAGGTGTCGTCGGTGAGCGTAAAGTGACCTTTACGCTCACCGACGACACCTGTGAACTGTACGGAACCAGTGCGATTGCGGCTGACGCGTTCGGAAGCTCGACACGGCTTTTAAAACTAATATGTATATTCAAATCCGGCCAAGTGCGAGTCTTACTCACACGCGCACAGGGTTTCGTAGCACCAAACAATATAATAAAAATATTTTGAAGGCTCATTCATAATTATCAACAATATACAACCATATTGTATTACATTCAACAGCAAAACTAAATTTGTTTATCATAGTAAATCAAATCAAACAAAAAAAAAATCAAACAAAAAATCAATCAATCATCAAATCTTAAACCATTTATCGTTGAAAGCTTTTTTTACGTTTTACAATCCTTTTTTGCAGAATTTTCCTCCTGTCCTATCATTCAAAAGATCGACTTGGCGTCCCGCACGTATAGGTTTAATGTTTTTTTTTTTAGTTTCGGTGCCATGTATGGGGAGCTCCAAGTTCATTTAATCCCACTGAGTGACTTTTTCATGAAATAGCTATTGAATGGGGTTATATGAACTTGGAGGGCTGTATGGATGATTTGAATGATTATAATTCTGTAACTCCATACGTGTTACTGGCATGATTCATATTTTCATCAACATACAACTTGACACTGACCTGCAAATTACCATAAACTTAAGAAAATTAAAATTTCGCGGGCTTCCCTTGCGCTTCCACCGTAATTCTACATATTATGTATGTTAGCTGTATTTGAAACTTGTTTATTTTCTAAAACTCGGCTAGTGTACAAATAGATTTTGTCTGCATGGCTGGCATAAGGCTTTCTTTTGGGATACTATGGCATCCTAAACGTGCCTACATACGTGTAGCCTGCTAAATGATAACCATCCTTTTGACTTCGTCGTACTTCGTACACGACCACCACTTGTCGCATGACCGGCCGTTATCGTCGTGCGACCAAACTTTCACCCCCGTTGAAGCTTCTGCGGCCAAAAGACGCGTAGTGTGTAGTGCCCAAGGTACCTTAGTCGGTCGAAATAACCCTAGATGCGAATCTCTGGTCCACATTAACACCTCCCCGGAGTTTACGACTGGACACGTTCAGATGACTGTCAAATCTAGAAGACAACTTTTCTTTTGATGTCAAATTTATCATTCCATCTTTTGTTTGTGTAAAATGTCAAAATTATAAATAAGATAATCATTGAAAAAAAATTAAAGCTTATGATACCCATCCCCTAACAAAAACACAATGACGAACGACGGTGGCCTTTTCCTCATGGAAGTACTCATCGACAAAGTTTCATTTTTGAGGAGTCCCTGTTTTTCCGATAAGGACTTCAGGACCTGCGTAACTGTAGCAGCCCCATCCGTAGAGCCGCTTGAAATATGTGACGATGATCCTGGGCAATGTGCCGCTAAAAGTGGAGGACCTTTCGTGAAGACGTTCAACAGTGGAAAGTCTTGTTTGTTCTCCCTTAAAAACGAAGATATACTAAAAGCCATGAGTAACTTCCCCATACAGGTAACAGTATACAAGTCACTTCCATGTGGATGCCTACCAACAAAAATAATAATGGGGCAAGCGACAATAGATATGACGAAAGAATTTGTCCTGTCACGTAATAAGTATTTGGAAGATCCCGCGAATGTAAGCTGCCAAGCTTTGAAAGATTCATTTCAAATCGTTTCCCCAGAAGGCGGGCCGACGGGTACAATAATCATCTTTTTACGCATTTCTTGTTTTGGGAAGTTAATAATTACAGGATTCCAAGGTGCAGGTCCACCCACTTTGGGAGCTGATCGAGGGCCTGCCATCGTAGATCGATCATGTAACCCGCCGAGGGAATATGAAACTCCTAATGATCCTTGTGTTTGTGGCGCCGCCCGAGTAGCAGGAGTTGGCAAGGGAGTTCCTGGCACTGGTCCTCCCTGCCAGCACGGCGGCGGCGGCGGAAGCAGAGCTGGTCCTTGTCCGATAGGTATGGATTTATAAGTAATACTTTTGGTTTGTTCATGTTTATAGTTGCTATAAAATATTACAGAAATAAATCCTTTCAGCTCAAGATCCTTGGAACACTAAGCCATGTGAAGATCCAGATGATATTTGCTACTGTTCTGGTCCAAGGCCACGTCCAAATCTACCAATGGGTTGCAAAAATATGGATAAGTATTGTTTGCACGTTGGCAAAGGTGAGAATGAGCTCTTTCATTATGCTAATTGATAATTATTGGACCAACGGTTTATTAATAACAGTAACTCAAATTTTGATCCAATAATTATGGAGGTACATTATATGTTATTGTTTTCCCAGTACCAGTAGGCACCGTTAGTTTATATAAAAAAATAAACAAAAAAAAATCATAATAAAAAAAAAAAAAAAAATTAGTATTTTCAAATATTTTTTTTAGTTAGGGTCAAAGAATAATCAGGCCGACATGTGTTACCATTATGTATGTTTATAACTTATGCGAGTTAACGAAATCTGAATGCATGAGAATCACTTGGCTGATGGCGGTTTTGGGCGGCAACGAACTAAAGATAAAAGTACCAGCCAGCTCATCCATCATCAAGAAGATCAGTCAGACTCATTGTGCAATGCAAAGTCCATACTTGAAAACGGACAGTGAAGGACCCTGTATACCACCTTGCGGAAAAATTAAATCAGCCTAGCATTACCGAGCGAGGCTACATGCTGCCACGGCTTGCAAGCGCAAGGCACGCAGTTCACATGCACCACTGAGGGATGCGTGCAGATACCGGGGCACGGACTGGAGGTCATGCTTGCACGAAAAACGAGTACCCCATATGATGATGAAGATGTTTTCGTTTTGAAAGTAGCAAACACTGTTGTGGAGGATGATAAAAAGATTAAACTGGAATTGGAACTTGTTACGCCTATGGGTCCAGACAAAATGCCACCAGTCCGTATCGTGAACATGAGAATCGCAACCGACCCAGGCGGTTATTGTTGCGGAAGGAGATCGTCTACTAATGGGAAAAACGACGATACATTTCATTAGACACTGTTGCTCTGTATCTGTCTTGTAATTTTGTTTTCAAATTCATCTTAATATCTTGTGTAGTGTTTATTTTTTATAACAATTTCATAACGATTAAGCCCCTGATAAATCTCCAAATTGTTCAGATTGCTGCCCGACGGGGAACAAGGTGATATTCCAAATGCCTTCGGACACCTGCAACATGAACCACAAGCAGCGAGCTCACTTTCACTTCACATCTGAAGGAGTGGGTGACGTGTCCCGGGATGATCCCAACCAGCTAGTGCCCACCACGGCAGAGGATTATCCCGGGGTTGTGTATGACCTTCCACAACAAGTGATTAAACTACGCATTCGAAAAGTTATAGAGCAGCCAGGTCGAAAATCTAAATTTGATTACCAATTCATCACACCTGCTGTCCCTCAACAAAAAGTTATACCCGTGATAGAAACTCGCACTGTTCAATGTTTACCCACCTGTCCATACTGTTGTCCACCTCAATCTTCTAAACGTAAAGTTTAGCATTTAATAAATTGATTAAATGTTTGTTCAAGTGGGTTTGTTTCTTTTTTTGTTCTATTTATAATCTTAGGTGACCTACTAAAAAAGGCTAGTGCCTATTTCTTTTACTGTCGTATTGTTTAATTCATTGCTAACATAAAATAAATTAATTGTAGTCAACTCGTCCTAGGTGTCCTGCCGAGCTTGCCGATTTATCAAGAATTGACAGAAGAGCAAATGAATGAAATTACATCTACAAACAAGGAATTGAAACTACTTCATGTGGAAGATGATTTTAACGCCGATAGTTCCATAGCTGGATCATCGACCCCATGGTCGGAAACAGCGACTCTAGTCGATGAGTATTTACAATCATTTACGGAAATAATGGAATCCTCAACTGAATCTATAAAACCCGCGTTGGATCAAGCAAACTCACTGTGCAGTACCATCACGTCACGTCACGTCACATCTAAAAGGCGCAGCGTATCATTTCTTAACAAAGTAGATTACGTTTCCAAATGTTGCAGCCATTATCCAAACGACCGGAAAAAAATACCGAGTTATATGCCTAAGAATTTATTTGGCAAAATTGAAACGACCGCTTATGTGACGCTGTTTGATGATCTCTGCTGCCGTCGCACATCTGGAACACAAGCCACAGGTTCCGTAAACAAATGCTTACAAGCTTCTCAAACTAGACTCATCATCAATAACAATAAAAATAGTAATTTAGTTTGCAACACTAGTAAAAGTAATATTTTAGGCTATACACCGAAATTTGATAGTAATAAATTATTTGTACAAGATAACAGAGTAAAATACTCTGACGTTTACCTTTTTGGAATGAAAAGACAGGAAAAGGGGATGGGATCTAAAAAAAGACAGCCTGAGGTAACCAAAAAAGCGTCAAAATCATGTCAACGACCGACGGAGATTAATTCTGCAACACAAACTTCTGGCCAACCGACCAGACCGACCAGACCGACTAAAGTTAGACTACCTGAATATACAAATAACCATCCTAAGAAATTTAAGAGTCCGGGGAAGAATGTTTCAATTAAAGAATCAAAACCCTGTCCAAATGCTGTTGGCGTCACCAAGGGAGATATGGTTGCGACTATTTCGCATATTAAAATCGGACCTAGAGAACCATGTCCCGTGCACGGAATAGAACCATGTCAAGGGCCTAAATGTATTATTGCTGCATCAGGAGCAAATGAACAAGCACCTATTAAGGTTTCTACGGTGACAAATGCCCGACGGGGTGTATTTGAATTAGTAATTCGTAGACTGAACGGAGCTCCACTGGCAACGAATGAACTAATGCTGGAATGGACACCGCCGCCGTGTCGCCCACCTCCTTGTGGATCGCCATGTGCGACACCTTGTGTGCTTTCCGGACCTTGCTGCCGACCATCTAAGTGCAAGATGATAGTTTGCCGTCCACCTCGGTGCAGCAGATCTTCATGCGGGTCGCCATGTTGGAAGTGTGGTGGTAAGCCCTGTCGACCTTGCAAGCCCATCAGACCTTGCGTTCCAGCGTCGTCATTAATATGCAGGCCATGCCCGCCATCGCCAAGTTGCAGGCCGTGCCCACCATCGCCACGTTGCAGGTCGTGTCCGCCATTACCGGGATGCAGTACACCCTGTACTCATCCACCTAGGTGCCGACCGTGCCCTCCATTCCCACGGTGCAGACCTTGCCCTCCGTTCCCACGGTGCAGACCTTGCCCTCCGTTCCCACGGTGCAGACCTTGCCCTCCGTTCCCACGGTGTAGACCTTGCCCTCCACGACCGCGGTGCAGGCCATGTCCTCCGCGGCGGTGCAGGCCATGTCCTCCGCGGCGGTGCAGGCCATGTCCTCCACGGCGGTGCAGGCCATGTTCGCCTCCGCGATGCCCGCCGGCTTGCCCACCACTACCATGCAATGCACCTTGTGGACCACCTTGTGGGCTACCTTGCGGGCAACCACCTTATTGTGGTTCACCTTGCAGCCCACCTTGCAAAAGTTCACCATGTATACGGCCTTGTCCCGTTGGATATAGGAAACGTCGTAGGATTCGCAGCCAACCGAAAATACGGGCGCATCGTAAGTTAACATCTCCCTGCTCAAATAAATCAAAAACGTGCCCCATGGTACGCTGTTGTAGCGGTCTCGCCCCGTGTGTTGGATGTTGCAGTGTGCCTCCCTGCCCACCTAGAAAGTGCTGCTCGGTCGTTCCCAGGCGGCCTGGGTGCCCGGTGTACGTAGTACGCTCATCACGAAAATGCAACTTGTCTCCCTGCGAGCCTTCGCCGTGCGCGCCTGTGATCTGCGCGCCTATGCTATGCGCGCCTGCGCCCTGCGCGCCGGCGCCATGCCCGCCTGCGCTCTGCCCGCCTGCACTCTGCGCGCCGGCGCCCTGCCCGCCGACGCCCTGCCCGCCATGGAGGTGCTGCTCAAAGTCTCGCTATAAACTTGCAAATTGTTGCAAAACCAGCTGCTAAAATAGCTGTGTACACTGCAAGAGTACTTAGTTATAAGACAATGTATGCAATCGATACTAATATATCACTACATAGTATAAAACAAAGTCGCTTTCTCTGTCCCTATGTCCCTTTGTATGCTTAAATCTTTGAAACTACGCAACGGATTTTGATGCGGTTTTTTTTAATAGATAGAGTGATTCAAGAGGAAGGTTTATATGCGTAACATTGCACTAGTATAATATAAACTAAGTAATAAACACATATGGCGGGTATGGTGTTGTTTCAAGTATCGCGACGTTGAGTTAGGATCACTCTTAATCTACTACAAATCAGAGAGGAAATAACTTGTGGGTGAGCTAAGCACGCTCAGTATATTGTGTGGGTCAGAGTCAGTTGACACTGGGACTTGAGTGTTACATGTGTTACTCACCGGCCGCGGTTACAAACAGTCATGGTTTTGGTATTGCTGCAGCTGAACAAATACGCATCTATTAGTGCGAGTAAGAGACATATCATATTACTTCACGACAATCTCGTAAGAAATTCTTACACTAACCATGATTACTTATCTTCTTCTTCGTTGCTGCTGAGGATCACGACCACATAATATATGACACGTCTCCAAGCCATGCGGTTTCCCTGCAGTGTGAAGCGCTCGGTACAACCTTAAATTATAGAAGATACATAAGATCTTTATTTATTATTTACAGATTTATAAGATCTTTATACTAATATTATAAAGAGGAAATATTGTTTTGTTTGTTTGTACCGAATAAGCTCCGAAACTACTGAACTGATTTTAACCATTTTTTCACCAATAAAAAGCTAAATTATCAAGAAGCATATATAAAAGAAGAAACTGACTGACTGACTCACCTATCAACGCACAGCCCAAACCGCTGGGTCTACAGATTCCAAATTTGGCAAGTAGGTTCCTTATGTGGTCTAGGGGTGCACTAAGAAAGGATTTTTCAAAATTCATCCCCTAAGGGGGTGAAACGGGAGTCGAGTTTGTATGGGGAAACAAGATTAGTTAGACTGTTTTATTCGAAACTTCATAGGAGTACTTCTATCGATAAATGAGTAAACATTTGTGTTTCAGGTTTTTCAGAATTCAACCCCTAAAGGGGGAAATGGGGTGACAAAGTCTGAAAAAAAAGTGAAAAAGTCGGGTGTATTACAAAAACAACGATTTTAAGATTCAATGTGGCGGACTGTCGGCGGGTGTCGATTCCGAGATTATCAGGGGTTATTATGAATTTGGGATTTATTTTGAGATCCAGAAAATGGCGGACTCGACCTCATACAGGATTATTGTTGATTTATTGTGAAGATTGTGATAACGATGATGATGATTGTAGTAATGATGATTGTGATTACGACGATAATGATTGTGATTACGATGATGGTGATTGTGATAATGATGATTGTGATTGTGATTACGATGAGTATGATTGTGATAATAATGATTATGATTACGATGATAATGATTGTGACAACGATGATGGTGATTGTGATTATGATTGTGATAGTGATGTTGATAGCGATAGTTATTGTGATAGTGGTTATGATAGTGATTGTGATAGTGACAGTGATAATGTCGGTGATAGTGATGGTTATTGTGACAGTGATAATGTCGGTGATAGTGATGGTTATTGTGATATTGATGGTAATTGTGATGGTGATTGTGATAGTGATTCTCTTTATTTTGAGATCCAGAAGATGGCGGATTCGATTTCGATACTGGGTAAAGGGAAAAAACAGTTCGGTAAATCACGAGAAACAGCTTGGCCACTCTTTTATATGCAGCTTCCTAGAACGCAGGGGTCTTGATAGGCTGGATAGTAGCTTTACTTAATTCATCAACGATCAGATCTCCCCGCCGGGGGCGATGACAATAGATTTTCCTATTGTGTCTGCTATCTGTTCGTTGAAGGGTTAATGATAGGTTATTTTGGTGAACGTAGGCACATGATTTAACATGTTAAGTATGATTGGAATTGTGTTGTATCTCGTGTCACATTGTTTGTTATCGAAATCCTCCGAAACGGTTTGACCGTTTTAACCGGAATTAACATGCAGGATACTATTTATCCCTTAAGTATGATCCCGTGGGACAGTTACCGAACATCACACGGGCGAAGCCGCAGGCAGCTACACAGGCAGCAACAGCTAGTACAATCTATACATTATATTTATGTCATACAAATTAGCCGAGCTATCACAATTTTTGAGGATGAAGTGCTATTTTTAAATATTTACCAATTGGCCAATTAAGAAAAATAAAAATAGGTTACCTTAGCCTTGTTTATCACCGTAGCCGGGTTGCAATCAGGCACACTTATGTACTTATTTATTCAAAGTAGCGCATCCGTCTATCTCTGAGGTGACATCTACGCCATTCTGGACATTTATAAAGCAGTGCCTTCTTATTATGACTATGAAATGCATGTAATTATTGGGACGAAAAGTAGGAGGCAGGCTTTTTGTGTTGTTTATGTGTGTAACTTTACTTTGAAATCAGATCTACTATTTTTAAATACATTGGCTCTGAAGTATTTAAACAAAATCCACTTATAAACAGGCTGAATTTTTCAAGTGGGCGTGGATGGCCAGATCCGAAACTATGAGGAATAGAGAAAAATACTCAAAGGAGTCTCGAGCCCGATTCTGACGAAAAATTAAACTACATCATTACATTTTTGAAAAATCAATATTCCTAGCCAGAAATTGAACCCATTGATTTCGTAAAAAAATACATACTGTATTAATATACCATCCGATAGCGTCGCTGTTAAGGATCAAATTCTGGGAAATAATGTCATATTATGGCAAACTAAGGAAAAATTCAATTTTGATAAAAAAAATACATAACAGTTGTAGTAATCAACAAAACGTCGAACAAAATCACTTGGCGCCAACTCACTTGTTAGTTCTATTTTCAATTGTTTATATATTTTTTTCTTTGGATAAACAACAAAATTGAAATTAGAACATCGTGTTGTAAAGATCGACTGCGCTGCTGGTGTCTTCAATCAAGGAAATAAATTTAAAATATGTCAAACAAAAAATTTAACATTTTTCTTAAATTTCCCGTATGTCTTTACATCCCAGAATTTGATCCTTATTAGCGACACTATTGAATAGTGTCGTAATAGTGATTTTTTTTTTCAAAATTTTGTTTTCGATTTCTGTATGATTTTACAAAAATCTAAATGATGCAGTTTAATTTTTAGTCAGAATCGGGCTCGAGACTCCTTTTAGCATTTTTTGTTATTCCTCATAGTTCCGGATTTGGCCATCCACGCTCACTTCGAAAGTTCACTCTGTATACATTCATATGCAATCAGTAAAAAGCTGTTGGTATTACAAACAGATACTTAAATGTTATTTATTTGTTAAGATATAGATGTATAGATGAATGTTCGTATCTATTCAACAATGCTAACTTCATTGCGCCGACCCCAAATATCATGGGACAAGGGCGGGGAGATGATGATTACTCTGCTAAAAGATAATACGGCGCTTGGTCTGTGTACACACGGCTACACATCAAGCTATACATTTCCAGTATAAGCTGACCTTGTATTATACGGAAATCCAATAATACAATGCGAGATCAGCGTAAACTGGAAATGTATAGCTTGATGTGTAGCCATGTGTACTAGGGTGTAAAGGTAATAAAACAATCATTTTGTTACAATTTATACAATATTATTTATTGAAAAAATATTTTAATTTCGTCAATCGAGTCACGTTTAGTGTCCACTATTCTAAATTATATCTGTACACTGCTGAAAAAAAGTATTACATAATTTTTGCATCTTCGGGTGCTTTTTGTAAACGTTTTTTTTTCAGTTTGATTGGAAACCAGCTATACGCAAGCGACACGCGTCTTTCGACAAAGACTGCGAAATGCGCCTGATGCGTCGTGAACGGACTCAAACAAACTCGCGCGTATGAATGCTTGCAGTAGAGACGCACCTTTAGTTTACAAGTGCCAATTTAATAGGATCAATCACTTTAAAAAACTGTGGCGTTACTATGACGTCTTAGAGCAGTTGTAATTCCAGTTTGGGAAAGAGACAGAGCTATACAGGTTGTCTAGCGCCATCTCTTTCCCACAATGGAATTACTCTTCTTTAAGACATCACAGTTCATTCTTTATTGTAATCAGTGGGTAGATACATTGTTGATTATTTATTAATTTACATAGACGGTGTTATTCACATATTTATATTTTTCTGTTTCGTGTTCCCTTACCTTACCTAATGCTAAACACTCTAAATAACGGGTACATTAATATGGCATTTAATTCTGAGTGTATGCTTATTCAAGATTATTTACATTAAATTAAATCTTTTATAAAATAAAATGTATTTAGGAAAGTACAAATTGTTACTAAAAATTTACTAATTATGGATACAATTAACACATTAACTAGTATGGGATTATTATAACTTACACAATTTCTTTATTAGTTTGATGACAAAAGTTTATTAGTTATTTTTATATCAGATAATCACGCAAAGATTAAAATAGTACGATATGCCCGTACTTAGGTCGGGCGAAAGTGCCTCATCTCAGTGTGAGTGAGCAAGACCATCTCTTCTGTCATTGTCAATTGAACAGATACGTGTCCTTGACGTGACCATCTTCTAACTTGTTCGGGCGAGTCGTACGATTCAAATCTTTGTTTTCAAAGGTACAGATAAAAGCAGTCTTACACTGGATTTTGCAAACAAATTGCCAATAAAATAGAAAACTCTACAAAATAGAGTGGTCAGTGTTTTCAGGCAAAAAAGGCATACCAGTGCACGCTATTAAATGTCTAAACAATAAAAAGCTAAAGGTGGTGTCTATGCCAGTTTGACATCTCAGGTGACTGTGTAATTCTAAAGCGCTGTTTACACTATGACCACTGACGAAAGTGCTGTCTAGTGTCTTTGGGGAAATCTACCTGAAGTAGATTACAAGACAGACAAGACAGATAGACTGAAGAATAATTCTCCAAGAGCATGGGGCAATCACTGAGTTAGTTCTGATTTTGATTAGCTGGAAAAAGAATCGTATTTTTTAAGCCCATAGTCTAAAATACCATAGTGTAAACGAGGCTTAAGATCGAATGTTGCGTTCAAAAACCATAAAATTTTACCATAAACTCTTTTCAATACCTACTAAGTTTGCTTTCTCTATCCGAATACCCTTTTGCACTTTCCCTGTCTGAATATTTGCCATTATACTTATTGTATTTGTCACTGTGGCCATTTTTTGTGTACGGTTTTTCACTGGCGCTGTAATGGATTTCTGAAGGTCCGACGGTCTTGGACCAGTGATGGGTCCAGTAGAAATCGTCCGGGTAACGAGGGTACGGGTTCTCCCGACATAGTACGACGCAATATATCAGGCTGCCGAGTAACGTGATGAAGCCGAAGATTAGGAAGACTATGCCCAGGATCCTGGAATGGAAAAGAAAAATTAATGAAAAGGCTGCTTCGAGATCGTTAGTCTAGTGGTCGAAACCACTACTACTGATCATGAGGTCCTGGGTTCGTTTCTCAGGTCAAGCAAAGTGTTAATTGGGTTTTACCATCAGATTTTTTTTGTAGCAGCCTGGATTTTGTATTACTGCCAATTGGCGCTTCCTATTATATTATCTTAAACATCAAGGGTGCGTTATATAGCGCGTAACAGGACCCTTCACGAAGCCGTCAACCAAGCATTATGTACATCAAACTAAGTAACTTAACGCAAAAATTATAGCTGGGAAACGACTTTTTTTTTTGGGGTGAAGAATCACGTTTTCCGGTGGGACTCAATGAAACACACTCAAAACATTGTGCTGATGGATGGATTGAGTAGTACGGGGGTAAAACATGTATTAAAAAAAAAGTAGTCAAAAAGCAGGAACCCCCAATATCTCCGTAACTAGAAGGCTTTCAGGTATGGTCTAGAACAAAAAAATGATCGCAATGACGGGGCGAACAAGTGCCTTTCTGCTTCGTGAAGGGTCTTGTTACACCCTTTATAAAACACCTCTACCTAACCCTTCGGGTAAATAGGTGTGGTGTTATGTTATAAGAAACTTACCATACAAAAAGAGGTTCAAAGAACTGCAGGACGATGACGAATCCCAGGGTGACGAGGATGAGCCCGAGGTTCAGCAGCAGCATTAGACAGCACATGCCTTTCACGTTCGGGCAGAAGGGGTTGGGTGCCGCCATCGCATCCACCTTCACTCCTGCCTGGAGTTTCAGAGGGATTACTTCAGCAAAGTGAAAACCTAATGGTTTTTGCACATAGGTAGTGGAAATATATATTGTCGCAAGGGACATGTTGTTAGATTTTTAACTTTTGACGCTAAGCCGAACGTAGCAAATGCAATACCTTATCAAATCCCAGTTTGTCTCAGGATGTATTTCTTCAAAACCATTGGACGGACAGCTTTAAAACACACATAGCCTCATAGCCTTCTCGTTTCTAAGTTACACCTCAAACCTTGTTGTTAATTTAGACTTAGCCAAGTTTCTTAGGCTTTTCATTCCAAAAGTGCTCTGTGTGCTTTAAGTGACGGGGATGTATGAAATCACATCCACCAAATAAAATTTAATAAAGGTACATTTGACACTCATTATCAGTCTCATTAAAAAAAAATTGACAGTAGCAAGCGACGGTTTATTTGCAAGGGTCGGTTTATTTATTTTCAGAGGAACTGTAGATCAAACGAGCAACATTGCTTTTCGGGAAAGTTGTCGAAGAGCTCTATATGCAAAATCTTACCTTTCTGGAGACTTTGGATCTGTGTGTAGATGCCACAGATGGTGCCACCGCGCTTCTGTACGAGTAAACACTGCGAGGTGCTCGCGACTGCCGGCTGTAATAGGCAAACAATCATTTGAGTATTTTCTTTGACTTTGTGGCCTCTTAGTATAGAACCTATAAAAACATTCGCACCACTGGGACTTAGGATAAGGTCAGATAGGATAAGCCACGCTCGGCTAGATTGGTCCGTGGATGGCCACGGCACTCATTACATATCGAGTTTCCTCCGAGCCTCGGAAAGCACGTTAAATCGTTGGTCCCGGCTGTAATTTGTAGATCTTTGACAGTCGTTACAGGTAGTCACTGGCCCGAAAGTTTGGCAACGTACCAAGGCGTGTCGTATTACCATAATTCTGATTGGGTTGTAGAGGTTGGATAGACATTCGCTCCATGTAAAATGCTTATATTCAGTTGTATCCGGTTAGAATGGAAGCCGACCCTAACATAGTTGGTATTGGTAAAAGGTACATGATGATGAACATTAGTATCTGCGTAGTATCCTCTTCACCTTTTTGAGAGGGTTCGGTTCCCCTGCGCCACACTGCTCAGGCTCACTCCTACAGCAGGCCAATAATGGACGACAAAGATATTATGAAATGTCAAGCGATTTTGAACCATGTGCAATTATAACTTTTGGCGTAACCTCTGTCGCTATGTTATTGCGGCCCCATATCACAATCATCTGCTTAGTTATAATATCTCCGTAACCTTACTATCTAGTGATACCCCTGGCTGGAGGCCTTAAATTCAAGGCATCTACAGAATTAGACCGGTTAAGCAGTAGCCCGCCTCATAGGCTGAACTGCGAGACGCCATTACCAAAAAAAAAGAAAAAAATACTATCTAGTGATGACAAAGATGTAGGAATATAGCGCACTCCGTGACAGCGGCATTCGTTCCAGCACGCTGTGTGTAGCCGATGTGCGCACGCGATCGTCGCGCTCCTAATCTGAGCGCACGTATGTCACGAGCATGACACTTGTCGCGCAAGACGTGCTATTTATTATTGACTTATTTTTAAATGCACATAAACTTATCACCCGTCAATTTATTTAAATCAATTAAATATTATTTACATCAAAATAATTATTGGAATCAAACAAACCAAATCTTTAACAAAACTAGTACTAAAAATCATCCGAAAATATGCATCAATTCTTATTATACATATTTTTTCAGATAGGCAGTCGTAAAATACTGGTACGAGTATTCAGCTGCATCCGGTTACACTGGAAGCCGACCCCAACATAGACTGATGATGATTAGCTGCTACTGCTAGTATATTAGGCAATCTATTATGATGTTTCGTATTAAAATTCTATGTCTAACATGTACTAATATTTGTATGTCTATGGCGAAACATGTAAGTTCACAACCCTATTTATAAGACCATAATGTACCATGTTTTTACACAAATAAAAATTATTATATTCTATTCTATTCTTGATTTTATCGACTCAAGACAATGACTAAAGTGGAGAAAAGAGAATCTTTTAACAAAATTTCATTATCTTAATTTTGTTCTATTTTTATGTTTGATTTTGTTTTATTGGAGATCTCTGAACTTATTTATTTGTATGTTTAGCAAATAAAAAAGGGGTTTGAATTAACAACAACAACAACACCCATTAATTTTCAGGCTTCTTTGGCCCATAGATATATACCTTACATACTAACATACATATGACATAATACAAATTGTGTTAGTAAATAGAACCTTAAAACTATGTTAGTAACACTTCCTTCATTAAATGGCCGGCCTAACTTCTGCCATTTGCATTTTTTTTTCAAAGTTGCGGCCAGGCATAAAATCTATATTAATCGGTAGCTGCTATCAATACAAGCAATTTTTGTATGAGACCAAATGTTCTAAAGTGTCACGTTTCCGAGATATGAGCTATTAAAGTTGTGCTAAAGACGCCATCACCCATCAGTGGATGGACTTTAACTTTGACAGCTCATATCTCGGAAACGTGACATTAGGACATTTTGTCTTTTACAAAACTTGTTTGTATTGATACCAGCTATCGGTTTATGTAGATTTTATGAGTGGCAGATATTTTGAAAATAAAATAAAATGGCGGATGTTAAGCCGGCCAGGCTTCAAACAAAACTCTTCCATGCCCTTTGACTTTGAATTTGACAACTTTCAAATTCTCATCCCTAGGCTGTGAAAAAGGGTGACATTAAAAATCGCCGACTGTTTTTAGTAAAGGGCATAGGGTACCACATAAGTGGTTAGTCGTTGTTACATAGAATATTTAATAATCTATGTAACAACGTCATATAATTTAATACCTGAATACCGGTACGATAATAAAATAAATTTCCCTTTTCCGAGTCGAACAGTTTATTTACAGTGGGTTAGCATTTTGCTTCGGCTCTAACGTTTAAAGATGAAAAGGGTTACCTACTTTTATTTTGACATAAACAACAATTAATCTGTTTTCTTATTTCATTTACCGCTCAACTCCAAAAAACGATCTAACGTCTATTAAGTTAAAAGTTCAACAAAAAATAATTGGATGGACATTCCTATTAAGTTTTTTGTTATTTCATTGACAGTTTAGAAAGTTCCGAACAAAATGGTCTAAAAAACTGACAAAGGGAGAAATCCTTAGTCATTGTGAGATGCTCAAATATTTACTTATAAGTAAGATGTCAAACACTAGAAAAAGTTTAAGTACTTAGAGGGTTAAAAAAGGCTCTTGAAGAAGATGTTAACGAGCCCGTATAGTGTTTATTATAAGGTTTTACTTGTTAGTTAGATAGTAGGTATGTATTGATCAAATCTTGCAACTGAATTTCAAACCAGTTCCCCCCAATCGATTGAGCTGAAATTTTGCACTCATTTCTGATTCTGGTGACAATACATTTTTATGATAGACATGACTTGATCCTGCAGCCAGGATTGCCTCCTCACGAGAGAACTCCTCAACAGTTAATAGCACGGACTCGAAACTTTGTATACGCCTTCAATTTTGAGAGATCAACCTAATTTTCTTCTTGTAATTTTAATATAAGGTTGATTTATTATTATTTCTTACCTGCTTTTTGGAATTAGTGACAGCTCGGATAGACACCACACCATGCGACGCGTAAATTAGCTGTTGCGTTTTCTTAGCGCTGGAAGTTAAAATTCCAACAAAAAAATAATATTTAGGCAATCAATTAAGTATTAGTGCTAGCTGGAGCAGACAATAATGTAGTAGAAATTCGTTCAAGTGTTTCAGAAACGAAACGTCTATAATCTGATTTATTGGTTCTCCTGCTTACAGTCATTACTTTAAGATTAATTCTCACAAGCATCACGTACGTCTGTATTACAGATGACAGGCAGATGTGTATTATCTTCCAGATAATTTAACACAAGAATGAGGTTAGGTAAAGTCTAAATATTGTTGAGCCTATGGTAATCAAAATTAAGTCTTGTCGGCGAAAGTCAAAGGATTGTGTTGTCATGCAATTGAATTACCAAAAAAGGGCAGTAGGTAGCTTCTATTGCCCTACAAAAGAATAGGGCTGTCAAAATTACAAAGTGTAGTTTTCCTTTATGTAACTATGGACCACTTGATGATTAGTTAGAAGCATCGCAGTAGAGGCTTGGACCTCACTGGGAATGCAATTACATCGGACTCCATGCCCCCCGCAAAATAAAACTTAGTAAAGCTGTTTGGCGGTGGATTAATCACGTGCCTTACTTTTTCTCACTCAGGTTCGCCCCTGGCCAAAGAGATTTAAAAGACTCATAGAGCGGACATTGGGAAAATGATAGTACAAAAAGGAGACGGGGATATCTGGGTCAAACTGTAAGATGAGATATAGTTTAAAAAAAAAGCGTTACTTTTTTCTATATAAAATTATAAAAAAAATCCAAATTCAAAATCCGGAAGACGAGAAATCTTAAAAATAAGTTTACTCGTATGTCACGAATAAAATAGGATATCGATTACTATAATCGATTAATCTGAATAAGTTTAAACAATTGAACAAAAAACACTTGCACCAGACAATTAATTTAATCAAAGTAAATAAATACATTATAATAATGTCGACAGTTAAAAAAAAAATGAACTTAATAAAAATAAATCTTAAAATCGATTCTCGTTTACAGAACTATTTAAAACTCGTGATACCAAATATATTTGATTTTTACACACGAATGATATCTGACAAGCGGGCGTATTATAGGTACTAGACAGATCGCTTTGAGTAATAAGTATTGGGTTACGATTTTCTTCGTCTTGTGATCTTGTCCCGTCTATCGCTCGTAAATATGTGAATGTTTTTGCCTCTGGCAGGTTGGTCCGCGCCAGTTTATCTTGTACTATGTGCGGGTAGACAAAGGTGCATAGGACACCCCAGAAATGTGGGTGTTCTAAACACCTCTGGTTTCTTCTTCCAGGCCATACTTATGCGTGATGATGATGTTCAAAAACCTTCTTTAATGGGGGCTACCGCGTGTGAATTCGCCGCTAGAGGCGCTAGTGTAGCGCGAGGCCACTGTAATGTCAGGTTTCATAGACGGTTCTCGCGTCGCATGCTTTTTTATCATGTATTTTTACTAATATTCATGATTGTGGTCTAGATTGGGCTATGATTAATTAAGACTTGAAGATTTTAAGTAGTAACCTAAGACGTTATTTGTTAGTACTTGGAGGTAAAATGATTTTTAAATGTTTCATGCTTGCTAATTTTAGGGAGAATATTGTAAATAAATGTATCTGGAGTTTACACTAAGTATGTTGTTATACGTAATAAAATAAACTTTTTATGAAGTTATTGGTACTGAAAAGTATAAAATACAATTATTGACATAACCTTACGCGACAGTGGTGCCACCTGGTGAGCTCAAAAACGATAGTCATTCGAGTCTATTGTAGGTGTACAACCCTGAGCGATTCCTGTAGCGTCACACCATCCAAGGGAACGGCAGTGAAAGTAAAATAAATTCGTCTCGCCCTAACACCGTCGTTACGGCAGCCCATCGTAGTTTTTATATCTGATGGCCTTTTTTCGTTGACTGTACCGAATTTAGCGTTTTTTTCTTCTAACGCTACCACTGTTGATTTAAAATGAATGGATTCTGGAATGTTTCACACGGTCTCTTTGAATTTCTTTTATAAAAAAGTACTGATACTAGGTACAGGATGGTTACGGCTATAGTGTACTACCAAAGAACCGATGGATGGACTGTGTGAAAGAAATCTGTGTGTGTAGAAATAGCGAGATGTGGGAGAACATGAGACAAGACATGCTGCGTCACCGCCGAACTAATTGGTATAAGGGTAGACGATAGCTGTCATAGGAGACACAGACAGCCCACTGTGTACTAACTACAGTACTTTCACAAGTTATTATGCCTTGTGTCTGTGACTAGCTTCGCCTTCTTTGTTTCTCTGACATTCAAAAGTGCCTGTTATGGTCTAATTGAAATTAATGCTTTGAGTTTGAGTTTTGTGCCGAGCCTGCATGGAGGAAGACGAGACAGCAGCACACTGCCTAGAGGTATATACAGAGCCATATCTCCGCGAGTTCGTCAGCAACACCAAAGATTTGCTAGTCTCGGAGAGCTGGGGTGGATCGAATAATTTTCCCACACGTACGCAAAATACGCGATTTGGACGTGGAGTTGCGGACACCAGCCCGCTATACAATACAAAAGAGAATTATGAATTCTTTTGGAACACCACGGGACTGAAACAGAACTGGCGAAATGTCGGTGTACTACAGGGTGTACCAAGAAGCCGTCAACCAAGTATTCTGTACCTACATCAAACTAAGTAACTACTCAAAAATTATTGCTGGGAAACGACTTTTTACTGCCGGTGAAAAATCACGTTTTACGGTAGGACTCAATGGAACGCACTCATAACATTGATGTTGAATGGATTGAATAGTATGGGGGTCGCGGAGGTGTTTAAAGCAAACCTTACTTAAATCTTACATTAAGAAAAAACTTGCGAAAAAGTTGGAACTTTGACTCATAAAACCGCCGTAACTAGAAGGTTCCCAGGTATGGTCTTGAAAAAAAGAATGATCGCAATGACGGGGAGAACAAGTGCCTTTCAGCTTCGTTAAGGGTCTTGTTACACCCTTTGTACCCACGTCTCTACCTAACACTTCACAGTGTATTACTGTAGGCGTGATGTTAAACCCAGCTACGAATATGTGCAGCTAGACCTTAAACGTTCGATTGAACTCCGTGGTACATACGTAGGGGCCAATAAATCGTGCCCCAGATGCTTGGGTTCGATTCCCGAGTCGCGTCATCATTGCGCTGTCGGCGGAGAATTATACGAGCAATGATTTACTACGTAACTGTACATTTGTTTGGTTTAAGCGAGCATTTTGTATTGATACAACTTCTTATCGTGTTTCTTGTATGTAAGCGTAAACATTTGAATATCATATTACTAGCTTATACTGCGGCTTTGCCCGCGTGGAGTTCGATAATAGTTCCACTGGACCGTAATACTACCGGGATAAAAAGGGTGTGAGAAATCCCATGTAAGTATCAATCCGTGGCCTACCATGACGTCTTAGAGCAGGAATAATTCCACTGAGGGAAAGGGATGGTGCTAGAAGACCTGCTCATGGTGCTGCTGGTGATGCTGGTGGTGGTGTGGTGATGCTGATGGTGCTGATGATAGCTCTGTCTCTTTCCCACACTGGAATTACTCCTGCTTTAAGATGTCATGGTAGGCCACCAGGTTATAAGCTATCCGTGTGCCAGCTTTAATGCAAATCCGTTTCGGAGTTTTTGCGTAAAAGAGTAACAAACATGCATCCGTCCATTCATCCTCACAAAATTGCGCATTTATAATTGATTTCTCTTATAAATGATCCCAAAGAAAATTTATGTAAACTGTTTACCTACAGGTACTGTTGTATTGTCAAAAATCAGTCATAAACTTTAAGCTTGAAGTCAGTGCTAAAACATAGGTTAAATATTCAAAGGAAAGGAGCTTGGAAAGTTCACACACACACACACACACACACATTAGGAAGCGGAGAAGGGAGGCCGTTTTGGGGGCCTCCTAGGCCTCCAGCCTAGTTTACTTAAATGACTTGATTTTGACTACGAGTTCACGCAGAACCAATAAAATGGGAAATAGTTCATGATAGTTACAGAATATCGATTACTAGCTTTTACTCGCGGCTTCGCTCCCGTTTTGTACGGAAATTAAACCATGTGAACATTTTAAATGTAACCTATGACACTCGGGGATAATGTAACTTCCCGTTAGTGAAAGAATTTTTGAAATCGGATCAGTAGTTCCGAAGATTACCCCCTACATACAAACTTACAAAGTTTACCTCTGCATAATATTAGTATAGATTTAAAATCATTTTTCAAGATAGCATTTTATACTTTTTATATTACTTTCTAAATCTTTCAACGGTCACGGTCGCAAAGCGACATATACAAATACTGATCATTGAATAGTTTAGGATACATATTTCATTGTTGAAGGCAAGTTAACCACCATTAAAACTCTCATTAACAAAACACATCATCGAACACCTTCTAAACTTTTCGGTAATATTGCATGGCAAGTTCCGATATAAGTGCCATCTAAAACAGTTTCATGGTTGTAATTTAAACTCTTGTGGTATTACTGCACAGTTCACTGGCGCGAATCATGTAAATACACCGTTACCCACTATTGGTCCCGCTAAGTCCTTAAATCCCGCTAATTTAGTCCAACGGGCCTCGATACGTGCGCAGGCGCCGAGTGTCCCCGAAATGGGACAGGTGAGCGGTTTGGCCGCTCTAGGGCCATACGATGGTCATTTGCTGGCAGTCTCGGTGACAGCCAAGCCTACTTGCACCGCATAAAATAGAGAATACTCTTAAAACTTTTTAAATATCAACATTTTCTATTTGAAACTGGCCTTATCTAATTGAATAAAGACGTTACTAAGGATGATTTCCACCAAAGGATACGAACGAATTTGGCGACAGCTGATCGCGTCTGGCAGGATGTCGACGCATACGATCGGTTCCGTACCGTTGCTTGCGAACACTTCCTTTTCTGCGCCTAGTTAAATAGTTTCATTCCTACCGTGTTGACGTGTTCTAATTCCGATCGGCTACGACGACAGGCGAACGGAGCCGATCGCGCATAGCAGCATACTTTCGGCGCGTGTCGCGGAACACGCCCGTGGTCAAGCTGCTGTGCGAGGCTTGGTAATAAAGACTTTAAATACTGTTTAAACGATTTAATGTCGTTTAAAGATTATAAAATCCGTTCCGATCCGATGCGATGCTGTTTGGTGGAAATCATTCTTTATTCGACAGTTTATAGCTGCGTTCGCTTTTTTGTTATCATTTTTGGCAATTTTCTGGGTCTGACTACTATTGATTTATTATTTTTATTGGATTCTTACAATCAATAAGCATGTAGCGGCACTACAAAGAGTACTACAGCAACATAGAACAAAAAGTACTACAGCGCCAACTATGACACAGACGATGAGTACATCTAAATACATCTAAATCCTACATCGCGCAAGTAAAGTTATTCGCGACTTAAGACTATTTAGAAGAACCTGAAATCAACTGTCGGCCCACACGACATAACACCCGTCTGGTCAGAGGATCCTCCCCTTTCTATGGGGGATGGACAAATTTTACACCCTGTTCTCCATACCCCAAAGGCAGATAAAAATTGCTAAGAAAGTTATTTTTCTATACACACAAACATTTTGGTAAAAACCGCTGCGTTTCAACCGCCCGTTTGTGTAGCCCTCTTTCCGAACAAAACATTTTGCATTAAACGCGTGGATTGATGGGAAATTGCTCAAAAGGTAATTTTACGGCGCATGTATGAATCATAGAGACGTAGATCTTCTGTGCTAGAAACTTTGCCTAGATTTCAAGAGGTAAACTTGCTACAAAGTACTGCGTGTCTGCGAAACTTCGAGTTTCTCTACGACCGGGTCAACGGATATATGTATTTTTATATTTGTAATCACATTCTCGAAAACAGCTCTAACGATTTTGATGAAAGTTGCAGTTGGGATTACGGCGCGTACAATCGATCTAGCTAGATCGCGGAAAATTCGTTTTCCATATTTTCACTCGAGGTGATCTCGGTCGCCCAAGTACTGGCTAATACTATGTAATGTGGTGCCTCTTGGGTGCGGCCGAACTCCGGGTGACTACGAAAGGCAGGGAACCGGGTGTGTTAGGATGCAGCTTGAGAGAAGGTATGTCCAGAAATGCAGCATTTATTTAAATAAAACTTTTTTCAACTTTTAACGAGTCGGTCTATCAGTCGACATGTCGAAGTTCGTTAACCGGGCCAAACGTAAATCTCTATGGAGAAGAACGGTTAATAAATGAGATAGGTAAAAACAGGTTACTCCCCTTACCTAATTTCTGAAGGTGGCCTGTAAGCCGCACTGGTAACATACACGTCTGACCCGGAGTCAGCTCTGGGGGAGCCGTTGGTGTGTTGCGGCCGTCTGCCATTCCTGTGCTCGCCTGATGGGGACCGCGTCCTCTCGTCCATTGTCTGGAAAATAAAGGAAATATTGGTCAAAAAAATCTGAAGGTTAAGTTATACAGTGTTATACCTACTCGTAACATTACATTCACATTGAAAAGTTGGGTTCTTTAGAGAGATTACAGTAGCAGTGCATTTGAATTTTTAACTGCCTCCATTTGACTGACTCGTTGATCTAATACGTACTAATATATAGGCTCGCCACTTATTACGTGACTTAAAACATAACTAGCGAAATGTGAGTGTACTATTAGGTACACCTCTGCCTACCCTGCGGGGATTGCAGGCGTGTTATGTTATGTATGTTTTCCCAAAAATAAGGTTTCAGTAACTGCTCGGAGTGAGTTTGTGCCAAGCGAAAGCAAAATCAGTTAATTACAATGTGCCCACTGCTGGGATATAGGCCTCCACTCTGTTAGTGGCATAATCAGCCTATAATGTTCCCACTGCTGGGACACACGGCCTCCTCTCTATGACAGGGAATGGGCTATAATCCACCACACAGGCCCAGTGCGGGTTTGTAGATGTCACAATTCTACAATAATTCGAATTTTTTGGTTCCCGTGGTGATGAAATAAATTACACAAAGTAATGTGCCTGCCTGGGTTAGAATCCACGACTGTTAGTGGGAATTGACCGTATTCCACGGTAAATAATACATAAATATGTCACATGACTTTTACGTTTCTTTCGACTAGTTTGACCACGAGGAAATTTAATTCCTCGTGGTCAAACCAGTTTGACTATGAGGAAGAACCGGTCGTTTCTCCTCGTGATGTTTTTTTCAACTGTTTTGTGAGCAAAGCTGATGAAATTTTCATGATTAGTTAGGGTACTTTACAAATTCAAGCTCAGAATGTTAAAGAGACTGCAGTGGGTCATTATAATGAAGGATTATTGATGATTTTCTTGTGTTTATGAATTTTGAGCACATTATAAATTTGCAACAAGTAGTTAATGCTGAAGTAGTTCAAGGTTTTGGTTTTGTTGGTAGGAATGTTTTGTGCAAATTATAGGAAATAAGCGTTTTTATAGTACAGGCTTTAGTCTGCATTTCCCGAAGGGTTAAGAAGAGGTGTATACCCTCAGGGGCGAGCTCATTGCCATCAACTGGGCATCTATTATTATTACATATTATAAAGCCAGACTTCGGCTGTACTGATTATCTCCTGATGGAAAAAGAACATGTTGCCTCGGAATCGAACCCAACCAGGCGTTTGTATTTATTCGGCGATCGAATCAAATCAATCGAGTGTAGAGACACACGAGAACCATAAATCGCCTGACTCGTATCTTTTTTCTGAAGCCAGATCAACCCATTACGAGAATTGTAATGTTAGCAGGCATTACCGTTAGTCGTTGACAGCTTGGAGCAGAGACCAAAATCTACATCTACGCTAATATTTTAAAGAGGAAAGATTTGTATTTTTGTGTGTATGTTTGTAATGAATAAACTCAAAAACTACTGCGCCGATTTCACAAATTCTTTCACCATTAGAAAGCTACGGTGAACCTGAGTAACATAGGTACCATAGGTGCACATAGGTGCGAAGCCGGGACGGGCCGCTAGTAGTTTATAAACCGATATTAGCTTCGTGTTCCCCATTGCCATGTTGTTTCGAGCCATCATTTTCATTGATAAACTGTGCGTAGTTATGTTATATGTTTGTGTATGTGGCTTTTGTTTATTTTAACGTAGACACATAATAATATATGTTAACGTTTATTAACTGACCAACTACGTGCGTGATTTTTAGATTTCCACACCCAAATCCAAACGCTGTTAACTGATCCCTAATAAAGGTCTGCACCGGCTATATTTGGTACAGGGGTGTACCATTTTATAAGCTTCATTCAATTGATGATTTCATAGCAAGATGATCACGATGTCTTAGTACCAAGAATGCGAAGACATGTACCAAACTGCACTGGGGCCCGCGTGGTGGATGACAGACAGTTACTGCGATAGTGACTGCCCACTCTTATTCATAGATAGAATGCCTCAGTCGAATAAATAAAGGCTAACTTTGCAGCAGGATGTCTCTCTCCCCTTACTTGATTCCAGATGTCACATCATTCTCTATCTCTTTCGAACAGTAAGTAAACTTAATAGGCCGTAATAGATATAAAAGACGATTATCTTACCCGTACCGTGTACTCCGACAGCGTCCTCTCAGACGGTGCCCTGTGGCTGTCATTCTCATCTCGGCTCGATGCTCTGTGGTGATAACCAGACGACGGAGAGTCTACTCCAGACCGGTGCGTCGCCACGTAGTGGTTGTTCTTCACTTTATGCGCCATCTTGGATTCTCAGGATCATAAGCACTTACTCATACTAGGGTTACAGTCACGCATAGTCCGATGATAGGAGACGGGAGCGCATTTTTGATCAGTGTTAGAACGTTTGCAACTTTGTTCTATTGTTATTGTTTTAGTTCATCATTCGTTGTTGTTTTTTTGACCTGGAACAAAGAAAAGACGTGGTTATTTTGGTTTCAATATACGGTTTAGTTTTCTGGGTACAAGTTTTTCTCAATTAGCTGCTAAAAACTTTAAGTTCTAATCAACACAAGAACTAGCTGAAATGATTGCATGAGGCTCTGGGTGAGATTTCCAGGTCAGACGAATTGTTGACTTTTTACATCAGACATTTCTCAGTAGCAGCCACGGTGTCTGGATTTGTGCCCCATTGATGGCAATAGGTCCGGCCCCTATATGGGACTTAAACACATCTGGCGAAATGTGGGTGTATTATGGCTTATATACCCTTCCTGGAAACAGAAGTGTTGTAAAACTAGCTCAAATGTTGTTAGTCATGTCGATTAGGTTGTCTGTTTTGCTATTTAACATTAACATAACATCACGCATGTAATCCCCGAACGGTTAGGCAGGGCTGTACCTAATGGTAGATACATCCACATTTCGCCAGTTTGCTTTTTGAGCTAACAATATCAACAATCATTATGAGTGAGATAGTTTTATATCAATTTTTGTTCCGATTAGCCTTTCAGAAACAGTGTTCTTTTACGAGTCGAATTACGATGGCGTAAAAAAACCACATACAACATCTGGAAATTCTAAACTATGTTCCATCCAGCAGAATGTAAACGAAATCGAACTGTTTGGGCGACCTTGTACGATTTGTGTCAGTACAACCAATTGTGGGTCACACCGTTACAGAAATAGAGTTTATAATCCAATAAAATGTTAGCCAGTTAGAATTATTGCACGAAACAATGGTACATTCCAATCTTAGTCGATTAATGACGCAACGAGTGCAGGTATCGAGTCATATCGATATTATTTACCTGTTAAATTGCGCGCGGACTACTTTTTTGTAGTTTTTATCGATTACTACGATCTATTGAACGCGGTTTTGAAATTAAAGAAAAAAACCTTTGTTTGCACTGATTAAACAATAACAAAAAAAAACAGAATCCGTGACATAAAAGGATTAGAAGAACCTACAAATGGTAAGTAATTACCTGATGGCATACATACAATAGAGAGCAACAAGAGAGCAGCGGTGCTCCAGTGGTGGCGGCCCCGATTTACGAACAGTAAGTCGTGGGTTCGAACCCAGGCAGGCGCATTACTCTGTGTAATTTATTTCATCAACACTGCTCTCAAAACGGTAAAGGAAACCATCGTGAGGAAACCGGCATGTCCTAGAACCAAAAAATCCGAAGACATGTGACATCTACCAACCCGCACTGGACCCGCGTGGCGGATTATAGCCCATTTCCCTCTCATAGTGAGGAGGCCGTGTTTCTCAGCAGTGGGAACATTGCAGGCTGATTTCGTTAGACAATATAATTGACCGACCTGATGGTAAGTGCACCTTAGGACATCTGCCATTATCATCAAAGACATTGCAGATGCATCGCACATTGCCATCCAAAGCTCAAATGTTTCTCATGGGTCCATATTGGCTCACATAAAGTTCTTTACCCAAAATTGTTTTTCCTAATGATTTGTAATCCGAATGACCACTCTTCTTAAAATTTTTCATCCTAAACTTTCATTCATACTATTTGTAGTGCTACCGGCGATGTTCATCACACTCATGTTTCCGAAATTTGTAATTAATAATATCATTAATGTAAATATATTTAAACTCCTACTGTTTTTATCATAACGCTTTTATCCCTAAACATAATTACCATAATATTTTCACTCATACTCAGAAAGAAACATTTACCAAGTGTAATAAAAAATATATGTGGGTAGAAGATGATATTTATAGTTTTAATTTGAGGGTATGATTATTATTTGGGGGTATGTTTTTTTTACATTTAGCCAATTTATTTTTGGTTATTGTTGTTACATACTTATTACTATAACTATACCTGAGATAATTATATCTAAAAACCAACTGTTTAGAATGATTAAAGGTCGTTTCACTGATTTTTGTCTTAAATGTATGAAATTCAGGTCAGAGTGTCGTCTTGGGGAACTATGAAAAAAATATTTAGAAAAATTTCGCGACCAATTTCGAGGTAGCGCTCGCCGGCTTCTAATTATCGGAGTTGAAAATTTAGGTGAACTTTGGCGCACCCGTTTTTCATATTGGGTATTTAAGGTTGAAAGGTATATGGACCGAGATCCCCTCCAACATCTTACTACGAACACAGAGACGCTGCTTGATGGTATTAACATACTAGGAACAGCTCCTACCCAAAGAGCTTGTCATCATCAATTGATCATCTTAATCCCAACTTTAAATACTACTGAACATTTCTTACTGTCAAACTCCACACTCATGAGCCAGTCTCATTCAATTTCAACTTACGATAGTAGAGAGCTCTATTACCTTTAACTAAAACTAAATGCATAGTCGAATAATCTATTTGGTAAGTATACAGGTATTATAATGATGTAGGTACTATAAACGTGGAGTCCCAGGGTCTGCGTGAGGAAGTAGCTCACAACGGTGCATTGCACACATTTCGCGAATTCCTCCCGCAATGAATGAAGCGGCCCAAGTAAGGAGATTTAAGTGATTTCTATTAATTTCGTTTAAAAAACTATGGCATACCAAAAAAAATACGTAAGTATATCAAATATCAGAGTCCAACTTGTCACTTAATAGGCGAAAAGTCATCATGCGAATTGTTATGTACCATCGGACAGCACCATTTATCACCTTACTAGCGAGTAGCGACCCGCCCCGGCTTCGCACGGGTGCAATAATATACATATAAACCTTCCTCTTGAATCACTCTATCTATTAAAAACCGCATCAAAATCCGTTGCTTAGTTTTAAAGATCAAAGCATACATAGGGACAGACAGAGGGAAGCGATTTTGTTTCATACTATGTAGTGATTTTCCAGAATAAGGTTACCTCTCATTCTATACAAATCCTGTACAATGCGGTCATTTTATGATACCTTTTAAAAGAAGGAACGGATTTTACTATGTTTACTGTTTGTTTTGAGTTCCCGATATCCGATACGTACCTATTGTTTTGGGTTTGTGATCATGGTGCTTGCAACAGCGCTGAATTATCGCGAACTCAAAACAAAGAGTAAATAAGTTTCTATTGTTAATGATAATGTTAGTGACCATGAAAGTTTAAAAACTTATAAATCTTTGTGTCATCGTGTGTTTTTGAGAACTGCAAGCTCTGCGTATTAACTGCTCTGAAAACGGTAGGGCCCAGTCCATTTCATAGAGGCCAGAGTTATTTACAGTTTGTAGTTTATATTTGTATTTATTTCTGTTCCTGTTTCCTGACCGTAACATTACACTTACGCCCGCACTGCCAGCCTGTGAGCCTGCATGCATACTTTGAACGGGCCATTGTTTTTGAACGCAGCAGGTCTCCGGTACAGTATCAGTCAGAAATGGCTCGCGTTATTTCACAAGCGCCTATAATAAGGCAGGCTCAAGTAGTAGCAAGTACACCTAAGCTAAAACAGAACAGGGGGTTACTATGACGTCATAAAGCAGGAGTAATTCCAGTTTAGGAAAGAGACAGAGCTACACAGGTCGTCTAGAGCAATCCCTTTCCCACAGTGGAATTACTCCTGCTTTAAGACGTCATGGTAGGCCACCAGGCCTGTAAGGGGTAATTGAGGACATCCAAGGATCCATACTAATACTTATTATAAACTAGCTGTGCCTCGCGACCTTCAGCATAGGCATACGCACAATCAGCCTATAATGTTCCACGCGGGCCCAGTGCGGGTTGGTGGTTGGTGACGCGAGCTTCGTCCGCGTGAAATTATTGTATTGTTACAGAGTTATCTTTTTTTGCACGGAATCCTACACGGTAGCCTAAGTGAAACACCTTATAATATCAGCTGTCCGCCAATAAAAGTCCCGTCGAAATCTGTCCAGCCGTTACGGAGATTAGCCGGAACAGACAGACAGACAAAAATGTGAAATAAGTTTTGCATGCAGAAAAAAATATTAATATTATGTATTTGTGTATATTGATGCCTGTCTGTCTGTTACCTTACCTTACCTTAGCAGAACGGATTTCGTTCAGAAGTTTACGGGTACACCATAACCTAAGTTAAAAGTATAGGACCTATTTTTATTCAGAAGTATGTTCCCATGGGAACATTTCCGACGCGAAGCCGTGGTCAAACCTTAGTATTCCACAATTAGGAAATAGCCAATAACACTGCGAACCCAGGACTGCATGCTCAGCAGCCGCGCTTGCGACCACTACACCAGCACTGGCAAAATACTTGCAAAGATCGTAATTTACCAGCACTGGTAGGCATTTGAAGCCCCCAGGAACTTAACGCAGTCACGACACGAAATAACACAAACACCTAATATGGCTGGATCTATTTGAATACAGTAGAAATTACCTCCGAAGAGAATATTATGCCAGAAATGGGAGAAAGGCAATTAATTCAATCGGTTTTACCGTTTGTTTCGGTGCTTTTGCAAGAATTTAGAAGGATATTCTAAATTACGACGTAGCTCGAAAGTCTAGGGCTTTGCGAGTCAGATAAGCAGGCACTCCATGTTGAATATCGGTAGGTACATTCAATTACAACCAGCTAGACAGGACGCAGACCCCACTATAAAGGGTGTAACAAGACCCTAGCCGAAAGGCACTTGTTCTCCCCGTCATTGCGATCATTATTTTGTTCTAGACCAGGGAAACTTCCAGTTTCGGATATTCGCTCCAAGTAAAATACAAGTATTCAGCCGCACCCGCTTAGACTGATAGCCGATCCCAAAATAGTTGGGAAAAGGCTAGGTAGATGATGACTAAATAAGCTTGAGTTTGGCCGCAACTCGCCAATTTATGATAGTTTAACAGCAATAACTATGATATAAAAGTTCATGTTAAATCTGTTGAAAGTCCTTGCAGCGAACTATGGAAGAGTCCTAATTTAGAACATTTTCCACTTAGTCTTTACCCAACTATACAGAGTGTAACAAGACCCTTCACGAAGCCGTCAACCAAGCATTATGTACATCAAACTAAGTAACTTTACGCTAAATTTAAAGCTGGAAAACGACCTTTTTTTTTGGGGTGAAAACACGTTTTACGGTAGGACTCAATGTAACGGACTCAAAACATTGTGCTGATGGATGCATTGATTGAATAGTACGGGGGTCGTGGGGTGTTTAAAGTAAAAATCTTACACTAAATACATGTTTTTAAAAAAATACTTGTTAAAAAGTTGGAACTTTGACCCCCAATATCTCCGTAACTAAAAGGTTCCCAGGTATGGTCTAGAAAAAAAAATGATCCCGATTACGGGGAGAACAAGTGCCCTTGCTTCGTTAAGGGATGGTTAAGGGTCTAAACTTTCTGAGTGAAAAATGGCCTTGGATTTCAGATGATAAAAGTAATTGAATGAATACGAGGTCCCAGAGACATACAGACATTTCTAAGCGTTTAAACTTATAGCTTACAATATAGTGCAATAACGTAAAAACTTATCCCAACTACCAAGAGCAAACTAGCCCTTTGAGTTTAATCTAAGGAACATTCTAATATCTTCGAGTCCGAATTTAACTAGCTTGTTTGACCCCCGCCCTTATTGTACCGGTGTAAGGTTACTATTGCGAAAGCTAAGCTGGTGAATTGAAGAATTGTTTATATTGTTAAACAAGTAGGTTGGTTTTAATCTGATTATTGCCAGGACCTCGTACATGTATTCTATTATTATAAAAGTATAAGATATTTGACAGATGAAAAAAAAAATGATGGTCTAATAATTAATAGAACCTACAAATTAGAGGTCCCAAATCAGGTCTCCGTGAGTTTTTGCCTAAACATGTGTCGGGAGAATGATAATATGTATTACTAAATAAATAAATATTAAGTTATCTAAAATTCGCTTTTTTCTTTTTCGCTTTTCGCATTTTAGTAAAGAAAACGAACTATATTTTATAAGTAATTGTTATTTCAAGCAACGAACGAAAAACTTAAAATTCAACGACGGAAAAATTGCAACTTCGCTTTTTTTTTGTAATATGTGTGACAAATTTCGGGAAATCGGACATGGACGACACTTCGTCTGTTAGTCTGGTGGTCGCAAGTGTGACCTGAGGTTTTTATTCTGATTTCTTGGTCATGCACTAATGTCATTTGGATTTTTTTATTTGGCCATCTGATCGTTAGCAATGAGCTCGATCCCCTGTTTTTTTTCTTCTTTTTATGTATGGGAAATTATCAAATGACTCCCACTCTGGGCAGAGCGGAAGGGAGTGTCAGACTGGTACTGACTAAAACCAGTCCATGTTCCATCTTTTGCGTTGTGTTCCAGGGCTGCGGTATCTCTTTCGAACAGTCCCGTAACCCTGGCAGGCATCGGTCCTTTCGGACCCCTTCCCGTTTGCTGACATTTCTCTGAGGCGCGCGTGGAACACGGACGCGCGGTCGACACGGCCCCTTACACCCCCCCTACCCCCTTACATAGGACTTAAAAATACTGATGACATATAAAGGTAGGAACTACATAACCCTCAGCATATCTACACGACATACTCCTAGGCGGTTGCTCACCGTCGAAATAAGCCATTAGCACAGGTGTGTCCCGCTCCTAAGGTTTAATTGGAAACCATGTACCTCGGTATCACTATTGTATCGACAATCAACCACTTCAGTGTTTCCCAATGGCTCTAGTTAATATTAAACGGTCTCCCGTTTAATATTAACTAGAGCATTTCATTAGCACTTCTAGTCTAGGAGAATTTTTTCTTGTAATTGGATAAAAATAGCATTTCCGGGCTATGGAATTGATGCAGGAGTTCAGGGGAGTCAAGAAGTGACAACTACACTGTCAGCTCAAAATTATTGATGATAATTATTATCATCGGTTGGCTTGGGTTTTGGCAATACCGCAGTCACAGCATTTCTTCATGTTGATGTCTGGTGTGCTTATTGCACCTGCAGCCGTGACCTCCTCACTCCATAAGAATCAATCCTGCGTCGTCTTTGCGACTGGCGTCATAAACGTACAGCCAGGTTTCAGGCTAGCTAAAGTAGACTCATCTTTCATGGGGTACTGTATAAAATGTTATAATAAAATACCTCCCCACATTCAACAACTGAATGAGACAAAATTTAAATCTTGTATAAAACGCACACTATGTAGGCAAGCGTATTATAAGTTAGGGGATTACATCGATGATAAAAATGCTTGGCTCAATGGTGGTCCTGCTCCACAACCATAGGGGCAAACTAATCAGAAGCTCATGTGAAATTATTGTGGAAGCTGCAGAAGATTGTAAAAATATCTTTGCAATGTATAGATTCAATCTCTTAGTATTATATAACTGCATAGCACATGTGTGAGTACTATGTACTGTAAAGCTACCATTTACATTATGTTATTGGTGATGGTGATTAACATTCGTTATATTTAAAACTCTTGTGCAAGTTGAATGGGGAAGTTTTTGAAAATTCATTCTCTAAAGCGGATGAAAGTATGTATGGAAATCCGCCATTTTTGACGATGAGAAATCCTATCAGGCACAGGGCTTATCAGTTATCAATATCACTCACTAAAGAACTAATCTCAGAGCGCCATTTGATTTAGATCTACATATTTTTCCTTATGTTTTAGCTCAATTGTACTACTGACATTTGTCTCGGAACGTACTTACTGTAAACAAGGTGTGGCTTGTTCAATAATAAGCCTACGAGTAGAATGTGGCCTGATATCTAGTGGAGTCTAGGCAGCCATTACTTACAGTTCTGTGTAGTTTACGATAATTAGAGAAACCTTTTCTATACGAAGAGTGTTATTTGAGGTAGCGGGGTTGGTCAGGGCTCCCCTTGATCTATGAATGCCTGGTACGCTAGGACAATCTGACCTAAGAGTTATCGACTAAGACTTTCGAAAGGAATAGCAAGAAAACACCATATTGACGATCATACAGGGCATTACAGGGTGCAACAGGACCCTTCACGAAGCCGGCAACCAAGCATTCTGTACATCAAACTAAGTTATTCTACGCAAAAATTATTTTAGCCCTTTTAACCCTTTTAACCCTTTTTTTTTAGGGTGAAAAATTACGTTTTACGGTAGGACTCGATGTAACGCACTCAAAACATTGTGCTGGTGGATGGATTGAATAGTACGGGGGTCGTGGAGGTGTTTAAAGTAAAAATCTTCCAATAACAACGTGTACTTTTAAAAAAACTTGTGAAAATGTTGGAACTTTGACCCCCAATATCTCCATAACTAGAAAGTTCCCAGGTATGGTCTAGTACCTACAAAAAAATGATCGCAATGACGGGGAGAACTAGTGCCTTTATGCTTCGTTAAGTCTTGTTAAGTACACCCTTTATTTTAAGTCTAAGATGGGGCGCTCCTATTGATAATTTCCCATCAACTGAAAACGAATACAGACCCCGGGCTGTTACCGAGAAATTCTCTAAATTCTCATAAGAAAACCTAATAACACATTACACAACCCGGAGATCGAGTGCCTTTTGGCTTCGTTAAGGGTCTTGTTACACCCTTTAAGGTCTTGTTATAGAGAAATCTTGATATTTTGTTAGGACTTGTCGAGATGTCAATTGATCTGCAATGTTTTCAGCCCCGGAAACTGGATGTGTGCCCGGTATATGGGAATAGGGTCCTCCTCTATTACATGGGCCCTTAACATGACTGGCGAAATGTGTCTTGTTTTTGGAGCTACCGCTTTTAAAACTGAAAGCTTTACGATAACGTCTGAATACATCTATAATAATATTTTAGGAGACTCACTCAAACCATACCGAAATGGGAGGGGCTGCGGGTCTGTTCGAAAGAGATACCGTGGCCCCGGAACACAAAGGGCGATGAAGGAACATAGATGGCCGGGTGTTTCGTCGTTTCGCACCACGAGTGGTTCGTCAGTAAAAGTCTGACACTCCCTCCTGCTCAGCCCAGAGCGGGAGGGATTATTTGATGATTTCGCATCCAAAAAAAAAAAAAAAGCGTCCCCTTACTTTATAACTAGACGATCACACATTTAGTATCTGATTACTCGAATACAGATCTTAAGTAGCGGCTGGTCATTGACCCCGGCGTAAAACCGAAGGGCCTGGCCACCTGCGAATCTTAGACAAGTGAAGCGGCCAAGTGGATTGCAGTTACTAAGATAACGGGCCGAAATGATAAACTGCCCCGCGGCTGCGGACTATCTAGGGTTGCCAATTTATTAGAAGGTACCGTTTTTTTTTGTCGAGTGGCAATTCCTATGGATGCCGTCTGACGAGTTGTAGGGGTTTGCACAAAAGAGGAGGAGGAGTTGAGGCATACAACATTACCACTGTATATCCCGGAGAGGTAAGCTAGTACATATAGGACTAGATTCTAGAACCTGCGACGTCAGCGGTGCAAGGCTAATGTCGTCAATCAGATTCCAGTGTAGACATGGAGGCGCTTAAGTAATTACTTAGTTATTTGTTATTGAAATAAAAACGAATAGTACTTAACTCATGGGGTAATCATCAGAGAGTGGTTGTACAGCCGGGACCAGCGGCTGAACGTGCTTTCCGAGACAAGGAGGAAACTCGGTGTGTAATGGGAGATCACCCATCCATGGACCAACTTAGGCAAGCGAGGCTTAACCTTGACAGTTCGATCTTCGGGTTGTGTTATGTGTTATTAGGTTTTCTAAGAGAATTTCTCGGTAAAAGCCCGGGGTCTGCATTCGTGTTCAGTTGATGGGAAATTATCAATAGGCTCGCCCCATTGGTCGGTCGGTCGGTATAGGTCTTAAATAATAAATTGTACAGCTTGTATAAAAAATCTGCCTGTGGACTGCCTGATGGTCTAGTGGTCACAAGCGTGAGAGCGTGATGGGGTCCTAGGTTCGATTCCCGATTCGGGCAACGTGTTATTAGGTTTGTCCATCGGGAATTTCTCAGTAATAACAAGTGAGCAACAACAACAACAAATAACAACGCAGTATGGATTTGGACCGAATTATAGCAATAGGCTCGCCCCTATTACAAGGAACTTAAAAAAAATAATTGGCGAAATGTGGGTGAATTATTATTATTAGGTGAAAATTAAGTCAAAAGTAAAGTAAAGTAGTAGATAAGTAATTAAGTTGAAATTTTGTTAATTTGTATGTAATATCGATTTCAAATTTTTATATTGTTAAATGTATGCCATAACGGGTAGTTTTTTGAGTTACCGTAACTATAAGACCTACTGTATCACCAAAATTCACACTAATAAATACTTTGACTTTGACTTTGAGGTACACCTCTGCCTAAACCTTTGGGGATCACAGGCGTGAGTTTATGTTATGTGTATCAGAAGTATGATGATGTGAGTATGTGGTAATATTTAAGTGCGTGAAACAGACCTTAATGGTCTGTACCTGAACCATTCATGGGATCAATGGAGTAATCGCGAAAAAAAATCAGACCATTCATTTTGCTCGCACGGCTCATTTTGCACGGAACCCTAATCCTTTTCCTAAAATAAGTTATCTTCATGTTGTAAGCTTAAGTTACTCCTTATAACATTAGCGATCTGCCAGTAAAAGTCTCGTCGAAAGCGGTCTAGTCGTTTCGGAGATTAGCAGGAACAAAGACAGACATACAGGCAAACATTTTCAAAGGTTTTTTCTTTTTTTATAAGTATTTTCATATGCATGCAGCAAAAAGCTGTTATTTTGACATTATAAACAGACGCTTCAATTTTATTTAATTTGAATATAAGATGTGGTGACAACCCTTGTCGCTCCCGTACACATTGTACATTGTACAAACTGCAACATAGATTGCAGACTATTTTTAATCACGCTGTAGCCTAATTCCAACCGTAACTACCGGTGTTAAGGTTGAAAATAAACAAGTTTAGAGAAGTGTAGAGTGGTTGATTGTAGCGGAATTAGGTCGGAACCAAACCCGCTACTATTATGAGACGAAAGTTTACGAGCTTGATCCTATGTGTTGTCGGTGGAACGATTTATTACATTTTTAGGGTGTTTCAGTAAAGAATTAGTTACTGATACAGATTTGATCGGCATAAATTGATTTTCGAAAGTTGCCACAAATACTGCATGTTGTGACTTATGACCATGCCTGTCTATAAACACCCGAAAGGCTTGGCAGAAATATACCTAATGGGCGTAAAAGTACCCTTTTCGAAGTCGACAGGCACTTGGTTGAGAGCAGCGGTGGCCCAGTGGTGGGAGAGCAGCGGTGGCCAAGTGGTGGCGGCCCCGACTTACGAACAGTAAGTCGTGGGTTCGAACCCAAGCAGGCGCATTACTTTGTGTAATTTATTTCATCACCACTGCTCTCAAAACGGTGAACGAAAACATCGTGAGGAAACCGGCATGTTCTAGAACCAAAAATTCGAAGACATGTGACATCTACCAACCCGCACTGGGCCCGCGTGGTGGATTATAGCCCATTCCTTCTCATTGAGAGGAGGCCGAGTGAGGAACATTAAAGGCTGATTATGCAGGCACTTGGACTCCGCGTCATTGCGATAATTTATTAGTTCTAGACCATACCTGGGAACCTTCTAGTTACGGAGATATTGGAGGTCAAAACTTCAATTTCTTCCCAAGTTGTTAGGGTTATAACTTTAGTTTAAATGCCTAAGCCGCCCGCTGCCGCTGCCTTATGACCGTTGTACTATTCCATGCATCAGCACAATGTTTTGGATGCTACCTGAAAACGTGAATTTCACCCAAAAAAAGTTGTTTCCCAGCAATTATTTTTGTGTAGAGTTACTTAGTTTGATGTACACAATGCTTGATCGACGGCAACCAGTCTTACGGAGTATCGTATTACTTAGTACTAACTTGTAGGCAGTCGCTCCATGTAAAATACTGGTATTCCGCCGCATCTGGTTAGACTGGAAGCCGACCCCAACATAGTTGGGGAATGGGGCAGATGATGATTGACTAAATGGGAGGATAAATGCCGATCTCAAAGCGGGCAAAGCCGTGAGCAATACCTACCTTTGTTTGTATGATCATAATTCACCTTAATTATTTGATTAAATAATATTCTCACTCAATAATATCTGCAGCCCTAAGCAGTATTATTTGCAATATCAAACAGAAACCCGGATGGCAGTAAACCAGCCGTCACATTACTAAGATGTAGCGATAAGCGACAGCGGGCAGGAATCCACGCGATGTCGGTCGTGACTGCGGTTCAGTTACTTTTAATGTGTAGCCAGGTGCTATTTACTTTTTAATTACTGGTCTAATTAAGTATCGTGATTGGTTATAAGTTACAGAGTTTATTTATGTGAAGATAAACTGTGTTTTATTATTAGTATGGTAGGGTAGGGCTGTGCTTTCCAGTTTCTTTGGTAATTTTGGTTATTAGAAACACGTGGACGTGCGTGCCTAGGAGGATTCTTCATGAATAGAATCATTCCCGCTATATCGATTTCCTTTACGTAGACTCGTGATTTTTCTTGGTTTTGATGTGTTGTCTTTTGTTTCGCCTCGACATGGCTGTCACAGAGCACAGTCACATTAATAACGAAATACGGCTATGCTTTTAATTACTTATATAATTTCGCTCGTCTGATGACACCGTATTTTTAATAATACATTGATTACCCACCAAAAGTTACTAGGCTAGCATAAGTTCAAGGTGTTGTGTGTTTTTATATTCCGGGTATCTGATATACACAGAGATCAAAGAAATGATATGATGGAATGTGAATTTCAAAGAAAGACATTTACGCCGACAGTTGGTAGGCAAAGAAAGATGGGTTTATTAGAGTTATGCTGTTACTGGACTAAGTGAAAGATGATATGGCTACGGGGAGGGTGACATTGTGATTGGGGCCAATAGAGAAGTTCCTATGAAAAAAGAAGGGCCTCAGGATGATGATCCTTTGAAAGACCAATTAGTATCAGATTTTTAGCATATCAACATTACAATCGCTTTTATTTACTCTTCCTGGCCAACTATCATCATCTTCCTGTCCTTGTCCCAAACGGAAACCCTTATAGGATCACCCGTCTTTGGGTCACCAACATGAATTAATTAATAATAAACATGGGGGCTACTTTTGGGGGTAAATTAGAAAATAAAAAAAAAGTTTCGCAATCTATATCGTGATCCGTATTTAAAAAAAATGAAAACCTTACAAAAGATAGTTCTTTACCTATAGAAATCTATAAACGTACGGAACCCTCCACCCGAGTCGAACTCGTATTTAAAAAAAATGAAAACCTTACAAAAGATAGTTCTTTACCTATAGAAATCTATAAACGTACGGAACCCTCCACCCGAGTCGAACTCGGACTTGTCCGGTTTTTATCTTCCATTCTCCCCTGTCAACCGTCACGCTATCATTCACTCCTTTCTCTTTCATATCAATCCTCACACAATCCATCCATCTTTTCTTTGATCTTCCTCTCCCTCTCCGGCCATCAACATTTATATTCATCACTCTTTTAGTCACAAGTGTTGCATTCCTCCTCACCACATGTCCATACCAAGACAGACGACTCCCTTTTATCTTTTCTGTAACAGCCGCCACTTTCAAACTTCCTCTTATATTATGCTCTCCACACTTCCATTTCAACATGCTGCATGCATGCTGAAGGAAGTAAGCTAAATATGAGAAACCTTTTATTTGTAACACCATAATGTGACCACCATATTTCAAGCAAATCAAGAATTCTAAAACATTGTCATCTGCGTTACATGCAATCTTTTTTCAGCCGTCTTCTTCACAGCCCAGCATTCCGATCCATACAGTACGACAGGTGGAATCACGGACTAGTATATTTTCCCCTTTAACTTGAGGGGTATCCGTAGGTCGCAAGTTGTTCCAGTGACCTATCACCATTTCAAGGGACCCTTTTTTTGTTTTTTTTTTTTCGATGTACCGAACATCGGTGCAGATGGGTATGGCCTTCCTGGCCAACCAAAAAGGACAGACGCCAGCACATAAAGCTACTACAAATCTGTCAAAGTCGAATGCCCATCGGCCATATAAAAAAAATGTTACTACAAATCGTAGGCAATTTCAATAATTATCAAAAAAACTAGGTAGAAGTCAGTTACAAACCTTTTTCTGAAATATAGGTTAAGTCTAGGCTAAGGATTTCAGGTCCGTCGTCAAAAAGCCGAGTCGTCGTTTAGGCGGTTCCAATCTAATTTAAAAATGGGTATCGTGCGCAGAAGTAAAATCAAAATCCTTAAAAAATGGCCACAGTCGTCGTTATATCATAAAAAAGCAATCCGTACGTAACTCAAGTCGAAAGCGCTAGAATCAACTTGTAAACAAACAATCGAAAATGCAGTAATGTCAAACTAATTAATCAACTAATTTGAATTTAATTTATATTGACATGCGTATATTATTTTGATTAGATTTATGGTACACATAGCTCGCAATTTATTAAATTAATGATAACTGTGCCTTACTCGTGTCAAATAAACACTGACTTGCAATAAAAATAACAAAGAATTAAACGGATATCAAGTTAAATATTTTAATGATTCCTATGTTTTTATACCCTAAACAAACTTGAGAATTATTTCATTAGACATAATTTATTTTAAAAACAATTAAGGACTATTCGTAGTTTTTGTCCATTTCAAGCATTTTATAGTCATTCCCCTTTCTTTAATAGATTTTCAACTTTATCGCTAAAGCATTAAGTTCAAGGTTGATTGGGAAACTTTGACAGTTTCGGACAAAACCGCTATCGCTTCCGCCTATTCAACGAATGTTTATAAGATAATCACAAGGTCGTTTTTGCGTGGGAACGGACAACTATTCCGTTCAATATTAAATAGATCAACTTAATATGGCCGCGATTAGCTTTGCATACCATTGAGAAAAAAATAGCCATAACTTATAATTTTGGTTTAATGTGACTCTTGTATTTCTATCTTACTTATTTGACCCCCTTGCTTCATACGCAGAAGAAGAATGGAAGAAGGTTCAGCTAATGTAGGGCATTAAGAGGAAATGCGGTAGGTATTTGAAGAAACTATCGCTGTCCCTCTACGAGTGCGATTTCGTAATTGGTGCGATAAAGACAACTATACCTTCCATCAAGTCCTATCCGTCAAGTAAAAAGTCACAATTCTAGGTTTGGCTCTCGACTATTTCCTCCTCAAATATTCGATTAAATATAAAAGATATTTCATAAACTAAATAAGAAGGATATTATACTGTGTCCCTATGTTTTTCATTTTTCATTTATAGTCGTCAAATTTGTACACTAGGCCATTTTGGAAAAAGGCCATTAAAAAAAGGCCAGAAAAAGGCCAAAAAAGGCCATTTTGGAACGCTGTGAACAGAGGTGTTCACAGCGTTCCAAAATGGCCTTTTTTTAGCATTTTGTAAAGGTCTAGTGCTAATACAGATTATGTGTGATCAAAAATGAAAACATAGGGACGTAGAAAAGGTTGATATTTATTTAACAGTAAAAAATCATATCTCTAAAGTCATACACTAGAAAGAAAACAGGCGAGAGTCTTTGTAAGGAGAAAAGACCACCCGCATTTCCTCTTAACGTACGTCCGTCGTACGTACAGAACCAGCACATCAAACTACCCGAAACTGTCAAATTTTCCCAATTAACCTTAAACCTAATGCGTTAGCGATAAAGTTGAAAATAAATTTGACAGATTGTAGCAGTTTGATGTGCTGGCGTCTATACTTAATTTTGCAGTAAAGTTACCTTAGTAAAGTTTCAGTTGACTGGGAATTATTTTCAAAAGTGTTAGCTAAAGCAATGAAGCAGTCGACTAATATTGTTTCAAAGTATTATTAATTACTAGGTACTAAACTACCAATTGAATCCTATTTGTTTAAAAAACCGAGACTGCCTCTTTGGTCTAGTGGCCGCAAGCGCGACTGCTGAACAAGGGGTCCAGGGTTCGATTCCCGGGTCGGGCAAACCGTTATTGGGTTTTTCCATCAGGAATTTCTCAGTAGCAGCCACGGAGTCTGGATTTATGCCCGATTGTTTGGAATAGGCTCGCCCCTATAACATGGGACTTTAAAAAAACTGGCGAAATGTGGGTGTACTATTAGGTACACCTTCTGTATAACCCTACGGGCATTACGGGGCGTGATGTTATGTTATGATATGTTTTTTTTAAATAAAGTCTATTTTTTAAACTTTACTCGTATTTTGTTATGATACGATGCCCTACAAATATAAACATTTGACTTCGAGTTCAACATTAGTTTCACAGTCAGTACGCAACCAACTCACTACCTCCAATAATTATAAACTAATAGACTTAACAAATAACGAATTCTTTGTGCTCCATTCATCGATAATTAAGCACAAAAGATTGTAACAGCACTACACAAAGGGCTAGTGATGTGCCGACAAAAGATATCGACACGATGCGTGATTTTAATTTGATAAATAAACGATTTTTAATTGAAACGTCAATCTAGTGATGCGCTTGCTCATTCATTTGGATTTAGTTATTTTTTAATTTGATAGAGTGCTCTTTTGTATGGCTTTTTCTTTAAAGAATATCTTTCTTTGTCAATGATATTAACAACACAAGTAACAATGGTATCTTGATACAGAAATAATTTGTGGAATATGTGTTTAATTGATTTTATATTGATCTTTAATTGTAGGATTTCTTTGGTACCACCTTATGTGAGTTTTATATAAAAAACTTGCATGGTCATCCTCGCTTTTTGGAGGACGAGTAAATCTGTTCGTGTAAATGATCTTTTAAACATAACATCACGCATATAACTCCGGAAGGGTTAGGCACAGGTGTATTCCTAGTACACCCACATTTAGCCAGTTATGCTTAAGTCCCATATAATAGGGGGCGAGTCTATTGCCATCAACCGGGCTCAAATCCAGACTCCGTGGCTGCTACTGAGAAATTCCTGAAGGAAAACCCATAACTCTTTGCCCGATCTGGGAATCGAACCCAGGACCTCATGCTCAGCAGTCGCGCTTGCGACCACTACACAAACGAGGCAGTCAGGTATAGTTTTACTTTACTACTTTTCCAACTATATTTTGAATGTAAATTAGAACACGAAAAAGTAAAATGTGACTGCAATGCGGAAAACGTGTTCTAAAGTTGACTGCACAGATACCGTACCAAACCTCATGAAAATAATTTAACAAACGAATAAATAATTAATTTTATCGCGGACATAATGCAATCTCCATATTTCTACACGAAAAGCGGTTTCTAGCTCAGAAACAAACATATACAATACACTGTTATATCTATTTTGTGTACTTTCTCGTTGCAGTTTCTTTCAAACCAAAATCAACTTTGGACTTCTCACTGTAGAGTTGAAATTAGCATAGGTAGTAATATTTTAACACTATCTGGGGGCAATGATCATTATTGATAGTGTATAGGCCTTCAAGGTAGATGCTTGGAGTTCTTAGATTGAAAACATACGGGTTTGGTTTGTGAACGAGCTCGTTTGATACCAAACTACAGCAATGCCAATAGGATCTTTTGATTCAATGAACGCGCTTGTCATTCAATGAAATATCAGATTCAACCAGATGACTGCGACATGTATATGTTTGACGACCCGAATGGCGCAGCGGTAGTGAGGCTGCATCCGAGTCATGGATGTTTATATGTATAATAAGTATGTATTTACAAACAAAAAGTATCTATGTATGTATAAACTATCTGGTGTCCACGACACAAGCCTCGTTGCTTAGTGTGGCACCTACATGGCGCTGTGTGTAATGTCCAGCGATATATTTATATATTTATATTGAGTACTTAGGTAAGTACCTAGGTATAATATCTTGTTGAGCCTTTATCTGTTCACCTTTTATTTTAAAAACTTTGTTATTTACCTTTTAATGTTTCGTCTGTCGAAACCGATAAACCTGAAACAAAATAATTTCAATTATTAGTTTATTTTATCATGAATGTATAATATATTTTTTAAATCTAATGGGGTCGTTTGCTGAAAGATATAACAATAACACTTTGTACCATGTTGGGAAAAAGTTCTCAGGAACTCAATGCTGGCAGCTGAATCAAAGTGTCAATCACTTAGTAACATCTCGTCAGGACTAAGTCAGTTTCTTCCTCATTACGATATTAAAGTTCTAGAACCAAATAAAATTACTTAAGACTACGTCTGTCAGACGTAGCTATGTAGAAAGTAAGTAGTACTTCCTTCTGAGTCCTTGATACCATCTGATATGTTCATACCGATTTATTGAAAACGTGTATCAACGATTTCCGTGCTCTGTGAGCTACAGATCACATAGATAATGAGCCCTCGATACCGAGAAGTGAACTAGTCATATAGGCGCCAATTTGCGGACTCGTCGAATACTTTTGTTTGGTAAAAATAGGTTTTTAGCCGACATACCTAACCATGTCGACAAAAGGAACATTAGCGACATCTATGTCGAACATAGACAAGACAGACAACTGTAGGGCAGTAAGGAGCCCACCTGACACAACACACGTCTGGTCGGAGGATCCACCCTTTTCGACGGAGTATGAGGAGTTTTACATCCCTTTCCCCATATCTACCTCTAAAGGTTGAAAGAAAAAATATATGATGACTGGTGATACGACTTATTCAGTCTATAACATTTCCACTGCTGGGCTGGGATGCACTCCATCTCTCTGTGAGAAGGAGTGGGCAGCGATCTACCTTAGAGGACCAGTACAGGTTGGTAATGTCTAGGAATATTTAGTTCTAGGTTTTCTCACTGGCGATTTGAGCGAAAACTAATTACTATACATAGGAACTATCGCTGTAAATCCGTACTCAAATATAATTAATTAATGTAATTCTTGCCAGTCGTATGAAAATGTAATTACCCGGCTAAAATAATTAACTCACATACATTGTTCTTATGATATTTTAGAAATTTTAAGTCAAACATAAACTGCTACAGTGATTTACTAAGAATCTGTTAGCATCGCACAAAATCATTTTATCGAATCCTGAAGAAAAAAAACACCACTCTTTATAAAACACAGTTATTTGACACTGAATCTATAAACATTTTATCTTAGAACTGCGACAGATAAAACATAAATAAAGGTTTAGGTAACATTAAGATACAAAACGAACGTTTTCCGTTGCAGACACGACGGACCAAGTTTATTGGGTAGACCTCACGTAATTCCGGCAGAACAAGGAACAAACACGGAGTATTGAGTAAACGGAATGCTTACAGAGAACACAACATCACGCCTGTATTTCTCCAAAGGGTTAGGCTAAGAAAGAAAAAAAAAACTAGCAAAAACTAAAATAGTACATTTTGATTTAAGTGGGGAAACTTTGTTATTGCATTCGAGGCGAAATTCGTACCCAAGCAGCAGGCGAGGGTGTTATGGAGCCGAGAACTGCAGTAAATCCCCACACGTATCAAACGACGTTTTTCAATACACTTTCGAAAAATTAAATCTTAGAACGAAAAATATTTTTGTCAAGAATGATTAGGAAACTATGATTTAATTTACTTTTTTTCCGCACTAGGTATGATGGCGCTAAACAGTGAATATAAAAATTGAAAAATCAAATATTTTAGAATTTGGAACACAAATAAATGTTAATTTGTTTATAAAAATTAATATTTGTTTTAAACAATCATGTTTATCTATGATATTGTATTTATAAACATAATTTAAAGACTCAAAAATATTTACGCCGTAAAGACGCATATCACTTTGCCGAGTTTAAAAAAAAGCAATCACCGCCTGCTATAGGCATTGAACCAATTTGGACTTAGTATTAATATAGTTATCTGTGGATTTTTTTTCCGCACACGTTTTTATAAATGAATAAAAACTACGCGTGTGAAATACATTGCATGTAGAACCTAATCGTAGTGCACTAGTGCAATAAGAACCAGTTTTCGAGGAAGCGTGTTGAAAAATATTAAGGTTCTGTTATACCGTTACGGACCAATTGTGAAAGCGGCGGCGGACATGGTCACTTCCATAAAAATATCTGTCAGTAGTCAGTACCTATAAGTAAGTATAAGTGAAGTATCTCAGTGTCCTGTGTCCGTCTCTAGTCCACAATTTATCTCTTGGGAATTTGGGATCCCCAAAAGGTCAGACCTTTCGTAACTAGAGAAAACACCGTCAAAGTCACGTCGGCTCCGTTTTCGCGCAAGGTGGGTCCAGGACTCCGGAGACTTACGTTCTCACGCACTTCATGCAAACACGGTGTGGTGTCATCGTGCAAAGTATTTGAGCACTCCATTTACATACTAGTCCGTGGTTGATAGCAACGGGTTGCCCCTGCACATGCTTAAACATTTTCGATCAGAGGTGTATCTTTGAAATCTTTGTACATACCTACATACATAGCCGTGTTCACTTGACTGTGTGATTGTGTTACAATTTTATTTCAAATTTTTTTGAATCAACGTTTCTGGTATGTCCAATCTGATAATCTATTCGAAAAAAAAAACTGTTGGAGGTTCTATAATTACGTCTGGTATCCCCAATGGATGGAGGTTGTACTCTAAAGTACACTTACATTTCGAACAGCCACAGTCTCTTGATATCGATGCCAGTCTATCGACCGATAGAACACATCACACTCCTGCAGACGGCTGCTGAGTGCTGAGCATATCGGCTATACTTCGGAATTGATACCAGTAGTAGTAGCGGTTAAGACCACTAGACCAATAAGGCAGTTCTATTTCAAACTACGGATAAATCTTACAGGTGGTCCCACAATTTACCCAGAATAATTATATCGATGAATGCCTCGTTCGTTCTTCTAATCCTGACATCCTGGTTTATAATGTAAGACAGTTGGCCGAGTCTGTCTGTCACACGGAAGCCCCGAGGTACTTCAAATCGACCGCTACCTATGATTAAGTACCTGATACCAGAAACCAAGAGTTGGTTTTAATAGGGACTGGTCCTTTCTACGTTTTGGTTTAAGTTATGAACTTACTGTGGGCTTGAGATTTAAAAGGATTTAGGTAGGTAATCGAAATGTAAGGAAAACTGTTCGTTTAGCGACTTGACTTGATTATCATATCATCACTTGTTCATAGCAGTCGGGTGAACAAGACCCTGACTGTACAAGTACATAATTAATAGAATAGTACTGACATTTGTTATAATGCTAAGATAGCAACAAAGGCCGCACAACTGGCCACACACCTATTTTAACAACATTGTGTTGTTTATTTTTTCCCCCAACAATAGAACAATACCAGTTGAAGCGCTGTTTAATAAACTATATCAGCACTTCAAATGTAATTTATCCACTAACAACAAATGAAGCCTCTGTAATGCCAGGGTTGCGGGACTGTTCGAAAGAGATACCGCGGCCCTGGAACACAAAGGGCAAAGGAAGGAATATGGATGGGTTTTAGTCAGTAACAGTCTGACACTCCCTCCTGCTCAGCCCAGAGCGGGCGGGGTTATTTGATGCTTTCCTATCGGCAAAAAAAAAAGCCTCTATAATTTAAAAAGTTGTCCCCAGAGGTAGGTGAAGCCAGATGATGGGTTGAAAATCTACAGACAATGTAGGTAAATGGGGATTACTATGACGTCTTAAAGCAGGAGTAATTCCCGTGTGGGAAAGAGACAGAGCTATACAGGGCATTTAGCTACATCTCTTTCCCACACTGAAATTACTCCAGATTTAGACGTCATGGTAGGGGAATATAGCAGTGCAGGTAAGAGGCCTATAATCAGCAGTTTGTAGAACAAGACTACCACTGATGATGGTCACCCGCCATCCGCTTATACCTTGCACCACAATCCAAAAGAATAATGTTTACCCCCAAGAAGTCTGTCTCCAGTTTACAACAGATGACGCTAAAGATATGTCGATGTTTCCGAGCCTATTATATCTCAGCTTTACCGCGAGTTTGATCCCATTACAGAAGGTTCTTGCCAACCGTAAAATTACTGAAGTTTATTCAAACGATGGGCTATCGCAGTGTCATTTATGTTCTTAAATTATTCTTCGTGAGATTAGTTAAAGTATGGTTTCTGATAGGTATTGGAGTATTGCTTTAGGCTAGGGTCGTTTGGTGTTAGGTCTTTGATTTTGAACCATGTAGTACGAGGCTCTATCGGGGAAATATAAACGGAAGAAGCAGTAATTTTTGAGTTATTTCTCTATCTCTGTCACGGAATACGGAACCTTGCCTTCTTACACAATGAGGTCCTGGTACTTTTTTCCGAGTTTCATATTTATACTACGACTTTCAAAAGGATTGAAATGTGGGATCCGATACATTTTACTTCAGAGGAGCGTAGAGGAGATCTGCAAGATTCAACCAATCACAGGAGAGACGAGATACGCGATGTAAATTTCAACCAATGTGATTGGTTGGTTTCTGACCGTCACATCTCCGCTCCACTCTTCTCCTCTTTGGTGGAGTCCGGGATCTCTGGTAAAATGTCACTTTGTCCAGCCTTCAGATCTTTAATAGCATTACCCAACCCCATTGAAGCATACTTTCATTATCATCCCCTCGAAATCTTCCCAACGATTTCATACTAACAATATTCCTCTGGAACAGCTCATTCAGTCTTCAATCCTCAGTATCTGTCATCATAGCGTATCGCGACCGTGGATCGTGATTTAAGACTTAGATCTGAATGCGTCACGTACTTGTGATATTACTGCCGTAGGACAGGCGCATGGTGTTGTGTTAGGTTTGATCAAAACTGATTTAGGGGAAAAAAAATCAAAGCTATATTTATGGTCCACTGTCAAATGTGGATTTCTACTTTAACTTATGTAACTTATGGACGCTACTGAAGTGCCAAACTCGTCGCCAAATTCTTGGCCGATTATAGATTGCCACACGCAAAAAAAAGATTCCTATAACCTCATCAATCATTTTTCCCAGCCTTTAGTGGTCTCAGCTGGGCAGGGGCCTATCCTGTCGGACGCCATTTTACTCGATCCTTAGTTAAGCATATCCAGCTGCTATAAGTCACCATCCGAAAATCGTCGTTTCATCTAGCCTGAGAGTTTCCCAACCTACGTTTGGCATCGATTCACGGTCTCCACTTCTTTTTCATAGCGTAACGAAGCTTCGTCGAAAATTTATTTTGAGACTGCCCTGAATTTTGCCATTTCCACTCAAGTATACGTCTAGCCCAAGAGTTTTCGATTCTAAGGCCAATATGCCCAAAGAAATTGTTAACTATTCGGGTTTTCTGTCGTGCCGGAATCGATTCCTCACAGAGGCCCCAAGCATAGCCCGTAGAACTGCTCACTGAGCGATAAGAAAAGGCAACGTCATACACTGTTGAACTTCTGCACCTTTCTTGTACCAAAGCCTTTTAGAGGTACATGTCACGTCTAAATGACATGGCGATGGTGATCTCATTGCGTTTTTGCACGACTCACCTGCGCAAGAGTACTCGTTCACATACCGTCATAAATCTCTAGAAGCACAAGTAAAATTGAATTCTATTTGTACCGATTTAAAGGTGACTATCGTTTGTTAGGAAGGGTGTGGTAAAAAAACGTAGTTGTATATTGAATTTTATGTATGTGAGAATTTTACGCCATCATATTTATGTCGTGTTTTTCTTATGATCGGTTTAACAAGAATTCTAACTATGATGTCTCATCCGTCGGGACATCTGCTGTTAGTATTTATTATGTTATTAATATTTATATTGCGCTACATTACGCCGTGGGGTAGACAGAACAGGAGTTGCGGTACTTTTATCTAAGAATAGTTTCCCTTATCGCAGAAGATGGCGGGACGAGATGGATAGAACGAACGCCCAGTGGTCCTTATTAGCAAGATTTGGAAGTCATGGGAGAGGCCTTAGCCCAGTAGTGGGATGACACCGGCTCACAGTAACAGTAGTTTTCTCGATGTCAATTTTAGGCTTTTATAAACAGAGGTTAATTTTAGGTAAATGTTGCAGCTGGTGATCATGGCGGTTCATTGTAGCCGTTCATTCATCATCATGATCATTCCCCTGCCCTTATCTCTATATATTCGTGGTCGGCGCAGCATGTCTTCTTCTTCCATACTTCTCTATTAATCGTCATCGCAGCAGTCACCTCCTTTCGTTCTCGTATCATTAACCTGCTTTTGTATTTAGGTATAAGTAACAAAGGGTGTAACAAGAGCCTTAACGAAGCCGAAAGGCACTTGTTCTCCCCGTCATTGCGATCATTCTTTTTTTCAAGACCATACCTGGGAACCTTCTAGTTACGGAGATATTGGGGGTCAAAGTTCCAACTTTTTCACAAGTTTTTTTTTTTTAAATTCATGTTTTTAATGTATTTTTTTACTTTAAATACCTCTTCGACCCCCGTGTACTATTCAATGCATCCATCAGCACAATGTTTTGAGTGCGTTACACTGAGTTCTACCGCGATTTTTGGCCCATATAAAAAAGTTGTTTAACAGCAATAATTTTGGCGTAAAGTTACTTTGTTTGATGTACAGAATGCTTGGTTGACGGCTTCGTTAAGGGTTTTGTTACACCCTCTATAGTAGTTTTCACAAATAATTGAAAAAAAAAAATTACGACCATTTTGAAAATCGAATTCAATAATTGTCTTGATCTAATTTTTTACCATCATCAGTGGGAGTAAATAATTTAAAACTTCCGCTTTAAATATCCATTGACTAAATAACTACCTACTGAGATGAAGATTACAGATATAAAAAGATAACCATCGAATTGTTAACGTTTTTATATGAACCGTTGTGATTGTCCGTGGGAAAAATTTATTAATGGAATTAGTTTTTGGATTCATTCAAGGGTTAAGCCGAAAGGAATGAGATCATAGTTTATCCAGCTGAAGATCATCTACTGCTGGACCAAGGGTCGGCTAGACTAAGAACGTAAAGCGCAAATCACACTTTAAATGCACTTTTGTCGCCAGTTTCTGAGCGAAAAATACTATTAACCAGCTAGGATAGTTGCCTCTATTCAAGGTGTTAACAGACCCTTCACGAAGTCATTAACCAAGGATTCTGTACATCCAACTAAGTAACTGTAAGAAAAAAATCTTGCTGGGAAACGACTTTTTTTTTTGGGGTGAACAAATAATTCACGTTTTACGGTAAGAATCAATGTAACGCACTCAAAACATTGTGCTGAAGGATACATTGAATAGTATTTTTTTTTACTGTTGGAAGTCATCAAATAACTCCTCCCGCTCTGGGCTGAGCAGGAGGGAGTGTCAGACTTTTACTGACTAAAACCCATTCATGTTCCTTCTTTTGCCCTTTGTGTTCCAGGGCCGCGGTATCTCTTTCGAATAGTCCCGCAACCCTGGCAGGCATCGGTCCTTTCGGACCCCTTCCTGTTTGCTGTCATCTCTTCGAGGCGCGCGTGGAACACGAACGCGCCGTCGCCACGGCCTGTCGTCATAAGACGGACGGACGGCGAGTTAGCCCTTTACTCACCGTCCACAGGCCCACGCCTACGGTGGCCGGGAGCCACCACGTGGCCCCCGAACATTGAATAGTATGATGTCCGTTTTAAAAACTAGTATTTAAAAAAAAATATTAACAAGTTGGAATTTTGACCTTCAATATCTCCGTAACTAGAAGGTCCCCAGGTATGGTCTAGAACAAGAAAATGATCGCAATGATGGGGAGAACAAGTGCCTTTCGGCTTCGTTAAGGGTATTGTTACACCCATTATTAGTAGCCAGCTGTGGAAAGAACATCACCCACGACCACACGACTTCATTTACCCGGGTAGTCCGCTGCAAATACAATATGGCGAAATAGGAGATTTTAGACCCGTACATCACATTATGCGTCGTGTCGTTTAGAACATGACTCTGATAGGAATGTCCTAACTGTCCATATTATGCACTTTTGACAACCAGTTGCTGGGCCCTACTGATCTGAAAAGTACCATCATTCTCTTGCCCTTATCCCCATTCATTTGTGGTCGGCGCAGCGTGTCTTCTTCTTCCATACTTCTCTATTACTCGTCATCTCAGCAGTCACCTCCTTTCTTGCTTTCTTTGGTCTTCTTTTAGTCTTGTACCCATCCACATTCATATTCAAAACTTACGTCACTACATTCTCCGCATTACGTTACATGCCCATCATAATCCACGACAACCGATTAACACACGACTTTTCAGTCACCGGCGACACTTTTATCTGAAAAGTACCATCGACTGAAAAAGAAGATCAAGAATCCCAGCTGGTGGTGAAACAGTTAGTTTTATATTAACGACTAGCTGTTGCCCGCGGCTTCGCTCGCGTTTTGGTCGGAAACTATCTCACGGGTAAATTGTAAATATATAGCCTATAGCACTCGGGGATGATGTAGCTTCCTATTAGTGAAAGAATTTTCAAAATCGGTTCAGTAGAGATTACCCCCTACAATCTCACAAACTTTACCTCTTTGTATATTAGTATAGTTTTTTCGCCATTGATAGCCATGCCACGAGCGCGCTACGTAATGTTTCGAGTGCGAGGCATTTGATACTAGAATAGCGCCGATATCTAGTTTCTAACTAGTGTTGTAATCAATACAGGCGCCACGACTGAGCAGCGCCTGTGACCGCATCCTATGTACTTCCGTTTACTAGTATGTCTGTTGATGGTCTTGGTTGAGGGTTTCCTTCTGAAGGGTAGGTACAGTTGTAAGGACACGATATGTTACATTATAATGTCAGTACTGGTAAGCATGTAAAACTTTTACCAAGCTTAGAAATTTAAAGAATCATAATGTAATCATCGTCTACCTAGCCTTAGCTTTGTCCCAACTATGTTGGCTTCGGCTTCCGGGATGCAGCTGAATAATAGTATTTTACATGGAGCGGTTGCCTATCTGACCTCCACAACCCACAGTTGGTATTGGGTAGTACGATACCCCTTTTTTTCGGATGGGAAATCATCAGTGTTAATGGCTTATGATGTACTAAATGTAATAAATAAATAAATCAAACGACTCCTCCCGCTCTGGGCGGAGCAGGAGGGAGTGTCAGACTTTTACTGAAAACCCATCCATGTTCCTTCATCTCACTTTTTGTTCCGGGGCCACGGTATCTCTTTCGAACAGTCCCGCAGCCCCGGCAGGCATCGGCCCTTGCGGACCCCTTCCTGTTGCTGACATCTCTTTGAGGCGCGCGTGGAACACGAACGCGCAGTCGACACGGCCTGTCGTCATAAGACGGACGGATGGCGAGCTAGCCCATAGCTCACCGTCTACAGGCGCGCGCCTACGGTGGCCGGGGGCCACCTAGTGGCACTCCCTTGGTACGACTGGTTGTTAGACTTCCGGGCCACTAACTACTGTAACGACTGTCAAAGATCTACAATTGTCAGCAAGTCATCAGCAGCAGACAATCCGAGCGGCTGTTATTATTTAGCTACGAGCTCCCCTATTATTTGACCGCTGGCCCCGGCGGCTCCCGTGCTGCGGGCCGGTTGATCTGTTTATCGCAAGACCCTGAGACTGCTAGACGAGGTCGCTGAAGACCAAGAAGAAGATGGAAGGGTGCCTCCATCTTAAGTAAGCTGTCTAAGGGGTCCGTCAGATGGCTTACTTATGAATTAGCGAGAAGAAGCTCAACATCGAGAAAAGTGAAACGAATTGCGTTTTTTTTAATTGTCATCGGGAATTTGGGAATGTGAGTGTGTTCCGCAAATACCCCGGTGGTTCCAAAGGTGTTTCAACAGTACAAATTGATAGCTGATCTTTATAATAGAGATAAAATAACATCACGCCTGTAATTCCCGAAGGGTTAGGCAGACGTGTATCTAATAATCCACCCACATTTTGCCAGTTATCTTAAAGTCCGATGTAATAAGGGACGAACCGATAGCCATCAACCGGGCTTAAATCCAGGCTCCACAGCTGCTACTGAGAAATTACTAACAGAAAAACCCAATAACACTTTGCCTGACCCGGGAATCGAGCCCGACACGAGGCAGACATGAAGGAGATGATAGCTGTAAAATATTTACTCAACAAATTAACGTTCAAGTACTTATACGGCCGAGATGGGAAGTGCAGGCCTAAGGTGTCATCGGTCGTGCGTTTCCGTAATATGATTAGCACCGGACTGGCCGAGGTTTTTACGTAATACCAGTAACGTAGCCAATAAACATGGATATGTGAAGGTTGGACACACATCTTTGATTTAATAACTACTTACATCCACTTAGAATATCTAATCTTCATAAGAAAAAGTCTGTTCGCAAAAACGGCGTAGGAAAACATCGTGTGGAAACTATATCCTGGAACCAAAAACTCGGAGACATGTGGCGACCTGGTTCCGTGTCGTGAATTTCTACCTACTATCTCACATATAGGAGGTCTCACTACCAGATGTGGGAATATTGCTAAGAAAATTGCATTTCATCTTACATTTAATTCATTAAAAAAAAACTAGGTACACCAGCTTGATTCCAAATTAAAAAAAAACCACGCTATAGAGTAACGTCATTTTATTTCTCGTAATTTTTCCAGTAAACCCTTTCATTTGTTACCCATATCATGGAAATGCAAAAAACTTACTAGTCAGCCATCTTTGGAAGTCCGCCATACCTATTGGATTTAGAATGACCTCACAAAGCTTACTATGCATTATCATACAAACTAAATATGTATGTATGTATTTCAGCTCAATCGGAAATCGGGAACTGCAATGGGTTCAATTTGTTTTCCAAGTTTTTTTTACAAAGTTAGTGACAGGTGAAGCTAAAAAAGGGCAAACAAATGACAGCAGGTACCGTGGCGTGGTTGGGATCATAGGTACCTTTAAATAATTATTTTTATTCTGATATCATCAATGACACTAAATTCTACTGAATTTAGTGTCATTGATGATAACTTAGAATATTTCTTAGTTCCTGTACCATTCCCTTAAAATGTAGGTGACAAAATCAGCAAACTCTAAATAAGCTAATAACAATTCAACATCACTAGCTACCAAATGACGATCTCTAGTCTATGACCAAACCACTGCTTAGGGTCATCGAGCCAACTATAATTGCTGACAGCATTTCGCTACTAAACACCATACCGCACCGACTTGCCTAAACACAATCACCACCTTATCAACCGAGACATAAAGTCGAAAATCGTGTGGCAAAAGACAAAGTGGTTGGTAGTTTAAGGTTGTTTTTCGGAGATGGCATTGACACCATACGTGATGGTTGGTACGTGGTCTGGTTATTGGTTTCTGTGTGTTATATTCGGCCCTTGGGCTTGGCTTGGCAGGTTCAGCTGCTTATGCAACTGTGCATTGTTTTAGAATGTATATTGAGAATAGTAATTACGTGGTAGTAAATGTCATGTCTGCAGTACTGTAGAAGTATCATTGCAACCTAGAATAGGTAAGTTTTAACTAGCAGAGTTCTATATTAAGCTTTCCACAAAACCTAGTGATACTGTTAGTGTTTTTTGCCGTGACTTTGTATCGAGTTCCAGTAGTGTGCGTAGCAAAAGTGACCTTATTAGCCGTGTTGTGTTAGTTTTTAATGAGTTTTCGATACAATGTAAAAATTGTTTATGAAATAGGTAAATGAAATGAAATGAAAGACTAAGCTAGAGAGTAAACAGATTTGTCTGCTCTTAACAATTTATGTTCCATCCACCCGCATTCTAGTCATCCCGCGACCATCGCGTTTGCAACAGCCTTGAAATATCGGGAGCTCACAATAATTGATGATCACAGAAGATATCTCGTAAGTGAGAGTGTAAGTTTAGCAGAGCTCTTTCAGAAGGTTCTCTTATTCACATGAACCCACTGAGAAAAAGAAGATGTAACTACCACCGACCCAATTTTTGCCGGCAAGCAGTGTTGCTATGTTCCGGTTTCAATGGGCATGAGTGTCGGTGTAATTTGAGGTAGGTACTTGTATGTAGGGTTGTCATACGTCCGGAATTTTCCGGACATGTACGGAATATTAGCTCAATGTCGGGAATGCGGGGAGAAATCTAAAACGTCCGAAATTCCAAAATTAGAGAAAAGTAAAACACAGTAGGTATACTAATATTACTAATAATTTAATAAAGTAAAATTATCCATTATAAAATAACGGTAGGAATCAATAGAACCAATCGCTTGCATAGACAAATAATGGGGTTAATACTCATATTTTAAGCAAATGTGCAGCACCAAATGTTTCTCATGACTTAAAAAAAAATACGGTTTATAATAATTGTAGGCTCTGCAACTGAAAGTCCGGAATTTATTTCGAATGTCCGGAAACCTTTTTTTATACATAGATCTGGGAACCCTACTTGTATGAGACATTTCAGCTTTGGTATTATTATAGTGGCGATGACTTCCTTCTGAACAGCTATCGGCTTTTTAGTCACAGGGTGGAAGGAAAACCCACAAATAAACGATTACCACGTGTTCAGTAGATCATTCCGAAGTCCCGAAAAATATAATTTTCATCGGTAATTAAAAAAAATAAAACAGCTGAAAAAAAAATGAAAACAACACAAAAAAAACAAAAGTGCAAAATGGACGGAACAGCAGATTTTTTTAAATTAAAAATTCATGTTACTCTGTGTAAAATGTCGAAACAAGGAAACACCATCGTAAATGCATGAGTAGCGAATAAAATTACCTATGACGGTGTTTTGATTACAATGATTAATGTTATAAATCACAAATATTTATAATTGTATTTTTAATTGATTTTCACTTAATTTGTAATGGTCGGTATTTAGCTATAATTTACTAACACACTTTGTGTTAAATAAAATCGTGTTTGAATTTATGCGATTTTAAATGCACATTAATTTGGATGTATAATGTAAAAATTTGGAATAGCATGAATTACGAGTATGATTGAAGGTTGAAATTATTTTTACTAACTCGTAATAATTTGTATTCACTTGTATGTAAAGTTCGCTTCAAATGTCAACGAAAAATAATACTAAAGCGAACTCATTTATTTTTAAAGAAAAATTATGCGAATTCATACCTTCATATAGGTAGTTCAAAAGTTATTGAAGCTTAACTTCAATCACTTTTGAATTGATCTCCATAGCCGTAATTTTTAAAATCATAGATTTTTCATGGTTGAAGTTTTCATTAGAATTAAGTATCTTGTCACTTTCCAAGTAATATAATGGAGGCTTCCATCATTTCACGGTTTATACCCACTGGACATTAGATTAAAAAAAAAACAAAAAAAAAAACACTCAAGCCGACCATTCATATTTTCAATTTCAAATCGAGAATCGTTTAAGACCTGCCATATTTATTAATGATATTTCAATCGATTGGACCGGTCAACTCATAGTCATAACCGAGAATATTCAATGATTTCCTTATGTATCACGTCCGTACTTTCCTTTTCAATTACAAATTCACTTTCTTTCCTATTATTGTGACAAGCGGTTGTGTTCCATGAACGATTTATTTTTTGTTAACAAATTGTGCGTTCAGATATTTTAATGATTAAACAGTTATGATACGTGTTTTGGAACGCAACATAGCGAAAGTTCAAAAGTGACAGTTCGATTTGCAAAATAATGGCGTGTATTTTCTCTTTGTATCCTGGCGCTAAAATACGAGAGTTCGTCATTAATTGAATTTACTTTTTAAGTTTATTTCGTTTTAAAGATTTTTCACAATTTTTTCGACTTCACGTATTTAAAGTTTTAGTGTTAGTTTTTTCATAATATTGTTTATTCTCGTCATGTTGTTTTAACACAATCTTGAAACGTAAAACCAACAACAAGCGTTAGACAGAATGATGGTTGTTACTTTTGCCAACAAGCTAAACCATGAAAACATACTAACAAGATTCTCACGCCTAGCAAGTAATTTATTTACAGAATTAAATTCTAACGGGCATGTATCTAGGATGAAATTATTAT